>CM067085.1:72142024-73578274 GCA_034008185.1 Gorsachius magnificus | reverse complement strand
CCGAGGATGTTCCCTGGCCTGTGTACGTGCACCAGCTTCATCAAAGGATGTAGGAAACGCCAGATCCAGATATATGAATTCCACTTTTTTTTTTTTTTCCTAAGTACGTCACTGATCAGTCCAGGGATGGCAAAAATTAATAGTAATGAGCTAATTACTATACCAGCTGCCTACAAAGAGGGGTCCTGTAGGCAGACTCCTTCTGCCCATTTGCCTGCTGGTTAAACCACTGCTCTAGAAATTATAAAACAAAACTTTTTTTCCCCTTTCTAAACATCTATCAGCGTCACCTTTATATGGCCCACAGCACCAACACTGCCTAGCTTTTAAGTTCTCAAAATCCAGCCAGAATCTCCCCTAGCACATTATAACACATTTTACTAGCCTGAGCAGGGTAAAA
Organism: Gorsachius magnificus; assembly: GCA_034008185.1. Lineage (NCBI taxonomy): Eukaryota > Metazoa > Chordata > Aves > Pelecaniformes > Ardeidae > Gorsachius > Gorsachius magnificus. Next base: position 73,577,874 of record CM067085.1, on the reverse strand, counting down.
CACAGCCGTCTCCTCAAACGGGTGGCTGCTGAGCTCCAGCAACCTCCGTGCGAGGACGGGCGCACCATCTGCGTGCCTTCCAACGGCCGAAGCCTGTTCACAACTGCCAGCCCTTTGAAAAGCCAGCCTGTTTCTCTGATTGATTCACTTTTTAATGAACTGGGAAAGCCTGTGAACTTAAACTCTGACACCTCCACCTCCCTCCCTCCCTAGCCATCCCTGCAGCAATGCACTGATTATATTTCAAGTTATTATGGGATTAATACAGCTGCCCCCGGTGCCTCTTTCTCCTGAACTTCATCAATAAAAGTTGTGTACTACTCTTTCTTACTCCAGCTAGTTCAGTTTCTCCCTGAATCTCTCCATGTTACCTGTGATGTGTCGGCAAGGCTGTATCCTATCAGCCCTTCAAAGCTGCCGACGCTGCTAGCGTTTAAAACCTACTTGTGTCACGGCCTTGCATAAGCTTTGCGTATTTAAGAGGACATCTTGAGCTCTGCTAGGCACTGCATCAGCTCGCTAAGTGGGTAGCACATACTTAGCACTATTGAAAAGAATAAGATAATCCACAAAAAAAAAAAAAATTAAATAGATCGTGCCATGTCATCTTTCTTTGAATTCACAGTAGAGCTATCAAAAAATACTCTACACAGGCAAGTTCAGTAGGAGGAAAAAAAAGGTGGGGGGAGCAAAAGACCTGGGCCCAGCACAATCCAGTTTTTCACGCACGGCATTTCTTTATACAGTACAAGCTTTAGCATTACTTTTTTTGTTGGTGTTGCAGGGTTTTTTTCCCCCCAAGAATCCTGTTTTCTAAAAACATCATTAAAAATGTAATTAACTGGCTTATTCTTTGGAAAGTCTGCAATTGTTTACAAAAGAATTGCCTCACAAGCTGCCACCTTTGACTGTGTTGAAGCGGGAAGTTACGCTCTTGTTTACAACTGTGCATCAATTCTACAATATATTTAGTTTTGGTACAAGTTACATATAAAATTCTTACTGAGCTTAATGTTGCAGCAAATAACACGTATAGTAAGCGAGTAGGATTTATCACTGGCTGTAATGTCATAGTACATATTCTAAATATATATGGTGAATGATAAATACACACGCACATGCAAACAAAATGGAAATATATTTAGTTTAAGAAGCGATGAATTGTGTTGCCTTTCATTATTCTCATTTTGTACGTAGGAGAGTGGAGATCAAGCACATCCAGGAAAAGGGTGGCTGGTTGAGATCGCATCCGTGAGGCAACACACTCACCGACGAGCAGGTTAGAGAAGAACCAGCACTTTGCTACCCACGGCACGAGAGTGGGGGTTCCTCGGCAGTGAGGGGCCCAGTGTGGCTGGTGGGATACAAACAAATCCCATGGAGAGCCAAGATGCTCCCAGAAGGCATAAAACATACATCCAGCTAAAACATCGCCCCCAAAATGTTATATTCAAACTTCTTTCTTAAAGAAGGAAGTGCAATTTTCCCCTTTAAATTATTTTTTCTTTTTTTTTTTTCCCTTTTGGTCTCTCTCATAAACACAGAGGCCAGAAGGCTATGCTTAAATAATTCATCTACAAATTTGCAATATCTTTTTGAACTATAGCAATTAAACAGAAAATAGAAAAATCAGCTCAGCATCCTGTTTGGATGTAATTAAAGGTATAATCTGTTCCATTTGAATACTTCAGTGCTTACCCTTCTTAAAACAACAAATAAGAATAGTAGCTCATTTGCAATATGTTTTTTTTTTTCAAGCCAGCTAAAAAGACTAACTGATGAAGCAAGAATAATAATTTTTAAATGTAGCAGAAGCACAAAAATGCGAACTACAGCTTTCAAATGATTGCTGCAGTTCCCAAGTCTGATGAGAGTTCAATAACAAGGGGTATAAGCTTTATGGCAAAACACTGAAGTCTTCCACTATTTGGTATCAGCATCTTGATATGGCTGATATATAATTACCTATCAAATACATCAGTGGAATGAATATCAGAGGATATCCAAAAATATGTAAGTGGGATGCATATCAGCTCAGTCTTTTAGGGGCTATTTGATCTTAAGGTTTTTTTTCCTAAGAATAAAAGACAAATACCGCATTCATTGCCCCTTTGTTTTCTATAAGCAGCTGATGATTTTACAGCACAATAAAATTAGCCTACTAATGGCTGGCTTATGAGTTTTAGCTGGATTTTTTTTTCCTCCTACTGGACATTTCTCCACTGCTCAAAGAAATTGAAGTCAGGTGTAAAGTTAATATCTGCCTTGTTCATTTATTCTTCTGTAAGCAATCAAGATTTCCCCAAATCACAGGGCAATCTCTTGCCTTTCGAGAATGAATATAGGCCCTGTTCTCTCAATTTAGTTTAACAAAACAACTGGCATAAGTTCAATGGAACCAATGATTATTCTGAGAGGTTATGGCGAACCACAGAAGTTGTTAGCGAGAAGCTTGCTTGCAAGATCCCCTAAGAGGAAAAGTATATGGATATTTCAAAATGTAATTAACAGCGTATTCCAACAATGCGAGAAAGAAACATTGGCTGCTTTAGCTGCAGAGGAACCTTGCTGCACACGGAGAGCTTCGGCTTGTCCAGCAGCCACCACTGCCTTAAGAGCCAAGGACACGATGATGAGCACCAGAGGGGACCACTCGCCACCCACCGCTGCCGAGAACGGCATCGGGGCAGGCTCTGTCTGCGGGGGCTCCTTTCATGCTGCCAACCTCACCATGCTGGGCAGCACGGCTCCCTCCTCACGGGCACATTCCTGGGTCCAGGACCCAACCACAAGGTCTAACTCGTTTCAAAATGCCCATTTTCTCTCCACTCTTTTGCTCAAAAAAAGAGTTCCTTTGGGGCAAGACTGTTTCAAGCTTATTGCTATGGTTTGTAGGACTGTGTCAACAAAATTGATCAGGTTTTCTTTTGTTGGTTGGCTTTTTAAAAGTTAAATATATAGCAGTGAATAAAAAAATCCTAAAAAGGAATTTTTTTTTTTAAACATTTTTAATCATTTAAAAGAAATCTACTCTCAAGCTTAGCATTTGTAAGCTGAGGTGAACATCTAATGTAGCAGGGAACAGATTTAAACAGATAAAATGATTACAAAAATGTAGGAGTGATATTACACATGGGGACAAAATGGCACAATGGCCTACGAGGCCTGTATTAGAATGATGAATATGAGAAAAGTTTAAGCTCAGATTGTTCGAGAGTTACTCAGCACCTATTAAAATTTCCAGCCTTCCTGGGTGCATGTGCTTTGCTGTTTGAAAGCCCAGGCCCTTTTCAAGGGGACAGCTCTTGTTTAAGTCTGGACTTCAAGTCTTTTCTGACCTGGCTAAACGCATCGTCGTGTCGCCTGCACGTGCCTTTCCTGTCACTAAAATGCTGCAATTTGTTACTTTTGATACGATAGCACTGAGAGGCCTCATTAAAAATCCTCCAGCCCTTGTGGTGCCAGGGCCTTGCTTGCCCTTTGATAGCCAAGCTAGAGGCGAGCAGGGGCAAAAAAAAGCAACACGAGCCACCAGGCAGGACTAAGGCTTAAATCCCCAGCTACCGTCTTCGATCCTATTGCCTCCTCCTTGAACTGTGTAGCCTCCTGCATGCCAAAACCATTTCTGTGAACTTAATGCTAGAACTACTGTTAAAAGAAACACAACAACAGAACCCAACTTGTTAAAAAATACCCACAGGGGGGTTGGGGGGGATTTAAAAAAAAAAATAAAAAAAAAATCCTCAACATAGTCGCGCCTGGCTCCAGTAAACAGGACTTTTTTCAGGCCTTGGGCTCAGACATATGGCCAAGCTACTGCGGGTGAATGAATTACTGACTGTCAGCTGGGCCAGTTTCACCGAGGCTTACGCACAGGCGTTCTGCCGGCCATTTGCCAGGGGCTAAGAGCCTGCACACGCTGGGCGCGCACCACCGCTCAGCCGGCACGCGTGTGGGACCCGTTACCGCCTGACGCAGCAGTTTGCTCAGCAGCTCTCATCTACCCCGACGGGTCACACTTCAGGACTAGGACCCAAGCCATTTCACCCCCCCAAGGAACATCTCTGAGACACAGGAACCTGTTTCTAAATGAAGCAACGCTTATCTCATGCATGCCACAGGTGTGATGTCATCCCCTCTGGCAAAGGAACGAGGATGTCTACAGCCTCCGCTGTGCAAAAATGCAGGAACTGAAGTTAACATGTCTCAGACTTTGTTAAAAGTATGGTGATAATTAAGAAATATAATTACCACTACAAAGTTAATTCCTCTTTGAATTCTGACAAACAAGTTTTTAATTTGCACCAAAAATTTACATTTCAGATTTCAAGTCAACCACGGATGGCTACAAGCTTGGCAGGGGACCCAAGGCGGTGGCCGGCGGGTTCTGCCAGGCTCGGGGGCAGGAGCACTGTGGCTTCCCGGGAATGTCACAGGCGAAGTCGCCAGCAAACCCCGGGCGCACGCAGGTAAGCTGATCGGATTGCTTTAAACTGTCTCATCTGTTGTACAAGTGTGAAAATAATAGCCATGTCAGATAAACTTCTGCTTTTTATTAAAAAAAAAAAACAAACCAAAAAACAAAAAATCCAACTTATAAGGTAATTGATTGCTTTCTTCTAGTCTTTTATTAGTTGTGATTAAGGAGATATAGTAGCCCTGTTTACACAGCTCTAACAAGTCAGGACCTGCAGCATGTTATTGGCTTGCGGCCCACAACTTGCAGTCCGTTCTCAACAGAATCAATCTGAAGTTGAAAACATCCCCTGTAGGAAGCGTACACATCCCTGCTTATACAGGAACAGAAAACAGTAATAACTTCAGGTCCTGTAAGTTGCAAGTTCAACTTACAGAGATCAGCCCTGACTTGTCATTGCTCTCAGCATGTTCGTGATGAGATCAGAGTGCTTCGCCGAGGACTCATACTTTCAACTTGACAAGGGACACAGGTGAGCATGTTACACTTCACCGTGACTCGCGGCTCAGCCTCCGCAGAAACAAATCGAGGGCTCCTCACTGTTTAACGTGCAGTCAAAGCACTGCCAATCTAAAATGGCTGATCAGTAATACTTTAATTGCAGTTTCATAGAAACAAATTGCTATTTAATTGCAATAAGCTCTTCTGTGGCTTAGCTGGACTGACAAGAGGCATACATACACCTGGAACTAAAAGTAACAAGCGGCAAGAATGGTTATCTGGTACGTCACCTACGGGAGATGCGGGCAGCGAAATCGGACCTGGAACATGCAATGTCACACTGAAGAAATACAAGACTTAAAATATATATATACACATACCTAAATGTTCCGATCTCAATTTTATTTGTTATTTTAATAGAGCTGTTCAGAACGTAGATCCTTGCAAAAAGCCTCACACTTGACATGTAACTACCAGCCAAAGAATTTGATAAAAAAATTTAAATTTAAATGATCTTTGGAAATGCCTGACGGTACTCGATAGCAAGTCGAACTATGCCAGTATGTGATTTTCTTTTTTTTTTTTTTTTCAGTATTTATCATAAAATTAGATGATGCCAATTCTATCAGTGCTAACTAAGAGGGAAAAAGGGAGACAAACCCAGTGTGGTTAATATTCTAAAGATGTGACTTAATTTCATAGGCTTCATTTTGGTAAGACATTCTCATTTTATATTTCATAAGATACTGCATAACCTGTTAAAATATTTAAAGATAAATCATGTAGGACTGAAAAGACAGTATCTTGTTGCAAACAGAATTTGGTTTGGAAAGGCTTAATGTCCCACTGCCTGCCAGGATGCGTAAATCTCGTAACTAGACAGCTGGATAGGTAAAAACATTAAACCCATTTAGAGGGCAATCTTTTTACAAAATTGTTTCATTAATAAGAGTGACAATTTATATGATTGAGACGTTTAGATGCAGTATAGACAGAGCATTTTATCCAGGTTCACGAGGATGATTTCAGATTAGTAATATTTCCTCTGATTTTTTTTTAACAGCATTCATTTTTGAAAGTGAGGGAAGCTCTTACTGAGTGATTATTTGTATGACTTTTCAGCAGCACTAAATGCAGAGGGTGTATTTCAGCCTCGGTGTAGCAAATGCATGTGATAAAAGGTGAACAAGTACACGTTTTTCCTTACCGATCTCCTAAAAAAGTGTTTTTTCACGTAAGGATAAATCTAAGTGTTTCCAGTAGCCTTCTATCCACACCTACCGTCCCCATTAGAGCCTGTTTTATTGTCTGAAATGCCTCTGGTTTCAAGAAAGTCTTTCACCTAAAGCAAGAATACTACTTAAATATGTTCTATTGTATATTCATAGCTCCATTAGTCCTCCTCCAATTTAGCACATCAAAGCAGAGGCTTCATCGCTTGCATGTGGATTATGCTAACATGAGTGACATTTGTAATCTTATAGGTCTGCAACTTAAGAAATGCTTTTAAAGTAAGCTATTAAATAGGTAGCTGTGCTTTACAAACGACTCATATAATAGTTTATTTAAAGCCGTTAAAATTAACCCATCACTAAATGCTATACTACATTACTTGCTAGAAGTTATTAGCTGTCTTCTTAGCACTTCTAGGTTATATTGGACAACCGAAAATCTGTACATGTTAGATTTAAACACTGTACCTTGAGTGCTTATACCGAAAGAATATAAAAAGATGTCTGCAGCCTCACTAATACTTGAATTCTATATTCCTGTGACTTCAAGTGTCTTTTCAAAGGTATTAAAGCAGCACAATTTGCAGGACTCTACCTAAAGACTTTAATGCCAGATCAAAAAGCTTAGAAACTTATTTAAAAAAAACATGTAAGGGCATTTAATTAAAAAAATCATACATAGCTTCATTTTATTGCTTTCTATGTTATGCAAGTAGTCTTTGTCTTTACTGTCTGATACTGTAACATTACGACAGTTTCTTTTCTCTGCGACAATCCTATTTTTCCTCAAGCATTGAAGTGTTAAAAGAAGAAATTCAGCAGACCGCCACCGTACTGGAGGTCAAGAAGTAGAATCTGAAAAAAAAAAAGTCTGCTGTTGGTTGTTTAGACAGACAAATCTATAAATCAGCTTTTTGTGTATCGGCAGCACGACAAAAATAAGTCAAGCTCACTCCGTAACCAAACAGGCTGAACAGTGAACACCTTCTCAAAAACAGAATTAAAGAAGAGAACATAATGGTGATGTATTTCAAATGAATTAGTCTCCTAGAAAAGTAGAGTAGTTGTTAATATTGATTTGTTATTAATTGCGCAGAGGCACATTCCCGGCACTTGCAGTTCCCTGACGGAAGGCGCGCAATGCACAGCCATAGCTTGGTGCTAGCATTCTTGCTGCAGACATGCAACGTCAGATTTTTTTTTTTTTTTTTTTCCCAAAATTATTCTGCGCGGCTCTACCACCCAGCAGCTGATGGGAAAACCCCTCTAAATGAAGTCGCTCCCTTTCTAAGCTCAGAGGAGGCTTTGTTGCTTTGTCGGGGGGGGGGGGGTTGGTTGCTTGTTTGCGTTCAGAGAATGGCTCCTTTTTGAGATCAGTTAGTTCTGGGAAATAGCCTGGGAAATGGGGTTATTCTTTCCTTAATATTATCAGTGTTGAAAAGTTAGTCCCTTACCACAGCAAACACAACTTGGTGTTGTTCAGATCAGAATAACTATTGTATTCCTTTTTATGAATCCCATATTCTAGTGCTCAGCATGAGGTACAGACCTTTTGTTGGTTTTTATTTTATTATTCTTTGAGCTCTTATGGCATATACATACACTCTCGTGCTCGCACACTCAGACACATACACACCCCTAACACAGACAGTTCTGCGGAAAGGAACTGACTAGAGAGACCACAATACCTACATGCATACCATAATTCACTGCAATATGAATCATAATGTACTTGCTGCTACCAGAACTAAGACTCTCAATGAAAAATAAAGATCATTTTGAAGTAGTGCTCTGTATCCTTGCCCAAAGTAACAGGGTTAATTAGTTTAACAGATTCCTTACTGGCATAAGATAAAAAAACCCCATCCAAAGCAAAAAGCTACTTTTAAAGGTAGGTGTATATATATAATTAAGGTAATGACTATGTAAGAGAGTTTCAGAATAATGTTTTGAATGTAGTTTTTTTTTTTTTAAAAAAAGCGAAGCTTCTAACACCCATACTCAATTCACTGTTGTTTGTTTTACTTTTTTATTATTTAAATACACCATACTAGAGCAAATGTCTCTGAAAATATCACAAATAAAAGATTTTTCTTCATTCAGCAAATTAGAAGTAGGTGAAAATTTCTACACAGTAGCTGCTATGAGCCTGACTTTTTTTTTTCTTTTTCTTTTTTTTTTTTGCCATGGGAAGTAGCAACATTAGGACAAAAACACGTACATGCATACATACATTGTATTTTACAGAGATACAATAAAAGTGTTTGTGATAGAGTATCACAAAAGCCACATCTTTATCTCATGTTCAGTTTGATTGAAACACATTTCCTTACAACACTTAAATATACAAAGAGCAAATAGAATGTTGTTAAGGTAAAACACAGGGTACAAACTGGCCAGTGCCCTGCTAATTGTTAATGAGGGTAGAAAGCAGATTTCAATGCTTCTTTTAATTAGCTTCATTAGTCATCTTCCCCACCCGCCCCTCCCCCCCCAAGATGTCCTCCGGTGGATCTTTTTTCATTTTCTCTACAGTCTCCCATTAGCCCAGGTTCATGGAGTCCTTAATGTTCATATTCAGTCATTTTAATACACCAATAAATGTGGGAAGGGCAATCAAGAATAAAGAAGGTGCAATGGTATGGAGCTGGCATTGATGCTAGCTACAAAGGTGACTTGTCTACTTGGAGACATGGGATCCATCTGTGATGAACAAAATTTGAGATGAAGGCACGCATTCTGCATTACTCTGACCTTTTAGCAGACCTGTAAGAAATAAAAATGGGTATCTTAGCTAGAATACTAAAGTTGAGATAGGAAACTACAACATGACTGCTTTTGTCTTTTCCTTATTCACTAATCTCTTTTTTATTAGATTACTTTCCAACTGTGACTTGATTAAGGCTTTCTACACTATCCATTCATACTGCTAACGTTTCAACTTCAAATAGCAAAAAGCAAACATTTTCCGCAGTTTCACTACTAAGAAGAACAGACAGGGAGGGGGAAAAAAAAAAAAAAAAAAAAAAAAAAAAAGAGACGACAGCAATAAAGAAGCGTACTTTCTGGTAACAAATCGCACAGTGAATAAGGTGGTTTTTCTGGGCCTCTTTTAAAAGGGAAGAAACATTATGCCATGCCTTTGAAGAAGCCAGTAATATGATCTTATAATTGGAAGAAATAGTGTGTAAAGCAAATACGAAGTACAGCCAATATCCTCCCAAGGCAACTTTGGTTAATATGCTGCATTGCACAAGAGCTAAATATAGATATTTCAAGATTTTTCCCCCCCATTTAAAATTCCTCATCTGGTGTGTTAGTTAATGTTACATAAACATTTTAATATATGAAGTCAAACATGTGCTTTCACACTGGTGTTAATGAATTGTGATAATTAAAAGTGTCTCACTCAATAAAAATCTAAACTTTCATGGATAAAATAGAAATGATCATCCATAGTCTTCAAATACAATCTGTTTGCAATTACCAAAATGAAATAATATATATTAGATTTTTATGGTTTTTAAATGACATTTTGCGCTTCCCAGGAAGTTCTTTTTTCACCCTTTCTCTAAGTTACTAAAAGCCTGAGGTCTATTAGTAACTGCAACCCCCCACTTTCAAGCTAATTAAAGTAGTAGAGGCTTGGAGGTTTAATTCCCCAGAGCTAAAGCTCAGTGTGAGAAAGGTAATTTGTCTGTCCAGAACAAAGATTAGGGAGCAGCCAGCAAGCATATTTAATAAATGAGCATCAAATATCTTCTACTATGGACACAGACAACACCAATTATGTAACTACAAGGGAATTGTTGAGTGATATGTAAACTAGAAGATTTTTTAAGATTTTCTCTGAGAGACGTAATCTAACTCATACTTTTAAATAAAGTATAGAAGCTGAGGCCAAGCATTTGCTACGAACATCGCCAACTGGTGGAAAATTTACACCTTTAGGAGGTGGTAATACCGTTGCAAAGAGGAAATACTACAGGAATACTACCACTACCGAAAAAGCGTCAGAGAATTCTTGACAATGCAGCCCCTTCACGTGAAACGGCACACAGGACGTCACGAACTAGGAGTCTGCATTCTGCAGGCAAGCAGGACCGAGTTTAGAGAAAACATGTTTGGGTTTGTTTGGGGTTTTTTTTCCCCCCAAACTACATGTCCAGTGATGGGAAGTTACCATTTACATGTGTGAACTGCCTCAAGGAGGCAAAAGGCAGGATTAGCCAACAGCACTGCATTTGCTTCCTTGAAAAGAAAATCAAGTTTTTAAACAAAGTTAGGTCATGCAACCCTTTCTGCCTGCACCCATCACCGGTAGGTATTAACCCGTAAACTACACTGAGACAACAGCGAGCTCCTAAATGTCGCCTTCACGTATGCAACAAAGCCCTGTTTTAATGCTGGGAGTATGTCTCAATCTCTTCAGTTTAATATAAAAGCCTGTGAATAGTCTGCTATGTCTATAAGCTGTAGCGGTAGAATAACCTGGAAACTGATTGATCTTTAATGCTTAATAAAAAGTATCTGTTACAGCCAACTCTGTCATAGCAGAAGAACATTTGTAATTAGTGGCCCTGAAACGCGCAGCTTTCTGGAAAACATCTCGGATGTGAACATCTTCAGGCTGATAAAAAGCCAACGTACAAAACACGACTCTTTTGGCACCTTCCCCTGCAGCTTCCAAAACTCCAGAAACCTGACAAGTCGATGAATTATCAACTCGTCTCCTCAGCTCTATTTTAGTTTTCTGGGGTCCAGGTGTTCCGCGGTTCCCCTTTGAAAACCAGTAGGAGAATTTATGCCATTTTTCCGAAGAGATGGTATTATAAAGGAAAGAAAACCCCCAAACTATAATCTCTCCCCCCAGTCCTCTCCCCAGTACCTCTTCCTCTGCCTCATCCCTGCCTGTAGCCATGCAGTTAACAGTGGGTGGCAGGACCAAATAAAAACCCGTTCTTGCTGTCTCCTCTGCCTTAGCTTCTACCAGGTGCCTACAGCCGTGAGCTCTGCAAGCCCAGTCCAATTTTACTTCTCTTTTCCATGTTCTATGTTCCTCATCATGTCTACTGCTTTTATTGCAACTAAATCATTTTTATGTTTTGCTAAGGCATAGTAAGAAACTGATAAAACTAAATGACAATTTAGACACCTATTTGAAGTTACATTAAACTTTACATTCGTAGAAGACAACTGGATAAACCACTCTCTCAGCATGGTAAACCTTTTACTGTGGTGTATAAAGATGAATGGTTTTACCTATATTTTGAAATGGGGTGCCTACAAATATTCATTTAACAGATTCACTGCTAGCTAGTCTCTATTACAGATTTGTTTCATTAAAATTCACAACAGTATAAATCTATGAATCTTTAACTGTATTTGTACTTCCTTGAGAAGAGGCTGCACATTCTTCTCCAATCTTAATTATCTTTGCTCTGCCTGACTACATAGGACTTTTGTACTCAACTCTCTCATCACCTCGATTGACAAATTAAGTAAATAAAAAAGGTCCATGTTTTATTTTGATGTAATTACATTCACTGCGTAAGGCTTGAAAGAATACTTAAAATTAATCAGTAAATTTATGCACAAGAAAAAAAAAGCAAACATGGATATTGAAATGTAGCAACACAACAAAAAAAAAAATCATGGAAATGAAAAACCAGTTTGCGTTTTCTTGGACATGTTTCTCCACTAAGTAAAAGCACTAAAAAATATTCTGTTCGTTACAGAATAGATCAGCCTAGCATTTGTCCCAGATTTTTTTAATCTTCCAAATTCCTATTTGCAGATAAATGTTATTTTTTGTGATCCTTACAGACATTAATGAAGTTCCTATTGTAAATCTATAAAGAATTACCAACTGAAGTGTGCACTTTTTGTTTCATTGCAATAACTCAGTGCTGTGTGATTGCCTGGGTTAATGATGAAAAAGTCAAATATACTATCAGAGCTGATGGAAAAATCTATCACCAATCTGAAATTAAAATTCATCTGTGGTCAATAAGATTTAATATCCATGCAAGTGGCGCTGTAAAGAGTAAATGAATCAATGTCATCAATACATAATCAGTATGAAATATGATGTGAATAAAATTATGTGCAAGAGTCATACATTCACTCTTTTCTGGACCAGGGTGGAATGAACAGTCTCTTAACTCAAGGTTGACAGTAATTGTTACAAATTAGGCACAGCAGTTATCAAAATGCACTCACTTGCATAGCTTTAGGACTTATTAAGGAGATTAAAATAGATCTAAAACTATCTAGTTTCAGAGTTACAGGACAACTGTTGATCAGGAATTTTTTTTTTCTTCTTCTTCCTCTTCTCTATATGATTTGTACAGTCATTATTTATTCATTTAGCTAGAAACCAAGAGCTATCAACCACAGAGATACACAATCTCTAGTTGAGCTATTAGTGTTATGGAGCGATAAGAAAATAGCACTTTGGTTTTTAAATCTGAGTTATGACATACAAAACAGGCAAGAAAATACTTCTGAAAGAGTACCCCAGCATGCTTCCTCAACTAGAACGTTAATATTAAAGTGAAATACATCGGTTTAGTTCAGGAGCCTTCTCTTCACAAGACATTTATTTCCATATTAAAGGCTCTAATTTTCCTCCCACAGAAGCCTGCTCTCTCGTAGCCCTTAATTTCCGAGATTATAAAATAAAATACTTCTCTTTGTTAAGAGTTTATATTAACGTACGCTCTCCATTTTGCTTGGTACATAAGGAGTTCAACAGCTGTACAGATGCACATGCCCAAACCAAAATAAACTGGCTCGCCCTATGGGTCATAGTTAAAAGGTTAGTATTTTCTCCCCGTACCCCGTGCCTACATTACTTAAGGTAAGTTCAGGTACTTAAAGGTCTCCTTGCAGGGGCGGGGAGTGTCCACTATTAGAATGAAAAGAAATTGATCTTCATTTAGCTCTAATAAAGCTTATTAGTAATTGTTGAGTATTCACCTTCTGGTCTGGCAGTAGTGGATTACTCTGAAGTGAATTCAAATGGCCATTGATGAGAGCTGTAGGTCTATCATGTTCACAAAATAAACTGCCATTGATGTAGTGAAACCGATCTCCAGGGACCAGGCGATTCCGGCAGGTAGAGCATGTAAAACACTGGAAAAGGAAAGAGACAGCAAGTGAAACTACAGCGCGAATTAAGTATGCTGCAGGTTTGAAAATTACACTTCAGAGACTGCAAGTGCAGTTGAGATATGGAGCTGCTTGGTTTCCAGCATCTCCAAATATGGCATCGGCCTTACCTGTGGGGACTGTGCAGTACATAACTCAAGTACAGTTTTTCCGATTACAAGGGAACAAAGCTACACACTAAGGGAAGCTTTATAATATAGGCTCATATTTCTCGTTATTGCTTTGCTTTTCATTCATAAGCAGATGCAGATTTTATACTAAAGAAGCACGGTGCTACTAATCAGCTCCTAAAAAAAAAAAAAATACAGAGCAGAAAAACCCCCTCACCTTAAGATGGTAGACGTTGCCCTGTGCCCTCATGACCAGCTCGCTAGCAGGAATGGACTGTCCACAGGCACTGCAAGCACCACTATTTCCAAATAACCTGAAACAGAGGTGGGGATCATGAATAATTTAAAACACAGGAGGCTCTGAGCATTTTTGCGCATCACTGCAAGGGTTTATTACACAACTATTTTCGACTTCCGACCCCCGTCTTCCAACTTGCTTACATGTCATCGTAAGAAAAAGTGTATTTTCGTGTAATAACTGGTAGCTTCACCCTACCTTGGATGTGGTTACACAGGATTTAATCAGAAATATTGACTTACACCTCTAGAAACACAAACAATTCTGTACTACACGCATTTTATCAGATTACTGGGTTCATCATAAAAAAAAAAAGATACAATTCATGACTGGAGTTTAAATGCATTGTGTCCTTGAAATTATATGAAGAACTCTTTTGTACTTTAATCATATCTTGAGATATGAGTCATCAAAAGGGTTAAGAGGATTTGATTGTATATCTAAGACGACATCATGCTCAGTGTATTGAAACTCCAGTAAACCTCCATCAGTGCAGAGTTTCCATTAGAAACTCTCTGCTATCCAGGTTGATATATAATGTGTATGGGTTAACCTTTTCAATCATGGTGTCAACACTTTAGATTTGCCTCTGCTCATCTCTTTCATCCTAACCTTCTCTCTCTCTTGATAATGAAATGCTTGCTCCAACTTCCCTCTATCTGCTCCTGAGTCCACAATTTAGATTACTTCATCTCTGCTAGCAACAAACTGAATGAAATTTCGATTTGAGCAGAAAGTAATTTACCGGGATCTGGACCCATTTGTCATCATATCTCTCTGGGTGTTTGCTGTATCACTGCAGTTTTCCTATGCAATCAAATGAGACCACAACATCTGCCGTGGGGGGGGCACACGCAGCGGGGGGAGGGGGGAAACAGGCAGAAGAGTGGGGAAGAAAAATATATACATAATTCTTCAAATCCATTTAAAGGCACAACACATCGATTCGAAATACAATACAATAATGATTATTGAGTTCTACTTCTGCAGGCTGCGTTAGCTAGAATTAGAAAACCTTTATTTGCTTTTGCACGCCTCCCTAATACACACAAATATTTATAAAGACGACCACAATCATTCCGCAGCAAAAAAGGAAACTGAACTAGCTGGCGGGGTCACAGACCCACTTTTCTGCACGATGTAAAACACAGTAATAGGATTTACAAATTAGCGTATTGGTGTCATAATAAATATTAATATTTGCATCTCCTTCCTGTCCAAATAAAGTCATAAAATTCTGTTTGTGTCAACCTAGGAGACACATTACAACAGAATACCCGTAATCTGAATGATTGCAGTGTGCCTCCGTATAAAAATAATTGCTTTGAATTTTCAGAATCTGAGCTTGCAGAGGAGGCTTGTCATGTTCAAACTACTAATTTGCTGTCGCCACTTTATTGAAAATAGCCTGTAAGTTGTTATTAAATGTATCGACTGAACGACAGAGAGAGTAGTAAAACTGCCCCTTAAGATGGCTTTTAATAGGAAGCTGAGAAACAAATTTTGCAGCAGCATCGATTTGAAGAGTTCAATCAAAACTCCATTTCAAAACTAATTAGTCTGAGATCCACGACACATTGACACGGTCTTGCCGAATCACGGTGGTTACAAAGGGAAAGCTGAACTAATACATTGTCAGGACCTCCAGCCAAAGGGACAAAACTGTCTGGAAACTGAGGGTCCATTATTAGGGCATCTTCTAAATCAGCCCCAGTATCCGAGTAGTTACGTGATGCATTGAGGTTACTTCCAAAGCTTTACGATACGCGTTTTTCTTCCTCCATTGTTACCAGGAGTGAAGTTGGCACCTAGCAAAGGTGCGCGGGGAGCACGGCGAGAGGAGGCAGCAAGGCGCCGTTAACATTTCTCGAGCAAAGATCCCAAATCCTCGGGTGAGGGGGTGGCGACAAGGGCACTGCTGGGCAGGGTGGAGGAAGAAAGGCGAAGATGAACAGACAATATCCCCCGGGCGGGATTCGGGACCCCGCACACGGACTCTCGCAAACCCCCCCTCCCCGTACAATTGCACCACCCAACTGAAAACACGGCTCCCGGCACACCGGTCACATCGCACCACTTGTCTTCGTTAAGCATTCATTTGTTACACAATTCTCTCTGACTAGAAGCGGTCACACACCTCGAATGTCTGTGAATCCTAAAAAACAGAGTCAAACTAATCCAGAGGCTTTCCACGCATCTTGGGCTCTCCCTAAGCACGTTCCCAGAACAATCCTGTTGTGGGAAGTCACTTCCGCTGGATCTTCTGCTAAAATTCCTAAAAATTACTTGCAAAGTCAGAACACCTTTCCGCTGCTTTCTATTATTTACCAGGAAAACTCAGCTTATTTTTCCTTCTCTGCTGTTATGAATGGTTTTGTTCTGTAATACCATTAACAGGAAAAAGGTTTTATCTTTTTAAAAAAATGTTATTCCTCCTCACCAGTAAAGGAAGCCTTCCACAGTAACTATTCTTTACTGAAAAAGTTGTTTCACATGGTTTCTGAGAGGCTGGAGAGCTAATTATCTAACCAGGGGGACTGTCCAGGACAGTATTTGATTTAAAAGGCTTGAGGCTTTAGGTGCTCAATTAAGTAGCTATCGGTCTCAGACTGGACTTTAATGGGCTCTTTTCTCTTTAACTGCAGCAATGGGTAGAGATACCCCAGGTCAGGCTAATTAAAGCCAGGGGACTCTTTAATTGTGATGACAGAATTGGTTTCAGTTTCCTCTTTGGGTCCTCAGTCCAAGAAGGTCATTAATATTTCAACATTTGGGCAATGCAATCAATCACAAACATCAAGAGGTTCCCTACACGGACAAGGCAGCTCTTCCACACTTAGCAGCATTTTACTGAGCCACCTTAAATTAACCACCCTGTGCTTCCAACCAGCATTCCCCACACCCCCAGACACACAAACTCTCCTGGGTTTTGGGGTTGGGTTGGGTTTTTTGGGGGTTGGTTTTGGTTTGGGGTTTGTTTTTTTTTTTTCAGAACTTTCACAAGAGTGGGAACAGACGCAGCAAGAAATCTTTTCAGCCCAGTTTCCCATCTTGCTGCTCCAAATTCACTATCAGCAGAAACACATCGTTAGCGACTGACACCAACAAAATAAGGTTCCAGTTGTTTCCAAAATTGCGGAGACAGATTTGAGTGCTCCGATTCTTGCGCAACATGGTGCACGTTTGCGCCCACAAATACATATCCAAGCCCTAGCAAAGCGAAACGCGCATCCAGACCTACTGATCCAGAAGCGATTGGCATTTCTCTACATTCCCTAGTTTTAATCTAAATTCTGCACCAGCTATATTAAATGCAACAAAGAAAGGCAACGCAGAAATTACGCCTGGAGCCAAGTCCATTAAAGGTACTTCAGAATAACTAGAGACCAAGCACCTTAAAAGCACCAGAAGCTATTGATACTTAAAAGGGGGGCTGTGCATAATGGCAAGTGCTGCATTAGAGGAGGGGAAGGAGGAGGAAAAAGAGAGGAGAAAAAAAAAAAAACCAGCCAAATTACGCTTGGTTAATTCAGAGTAACAGATCTGCCCCCAAGTGAATTGGAGGCCTTGAATTAATTCTGTTATGACAAATCAAGATAAACGTTCCCCCTAAATTGCATGCGATTTAATTAATTTTTGAGATCCTGTTTTTTTTTTTTTTTTTTTTCTTCTCTCCTAGCTAATAGTTCACATGCTCCTGCGCTGTCATTGTGCTTGAGTGGGCAGACTTCAAAGTGATATTAAATAACCAACTATTAGATTTACCTAGCACGTCCTATTGGAAAAGTGCCATTTAATTACCTAGCCCGTTCAATTAAAGGGACAGCATTCCCCGAATACAGCCGCTCGCCGCTGATTGCCAGGGAAATGAGCTGCCTGCCCGGCGGCCCCCTCCTCCCCTCCCTCCCTCCCTCCCCGGGCTGGGGCAGGGCCCGCCGCCCCACGGCCGGGGTCCGGCGCGGCCCCACGCACCCCGCGGAAGGGGCCGGGCGGCTGCGCCCACGCCGCGCTGCCAGGGGCGGGCGCCCGGGGAGGGGAGGGGCCGCGGGCGCTGCCCCTTTAAGACGGGCCCGGGCAGCCTCCTCCCCCCCTTCCCCTTCCCCACCACTCCCTGCTCTCTCTTAGAGGCCAATTTTGTTAATTAAATGTTTTGTTTGCGACGCGGCTCTCATTCATTTCGGACACGTCATTCCGAGCAGATCTAAGCCAGGGACCAGATCTCATTAGATAAAACCTATCAGAACTAAGAGAAAATGGAGGAGACACTAATTAAAGCTTTTAATTGTGCGGATTCCCTGCCACGCTGCTGCTTTATCTGGCATCGCGGGGCCGGGAGGGCTGCGCCCCTCCCCGCCAGGCTGCTGCCCGGGTGGGGAAGGGACCGGGCTCTTCCCCTCCCCTCTCCCGGGAGCCCGGGCCGGCCGCCGCAGCCCACCGGCTGCTAAGTTGTCGTGGGGTTTTGAGGGGAGGGAGGGAGGGAAAGAGGAGCCATGTGTTGTTTAAACAACAGCAAAAAAAAAAAAAACCAAAACAAAACACCCAACAAAAAACCCAAAAACCCCACACGCGACCTCAGCCGGTTCAAAAAGCCCATTAACCGATGACCCCGCGGTCCGGGCCCGGAGGAGCCAAGTGCCCTTCACCTGGCGCCCGCCGCGCTGCTCAATCCTCCCTCGCGCTTTGGCAGCCTCCGAATGAAGACCCGCGCCCCCGGCTCCCGCCTGGGGAAGGGAATGTGCCGCCCCAAGAGCTCTACAGAAAATTAAGGGGAAGGGGTGGCAGAGGGGAAGGGGAGCGAGACCGGCTGCCGGACGGGTGGCATCGCCTCGGCAGCCAAACGAGGCCATTTCAAGCAAGAAAAGGGCGAGGGCCTCGCTCACGCCAGCGCGACCCACGTGGAAGCCTGGGAAGTCCATTTCCAGCCGGAAGGCTCCACGTTCACGCGGGCCGGGCAGGGCCAGGCTGTCCTACCCCACCTTGAGCGTACGGTGTCCAGTTCAAGTTTCAGCAAGCATCTGTCAGAGTTATTTTTGCAAGTCAAATTACACAGATCTAAAGAGAAGTCAGGCGATAGGACAAGGAGATCAATTCAAACCCCTCATCTGATAAAGCATCCTATTCATAATCGCCTACATTAAAATAAACGAGTATTAATTTTTGGCAACACAAAACCAGAGGACTGCGATAAGCTTGCCTGAACTTGCCTCTGGGATACAGTGGACGCATCTTCTCTTTTTAATTAGTAGTAATCAGACATGAGGGTTTGTTTGATGGTGTTGGTCGAGCGATGAATCTGTACCATTCAGTGCATCTTAACAGTAGTGTCAATTTTTCCACTTCAAACGAGACTCTTCCCCTAACACCGTTCTGCTCTATTTAATTACAGTTTTGCCAGGCTTAGGCTTGTTGCTTAGGATGATGACCGAAAAGCACCATTAACCCCTGCCCCGCACGCTGATTTTCTAGCATTTCTCTCTAAAAATACCCCCAGACCCCACAAAGCTAAGGCTCCGACACCTCGAAGATACTGAGGGCTGCGTTTCATCTGCCTAACTGCCCAAAGACGCAGCCATGTTATCAGGACAGAGGCTGTGCTGTCCGAGGAACCAAGCCTTAACTCCGTCCTTTTAGGCTAAGGAAGTCTCCAAACAGACGCACACGTTCAGTAGTCCCAACCTTCTCAGACAGAAGTCAAGTTTTACAACAAAAGCAAACTCATAACATTTGGCAGCTGACTTATTTTTTTCCTCTCCAGAAAGGAAGAAAAAAATTTTAAAAAGTGGAACTTTTTGGCCATCAGAGAGAAGAAAAACCTGGGTTAACTCTTGACATTTGCTGTAAATGAGAAGCCAGAAGCATTTAAACAAAACACAATTTGTTTTAACCGAGCATTTCTGTTATGCTGGGAAGGTATGGGGCTTTTTTGTTGTTTTTTTTAATTACTGAATGTTGAAATAGAACACCTCCTTGAAGCATTCATGTGCATCAGTCTATCAAACCATTTACTCAAATTAAATGTGTAATCCTTCAAAATGCCTCCTTTTAAATTAATGAGTTTAAGTAGCTTGAGTTCACCTGAAAAGATCGTGCGGGCACCTGACCTCATGAATTCTTTCTATTAATTATATTGGAAACGCGTCGGAAGAGCTACCCTGCCTAATCTTACTGTACCCCAACAGATGCGAGATTACCAAGGCTTAGTTCCCCCCACCCAAATCTGTGGCATTCAGAGCCAACAGCTTCAAAAAAGAACGCGGTAAGAAATAAAGGGCGAAGAACGTATCCCTCCTCTGCTGTCCCCTGCGCTTTCTGTCCTGGAAGTCAGGAAAAACATCGGTTCAAAGCTTCTCCCCAACAACGCGAAGGCGAGCACGATGCCACGGTTTTGGGCTATAAGTAGACTCGGTGGCCCTCCAACTGACGGTTAATCAGCTCTTTCACAAGGAGGATGGAGAATGAGTCATTCTGTTTCCACTCAAAGGAGTTTAAAGGTGCTTATGTAAATATCATAATTAATCAGATACTAAAGGCAGGCGTCTCATTATTTAGCACCTCTGCCACAGCCTTATTTAAGCCCTACGATTTTAACATTTACCGTTCAGATATGCACACTTCTCCTTCAACACTACAACAAAGCAGATTAATTTAGCCTCTCTGATTGCTGTTTATTTTTAGTTAGGACTTGTTTTGTGCTGACAAACCACTTTAAAGTTACAGTCGTCGTTCCGCCCCCGCCTCCCGCCTTCCCCCCCCACCCCATCTCCCCCCCAACCTCCCCCCCCAAACTCTTCCCTCCACTTGGCAGCCGCAACTGCGCCCTGGGCTGGGCGCTGGCATCCCTCTCCGCACCCGCGCCTCTCGCGAAGGAGCCAGCCCACCAGAAATAAAGGGGGAAAGGAAAAAAAAAAAAAGGCAGGGGGGCAGGGGGAGAGCGGCCCCCGCAGCCCGGCCGCCGCCTCACCTGATGTAGTCGTTTCTGCAGAGGATCATGCCGCTCTTGGTGTAGCAGGAGGTGCCGATGTCGCCCAGCTGGGCCTGGCAGCAGGAGCACTTGAGGCAGCGGCTGTGCCAGTAGCTGTCCATGGCGTAGAGCAGGAAGCGGTCGGCGATCTTCCCCCCGCAGCCGGCGCACCTCTTCCAGGAGAGGGAGCCCGCCGTCACCGGGGGCGGCTGCGAGCTGCCGCCGGGGTTCACCATGGCCTGGCCGGGGAGAGAGGGGACGGCACGGGTCAGGGACGGGGCGGGACGGGGCGGCGGCGCGACCCGCCCGGCCCCCGCGGGCACGGCGCCGCTCCCGGGCCCTGGGACACGGCCCCGGCGGGAGGACACGGGGCAGGGCGGGGGAGGGGATGGACGGACACACGACACGGGGCAGGGCCCCGGGGGAGGGAGGGGGGGGTGACGGACGGACACACGGACGGGCCCCGGGGGGCAGAGCAGGCACGCCCCGCCGTTCCCCACCCCCCCACCCACCCCCGCCGCTCGCTCCGGGCTTGTGCAGCTGCAGCTCACAAGTCAGGAACAGTCCCGGGGTTTGTTTTGCTTATGGGGGGGGGGAGGAAGAAGAATAAAAAAAAAAAAGTGTGTGAAGAGTGGGGGAAAAAAAAAAAAGAAAAGTTGTGCAACTGGTTTTTCAGTCTGGGAGAGGCGGCGCGGGCTCGGGGCGCAGCCAGGGGCTCGGGACCCACCGTCCAGACCTCGGGGTTTCATATTTTTTTGTTATTGTTTTATTTTGGAGAGAGGCAAAAAAACCCAAAAAACCAAACCACCCAGAGAAACCACTCCAGACGGAGGACACTGGCCAGAATAATAGATCATTGAACTTTAGGACGCCTGTTAACTTCCTACACAAACATACTCAACTTTTGTCTCGCTAATCTGCCCTTGATCAGCAGTTTAAATGCTAAACCTTTGGTACTCGGAGAGAAAAAAAAAAAAAAAAAAAAAAGAAGAAGAAAAAAAAAGCAGCCTCCCCGACCATAGGAGAGCAGCAGAATACCGAAGCGCACCGCTCCGGCTGGAGTTAACTCTGGCCGCCTCCAAAACTGCTACCGAGGGGCATTTTTCACTTTCTAATAAATGCTTTATGCAAGCAGGACAGCCGAGAGATAATATAGGAATCAATTCATAAAGCTTACTCTAAACCGATTAATTTGTTGCCTTAAATCCAGAGTCCAATAAACTCCCGGTGTTCCTCTAGTCACTTATACTATAAAAAGATCAAGTTATTTACTGCCAATTAAGCAGCATGTTTTGTCTTTGTCCTCTGTAAGCCGCCTGCGCTCATGCCGAGGCATCTGGCTGCTGCCGGGGACCTCCGGCCCGACACCTCCCAGCCGCCGGGGCCAACTTTTCCTGCCACCGGCCCAACTCGGCTGCGGGAGGAGGGGAGCCGAGGCCGGCTTCAAACACACATTTCCTCCGGAGGAGTACCTGGAGGTATGTCCAGCGACCGCACAATAAACCAGAAGAACTGCGCCAATTAAGCTGTAACAAAAACCCCGAGACTTTGGAAAGAAAACCACTCTAAAAGCCATTAGCATTGCATTTATCCGAACGCATCGTATACCTTTATGTAAATTGATTTCTGATGCATTTGTTCAAGGAATTGCCTTTTGTTACAGTTTCCAGCTACAGCCCAAATGAATCTGCATTTCCTGCTCCGAGTCTTTAAACCGTTTCCCTACGCTTTAAATCACCCCGGATTTCTTAAAAGAAGGAAAAAGGCTCCATGCCACCACCTTAGCCCGTCTTTGTGGAAGGCAAATATATATAAATGTAAAATGGGAAACGTTACACCGAGAAAACCATCCAGTAACCCCATTAAGCTAAAGCTCTTAAGGACAAGCAATACCTTAATGCTGATTAAATCTAAAAAGATGAATCAAGAGGACTGACCAGAAAGTGACTCCCTTGATAACTAAGGACGGGCCCTCATCAAGTTTCATTTAGAGTCGGGGGGGGGGGGGGGGGGGGGGGGGAGAGAAAAAAAAAAAAAAGCTTTTAACTTAAATAGGCTTACTCTAGTAATTACACAGCCAAGCAATTTAGGTCCTGGGATAGGAGTCGGTGAAATAGAAAGCAGAGCTGGAAGCTAGAGGCAAAATACACCCACCCCCCCCCACCCCCCCGCTTTTAACAGCGTCTCTGGTGTTGCTTTTTTTTTTTTTTTTTTTTTAATGGAGACCAAGGGAGGGACAAGAGGAGAGCTGGCAATTTGTAGTACAAAAATGGATGCTTAATTCATGTCTTGGTTTTAATTAGGTGATTCACCGGATTTCTCCTGGATTGAAACAAAAGGCCGTGCGGGGGGCAGGAAGGGAATTGGAGAGGAGAGAAATAGAGAGCTCACTTTGATCTTTTCTGCCACTGTTTCAGAATAGTGTTTACTACGGGGGAAGCGGGTGCCCCGCTCCGCGCCGCGGCCCAGGCGGCGAGCCCTTCCCGGGGGGGGGGGGGGGTTACGGGGGGCCCCAACCGGGCCCCGCGGATCCCGCCCGGGCCGCCCCGCTCCGCGCCCGGGCCCCTCCGCGACGGCGGGCAGCGCGGGACGGCGGCGGGGCAGGGGGCGCGGAGGCCGGCGGGGGAAGGAAGGGGTAAGGGGCGGCGCTGCTTACCTGCTTCCCCTCTATATTGCAAGCGGCCGGGGAGCAGCGTCGCTCGGGGTGCCCGAGGGAAGGTCTCCTTGCAAAGAAACAAACACAGCGCTCGCCCTCTCGCTGGCTTTCGGCGGCGCTGGAGGGAGCCCCCCGCCCGGTAAGGGGCAGCCCAGGCTGGAAAAATATAGATATTTCTGTGAGAGGCGCCTGCCTGGGTCCTTCCTCCAGCTCCCGCTTCCCTGGAGGGGAGCTGCGGAGCTCGGTCCCCGCCGCTGAGCTGCACACGCAGGGCGCCGCCGCCGCTCGCTGCTGCAATCGCCGGGTAAGTTTGGCAATGTGGCTTCACTTTGTACCGCTTCCCCCCCCCCCCCCCCCCCCCCCGCCCCCTTCGCTGGGCTGTGGCGGCCCCGAGCCTCCCGCGGCGCGGAGCCGGGCGGCCGCGGCCCGCCGGGGCGCCTCAGAGGAGCGGGCGGGAGCCGGCGAGTTTGAGCGGGGCCGGGCGCGGAGCGGCTGCCGGGGATCCTGCGGCGGCGGCGGCGGGGGGGAGGCCCCTGTGCCTGCGCGTGTGAGCGCGTGTGTCCCTGCGCGCGGGGGTGCGTGCGTGTGTGTGTGTCCGTGCGCGTGTGCTCCGCGCGGCCCCTCACACGCGTGTTACTGACAGAGCAGAATCCCAACTACACTCCGGCTCGGCTCCGCCGTCAGCCCGCCCCAGCCAATCCGCCCCCGGCTTGTTCAGGCGGAATAATAAAACCTGCCAATCCCCGAGAAGACAAAGGAATGAGTGAAAGGGGAGGAAAAAAAAAAAAAAAAAAAAAAGGCGAGAAAGGGAGGTCAGCGGCCCGACCCCCCCGGCCCCGAGAGAAGGCGGGAGAAAGGGGGGGGGGGGGGGGGGGGGGGGGGGGGGGGCCGCGCCGCCCGCCCGGGCGCTGAGGAGAGGCGCGCGCGCGGCCGTTAGGGCGCCGCCCCCCCGCCCCCCCCGGGGGCGGCGCGGGCCCCCGCTGGCCGCCGCCGAGGACAGGCCCGCTCCGCCCGGCCGGCGGCGCCCGTCAGAGCCCTTCCCGGGCGCTGGGCGCTTCCCGCTGCCGGGCCGGGGCGGAGGCGCTGAGGGGGAGCTGCGGCCCCGCGGCAGCCGCTCCTCGCCTCCCTCCTGGCCGCCCCCCCCCCCCCCCCCGCCACACCGCTGCCTGCGGCCTCGTCCTGCCCCCGG
This sequence comes from Gorsachius magnificus, assembly GCA_034008185.1. Lineage (NCBI taxonomy): Eukaryota > Metazoa > Chordata > Aves > Pelecaniformes > Ardeidae > Gorsachius > Gorsachius magnificus. Next base: position 73,553,337 of record CM067085.1, on the reverse strand, counting down.
GGCCGCGCACCCCCCTCCTCGGGTCGGGCTGGCGCTCGGGTCCGGTGCCGGGGCGAGGAGGAGGCTGGGAGGGACGCGCCCGCCTCGCCCCCCACCGGGGCGGAGGGGGCCGTGTCGAGCCGGCTTTCCCAAATTTCCCCCGGTGAAACCGTCGGGGAAGCCGCGCTCGGGGATCCGCGTCCGGAAACGGCCCGCTATTGCTAGCACCCTGTAAAGGTTTCAGAGGGTTAAACTGCCGCAATCGGCTGGCAGTCGGCAGCACGGCTTGTCATTTGAGAAGACAACTGCATTTCTGAGGAAGAAGCCCAAGGGTGGCAGCAAATCAGAAGAAGTAATATTCGGTAGGGACACTTAAAATCGGGGGCAAAAGCCCCACCTATCAATCGCACGTTTTTCAGGCCTAAGCGCGGCGCACGGGAGAAGTACGGCACCATATAGCTAAAAAAGGCCCTCGAAATAATAGAAGTATCTGTAAACGCTCTGTAATTAGTGGGTGTTATTCCCCGGGAACAATTATTCCTGCAAGCGGCGGGGATTTTCCCGACTGCTGGATTAGGCTCCTGCCCGGTATCCCCTCGTACAGGGCGTACGCACGCCTCTTGTCACAGGGCGTAGGCAAACGTGCTCCGCCGAGCCAACCGCAGCTCAGGAGTCAGCTAAATGATACATTTCCAGGATCTGTGAAGGAACAGAAAAACTTCACGAGTTTCTCGATTCCATACTGCTGACGTAAGTAGCAGCCAATGCAGCGAGGACGGTGGGACTGGCTTGGTCAGGCGCCGCCGCAACCGCCGCAACGCGCGGGCCGCTGCCCTGCCCGCACGCAGGCCGAGACTGACCTGCGCCGCAGGAGGGGGCAGGACAGGTCCTGGCACCGCTCGGGGGTGGGGGGTGGGTGTACGGTTAATTGGTTGTTGTCAAATAAATATTTAGTGATGGCAGGGTGACCGAACTGCGAGTTTGCGTGCGTCTTCCTGTTGTCCAAGGCAACAAAAGTATTTTAAACCTATTCCCTCTGGCGGCTGATGTTGAAGGAATGTACCCGCACAGCTCTACGAAACTTTAGCTGGGAGTATTTATTCACAAATAAGTGCTTTGGTACAAAAAAATGCAGACGGGCTTCCCTCTGACAGGCCGCCTGGTAAATCTGGTGTGGGGAATCACAGCCCAGGTGTACTTTAACCACATCGCCACCTGTGGGCCTCCCTCATTTCTGCATCCTTGGCCTTAGCTGGACCACCGAGACGCCTGCTCAGTAACCGGTTAAAATTTAGGGGAAAAAAACCCCATCTAGCTAGGAAAAAATGTGCTTGGGAAAACACAGGATACCGTAGATGTGTTTTGTTTCTAATTATATAGCAAGTAAAATACTGAAATTTGAATGGCACCACAGGTGTGATTTAAATGCAGGAGAAAAGTCTATTTCTGTCTTTCTCCATGGACTGGGATATGTTCAGAATCTGTGCGTAAAGTGGACTGGGAGCTTGTGGAAAGCTTCCATGGGGGAAAGGGGGGAGAGGACCGGTGTTGTGGTTAAAAATAATGTAATTTTTTTTTTGTGTGTAGGTCTATGGAATGGATCATCTGGATGTAATCTCCCTGTACATATTACATTTAAACATACTCAGCAGTTTTAGATTTGTTATTTAGGATCTGGTACAATTTAAAATATATAAAGTAACAAGGCATGCTACAGATAATCAACAGTCACTGTTATTCTAGCTCTCTGACAGCTAAGAGCACAAGAATAGAGCAAATGCCAAGCTAAAATAAAATCTAAGTTGTCTAATTATCTAAGCCTGTAATGGCTGGAAGCTACCAAATTCAGTCTCTGGAAGAGCCATCAGGACCTCTCCTTATTGGAAAAGATATTCTACCAAGAAACTCTGCCATAGGCACTAAAATGTTTACTAGTCTTAAAACTGATAGTGATACAAAAAAAAAAAGGGAATTACCTTCTCAAGGAGCAGAGTTTTAAAAGGCTTAATGACGTCTTCCAAATACCATTACAATGTTCATATCTTTTTCTGAAATCCGATCTCCACTAATTTTTGTGATTAATTTTAACAGAGGAAACCTTAACTGAGAGCATTTTGCAGAGCAATATTTTTCTAATTTTTCTTTTGTGCAGCATCTGCTGTTGCGGTGCTGTCATCTTCGTTATGTTTTTCATTGTCTATGTGCCATAATGTAATTAGTTAGTTCAACATCATCTGTGCTATTAGATGAGATGTTTCTATGGTAAGTTAACATAGTTCTGTGTAATTGGTAGATTTCAGCAGTAGGCATGAATGTATCCATCAACTTTAGGTCGATTTGAGTCCGCAAGATTTAAATTCACTTGGCATACATTATCCTCGAAGACTGTTAATTTTGGCTGAATGGATACAAAACACAATGCAGAAGAAAATCTGGCTGCTTATATCGCGGTACTGTTGGAGTCAGGGAAAGGAAGGCATAAAATCGCTGGCTTAGTAGTTGCAATCTGAACGTCTGGAAAATGTTACAGCCCATGATCCAAATCATTCTTAAAACCTAGACGTGCCCCTAAGATAGCAGGTAGTCCAGAATTCGTCAGGGTTATCTCTCCATTCATGAAAGGAGTCTTGGTTCTCTCCCCAAATACTGCATTCCTATGGGACCTCGACCATCTTTCCCTTTTCTCATTAGAGAGAAACGCTGGGGCGGCTGCTTTGTCTCGTGACCTTCCATGCTGCACTTTGCTAGTCCTTGCGCCTTGTGAGCTGCACCTTTTGAACACATGAGACTTTTAAAACAAACCCTCTGGCCCCAGCCTCTTTGGAAACAGTGATGAAGAATAAACAGCCATTTGCTACTTTAAAGCAATGCATCCTTGTACTCACATAGGACCTTCTGGTTTAGGGCCTCAAACCATTTAAAAATGTGACCGGATTAAGTATTTAAGTCAGATACCCAATGGTACGGGAGAGTACGCATCCTGGCAGAAGCTGGGAAGAATCCTGGATGGCTTTACTCTCAGGGTTCTTTTCCAAGCAGTAGACTGCACTGTTTGCCCCAAAGAGCAAGATAATTTGCTTTTAGAAATATGCGTATAGATTTTGACTTGCTTATAAATAGATGAGTAACTTTATTTACAGGAACCCAGAACCATGGAAGGTAATTAGTAAGCATGGACCGCTTAGGTAAGGGCTTGCAAGACCCTTTTATCATCACTATATCCCTTAACTTAGGACAGGAGCCAAATAATATAAATGTCAGTAAATATAGATATATATTTATATTAACAATGAAGTCCACTTTAGGAAGAGCTAAGGCTGTACTTGTAACGACCTCATATGGCTAAAATTACGTTCACTCATTTGTCCTGTGGACATTCCTGTCGGGAGAATTGATACATTATCACAAGCCACCAGTAGCAAAGTCCTGGAAGAGAGTTCTGCGACTAAAGTCAAAGACATAAGAGTTTGAAATTATATGTAATTTATGTTTTAAATTAAAAGTCTCCAGAGGCCACTAGAATATGCGTATGTAATAATAAGCTCACTACATAAAACAATCTTACAACTGGAAATGCTATATTAATATTTGAAAGAGGGCTTTACGTTCCACAGTCTAATGAAACAAGGCACCACTTTTTAAGCAAATCAGTTAAAATTATTTTGGTATTCTTAAACATAGACTGACAATGGATTTTTGTGATGACATATCTGTAGAGTGATATTTTGTCACAAATATAAACATGAATAGAGTATGATTCAGATGTCACCATCTTTAACAAGAAAAAAAAACCTCTTTGACAAATACTTAAAAATATAAACTCATATGGAACTTACCCTTTAAAGTAAAAAAAAGTTTTCTTCACAGATACTTTTCTAGAACTTGCATTAACATGTTGCCTCTGTTCATTAGTCACCGTAATGAACGGTCAGCTTAGAGGATGGGAGAGCCCAATTTGGTGCTGCTTGAAGGCCCAAATTATAGATAAAAGTAGCCACTGAGCTACTTTTGAATTTACAGAACAAAAGAGGTCAACTGGAAAGGAATTAAAAAAAAATAAAATCTGACTGATTCAACTGACCAAAATGCTCTTACCTAATGCAGAGGTACGTGTTTATAACGCCATCATTTACGCTTCTGAACATACATCGTATTTCTAACAGTACGTTTTTGTTAAATCACTGCCACTTCTTTTCAGTCAGAGTTCACTTCAAAAAATTTCAGCAGAGAAAGTAAACTTGTCTTCTTTTCCCTCTGAGATAAGAAATCATTGAAACATTAAATGTTTTCTACTCAGAGCTGACTGTTTTTTTCTTGTAGCCATTTTTTAAATTTCTTTTGTCAAAGGAACGCTTTTTGAAGAGGTAGCTGCACTTTGGTATGATTTCTGAAAACAGCCCTGTGCAGAGTTTACTAAAAACAATGTTCTGGAATAACGTGTTACAGTGAAAAATGAAAACTTAACTCTAGCCTGTATTATTTAATTAATTAGCCAAGTAAGTTTAAATATGCAGAAGAAATTAGTATTATGTCTGACTGAATAAACAGCATGTTTTATATTTTTTGATGGTGTTGTCCACACATAATACCTTTATAATTGCATTGAAATTATTTTCGAAGATGTGTGTCCAGTAGCAAATCCCATGTCATTAGACTATCTGCCCATTACGAGTGTATCCAGGAAATGAGTTATTTACTGTAACTCATTGCCGTGGAGGAGTACGACTGATACCCTTGTGAAGTTCCCATAACCTCTGAACGATGCTGTAATTTACAGAAAGGTCCCTGACCGATCTTTTCCACCTATTCTGCACTTACCCACAGAGAAGACCCCTCTGGAACCTGGCTTGGCCTATAGTAAACCGATGGCGGAACATTTGCTTGAGCTGTTTTCTCTGTGGGCCTTCAGGGGAAGTCCACAACCCAGAGTTTCAGAGGATCGTGTTGTATGACACATCATTGATGGGAAGGCACAGTTTTAGCTAACATGTTTAGGTGTTTGCGGTGACTGTTTCTGATGGAAATTGGACGTTGGCCGTTGTTTCAAAGAGCTAAGAGAAGGCAAGGTACGGCCTGTGAACTGAAGCACACGTTACAGAGATCTCCTGTTGAAGTTGTCTTTTTAATTTAAGGGCTAGCAGCACAGTATGAGAAAATGGAGGGTTACAAAAAGAAAGAGGAAGAGCAGCCTGGTGACTTGTGTCTGGCAGAAATGCCTCTATCGTATTTGATTTGAAATTTACATAGATGCCAGCAGTTATGACATGACTGTCACTCTAAGTTCACTTAACTGGACATGAAGCAATAATGACAAACAATCAGAATGACAGTTCTCCTTCTATTCTGCAGTGAGGTTCTTCACATCTCAATTCCGCAACATCCCTTCTGTTCACTCCGCCAGACGAATGTGCTTCTGTTATTATGATTTCTCTGTTTGACGCGGCACAGCCTTGCTTTCAGGAAGAGTTTCTAAGCTTTCTATTCAGTTTTTTAGTCATGCCATTTATCAAAGCAAGAGTTTCTTAGTAACAGTTTTTAACATTAACTCTTTAATAGTTACTTTGCTGATGTAATCCATTATTTAAAAATGTTTTCTTGCGTAAGAATATTACATTATTTTTCATATAAAAATATGGCCCTCTGCTTCTCTTAAGTTGTTTTTCAGAACTGGAGCGACTACTCTACTCCACGGCCATAACTCTTTTTATCATTCTACTATGATTCAGTAGCTTTTGCTGTCTTATAAACAATCTTACAATTAAGAGCTAATGTTAATGGAATAGATTGTTGTCACAGGATAATGGTTTCCTGCTGCTAGATAAATGCTGTGGCAATGCTAGGACATTTATTGAAAGTAATAGCGAAGACAAAGCTAAGAGATTTATTTTTAAAGCAGGTGCCACAGATCCAGCGACACCATTCTGTTACAATTGTTTTATTTCTATTTCCCTAAAAGACTGATGAAGACGGAAGCGTTTTGCCTGATGTATGCAAGAGCAGCAAAGTGACAGTGGCTCATTTCACTGAATTTCACTGAATAAGCTGCATTGCACTTGGCTCTGGAAGAGATTTATTGTGCGGCTCATCCAATCAGAAAACAGTTTATCCATTAACTACAGCTTTAAAATATGTTGTATTTCTATGAACAAGATGGGGCTTGATGCTTTCTTTCACAGAAGCAGTGAGGCGTAGTTCACAGAAAAGGAGGAAAGCGAGGCCCTACAGTGCTTGTTCCGCTGGTCCATCCAGGAGCCCCCCTTCCCCCGGCCCACAGGGACAGCAGGCTGGGGAGGGTGAACCTGTCCGGAGCATGCTCCCCTCCTCACCAGCCAAAGGCTCCGTGTCTCCCTTCTTCTGCGGCAGAGGGTGTTGCCTCAGCATTAGCAGAGCAGAAATGGCAGCACTGTTCTCACCAGCACTGCTGTGCAGGGAGTGGAGAGGAAAGGTTTTGACTAGTTTAGTGTTTCCTCTGTCTTTGAGTTCATGGGATCTTGAAAGTTTGGAAAATATGCCTTCTTCCCTTTCCATGACTTCTAAAATTGCTCACCCCTGAACCCTCCAATAGAGCACTGTGAAAAGCAAAACTTGTAAACCTTCTTAGGCTTTCCATCTGCTTTTGTGGAATTGCAGTAGAACACCTTGATTAGCCCAAGTATCAGAACTGGAGCTGACTGTCAGGAAGGGCATGGGATCCATTCCACTCAACAAGCTTTCTCTGGACAGGTATGCCCCAGATGACTGTCTTAGGCCTCAACAGATCTTCACTTCTTTTGAACTGCAGAGCAGCTATTCCAAGTGGCAGTGTAGTGGCTATGACAGCTGAAGGATATCCCACAAATAAGAAAAATTATGATCCCTTCCCACAAACTCTGATCATTCCAAAGCATCTTTAAAGTTATGTTGTAAAACAGCATAATGACTTTATATGACCATAAAGTCCCTGCTAGGATTTCCTTAAGAAACAAGCTAATTTTATTATTAAGGCCCAAGGACCTTGATATCAAACCATCAATTCACTGGTCCAAGGACTTACTCTCTGTAGCTGCTCACAGCACAGCTCTGAATTAACTTCTAAGACCAGAGCTCAAAGGCAGTAAACAACTTTAACCTTTTCTTGACCTCAGACACATCTCACAAATAGGAGTTCAGTAAATGCATGAATTTCACTTTAACCCACGCACAGATATTCTAAGAACTAATTCACTCTTCATTTTCTGAGTTTTAGGAAAAATGTTATGCTAATAAATGGGCAATTGTTACATCACTTGTGCCAAAAAGCCATCAGATAAGGATGGTCCTCTGCTGAGCCCAGCTCTTTATGAAAGGTGAGCACCAGGCAGAACATAATGGAGAAAAGCAGAAATAGGAGACCTGTAATCCCGGCAGAATGCATCCAGGCAGCTGTGAGGTCCGTCAGGTCATCTGAGGAGCACACGGGCTGCAGAGCTCCGGCAAATACACACTCTTCCAACTCAGTCTCTGTAGCAGCAGCGTATCAGACTTGATCTTCTAATGCCTGTGCCTTCCAGCATCAGTCTGCTATCCCAAGGTTAGGATTCACAGGAAGGTTCTAGGAGATGGAGAATTTCCACATCTTTAAAACACTGGAGTCACTTGCCTAAGTACCTTTAAGGATGTGGCTGTAAGTACTGTGAAGTCCTATGATTTTATCAAAATATTTGGTGTATCTATGGAATCACGGTCTTTATACAAATCTGCTTTCAACTTTTTTAATAGGAATTTTGAGTCTTCCTGGTTAAGTAAAAACATGCATTCTTAAAGATCAACCAGAGGCAAATAGAAAGAATTTCTTCCCATTTAGTATTTTATTTTAAAAATTATTCTGCATTTGATCTAATAAATAGCAAGGAGTCACGACTTTTGAATTTTGGGGATTGCCAGTAGGGTAACCAAATGTCCTATCACCAGATACTGAATCTGCTCGAGGAACCCTCCTCAATTCAAGGAGTTATTAAACCTGTTTTGTCGATAGTCTTCTCCATATCGCATAGGGCTGCACACGATCAATCAATATTTAACTCCCATACCGCATATTGCTCCCACAGAGGGCCAGAATTCCCCACGTCAGTTATCCTATCTTAAAGTGAATCCCCAGCCTCTTGCAGCTCTTGACTCAAGCGGCTGTGTATATCCTGCCTGGATCCGGCCCAGATGCTTTATTTCTATTGCATGAGGTGATTAATTATGCGGTTTCTTTCTGTTTGTCTGATAGACGCTGAGGTAAGAGAGTGATGGTTGCTTAGTGCGCTGTTATTAAAAAGCTGCTTTTGATAGCCCTGAACAGGCTCGAGTTGTGTGCTACAACTAATCATAAAGCTGCTTAGTTGGAAATGTAATGCTTGTTAATACTATACTGTACTTTTATAAGTAAACTAATTTTTGATTGGCTAGAGTTTAACTATAATCAGTAATTAAGGGCCCCAAACTCATTATTTACACCAATTACATTTGGTATAGTAACTAATGATTTCAAGGATCAAGCCATTTATTTCTAAGCTTTCAAAGTATAATTATTGTGTAAATCAGATAGAGTGTAAATCTTTTCCATACGTTTTGGTTGGTAATTGAGAAATAAAATGGTTTCCAAATGTATTCTCTGTCCAGTTTTTGTTCTGCAGTAGATCTCTCTGGGGACTCTTTAAAGTGTATGGAAAAGGTGATGTCAACAGAAGTGTACGCTGGGCAAACTGAGACAGGATTAATTAATAGAGATGAAAGAGAAAAGCCAGCCCCTTGCAAATCGTGGTCCAGGCCTCAACTTGGATGTCACACCTTAAATGACAGTTTACAGTCCTAAGCGTGAGTCACACGGATTGACAAGTATTCAAAACAGAAGAGAATTAAAAATCCTTTATGTTTAATGTATAAAGGCCATTCCAATATGCAGTCTTTAAGATGGTGTAATCTCTGGAGCATTTTGCTTTGAAGTTTAATATGTAGTTCCTCACATCCACATAACATTTTCAACACGTTAAACAAATTAGTCTCTGGTTACAGAAGTTTTTAGACATTTACAAGTTGCCGTTTAACTAAATTTAATATGTGCCAGGGAAGTTGCTCATGCACTTGTTCATTTAGAAAAATGCACTTTTGGAATGATTAATAAATAAACCAGCCTTTCCTATCCCTTCAACTTTGGTGTTTATTTGAAAGCAATCTACTTTAAAAAGACATTAATATCCCTAGAATTATTATTAGAATAATTGCTTTTACTCTTCTCGGAACACACATTTTTTCTCATTTCCCTTCAGCACAGACAGCTTTCGACTCAGATAGAAACTTCCTATTATTATTCCCCACTCCCCACCCCAAAAATGAAGAATAGGAATTACACACTTTTCACTAAGGAATAATTAATTTGTCTCAAGTATTAGAACAGAGAATTGCAGAATGACTTTGAATGGTAGTCTCTAAGGAGTAGCATTGTTTGTTCTCTTCGGTCTTTAATGAGCTTTAGTAAATGGCCAGGAAAAATTACCTTCTTTCTGTAATATGAGAGAAGCGAAGAATGAAGGAAGCTATAGAATGCCTAGGAGAAAAGGGAGCAGCCACACACGCACGCACGCACAGCCCCCTGTACCACATCGCTTCCAATGGTTAGCGTTCTCCTTTGGAACCGAGCACTACTGCTCCAGTTTTTCCATTACAGTTAAAACATATAATGTCCTTAATATTTGTGTAGGAGAGAAAATTCCTGGATGTGTCCCACATACTGACAGTGTCTGGCTTATGTTGGGGGACAACTGCCTATAACTGGGCTCTGGAAGCCATTCTGGTTTCCTCTGCTTTGGCACTGATTTTGTCTTTTAAGACTCTTTATTTTTGTTGCATTTCCACCTTTAAAGGCAAGTTCCCTTATAGTGCCCCAGCCCGCTGCCCTGTCTCTTAACAGCCTTCTTTCCCCCCGCCGCGTAGTCGTTGGCATTCCTGCCCAGAGCTGAGGCAGCAGGGGCAGGTGCTCCTTTCGGCTAAGGACGCAGACCTGTCGCCATGGATAACAGAGCGTGTTCAGGAGCGCCTTTTCCTTCCCTCCCCTCCAGCCTCTGCGTACATCCTCGCTACCTATTCCCAAAATGTGTCAGCGGCGTGGAGGCAGCTGCCATTGCTGCTCTGGGATATGAGGGGAGCTGGCCCGCAGCAGGATCAGGACAGCAGGATCCTGTGGAACAGGGGCTCTCTCCAATCCAGCCGGTTGGAGCTGGTCCAGTTGGTATGGTATAACTAAATATTAGCTGGATTGCCTGTGTGCTTGCTCTCTGAGAGCAAGGAACCTGGGTTCTGTTACCCCCTCCTTCCAGGGAATACTTCCATGCCTTCTATCAGGTATTCATCGGGGAGGGCCCGGGCAGACGTGGTTTCCCCACCCAGGTGAGTGTCTCCACTACAAGGCTGACAGTCAAGCGCAAGCTCTCCCACTCGAAGAAAGGACTCGGGTCACACTGCTTACAGAGCAGTGCTAATCTCTTGGGTAGGGTGCTAATTCAGGGGGCAAGAGATTCAAGTTCAAATTGCCTCAGGTGGAGGCTGAACACAAGTCTCCCCTATCTCGCCTAAATTGCACCAGCCAGGAGAGCGAACCACAAAAGCTTGGGAGAGGAAGGGCACAGGAGCGAGGAGGGGAGACGTGCAGAAAGCGGCAGCGCTATCTGTCATTATTCTGAGAGAAAAACCTGGCGTGGTTGTCCAGTTCCTAGAAAGCGGCAGAGCAAGCGTGGTAAGTAGGTGGTAAAGTAACACACAGTGGTTGCAACACCTTAGTCTGATCATGGCCCTGGATCATGGGAGGTGCTCTCAAGGCAGACATCAGATCGCTGACTGGAGTTCAGGGTCACGAGGGATGTGAAGAGAGATGATGAAAGTGGGGAGAGCTGCCTGGACCCATCCCAGATATTTAGGGAAAAGATAAAAGTAAAAAGCTGCTGCCAAAGTAAAAATAATTTCTATCGTGGGTCCTCTTCAGTGCAATTGTTAGAGAAGAGTAAGTGAAGAAAGATGGTTGAAAGACAGGTAGGAGGCAGTGAGGACAGGACTAGTAAGTGAGGCAGAAATGTTGGAAAGAAGGCAAAGAGGAAGAAACATAAGAAAGCAACAGGAGGACTGGGCAAAGAAAAAGGAAAACCTATGACTGACCAAGACACTTCACCTCTCATTGCCTCAATCTGCTGGTAATAAAATAATAGCAGTAAGACAACCGCAGAGCATTTCAATGACTTTGAAGTCCACACATATTTAGGAGGCATTTAAGTGTCCCGTTGATCAGGACCGTGTTAAAAAGAAAGCAGGAAAATGTAAGAGAATGTCCTGACAAGTCTGAAGCACTGCTACCAGGAGGGAAAAAAAAAGGAACAGGACTTACATGCTTAATTTCATACACCCAAGCACACTTACGCTTTTAATAGTAGAAAAGATTGGGCCTATTTCAGACCAGTAAGAACACATGGTTTAAGGCACGCAGCCGCTCTTTCTTCAGTAACAACCTACTGTGACTCCTATAATTTATTCCTCCCAAGATTCATTTGAACATCTGCAGTATCATTATTTGAGTTTGTTATACTATTAGCTTTAAAATTTTACAAGCCATACAGTAGGATAGGTGACAAGTTGAAAAGTTAAGGAGGGTTAATTTAGAAGTTTTAAAGCAAAGCTATTTTTGAGTTATACAAGTGCAAAAAAGCATCTGAATCCAAACCTCCATGGTTACATTTAAATAACTCAGAAACTGCTGAAAGGATTTTCTTCGAACTTCACTCAAGACAAATCCCTCTGGGCTAAGACCAAGCATGAGAATTTAACTCAAAAGGTGATTGTTGTCTGAAGGGAGTTTTCTCCCCCCACCCCCTTTTTTTTTTTTCCCCCTCCTTTTGCTTGTTTTGTTTTCAATGTTCTGAAAAAAATAAATAAGAGAAATAAGGGTTTGGAGTGTAACTGTTTCATATCCATTTTATCATTATAATAAGAAAAATGCTGTTCGTAAACTACCTTTTTATTAAAACCAGACCCCCAGCTTTGCCTTTAGCCGTTACCAGCAGTCTCAGTACCCACCTCTAGCAGGCGTTTGATAAAGCTGTAACTGAATGGCTCAACAGAGAAGTACCGAGCTGTACTCTCAGCCCCATCTGCAGCTTCCTTGCATGCCTCAGCAGCTCAGTGCAGCTCTAATGCTACCCTAAATGGGCAACCGAGGATTCCCCTTAACAGGAAGCCTTTGGAGAGCGGACAATCAGCAGCTCTGCTGCGCTCCGTCCTTCGTTTCCCATTCCCACTTCATGGGAGGTGAAGCCTACTCTACACCTGTAGGCTGGCCTAAACTATGTTTTGATTTCTCACTGGTCCAGGATTTGGAAAGCAGACAGGTAGCTGGTAGTCATGCTTTTCTCAGCTCACTGACTCTAACTCGGTGCATCCAGCAACCTCATTCATTCTTCCCCTTTACAGCTGAGACCATGGGACTCACCTCCTAGGTGTGTAGCTGTAGGAACCCCTGTAAAGGAAGGACCTGAACAACAAAGGTGGAATTTTGTATTTTCTTTCTCAAAGACCTTGAAGTCAGTCCTCTTTAAGAGCAGCATCACGGGTCCTGGTAGCCTGATTATCTGCATATAAAAAAAAAAAAAAGAGAACATGGATATTTTTTTTTTCCCCTGTTCACTTCAACTCTCTCCCACATTTTGTTTTCTACAAATTGTCCCAGGGCAGACAAGAGCTTTTCCCTCCCCCTTCTACCCAGGCTTGTTTCTGATTCTCTGGCAGCACCTCCCACAGTTACTCACTCATTTGTTTGTTTGTTTTTCCATTTGCAAATTTTGCCCCCTCCAAAGAGCTGGCTTGCCCAGGGAAATTACAGTAACTTATTTCATTTCAAATGCATTCAGAAAGGCATTTGAATTGTTCCTTTTCATTTAGAGCAGCATCCAAATTTGGAACTTGTGAAAAACTGAAGGGGAAGGTTTGGAATACATTTGCTGAAATAATTCACCACATTTAACCCAGGCAACTCTGATATATGCGGAAACAGTTTCCCTTGCCTATCTTCCATATACATGACCTGGATTAAAAGCTGCTTTGGGCAAGGGCCAACTCATTGTTTGTGGCCCTAACACAATGCGGCTTGCAAGCTGTGGCAATACTGTAATACCTAGGGATTTGTTTCAGGAGACCCCGATTTTGGAAACAAAATACATGTTTCCTGATGACTGCAGCTATACTTTCCACTGTTCAGTGTTAGCAGTGGGCACAGAGAGGAGCATCAGGAACCCGAAGTCTTGGTTTCAGTTCTTACTTGTTTTAATTTTGGGGAAGTCTACTGTGGCAAAACAGAGGCGGCCTTAAAGTGGGTATCAAGATCTGGTAGCTTACAGTGGGATAAGCAGCTCCTGGAAGCTCCATGCTGTACCACCCTACAAGAGCAGGCAAATTCTGGCAAACATTGAAAAGATGGAGAAAATTAAAAAAAAAAAAAAAATCACAATATTTAAATAATCAGAAAGCTTTTCCATTCATAAATGTCCCATCTGCTCTCCACCACCAAACTTCTGGGGTATCATTTTTCAGTCAGCACTTGGCACTCAGCACTTTAAGCTGTCTGCTACTATCTCATTCATACAGCTTTTTCATTGCGGGTCAATATTATCTGACTAGGTTCAGATTAAATCTTAATATACCGTTCATCTGGAAAACCCCAACTCCAAGCACATTGAAAAATTGCAAACATAAAACAGTGCAGTTTCCATGGATGATGATGTATTAAAACGTATCCCAAAGGGAAGAGTAGCAGGAAAAAGAGGAACGTGAAGTTATAATCACAGAAGAGGATGCCCTTCTTTTTCAGCTGAGAATTTATGTAAGAGTGAGAAGGAACGTGGCAAAGAGAAGAAAAGTCTGTCTCCTCGCTGCTCTTCTGTAGCAAAGAAGATTTTCACATCAGCCATAGTAAAATTAGGCAGAGAAATAGCAGATCTGAATATTGTATAGGAAGATGTGAAATGAGGAAGAGTTCAGTGCAGTTCAAGGATGGCAAAGTATAATGAAGGCAAATGGAAAGTAAGAGCTGAAACTGAAAGCAATGAGCTGAAGGAACCTAATATGAAGACACAAGTTTAATTAATTAAAGACAGGCAGAGCAAGCTGAACAGAGAAGGCTTGTTTAAAATACCAAAACATATCTTTAGTTGTGGCCACTAAGGTAGAAATAAAGCCAAGATATGTAGAAAAAGCATGGAAGTTGAGGGGTGCAAGATTGGGTTCAAGGATGGGAATACTGAGAAGACCTGAGACTGCAGAGAAGCGCTTCTGAGAGAGAGCAGCGCTGCCTTTAGTGCTTGGTGCTGCCTTCCAAGTGCCCAACATACTGCTCCATTAGCAAAAGGGATCACAAATTACCTCCTAATCTGTTTAAGCTAAATCAGCCAGATTCATTTCACCTGGTGATGAACATGGATATGAGCTAACCAGGCTGGCTTTACTTGTAGTGCGTTATGGAACGCTTGCTTGGCCTCCTCTGATGGCAGAGCTATGGGGAGGGACCAGGGGCAAGTGGCAAAACGTGGTGTAGTTTTCAGCTAGTAAATGGTGGCCAAGAGCTGGGGAGGAAATCTGTCTGGTCTAGGAGAACACATGAACATGTAAGACTGGAACTGATCCAGACATGTGGAAGGATGCAGATTTCTTGAGGTTGAATAAGACTCAAGGAAAAAAGTTATCATCAGCAATACAGAGCGCAAGGTCATCTCTCTACATCTCACTGATATGAGTAAGGAGCACTTTTAATATCTTTGCTACTGGTGCAAGGATAATCTCTGCAGAGGTGTATATCTATGTGCTTGGGAGAAGTAACAGTTACTGGTTGGTTAGTAACTAACAGGAACCATAACAGGAGAGACTCATGATTTTACTGTCCCTGGTCCCACAGAAAACTGTAATCTATGCTACTTAAATTTCATATACTCAGCATTTGCAAATGCCAAGTAATCAACATTTTTACCAACATAAAAGCAAGCAAAGTTGAAGAGCAACTGCACGTAAGGAATCAGCAGGACAATATACAGTGGCTTTCACTTCAGGGCAATACCTTACTGCCCAGGTTGCTTTAGGGACTTGCATGAAGTGAATTGGCGCTGTTAGGAAGCACATCAAAAACCGAGCTCGCATACCATTCATTTACTTCTATTATCCAGCGTGGTTCTGTTCTCCAAGGTAGGTAAGTGATGGGAAGTTTGTTTTGCTTCAGCTATTGCTATATCAGTTCAGAGAGAGGGAACAAGAATTTTGGTTCTAGAAGTGGATAAATTTTAGAAACATTGAAATAACGTTAAACTGAAACATGGAAATATTCTTGGTAGCCCCCTCGGTGGTGCTCCCTGTAACTATAGCTGACAATAATCACAAGTCAGCTTTTTGTAAGAGAGAGGCCACCTCTTCTGCATTTTTAGAGGGACTGCAGCTCTAAAACCTTTGCAATTACTTTTATATCTATCTTCTATGTTATCATTTAGATTGAGGCTTTTAATATCTGACTCAGTAGGCCTTATGTTGTTTAGCTCTTTGCCATTTATCTCCTTATTTTGGGTGCCTGTCATTCACATTTCTGCAAATTTCAGCTGAACCCAGTAGGGCCCTGTTCGTGTTACTGGTACTTTGCATTGCAAATATTAAGAAGTAGAATTTGCAATCCAAGTCATTCACAGAACATTCTTATACAGCACATAATTTGCCAACAGCCAAATTAATCTTTCTTCACAATGTGAGGCTGTGTACATGTGGTTTCTGATACAAAAGGCTCCAGTGAAATCAATGGTATAGGCATCATATTAACTCAGACCCAGCTTTTTCAGGTCCATGAAGCTTAGTCATGTGCCTGCTAATTTAGAACTCAAATGTAAGCAAGAATCTCAGCTCTCCTTTTTGAACAGTGCGAAGTTTCAATCCAATTTACCTTGCATAGATGAAAACATAAATCAGTAGCTGGTCTCCACTGCACATACTAATTTAATGAGATGGGGATTTGACCACATGTCTATATACACTCTGGGAACCCAAAGACCTTTTCCTCTATACTGGATTCGGTTTGGATGCATGCCAAGGAACTATCTACAAGCTAAGGGAGGAGGGAAAGGCAGTTTGGCCCACTGGTTAGCACCAGGGTCTAAAACAAGTGTGTGAGCCACAGGACAGGGGTCAAGTGCCATCCATACCCTCCAGCTGATGCTCCATCAAAGAAACGAATGGGCTGCTGCAGCAGCACCACAGCCCAGACAGCAGCCCCAAAACACAGCCCAGGACCATGTCTGGGATCACCACTGCTCAGCTGGAGGGGCTTTTCCACCCCTTCCCTCAGTTAGGAGGGAATCCAGTACAACACAGATGATCTCCTGAAAGAAAGCTCCAAGAAGAGGGTGACAAAAGCCTCCTCGGCCTTAAGTTTTGGCTCATTGCCTGGTGTACTACAAAACAAAGCACAGAAAGAGCTTTAAACTAGATTTGCAGAGGGAAAGGGATAAAAGCAGGATCACTAGAGATAAGCCTGGAGGCAGCATGCCAATGTTTGAGGGACGGTGTTCCAGCGAGGCCCTTTGGTCTGCCGTCTCAGTGGAGGTAGGGGATGGAGAGCCACGTGGCAGCAAAGATGCAAGGGTTATGGATGTGTTAGAAACCACGGAAGCGCCTGAGAATGGTCATGTAGGAATTAGGGGTTTTCCCCACAGAAAGGTGGTGGGATCAATAGCCCAGCTGAAGTGCATCTACACCAATGCACACATCATGGGCAGCAAACAGGAGGAGCCATTGTGCAGCAGGAAAACTATGACATAGTTGCCATCACGGAAATACGGTGGGATGACTGGCACAACTGGAGTGCTGCAATGGATGGCTATACACTCTTCAGAAGGGATAGGCACGGAAGGAGAGGCAGTGGGGTAGCCCTGTATGTTAGGGAGTGTTTTGATTGTCTAGAGCTTAATGATGGTGTCGATAGGCTTGGGTGTTCATGGGTAAGAATCAGGGGGAAGGCCAACAAGGCGATATCATGGTGGGAGTCTGTTATAGACCATGCAACCAGGATGAAGAGGCAAGTGAAATATTCTATAAGCAGCTGGCAGAAGTCTCATGATCGCTAGCCCTTGTTCTTGAGGGGGGCTTCAACTTGCTTAGAAGTCTGCTGGAAATACAATAGAGCAGAGAGGAAACAGTCTAGGAGGTTCCTGGATTGTGTGGAAGAGAACTTCCTGACACAGCTGGTGAGGGAGCCAACTAGGGAAGGCACCCGCTGGACCTGTTGTTTGCCAACAGAGCAGGACTGGTGGGTGATGTGATGGTTGGAGGCTGCCTTGGGCATAGCAATCACAAAATGATAGAGTTTTGCTTCTTGGAGAAGTAAGGAGGGGGGTCAGCAGAATGGCTACCTTGGACCTCTGGAGGGCAAACCTTGGCCTGTTTGGGAGCCTGGCTGACAGAGCCCCTTGGGAGGCAATCCTGAAGGACAAAGGAGTCCAGGAAAGCTGGACATTCTTCCAGAAGAAAATCTGAAAGGTGCAGGAGCAGGCCATCCCCATGTGCCCAGAGATGAGCCAGTGGGGAAGACAGCCAGCCTGGCTGACCAGAGAGCTTTGGCTGGAACTCAGGAAAAGAAGGAGAGTTTATGAGAGCCTTTGGAAGAAGGGACAGGCAACTCAGGAGGACTACAAGGTTGTTGTGAGGTTATGCAGGGAGAAAATTAGAAAGGCCAAAGCCCAGCTTGAACTTAATCTGGCTACTGCTGTAAAAGACAATAAAAAATGTTTCTATAAATACATTAGCAACAAAAGGAGAGCTAAGGAGAATCTCTGTAATTTTTTGGATGCAGGGGTAAACATAGTGACAAAGGTTGAGGAAAAGGCTGAGGTACATGATGCCACCTTTGCCTCAGTCTTTAATAGTAAGACCACTTGTTCTCTGGGCACCCAGCCCCCTGAGCTGGAAGACAGGGATGGGGAGCACAATGAAGCCCCCATAATCCAAGGAGAAATGGTTAGCAACCTGCTATACCACTTGGACACACACAAGTCCAAGAAGGAAGAAATTCTTTACAGTGAGGGTGGTGAAACACTGGAACAGGTTGCCCAGAGAGGTAGTGGAGGCCCCATCCCTGGAAACATTCATGGCCAGGTTGGACAGGGCTCTGAGTTAGTTAGCGGTGTCCCTGCTCACTGCAGGGGCGTTGGGCTAGATGACCTCTAGGGGTCCCTTCCAACCCAAAACATTCTATGATTCTATGATTCTATGATTCTATGAAGTCTATGGGGCTGGATGGGATCCTCCCAAGGGGACTGAGGGAGCTGGTGGTACTGCTCACCAAGCCACCTTCCATTCTTTATCAGCAGTCCTGGCTAACCAGGGAGGTCCCAGCCCACTGGAGGTTAGCAAATGTGATGCCCATCTACAAGAAGGGCCAGAAGGAGGATCTGGGGAACTACAGCCCTGTCAGCCTGACCTCAGTGCCGGGGAAGGTTATGGAGCGGTTCATCCTGAGAGCCATCATGCAGCACGTACCAGGCAATCAGGCCCAGTCAGCATGGGTTTGTGAAAGGCAGGTCCTGCTTGACTAACCTGATCTCCTTCTGTGACAAGGTGACCCACTTAGTGGATGAGGGAAAGGCTGTGGATGTCGTCTACCTAGACTTTAGTAAAGCCTTTGACACCATTTTGCACAGCATTCTCCTGGAGAAACTGGCTGCTCGTGGCTTGGACGGGTGTACTCTTTGCTGGGTAAAAAACTGGCTGCATGACTGGGCCCAAAGAGTGGTGGGGAATGGAGTGAAATCCAGTTGGCAGCCGGTAACAAGTGGCGTTCCCCAGGGCTCAGTACTGGGGCCAGTTCTCCTTGATATCTTTAATAATGATCTGGGGGGGGGGGGGATCGAGTGCACCCTCAGCACGTTTGCAGATGACACCAAGTTGGGCAGGAGTGTCGATCTGCTTGAGGGCAGGAAGGCTCAGCAGAGGCCAATTGTGTGAGGTTCAACATGGCTCACGTCGGGTCCTGCACTTGGGTCACAACAACCCCACGCAACGCTACAGGCAGGGGGAAGAGGGGCTGGAAAGCTGCGGGGCAGGAAAGGACCTGGGGGTGTTGGTTGACAGTCGGCTGAATATGAGCCAGCAGTGTGCCCAGGTGGCCAAGAAGGCCAACAGCACCCTGGCTTGCATCAGGAATGGTGTGACCAGCAGGAGTAGGGAAGCGATCGTCCCCCTGTACTTGGCACTGGTGAGGCCGCCCCTCGAATGCTGGGTTCGGTGTTGGGGCCCTCACTCCCAGAAGGACGTGGAGGGGCTGGAGTGTGTCCGGAGCAGGGCAATGAATCTGGTGAGGGGGCTGGAGCACAAGGCTGATGGGGAGCGGGTGAGGGCACTGGGGGTGTTCAGCCTGAAGAAGAGGAGAAGGCTGAGGGGAGCCCTCATCGCTCCCTACAGCTGCCTGACAGGAGGGGGTAATGAGGTCAGGGTTGGTCTCTTCTCCCAAGTAACAAGCGATAGGACGAGAGGAAATGGCCTCAAGTTGCACCAGGGGAGGCTTAGATGAGATATTAGGAAAATTTTTTCACCAAAAGGGTGGTCAAGCATTGGAACAGGCTGCCCAGGGAAGTGGTTGAGTCCTCATCCCTGGGGCTATTTAAAAGCTGTGCAGCTGTGGTGCTCAGGGACAGGGTTTAGTGATGGGATGGCAGTGCTAGGGTAACAGTTGGACTTGATGATCTTAGAGGTCTTTTCCAACCCAAACAATTCTATGATTCTGTTCTATTCTTGAGCAGGTAATCTCAAAAACGTGACTACCAATGCCAGGTGTCTGGCTTCACAGAGGAGGTTGAGGTAAAGCTGGGACAAAGCAGAATAAAGCTAACGAATGGGAGTAGGATATAGAAAAACAAAATGCTGCTGGAACATTAATTCATCATTCACTACAAAAGCAGAGATTGCATGACACGTTCAGATACTGCTGGTCACCTCTGGTTAGACTCCTCCCTATCTACTACCAGAAGAATTAAATCTAGGCCAGATTTTGCTTAGGTGCCAAAGGAAAAAGGAAATTATATTAACCATCCTCGTGAATCTGAACAACAGAATTAGTAATGATCCTGACACTTGAAATTTATTTTAAAAGTGTGTTTAGCTTAGCTTATCAGATCAAGCTTCTTAAAAAAAATAAAAAATCAGAAGTCCTATGCTGTGAGAACAAGTGACACAGAGTAAAAAGTCAGCACATCCCCAGCCTGTGGGATGGGAGGGCCACCTGCTATCAACATTTAGGAAACAGACTTTGGGTGGAAAGTTTCCTTGCAGCCTTGGCTTTGTTATAGTAACTGAGTTTAGCTCTTAAGCTCTCGTTCTGTCTGTAACTCTAGTTCAGAGCCCCTCAAATCTAGGCCTCGCCAAGGGCCCTGCTGTACTGTCCTCTAAAAGGGGGTAATCCTCTATGCTGGGGTCTCTTGGAGGAGACATCAAAAGAACTTTGCACAGGTGCAGGAATCCCCACTGTCAGGTTCCAGGTCATAGTATGAACAAAGCTTGTCCAGAAAACACACACACAGGTTTTCTTCCTTGAAAAGCCACCAGAAACAATTTTATTATATTTCCTTCTCTCTCTCTCAGCTATATGGCAGTGTAATTTATTTTTGCATATTTTCATTATGCAAAGTCACACCGGACCCAACAGTGCAAGTATCCCCTTCATTCTGCTGGTGTTTGGCTTCTTATTAGAAATGTTATCAGAAGGTAAACAGAACACACAGGAAGGTGTGCTGTGGAGTAACGAGGTTTTAATACCATACCATGCCATGTTGACAACTTGGAAATGTTTTAACAGGTTAAAACTATTTTTGGTAATTACAAAGAAGCTGAAAGGAAAAGCGTTCCCTCAAGCTGACAACATACATTTTATACAGAAAGAGACAAGATATGAGACCATGAAAATTGCACAGACACAAATATTTGAGATGTAACTGAGAGGCAGAAAAATATATTAAAATGATCATTGATTGAGCAACATGGAAAGAATTCTCTCAGCAGGAAAAAACAGATTTTCATAGGTCTCTGAGAAAGCACAGCAGACACCATTTTTGTGACAATACTTAAGGCTTACACCTGAAATTTTAAAGCCACTTCTGGATATTGGTGATTGTCTCTTTTGATATAGCCATTATTGCTTTTTTTTTTTTTTTTTACAGAGAGAGAAAGCAGGTTTCTGGAATGACTAGGAGACTTTCCTAAGGTCAAACAGTAAGTCAGGGGCAAAGACAGAAATGGTCTAGTTCTTTCCAATCTTATTCTCAATCTACCCGATTAACAGATTGTACAGCCATGAAAAATGATCTCTTCCCTGTGAAAAGGTAGGATTTGCGAGGAAAATAACAAGTTCCACCTGTCTCTCCAGCTGATATTAGCAATAGTGAAAATTTCATTCTGCAGAAAAACTGCCGATGCAGCACTTGTAAAAAGCCTCCAAATTCATGTGCAGATCAGAAATTGCCAGCGCGCTTTCAACAGCTGCAACTACCACACACTTTCCGAGAGTCATTGGAACTCATCAGATCTGACTCTGGGATAGACAGCTGTCGTGCTTTAACCCGGCAGGCAGCTCAGCCCCACGCAGCCGTTCGCTCACTCCCTCCCCTCCGTGGGATGGGGGACAGAATCGGAAAAAAGGTAAAACTCGTGGGTTGAGATAAAGACAATAGGACAGAAAGGGAAGGGAAAATAATAATAATGATAAAAGAATATACAAACCAAGTGATGCACAATTCAATTGCTCACCACCCGCTGCCCAGCCAGTTCCCAAGCAGAGGCCGCATTCCCCCAGCCACTCCACCCCCCCCACCCCCCCACCCCCATTTTTTTGTTCAGCAGGACATCATATGATATGGAATACCCCTTTGGTCAGCTGGGGTCAGCTGTCCTGGCTGTGTCCCCTCCCAGCTTCTTGTGCACCTCCAGCCTCCTCTCTGGCAGGGCAGTACAAGAAGCTAAAAAGTCCTTGACTTAGTGTAAGCCCTGCTCAGCAACACCTAAACCTGCAGTGTGCTACCAACATTCTTCTCATCCAAAATCCAAAACACAGCACTATAGCAGCTACTAGGAAGAAAATTAACTCTGTCTCAATTGAAACTGGGACAAGAGCAAAGCCCGGACGGCTTGGTTTTACATAAAGCCCTCGTGCTTCACGTGGGGTGAAGCAACGCGAGGGTTGGGGCCTCACAGATTTGCGCAGGCCCCGGGTTAAGATTGGGCAGGGCAGGGCAGTGCCGCAGCCCCCCCAGCCCTCCCGCAGTGCCGGTAAACGGAGGACGCTGACAGGACATACGCACATGCAAGTGTTTAAATACTCGTTGGGGACTACAGGAAAGCCTACAATAGACATTTTGCCTTTGGGATGTTTTCTCTGCTCTATGGCAAAAAAGCAATAAAAATATGTGCTACACTGAGGGCTCTCTCTCTGCTTAACCAGCCCCTTTATTATTATCCAGCTTCTCTCAGAATACACCCGTTCTCCCAGCAAGCCTGTACTGCTCCGAAGGGCAAAGCTCAGGCCGCAGGCGGGGGTTGTTGACGCACGCTTTTTCACTTCTCTGACTTCTTTCTGCTACAGGTCAAACCGGGATGGATTTGAGGGTGCCCATCCGCAGTCCTGTTCACAGCTGACCCCTTTAGGGGGGCCAGGTAACCCTTGCGCACAGACCGGCTGGGTGGGGCGCAAGCTATCCCATCCCCGCTAGCGGCCCTACTGCCTGGCCTGGCAAAAAGGTTTTGGGGAGTGCCTGCCGGCTGTCCACGTCCCCAGCAGAAACCAGCCGGAGGAAGCTTGGAAAGCCCGGCCTTTTTATTCTCCAGAATTAAGACTTTGATTAGCTGCTGGCGCAAGACCAAAACTCCATCTGAAATGCTTTAGACAACCCATCTGCGCTCGGCTTGGGAGGCTGGGGAGCCGCACGCCATGGCCCGCTCCTCACCGGTGCCGGGGGAAAACGAGGGGGAAAGACGGGTGTGAGGAGCTGGGTGGGGAGGCACCCCCTGGCCCCCAGCTGCCCCGGAGGAGCCCCCTTACCTCCACACACCTCACACGGAGCCCTTCGGGCCTCCCGTTGTGCTGGCCGGGCCTGGCCCGGGGGCTTCTGGGCCGCCCTGGGGGTCGCTGGCTGGGTCCTGGCCGCCCCCCGCGCTTGGGCTGGAGCCTGGGCTGCTTTGGCCCCGCACCTGCTGGGGCAGGGCCCACGCCTGGGCATGGCCACCGGGCCCTTCCCTCCCCAAAGCCCCATGGACCTTCACCAGTCCCTGCACCTCGTGATAAATTTCATAATTATTCAGCCCTTACTACCAACACCGAAATTCATCACTCAAAGCAAATTAACCGAGATTCATTAGAATAAGACATCTAGTAGGCACATGTACTTTATTAGCCTCTTACACCAATAGTTTTAATTAGGTACATATTTCACAGCTCTAGAGCTACTCAAGTGAAGGGCTGCTTTTATCTCTTTTATTTACAGTAACAAGCTATCAAACAAATACCACCATAATTAAACTCAGATAAAAAAAAAAGATATTTTTAAATTTTTATTAACGGAGACCTACTGAAACCTCAGGTTTGGTAAACTTGGGATGTTTAATTAATGAAGGAAATACCCTGCAGCCGGGCAGGAGACCGGGGCAGGGCGGCTCCCGCCCTTTCGCCCTGCCCCTGGCCTGGCAGGCCCTGCCACCATGTCACCATGTCACCTTCAGGGACGGGAGGAGAGCTCTCCCTCGGATGGATACCGTCGCGATGAGAAAAGTGATTAAAATCCAGAACATTTCTAAATTATTAATGAGGAATTTAAATGATGTTATAAAAGAGGAGAATACAGGCGAAAATGTTACACATTCATGGAATTTTTACTCATGCATAATAATAAGTTGAAAACACTTTCGTTATAATACTTCCTAAATTAAAGGGCGGGCGGGGGGGGGGGGGACACGGCACACGACGCCACACGACGCGTTTCTCGGGCCCGCCCGCGTCGCCCGCCACTCGGCGATCAAGGGCGCCACCTGCCGGGCGCCGCGGCGAACCGCGCCCGCCGCCGGCTGACGGGGCCGCTGCCCGCCCGGCCGCCGCCGTGGAGAGGGCCCGGCGGGGGCGGTGGGCTCTGCTCGGGGCCGGAGGGCTCTGCCCGAGCCCGCGGGGCCCTGCCCGAGCCTGAGGGGCCTGGGGCCGCCGTCGCTGGAGGCAGCGGAAGTGGCTATCGTGGTCTCACGACAGGGTGGGCCGCGGGGCTGCGGTGTCACGCCTGCCGCCTGACAGGGCTGTCTGCTGCCTCGGGTACGGCGTAAAGGCAGGGGGTTAGCTTTACGGGTGCTAACGGAGCCTGCTTGCTTGGAGAGCGCGCACCTTGTCCGCGCACATTTAACCACCTTGTCAACCTTCTGGGGCTAGCGCTGCTCTGGGCTGTGAATTCGTTACAAAAATAACGATATTGCCGGGAATAACCATGGGAAAAGAGCCCCTTCCAGCCCCGCTGCGCAGGCCCAGCCCGACCTGCTCCCCGGGCAGCAGAGCAGGCCTCCGCCGCCACTTGGGCCCACCGGCCCGGCCTGGGGGTCTGTGTGCACCCATCTCAAACCCCGCTGAGCCACCTGCTTGCGATTTTGCATCTTCGTGATTAACACCAGCAGTTGGTACCAGGAGAACAAAAGGTGTCCCCAGGTCAGTGCTGCGAGTGGCATGTACCTCACGTAGCTGTATTTTTGCTTAAATGTCTTATGCAGTCTTTGCGGTAAAGACTTCCCATGCTGTCTTTCCAGACTCCCCATACCTCAGTGCTGTTTGTGTCATCCAGAGTCTCACAACACTTGAGGGTCTCATCCCTGAAGACCTATATAAGGTTTTAGGCAATCAGGCAGTCATTTGTATTGTCCACCACAAATTCCAGGCATCATTTTCCTCTCCCATGGCAAGGGAAGAAACCTGCAAGCCCACAGAAGTAGCAGTCACTAGAATACAACCTTAGCTACGGTCTCGGACCCGCATGTCCCTCTGGATGAATTCCTCGGGGACATCCTGTACTTCCAGGTGCCTTTCAGTCTGGTAAAGCTGCTTTTGGTAGCTCTGCAAAGCAGAGAGCCACCATCTGATTACAGTGGCAGCAAATAAGAACAATCCCAGGCCATTCTGGACTGTGAGGTCTATACAAATGCTGCAAGTCCTGCTGAATGCTAACTGGCAGCTAGCACCAATTACTGAGTAATGGGCTCTCCACATGCCCCTTTACTTAATAAGTAGACACGGTCTGCACTCACTTTTGGAGCTCAGTTGTCTCTGGGTGTAACACCAAGTGAATGCTTTGCAGTGGGCTAGCCTCACAGTGACTAAAGCTCAGATCGTTATAGAGAAGTCTCAACCAAAAGAAACTGCCACACTCTTCTCAATTGGAGCAGATGAAATAAAGGCTCTTGGACACAGTTCCCACCTAGGAGCCTGCCAGGGCCTAATAGCTGCAACATGCTGTGATTCTAAAATAAATGTGTCATGGAGAGATACCCAGGCTAATTCTTAAGGGAGGCAAATTTGCCTGGGTGAAACTCTTCGTTAGCACAGTGTTATTTCTTCCACTGCTCCAGCCATTCTGGTCCCTTTCTGCGTGGCACCGCACAGAGCACATTCTCTATCGTGAGCCACGGATGGCAGCCATGGTCCCTCTGGACAAAGCAGTTGACATTCAGATCAGAAACAGAAATCTGTTCTTTCTTTCCTCCTTTGCTTCCTATGAGATCTCCACTGATCATATTCTCATTATTCCTTGGCCTGGACAGCACTACCTAAGATTTTCGCTGAATTTTGGGCACTATGGTTCCTCCACATTCTCTGTCACAGGAGAACTTATTCCCTGTCTTTAGCTAGACGGAGATGTGAAGAGGGTTTCACTGAACGCTCTTGAGTTCTGCATTTTCTCCCTAGATCTTCAAAGGAATATACTGACAGAAGATAACAGAGAAGATCCCTGTGAAATCATGGTGCAAAAAGAAGTTACTGCCAAATAATCCCAAAGCATCTGAGATAGTTTCGCCAAAGAAAGCAGCAGGGACTGCTAAAACACAGTTGCCATACATCCTTATTAGGAATGTGACACCATTACTTTCACAGCTAACGCTATGAAAGGCTGCTGAAGTGTTCAAAGGAACTTTGGTAGGTTTATTTTTCTCTTTGGAAAACAAAAGTTATCACTAAAGGCCTTATAAAAAGTAAGAAACTTTCACAACCTTGACTCTCTACAGGCAGCAATTACATGCAAAACGTCCCCCCATATATGCTTTAGCTGTTTTACATTTTTGACACTGGGAGTAGGGCATTTGTAGTCAGGTAGTTAGCATCAGATTAATATTTAATACAATCAGCTGCATGAGTGCAATGCTGTGACTGAGATTTTTACATGCATGTACATCAGTTAATTCAAACCCATGGTTTATGCAGCAGCCGTGGTTTGTACCCCATGTATTATAGACTGACAGTATTACGGACAAGGAGACATCCCTCTGTGTGCCAGAAGACAGAAACCAGCCACTGTATTGAAGGCCAGCTGAAGTTTTAGGTGTCCCAAAAGGCACATTAAATTCCAACTTCATGAGTTTATTACCATACACTAAACTGATGTGGTCATCTTTATCTCAAATTAGTTTCTTCCTAATTTTGTATATACATGTGCAACACGGTGAACTAATGATGGCTGTTCCATACTCCTTCCCCCTCACATATTTTGGTTCTATGCCTTCACATCCTGTTAAATGTAGTTACTGGGACGGAATTTCCTTCAGTGTTAGTTTTAAAGTGCATGTGGGAGGTGGGAAGAGAACCCACTGACTGCACTAGTTCATTGTGCAAACCAGGCAGTAAATACAGATGTGGAACTCCATATTCATGCCTCAGCACGGGTATCTCTTCAATGTTGCACCTGCAGGTATTTATATGATCGCACACTGAAATAAATGCAGCGTGTGTGGGTGTGTAGAGCTGCACCTGTACATATAATGAGACATTCAAAGAAATCCACTAAGTTTTGTTGCAATCCCACTTGACGATGTTCTCGTACATTTTGTCTTGCATGTTCCATAGCCTTATCCCTGCTGCTGAATCTTTCTCTGGACTGGGCTGGACTTCCCTATGTACCCATCCCTCCCTCATCCTAGAAAGAAAACCTCCTGCTTTGTCACTTCCTCACCCTTTCACTCTAAAGACCGAATCCTGTGAACCATCCGCCTGCACAACTTCTGCTGAGCTCAGAGTTGCTGGAACTGAAACTGGGCACTGAAGGCAATTTGCACACCCTTTGGGTCTGCTGATTTGCCTACTTCGTAAAGATCATGTAGGCTTTCCCTATAAGGCAGCTACTGACTGGCGAGTCCTGCTTTGGCACGGAAATATTATACATCTTGGGATTGGTTTTGAGAGCCCACTTTCAGCCAGTGAAAGGACACAAACCTAAAACCTCATGGTTTATGTGCAGTGTAGAGCCTAGTACTTAGCATATTAAAAATACTATTACATCAGTCAAAAAGCACACAGAACACAGACCTTGCTCTCCTCATTTTTCAGAGGAGAAAACTGAGCCAAGGTATCCAAGTAAATTGCCCAAGTAAGCATCAAATATTAGGCTAAATTTTGGAACATCCCTACTTACCTGGAATTTCAAGCTGGGAAGTAATTTAAAGCCCCTTAAGACCGAACAATTGGCTGCTAGGTTGGGTAGGAATCTCATCATCGGTGGTAACTTAGAGTACCAGAGAAAACACAGGGAAAATTAAACCATTATTGCCATGCCAAAGTGCCGTAACCACTGGATGTTGACTTGGAAACATTTGGACTTTGTGTTGCAGTTCAACCCCACCATAAAGACATGAAGTCTGCATATCTGTACACATTTGAAGGAAACAGGAATAATAAGAAATATAAGTTACTCTTTCACGCTTTACAACCAGACTCAGCATTTCCTAATGGCAACTGTAGAAGGAGAAAGTACTGCCTAGTCCTTAGGCCAAGGTGCTGTGAGTAGAGAAACAAATTCCACTCTGATTTTTGCTCATGACTGGCTAATTCAGTCAATCATTCCATGCCTCAGTTAACACACCCATATCACAGGTACCACAATATCTCAAAATTTTTCCTGTTACGTAAAAAAAGAGGTCCCCTCTTTGTCCAAATGCATATTCTGTTTCCCCTCCCTTTCTGACAGATGCTTTGGTGCAAGAGGTTTGTTTTATGACATTTACTGCATTTGTTGTGCTGACATCACAGAGTCAACAAGAACAAGTATTTATACTTCTATTATGCCTTCATTGAACTGAACAAGGTGTTCAACAGGACATTTTAATTATAATCCCACTTCTAACAGCGTGAGTAAAGGTGTTTAAAAAACACAATCAAGCATGAAATAGAACAGTAAACATGCCATTTCAATTACAAAATTATGTATAAGCACATCCTTGCACAGCACAACATTTGAAGACTGAGAGAAATGCTAAAATCCTATTTGAAACCCTGGGAGGTTTTGTGCACGGGGTTGAAGGAGCCGAAATGCGCTCTCCTCACGCTCTTTTGTGCACTCACGCTGAATTTTTGACTCCAGAGAGAAACTCACAAAGTCCCAAACTGACAATTTTTGTACAGATTTCCATGGAGGGAGTCTAGCTGTAAGGTTTTTTTTGTGTTGCAGTGTCGTGTTATGTTTGGGGAGCACTTTTTTACTTCTCAGCCCAATGGTGCTGAAACTGAAAAGCAAATGCCCTGGCAGATCCTTGCATTGCTACCCACCACCATCTACCTGTACCGGTACGAACTGCTCTCTGCCAGGAATGCAGTGGAGTAAATACTGTATCATGTTTATAGAGATATGTGACCCACCAGAAACTCCAGAACTTCCGTGGTCCCTCTGGGCCCAGCAGGATCCTGGGCTACTCCGCAAAGTGCTGCAAATCCCCTGGGCTGTCAGGAGGGAGGATTTCATCCCTCAACACCACTGTGGACTTCACCAAGTCCCTGGTTCAGGGAACTGATGTGATATATTGTTTTACAGCAGGTACTCGGGGGAACGTATTGAACTCCAAAATTGCACTCTGGAAACAGCGGTGGAGCTGCCTTCCCATTCAGAGACACTCACTCCAGGAGCTTCTGTGCAAGTAAATGATGCCTCAGTTTGGCAAAGCCCACCTCTCTCCGGTGAGTCGACACACACTGCTTAAAATAATACAACAAGGTTGTCACAGAAGCCTGGCAGTTGTGACAGGCTGCTTTCAGGGCTTTTCAGCATTTTAGGTAAAAGGGAACATTGGTGCTCCAGTGCTTGGGGCTGAGGACAGGTTGGGGAGGTCTGTTCTACCCGTGGGGAGGCAAGTGTGGAGGGAAAGGGCAGCTGAGATGGGAAGCTGGCAGCTGCGGGTAGACTCGCTAGCTTTCTGCAGCTAGAGGGGAGTGTGGACAAAGGCCGCTGCTAGGTGGGACTTTCCCCTAGCCTTCAGGCAAAATCCTCTCTCCGAAGCAGCAGCACGATGCCCACCTCCTCCTCCAGCCCTCTGAAAGCACATATCAACCAGGCAATGAGGCCATAATCGCTTTGTTGCCCCAAATAATTGCCTGTTTGGCCAGCGTGTAGAGCCAGCTCTGATAGGCACGTATCAGAAAGACCTGGGCGCAGCGCTGTCCCACTAACCAAAGATGACACCTTTTCTTTTCTGCATATGGTACCAGTGGGCACTCCAGGAGCAGCCAGCAATGCGGTAAATATTCTTATCAAAGCATGGCCAAACTATCCCAGCCTGTTCTCTGCAGCCCTTGGGGAGACAGTTTCTCCACACAGCCCCAGAGAGGAGAAAATTGGAAGAACTCAGATTTCTGCCATGCAGATTAGACTTGAACCAGTGCTGGATGCATTAACTTCCCCAAGACATCTGGAGATCATAATGTAAAATCTGGTGCTATCTCATGATCTGGACTATTATCTTTTCCACAAACCATACTGTTCTGTTTAATAGACTACGCAATTGTCAATGGCGTTGAATCGTCTTCTAGAAAATCTGACCTGGAAATTACTCTGTTATTGTGATTTGAAATTAATAACTTTTTCAAGAATTTTATGGTCGCTTAGATGAAACTGTAAATACAGCAGATAATTAGGTGAAGTATGTAAGAATCAGTATTTAATAATCCGCTAAACATACATGTAAAAGCATTTGTTTGACAAGAAACTATACTGGCATCTGTAGGTATTTAATAGCACAGACAGCATTAAAAGTTTGACTGCGATCCCTTTTTTGAAATACAGTTTGTTACTCTCTCACTAGCCTTTCAGAGCTGAAGGAAAAACCCAGCCTATTTTTTCCGTTTCTGGAAGAACCCGTCTTTCTCAAAATGCCAGAGCACCTCATTAGTGGAAGCCTTGGTTAGCTTGTAGATAGCTGGCAGAGGTGTTTTGTTGTGCTTGTTTCCACTTAGTTTTTCCCCGCTATTATGAGTAAGTAGAAGTAAAAGCATAGTTTTCATTGCCTTTAATGGGAGCAGAATCTGCTTTTACTTCATAGCTATTTTCCATTCTTCTCCTGGCACTACAAAGAAACACATGTGAGGTGAGACGCGGCAGTGAGGTGACTTGGCGGTGAGGGTTCCAAAAGCCAACACTAAATGCAGATAACATATTTTTGACTAGTTACGCACATTTACAGGCATAACTGTACGGAGATTTAAGAAAAGGACTATATGGAGAAGCCATTAACTGAGATTTAAATTTGGGAAATACAGGAAATATTGGAAAACCTAAAATTTAAGGCCCACATTTAACATGTCTCTACTTCAAGCAAATCAGCAAATAGAGCAAGGCTGTGAAGTTCATTTATGCTAGAAGAAATGAACATGAGACCTACCTGATTCCTGTATCTTCTCCTTGAATGTACCACTTCTGTTAGAAGAAAGTCGTGCTGCCTTTGCTCTCTTTCAGAACCGCCAGAGCCAGTTCAGGTCCTTCCCAGCTTCTGGATAAATCAGGTCCCAACCTCTACAACTGAGCAGATCCACAGAAGGTTCTCAATGGGTTTCTCACCACCAGATATAACTCAGGGCATAATTAGAAATTGGGATCATAACTAGTTAGTCCTGAATAGTTATGAGAAGTAATGATGCATGGGAAGGAAAACACCTCATTCGATGAAGAGAACATCATTTTCAGGGTCAATTTTAGAAAGGCATATGTTTTTATCTGTACATTCAACACAGAAGCAAGCATGGAGCTTGGCATTTGAAAGGTCAGATTTTAAAATGAAACCACTGTTCAAACATCTTTCTTTGCAATGAGAAGTAGAAACAGCCTAGGCAAAGACAATCTTAGTCTGGCTCCCAGCTCCCTGTCCAGCTCCCCTGTACAATTCAAGAGTGGTCTCAGGGCTGGTCTACCTGTGCCTGCCTCCAGAAGGTGTTTGTTTCTCTTTCCCAGGCATGCGCATACCTAGAGGATGAAGCCAGTGCAGGAGGACTTCCCAACTGTAGCTCCTGGACATTGCTGAGCCCCGGAGCCTGAGCTGCGGCCTCTTCAGCCACCATCTGGGACACCGTGCACTGCTGGGGGCTGGGCACCTGGAGCACCAGCAAAGCTCACAGATGGAGAGGGAGCGGAGAGCGGTGACACCAGCTCATCAGCAGGCCCAAGGGTTGTCAAGACCTTGCAGGCATGAAGGAGAGTGAAAAGGAGGTAGCTGAGAGATGATACAACTGCTTTGCAGAGTACAGCCATGACAGGAACTGTAATCACAGAGAAAACAGAGTGTCTGTCTGAAACACTATTTCTGCTTTATTGTGTAAATACAGGAGCTATGACTTCATGTCTCACACGCCAAGAGATGCACTCCTGGGCTTGTTTTCTTCCATATCAGAGCTCTAAGAAATCCAAAATGTCTCTCTCTATTTCAGTTCTGGCTCGAGGTTAATCTCTAGAAACAAGTAATGTAACATTTCCATCTATCTTTTCTACTCTTTTGGCGGTTTTAATTATACTAATATGCTATGACAATTTAAACAAGACACATCTCAGCTTCTGGCCTGCTCTGTAATGGTTCAGCTGCTACATGTGCTCCAGCTTATTTTGCTCAGACAGGCTGCTGCTGGAGGCAGGGGGGAGGCAGAATAGTGCCCTTCTGTCATGAGAGATTTCATTGCACTGATCATTGTATGTTTGACAGATTCTTTGTCAATGTCAAGTGTCTTTTGTGGTTAAGCCCAGTAAAGCTAAAACAAAAGGTCTCCTAGATATTAGATATATAGTGACATTACTGAATTCACTTGCAGGCAGTAATTTTTTGTCAGCCTATGAAAAGAAAAATGGAGCTAATGGGAAAACAAAAGGAAGATGCCGGCATGCCTTTTTAGCTATTTTTGTTTATGTCAGACATTATGATTGACATCTGGCCCAGAACACCCCTTCAACCATTGAGGCTGGTGTCATGAAACAGAACAAAGAGAAATTGCCAGCCAAGAAAACACCACTGGCTCAGAAAGCACAGCTTTTTGTTTATTTTCTTTTAAGTGTTTCATTTTCAGTAATCAGTATCATTGCACAGAGGTAGTTCACTCACATGCAGCCCCCCACTTACTAATTGGACTTTTAAGTTTCCTTCGTGTTTGCTTTCTTCCTGCCTGCTTGAATGGCACCAGAGTGCTGGTTTGGTTGGATGACAGTCTGTCATAACAGTGATGTTTGAGGTTAGTGAAAACTGACGTGAAAAATACAATCCACTGGCCTTTAACTGAAATAGCAGCTCTGGTTTTTGTGGAGTTGGCAGGCAGCATTTTTAAACCCCTTTCACGGTGAAGGCAGTTACAACATGTTTTTCTCTGTATCAAGCAGTTCCATCATGAAGTACATTATCTACGTCTGTTGTCATATCAGGATATTGCCTTTGAAGAGCAGTTTGCTGTTTCTTGTGTGAGCACTTCTCCTGTTGAAGGGCCCTAAAAGGGTTAAGGGAATTTTGTGGTCGTTCTCCAGGGCCAGGCCAATTACAAAGCTTTAAAATTTGTTTAGGAGTGATTTGGGGCATATATCAGTGACCAGAATAGGCCCTGCAGACACACAACAGCAAGGAGTCTTTGTCACCAGCGTTCTGCAAGTGCTGTAGAATTTCAGAGACTTGGTCAAAACTATATATCAGCAGGAGGAAATTATTCCTTAAATTTCTAACTTCATCTTGAAAGTATGATGCTGAACATAATGACAAAAGACGGCTTTTCACAAGATGAGAGGAAGACAGTCCATCAGCCACTTCCCTCCATACAGTTATATGCTGAAATGATATCAGGACCCTAACCTTACCAAAAAATATCGTAATCACTTAAAAAAATTCTAAGCAAGTTGCTCCTTGAATGCCTCACATGTGCTGGAGTTAAACATGCTTGCACCTTTTTAATAGGGTACCTTTCAGTATCGAACACCGGGGTACATTCTCCTGTAGAAGCACGCACTTAACTCCCCTCAGCATTAATAGCAGGTATGCTCACACATTGAGTGGAGAATTTCTCTCTGTCTCTTTGCACAGTGCTCTAAAAAGAACTTTGAAGAAATTGAGAAAAACAGAGAGAGCGGTATATTAATTTTAATGAGATGAAAGCAGTACATGTCATTCCTAAATTTCATGGAAAATGCACCGTTAGTAACAAAGATGAGTAGAAAATTTCAAAATCATTTTGAGCAGCATTAAAATCAGTCTTCCCTGATGTTCTGTTTTCCCCTTCTTTTCAAAGCACATACATTAAACTCATTTTATGCTTATAATGTATATAATGATTCTAGACAACATAAGAAGGACACTGGGATTCTTCCTATTTCAACGTATAAAGTGGCAAGCCAATTTATGCAGCTTAAACCATTGCTAAAGAAGATGTATCAAAAATTGCCTGTGATCATTACAAATAACAGCCTGAAATGTTCACAAGAAGCTGTTTGCTTATCATATTTTCATTAAAACATCTTTTCACCTGCTTTGCTTTTCCCATGCCTGTAACCTGCATTGTAATCAGTCTTATTAACTGAGAACATAAATATGATTTATTATGGTCTGATAATGGAAGCTGCATGGACCAAGAGAAGGGATATATTGTCCTTTGATAAAATGGCTCTTTTCTGTCAAATAGAGCTCTATCATGAGAGCATGAAGAAGAATGTAGTGAGTGATTATTTCCTGAGGGTGAATGATGGCAGAACCCTACAGAAAATCTTCTTGTTGGCCATGACAGCCTCCGAGTGTCCCCAAATCTCACCGAGTTTGACAACCTGCAGACACTTTTGATGAACTGTATTCTTCTGTCAGAGACAGCCTGTCTGGGAGGAGAAAAGGGAACCTTTATCGTCTGATCTGCTATTATTGTCTTGATCTTTTATAAGCAATCTCTAATGCACATGAATATAATATCCTTTCACACAAGTGCCAAACATAATAGAAATGTAGTTAAAGGACCCTTTTCCCGGTTATGTAAATGTCCTAATACCATAATTAGAAAAGATGGTTTGTGAATGATAGTGGTAAGGAAAGGGTAATCAAAATGTTTTAACATCATTTTTCAGTTTTAAAGACCAAAATCTGTGATAAATAGCATTTATGGTCGATATGGGGAACCAGCTTGTGCTGAAGCTTTTACCTAAAAGAGAATAGTTTTGAGCGCAAAACTGGTGTTATATTTTCATAAAACACATAAATGGCAGCTGGTCTTAAGCCAGGAATGATTACTGGCAGATATGACTTAAAGAAAATGAGTATTCCACTCAAAATCCCTTCATGGCTGTTATAGAAAGAACAAAGCGTTATTATTAAGTAGTGTATTTGGACAAAGGGGTGTTCAAGACCACCTAAAGTTCGCCAACAAATCTCTCTTTTATCTACGTCCAGAAGAACAAGCATAACAAAAATCTTTTTAATTAACAGCTGTACACATTAGCAAAACACTTGTCTTTCTCAGCTCAGGCAGTCTGGCTTATTTATCACAAAAATTGAAATGTTTGGGGGGAAGGTTTCCAAGTTGCCCAGTAAAAGCAAGATACTTGATTTTTCATTAACCTTTTGACATCTGGAGCTAGGATGTCCCAATATTAACTACTAATGGTCTTTTGCATTACCAGTTGGTGTTGAGAGAAGTCCCAATTGCCAGAGTCAAAAGGTTAATCAGCAATTTCACACCGGTGATGTGGTCAGAGTTTGCATGTTACTGCCTGAACAGGAGGAAGAAGAAAATGAAGTCATTAACAGAAAACTACGTCCCAACATTATTAAATCCCTCTTGTATTTTTTTGTTGGAAAATATTTCATAATCTATTTACTAAATATCCTGACTTTTTAGAGGACTTTGTAAAACTATGCTGAGAGTCCAGGTCCAAATATGTGACCAACTTGTTTGGTTTGTTCTACTTTTCAGAACAACAAAAAAAAATTTTACTCACCCACCAACTGTTCAGTCCAGGCCAGTGTGAGTGAAAAGTTTTCCCAGTTTCCCCACAGAGATTTAAAAAAACCTATCCAGCTGGGGCTAAATCAGCCCAAGAGTTTTGTCTTGTCTCCTGGAGGTGAAGACACCTGAACGCCCATTCAATCAGGGTGAATTTCATAGTGTAGATATATCATTTCGGGGATGAAGTATGTCCAGTAGCAAAAACCTGGGCGTAGACTTTTCCCTCCTGCCTGCTTCTGGTTTGGTTGTAGAAAATAAGTCAACAGCAGCATTGCCTTAACAAATATGGACAGCAATATTATTTCATGTGAAAGTACTCGTATAAACAGCCATGCCAGCACCTCAGCTGGTATCATTTGACCAGATATAGCCATAGCATACTTTGGCTTGTGGTCGAAGAGCCCTCCTAGCCATAGCAAAACCAGATTTATTTTCCAAAAGAAAATAAAAAAATATTTCTGAAAACATTACAGCTTGGCATTTGCTACCAATAACAATGTTCACACTAAATGACTTCTCATTTGCCCTGGCAAAATCTGAAATTGTTAACGGTTGTTTATCTTGTGTTTAGCCCTGATCAAAAGCCTTCTGATGTCACCATATGGATCAGGCCAGTTGTTCTATGTTTGTGAGACATTCTATCTTTCTCCTATGGCTAAGACAAATAAGCAGTGAGTCTTGCCCTAAACAACATCCTTCCTCCTGGATATTTTCTGCATCACATAGTTCCTCTCATCTCTCTCTCCAGTTCCAAAAAAAATCTATGACTAAAATCTTCTTTTGATTGCTTCAGTTTTAATGGGGAAAGGATTTTACCCTGAAATGTTCTGAAAAAAATTATCAATCTTTCCAAGTGCCCTATTACTTAGTCCACCAATTAGCTGACTATGGAGCCTGAGTGTCCTTGTACATCTTCCCAGTCCCCATCTGTATACTTGGCTGCATATGTTTATGCAATTAGAAATGGTGAAAATCTAATAAAATTAGGACAAACCTGAGTGAGCCATAATTCTGTTTAATCTCTCAAACTGGATTGTTGAAAGCTTGCTGAATTCCCCAAACCTCTCTCAGGTGCCAATGAATGAGTCAATATCATACCAAAGATCTCACAGCATAGCAGACGTAAATTGTACTTCCAGAATCTCATACACACCCTCAAATAATGAATCTAATGCCTCTAAATTAATGTCAGGGAAAAAAAAAAAAAGCAGGCAGTTTCCTCCAGTTACCGGCATCGTACTTGGTGGCCCAGAATAGAAAAAAGGAGAATACACAGCAGATTTGCATGGGGAAGGAGTGGTCAGTAAAGGCTTGTGCCTTCCTACAGCAGTAATAGAGCAACCCAAGCTGCCTACTTTCAGGGAGGACCATTGACACTATCACACTGGGCTTTGCTAGATCCCCTAAAAAGACCTGAAAAACTCAACAAGATGGGAGAATGAGGCTTTCATCTCAATGTGATGCCTCTCCCGACTTTTCTTTTAAAAGTTTGTTTTGTACTGGAATGGTAACTGGTTGTTCACACAGAAATAATCATCAATCTGGAAGAATCCCAGGCTACTCCATACCTGTGTCCTCTCATCACCCACCGTCAAAGAGAAGCCAGGAAAGGAAGTGAAGAATGATTTTGGCTGCAACTAGGGGTAATTTTCCTTGAAAGGGAGAACAGAATTATTTAGGGTTGAAGCACAGTAGAGTAATTAATAACTCTGTTCTTGGAAGAAAGGCCCCAAGATCTTTTATCTCAAGTTGTGAGGGCTTTGGTTTTGCATCTAAACCAAACTATGTATTTGTTACAGATATAACTGTCTTCAGTTTGAGAAGGAAGATGTAAGGGTTGTGGCCTTGTGTCTGTAGCTTAGAAAAAAATGTTTTCTTCAGATCAAGCGTTTCCTTTTCTTTTTTCCCCCCCCGTATGTTCATCTTCCTCATAGACTTCATCTCCAAGCACGTGCCTTGTTTACTCTGTGAGATCTTACAGAATCCAGGCCGGAATCAGGTCACCCATAATCCCACAACTGAGGTACTGTTCCCGCTCATACACTTTGGGATGCTGAGGTCGTACAAAATAGAGCTGGAAGGGATTCTTTCAATTTTTGACAGAAAATTATCAGAGGCGACTACCCCTGCCATGGCAGGAAGCAGTATGATAAACAAAGGGGAGGGCTAAGGAAAGTTTACTCCACACTTAAGAGTAGAAAACAAGTTTGTTTTCCAGCACATCTGTTTCACGGCACATTGTTGCTGCAATATAAATTTTTTGAATGGCAGTATTTTCCTATCTGCTTTGACCAGCGTCTGTGCTTGAAAGGGCTGAGTGCAGTGGTCTGAAGCAAGACTATTGCAGGCATCTGATAACGGAGCTGTTTGTGTTAGTGCTAAGGATCCACAGCAACGAGATCTCAGAGCGTGCCTTTCCATAGAAGGTCCGAACACCAAGCTGGAAGACTAAACTTGGTCTTGGGAGGCAGAGGTTCTTTGTCCCCTGCATGATTTCAGACAACATATTTCCTCTCTCCAAGCCTCAATTTTCCCCTGAAATAGGGACTGACATCTTCCTGTCTTCTCTCTCTGGACTCGTGGCTTTTTTGGCTAGTGGCTGTTCCTGATTATGGGTAGGTCTGATGACTGTGAGTCTGACCTCCAGGAGGCCTCTGGACACTTCTATATTATATTTGATAATGAAGCCTCTTGTCTTATCCAATCAAGACAAAAAAAGTAAGTCAGATCAGAGGAAACTGGCTCAGCACAAAATGGCAGCCTCGGTGGAATAAAGTCAGAGCCATTAGCTATTGACCACTATAGAAATACTGAAACTGCATCAGGGATTTCTTTTTTTTAATTGCTATTTAGGGATTTAAATGAGATTTTTAAAAAGAAAGAAAGACAGAATGTTTAGTCTACAATCACTCTTTGCTGCCAATACAGGCTATCATATAAATTACTTAGACAC
This sequence comes from Gorsachius magnificus, assembly GCA_034008185.1. Classification (NCBI taxonomy): domain Eukaryota; kingdom Metazoa; phylum Chordata; class Aves; order Pelecaniformes; family Ardeidae; genus Gorsachius; species Gorsachius magnificus. The sequence continues at coordinate 73,514,914 of CM067085.1, read as the reverse complement.
TTTTAAAAATACATTATTTACTCAATAACCCATAATGGGTCCAGAGCTCCTTTTACACGCTATTATAGAAGTACATAATTGCTGAATTTTAAAATGGATATTTCTTCTAGGCAATAGTCTGTAATGGCTCCTTCAAAGCTCTTAGGCTTTTATCATATGAAGGCCTAAGTAGAAAATGTTTAGTTCACTGATCATTGACCTAATAGAGAGCAACAGCTTCTCTGGAACAACTATTGTCTGCTAGGGCAGATGATGTATGAATGACATTTTAAAAAATTCTTGGAAGTATGTGCTAGGGAAAAATTACTGTTCATGTGCAAAGCAAATACTGCTGATGAGATCCTCAGAGTTCTTTTGTTTGGTTCTGCTTGGTTTAGTTTTTTAGTTTCTGTGCGAGCCCAAGAACAAAAGAAAACAGCAGGATTTGTGGATGAAATGAGAACTCTATCTAGGACCCATTTGGATCAATGAGACACATTTCCATGCTCTCAGAGGTCATTCAGCTCAATTAAAAATTGTCTCAAATGAAAATGCAGGTATTTGGTACACATTACAATGTAAGAAGCTGAATTCTGAAATCAGGGAATTAAGGAATACCACAATGGGGCAAATCACATTTCTTAAAACCATACTGAACACAGAATAACCCACAGGTCTATCCTGAGCATGATCCAGAAAGGAAAAAGGCAACTTGACACTTTTCAGCACTGTTGCTATGAATCTCACAACTATTGAGTTGCTGTTCTCTACTTACACTTAGCTTTGAAGTTTGCTGCTTCCGTTTCTGACACAAAGAAGGGTTCAGGTTCCTAATAGCTTGGTGTAAGAAAATATATTTTCTCTGCCTGCAAACTTTGGGTAGTAAAACCCAAGGAGGCACTACTGCCGAATGAATGTCAACTGGGTCTAAGTGCAGGACCAGAGAGGATGGATGTGAGCTGGAGGCACAGTCAGGCGGAGACCCTCAAAGAGGCTGAAGAACACCTCCAGCTCTGAGCCTGATGGGCCAGGGGAGAGGTCCTTGCTGGGTGGCCCAGCTCCCTCACAGGTTTGGGGCTGGTGGCAACGGGAAGAGCAGCTCCCCAAAGGAGGCTACTTGAACAGCCAGCTCAAGAGCCAGATGTGACCTTAACGGCTTGTGCCATCAAACCAAGACCAATTATCCCCAGCACAGCGCTGGGTTGTATGTGACCTGACATGAGAAGCTCTCCCATGCCTTTTATCGGTGGATTTCTCCAGCCTAGTAAGGCTGCCTGGGATTCCTAGTATTCTGGCATGATTAACAGAAAAAAATACAGTTGCTGGCAATTCTAATAGTTCCTTCTGTTTGATACATCTGATCGTAGAGAAACTGAAATCACAGACCAATATGCAACCAGGCTGCACCAGTTAGCCTCATCATGCAAATGAGGCACACTTGCAGGCGAACTTATTAGAGATCAAATAGTTTTAGGCACCGCGGATAATGAAGGCAGAGCGCTTATGTTGCAACAGTCAGAGCTGGAATTTAATCATGTTGTTGATATCTACTGCAGCAGCGAACAAACACAGAAACAGCCACAAAAATCAAACCGTTAGAATGAAAGGAAGGTATAAACCAGACAAATAATAACAATAAAAAAAGGTTTGAACCAAGAAACTTAGTGGTTTCAAGAAGGAATAATCTTTCAAGTTAGATCTAGAAAGACTTTGAGCCCTGCTTCTTTCAGCTGAGCAGCTGGAAAAGTGGGGTTTGCAAGAAGCAGCTGATGGGGCGTCAGTGTCCGTTCCAAGAGAGAAATGGCTCCTACATACCTGCAGGGATGGCCCTGCAAGGGGAGAGGAGAATGCCCCACAGGACGATGCCTGGAAATCAGCCACGAGGTGAAACATAGCTCATGCTGGGAAGCAGCATCTCCTAGGAAAGAATTCAGAAAGAAAAAGAGAAACAGCCTCCTGGGGTGGAAGTTATAACAGAAGTTACACAACTGACAGGCTGGATTAGCAATCTGGTAGACATTAAGAATAAATAAATTTTGCAGAGGCATTAGCCCCTTCTGTCTCAATACACCACTCACACGCTCCCACCATCCTTTATGCAAACACCTGGGGAGACCCTGGGCAGACCCACAAAGGTTTGCTTGTTTTAAGGAGCAAAGATGAGATCCAGCAGGTGAAAGCTGCAAAATGGAAACATTTGGATTCCTTTTGGCAGACAGAAATGGCTAAAAATACCGTTTGGCATTTCTTCTAATACCAATTGGTAGTAGAAGAGCTCCAAAGATGTCAACAGGAAGCCCTAGAGGTTAGAGAGAATGATGTAACCACATGTGACATAATGCTCGGTGTAGAGATTTCCTGGAATTGATTAGTGCCATTCATGATAACAGCAGCCAGCGAGAGTGTGAGGACTGGGTGAAGGCCCAGGCAGCATTCAGGCGCTGGATATTTTTCTTTCCTTTTTTTTAATGCGATGTCTGGTCTCATTGTTTCAGATGCATAATACAGTAACTGTGTGGTATTCCCATGTAGCGTTGTCTGGGAAGGCTTTGAGGCAGTGCACGCCCCAGCAACACGCAGCTACTCCCACGCAAAAGGTCGCAGAGAAGCTGCAGAGGTGGAAGGACAATGAAGACTCCCGGGTCCTCCTTCCTCTAGAATATCCTCCCCTTCGTTCCTCTCCTATTCCTTGAAGTAAAATATGCAGTCAGGTCGTCCTCATCAGTATATTGTTTTATGCCTAGCCTATACACAAAAGCTATGAAGTGCCATCTATATTTAACGGCAGGCCTCTGATCTATGTGAGTGGGTGGAAATTGATAGTGAATGACATGGACGCTGACAATGGTACACAAACTCTGCGGCACTCTTAAAACTTTTAATTGCATTTTAAAGTAATGTAACAAGGCAATGTTTAATGAGTACTTTGTTTAAGAAATTCTGACTTTATAAGCTAATTAAAGAGAAGGAAGGGTTACTGCACTCGGGCAACAAATCCAGGCTGCTGAACGTCTATACTACAGCAACGCATAGTTCAGATTCAATTGGCAGCCTTGCAAATCTCCAGCCAGCCAGCATGAATGATTTTTTTTTTTTTTGACTGGCAAATAAATTACTATTATCGTCATGATTATGTTAGTAGAAAAAAGTAAAGGATAGGCAAGTAGCTTTTTGCCAGGGCTGGTAAATTTTCGTGACACTTTTCGCAAAGCTGTCATATGGCTGGGTTAGATGAAACTGGAAGGCTTTATGTGCATAGCATTTAACTTTAAACATTCTTCATGGAAAGTTACGTGGCACATAATTTACATATTCAATACCAGTGACAATTTACTTCTCCCATCTGAGCTGCGCTTTCAACTATGCCACTTGAACTAAATTAATAAACAGTAATTAGAGAATGTTGTGCGAGCGAGCTGTTGATGTTGAGAAGATTCTAATCAACACCTTCTTTTAAGGGCCAATTAAAGCTGAATGTATGCAATATAAACATCTTCTTGTATTTAGACATGAACTGGCGAACAAGGTAAAAAATAAAAATCAGAACAATTAGAGCAGGTTAGAGATGATCTAATGGAATGATTGTGAAAGCAGCAGTAATTTCTAAAAACCAATGACCACCCTCCATGGTGAAGCACTAACTTGTGCAAGTTAATTCTGACTAGGATAAACCTTCATGCTCATTGACAGGCTTCTCTCCAAAAGCAGTACTGCATCTGCCTCCAATTGCCACTGCAATATTCACCTGTCTGTAAGACAACCCTGCATCTGAAGTGAGTCCTGAGCTGCACTAGAAAGGCTTCCCGGGGGGGAGGCAGTAAAAGGCGAACGTACCCATCCCATTAATGCTGCCTCGTAGCAGAGCGAGAGGCTCCCCAGCAAGATTTGCACAGCACAGCCCCCGCCAGCAGCACTGGTGGGAATATAACACAAGGATGAGCCTGAGCAAGAGGTAAAGCTGCCCCAAATTGTCTCACATATATTCCTGGGGAAGAGCAACACAGGGGCAGTTACACCAGAGCAGCTAATGAACTTGTACCTGTTGCCCGCGGGTACTCCTTCACCCCATTGGAAACATAAGGTGGTTTATTCCTGAAAGGTGAATTTAAGACAACCCTTGTTTCCAAAATTCCAGGACAGAAGAAAGGCCATCTTTGATTTAAACAGAGATGATCCTTAGTGTACCAAAGGGAGCCTGCAGTAGCAGCACAGACTTGTGTATCACCATTACGAACTGTCAGTAACTTAAAAATAAGCATAACTTCATCCAAACCACAGCTCACTGCTTCCTAAAGCACATCTAAAAAAAAAAAAAAAAATCTAAGCTGGTGCAATGAAGCACATGCAAAATTTGTCCTCCAAGTTAGAAGTTACAACAGGCTAATAAAGGTAAGGGAAACATCTGTTCCAATACTGCACCAGTATCATTTGGTGAAAATGACTCCATCACTTACGGCCATTTGGTATCCAGAAATACTACCACAGTAATAGGATGTTGTCACCTTGGGCTCTACTGAAATCTACAGGAATTTTACTTGTTTAAGAATTATAGGATTAGGCACATGATCGGTGTTTCTCCCCTTTGAAAATAAACATTTCCACTTACCATTTCTATAGCAGTGTGAGATCATTATCTTGTGACAGTATTTGGTTCCACTGGCATTATCTCCTAATTAGCTATTTAAAAATATATGTAAGAGGCTGGAGGTGGCGAGTGGACTTGTAAACCTGACAGGTCTGATAAGTTCTTACAAGCTCTGCTAATCCCAACCCTTGAAAATATATTAGTAAGGCCAAGCTAGCACTTTAAAGAACAACGCAGCAAAAGCCTCACATCTGGAACTCCGGGAGTTCAGCATGCAGCAGAAGGGCTCTCACACCTGGATCAAAGCCCTCAGGCAGGGGAGAGGAGCGGGAGCAGGGAGGAGTGGGAACCAGCGCGCCAAATGGGAAACCAGCCTTGGGAAGAGGGGCACCATTGCAAGGCTGACCAGCTCTACAGGTCAGCCCTACATTACAGTTCTATCATCACCTAAGGTGTTTGGTGTAGGACCTCGGGGGACTGCTGAAAAGCCAAGCACAGAGAAGTTTACCAGGGATGAGAAGATGCAAGTAACACAAAGGGAAAAGATCTACCAGACTGCGTTCAATAGACTGCACTGTCTCTATAGCCCGAGAGATTATTGTGTTTATAGGCACAAAATCATAAAAGCTTTCCCCAGGATGCTTCATAATATATGAGCGGGTCTGGATTTCAGTCTGTGGCATGGTAAGAATGAGGAAGATAGGTAGTCTGGTATGCTGGACTCGTTTTTTCTCCCAAGAGTTAGGTTTAATTCCTAACAAACTCTCTTTGTAAAAAAGAAACTAGGACACATGAATACATGACAGGTCATTTTGGAGGTATTCAGACGCACACAGGAAGCACCCCCTCAGCAACAGTATTCTAACTTTCAGAGCTAAGAACTGTTATTTGTTTCTGTTTCTGAGTTGCTTTTAAACCTCAATTCAGTAAATGTGTTGGTGATTTTCAGGGCATTCTGAACAGTGGAAGGCAGCAAAGTAAATGTCTGAAGAATACTGATAGTATGAGGCAGGCTCTAAACTGACATTTACTCCAACATCTGCGGTTCGATTCAATATGCAATGTGCAATATGATCTTTATTCTGATCAGGTGGAATTTCTAGGGCTGAATCTGCTTGCAATAGCCATGGTCCATCAGTAACTTCACAGCAAACAAGGAGGTGCAGAGGAAAAAAACTGATGTAAACAGGTAGTCTACATTAATGTCCTCTACAGATTTTGTTTTCCACTGAAAGTTTTCTCTTGCCTAAAAGTCACTTCTGTCCTTTTTTCACACCTCTTCAAGTCCACTTGGTGAATAAATTAAATGAAATTCCTCACTTGCCCTTAATACTTTTAAATTGCAAGCCAAGCCTCTTGGCTTTTCATACCTGGACATCTCCTTTTTTTAAAATGCTATTGGATAATTTCTCTCTTTCATAGGCTGGTGCTTTGGCCCGTATGCACCCTGTGCGCTCCCTAAGGCTCATGCATAACTGTAATGGACGATTAGTCCAATTAAGTCTCCAGCAATTTCAATGGCTTATGCAAGAGTAGATGGGGCACAATATGTAATTTCAGCTTTTTTTGTGAGGGTTTTCAATCCTTCCATGAACGAAATCATTTTATCAGTTTCTCTCTCTTTCTTTCTTTCTTTTTTTTTTTTTTTAAATTTGTCCCATTAAACTACAGAACTGGAACATATTCATGAATAGTTTCTTTCTGGTTTAACTCAAGGAGTTCCTGACATAACAAAAACTGGTAATTAACTGGCTCAAAGACTTTTACAATAGCCTCTTTAAATAAGTCCTAGTATGCGGCACTTGCAGCACTGACTCCACGTTGCTGATACCACTGCAATGCACCCTCTATTAAATAAGGTTTGCTACTCTACCTCAGCATCAATTTTGGGTGACTTTCTCTGCTGCTCTCCTACTTGGAAACGCCAAAGTCCTCCAAGATTTATTTGTGTGGCAAAGGCTAACCAGCTCCTCCACGATGGGTCCCTGCTTTCAAATCCACCTGGCTTTGTGCCACTTCCCTCAATGCTCTGGTATCAGAGGGCCACTTGCCACCAGCATACGGACGGCATGGCGTGGCTCCAGCGCTGGGGCACGGCTCAGCCTCTCCTCCTAGCCACTGTCACAGGCTGCGCCGTGCTTTCGGTGCTGATGCATTTGGGCATGCTTTAGCAGCCCCCGCTACCTGCCCCTGGCTCCACGCCTGCTCAGAGCAGGGAGAGGCTCTTCCTGGCAGAAGAATCAGGCTTTGATTTTTCAGATTTCACTCAGCAATGTGTGATTCGTAGCTGCTGCTGCATGTTGGCTCCAAGCATAGTCGGTTTTGCCTACTCATGCTTATCTCCCCTGGTTACAATACATTCTGTTTCTGATGAAAATATTACTCTGATGAGCGTTTCTCAGGCTCCACCATACTTCTATGCTTCCTGCTAACTAGCGCAAGCCTTACTGTTGCAGCTTCTAATATTTTGGATCATCTCTAGATCTAGCAGTTTAGTTTGTAAATAGGATGAAAGAAAGAATTAATGTATATCTTGCCCCAGTGCTCCAGACAGATTGATTCACTGTGGAACAATTACATACATATGTGCTAGCCTGTATTTCTTGTAAAATCAAATCATGTAAGGATGCCTCAGCCAGAACAAGCCATAACACTAGACAAGGCATGGAAAAAAACATCCCCAAATATGTACTGCTTAAATTATAAAACTATAAAGAAATAAAGCAAAATTGAAAAGGGCAAAGGAGACAAAATGTAAACACAAGCTTTTATACGCTCTGTGTAATATGGAGCGAATGTCATTTCGACATGCTGGTATCATGAGCTGCCAATGTAGTTCAGGAAAGAAAGGGATATCTCCAGAATTATGGCAATGTTGATTTCTCGTATCAAAGCCAGTTACAAGATCTCTGTCTGTGGTTGCCAGGTCTAACTGCCTACTTGGAAACTAAACCAGGAGAAATAATTTCCTAAGTAATTGTATTTAAAGTGTCCAGAAAGATCATGAATCTTCAGAACCCCCTCTGGAAATGCGGCCATTTTAGGTGGGGGGCTCACAACAACCCCCCTTCAGTGCGACGAGAGCCTCACTGCAGCTGAAAGCCCCTCAAAACCTGCTGCACTCTGGCCTTCTGTAGGACGTCAGTGAGGCAATCGTAACACACCGCTAAGCTGATTTTGTGCCTTTGAAAAATCTCCTCCTTAACACAAATACTCCATCACTGTCAGCTGAACACATTTAACTTTTGAATTAATGTTATTTTCAAGAGGTCAGACATGTGACAGTAACAACAGTCTTTTGCCAAGCCATGTATTTCAGGTCTGCATCTGAATTTCCCCAGAGCCCGGTATTGTTTAAATAGAAGTAACTAACTATGGCTCATCGCTAATGCAAAACTTCTGTTCTCTGGACTCCTTCAGGGCTCTGCTCATGGCTTCCTTCCCCACGCAGGCATGGGGAGGCAGATCCACTCGGTGCCCTCTCCTGCGGTACACACTGCTTAGCAGGTCAGAGGAACCTAATGGCCAGCAGCTCAGAATAACAACAGTCATTTTTTCGTCCCATTTTGTCCCCATCCCAAAGGCTGCCAGGTGTTTCAGCCAAGGTTTAGATGATAGCCACATGGTTTGTGAAAACTCACACCTCCACTAAGGGCCACAGCTGCCAGGCTGTGCTGAGATGGGGGCACCTCCAGCAGGGATGCTGGTCTGTCCGTTGCTCATGGGGTGGCTGTGCTGTGTGCTGGGATGGGGGCAGCTCCAGCAGGGATGCTGGTCTGTCTGTTGCTCATGGAGTGGTGGAGAGGAGCAAAAGTCACTGTGAAGTGGGACAGTGGCTGCCTGCGCTCGTGGCTGGGCTCTCACAGGGGAAGAGGAAGCCAGTTTCCACTCTAAGGAAGGTCTATTTTATATTACGTTGCAATTGTATGAAATACCAAATCAGCGCTCTGTACAGTGTCTGTTGGTGGTTATACAGATTTAGGATGTTCAGACATATTGCAGGAAGTGCTACTTGTGGAGGCACATGCAGCTGGAAGGTGCCTGGGCTTTGGCTTTGGTGGAAACAAGTAACGTGTCTGCCCCACTGCACCAACCCCCGCGACTCCGGCAGCCGTGTTAGCTGCAGAGGGATTTGGGACAGGTCTGGTGTCTGCATGGTGCCACAGCCCAGTCCCCTTGATAAGCAAAGTCACAGATTTCTGCAGTACGGTTTCACAGCAAGCCTGCTCTCACAGAGTTAACTACTAACAATACCAAGCACTATTGCATAAACATTGACATTAACTTTCCCCATGCAGTAGTGCTATACATCCTGCTCCGCCGCTATGAGCTGCTGAGAGGATTTTGGGGGGCACAGTCCCCCTCTCCGGACCTACCTCCAGGGAGCTGTACGTGGCCAGTTCCCGGGACTCCTTCCCTCTCTGTCTCTCAGCACAGGTGGGGTCCAGATCTTCTGTCAGTTAAATTTTATTTTCCAGCCTGCTGTGTAATGCAGATAGTGTTTTGGTTCACTTGGCTGGCACGGAGTATTTTCACCACACCCTTGTCTCTTCAGACAAACAACTTCTTTTCTAACCTCTGGCAGAGCTAAACCTAGTGAGTAAGAAGAAACAGTAGTTAAGGCATAATAAATAAAGCCACCCTGAAGAAATACCTGCACAAAGCAAGATGAATGGGCATCATCTACTTGGACAGTGTTGCTGCTAAACATGGAAGGAATAAATCAGACACGTCAGGTGCATTAGGACACCTGACAAACAGGGAACGATGTTTCTTGAAACTGTAGTTTTATCTCTGCTCGTTTGGATCAAACACTTGTAATAGTTGTGGATTAATTTCCTTCCCATAGTCAAAACAATAAAAGCCAGGCACCATTTTATTAATTTCCAAACCAGCGTCAGATAAGCAGAATTGCATTTAAAAAAGTAAACACCCTGCTATAGAATTGGAGGATATGTAAGCGGTTGGGGCTTTTTTTCCTGTGTCTATAAGAGGGGGAGGTTTTTAGCATTATGAATAGATTTCATTTTGTAAGTTGTGCTACAAAGCACTGATAAGGCAACGGGAAAGCAGCAGAGATTGAGGCAGAGCAGGAAGAAATACCACCCATATTAGGAGACAGCCACTTACTTAGTCGCTCCCATTTGAATAAAGATGCCATTGTTCAGCCAGAAGAATGCACATATTCACAGGCCCGGCACAGAATAGCTCAGTGTATCTAGAACTCCAGAAGTGTCCAAATTACAGCCCCAGGGCCAAAACTGCCCTTGAGTCTTTCTGAAGAATGACCCTCTGCTTAATTAATCAGTGCTTTAACTGTGAGTGATCCCAGGACACACTTTTCTCAGGCCTTTTTCTTAGCCCTGCTTGTTCAGAACAAACCTTTAAATGTTCTCTGGCTGATTTTTGACCATTTTTTTCCCCTTTCAAGATTATTATTTCCTGTTTTACTGTGAAAGCTCATTAGAAACGAAGACCAGCATCTAGATGATCTCAGTTCAGTTTACTTGGATAGGGAATGATTGACTCGGGATGGAGAGACACTGGCTCCCTTTCAAGGCCTACTGAAAAAGATTAAGTCTACAGACTCCCAGAATATTGCTACTGCAATTTTCTTTCCATATACTAAGGAAGAATTATAGCAGGGCTGATGAGTTTGTACATGCCATTCTGTTAGTCATATTTGATCCCATCGTCATAACTCCAGCTGTTGTGCATGGGATCCTTACCAAGATCTCTTTCCCGCTTACTCTGCAGAAGACAAGTTGGAATTTACAGCACTGAGAACTCCTTCTGGCTGTCACAGTCCAGGTTGTCTGGATTCTCGTAAAGCTTTTTTCCTATCTGGAACAAAGCTGAGATTCGATGGCAACTAGAAATGCACAAAGACAATGTGCAAAATTTCTCTCCAAATTGGACTCCACCTTGTCTACCTAGCTTTGCTGATAAAATGAATCTTATTCTAATTGAAGTTAAAGTTTAACAGGGAAAGTCAAAGGTTTTGCTTAAAATGGAAACAGCAGTGTCTTCTTTTTTTTCACAACGATCTTTTTGGTGAAAACCAAATGAATTTTGACCATCTTTACAAACTTGTAACAAAATATACAAACTAAAAAATGTCAAGGTTTTAAAAAAGTCAGCATGAATGTTTTGAAAAGCTATAATGATAATATAATCTGCAGCTAGGGAAGCTGGAGCCATACTGTTTGATAGGCCCTATCTTATGATATCCAATATTAAGCTAAGTAAAATGATATGACCGGATGGCCTAACTAAATTTAGTAGTCTGGTGAATTGCCACTCTACTAAATTTAGTCAGCCCATAATGGGCATTAGATATCTACAGCCGAAATGATAAAATCTGTCTTGCTTTTTTAGGCTCCCAGCGAATGCACAATATACTGCGTTGCACTATTAAGAACTAAGTGAATCTGAAAGGGAAACTGGGGGAAGAGGGGAACCAGGACCCTAAGGAATGCAGAAGGAATTGGGGTGTGCAAATCACATCCTCACGGTCAACACTACCCTGGCAGCAGGCAAAGGCGCACGGGTGCTCCCCAGCTATGTGACCCGAGAGAGGAGAGGAGGAGAAGGAGGAGGGCTCTGTAGGTGCACTAATCCTCCCCACCACCAAGATTCCACTCCAAACATAACTTTGTGCTGGAGCCATGGGAAGAGGAGTGGTTACAGGTGGGAGCTGGGCTCTCTGAGTCTTGCTGCTCTTACAAAACATATGCCAGCTGCATTTTCATACCATTCCCTCTACATTTTCCATTCTGGGCTTTGTAAACCTGATGGTAAACAGGGCAGTATATTTCTACACAGATTTCCATGCATCTGTGAGACAGCTTTACACCTATGAAAACTGCTAAGTCACTTTTCTCAAAACCATATTTGAGGTGTTACTTACACGGTTCCTGCTGTTTAACGGGATTTCTGCTTCTCAGTCCATGTGTGCTGTGACCTCTCTACTGGTGTGAAACCATGTAGGACACTTTTTTTAAAAAAACATGTGACATCTAATAGGGTTAGAAGCTCTTAAAAATTCTGTTATTAATGACTAGAAAAGAATAGTAATTGGACATGAAAAGGAAGCACCGTAACGTTCTTCCTGTGCCCTTACAAAGAGTTGCATCCTTCTGTCCTCATATAAGAAGCTACTGGATGCCCCATGTAACTCAGTGATAGTTCGTGATTACAGACAAGAAATAGTGCTGTTGTCCTCCCTTCAGTTCCCAGCACAGCAACAGAGACATAGCCTTGATATTCAGCAGGTTGTGCAGACCTAGCTTTGTATTGAAGGTTGAATATCATAAACTACAAGTTGGCTTTGATCCCCTCCCTACGATAGGCAAATTTAACCCGTCTGAAGTTCTGTATGCATCATTCTCTGCAAGAAGCAGTTTTATTGATCATAGCTGGGAGTACATGTTCAACAGACAGAGACTCAGAACAGTGGTGTTAAAAAATAATATCTCTCAAAACAATCTGTACAGAAACTCCCCATTTCCTTAATCCTTTACACTAAAAGAGAACAAATAGCTCCTTGGAAAAATATTTTGTCCTTTTGGCAAGAGGGAGCTTCTAAAACAGTAGCTAAGAAGTAGGTATGAACATAAGACCATTACAGCTCTTATCTGTATGCAGTTCATCCATGTAGACACAGTGTTTTGGAAACAAGAGAGCTGAGAGGGACAGAGTCTCAAAATTCAGAGCATTTTGTTCCTTTGCGAACATTCCAATTTTCATTCTGAATTTACCCTTTTGCAAGATTTTAAAATCTGAATTCCCAATGGATGTGGGAAATGCGATTACCCTCTCCGAGTCCCCTCTCAGAACTTTTGGAAAGGTATGCCATTTTGACCCCAGTTGCATTTGGAGGTTGCGTGGGTCTCAAACACACAGGGCTACCGCAGGAATCACAAAGTGCACCCCTACCAATGCCCCCATCGAGGTGCCAGCCCACCCCCACCTCAGAGGGGCTGTCACAGAGGAAACCTGTAGGACACCAGAGAATCCAACCACAGCATCTGAACACACCGGGAACCAGGGTGCCCTACTTCTGCTGCTCACACAGTAACTTGTTTTTCTTTTTATAATTATGTCTTAATCATCCTTTATGCTGAAATAATCATAACATATTTACAACCAGACTCTATTTTAATTTTTCTCTTCAGATCACTTTCTATGTGGCCTCATACTGCCATTTCCAGCCCAAATTACACCCTTCCTATCAAAGCCAATTTGGATTTCTTTTCTCAGACACAAGTTTGCAAGGTATTTTTGTCAAATGATTTACTCAAGTTCAGATGTTACAAATAGACCTGCTGGCGTAAAGAGGCAGAGCCAGTGACTCTGGATCTGGCCCAACACGTATTGGGTTTCTCATGGCTGTATTTTGTAACTCTATAACAAAACCTCATTTGTGTAGCATGGCTTCATAACCCAACAGACGTGACGCTTGCCTGCTCACTCCAGTTGTGCTTCTCACTTTTAGTACAAATGAAAACTTACTGGCCAGTAACCACTAGCATCATTTTTCCAAATATCATTAGCTTTTTTGTGGCTGTTGTTGCTTTTTCTTTTCCAATATGACTTTTCCCCGCATCTGCCATGGTTTTTCCAAACTACTTGTAAATATTTGGAAAAATGCATTAGTTTCGCATTGCTCTTAAGATGAGTTTCATCTAGACTTGCTCATTTACATATATTCATGCTTTACAAGTTTTCGCCCCCTCGTTTTTTAATCAAACACCTGTTTTCACAAGGCTTTAGTTTCTTCCTAATTGTCAGTCCTTATTATTTTTGTTAAAGACTGATTTTTTTCTTTAAAAAAAACCAGTTCTATTGCACATCCATTTTAAAATCATAATTAACTTCATCTCCTTCCTTATTTGCTAATGGGTCTATTTTCTCTCCAGTATTTCCTTTTCCCCTGATACACTCATAAAGACTCTCTTGTTTCTCTTACCCCCTTTGGCTAACTTGAACTCATTCTGCCTTAAGCTGGGGAGAAGGAGACCTTCACAACACAGCGCTTAGAACTTCCACACCGTTTTTATACATTCAAAGTCTTTTTGCAGACGTCAACTCATTAACTTTCATAACATGCCAGTGAGGTGGAGAAGTATTATTAAGAGCTTTATTTTGACAAGGAAAGTGAAGAGGAGGTCCTGAATAATCGATGGTGGCTGCAGAGGGGCTGCTCCAAAGGCCAAAAACCCCATCCATGTGCTTGGGCAAGTAGATGACTAAGCCTGCTAGTGGGCACAACAGCAGCAGCAGCAAAGTTGGAAAGCTGAGCTCAGGGAAGGGAGTGCAAAATCTCTCTTTCCACTGCCTTTATTTCAGATTATTTTTTAGGTGAAGACTCCACAGAGGTTACCCACCTAGGTTTCTGTTCAGTTCTGCCAGTCGGATGTTTCTATGTGATATTAATACATCTGGTTAAAAATGCTGTGGGAGAAAGCAATGCAATTGTTTGCCTAGGGGATATTTTTAAAAGACCTGTTGTCGCTTTATACAAGTGCCTGACAAACATCTTTACTCTTTGATAGCCATTACTCTTAGAAAAACAATTTCAAAACCATATGCTCAAGGTGCTTGAACTAAGATTTAACCAGCCCCGTTTACACAGGGGCATATCAAGAATGTATATACTCATGCAAATATGCCAACCTGGGCTTCCTGCAATTTTCTTTAATTTCATCAGACCCACACAGAACTATACAGGATTCTTACAGTGTTTTTTAGCTTGTGGTCCATGGACCACTGTTGGGCTACAAGACATCAAGAAGTGGTAGATGAATCAACTGCACATTTTCCAAGGAAGGCTGAAAGCCTAAGCTGTAGAAGCATGTTCCAGAGAGCAAACAAAGAGAAGGGGGTGAAATCAAATTAACAAATGAACAATCAAAGCCTATCTTAATTTTCGGTTGGTTTGCAAATGAAAAGCATTGTGGTTAGATGTGCAACACAGCCTGGGGATATTTTTTTCATGATCCTAAACAGTGGTTAAACACTGCTTTGCGTGTCTGGAAATCTAAAAAAGTTAAATGATTTTCATGAGACTCTTCTTCTTCTAAGCTGGTGTCAGCAACATCTTCATCACCCTTGCTTGAACTGTGGTGCATCACCACACTGCTCCCTATCATGGAAGGCCTAGAGCTTGTTGAGATGCTGCCCTTTACACTAGGGGATCCTGCCCCCTACCAAGAGGGTCCTTACCGAGCCCTCTGAGGAGTCCTCTCCCCTTCCCCTTCTACCCATGCTGCCCTCCTTGTTCACAGTCCCTCTCTCCCACAGGCACCAGCAGGACGTGCTCCCCTGTAGCCAGGGGCTTCCAGAGGCTGAACAAAAGCTGGTGCCATGCTGCAATTTATGGGGCTGGCAGCCAGGTGAGGTACAGCCCTGTGATCTTCCTCTCTCCCAGGGGACTCCCCAGGGGTGGAAAGTGAGATGCGATGGTCCAGTTCCTCCACCTCCAGCTCCTTTTCCAGAAAGAGGTCCAAGTTAATTCCTGGATCTCCATTTGTGTGTGTGTGTGTGTGTGTGTGTGTGTATGTGTACAGAGGGGAAAGCAGGGGAAGTATCCAGCCCCTAAAACAGACTTGTTTAAATTCTGCTGAGCAGGAGAGGCTCAGCACGCAGCCTGCTTAGCACTCCCGAACTGTGCTGGCCAAGTACCCAGTTCAGATGTTTATGGAGGTTTCTTTCTGAGGGCTGAGAGCTCGCATCTGTGCTTCCAGTTTGAGTTCTCTCACAAATTTGAACAAAAAGCTTGTAAAGTTCAGCATCTTCCAAATTGCCCCATATAAGTCACTACTGAAACCATATCCAAATGGCTCCCCCCCCGCCATACCTTCCACAGAAATGACCTAAACTTTGTCAGGTTCACATGTCCCTAGAGATGATCTCATTTCACTGCTTCAAAAGAGCTTTGGTCTGCACAGCCTGTAGCAGCAAATTTACACTTCAAAAAGCAGACAGCTTTTTCCACATCTTATTCACTTAATGGGTGAGAATGTAAAATTAGTTCCGTTGCTGATGAGGACCTTGAGCCAAATGAAAAGTGTTCATTTGTCAGCACAGACTTACAGCCTGAAACATGATTATATAGCTAATCCAATAATGGGTTTTGATGCTGAGCATTTATTTATATACAGTATGTCTTGTTATCTGTTGATAATCAGGCTCTACAATTTACTCTCTTTTGTGTCATTAGACATAGCAACATCTTCCAGACATATTACATTTGCGTGTCAACATACAAACACACACAAAACCTTTCTGACCAAAATACTCTCATTGCCTATTTGCCTTGAAACAGCATTTGAATTTGAGCTTTTTGTAGTTTAAAATATTAGTAGAAATTAATAATTTTAAGACCGAGAACCTCTCTGCATCTTAGAAGTCTTAATAGATTAAAATTTGAAACATAAATTTTGTTTCCTTATCTATAACATCATATGAACTGATTTATTCTTTTTTTGCCTGATGTGAATGCCAATATCTAATTATCTCAGGTATAAATTTGTATACATTAAATGGTCCCCATCCTAAAGTATGCCATGTCCTAACATCAGATGGTATCTTAGACTTTGCTAACTATGCAACCACCACTATTTGATGGCTGAAGAGATTCATCTTTTATAGAACAGAAAGTAAGTATAACTTGTTAATGTTAATAGCAGGCATAGTTCCTACATCAAGTGCATTAAAATCAAACAGAAATCCAGGAAGTTGTTTGTTTGCTTTTTCTTTTTCAACCTTTTGACTGATTTCTGTTGCTAGCTAACACTCCTGCAGTTGTGTAGATGACTGTAAATATCTAACACTGAATTACTGAGACACTTTACTCCTCATTTAAATATAGAATACATAAAATTCAAATATTTAAAATGAGGAGGCATTTTAATAGCTATGCTATAGTATGATATATTGTAACTTTCACCAGATATTTAAAAAAAAAAAAGTCTATGGGAAAGTAAAATCACACCAGTATTAAACTGGGAGTTAATTGCAAATGTGGGGCACACCTGCAAACTCTGCGAACAATCCTGCAACACTACACAAGGCAATTTCTGTGCTAAAGGGTAGCTCTGCCTGCAGAAACACCCAGGAACACCTCTGAGGGTTGGGCCAAGTCTCCTCTAAATTTGGCAGTCAGGAACCTTTTAGAAGTAAAGCTATTAAGTAAAATTTACCTCAAAGGATACTGCAAATCAAGGGTGCAGGTGAGACCCAAATGGTGTATGAGCCAAACCCGAGCTTTGCCACTGCCTCTCCTACGAGCAGGATCAGGCCTCCCTGTGTGCTTTTGTTTAGCTGAAATTTACTCTACAATAAATACTTATATATTGCTGCAACATGATGTTTTATTGGGCTGCACTAGTTTACTAAAAACAGCAGGCTGGTAATAGCAGTGCTTGTGGTTTTGCCTGTAATTCATTTGTGCATGGTAATGCACAGGGAGAGATATGATACAAGATAATAAGGCAAATTAAAAAAACGACTAAACTCGGTACTTGCAATATACAGTATATTAGGACCATGTTCAGACAGGCTGATTCTTTGGATATTTTTATTTTTTGTTTTACCTCGGCAAGGTAATTCATTAGGTATTCGCTTGGGTAAAGAATAAATGAATATAGCATACATTACATCCTCACTTTAGTTGCAGAAACAAATCTTTCCTGTACCCGCCAATGTAATCTTCAGAGTTTTCGTTATATAAAACACCTCAAGAAAAATGCACCTCGGTAAGATTTACACTTTATTACTCTAATGATTCTACAAACACCGCCACAATGTGATGAAAGGCAAAGCAGTCCTGATCTGATTGAGAGCTAATAAAAATCAGTACTGAAAACTGAAAATAGCACCCTTATCATCTTTCTTTCATTTAGACCTGATTACTAGGGGATTATAATGCAATCACAGCTATGTGTGAGAGGTAGCTATGGGAACCAGTTTTAACTGTTTATCTAGCCAAAGATCTTAATTTAAGTTTGAACACTCTGATTCATTTATATGTAAGACACCAAGGAGACAAAATGCAGAAGAAACAGATGCTCACTTGTTCTTTCCATTTAACTTCATAAGCTACCAGCCAATTTGTCTTTCAGGGACAAAATTAATTTCTGATGACAATGTGAGCAAGTAATAAACTAGGAGTTCCTGTCCTGGGAAACTTGTTAAGGCCATGTAATGTTCTGGAGTTATTTAGAAAAAAACAATTTGCTCATAGACTTGCAGGGACATCTGTAACAGAGTTTTCTTTGTCCCTGTGCTGTTACTCATTTCTGGGGGCTTTATGACACCTTTTCCAGAGGTTGATTTGAAAAAGTTCAAAAGGAAACATATTGCCCATTATTTCTTTCCTGTGGGGTATTTTTTTTTTTTTAGACTGCTCTTTTTTTCCCCTTCATATTCACAAATCATGCAAACCTCAACCCACTTGCTTTGCTACTTCCACACAGCCAGAGAAAGTAACCACCAGCCAGGAGGCCTAACAAAATTAATCAAAAATTATCTGAGGAAAACAGTTTGTCGGAAATTTGGAGCAAGTACACACCTGAAAGCATCTGACAGAGCACTGCAGAAAAGTCTGTTGGCCATTTAGATGGAAAGAGTTTTGCCCATTAATGCTGTTAACTCTGTTAAGCTACCATCATTACCAGGGGAAAAAATGCCAAAATGAGGGGAGGGGAGAGAGAAAAAGAGACAGAGATCCACCCTAAGAGCTTGCATTTTCGGTACGGGCTGTGTGTACATGCTCCTGCATCAGTTACTTAACTGAAATGTTCTCTATCTTTCATTATCTTTGCTGGCGCTGTTTCCCCATTTCTGTATTTATTTTGCATGTACAGCTCTTTACTCTGGTAACACTTTTCTATCATTTGGCTCATTCATTGGGGTTTTATCCCTACCTGGTAGTCCCTCCACATCTGAGGTTTTCTCTTACGTAAATTCCTACAGTCTAATGTCTGTCCATTAGTGCATTTAAAATCACTCCTTCTCCTGTGCTTAACATTCGTTTACAGCTTATGTGCTTCACATGAATGTTCCTTCTCCAGCAGTTCTTTTGAAGAAAGTTTAAAGTAAGTTGCAAAATGTTTCTTTTTCATCTAAACAGGGAAATGAATTTAAGAAAGGAAGAGAAGAGCCTGAAGGTTTAGCTCTTTCAAATTTTAAACAGAATTCAAAACACTGTTGGAACACATCTGTCAGAGAAAGCACGAGAGCACCTGAATTTTAAGAGTGAATCTCTTCCCTAACTCCTTCCTCGATAATAGCTTGCATGAACAGCACCTTTAAACCACATCAATCCCAGACACTTTCCAGCCATCCAGTTATTATTTCCCTTGGCACTGAAGTGCAGCTACCTCTAGACTGAAACATCTCAGCAATGTGCAGCACCATAGCTCACAAGAAGAAGTGATTAAAACTATTCAGCTGAAATTATAAAACAAGGGGAATTTTAAACAGGTAGTTCAAACTGGAGCTCGGCCTGGATACTGCGTGGAGCAATACTAACTCTGGATTTAAAGTTCGGATGGTTTCAAATATAAATGGTAAGAATGCAGTTTGGAGAGGAAAAACTAAGAATTCAATGAAAATTAGAAACTTCACCATGGTTCTGTTTGTATGTACACAGCAGAACCTCACCAGCACTCTGCCCGAGCACACAGTACATGGCCTGACTCTGTATCTGAGGGAAGGGTACGGCGTGGTTCAGCTGCTTCCTACCGCTCTTCTTCACCCTCAGTTAGTTTTTGGTGATCATGTTAGTGCTTCGAGACATGTCCACCCAAGTGCAGTGGCTTGGCCATTAGCTGAGCACCAAAAAGGGTGTAACTGGCAAGCACCACTGCAAATTTATCAGTGGGACTCACAGATTTAATAGTGATTTGTTTTCATACCAGCCTTGCCACACAGTTTTGAAGGCTTGTGTGCAAAGGCAGGCTACATACTGAGGCTGTACAGATGAAAACAGAGCACTAATTCATGTTTCAAGAACACAGAGTAAGGAAAGTTTTCACACTTTAGAAGAAACCACAACATTTTGCAAATGAAATTAGTGCTTGGGAGAGATGGGATCAGCCAGTGCTCTGACATCCTCTTGCACAGGCAAGCAGGAGCTGCAGCAGGGACACGATGGCAGTGTTCTTCTAAGGAGGGGCTGATGAAATTTCCCACTTAAGACACTTCACAGGTTTGAGACATATCGATTACTGAGGCAAATTTAATAAAAAAGAATGTAAGGTTATAAAAGAAAGACCCCATCAGGAAGGTTTGGGTGGGGGAGGTTTGACTGGTTATTTGTGGAGCTCTGCGACAAGTCTGAAAATTCCTGTTGGCCTGCTGGGAAGCACAGCAGTCACCTTGGGGAAAAAAGAGTTTTCTGGGCTGCAGGTATAGGAGAGAGGTAGCTGGGGCAGGGCTACAGTTTATATAATATTAATCCTCCACAAAGCAAAATGTTAATTAGCATGCAATTAAGGTACAAAGTATCCTTAGCTAGATTAAAAAAAATCCTAAACTAATAGAATAATAAACTACAAATACCCTCTTTCATAAAGTACAAATATTGCGAAAACTGAGCATTTTGGTCCACTTCACCAGTCCCTCAGAGTCCCTGACAAACTGGCTCAGTAAGAGCAGTTTAAGGTGGGGAAGTGCATAAAGGAGAGGGGGTGAAGAGATGGACCACAGCAATTTTGGGAAACCTGTTCCACAGAATCACAGCTGCCACTTCATTTCCTGCAAAGGTCTTGAGACCCAACTCAACACCACAGTGCAAAATTTCTTAGATATATCATTTCAAAATTTGCAACAGTCTAATGATTTACTTTTAAAAACTTGCAGATCAGGAAGACATTAGCAGAACAATGAAAAACTTGGCATCTAAATAACTCTATAATGTATTTCCAAAACCAAGCAGATATTTTCCGCTCTTCCACAAAACTCAATATAGTATAATATATTACACATTTCTATGCAGAAGGTCTTACATAACCTGTCTCCATTTCAATGAAGCTGTAAGTTTGGGGGTCAGATACCTGAAATGCAATTTTGATTAAGTTAAGAAGTGGGAAAACCACAGCTGGGCTGGAGTCAGGAGGGTCTGAGAAAAGAGGAAGAGTCCACAGGCCCCTCTAAAAAGCCCGCAACACAAAATGAACCTGTAACATTGGCTTGACAGTACTGAGCCCACAAGCCCAGAGGACGACAGACTTGTTTAGGGTGGGAGGCGTTGAAGCAGGATGCCCGTGCCCTGGCCTAGTTTAGCGTTTTACAGGTTGTAACCACTATATTCCTGCTACAACAGAAGCAACGTGAGCTCCCGCAGCAGTACGTTACGGTGCAAATTGACAACAAACAAGGAAACGTTTCTTTTAGCTCGAAAAATCAGTGCAAAAAGCGTATGTGAGCTATACGAGAGCCATGTCACTAATACCTCAGTCTTCAGTGAGATAATCCCAGCTTGGGTCACCTCTGGTCCTGGAGGACGTCAATCTTTGGAAGACCAACAAGTCAGCAGATGCTCATCCTTTCTGCAATGCCTCAGTAGAAACTAGATCTTTGTTTCATAGTGCATGAAGGCTGTGAAATCCATGAAGCTCAGAAATCTCAAGGACTACAAAATAAATCCACTCCTGTGCAGTGCTAATACAGGAAATTCCAGTGTGAGGGAACGCAGCCTCTGTCCAACATACCACAACCAGCAGAAGAATGTGGCTTCGGAGGAAAAAAACTTTTAACTGGTTCCTAGTGGGCTCGTTCATAAGTTGAGTTTGCATTACAGTAACAAGCCTATTGATCTGTTCAGTCGTGGATGTATTTCCGCTGACCTTGCCATGAGAGCAGCAAAGCCGCAGTGGGAGCCTGCTGGGTGTCCCATGTGGGCAGGCCACCCTTCACCTGCAAATCTGGGGACATGAACAACATGGAAAGGGTGATTTTCTGTTCCTGATGAGCTTACAGGGAGGCAGGCAGCACTGTGAAAGTCTCTCCCTTTGAGACAAATTACTAAAAACTACACTGACGCTACTCATTTCTCCCCTTCCTCATTGAAGTCAGTAAAAACCATCAACACCAAAGATGTTAATTTAACTAAACAGCAAATATAAATGAAAGCTTAACATGTATCATAAAAAATGTTTTTCCATGTCTCTTGCGGCTGGCAAGACTACCAGTTAGCACAAGTGGTATTGTCCATACCTGGTTACCGAGACCTGAGACTGAAACCATTCAGAGTATACGTGGCCTTCAGAGACAGCTATTCTGGAAACATTGGGGAAAAAAAAGGAAAAGACGAGAACTGGACCATGAACCTGGCATAGCTCCAATAATGGCATCTTATAGCCTGCCACTCTCATCTTTCCTCTGATAAACAGGTGGCAACAAAAAGTAAAAGATGCAAACCTCAGGCTTGAGACCCCTCTGAAGGGGTGTGAGCACAGCGGCACTGTGCCAGGGGCATTGCAAGGGTGGTGGCGGAGCCAGCGGTGGGGTGCATGTCACAGCGTCCCCCCCTTCCTTCCCTTCCAGCTCTACTTGCCTCTGCAGCATGAGCAGGGACAGCATGGACACACCTTGAGCTTTAAATTTCTGACCCAGGCCTGTCCCTTACAGCAACAGGCCAACTCAGCTGTAGTAAATCTAGGTTTTTAAGTTTAACCATATTATGTTAGCCAGAAATCACAAAAGCAAAATCCACCCACCCCCCTTTTTTACAGAAGGGCTCTCTCCATCACCCAGGTGAAAGAAAGCTAACAACCTGAGAGCGACTGTTGCTGACACATGAAAGCTTGGTTGTTCCAGCTAGATGAAAGGCACCAAACCTGAGACAAATATTTTGTCAACCCTCATGGGGAATCTTGCAAAGCCATCTTCCATCCTGTAACCGTTCTGTGGTTAAATAGTAGCTTCAGTTCTCTGATGTTGCAATCCAGCACCTTCACAGGCATTAAATTCCCTCTAAATTAATTCTAAGAAAAAAGAAATGCGTTCTGCTCAGAGTTATTTCTATTGCCCAGTTATTTTATATGAATCTGATAACTAGTTTCCTGCTACAGAGATTACATCTTGAATACTTAATGTCAATTTGGAAATTTTTTAGACAAACCAAAAATAGATCTAAAATATAACACACAGTTTAGCTAAGTGTAGAACATTAATGCAAGGCATGATTGGAAAACCAACAAGTAAATTGGAGGAGGAGAGCAGATTCAATGGATATCTCTCAGGGTTAGTACACGCTGTAACTGGTCATTCAGGCATTTCTGGTTCTGAAAGTACATTTTTCTTAGCATAAAAATCTTAGGAGTTCAACAATTCAAAAAAAAAACTTAGAATGAAGGATAGAGTGCAGCCAAAGGATAGCCTTTAACAACCATTTCAAAATGAAATCTAAATATGCTTACATATTAGATAAATGTTGGCTTCCAGGGAAGCTTTACAACACTTTAATTCCATCCTGGACTGGGATATATGGAAATGTTTTGAATTTCCATAAGTGTCCAGAGCTCTCTGCTAAGCTAACAAGCTGATATTTCTATTCATATAATAGAAGTTATTTTTTCCCTGAAGTAACTCACTGGGCTCTCTTTGGTGACTTTTCTTTCTTTTTTTCTTTTGAGCTGCAGTACAATTTCATTAATAGGACTATACAATAATTATTCTTCTCATATTCACATCAGCTACTGATAACTCAACTGCCCTACTTTTTTGCCACATGGATTCCAGGATTTACCTTTTTTTTTTAAATGTCAGAGGTTTTTTCCCCTCTCATTACTTAAAGCTCAGCAAAGCTAGTGGGTTGCATGTAGGTAGAACACCTCACTGGCTGCTCTCACTACCTCCCCCCCAGCACATTTAAATTCTTTGGAAGTTTTTCTTATCCTTCATAGCCAAACCAGCAGTGGCCAGTCCACAACCCACGGCCCATCACACACACCTCACATGCACACATGCATACAACTCCTGTAGAACAGACAAATTAAGGCTGGCTTTAACTTTCCCTAGCCCAAGATATTGTAAGGTGAGCAGGGAGACCCAGTGAGTTGTCTGAATGCTGCAGTGACCCAGGGAAAGCATGGGCAGTTGTACTTTCTGCAACAGATGAGGAAAACGCAACCCTCAAGTCAAAAAGATTGAAAGTTAGCCGAGATTTGCAGACGCCTGAGAAGAGCAGACTGGTACCCATTCCCAAGACATGGTAGGCATCCCTCCATCTGCATTTTGTCCTTATTCATATACAAGTAAAATGAGTAAAAAACCCCCTGTAATTGGCTAAATCAATCAATGATTCTTAAGAAGAAACAATATATCAAGAAATGCCTCTTGACACCGTACCTTCAGGCTGGTACAGGCAGCCCGTTTCTCACTGCTTGCCCTGCTGATGCTGTGGCTGGCTCCAGCTGATGCAGAGCCCAGCCAGCCACTGTGGCAGCCCTCATGCAGCAGCTGGCAGTGCCCCATCCTCCTGTGCTGTCCCACAGCTCCTTGGAGACCTGAAAACACAGCAACAGTCGTTCCTCCCCAGGCAGGACTGCTCAGCCACTGCTTTCATGGGTACAGCACCCGCAGCTTAACACACAAATCCCTCTCGAGGAAAGTACGGATGCGGAGTCGTTAGGCTCATGGGTTCAGCCTGTAGTGACCATGGGCACCGGTGATGACAACCTATTTACCCACGCAGACTTACAGTTATTAATTTGCAAGCCATGGACAGAAGCAGGGCTGTCAGCCAACCAGTAATATTTTGTAGAGCTGATGCCATATGTCATATATTAAAGGTCTTTCTTCAGTAAAACACATGGCTTAATGCTAAGCCCAAGGGTGTCCCAGTGAAGCTAGTTGCACCTCTCATGGTCTTCAAGACAGCTATCTGAAGAGCTGCATAAAGGGGGTTTAAGTTAATTTAGTATAACTTTTTCTTTATATTAACCCTCTTTTTCAGTCTCTGTGTTTAAAGTTGAAGGAAATTACATGAAAAAGCAGAAGATAATTAAAGTCGGATTCATAGTAAAGAAAGCAGGTACTTTGATTTTAACTCTCCCTAAAATTAGGAAGGAACTTGAAGGCCAAAGAGAATGGCTTATGGTGCTAAACAATTTTTGTAACTTGTCGTTGTGCACGATGCCTTTAAGCAAGTCCATCGCTGAAGGCTGTACTCTGTCACTGAACCTGAAACCCTATACAATGTTTTTGTCTGGTCTAGCTTCCCATGGCTAGTGTATCTCAAGACAGGAGGGAGATCTTATCAAAACAGGAGAGATTAGGGAGAGCAAGCAAACCTGCTCAGCAAAGAGATACAAATCTGGAGAGACACCCCCTCCTCACAAAAGCAGAGCCTACAGATACGGGTTAAAATGGGCAAGCTGACTATTTCAAAAAGATGAAAAACCATTTGGCTCCTGCAGACTGAAAGGTGATTCCACAGTGTGACTGCTCATCGGGCAGGGGCACGCGCAAACCCTTTCATATGGCTGCCCAAGGCGTAGCCCAGGAAGAGCAGCTTTCACAATTTGGCAGCTGGATGTGAAGATAATCATGTGGATACAGGCACTGACCTCTCTGCTAGAACAGATAATAGAAGAAAAAAAGAGGAAGATGCCAAGGAGATACTTGATTTCTTTGGGTAATTGTGACTTACAGTTTGTTATCATGCTCAAGTAGAACATCAACAGCTTTTGGTTTTTTTGTGAATTTTTAGGGAAAACCGATAGCATCAGCAGTCAGCTATCTCCCATTACCACTGTCTTGGTTCCAACTAATAATTCAGACCTGATGGGCTCCTTATGATCATTTTGGGTCAAGGTCTGGGGTAACAGAAAATGATTGCAAAAGAAGGCAACTGAGAGGAGGCTGTCCTAGGCCACAGCACTAACCTTTTGCACAACTGAAAACCCACACTCCAGATGTGGTGTTTCCCTTTACAACCCCTCCACTGCCGAGGACCATGACTACCCTGGCCAGGTGGCCTGTTCCCTGGATGCAGGAACCTGCTCACATCAGCCCTTGCTTTCTCTCCAGCATCAGGGAGAGGCTCCCCCGCCTTTGAAAGACTGAAGTGGATACCTCATTAGGCCTTGATTATCCTCAAGCAATTGCTTAGATTTCTGCCCTATTACCAATCTGCCTTTTTTAGCAGAGGTCGTGGAATGGGCAGTGGCTGTCATGTCTTCTTTATAATGCATCATTTGAAACTTTTCAATTAAGCTTCAGATCAGGCCACAGTACTGAGACCGCTTTAACGAGGGTGAGTAATGACCTTGTGCTGCACGTGATTTCTGGCACACCATCAGTTTTAATTCTTCTTGATCTTACTGTAACCCTTTGATACTTTGGATCAAGGGTTCTCTTGAAATGCTTTAAGCACATCGTAGGACTTTCAGGGACTGTTCTGACATGGTTTCTATCCTACTTGTCTCAACCTAGCCAGACTGTCACCTGTAAGTTTTCCATATAAATTCAAATTGCCAAAGATTAAAAGGGAGCTGAAAATCCGGCCTGTATGCAGAACCGGGGAAATCTGGTGTGGGTCCCCAGAGTGAGCGAACCTAAGGAGGATTCTGCTACTAGAGCAAGGTAACCCCTTTGATGTGCCAAGCCCAAGTACAGCAATGCTGTGATTAGAACAGAAAGCTACATTATGCTGGAGTAGTGAATTTAATAAGAACTACTGAGAGAGAGAGACTTCCAGAAATTTAGACTTCCCTGTTAATACCCATCTTTACATTACATATAGGTCAAACTAAAACTCTGTGGTTTATAAGTGGTTTAAAAGCATAGACCCTCATCCAGTTAAGCCAGTGATAGAAATCACATTGACATCAGCAGGATAAAGATCTCACCTTTAAATTAAGGGATATTTGGACCCAGATCCAAACCCAAGCCTTGTAGCCGGAACCAATTTTTAAACAGGTTGTGTGTGGACAAAGTAGATAAACCTTGGTATTTTCAAGGTGCTTTCCCAGGTCTTAGAGTTTCATGAACTTAGAATCTTTTCTCCAGTGAGAAGGAACAACATCTAACTATAAAATTCATCTCACTAAGAGTTTCCCAGAAGCCCTTTGACTTCTCCAAGGTTTGTGGGCTCCCAATGGCTGACACAAGACTTCCATGAGCATAAGGCAATGAAACAGATACAGATTTGGACATAAAAGCTCATATAATGCATCCATAGGCTTTAGGTATGAATATTTCACAGTGTCTGGATGTACAAATCCTCCAAACACAGAATCCTTTCTAACAGAATCAGTTCCTATTAACAGCACAAGACCAAGCACCAGATGCACTGAGGGGCCAGACTCAGCATCCACAAGGCAGGGAAGCAGCTACAATTCCCCACCCCAAACCATGGGCAGTACCAGAAACTTAGCTATTGAGGAGACGGGCAGTGAGAATGGGACTGAAGCCTATACCTTGCAGGCAGGTATGTGGGGGCCATCGCCATTTCACCCATGGCCCTAGTCTGTCCCATTGAGGTACCCAGCATAGGGACTATGCTTGCTGAGCTTGACAGAGGGGTGTGAATTTTTAAGGTAGCTGTTCTCACCTGAAATCTCCCTTCCAGGCATCCCAAAACCTCCTCTTCTGGCTCACAGGGCACATCCTGGGACATTCTGCCTGAGCAGGCTGATTTACGTCAGGCTGCCGACAAAGTCTTGGAGGCTGCCTACCAACAGAGCAAAGCAACGAGATGTTTAACAGCTCCCCTCCTGCTATAGCTTAGATATTGTCACCCTTAAAAGCAATGGACCGAGCTACTTAAAAGTAATAACTCCCTGTACCTGTACCTTTTTTTTTTTTTTATTCTTGAAGCTCTTCTTACATGCAACATGAGGGGGGTTTATCTGGAAGGGTAGCAGAGAAATCCATGTGTTTTATTGCAGCTGGATGGCACTACCAGGGAACTGAAAAAGCTTTCAAAGTTGCTATCAATCACTTGATATATGCGGGAGGTGATCTTTATTGATATGCCTCTAGTCACTAGCTGAAATGGTTTGTCTTTCATTATACCCTTTATAGGAAGCCTTTTTCACTGCACTTGCCTGGTGGCTTCTGCAGACCTGGTAACAGTGAACAAAACTCATTTCCCAAACCAAGCTTATTGGATAGAATATACATTTTTTTTCCTGAGATGTAGTAGGCAGAAAACACTCTCATCTGATACTTTCTTGGCTGCAAGGAGAGCCGATCACCGGTACCATTAGTGTCCTACAATAGCAGGCACAGAAAAGAGGTGAGGAACTCAATGGATTTCACTCTAGACAAAATTATCATCACTATGTCAGGATTGACTTCTTTGTTAACCCAACGATGTCACACCTATTAACATGAAAAAAGGTAGGGGTCATTTAGTACAACCCTATTTACTGTGCACTGGAAACACACCTTCCAGCTCCTTCGAGTCTTCACAAAGCTGCAAAGAGCATTTAAATCGCAGCAGTGTGCCCTATCCCCATCTCAGGTCCTCTAGGCAGCAATTATAAAAAACGGTTGTGTTATTGCCACATTTCAAAGTCAGAGTACGGCCACACTGGTGTGTGGCTCTAAACCCAGCAGAGCTTGATCTATTAAACACATAAAGGGGTCTGTGTGTCAGAGGAGCCTGGCCTAATCATGGGACAGAAACCACAAACTCCCAAATTCGAAACCCAGCTTTCTTCGGCTATTTGACCAACACTTCAGAGCACATCCATACATTTTAAATTTCACACTCTAATAGGAATACATAGCAATGCTCCTTTCAGAGGTGTTGCATTGATTAATAAGCTTGTCACTGAGGATGGAAATTGCTACATAAGTGTTAAGCGTTGTTAACTAATGAAAGACAATTCCATACATTCTAGTGGAATCCAGAGAAAATTTATTAGTTTCATTTGCATATATACTCTGTCTGACAACAGTGATCAAGCTGGTAAAAGTTATTTCAAATGTTTGTTATGCTCCATGATTGCAGAAAAAATTAAAGTGAAAATTCTAGCTCACAAGGCAGAATTGTGCCTGCTGAAAAATCTTTAATTTCTGAAATATATAGAGAGCACAAAAAAATATTTCTCTCATCAAATTTGCACACGCCTCAGTGATATTTAGCTTAATAACTGTGCAAAGAAGGAACAGTATTGATGAAGTTAAAGTACAGAACAACATTCTGCAGGAAAACTGCTAATGCTTTCCGTTTCAGCCACATGTCCTCATTAAGGACTCAGGCTTCTTGGCAAACTAGAGAACATCTGTTTCAGGCACTTCTAGCTCAGTCTTTCTGTGATTCACCTTCAATGCCACATCACCAATGTGAAACACTATAGACCACCTGAGACTTTCCTGGCACAGGGTTACAGGCACTGATTTTGGATTCTCAGAGGTCAAACCATGGTTTTCTTCAAAAAAACCAATTTGATGAATCTCGGTATTTCTGGATTGTATCATCCTTTCTGTAAAGGCTTCCTGCAGCAGAGTTTGAGATTAGAAACTAGGTCCTTATACACCTATTTCTATGCCTTTGCCATAAAACCATGGTTTCTCTCAGTCAGCTTTGTAAACAACAACAACAAAAAAAGAGTTGAGCAAGACTGGAGGCTTCGGCCCGCTTAACTTGTGAGCTAACAAATGGGAGGTTGCAAGAGTCTCAAGAACATAGGACACTTCTCTGACACTGGCCTACTCTGCAGTGAAGCAAATAATTTTACCCCCAGATCTTTCCCTTTTTGTTTTTCTGGGACAAGGCTGTCTCTGAATTTATGTTGGTGCTGCATCCTCCAGCACAACGGGGTTTGGATGGCTCCATGTGCTGCTGGAGTATGGCTTTCTCTCCATCTCTTTTGTTCTAACCAGCCATTTGGAGTTGGAGAGAGATTTATATCACTTTCCATTGCGTTGAGATGGAAAGAAAAAAGAAAAAAACAATCAACCAATAGGCATAATTTCCTGACATATTTGTACACACCCATTTTGCCAAGGGATGTGCTGTGCATCCACTGTGAATTGCTGAAAATGTAAGGTAGCTGTCAAACATGATGTTCTTGTGTTTGCCAAAAACTACCAGCCCTTTGCCTTTAACAGAAGACATGTAGCCTAAACAGGCAGCTTTAAGAGCTCTCCTGACTCAGTTGCAATCAAGATACCATCTACTTAAATAAGCATTTGTACTCCCAGTGATTTTAGGAGATGAATTACTGATCTTATTACCATAGTAAATACCCTTGAGGCAATGCACAGGCCAACAGAATATTGCTTTCTGCTGGTACAGTACCCATTTCCAGGAGAACTCTAGGAGTATTTCTAGCCATATGGTAATAATAAAAGATTTGCTTAGTCTATATTTGCCAGAAAGTCCCATTTGCAGAAGTGGCTTTTAAATTTTTGACACTGTTCATGGGAAACAGCTTGTCAGGTATGAAAATATTCCTACCAGCTCCTGTATATCAGCCTTACCAGTGGGGTAAAGAGATTTGCAGGTGGCATAGCTCAGTACCAAGCAGATAAAGTTTTCAGCTGACATGATGAACTGGCAGAGTAACATTACCTGGATAGGCAAAAGTGGTTCTTGCCTGCCAGCAGCAGTGCAGCCTGCGGTGCCCTTTGAGGACAGTCCCCTTTCCCTGCAAAGGTCTGCGTCCAGACAGGCAGTGGGAGCTGGAGAAGGGCAGGGAGTGATGGCACGTGGGAGGCCTCCAGCTCAAGCACACTCCATTTATTTATCACTGAACCATCATCTGGTCAACAGGAAAAGTTGATAAAACTGTTGCCTGTGGGGCTCTGTTCTCCTTGGGAATAATGAAAAGGTGAAGCTGGTTAAGGTCAGTGCACAGGAGGCCCTATTGGAGGTGGGAGCAGGTTGGTCATGAATTACTGAGCATCATCTGGTATCACAGATAAGCAGAACGGGTAAGAGACTAGGCAGGCTCTACAATAAGGGATGGATTTAATTAACAATTGCACTGAGGGAGCAGACCGTAGCATTTTGGCACGAGGACATCCTACATCTGATAGTTACTTAAAGAGACAGGGAGCACCCTATTATAAAAAAATATATTACTCCTCAATGTATTTTAAAAATTACATGAGAAACAATAACATATTGTATTACCCCTTCTCTCCAGAGCTGCCTGGTTACACCGGCACTGAGCAGTGCAGGCTCTCTGCAGATATTCTGCACCGGGGCCTATTTAAAAAGATTGGTCCAAACTTGGTTCCAAAAGTACAACTCTGCTGAAGTCAGGGGGTTGTGCAGATGTAACCAAAGGCAGATGTTAACCCATATTAACTAAACTATTAAATACATCAATCTTACCCAACCATCTAACACCTTGTCCATTTCCCAATATTTTGTTTCCTAAAAGTTTATTTAAATTCAGCCAGCTGACAATTTGCAAGCTTCTGGGTAACCCTTTTTTTTTTTATTTTCTTGCTTGGCCTTGGGTTTTTTCTTTCTCTCTCTCTCTCTTTTTAAAAGATATTATTTTAATGTTAAGTGAATTTTTTAATTATTTTGAAAGTTAAAGACGATCATTGCACAGTTCTAGCTGTTGCTCTCCTCAGTCAGTAAAAACCACCACCACCAAAACACCCAAGGAAAGAAGCTGAAACAAACCAGAGTTCAATTCATATTTCTTTTCACGTGTGTGTTAGCAAAACAATTAATTAAGTCACCAGCTCCTTACCTCATGGGTCTGTGTTCAAAGAAGAGCAGACAAGTGACTTTGATGATCCCAGCCTCAGTCCCAGCAGATGTTTAACCACATCCCACAAACCAGCGCAGCTTCAGCAGATGGACTCTCCTCCCAAGGAGCTGAGCATGGGACACACCATTGCTAAAATGGGCATATATGGAAAATAGAAAAGTACATCCCTGAACACACCTGCCCAAGTAAATAACCTCTGTTCTTCATTCACCTGAATAAAGCTCTGCCCAGTCATTGGAAACAATCAATGAGGTGGGAAAATTATTTACTAATCAATCTATAGGAAAAAGGGTTCACAGAGTTCAGAGCTTTCCTACTGGTAATGCATCTGATTTTCTATGTTATTACACCAGCTTTGATACCATTCAATACGGCTTACTCTGGGCCTTTTCACTGATGACAAGCAAGACCTGCCGCTGTATCCTTGTCCTTTCCTAAACACATCGTTTACTAGAGCCCATCCTGTAGAATTAGATTGCTTTTTCTGAATCATAGTTAAAAATCAGTGCTCTAAATTGTAGTTTAAAAAAAAAAGGCCATAGAAAAGGTGTGACCTGAATGCATAAGAATTTTTTGAATGAATAGGGCCCTTAATATTTAGTTTTGCCTAATGAAGTAAGGCATGAATGTAAAAGGCTTTAATTTTTTTCATATAAATAATTAATGCTGCATTTAAAGCATGTTAAAATGTTTTATTTCTTAATCAGCTAATTTAACTGAGAAACAAAGATGCCTTTATTTTCATTTTCCTTGACTAGAGTTACTGTAGTAAAAGGTCCCCTCTAGCTTTGGCCTTCACTCTTAAGTTTGCTGCTGCCAATTAGTTTTCTAAAGTCACTATTTTACAAAATGTTTCTCACTTTTTCAAAAATGTAATTGAATGTCTGTACATCACAGAGTTTCTTGTGTTCAGGCATGGGGTGTTAAACATTCTTTGGGTTGACTTGGGTCAGCTTTAAAAAATCTCAGACACTGAAACTTGAGAAGCAGTCGTGTGCTATAGTGTTTTCTCCACATCCTGTTAAGTATTAAGTGGTTATTTAAAATAGAGTTGTTATACTCAGCAACTGACTTAAAGTGCTCGATATAGTTTACAAGACGATTAATTAAATGAG
Source organism: Gorsachius magnificus (assembly GCA_034008185.1). Taxonomy (NCBI): domain Eukaryota; kingdom Metazoa; phylum Chordata; class Aves; order Pelecaniformes; family Ardeidae; genus Gorsachius; species Gorsachius magnificus. Next base: position 73,482,533 of record CM067085.1, on the reverse strand, counting down.
AGTATTGCATGTGATGCACATGTATTTCCATAATCATTCACATTGGCCTATAGTTGCCCTTTAATTTTCATACTAATTAAAGTAACACATTGAACTGCAAATTGTAAATGGCTGCATTTCTCAGTAGATGTTAACACTGATGTAAGCTGAATGGCGAATAAAAAACCCCAAGAATTAAGCAGAGTGTTTTTTGACTCTGATCCATTCAAGTTTCCCTACTCATTCCATTACTGGACCATGTCCATATGTTAACAAGACTGCATTTTTGCCTGTGTTTTCAGCCCCATATTTTTCTGAGGTACAACGTGCTTATTTTTTTGTATTGTGGTGGCTGGTTAGTTGGTTTCCATCTGATACAATAGAGCAGTTATACAGGGTTTGCAGTTACAGATTAGGTTTTTTAAGTGGTGGTGGGACTGAGGTTTGTAATCTGATGGGCAGAAAGAAAGAAAACCGAAATGTGCAGCTATTTCACCAGTAGTTTTACCTCTTAATTGCATCTGACCCGTTATCCTCCTTGATTCTTGTTCAAATCTTGACACGGCTGACTTGGAACCTGAAATGCAAACCAGAGGGCTGTACTTTCAGGTCGCATCAAGGAAGGGGGAAGTTACTCCCTAGAACATTTACTGGGACTTGGAAAAGAGAAGCAGCAGATAGGAACAATTATCCCGTGGCTCACACAGCTGCTGGCATTTCGACTTGGCACACGTTCTGATGGGGACCACTGCATCCACCTCAAGCAGTCTCTAGCATGTAATGGACATATGGTAATTGCTATTGAATGAGAAGTAACCTTGGACTGTAGACATATGAAAGACACCTTTAAAAAAAAAACCCTTGACAAAAAACCCCTCTGTCAGGGCCAACAGCTCAAAAATTAACAACTAATCACTCCTTTCAATGTGTCCTCCATCTAATTGCTTCCATGATGAGGTGAGGGGTTTTTTTCCTTTCAGAAATGAGCATTATAAAAGATTTCTTTTTAATTTAAAATGAAAAATTCCTCCACTCCCAGGTGACCTATCCAAGAGAAATAATAATAAGCACTCGATTGCTCAGAGAGCATCAGCTCTCACACATATTACAAGGCTGAGCGTTCATGCTCCCTTACACCCCCACCCCCCACCCCGCTCCCCTCCCGCAGCGTGTCCTATCTCCAGATCCTAACTTGGCTCAGCCCGCAATGTTATTTGTTAAAATTAACTTTCAGATCAGGCTGGAGTCAGTGTACTTGGCAAGGAAGAGAGGAATCGAGACTGCAAGGGAGGGAACGGCTTCGGGAAGCAGAGAGGGAAGCTGCAGCCCAGAGCAGGGGTTTTCGGGGAGGGGAGCAGGGCAGAGCAGCACTGCAGCAGGACACAGCAGCAGAGCCAGGTTTGCTCCCAGGTTTGTTCAGCCACCTTGAGCACTGTACTGTCCCCAAATCCCTTCTTGTGGGCCAGGCAAAGCCTTCACCTACATCTGCCCCCAGCCCACCGGGCTGCAGCCACTTGGGGCTGAGCCCCTGCTCCTGCCTTGGTGGGGGCTCCCCAACGTGACCATTCCCTGCTATGCTTTATTCTAGCAAAAGTCTTCTGAAGTTCAGTTGTGGCAATGCTGAACAGCCATGCATCTCAAAATGAATGGAATCACGCTGAGGGAAGACTGATAGGCTGTGGTAATAATGCAAGACCTTTTTTTCCCCTCATAAACCAAATTTCCCATACATTTCTGGAAGATTAATTTAGATTTAGGGAGGTTTTGAGTGAGGTACTGGAAAAAAGACTCTAAATGCAAGGCTGGTTTCTACCTGACCTTAACTACTACATCAGCTATCACTGCTCAAGTACATTTATATATAGTAATGTACATGCGCTTCAGCTTAATTACCTAAGGACTCTACAAAAGAAAGCCTTTAAAATGTTTTAATTGCAAATTTAGTCTTTCCAAGAGCTACACAACAGTGGAATTGACTAATTAACTGTATATTTGAGCAAAAAAATAAAATAATTCTCAGCTACATGGACAGTCCTGCTTGCCTTAAGTAGATGATGCATGTAAACATGTACACATACAGAATTAAGTAGTATTTTGGGTTTGTTAGATTTTGTTTTTCCTTTGAGACTGGCTGTTGCAAGTGTAACATTAGATTTATTTTCAAGTTTACCCTCAAACTCTGTTGTGAGAAAGAAGGGATTATAAAGGAAAAAAAAATCACAAAACAAACTCAAAGAGAAAGCTCTTGAAGCTTTCTGACTCCCGTGACACAAAAGGACTTGATGCCTGCTATGTTTCCGAGTGGGAGGTCCAACTGACTCTTCCACTTGGACACAAATCTCCTCTCCCCCTCTCCCAGTCCCCTAACTTTCTTTGGCACTCACCTACTAAATTTAACGTGGACTTTTTCTTCCCATGTTGTAGCCTGCAGAGATTGCCTCAGACAGGATATGGCTGGTGAGACACAGTCGGATGATTTCTGTTGCTGGCAAGGCAGTTTGCTTTGCAGAGTGCTGGGCTGGCACCGCAGCCACAGTGGGACCACGGAGCAACCTGGAATAAAAGCAGGGCTGAGCAGGGCTGCTTCAGCTCAGCAGGGTCCTGGGCATCCAGGAAAGGTGCTTACACAAGGGCCTGGGAAGTCTTACATCTATCCAAAACCAACCCCTTTTTACACAGGCCCGTGACAGCTGGTTATGATGAGCAAATTAAAACTAATTTCTAAGTTACTCTTGGGCACAGTTGTCAGGCTTTTAGTCAGGAAACTCTCTAAACAAGCACTTAACTTTAAGCAGGTACCTAAATCCCATTGAACACAGTAGGATTTATACACCTGCTTTAGTGCTTTCCTGGGCAGGGATGGCCCTCAGCAAGAGGTATGTCACAGCCCAGGAGTCCCAAAGTCCAGGTGGTTATTCTCATCCAGGTTTAATTGCCAGTGCCCACCCAGCACTGGGATCACACCGCCACTAACCAGATTTTTATTTTAGCGCACATCCCTGCAGCTCTCCCGCTAACGAGCTGCAGCATGGAAATCTGAGCGTGAGAGCCATCTAAGGAGGTTCACAGTCACAAACTGCCACTGTGGATAGCAATGCCATTTTTTCAAACCATGAACAGCACATTAGAGCCATTCCTTGAAGTTGCAACTGAGGCTTTCTTCCCTTTTTTATTCTTTTGAAGACTGTCATGGTCCTGGCACAGCCGGTGTAGCACCAGGAGCCCCAGTGCCAGAAGTCTTCTCCTACTGCAGAAGCAGAGTGTGGAGAGGGGGCACATTTCTGGTAATCTCCCTTTTACAAGATACAGATAAGCCTGTTCAGCAGCAAAATTAGCATGCTGAGAAAAGCTCTTCTCACCCAAGAGTAGCAAACTGCAGAGCTGGTGGGAGGAGAAGGGAAAGGAAAAGGGGAGGTTGGCAATATGACAAGTAGTGTGAAGTATTTTTTGGAGCATTAACACTGACCTGGGCAAGACACAAACTTGAAAAGTAGCAAGCATTTTCAATGAAAAAACCTTCCATGTTTCATAAACTTCCATTCATTCTTGTCACTTAATTGGAAAGGAAAACCAGAGTTTTCATTTCTCTTCCTCTTTCTCCGCTGGCAAGATGGGAAAGGAAACAGAGAAAGAAAGGGTCACAACTAAGCTTTCTAAGGTCTTTCATTTTGATACTGTGACTTGCTTTGGTTATTTTTTCATTACATGTTTTCACTAAAATAAAAGGTCTCCAGAAAAGCATTTGTTTTGGTTGAAACCAAAATTAAACCTGATCTACCATTGAGGGAAAAAACCAACTGGCTCTAAGGAAGACAACCTCTGTATCAGTGTGCTTATATATTAAAGAGGGCATGTGGGAGTCAAAAATGCACTGACAGACCAGCATAGGTCAGATCCCTGAAAAAAAAAAGGGGGGATTTTTAACAATCTTTCAGCCCTCTCTTTATTAGACCTTAATTAAATCAATGGGTCAAAGCAACAGAGGGGAAAAAATGGTTCAGCTAGGGGACACTAATCAACCCCTTTCAGTGGACTGAAAGATATCTCTTAAGCTAGAACTAAGCTTTAAACCATCTGCCTCATATAACACATAAACATAGACATTATTTCTTAAAAAAAAATATTTGTAGGACTACCTTTTCTTGAAAATAAAGAACTATTAATAAAAGGAAATATTGCTAATAATCACAAGGTAAGTCAGTGAGCATGCTTGAATGAGGACAATCGTTGGTTGAACACCATCCTTACACATGTTGTGAATTTTAGAGAACCCTGCGTTGAACTGAGCACCAGCCCGTGAGTCGGTTGGTGGTGTTGGATTCAGACAATGACACAGCTGTGTTTATCATTAGACCTGTGAGTAGTAATTGAACCATTTAACTAGATTAATTGAAAGCCTGGGTTTGCCTTTTTTTGTCCGCACAAACTTTGGCTCAAAAGCTGAATGCTCCCTAAGCTGCGACCCTTATGCGTGACAGAGGGGCCAAATTCAGTTACGTCAATGCAACCTCAGTAGCATTGAGAAAGGCACTTGAGCCACAGTGGCCAACATGATGGACAGAGTGAGTGCTGGCAATACTCTAGCATGTAACCCCCCTGCAGGAGCTGTATTGCAAACACAGACAACGCAGAAAGAACATATTGAAAGAAAACAGTTAAGATGAGCATCCTGCCTTGAAGATATAATTTATTACTTGTGAGGATATTCAAATGCAAAAACATCATCCCTGTTCTTCACAGTGTACATACTATGTGCTTGCCCTGCAGGAGCCAAGCCGAGCAGCGAGGCCGAGCCAGCACTCAGTGTGGCTATGTCCCTCTGTCCCATCACAAGCCCAGGGGAAGGAAACGTGACTCAGCGCTAGAGTTTCTCCCCTGCTCACTCCTTGCAGCAGGGGAAGTCGACTTCCCTCATGCCTGGGTCATGGCTGGGGACAAGGAATGCCTCCCTGGTTCTTGTCACTCTCCTGGGTTTTGTGCAGATCAGGGACATCAGACATACATTTGTCTGATTCTTACCCTAAATGCAGACCCAGGATCCAGGAAGCTCCTATTATGGCCCTACAAAAGAAAAGACAGATTTATTGCCTTCTTGACCTATGGTGCATTAGGAGACAATCTTACATCCTAATGATGAAATAGTAGATTTTAACTAAAGTATAGGAATCAGCAATGAACAAAGTCTGATCCCCAGTATTTATCTATTAAATAACATATAATACCTCAAATTAGCTTACAATTGCAAACCTGCTGGTTCAGGTGCTGTTGGTTGTGACTGGTTCTGTAACCCTACCAAGGGGACTACTCTCTCTCTTACCTGAAGAGCATTTGAAGCCACATTACATGCACCATTTAGCCAAAGAGAACGGTGGTCTCTCCAAATCCCCAAACAGCTCTGTGCAGTTTTCCTGACAGGATGCATCCAGGAAATATCACCAAGTTGCCATACAATATCTTGCCTTATTATAATAATAATAATTATTTGTCTCTACTGCTTAAACCACTGTTGCATGAGAAAGTTAATATTTCCAAGGCACTGGGTGGGATACCTTTCCTGGAAAACATGCTCTCAACAGGAAACCCAAACACAGTGCTAGAGAGTTATCGTAAGTAGATTTAAATAATTAAATCCAAAATTCTCAAACCACTTGCTGTTTCAAATTTATTTCTTTAATAACAAGCTTGTTTCAGCAACACACTGGATTAGGGTTTCATTTATTCAAAATTTAAGGTCTGTCCCACTCTGAGTGTTATTTTAAGTATTTAGGGGATTTTTTGTGCTTGTGAAAATGAAGAGATTGTTGCATTATAAATTCATTTCCTCTGTTATTGCACAGGCCATGTACAGTGCAGCTGTGAAAGTGCCGTAAGAGCCCCAGCAGCGTCCTCAAGCTCAACATAGATGGGTGAGCCTTTGTTTTTGCACAAAGAGGAGCTGGCCCTTTCTTAACATCATCAGCTACAAGTACTTCCTAAACAGTGATGCCGACACTGCTCGGTCATGCTGAACGAAGAGGAGGCATTTAATGACCATGATGATGGTCCACTGGGGAGGCAGCCCAGGTGCGAACAGCCGTTTTCATGCAGGACTTCCACGAGGGGTTGAGCCCGGTGCCCGCAGCACTGCACCAAGCGGCATAAGCAGCTTCTCCAGCAGGTGTTACCTCGTAAGGAAGGGCTCAGCGGCGCTTGCCATCCGCACGAGCAATTTTACAAACAAGCAAGTTTCTTATACGTTCTTCGTCACCTCCAGGCATTCATATTCTTTTTAAGTACAGAAACATTAATTAGATTTTGACCACAGACCCCGGATTTGACTTACCCTGACAGGGTTTCCATTAGTGTAATCTGTAGGGGAATTCACTGTTTTAACATCTGTGCGCCTAAGGCCTATCTCACATTTACTGCCGTAGTCTGAAAAGCCTCCCTTGTACGGCTGTGTGTTTCTTCATGCTCCCAATTTCACAGAAGTCATTTCAGCACCAAACGGTAATTAGCAAAGGGATGGGCCTCGGCTGACATGAATGCAATTTATTGTTTTCCACAAGGCCCTGAACCGAGCAAACAAAGAACGCAGTCTTGCTGTCTGGCATTTTATTAACTTGTATTGTGCAACATACCTTACTGAAGGGAGATCTCCGAGTAAATGCAGCAGCTAGTATGCAGTAACATGCGTGCTTTTGAAGAATATTAATTTCAGTTCAATTAGGCAAGTTTTGTGGGACCTCAGCCTCTAAAATAGGACAGCCACTTTTATAATTATCTTCTATATTAACTTTATCACCACCCGACTTTTTACATAAATGCAACCTTTCATCTTTAAAATGCCAACACTTCTTCAATTTTGGCAACTGTACAGCATTGCTAATTATTTGCTCATTATGTGTGGTTAACTGATGAATCATTAATAAATGAATGAATGGCTAATATATTTTTATGGTAATTGGAGATATAACTGATTGCAGACTTCCTTTGCTTCTCAAAACTGCCCTGAATGAGCAGTAGCTGCTTAATTGTTTACAGATGATATTTATGCCACTGACAAGCTCTTCCCATCGCTGTGCTTTATCAGAGGTGAGCCCTCCCCATGCCAGCCACTGTGGGCACGGAGGGGTGATGCTCTCCCTTCCCTGCAGCCTCGCAGCAGACGAGCACATGCACACATTTTGGATGGGTCTCCCACCAGAGATGGCCGGGAACAGGAGTACTGACACTATCATGTTTATCGTCGGCATTCCCAAGTGATGGAAAGTACCATACTGTGACATGGAAACGATACCTTTCTGCAAGCGTTCTGCCACAGCCCGGGTGTCTGTAGCAAGCACCACAGATGGGGCCAAGAAATCAGGCTCCGGTGACATTTTGTTTTAACTCCATACCGTGCATTACAGTAAATGGCTTATATAACCTCTTGCTGCCAGTGCGCAGTTAATGAATTCAGAGATAATTGCTCGGTTGATTTCTTTCTTTCTTTTTTTTTTTTTTTTTTTTTTTAATAACCTATCTTCCCATAAATAATTTTAGGGTATACAGTTCCAAAACTCAGCATTTAAATCTGCTTGACAATTCAAATCAAAAAGAAAAGATAGTAAGATGGCCAAACAAGGCTCTTTTAGCTGTGCACACACGTCCTGAAGATCAAGTTAAAAATGCAAAGGAGATTACCAATTCTTAATTATAATTATTTAACCAGGTGGGTAGTTTCTCTAATGAACATTTCTATGAAAACAGAATAACTAATGATGGTCTTAAAGAAGTCTTTGTCTTCCCATGTACTAATGATCACATTTATAAATATGCAGGAAGGCCCCCATGTACATTGCTAATGATAAGTAATTAAGCACCAGGCGTCAAAAGCTATAGAAAAGGGTCAGGGTAATGCAAGAGAAAATTAAAAATGCAATAAAATAAGTTGTGGAGCAAGATTAAATTTCTGGCTTCTGCAGGCCTGGCTATAAAGAAATCTTTTCCCCCTTCAGTATAAAGCAGGGCTGCTGTGGGGTATCAAAACAAAATCTTCTAAGCACTTTCATTAGATTTTACTTGCCTCTGTGCTTGTACTCATATTAAAAACAAGTGAACCACCAGCCATTTAAAACAGACGCTATATTCAGTAAAGCTGCAGTTTCTCTCAATGTTTATAAGAAACCACTGTAGCTGAGATTATGACTATCACCAACCTCCTCAGAAGCATTTCAGAACTTCTGATGAAGGAAAACAGGGATGTATTAAAATTGAAACCTCATTTTAGTATTATTTTTTTAATCTGGAGGTCCACGCATGAAGGGCCTGAGTTTCCATCCCTGGCGGGGTCCCCACCAAGGAGGACTCAAACCCGAGAAGCTCAGAGGACTGGCTCAAGCCCACGCCTTCTGTTCAGAACCCCCACCACAGCCCATCATGACGCATTAAAGGCAGTTTCCACATTAAAAAGAAATGGGCCGCCTTTGGTAGCAAAGACACATTTGCCTCTAAATGTAAAGCCGTTAAATTCGGGTAAGGCTGACGCGCTTTCCTGGGAGCTCGGCACGATGCTGCAGGAGAGCGGAGGTCCCTCTGCTCCCACCGGCTGCCACAGTGCCCAGCACCGGCTTCCCTCCAGCATCCTTCAGCCACGGCTCCTTGCCGCAGCTAATCCCCCCCGTGCCAAAACCCCATTCTCTGCTGCTGCAGTTCAGGATTCACCAAGATGACAGTCTCGGCCTAAGAGAAATAAATTGCTCTTATTGTTTCTCACTGAAAGCAGAACTAAACTTGGTTTTAAAACTGTGGTGAGGAAACAGTGAAGCGCAGAGGGAGGGAGAGACAGGGTGAGCGGAACACAAACACACGCCGTCCCCTTGCCCCGCACCTCACAGAACGGCCATGTTTCTTCAGCCCGGCTGTGGTGCAGGACCACAGCCTCCCTCACCACGCTCCCCCACGGGCATCAGCATCGCAAGATTCTTGGCCCGATCTCAAATTTAACCAATGGGCTAGATTAAAACATACACAGAACTCTTATTTAGAGCTCATGGGTACCGTGGCATTAGTCGCAAATAATGCTGTGGCATTTCTCTCAGGTGAAAGCAGGGAGTCTCCTGCATTTCTAGCCTTCCAGGACTTCTGTTTTGAAAACAATCTTAATATTAGACTTCCAAACTGACCTTTCATTGCCTCACACTGGGTATTTCTAGCAATGCCTTCAGCCTGGTGGTGGCTCAGGCTCTCACAGGAAGCACCATGACCAGAGAAGCGTGCAAGCCCTCACCCGGGCAGCGCGACGCGCGCTGACAAGTCAGCTTGGTTTTCTGCTTTTATGGGCTGTGCAGGCCAGCCTGCCTGTTCGAGCTGTTTCATTTTGTCTGCAGCCGAAAATCAAATAACCTGAAATAAAGCCTTGACGGTGAGCCACTGTGGTACAAGCGAGCGCACTTGGCCCTGAGAGCGGGGCGCGGGCTGCTGAGTCGCGGCACGCGGCCAAGCTCCGCCCGGGGCTGAGGCCCAAATCCACCCTCCAGAGGTAACCACCCCCAGCAAAATGTCCGAAGGGACATCTCTTCAAGGAGTATCCTCGGGGAGTTCAAGATCTCCTGATGCTGTAACCTTCTTGCCTCACGGGTGGCTGCCCTCGCCCTGCCAAGCGCCACGCAGCCGCCCCACGCCTCTGGGACCGCCCGTGAGGGACAGCCCAAACCGCTGCAGTGCCGCCACCATGGCCAGGGTCTGCAGGGAGGGGGGACGAGTGTCTGCGTTGCTGCTTGCAACCGCTAAAATATGAGAGGGATAGGAAAAGCAGGTATTGAATTGCAGTTATCTTCAATTAAAAAAAAAATGTTTGTCTTTGAAAACACATATCTGTTTCTGACAAGCTCTGAAAACCACCGCTCCGAGCCTGTCAGTAAAACCAAATGTTAAATGGAAAATATTTGCCAGGATTTAAAATTAGACCTACACATTACTTACAGATGTTTCAATGAAAAACACTTGAAACTCAACCACATAGAGTAATAAACCCCACAATGGTGTATTTTTTTTATACTTCAAGTTAATTTTTATTATATAAGTAGCCATACGAAGAAGCCATTGCATACTGCTTAAATTAAATGTGGAGGAATGAAATCAGCAGTATCCCTTTACAGCATATGGTCCAGCAAATCAAATTACAAAGCTTTCCACATCTCATTAACTGCAATGAGTACAGTGAGATTTCTAATAAGTCACTTCTTTTTCATGTGAGAGGTGAGCAGTGACTTATTGTAAGTATTCTCACAGGATGACCCTTGCGCTGAAATTAAGAACTAATCTAAAATGGGAAAGGTCATTTGGTCAAGTCTGATCATAACATTTCCTCGTTATTGTTTTAGTTGGCATTGAAGCACATGCTTTCCCGGTGCACCAGCTGAAAAATGCCTTTGATAATTTCACTGACAGCGAGTAACCCACACACTGCCATTTAATGAGTTTGGTCAGGATTAGCTGACAATAAAGAATACAGTATAAATGTTTTTATAGAATGAATTTTTCAGCAGGAAAATTTCATACAGGCGTACTTAACTAATTTATTTGCATTTACCACTGAGATGTCAGTCCAAGTACCACTCCGGTGAAAACTCCTGCTCCCCAGTTAGATGGCAGCCTCCCGAATCTCAGCCTCCCCTTGGAGGGAACCTGCTCCCTACCCCCCACTCACGGCCCACCTGTAGCTGTGGCTTCAGCTGCAGTAGGCACGCCAAGGAGAGAACTGCATTCAAACGCTCACTTCCTCCTCTGCACAGAAAATCAAATCACTGTACAGTTGCTCATCATGTGGCTTTGCTTTATGTGGATTCCTGATTTAGTGGCAGATCTGGTCCAGGAACTGAGGCATTCCTGGCTCCTCATCCCAGGCTCAAATCTCTAACCTAAACCCAATCTCCCTTCCGCCATCAGCCTGAAATTGTTTGCTATAGGATATGTTGACCATAAAAACACAGCACAGTGCACAATGAGAGAAACATCTCAAGACAGTGGAAAAGAGAAAGCTCAGCCAGGCCAACTGAAACACTTGGGAGGAAAATCAACAGGCTGTTTTTAGCAATTACAAAGTTGTTGGCTGATCTGATGTAGCTGGGCAGGAAATTCCATAGTTTTTGGAAACCATTGACAAAAATGTTCTGGCACTTGTATTCTCCATTTTGTACTTCAAGAAGAGTTAATGCACTGTGCCCAAGAAGTTCAGCATGCAAAGTAAAATGGGAGAAAGCTTTTCAAATAAATATGGAGACGCATTGTCTTCAACAGTAGAAGAAAAATACTGCGACTTACTCAAAACCTCCTGACGCACCACTCTAATGACGGGGCAGTAGCGGGAATGTGATCGTTCCCACCAGGATGTTTCACTTGGTTATTAACCTCGTGGAAAATTCTGGAGGACTGTAAACCAAACCTCAAAGGATGGATTTCTTATTTGGTCTAAAAACACTGCCTTACTTTTGTGCAGCCACTACTGAGAAGTCTGAAACCAAGCTACTGTTTAGATTAATTTAATTCCCCCTTAATATTCATTAAATACTAAGTTGTTATTTTAGGGCACCTCAAGATGAGTTGTTAGAGCTAATTTTTGGAAAAAAGCAGTGTTTGAGTGCCAAACCCAGCATGCAGGGGACATTCATGTCATTTCCTCTGAGCTATTTTAAGCAGCTAGCATCGAACTTGTTCAGAAGCCCTGAGTTCCTCAGGTTCATGAGTGGGGACCGGCAGGCCCAGGCCCCGGGAAGAGGGGAACATGGGCTCAGAGCACCTCCATCAGATGGCAGGCAGCCATGGGCTTGCCTTGAGCGGAGGCTAATCCCAGGATCAGCAGCAGCGAGGAGGAGAACAGGCGAGGGAGGATGGGCACCGTGAGGCTGTCTGGTCCCACCACCCCACGGCTGCACCTGTGGGGCACCAGCTCCACCATCAGCTCGTGCTTCCCACATCCCCTCTGCAACAGCCAAGCCTGCTCTCGCCCTGCTTTCCAAAGCATTGGGTGGGTTGGGTGGTGTTTTTTTTAAGTTGCATCTGAAAATTCAGGGGGTGGGGAAACCTTAAAAACACGAGTTGGAGCAGTGACACTTAGACTGCAGAATGCCTGAAACAACAATTTTTTTTTGGCAAACACGGACAACTCTCACATATCTCACTAGAATTGACTTTTGACCTCCAGACCTCAGAGAGTTAGGGTTTAAAAAAAATGCAGCTTTGCACGATGTGCACTGAATTACTCCAGTTCTCACGTGCATACAATTAGGTAATTATGTATGCAAAAGTTTAAATTAATTAAGGCCAGAACAGACAATGTACTTTAAAAACCTGAGTTGTTTTGCTGCAGTGAGTCGAGCTGAATGGAACAAAGAATTTACTAAATAAAAGCTCAGCCTCTTTGTGCAAAGGTCATGTTGTCCAGAGTCAAGTCCTTTGGCATCCCCAGTTATACGCCACTGTCTTAGCATCTGCTGAAGATCTGCTGCAGGAAGAGAACAGCGTATGATGGCACAGTTGCACGGCCTTCAGTGAAAAAGGATCTCATTTAAGAAGTCATTTGCCCCTCTCCACTGAATTCTTGAAGCTCTTGATTGCGCCTTGTTACTACATTTATCTAACTACATACTGACATTCTGGGCATGTGGAAAAAAAATGGAAAAAGGCAAAGTGATGATACACTTGAACACAGCACCCTGCAGCTGGTCTTGAGGGATGACTTTCCAAAACACGGGGAGCCTTGAGTGAACTTCTAGCTCCTACTCCAAGAGCTTGGCCAGGCTGCTCTGCCTGAAGGTTCAGGGCACATGGTGTGGACGCCAGGTCACCCTCCCAGGCTCATCAGAGCCGCAACTGAGCAAAGCTATCACTTCCCAAGCACCAAATGTAGGCAATTGCTATTAGCATTTCCATGCATGTTTTACTTTAAATAGTTGCTGGTTGCTCATCCTTCCCGTAGCTGAAAATTACCTACATACCTAAACGCATACACTTGTTATGTGCCTGCATATATTTATTTTAAAATAGCTTATGCATATATAACACAGAGACACAAAAGTTCTCTGATGCTTGTTCCTGGAGGGGTAATAACACAGAAATATTTAAGATGATTCAACAGTGGACGGCTCGGCAGATGTCTCCAGCATGGTGCAAGACATTAACGTCTGCTGACTCATCATCGGAGTTAATTCCTGCCTGGCTCATGTTCCCGTCATCTCAGCAGCAATTTAGTACTTGGTAAATTTTCTCTCATCAGGAGTAAATGTTATCACAGACTTGTGATTATGTGCTATTTGAAACTGGTAGAGCTAAAGCCATGTGTGATAATAAAAGGTAATTGTTTACCTTTGAAGTTGATATCTACGGCCTTTGCTGCGCTCTGCAGGAAATTGGGCCAGTCCACGACCACGGCCAGGCTGTGTCTGACACCCCTCACCAGGGCGTGAAAATGAGGTGGGTGCACGTGCAGAAGTTGAAACAAGCTAGCGGCACTTTTATAGACTTGTTTTCCCCTACTGAGTGAAGCTGAACACAATAAAAAATTCAGTAAGGAAAGAAAAAGTTCCCCTTCTATTTAATGTAATGACATTGCTGGCTCGTGTGGAGGAATCAAATTTTCTGCTGGTGGAAGGATGAGCGATGCAATACCATCTATGTATCCATAAGCATACCTGAGTACAGATGCAAGTCTCACAGTCATGATGGAAGGTACAGGAGCGCGTCAGCCATCGTCACCTCCATGTCTGGGACGGGTCACCCCAGCATCCCTGCAGCCAATGCATGCCAGCTGATGGACACCCTGCAGGAGACAGCATTTGTGGGTGCTCCAAGGGCAAATGCTCCTTCAGCAGGCAGAAGGTGGGGTGCGATTTCACACCGACCTTAGGAAGAGGAGCCATCAGTGCCCAAACCTGGCTCTCCAGAGGCCGGCCTGGCTGCAGGCAGCCGCAAGCTCCAGCTACCATGAATTCCCTGATCTAAGAAATAGGGAAAGGCGTAAATCAGAAATACCAGTTGAAGGGATTTAGTGTTTGTAACATATGCTATTAACATGCTGTTAGCTTTCACAACTCATTTTCAGGGGATTATAACTATTCGTAACAGAAATGGCCAGGGAGATGAGAGGTCTCAACATTTTTGCCTGCTTTTCCTTATTCCGCCTTATCCTCCCAGACAATCCACACTGGAATTCATAAATAAAGACATATGCACATTTGGAGCATGTTCAGATCAATTATCCCACATCTTTTTTTTGGAGCTGGGAAGAAGGTATATTGCCTAAACGCTAATGCCTATGGATCTTTAATATTAATGTGATGCTCAAGAGATAATTACTTCTCATGAACCGGAATGAGTCTGGCCAAAAAGGTTGAACACATCCAAAATTCAGCTGATTTCAGTGCAGCTAATTCTGGTTGAGGTTTTTTCTCCCCCGCTGGACACACTGCCAGATGTAATAGAAATAAGCCCCACTGAAACTGGCTGAGGATACGTATCATATTCTGATTGGTAACAGATTTGCAGATTATTGGAGGGGGGAGGAGAAATTACTAAAAAACAAAAGTCAGTTAAAATACCATTATGGTTCAGGCATGAAGCCCCATGAAATAAGAGGCTTTCCCAAGGAGGATCCTCAGATGGAAACATACCTCCTGCCCCGGCGCAGGATCCCAGAAGGAAGCGAGAGGAAAGCATTTACTGTAACCCTGCCCATGGCTGAATGCAAGAAAACTCTGGCGCCAATGGGACTTCTGGAAAAAGAAGAAAAGATTAGCTTTGGATTGAGCTAAAATTGAGGAATGGCAGACCTGTGACAGTATGCTTTGTGGGTAACCTACAGGGAACGGCAAGGTTCAAAGCCAGAGCGGATAGAAGCTGCCTCTATCGCTTTACAGAGGGAGAAGCATCTCAGTCTCTTGTATCAATGCATGGGAAGAGGATAGCCCTTGCATACCTGCCCGGCAAAGCCACACCGAGCCCAGCTGCTATGACCACAGCGAGTTAATTCCTGCAGCCTGGCGAACAGCTCCTCACTGTGGGACTGCATTCCAGAAAGCTGCCCAAAACAGGGCTGGGAAGTGGGGAAAGGAGCTCCCGGGCGGCCCAGCTCTGCCCCGGCTCCTCCATCCTCCTGTGGATGAGTCATGTACGGAGCCGGAAAGGAAATAAATGCAAACATATGGCAGTCAAAATGGCTTTCACAGAAAAGAAAACATTGGGCTGGAGCTGCCGTAGGTGTGCAGCATGGAGTCGGTCCCATGTGGGACGGGCACCTCTCAGCACATAGCTTTGCTCAGCTGTCTGCAATGGCATGGGGAGTTACGAATGTTTCCTGACTTGCTAAAGCTGTTTGCCAAGGTTGGGCTAAATACCTCATTTCTTCATAGCCAGGTTCTAAATGTTTAATTTACATGGTCCTGTTTGACATGAGAAAGGCTGGAAGAGGGGAAGAAGGGGCAGTAGAGCAAAGGAACAAGAGAGCAACCCTGGATACAACAGGAGCGGAGGGGGTAAGAGGAAAAATCTAGCTGGAAAGAATACATCTGTCTAATTCTAGCATTAAATGCAAATATACACTTAAACATATAGGTTACAAATTCAAATCTGGAAACATTACATACTTATCCCATGCCACTTTTATTTCACTTCCTCACACAAGGACTGTTTAATGGTTTTTAATTGCACCATCGTATTCTCACCTTTCCATAGCACCTCCTTGCAAAGGAAGGCAGTAGCTGAGAGAGTAGCCGTGGTGCAGCAGATCCCTGCTGCAGGACTTCTCTTCCCTTTGCTTTGGAAGTAGGCTTTCCACTGGGCCTGGCCTTGCTTCTCCTCAAGAAGCATGCCTGCCGCTACTGTTGCTGAGCTTTCTGCTCTGATAGGAATGTAAAAACACCCACAGAACATCCCCATAATTTTTATTTTGGTGGTCTGACAGGATCTTCCCAACAAGTTAAAGGGAAAAGACAACTATATGTTCAACAAAAGCTCACAAGATTTGATGGGACAATGGGCAAAAATAATACTCTCCTGGCAGACTTTCTCTAGTCCCCTCAGAATGAAGTGTCTTTTTACAAACCACGCTGGTACTGCAGCTTCCTAAAAAGTCATAACAGTTTTTCTCTAACCACAGTCAACATAATGAATTTTACCAGACTCCTCTACCAACACAGTCTGGACCTTGCTTGTTCCTGGGCCTTATTCCTTTTACCATCTAAGAAGACCTTTCCATTAACAAAGATGAGGCCCTGTTTTAATAACACAACGCGTCTCCAAAGTCAAAGAAAATATTCATGATTAAAGATACTCACAGAGCAGGGCCATGACTTTTTAAACGCCTGAGCAATAAAATATTTCAAACTATGAATATTAACACTTCTAAATGGAGAAGAATTCAGTAGTTATTCCCACAAATACTTTTCATATGTATAGCATGGATCTTGGGTGCTTATTTTACGATGAATTCACACATTCATTTCAGGTGTGAAGGTGTAAGAGAACTGCCAGCCACGGTGTGTTTTGTTAGCATGAGGCAAGATGCCCTGCTCAGCTTTTGCGTAATGATTCAACCATGATTTTAAGTATTCAATTCTACTTGTATGACTTCTTAAAATTCCCTGCAATATAATTATACTGATGGGAATGCAGAAAGATAATTGCTTTTAGAGAAAAGTTTCTCTTTTGTTTCACATTCATCTGGCTTCCATAAATAGAACAGGAGACCTTGAACAGCAGCAATATGCATCCATGTGTCTCTAGCTATTTATTTACAAAGCTAGACCTTGACAAATGTAATTTGTTCAATAAAATTAAAAAGGATGCACAATAATTCATTTAGACAAAAAGGCTTGAAAAGGAACGTCACCAGGAGCGTGCCTCATCACTGGAAGTGATCAGCTGATTCCTGAAGAACTGGCAGGTGCTCTCCTTTTGGAAAGCAGCAGTGAGGTAGTACTGAGGGGAGGAAAGAAGTGAGCTAGGAATCGGAGCAATTCTTTATTCAGGCAATAATTATACAAATTAGATCCATGAAAGCCAGAGAATGACTGTGCCTTGAACCCTGTCTGTGTGCATAGAACAATGGAGAAATTAATAATTAAATCTATTACATATGCTCATAACTCAGCACAAAAGATACTTCACTAGCTCAAACAATTCTGCATTTTCATTTGAATAAAGCTTTCACAGATTTTTTCTCATTATATATGTATTATATTTTAAATTTAACAGCTTATTTTGTTGCCTTTATGTCTTGAATTAATAAGGCCACACTTTAATGCACTAATGTTGAATAGCATTAGCATGCTTTTACAGTCATTACTTGGGGGGGAAAAAAAAATCCCTAGTTTCCCAGTGGTGAAATCAATTTGCCCATAACTTCCTGTCTCTCATAACCTCTGCTTGCGTAGCTTGAAACTTTGTGCTGCTTTTCTTACCCGAAGACTTGTTTATACATTCTGGCTGTGGACAGGGCAGGATCTGAAGGTAACACCATTCTGTTAAGTTTGCACAAACAGTTCAAGAACAGACCGAAATCTTTTCAGCCAGTTAAAGCAATTAGCAGGCCAGATACACCGGCCTAATGCTATTTCCCTTGCAAGAAATAATTTAGCCTCAGAAACACAGATGGCTCAGTGAGTTCTGACCCAGAATTATTTTCCTTTGGCTGGGCGGGGGGACGCAGACCCCCGCGGAGCTGGTGGGGGAGCAGAGGAGGGCAGGGGCTGGGGGGGCGGCCAACTTTGCCCCTTCCCAGCTGGGAAGAAGGACTGTCTGCAGCATCGGAACGCTGAGGGTGGAGGGAAGAGGAGATGGGGGAAAAAAAAACAACATTGAGAGACTTCAGATGTAAAAATTACTGAGAGTTCCTCCCAAGTCCTGCTTCCTAGACAGAGGCTGACTCCAGGCCCTCGCAGCCTGCAGCCCACGCAGGCCCTCCGAAGGCTGCCAAGTCAAATAACGCTAATTGCATTACAGATTGCGAGCAGAATTCGCTGTTCTTTTCAACTAAACCGAAGACTTTCCATTTCCATTTTGTTTGGGGAATTTAAGTGGCGTGCATATTCCTACCACCGGCTGGGATACGGGGTTAGGAAAGGGGTGACAATTGCTCACGCAAGAGACCAAAAGCAGATCTGTAAACTTGAGAAACCAGAGAGAGTAACTGAAGGAGCATGCTAGAGACTGGCAGCTGTGGAAGCCTTGGCGGAGGCTCAACGCCCCGCATGCGCATTGGGCAGCGCAGCCTGATGGGGGTGGCTGGACCCCGGCCCAGCGTGGGGAATGGGGACACCGCCGTGGCTTGCCCACCGCAGGGGCCTGCAAACCTCCCACTCCCCAACAAGGGGCACCCATGCTCCCCAGCTCCCCATGGGAGGCACCGGTGGAATGAGGCTGCAGGGGACACTGAGCCAGAGCACAGCCCTCACCCAGCCCCACAAAATGAGAACGGGGCAAGCAGCGCCGAGGCTGCTCCCCAGGCACCAGCAAGGGCAACACCCCATCTCCAGGGGCAACACCCCATCTCCGGGGACACCACCACGGCTAGTGGTGCTTCCTGCGGCAGCATGCCAGAGGGGTGATTTTTCAGCTGTCGTTAGTATGAAGACACAAAATTCCCCCCCATTCCCCAATACATTTTGGGGAAAATTTAAAAAAATGTTTAAAATCTCCAGGAGGAAAACCAGATGCCCATATTTAACTGAAAAACTTTACATCATCCTATTACTTCCTCAGATATCTATGCATGTGTCCTGTCTCTTTTTGCTTAGTTGCACATGTCACATTCAAAATCTCTAACGCTACCCAGTCTTGAAGTACTTTGCAATTATTAGGATGGCTCCCGTTATCTGGCAGCTCCAAGGAGAAATGAACTCCAATTTTTGGAGCGAGCAGAAATTCTGACAAACCCTCCCATCATTCATTTAATACGGGAAGACTCTAGCCCTCTTGAAAAACCTCTTCAGGACTGCTAACCTCACTCCATCAGCTGCAATGTAATACACATTTCGCACTGCAGCATCCCTTTCATTGGCGGTTCAGCCGAACAGAGATGTTATACTGTCATGCTTATTTAAGCAGAAGGGTTATCACCGTTCCTTCATACAATACTATATCGCTCAAAGGTGCAATAAGAAGCCGAGAAATATGCCAAAAAGGTTGGGGAAAATAAACAACGTCAATTTTCTCCTTTAAGTATCATCATGACAAATTTACCGGGCGGCTGGTGAGATAAAATGCAGCACTTTAAATACCTAAACTAATCAATAGAGAGAACCGAGCGCGCAATCCGTTTTCTGAGCAGGGCGACTTTATAAGGTTAATTCTTCATTTGTATAAATACAACGCAAGGGTCATAATTTAACTTAAAGCAGCCCTGCGTTATATTGTCATAATTAGGCTCAACTTAGCACTAAAACTAGTTGCCCCAAAAGCCACCTTACTGAAAATAGGGGCTAAGCCTGGAAAGCAAAACCAGGGACCGGGTTTATCCCAGAGGGAGTTCTCTCCAGCCCCTCGTTGCCAACCCGGAGCCCCAGCTTTGCTGCTGCTGGTGGCCTGAATGGGGAGGTGGCAGTGGCCGTGGTGGTGTCCCCAAAGTGGCGGTATCCCCAAAGTGGCAATGGCCATGGCGGTGTCCCCCAGGTCAGTTGTCTCAAAGGGGGCTATGTCCCCCGGGTGGCGGTGTCCCGAAGGGGGCTATGTCCCGAAGGGGGGATGTCCCCAAAGTGGCAGTGTCTCAAAGGGGGCTATGTCCCCCGGGTGGCGGTGTCCCGAAGGGGGCTATGTCCCGAAGGGGGGCTATGTCTCCCGAGTGGCGGTGCCCCGAGGGTGGCAGTGTCCCCCGGGTGGCAGTGTCCCGAAGGGGGCTATGTCCCCCGGGTTGCGGTGTCCCGAGGCAGGTGGGCTATGTCCCCCAGTGCAGTGTCCCAAGGGGGCTATGTCCCCCGGGTGGCGGTGTCCCGAGGGTGGCAGTGTCCCGAAGGGGGCTATGTCCCCCGGGTGGCGGTGTCCCGAGGGTGGCAGTGTCCCGAAGGGGGCTATGTCCCCCGGGTGGCGGTGTCCCGACGGGGGCGGCCGCCGTGCCCCCCCCACCCGCCCGGCCGTGCCGCTCCTCGGGCTCCATCTAGCGACGGCTGGGCGGCTCCGCGCCCGGCTGCTGCCCCAGCCCCGCAGTTACTCACTCACCCGGGGACGGGGTTTATTCCTCTCCCCCGCCGGGGTTTTACTGCGGAGTAGCCTCCGAAGGAACGGAAAGGGTCGGGGTTAGGCTGCGCCTTCCCTTCGCCCTTCGGTCGCCGGCAGAAGCTAATGGCTTCTCTGTCCCCAGGTTCGGCTCTGAGCACCACGCGACCAGAGAGCAGGCCCCTTGGCAGCGGGGCGATAAAAGGCACAAATGATCTGTCCGACTACCGGTCCATGTCACTGTAACTGTGCAATCGCCACCTCCTAAAGAGGGGAGGGGGACAGGCGAGCAGCCTGCACACAAACCCAGGGGCTGGCAGCACCCCGAGTGCCTGCAGCCTCCTCTTCCTCCCCACGTCCTTCAAGATCTCACGGCAGCCTGGCACGGGCAGAGGCCCCATCGCCACCCCTGGGCTTGGGCGGTCGCATGGAGGTCCCTGTTTGCAGAGCAGGGGATTGGCAAAGAGCGGGTGAGGACAGGGCCCTGTCCCATTCAGACACCACGCTCCCAGCGCTCTCTGGCAGCATGGGACTTCAGTTATTTAAGGGCCAGACCACTCCATATATTAGTGCCACAAAAAAAAATTCCTGTATGCCCTTGGGGAAGCCACTGAATCTTGCCATGCCTCAGTTTTCCCCTTTATAAAATAGAGGTAAGCCCTTTTTTAACTGTATAATAGCACCATAAAAATCCAGTGCCGTTTCCATTATCCTCATCTCTGAGTGTCTCTCCTTTTCTAACACATTATCTCATTTCTGTCCCCTGATGGACTCAACTGGTACTCTATCACCCTTCAAATATTGCCTAGAGAAAACCCCAAAATGCCTGTGATTAAACAAACGAAGCTTTTTGCAAACCTGGAATGTTCTCCACTGTGTCCTAAGTGACGCTGGGGACCACTGGCATCGCCACCTGCTGAGGTACAGCACCCAAACGGGGACAAATACAAACCATCAGCACAGTCATCTCGCAGCCACCGGCCTGCCACGCCACTGGTATTGATGCAGATTAAATTTCAAAAGAAGGAGGAAAAGGATTAGCAGCACTTCTGGTCAAACAGGAGGAGATAGCATGAGTTTAAAATGGCTTTCCTGTGGCCACAGAGGAAATCTGCAGCGAGACAGAGGGTACAACTGGAGATTTGTGACCATGGCTCATGCCGGGACTGGCAAAGGGGCCACCCCTTTGGCCACGGTGGAAGGGCACACGCTCATGCTTCCAAGCTACGAATACGGCACGAGTTTAATGCCTTTCCTCGGCAAAACCTATCAGCAATGCAGCTGCAATTGGCCTAAAAGGTGAATGAAAAGTGAACTCCCTCTCAGCATTTGTGTTGGGTTGCTTTGCTTTTGACTTTGTTTCTTGTAAGCAGAGCATTACTGAAATCCAGTGAACTGAACTTTAAAAAGAAAAGTAAATTCTTCTATACATTTATTAAAAAACCCCACAAAACAGGTCTTTTGCCTTCCATGAGAGTCACCTGCA
Source organism: Gorsachius magnificus (assembly GCA_034008185.1). NCBI lineage: Eukaryota > Metazoa > Chordata > Aves > Pelecaniformes > Ardeidae > Gorsachius > Gorsachius magnificus. Next base: position 73,460,902 of record CM067085.1, on the reverse strand, counting down.
ACATGCAGCCATGGAGGGTCTGTCCCCTGCATGGGCAGCAGCCCGCAGCACTTCTAGGCAGGAGCTGATTTCACTGATTTTCCGAAGGCAAGCGCATTATCACAGATCCCTGCCTGAGAAGACCAAGAAGTCAGAGCAAAGACAGGAGAGGTGCAACACCTCCCAACAAGGAGGCCAATGGAGGCAGCAGAGCCGTGGGAGGCTGTAGGCTGGCGGGGAGGAGATTGCTCGGAAGCAGGGCCATGTTCCTGGTGAGCCCCACAGATGCCACACGCCCTGGACAGAAAGATCCTCGTATCCCCATAAAAAATGGAAAAGCTTCTTTTGAAGCAGGGGGGGCAAAGAGATGTAGAAACACCCGGGTTCAAACAAAGTTTTATGAGGAGCGTTGGAGTGCACTCAGCCTGTAAAACAGCCTAACGGCAAGCGGCAGGCCACCGCCTGATGCACTGCCCGGGAGAAGGTATCTCATGGTGGTGTATAATCAGGGTATGCTGCAAGTTTTATGAGAGGGATACCACTGTCAACAGGTGATTGAATAGCTTTTCACATAAGGAGCAAATGATGGACCTTGCCGGGGATCAGCAAGGGGAAAGACAGAGACAGCCATTTACCTTGACATGTTTCTTCCACACAAGCCAAAGTAATTGCACACGTCAAAAGCAAAAGGCAACGCATGGCTTTCGTCCGCTCCCGATAATGATCAGATAGGGCTCTTCCTGTCTTCTCCAGCAGCCCTTCCTCCAGCATAGCATGCAGAGGAGGAAGAAAATACAGCTTTGAAGGCCAGGTAATGGCCTAATTAAAGCAAAATTCCAACTCCAACGCTGCAGCCCTGCCCTTTTAAAGCACAGCGCTGGGTCAGGCTGTCAGTTGTGGTTTAGTGCACCGGTGCTGTTAGCACACCCCTAGTAACATGCTCTTTGGCTTAACGTGGGTCATTTGACATGCAGGTTTCTAAATAATTGCAGCAAGTGCAAAGAGACGCGTGTTAATTTTAAAGCAGTCATTGCCCTGCGAAGGGCGCCTACCCCCAGCCCCTCTGGAGACAGGGAGAGCTTTCAGGGGCCATGAGAGCAAGTCTTGCCTTTAAAAACCAAACCGCAGAGTGTGTGATCAGGGACAGGGAGGAGAGAGTACAACGGCCTTTGCAGCAGTGGTTGGGCAGAGGTTAAACCTGTTGTTTGCCCAGAGCCCCAAAAAGCGTGTGGCAGTCCTGTGGGCATGGAAAGCCCCGGGGGCATCACTCTCTAAAGCAGATGTGATGCTACAGCCCTCAGCTTGCACAGGCACATATTTATGGCCCAACAGTATTTCTTTAAAGCATAGGGGAAGGTAATACTCCTTTTGACAGTGTTACTGCATGGCAAAGGCACAGGTGCTCTTGGGCATGTTTTTAGTTAAACAGAGGCCTGGATGTATAGCAAAAAAATAAAGGTGTTGGTTTTTTTTTTTTGCATGATCTCAGTCCAATATCCTCATGCTTTCGTTTTGTATGACTAGTCCTTGCTGCGGCAGGGGAAGATGCTTGCTGGCTTTTTTGAAATGAAGCAAAAAATAACCTGTCTTTACCCTGTTAAGTAAAGATTAGTAGAGTTTGGGCAAGACAGATGTTGGCCTGGGAACACAAGTGGGCAGGTCCTACGTAATACGATGTTTTCTACGTCTCCCCAGTTCTTCCCACTGGCTGTGTACTTCACCACAAGGCTATCTGAAGTGTTCGCTTAGACGGGGCTCTGAAACATCACTGTTCTCACTGGTTACAGGTGCCTAAAAGGATCAGATCGGCTTCTCTGATCTTTTTTCCTTGGTTTTTAAAGTGGTTAATACAGCAGCCAAATGAAGGCGGCAATCGTGGCATTTCTTTTCTCCAATCACACAAAACCTCAGAAGCAAGAATCAGACTTAGGGGGCGAAAAGCAGGCGCAATTGCTGCACTTTAATCCCCTAACACTGCCAGCACAGCCAGCTGTGCCTGTTCTGACCCTTCTCCAAATGAGTCAAAGGAGTTCATTCCAACTTTCAGAAAGCTGTTGTATGTCGCTTTATTTCCACTTCAGGGGCTAGGATTCATTTTGGAGTCTCAAAGAACAACATCTTGTACCCTGATACGACTTCAGCCAACAACAGCAAGTTTGAGGGATTCATAACTCATGACCAGTGCTGCAGATACAGCGCTCCCCATCCACCCACACCTGTTCTTTGACCCTTCCCAGTGCCTGAAACCTGACAGGCAACTACAAAAATTAAATTCTGTATTAAGACATAAATTACTCTTTTATTATATTAAAATGCTAGAGGTTAGCACACATTAATTGGGAGCATTAGTCATGCCAAGGCAGAAAGTTATATGGGAAGAAGATTAGCAAAGAGACATAGGAGGAGCCCTTGAAAGGCTCAGGAGGTCTCAGCTGAATTCCTGGCTCCTCCACGACGTTCTTGCATAGCCGTAGGCAATTCACCTGTACCAACATCCTGCTATATTTGCAGGCACCACTCTCCTGCTTTAGGAGTGCAATGAAAAGCCCAATCTTGCTGTTATCTCAGCGCGAATTGGTATCAAAACACCTCAGCAGGCGTACCCACCAGGTCAAGGCCCCATTCCTGAAAATTGTTCCCATTTGCTGCATCCGGTGGCTGGCAGCAGCGTTGTCACTGCAGCAGAAATGGGAATCCAGCTGGGCCATTCCCTGTCCTGCACAGGGCATCCCTGCCGAAGCGCTGCCAGGCCCACGCCGCAGCTGGGCGAGGGGCGAGCCTGCGCGCAGGCAGCCGGAAGGCTCGAAAGATGCAGTTTCTCGGGACAGATAAATCCCACCTGTGTTTCAGTGCTGTACCTCTGATAGAGGATAACAGTACCAGATTTTCTAACAACATTGCAAAGGATAAGAGAACTCCATTCAATGCTATCTGGTAACAATCAGATATCATGGCAGCCACGTGCAATACTGCTTACCAACACAGGCTTCCTTTTGATCTGCAGCACTATTGGTTTACGTGCCAATAAAAATATTTATGTGCAGTAATACTAATAACAGCTCCTACACTAAGTTATCTACGAAGAACAAGCATCTATACTTCTCCCAAGCAGGAAAAGAAAGCTCTTACCTGATAGAGAGACTTTTCTCTACTGATGAGGATGACAACAGATGCCCCGAGATGGCTGGAAAGACGGGAAGCGCAAGATGCAGGAATTCACCTTCTCCATCTATGTTAGTCTGCTTGCTTCACGCGTGCAGGGTGAAAACATCTGTCTCTGGTGAGTAACTGTGGGGAAGTTGCTTTAACTTCTCAATTAGGCTCTATGTCATCTGACAGACTGAAAAATATTCCTAAAACGGGACACCAATACTCTACAACTAACCTTCCTCCTGCCTTTCGATAGGCAAGTCTTTGCCCAGCAGCCAGTTTTGCCCATCACCTGCATATTCTTCAAAGAAACTGAGGACATGAATAAAATTTGCTAAGAAATCTTATTATTTGATGCATTTATAGACAGCTGATGTTTTGGTAGTTGAAGCCTAGAAACAAATCTGCAGAACCCTAAGAAACATTCCTAATCTGAAGGGACGTTTGGAGACTGGAATCCTATTGGCTTTGAAGAGGCGTGAGCAAGTTTTTACCCCAGCTTTGGGCAGGTAGAGGATTTGGCTTTGTGTTTCAGTTATGTTCCTTAAATATTGTTTCTCAAAAATCTTTTAAGATTTTGTTCCTGTCCTGTTTTTTATGGTGGTGACATCAAATGAAAAACAGCTCTGTATTCCTTGAGGGTTCCCCTTCCCACTGCCTGGTTTGGGCAGAACAGCAGTACAGGGTTTTTTTGATTTATATGGAAAGAGGAAACCACCCTGGGCAAAAAGTCTACAGTCAGCAGAAGCAGCACTTTGTCTTCAAAGACTCAGACACAAGACTCCCAAATGATTAATGTTCCTAATACACATTTTTCTTGCAGATGTGATTACAGAAGAGAATATGAAGAGGAAATGATTTAAAAAAAACAAGTTAGAAATGTATTTTCATAACAAGGAGCAACAGAAAACAATTTTCTGGGTGGTTTTAAAAGAATAAAGCCAACAATTACAAACTCAGATGCCAAATGGTGGATGGATGTTAATACCTTGGCACCAAAACTAGATATTCTGCTTTCCTAGAAAGTTATTGATACTTGCTCAACCTGAAAAAAACCAACCCATGAACAATTTATTACGTAACTACATACTAACATAAATACCTAAATTCAGGCTCCACATTTGAAAAACTGACAAATGGTGTTATCACAACACACAGTTTGCATTGCTTTAACTGTGGAGTATCACAGACTCCAAGAATTTTTAGAATATCCTGTATGGCTGCAATACCCAGGTCCCCATTTCCTTGTCTTCTGCGGTACCTTTGGAGCGAGGCAGCAAGACTCCCAGTTATCAATCATTACTTTAATGTGGATAAACAAAATGAGATTGGCACAGGGGAGAGTCTGCCAACACAGCATGAAGAGAAAAGCACATGTTTTTGGATTTGAACACATCTTCTTCATGCATATGAGAAAACGCAAGAAAAAGAATGAGTTTAAATCAAGATGCGTAAGCAGAACATAAAATGATGAAATAGATTTGAACAACCATCTCCGCGTCTATCATGAACCATGACATTGGGGTTTCTCCCTCCTCCCTCAGTCACAAGGTACGTGAATTGTCTTGGAAAACACCATTGTTAAAGGAGCAATAAGCTTTAATATCAGGATCTTTCATTGCAGAAAGCTCTTTTAAATTTGTTTCCTAGATAGTAGAACCAAGTAAAACCCAAACCAGACTGCTCAACAGATGCTGAGAGGCCATTTCAGATACACAAAGAAAAGGGGTTTTGAAGGCGCATTCGAGCGTCCGCCCGGGCATGCTTTGCTCCCTCTGACTACTGACAAGGTTTTCAAACTTCCACAGCTGTCTTTGAATGACTTTTTGGCTTTATAATTCACTCTCCATTTATCTTGGTATGATCAAGCGATGAGAATTATGACTATGTATGTGTAGACACACACGCACACGTATCTATATTTAAGAGGACATTCCTGGATGGGTGAGGTGGGGAGGAGGGGTACGGAACTAAAGTTACACATGAGCCAGCCACAAAGCTTTTGTTAATAAAACCTGCTGATTGCAACCCGATTCTCATCTTGTCAGGCACTTGTCCTGCAGAAAGATTAAAAAAAAAAAACCAAACCCCACACCAGTTAAATATCCTTGCTGGAGTAAGCGACTGTTAGCTACACCAGGTAAATACACCCAAACCGTTGTATGCACAGTCACGAGCGTGCAGAAGCTAAATCAGCACAACAGGAGAGTACCACCTCTGGCACACAGGACAGGGACCTCTATTGCCACCAGACTCTCAAAGGTGATCCTGAATAAACACCACGTTTGATAAACTCCATGCCGGAGCGTGATCTCACGTCCTACAACAATACCTGCAAGATAAGACTTGTCCTGTGGAAGGTTTGTGAAGGAACGAAACATTTTGCGCTATCTCACCGAGCCAGCTGAGAAAAGGAAGAGGCTGAACACAGATGTCACACACTCTCACACATTTTTCCATCCACATGGGGGGGGAAAAAAAAAAAAAAGGGCACCACTGACAAACAATGTTTGCTGGGGTGGGGGTGGCACTGATGTTTTCCTGTTTTGCTCTGGTTTTAAAGGACAAAAAAATCCCTGTTTGTCTGAAGAAAAAATACCCCAAACCTTTGTTGAAAAGTTTCATGGAAAAGCAACGTTTACAGCAATTTTTGCTAAAAGTAAACCTCGGGTTTCCAACCATCTCCCCGAAGTAGCCTTTAGTATTAACAGATGTCTGGTTGGAATCAGCCTGAGCCAGTGAACTCATTCTGAACGGACACCAAAAAAAGCGCACAATTTCTGCTCCACATAATCTGAGCATAAGATGCTTTCTCCCAGACTTCATGGATTTGACTTTTATCATGCAGTTACTATTTTCTCTTCAAGAAGCAAGGATCTCAAATGCAGAGCAGACAAGCCTCCCAGTCAATGTAATCTGCTTTTCCAGATCTATAGCTTTGCTATAAGTAGGGCTGGAGCGAACTGCTGGAAGTAGGTATTTGCTCTGGGGTTACGAAGAGGAGAGCTTTCATTTGCGGGTCTGCAGACCTTGTTTATAGAAGCAGCGGCCTTGATGGCTGCAACTTTGAATTCATTCAGCCAAGGGAAGGCACTGAAGACCCAAAGCAGATAATTAGGCCAAAGACAGCCATTGTAGCTGCTAACCTAAGGAATTACCGCCATCTCCTATAGCGGTTTATATTTCTGCCTGCACTTTGCGTTCTTTACGCACGGCCTCCGCAGACACACCCGTTAGCGCCGTATCAAGTGCTCTACGTGACGTTTGCCCTCCCGTTCACTCCTCGTCACACGCTGCACCGAGGCAGCCTCGACAGAGCCAGCCTGTAACTGCACACGTCTCTAGCAGTTAAGCATTCCTTCTCCCCTTGCCAATTCTCCAAGTCACGCAACGTTTTAGAAGTTATTAAATTCTAAAAAAAGGAGATTAAGGATGCCAAATTCTATTCTGCGCTAAAAATGGCAATCAATATTTGTCAAGACAATAATGTCTTTAGGGCCAGAAGACAGTTATTCTCTAGACTCATTTTTTTCTTTTTTTGGTAAAGAGACAGTTTATAATATTTTCCAGTAACTGCTGCATCAAACCCAGAGTTCTGGTTGAGTTAGAGCATTTAAATTATCCTCCCAAATTAGGTATGTTTCTCTCTCAAAACAGAACAGTGTTTTTCCTTACTATTACTGAATTTACATTTGAAATACAACGCTTTTTTAGTTGAGAAACACAGATGAGTTCAATAGCAGGGGGAAACACCACACGCACATATACAGCAAGGTAGCAAAGCATTTCTTAAAGCATCAGAGGAATGCAAAACCTGTATACTTGAACTATAACCACACTTCCCAGGAATCACCATTTTAATCTATTTTGTTCCAAGATATGTTTTTTTTTTTTCCAGTAGGAGTATGGGTACTTTTCTTTGTGTGATTCTTTTGACAGTCCTGTTTATTATGAGAAGTTAATTTCTGTGTGCAGCAAATCTGAGAGTGGATTCAGGACCAGCCTTGTAAACGTGCAGAAAATGGGCAGAGAATGTTTATCACAGTATTTTCCATTTTTATGAGGATGCAGTTGGTTATTATGACAAGGTGAAAGGTCTCAAAGCCTTCATTTTTAGGCCACAGGTGTTCTTTGTAGAGGTTTTTTTTAATAAAGAGTATTATTAGTCCTTTAAATTAGCTCTTATTGAAAGTTACCACATCTGCGTTATGTGGTAATGAAGCCGGGGGGAGGTCATAGCAGGGGACTTGTGCTTGAAGAAAACATCTGGACATTGCTTTGACATTCACTAGCAACTTCTTGTATTTTATTAAGAAGTAAGGAAATTATACTGAAATCAAATGCAAGATTCAAACAATAAATAAAATGAAAAATACAGGACCTGGGGAAAAAAAAAAAATCTAGCTTTGAACAAAAAGCCCCTTTCCCTTCTTTCACTCCCCTCCCATGAATTCCAAGTGATGAGATTAATTACCTGTGCAAATGGCAGCATCAGTTAAAAAAAAACCAAAACCACACAACCACATTCAAGCAGTATTTCACATATATCTGAAACGCCACAGCCATTCTGTCTTTCACAGGAGAAGCTACTGCCATTTTAAAGAAAGCATTTTTTGCATTGTAACTTTTTTTTGGCTGTCATTTTGTTTACTACATCATTTCAGAAAGATGTGCAGTGACCTTCGGAAGTCCTGAACCTTTATATCGGCAATTTTTTCCTCCACTTCCCCCTGGCTGATACAAGCAGAGAGACTTTGTTTCCTGTGCATGACTGCACCTATCACTTCCACCGATGGAAGTAAGGAAGAGTCTACCTGCAACGAAGCGGGGATTTAAAAGCCATCACAATCCTCCAGTGGAAGTTGCTGAGTAACTGCATGGCAGTTCTTAATCATCAAGGCTGACAAATAAAGATTTAGGAACTATCGCATTAAGAAACTTGGCCGGGTGAGAGGAGTGTTCAGCTCCATGGTGGATGCGGCTAGGAATGTTGTCAGGGCAGCGGTTACAGCACGCGTCAGAAATCCTAAACAGAGTAGCGTACCCATGTTCACTCCATTTGCTTGTTTTAAGTGCTCGCTTACAAAAGCAAAGGACATTTCCATTCTACTCAAGTTCCTCCACCGTACTCATCCCTGCACAAACTGAGCGTCTCCCAGCACCACAGTGATCGGTCGGGTCGGTTGCTCCCTCAAGCAGGGAAGTGCGTACGTGTCGAGGCATTGTTTTAATGCCAGGTTGCCATTCTTACAGATCTCAATGTTAAGAAATTTTCATGGACTCTTTCAGCACAGCGCATACCCTCTGCAAGTTTACTGCATTTCTGGCCAGAAAGCCCAATGCAAATTCTAAAGGCCTATAATATATTTGGTTATAGCTATATGAAATTACTGCAGACAAACCACATCCCAGCTCGCCCCTCCCCTCCGAAATCCCAATTGCTGCAAAGGAAGTTCACACCACCGCGTAACAACATCTTCTAGAAACAGAGCATTTCATGCAAATGTGACACGCAAATATTAAGACAGGACACCAGGCTTCTTTTCTTTCCCCTTCCCACTGGGTGTTTTATTTTATAGCATTTGCATTAGGTAATCAACTGAAACACTTCAACAACAGAAAGCTGGCAGCATAGTAAGGAAAAATGGAGATTATTTCTCAAACAGCTGTGACAAAATGGTTTCAAGTTGGAATAGTATTGCACAAACGAATCAATTTACGGAGGGTGAGTGGGAGCGAGCATCTTCAACATGGACTGTGAGGAAAAAAGGCACTATTTAGCTGTGTGTGTGTTTAGAAAGAAAAAAGTCATGAGACGCACAATCCATGTTTTTCAAAATTACATTCAGTACTGCTTTAGAAATGCTCACAAACCTGTCTCTTTTTACAGAAGCTACAGAAAGCTGCTGATGTAAATATCAGACAGAACAAGTGTATGAACATTTATAATTATGCTCCAGAAAAGTCTCAGGAAGAGGGCTCTTTCTATAAATACTGCTGCAAAGGTTACATAGCTGCACAGGCTTACAGTAAAGGAAGCATCCATGCAACTAAGCCGCCTTACAGTTTCCTTCAGTTTAATCTCTAGTAGTCATACAACATGCTCTAATTTTGAAGAGCTAAATTGGCAGTGCACTTGAATCAGGCTTTTCCACTGACTGCTTAAGCAGCACAGTCCATCCATATACTTCTTGTCACATACACGTTTAGCAACGCCAGGTAAGCTTAATGGAAAAATTTAACAGAATTGTAACAGAAAATAACTGAATTTTCCCTGATATAGAACTGCTCTGAGACCATAAATAAGCAAATGTTTATCCCTGGAAAGTAAAAATAGAGAAGTATATTCAGAAAAACTAAATACCCAGAAAAGGCATTTCAAATGACCAGGATGGGCTGCTGCTTCCTCTCCCGGATTGTATAGCTATAAATTTTTCTTGCCTGTTTGAAAATGAAGCCATGATCGGCGTACCGTTAATAGAAAGGCTGCTTGAAAATCAACCCAGAGCAAGCGGGAATATGCACATAGGACGTTCTGCACCCCGGCCTTGCGTCTGCTTATAGACGCACTAACAACGTAAGAGTGAAATTCCTGTTGCGTGGCTGCAGAATTGTTATGGGAAAGAGCTAAAACCACTGTTGTTCTCCTGTCAACACTGCCCAGTGTATCACGAGTGCTCCAGGCGTGCTGTGGTTATGGCTATGTAGTTACCAGCACAGCTGGACCTACCGCATGTACGTTGACGCCAAGAGTTTCAACAGGGCTACAGTTTTGCACAAAACCTGGGCATTAATTTTGTACAAAAAGTACAGAACAGTGTAACAAAACCTACTCTCAACTATATATATATATATATGAATGAGCATTTCAGCACCTTGCAAACAAACTTAGCCCTGCAAAAAGCCAATCTCGCTCCTGTGCGGAGACTGCAGTGACTTCAGTTAAAAGATCCGTGTTCAGGAGGCTGCATAGTAAGTTTACTGATCATACAACCTGCAACAACAACAATCCACATATTGCTGCTTTTCACTGTAAGTCATGAAGGGAAAATACACAAGATACATTCCATTTATATACTGTAAAATATTTTTAATACCAACAATTTGGATTGTTTCCATTTCTGAATGGAAGATGAAAAGAGCAGGTTACTGAAAAATCTGTAAAGCTCCTTTTCCTAAACTGTCTTTTAGGAAATCCAAGTTTGATAGTTCTGAATTCAAAGGATTCTAAAAAGTTCACAGTTGACTTAGTGTTTGCACTAGATATAAAAGTCTTGATTCCTTCTGTGTTCCACAGATAGTAACGGTTTCAGAGTACATCTGGAATGAATACCTCTCCAACCATAGTTAGCATTTTTTAAAAAAGATTCCTAAACTCTTGTTTGTCTCAACCCTGACAGTTCATAGCAAAGAAAAGGCAATGATATCTGATTAAATAAAATGTGCTTTCTTATATGAACTATGAAAAATATATTGCTCTTTTAAAAGTAAAATAAATTGCATTGTTCTATTATTTTTGTTACTGAAGACTCATAATTAAGAAATTCTAAATCCTGTAAGGAAAAAAACCAAAAAACCCCACAACTTTTAAAATTGCTTACAGAATAGAAGAGGTTTCTGTAGACCCTACTGAAATCAGCAAAGGTTTTTGCTTATTTTTTCCTTGTCAATACTGAAGCATTTGCCTACACAGCTATTTCATTACTTAGATGAGTATTTTATGGTTTTATTTAGTAAACTCTTCTGCTCTCTTAGAGGTGCTCTTCTGAAAAACCTGAAGGAGACTCAAGAAGGTGAACTGATCGGAATTATTCTGAAGGAAAACAACACAGTCAAAATAATATCTAATGTAAAACTATCACTGAGTGGATAATCTTTCCTGGGATTATAAATATTCATTTTATTTCAAAAAAGCTACGGCTTTGTTATGGAAGTTTCTAGATCTCCATTAGCTACTTCTTGTGTACGACTCCTCAGTTCCTTTTTTTCAGCTAGGAGACACGTCTTCATGTGTGAACCAACACATCCTATTCCCAAACATGTTGGCATTATTAATGACGTCAACAGACAAGAACTAGGGCAGGAAATCTTCTGCGTGGTTCATGCTATATAAATGGTAAGCTATCAGAAGGAACTTCCCTGATTGTTTGGGAAGAACAAAGAGAGATCTATTTTTAAAATTCAAAGGGAAAAATCCAAGAAAACAAAGCAAATGCAAGAGGTACTTGATAGTCTCTCATTATCCTCTCTGTAATTGGGCTGTTGCTTTTGGCTACAGACATCCAGTTCACAGACCATTTTCCATTTCCTTTGTTTTCATTACAAGAACAAGCTGGTTAAAGAAACTCCACTTGGTAATTTTAAACTAAGCTTTCAGCATCATTCAGGAATTTGAACCTTTACCACCGTTCCTTACTTTGTCTCCTCAGTGCCTTCCCCATTAAACCCCGTGAAAAGCACTTTAAGAAAAGGCAGGTGTAAGATGTGTAAATACTCAGATCTTTAAGAAAATTCAATAGGAAACCAATTCTTGTAGTTCTCCACTGCCATTTGCTATAATGCAGTGGCCCCAAGCATCTGTTCTCAAATTTCAATTTACTGCATCTACCAGGTGTTTCACATTGTTAATAATGGCAACTCACGAATTTACAATAGTCACATAAGGCAGTTACATACATACAATTATGTCCATCAAATTCACTGCATCTTTCTCAACCAGACTACACATGACATTTTTCTTCTTTTCCTCCTACCGTAATAAAAGGATGAAGACTACATTTCTGTAAAGAGAATCCCTGGACAACATTCTGGTATTGAAGTCAGAGAGGTCACCGAAGTGCATTTCAGCAATGTCCAACAGTTAACCGGGAAGTAGATGTGATGTTTTTCACTTCACACATAACGGAACTGGTGCAAAACCCCCACTTTAAACTAGTTACTTTAAACCTTTTGGTCCAAATACATAAAATAAGCAGTATTTACAGCATTTTACTCCTTTTGTAAATGCAATGCTTTAAAACACGTTATAAAGCACCTTAGTAAAAATATTCTACAGGTAAAAGTATCGAAGTAGTAGGAAAACCCTAACCATACCACAGCTCACTAATGGAGTCATAATATGGATTCACCAATACCTCAGTTTACAATTATTACAAAGAATCCATGGAGAAACTTAATACTGAATTTACGATTTCATATCACTGCGGAAGGATCAACTAGAACTGCAGACGATACCAACTTTCTTTGTAGTTTTCCCAACCTCAGTCAGTGGTGGTGGGGATAAAAAACAAAACGAAACCCCCACTGCTCTGATTCTTTAACTTTTTACAACGCTAACGTGGAAATGATATTTTAATACTAATGATTAGATGTAATTTTTTAATAAACCACATATATAAACGTGGGCAATTTCAGCAGCAGCAGCATTTCTCAGCAGAACATGATTAACCATCCCAATTAATATCATGTGACATGATTCACAAAAACAAAGCGCAGATGTCAACCAGTTATTAACACTACTCGTATACAACCAAAATTTCCATGTTGAAACCTGGGAAAAATGATTTCCTCTTCACAGAAGTATAAATGAAAAGAAATTGCTCTGAAAATTAAAAAGAGCATCAACAGAAGCATTTTTTTGTTTGTTTACATTTTCAACTAGAACTGCTGTGTATTAATTGCTCCGAATTAAAGTGTAGATTTCTTCAGGTAAAGGATATTAACTCCCACTGAAAGTATTAGTTAGATAAAAGAAATGAAGCCTTTGCTTCTGGATTACCAACATAATTAGCCAGTATCCAACGCCCTCGAGGTGATCCACAGCCCACTTTTTCTCAGATCTATAAGGAAACGTCTTGGAGGTCTACAAGCAATCTAGTTTCCATGGCTGAGGACTAAGATGACGATGTGACCAAAGATTTAGGTCCATAAATCTAACAGTATAGTGTTCTTAGTTTGATTTAGGGTAAATCTTTTCGTAGAAAAAGTTTTGAGCCAGAATATACAATTCTCCATCTTTTTCCCGAACTGCATGTGCTCTGACAAACTGAAATTGCTCCAGTGCAAATTCATAGAACTCATTCTCCATTTTCCAGATTTCGGACTGTTGTAGCTTGGCAATAGTTTCTTTTGTGGGAAGTTTTTTCTCAGTTGTTTTCCTAAGATGAGACTTCTTTCCTAAATGCAAAATGAAAGCAATAGCTTCACTTTAAAGTTCACGTGACTAAAAAATGTTTACAGTCCTTTTATTTACAGAGTTTTACACTCTCAGCATGTTGATAAACTGCATCAGAAGTGACAGAATTTAATCCAGAATTTATTAACATAACATGCAGGGTTGGAAAGTTGCAGTCTCTCTCGCTAAATGTTAATGAATTTTGCATCAGTTCTTTCAATTCTTTCTCCTTACTCTAATAAACTCAGGGAATGAACACTTCATTTAAAGAACACGATTACTCTACATAATGTACTTGGAGCAAGATTGGTCTTTCAAAATTAATTATTTAGATGTTAATCTGGTATCAAATGTTAAGAATTTTACAAACTGCAGAGACTTCTTTCCTGAGACAAAGATGACCAAAATGACAACAGCATTTTCCCTAAAAAGTGCCATCTGTTGCTTTATTATAAATTTGTTAATGCTAAACATCTAGGCTCCACAACTCAGACCCTTTTCTCCCTCTATTTGCAGACAGAAGCCCTGCTAATATGGACCTTTTCTTCTTCATAAGTTGCACAGCCAGTCTCCAGGAGACTGAGCTACTAGCTACATAGCAAATGTCTTATTACAACCCCAGGAAGATAAATGTGTACTTGGGCTTTTGTATCCCTTGGGCCTTTTTGCACAGCCAACCAGGTTCCATCAAGCACCATTCACTTCAGCAGGGCTTCTGAGGAAACAGAAATCTGCCACTACCAGCCATTTTACAGAACGAAGCCCCTGCAAGACCTTTCAAAACTGTTATGATAAATATGTCACAACTTTTTAAGTGTGGTATACCTACACAACTGCCTTTACCCCAACCTTAAATATTTACAATTTGTGTAAGGCAGGAAGGTACTTGGGCTACCCTCAAAAATTTGTACTGAGAGTCTTCTGAAGAGTTTGTCTCTTCTGTAGGAACATTAGGCGAGAGGCAAACCTGGCAGAGACTTAAAACTATTCATCTAGGTCTAAAGAAATCACATTAAAAAAAGTGATAAGAGGATGAAAAATCCATGAAATCCATGGAAATCAACCATTTAAATACCTGTCCGGTACAGTTCTGTAGCACCCCTGAAGAACCGGGGCAAAGCTGCCTCCAATAGCATGATAAAGTCTTCAAGCTCTTCAGTAACTCCCACTAGGAAGTATTCATTAATCAGATTGTATTTGGCTTGGTCCAAAGCCCATCTGCTTCCCACATTCCTAAAATGACAGAGAACAATTACAGCAAGCTCTGATGTCAGCCAACAATCCTTGGTCCCTAGATGGAGATTACTTCATAACAGGACGTTTGTATAGGAAAGGCAAGACTCATTTCAAGCTATAACGGTTCCTAACTTCGTTTCCCTTTCCAGTTTCTCACCTCTGTGTTCTTATCTAAAAATTTGACTCTACTAGTCATTTTGACTAATAACTCATCCACAAAAACCCCATGTGTGTATATGGTTACTGTCTATTAGTATGGGTTTTGGAGTATTTATATTTCTTAACGTCAATACTCAAGCTTCACTTTAGATACCAGAAATGGTTCTGGTAAGAACATGCCTTCCCTTTTGCATCCTACAAGCATAATTCTGAACTAGAAAGTCATTCAATATAATGGGAGGACTTCCCAACTGAACAACAGACAGAAATTAAACTGACATTTTTTTCCTCCTTTTTATAGCTCTAGACAGGTTGAAAAGATAGGTTCAGATTTTGTTCTCTCTCTGCTTCTCCACCTGGCCCAGGTGTAGATAGGTCTGACCAAAAGCCATGGAAAGAGGAGCACCCAAGTGGCCATTTACTTTGCTAATGTTTGGATGAACAGTACCTTTGACAAACAACTGTCCTTGATTTCACTCAGAGTCCTTCAAATCATCTATGTCCTTCTTCCTCTTTTTAGTTTGCTAAAGAGATTTTTAAAGTCTGTGCTACTGTTATAAGACATGCTGCATTGACAGATGGACACAATTTGCTTTTGCTTCAGTTTCTACTAAGTAGCGTTGACTACTGGATGTCTGGTAAAGGTTCACGAAGATAAATTTATCCTGATCTCAATTATTTTATTCTCCCCAGAAACTCTAGGAGCTTGAACAAAATATCTCCATTCAGAAAGACAGATAGCCTGACTTAAGAGAAAAATGTCGAGACTCCAAATCTACAAAAATTATTTTTGAAATTGAAAACATCTGTTTTCCCTCACAGCACTGCTGATACAGCATCCTAACATATTGCTTGTTTAAAGAACTGCAAGACTGTTTCACTAAAATGCATCTTCAAAAGAAAATACATTACTAAAGTACCTGCTGCTTCACTCCGCCCAGTCCCTCACACTTTCCCCAACTGTGCTACATATTCAAATTTGTTAGGTTTAGATTTTAGTGCTGATGTACTTAACTAACACCTTAAACTATGTTTATCTCCCTACCAGCATTCGGAGCTGTGGCCACAGAAGAACGGAATTTGAAGCCAAAGTTTCTCCGGAGCACAGTCTGAACCACCAGCTGCCACACATTCATCAAAGGTCTGGAACAAAGACAAAATTGAGCTGAGCTTTCAAATCTAGTATATGTATCAAACATATCAACCTGGTTAGTTGCTAAATGTACTGGGGACAGAAAAACATAAGATAAGATGTGAAAGAAAAAAAAAAGCAGTTTTTCAAGTCTTGCTTTTACAGTGTTATTAGGAGGACTTATTTGTCTCACTTAAAATAGTATTTGGACAGTCTTTTATGATGAGAACTAATGAACAATTTGATCTTACCCGATACCTTTGATATACCTTTGATATAACCTTGGTAAAGGCTATATGTCAAAACAAGCAAAACCAGTCAATAAGTGTCGGTATCACTATTTTTCCCTTACAAAAGAAACCACTAAAGATACAGCATCAAATGCCATCGGTATTTGTGTGATACTGGAACAGCTGGATCTTTATACCATAGAACATTGTGCATTTTGTGGTTTAGATTAAACAATGTTCTATTACATTTTAAATATTATGACAACTGCCATTTCAGAGGCCAATTTGGTTTTGGCAATCAGAAGACGTGAAAGCAAGTTGTTCACTGCATAACAGAATATTCCATATAACATCGCTTTACACAGAGGTTCAACTGCAGCAACACAGTTACAATAAGAACTCCATTAGCATTGAAAAGAATTTGTAAATATTCTACCCAGTCACCATAAAGAAATATTTATGATATTTCTAATCAAGATATAAGACATGTATCTAGGACAGAGTTTTTTAAAAAATATTTAGTAACAAGTGATCACTGAGGCAACTTTTTAGACTGTGTCTTCTGTAGAATTACAAGTTTCTGTCCAAAACAGCTATGTAAAAATACATTTGCTTAAATATTTGGTGTTAGAACAAGGACAACATCCTTTGCTTTTATTTTGAGGTGAAGCTCTTGAGATAATCTGAAAAATTTACTGGTATCAGGCCAAGGCAGGGATTAACTTGTGGTGTCCTGGTCCACATTGCATTGAGTTTAGAATAGCTCGTACAGGTCACATATCACAGATAAGAATGCAGCTTAAGTAGGAAAACAAGACAGAGGTATGCTTTCTCTAGCACAGTTCTCTAGAGAAATTCTGCACTGATCTATCACGAGTACTTTATAACATCAGCATTACCTAAGAACTAAACTGTTTAAGTGCACCTCCTAAGTTATGGATGTATATCCTAAATACGAACTGGCACCCGTCAAAAGAAAGACTTCTTTGTTTATACCTGCAGGTTATTTTACAGTTACTATGCAAAAGCAAACAAATAATTTTCAAGAAAGATTAAATAGGACAGGCCTCCTTCCCCACTTCCTCTTACATACTTACCCTGGCAACTCCATCCAGAGATTTTATTATAAGAAACACTTGTCTTTACAGACTCTGTACTTGGAGCCAAGCTATCTACAACTTTGGAAGCACAGGGATATAGAAAGAAAATGAAGAACTCTTCCATATAAATGCTGTGGTACGGACTGGGAGGGGGCGAGGGTGTAAAGTATCTTGAGAATGCTTTCCACTTAATAAAGGAACAATTGACTTCCATTAGAAAGGTTGCATTTTTGACCTTCCCTGCTTTTCATTTGAAGAGCTCTTAGTGAATCTGCTATAACACAGATTAGAACAGATATCAGCGTTATAGACACTGCAATTGGGTCAATCATCATTGAGCTTACTGAATTTTATATCTAATGTATGTAAAATTGACGTCATACATACAGTTTTCTTGGAAACACCATGGAAAAATGGTATAACCTGATTTAAATGGAAGAAACCCTAAAACTTGGCATAGCAAGCCAATTACACCTCAAATGAACTAGAGATGCTTACAGGACAAATTAAATCTGTATGGCAACGACTAAGTCTCAGACCTAAATAGAGTGGTATGATAGTAACAAAATGAAAAAAAAGCATCTTTGATAGAAAAACGTAAAATTATTAAGGCAATGCATTACAAACATTATAAATAGGAATGCATTTCAACTTCTTCCAGCAAATCAGAGCTTACAGTGCAGTCTACCAAGCAGTAGCATTAGGGATTTTGGCTTAATGTTTCCCAGTGACTACCTAACAAAGCTGTCTGGATTATAATTCAAAACTAAATACTGTTAAATGTCATTCTTTTTAATAAGTATTAAGTCCTATAAACAGCTTGGACTTGGTAGCATGCTCAGCTTTCAAACTCATTGATCTCTATTGATCATTGATCTCCAACTCTCAACTGATCTCCACCAGGAAGGAATTCCACTGCCCAAATCACACTCCTCATGAAAAGGAACAGAGTAGGTTAAAAAGATGAGATCCTATCTCTCTCTTTAAAAATACCTTTATGATACCATATCACCAAATCGTCTCTGTAGCCAGTTCTACGAAGATACTTTTTTTTTTTAAGCTTAATTTCAATTTGTTCTGTTTGAAGCTTCCCTCTACTTGTGCTGCGGGATGTCTGGATAAACTGGCATGCAGCAGCAGAAGATGGCGCCAAATCCTAACCAACGGAGGAGCAGTTAGTTCTTAACTGGGAAGGAGAGAGGAATGGTCTGTTCCCAGTATCTAAAAACTGCTATTTGGATTGGGGGGGGGGGGGGGGGGGGGGGGAGCGCACAAAATGATTAGTCACGTTGATTAGTTGTTACAGTGTTTATAGACTAAGCTGTATTCAGTGTGATTTTTGCTTCGTTATTTTTTCAGTGTCTCTTCATATTCACACAGTGCTACGCTAAATTGTCAGCATTACAGAAAAGTTTCATCAGTTTAAGAAAATATCACCACTGAAATTTTAAAAAGTGTTTGACTCTGTAAAGTACAAAACCCCCTTACATTTTATAAAACCTTCCACACATTCTAACTCTAGTTTTATAAACTGTATTCATATACTTAATACCCTACTTTTCTCCCTGATATAAGAAAAGTCCAAAGCAACATGCTCCAACAAATGTCTTTCTGCAAACCATGACACAGGGTGTATAAATTCTTTCTCTAATAAATATATTATGAAGCCTAAATGATGCTGCCATTCTGAAACTGTATTAGACATCAAGGTTTGAATACGCCAACCTGAACTACGCCTACAGCCACCTAAGACAGATGGAGGAAGTATAGACGTATACTGTATATATGTATGATTTGTACTCCATAGTTTTCAAGCAGACTCTTTATACAATTCCATTGCAATACTGACATTTAAAAAAACCTAAATAAATTGGGTTGCTAATTATAAAAAAAATAAGTGTCAAAGCCAAAGCATCAGCAGTTCTACAGCTTTTGGTAAAAAATGTTCTCTCTCTGTCTTCAACAAGAAGAGATGCAGATTTTTTACACAGAAGGATAAGCTTAACTTCGTACTTACAACTCTGGATAACTGAAAATATTATTTTATTTTTTTTAACAAATTGCAATATCAAGTGAATTTATAAGGTTACAAAGAACATTCTTAATGTTACACCCTGATCCAGTACCGACACAAAGGGGAGAATATAAAAACTTACAAAGTTATCATCACCAAGGCTGCTACAAGAACTGTTTAGCTTTTATCAGGACACTTCAATTGTTTTCACATTAACTTTAGTAAGAACAACATATATAATAAAGTGTACTTTACCTTTTTATCCCCCTGTTTTCTCCTCCGTAGCCCTGGTCTGTAATCATCTCCAAAGCGCAGAAAGTAATAATAAGAAACTAGTCGTTCTATGGGATCTCTTATGACATTTATGTAAATTGGTTTCTTTTTAACACCAAATCTAAAGTAAAAAAGGAAAAAAAGTCTTTTAAAGACCAAATCAAAGCTTGTCATCTAATACTTAAAAGCCTGTCTCTATCAGTACAACCGAAATCTATATACAGAGAAGATGATGGTGAGAAGTTTAATGATCACATCCTCTCCTCCTCATATCCAATGCGTTACATAGATATAAAAATCAGTTCAATTTCAGTTTTCCTAGGACTGGGATTTTAGGGGTTTTATTAAGAGAAACAAACCAACCTGAAATATTCTCACATAATAGATACTAAAAATGTTTATACAACCACCCTGACTTTGGAAATGCCTTAATTAGTCTAGCAGCCGTGTACATGTTTATCATAAGTACGAGGAAGTTTGATATTGAGTTCCTGCCCTCCCGAACTGCGCTATGCAATGCTGCGAGTGGTTCTCCTGGCAGGTCTCCAGCCGTCAGAGACATGATCTCTAACAGAAGGAAGACAGAGCTCAGAGCCCATCCATTACCTGGGCTGAAGCCATATGGCTATGCTTATTAAATAGAAGCCTAAGATAGTATCTGTAACCATTTTCACTTCTCTATCTAAAAATGTAAAATTTTTCCTTAGACATTTATCCTAAGCAAATTTTGATTTACCGTGGTACAAACAGGAAACTTGATGAAATGAGGTGGTAAGCTCATGGGACACATGGGAAAGATTTAAACCACCAAAACTGTTTTGTGCAAATGCTACCTTTCAATGATCTACGTTCAAGACAGCTTTTACGATGCATTTCTCAGTTTTATTTTCTTTTCCATTTGAGGCATTACTGTGGCAAATAAA
The DNA here is from genome assembly GCA_034008185.1 of Gorsachius magnificus. Lineage (NCBI taxonomy): Eukaryota > Metazoa > Chordata > Aves > Pelecaniformes > Ardeidae > Gorsachius > Gorsachius magnificus. Next base: position 73,440,532 of record CM067085.1, on the reverse strand, counting down.
TACGGTATCCGAACATTAAAGAGGTTATATCACAATGGAAATTGCAAGTATGTCAAGTGCCCTGAAGTAAAGCTAGTAGCTGGCGAAAAAAAAAAAAAGATTCTCTTCTGTTCCCATGCAAACTGGGAAAGCGTCCTGCATCGACAGAGGGCCATCCAAGCCTCCCAGCCTGGCTAAACCAGAGAGTGCTCATAGTGATAAGCTGCAGTAGTGTTGTTGTTAAGTGGTGCTCTGTAAATTATAATAGCAGATACTGCTCATATGAGGAATCTTAAGTTGAAAAGCTGAAGAACAGAATCATAGAATAAGCAGCAGAAAAAAGTTAGAAAAAAACCTCAAAACAACCAGTTAAAAGGCATTGCTTTGGCAAAAGACCAGCACTACAGATACAGAAATTGTTAAAGGCTACAGAAAGAGCAATTGATTCTTCAGATGCTTCCAGCAGAGCACCCATGAATCGGACGGTAGCAGTTAAAGGCAGCATTGCTGACATCTGTCTGTATGCCAGCTCTTACTCCCCAAAGCCCGCAAAATACGAGTGTGTAAATGGTTCAACCATTCCGATGCAAAGTCCGGACTCCAAACTGCACCCTCTTCCAGGTCCGCTGAAGTGCCCGAGACATGCGCGTGTGCCCCCTTCTGCAGACTCTACTGCGAGTGCTGTAGAAGGCTCTAAGAAATCATTTTGATATAGTATAGTAATATGTACCTGTGGGCTAAATGAAGCTGTCAAAAACCTTGGAAGTATTTGTGCTGGATTGTACATTCATATGAATTTGCACATGACCTTGCAAAACTGACTTCAGTTACAATACTTACTATTGTAACTTTATTAATAATGTAAATTATTTGGCCACTGCATTGTCAAAGAACTTTTTTTCCAACTGTTTACCAGAGAAAATAAGGAATAAGGGTGGATCAGAAATTAAAAAGAGGGAAAAAATTTTCAACTTTTATTACTGTAACTTCTACATGTATGGGTTATGATAACCTGTCCTCAATACTGTAAGTCATTGATTGAATCCAGTACTTTAAGCTTCAGCGTAATTTAAGAGGTATTTCTGATATTTGACAGTGGACCTAAGTCTGACGTCTGTGTTTAAGCAGGCATAGACTTTTCTGAAATATTTTATATTTCTCAACTCCAGGAATGTTTACTACAAGAACACTCCTTACAGCCTTAAAAGTGTGGGCCTTGCCAAGCACAACCACAGTGTTCAAGATACTATTTCAATAACAAAAACCCAAAGTATGAGATAGCAAGCGGTTGTGGGAAAAAAATAAATCATTTAGGTGAAAGGATAACAAATGACAAACACAAGGATAACACAGTCCTGGAGGGAAGATGCAGATGAAAGAAATCTGTGAAATTTCTTAGATGCTTTCTAGATGTAAAATAATTATTTTAATTTTAAAAGTTCCACTATCCAAAAATGTTTTCAGCTTTATGAAGTGAGTAATGTATAAAATAACATTCACCTTTGCTGTTCCAGAAAGCTGTTATTCAGTTCAAGGGTTTATTAATGTTGCAGCATTGTAACTTTAAAAAGGCAGAAAGGGAGCTAATGAAATTTGATGCATTTTATTTTATTGATTGATTCGCAATTAAGACTTCTTGCCTGTTACTTTTTGTAAGCTTCAAGCTTTTACTTGGTGCCATTGGTAATTTCCAGCTACGACTGGTAGCTTTTAGCATTTTCTATTATATAATATACTGTACTGGGAATCTATGAAGCTCTTGCTTCCCCTTCTCCTTCTTTGTAATAAAAAGCCAGAATTAAAAATCAGCATACATAACAGGACATAATAATTAAAAGCAATGACTAAACAAAAGAAATTCTTACATACAAAAAGCTCATTTCGTTAAATAAATGTTTTAATACACAGAAACAGAACATAACTGAGGATTGACCAGCAGCAAGAGTTAAAAGCAGTGGTTACCATTGCTTGTGCAGTCGAATACGCCGAGATCTGAAAAATCCGCTTTCAATTTTAAACCATTTTCCACGTGCTGCAAGGGCAAGATGAAGCACTGCCTAGCAAGCATCTTAAGCAAAACTGACTTGCCAGTTCAAGGGGAGGTTTCACAGGACTGAGCTACTGAGGATCACTGCTTTAGATCCAGAAGCAAAAATAAGACAAGAAAAGAAACACAGGGAAACGGGAATACAGATATGATCCTGAACCTTTGAAGTCACTGGAAGGATTTTTTACCTCATTTTCTTTTAAATTAAATTTAGAAGTAGCAGGATTTAACTTCATAAGAATTATTTCAATGCTTTTTACAGCAAGTCAAATTACTACAGGCCAGAAAATTGCTTTAAAATGTAACTTTTAATATTTTCATAAACTCTAAAGGGATACTCTGATAGGGAAGAACTGCATAACTTAAGAGGCAGGTGGTATTGCTTGTTGTATGAAAAATACCTGAGAACAGGTGTGCTGGTTTTGGCTGGGGTAGAGTTAATTTTCAACACAGTATCTAGGATGGGGCTATGGTTTGGATTGGTGCTGGAAACAGGGTTGATAACCCAGGGATGGTTTCGTTCCTGCTGAGCAGGGCTCACACAGAGCCAAGGCCGTTTCTGCCTCTCACCCCACCCCACCAGCGAGGGGCTGGGGAGGCACAAGGAGCTGGGAGGGGGCACGGCCGGGACAGCTGACCCCAACTGCCCCCAGGGGTATCCCACACCGTATGACGTCATGCTCAGTGTATAAAGCTGGGGGAAAGATGGAAGGGGGGGACGTTTGGGGCGATGGCGTTTGTTTTCCCAAGTCACCGTTACGCGTGACGGAGCCCTGCTTTCCTGGGGATGGCTGAGCCCCTGCCTGCCGGTGGGAAGCAGGGAGTGAATTCCCTGTTTGGCTTTGCTTGCGTGTGCGGCTTCTGCTTTCCCTATTAAACTGCCTTTATCTCAGCCCATGAGTTTTCTGACTTTTACTCTCCCGATTCTCTCCCCCATCCCACCAGGGGGGAGCGAGCAAGCGGCCGCGTGGGCTCAGCTGCCGGCTGGGGCTAAAGCACGACAACAGGCATCTCAAACTTCCCAGAATGGGAAGTTGATCCTAAGGCAGAATTGCCAGTGTTCCAGAGGAAAGCCAGGATTTTCAGAATAACAAGCCTGTAATTCAGACAAGAAGTACTAAAGCTAGCATATAAATAGTTTTTAAATAAGACTCAGCTACATTTTATCATACAAAAAGACAAGAGAAAACGCTGAAAATCAACCCCAAATATTGCTCATCATAGGAATATCAGTGTGTGAATTTTCCAGAACTGCAGGTGTCAGACTTTCATCACTAGAGGGCACCGATATCCCAGCTGGAGCCAAGCAACTTAAACTACTATGCTACTCAACAGATGAATCCAAGGGTAACATACTTTGCAAAGTCCAAATAAGATATATGTCCATGGTAAAATCCTGGTTTCATTTCCTTCCAGGAAGTCACATTCTTCACAAACCGGACCTGTAAAAGTAGATAGCAGAAAGTCTTTCTGTACAGCTGGAACACATTAAGCTTCCCCATACATGGTGTTTTCTGGTTTGTAAGTAAAACCTTATAATGCATTAGAAAAAAAGTCTATTTTAAATATTACCAAAGAATTTCTGCCAGCTAAAATAGACTCTTCTGCAAGCATACAGATGACTCATTTTAGATCATCACAATTTAATGATCAGAAACTAAACGAAAGAAGAATACAGCAATCAGAAGGGCAGTTCAAGGAAAGCTACCACAAAAACATTTGCAAGACAAACATTTAAATTTTCGTCAGCCGTTTTATATTTGCAGTTTGAAAGGAATGCAGAATTCCCTCAGCAATAAGTAGAGATGCAAGTACACCTTTGATGGAACTGTCTGTATTTAGACCCTCACGTAAAACTGTACCAGATTTACAAGCATGTTCTTAGACCTATTTTACTGGGACATAAGAAACAAATCTGATGGCTCATTTGCTTCCCCATCCCAAAATGCTATGCAGGAGTAATCCAGAAATGTTATAAATGTATATGGTGTAAATTAGATCTAGAGTTTACCACATTTTGAATAGTTACCTTAAGCCTAACATTTCAGTGAAAACTTCAAGTTAAAGCATAAAGCAGACCTTAAACAAGGGCTGATAAAGCAATTAGTGGCAAACTTCACAAAAATAGGAATAGCTTTACATTTCAAAGATAAAAACAAAATAAGATACCCGACCCAAACCAGAAAGTACGATCAAATTAAATGGGACATGCAAATCCTGATAGAGCTTGGCTTTATTAGACGAACAGAATATTTTAACATCAAAGCATTTAACTCAAAGTTATTTCAAAACTAGTGAATTGGATAATAAAAAAAAAAAAGATGATAAATTTGTACTGCCTGAGCTGTCTGACAATGATACGCCATTTCTGAGCTGAGAATTAGAAGAGAGCGTTTCCTACACATCTACATCATCTTGTCTGTTATACAGTGACACAGATAACCAAAGATACTGAGGTGAGACAAGACAGCCAAAAAGGAAAGTTTGAGAGCTCAAGACAACACACTAACATTTGGTAAGGTCTAATGGATTAAGAGTGTCCTGAAACATTATGCTTATTATTTATTACAACCAACCAATTGAGGATTTTAAGAGGCAAGACTGGCCTGCTGCTTTTTCTGCAAATGTGCAAAACTTGCAGTTTAGGATTTAGGAGGTTGATAACCTTTACTTATTTCTTCAAACATTGCCTCTTGGACTCTCAGGTAAAAAAAATGGATATTGCTTTTTAATAACAGGCAGCATTCATTTTTTCAGTGTACAAATTTCACAGCCTGTAGCATTTCACAATTTAAACCACATATTGCACATGAAAATTGTGGAAAGTCTAGCTGAAAAGCACTGCACAATGTTATACAATGGTGCTTCAGTGGCCTTCTGTCTGGCTTTGTCACAGCACATACTGATAATATCTATGAGATTTTGAATCCAGTTAAACTACCTTTACCGCTACGAGGTTAGCAAATGTGATGCCCATCTACAAGAAGGGCCAGAAGGAGGAACTGGGGAACTACAGCTCTATCAGCCTGACCTCAGTGCTGGGGAAGGTTATGGAGTGTTTCATCCTGAGAGCCATCATGCAGCACGTACCAGGCAATCAGGCCCAGTCAGCATGGGTTTGTGAAAGGCAGGTCCTGCTTGACTAACCTGATCTCCTTCTGTGACAAGGTGACCCACTTAGTGGATGAGGGAAAGGCTGTGGATGTCGTCTACCTAGACTTTAGTAAAGCCTTTGACGCCATTTTGCACAGCATTCTCCTGGAGAAACTGGCTGCTCGTGGCTTGGACAGGTGTACTCTTTGCTGGGTAAAAAACTGGCTGCATGACTGGGCCCAAAGAGTGGTGGGGAATGGAGTGAAATCCAGTTGGCAGCCGGTAACAAGTGGCGTTCCCCAGGGCTCAGTACTGGGGCCAGTTCTCCTTGATATCTTTAATAATGATCGGGGGGGGGGGGGGGGCGAGTGCACCCCAGCATGTTTGCAGATGACACCAAGTTGGGCAGGAGTGTCGATCTGCTTGAGGGCAGGAAGGCTCAGCAGAGGCCAATTGTGTGAGGTTCAACAGGCTCAGTCGGGTCCTGCACTTGGGTCACAACAACCCCACGCAACGCTACAGGCAGGGGGAAGAGGGGCTGGAAAGCTGCGGGGCAGGAAAGGACCTGGGGGTATTGGTTGACAGTCGGCTGAATATGAGCCAGCAGTGTGCCCAGGTGGCCAAGAAGGCCAACAGCACCCTGGCTTGTATCAGGAATGGTGTGACCAGCAGGAATAGGGAAGCGATCGTCCCCCTGTACTTGGCACTGGTGAGGCCGCCCCTCGAATGCTGGGTTCGGTGTTGGGGCCCTCACTCCCAGAAGGACATGGAGGGGCTGGAGTGTGTCCGGAGCGGGGCAATGAAGCTGGTGAGGGGTCTGGAGCCCAAGGCTGATGGGGAGCAGCTGAGAGACCTGGGGGTGTTCAGCCTGGAGGAGAAGAGGCTGAGGGGAGACCTTATCGCTCCCTACAGCTGCCTGACAGGAGGGGGGAGCCAGCAGGGTCAGTCTCTTCTGCCAATACGTGATAGGACAAGAGGAAATGGCCTCAAGTTGCGCCAGGGCAGGTTTAGGTTGAACATTAGGAAAAATTTCTTCACCGAAAGGGTTGTCAAGCATTGGAACAGGCTGCCCAGGGAAGTGGTTGAGTCCTCATCCCTGGGGCTATTTAAAAGCTGTGCAGCTGTGGTGCTCAGGGACAGGGTTTAGTGGTGGGATGGCAGGGTTAGGGTAATGGTTGGACCTGATGATCTTAAAGGTCCTTTCCAACCTAAACAATTTTATGATTCTACAAAACAAACCACACTTTCATGACTGTACCTTTCAAAGATTAATGGCAAGATATTTTCAGTGGAAAGCCTCAGCTATGAATATTTTTATACCTGGAAAAGAAGCTTCCTAAACGCAAAGTATATATTATCCTCCCTTCCCTCACCCCAAAACCCCAAAATGTCACAGTTGGTTGATACAACTCCACAAATAAAACTGTTTATGCTCTCTCTTGTGTGTAGTGCAGCATGCATATTAAATCATATATCTCAGTTTCATTTCCCTGAACAAACTTTCTGATGCACCAGCTAGATTTCAGTTTCTAATAGACTAGGACTAGACACAGGGAAACATTAAGTGCAAAATCCCAAGGATCAGTCCTGTCTTAGATTTCCATGCCACCATCTGGCATTAAACCTTAGATGTTCCAGTAATAGTTAAAAAAATCCTTTATTGTCTTTGTCTTACAATGTCGTTGGTCTGCTAAGGAAATAATTTTTATGAACATAGAAAGGATGTTCTCGCCTTTTATTAACACCAGGCAAGCTAGGAGAAGGCTAGGGACGCTTTATAAGGCAGCTGTGACATTTACATCTGCCTTAAGATGGACCAGAAACACACTGTGCCCCTGAGAATTTAAGTTTTTAACACCTATAACTAGCCTGCAGGCAAGAGATTATCCACACACCCCCACCCTAGTTTGCAGCATTCCAAAAATCAGAATTGTTCCAGGTCACAGACAGCCTAATGAGTCTGGATTCACACATTTTAGAGCAGATGAATATTGCTTGCTGCTTCATACTGCTAAATATGATCAATTTTATCTTTCTTTTTAGGGCTTAGCAGATACTGGAGCTTTCAAGAGACCAAGCGAGCTTCTCCATCTAAACCCAACTGAATAAAATTTGAAGTTACTTTAAAAGTTCAGATAGACGTGAATGGAATTCCTGTGAAGCTGTTTCATGGTGCTTTTATATAATCAGCTACAAAGTTGCTTCACAGCCTTTAGTAAGTGAGAGATCAGCTGAGCTTCACTGAATTAAAAAGCCAGATCAAACGTACTCTGGGGGCGTAAGATGTCCTGAAAGGTAAGTTAAATACATTCAGTTTCTAGGACGATAAGAATTTAAAACAAGTCCCAGTGAGGCAAAAGGGAAAAAAAAAAAAAACAACAAAAACCCACAACCAACCAACAGCACACTTGGTCTAAGCAAAAAGCCCTGGGAAACCTGTGCATGCAAACCACAGTGATGTTGTAAGCTGTCATCTCTGTCCACTAACCCCTTCCATCAATCCCTCTTCCCTACAGTCTGGACACACACATACACACCCTCTTCCCCCAAAAGGTGGTACCGTCATTGCCCTGTGGCCTGGTATCACATGGACTATTAGATACCAAAAAAGCTCCCTGCTTTTCATGTCATTATATTTTAGTTTTGCTTGTCAATTGCTGAATAACTGACTTAAAATTACAAATAACTGGGGGGGTTGAATACCACCAGTCCAGCCTGGTGAGGACACGTGAGGATTTTCCATTCGAACTACAAAAACCGGGCTCTCAAGTAAGACTGAAGACCAACGTCATTTCCCCATTAAAGGAAATCTCATGTTTCCCCATTAAACGAAATCTCAGATTCAGATTTGAAGACCAAGCATGATGGGATGGCTGATTCAGAATCCCTCTGCAGGAAGGCACTGGTAGCTTCGCAAACCAATTGTCATAGAAGTTAATAACTTATAGTTCGCTCCTAATCAGAGGGTCAGGAATGCTGGAAACAGGCTACAGCATGCCTTTAGCTGCACACCATGAGAAACCACAAGCAAGCAGAAGACAAGAGCAGCTGAGAAACAATTTTGTGAGATGGTGAAAAGACAAGAGTTCACCAATTCAGCCACGGTACAGCCAGGATACCCGCCTCGCATGAACAGTTCTTTCTCAGAAGGAAAAATACACTTGGCCCGTGTACAGCAGTGGACTCTAGTACTCACTAGGCCATCTAACTCCACGAGAAAAATTCCTAAATGTTCAAGAGCACATGACAGTACTTCCACTTCTAACAGAGTTGCTGCAACCTTTTACTTGTTCCACTTCTGACAGCCATTGAAACCTTCACCAGCAGAGGAAATAAGTACTACTAAAGTCAGTAAGAGTGTGCTATCCTCTGAGAGGCCACTGTTTTAGAATACATTTAGAGGCAAGATTATATACTTTCAGGTTGCGCTTTTGAGAAAAAAGGAGAGAGAAACTGTGGGAAGAAAAAAGAACAAGGAACAGAAAACAGCAAGCCAAGGGAGTGCAATGCTGGATAATTGTACCATGGCTTTCCTATGTTCACAACACTACAGATAACGTGTTCTCATACCCCCTTTTCTAGTAATACATCAGGAATACCTGCTGCAAGATGGAACGCTAATTTAGTGTTAAATGACAGTTTCACCATGTAACAAAAAAGCTAAAGTTTGTGGGGCTGGTATGCCATCCAACTGGCCACAACACAGGCATACCTGCATGGACAAGCAGTATCAGTACTGAACCATGCAAGCAACAAATAAAACCCAACCAAACAGCTACTCTGATTTAATGAAAGCAAGTAGTTTTGTTACAGACTGCACAGGTCAGAAATGGAACATGGGCAACATGGCACTCAGTTTGCTGCAAAGTAAAAGGCCCAACCTGTGGAAAGAGGGAGCAGTTCCCAGGATCCTGCTGTCAGAAGCTGCAAAAGAAAGGAGAGGTGCTAGGACAAGCTCCATCTGAAACTAAACTGGATGTGTTAGGGACTCCTATTGGATCATCTCAAATCAGATACGGATTATATTTGGAATGGACTTTAAATAAGGGTTTTTTCAGATTGCATTCAAGAAGTAAAGGTTTCACATATGGACAGAGAACTTAAAATCTGTTACAGAACTAGAATAGTTTGGAAAAAGTACAGCAGAAATAGCGCATAACAGGGGGCTTACAAATTTATGTCAGGCCCAAGGCAATCTTCACCTTGCTTAGGGAGATTTGTTTTAGCAAACAGTATCACTGATAAAACAATTTTGCCTCTATGATGTATTTATGTATGCATATATATGCACATACACCTAATGCACTCCCGTCAGCTATACTGATGAAGGTGGCATGTCAATATTCCATGCACATCCAAACCCACAAAGAGCAAACCCACATCCACCACTACTCAGCACCCCCACCATCTCCAGAATTGTGTTATATGACTTACAATGCAAGTTGCTACCTCGATATGCTAAAGGTAAATAATTATTTCTTCTTCTTTGAACAACTATGCTATATATAAAGTTTTTCATTGTCAGCATCTCCCAGTTAATGGCCACTGAAGAAGAGGAGTATCAATTGTCAACAACATTATTTATCACCTTGGATAATAGCACAGGATCACGTCAATGTAGGACTGCTAGTATTGTATACATGCCCAGCATTGATAGATTTTCATTTTTCAGTAGCTAATTATTAGAGGGAAGGTGAGGAGGAGAGGTTCTCTTAAACAAAACTAAGCCCCTAAAGAATATATTTGATTTGAATGATATTCAGGCAAAAGCAGAAATTTAAGGCAAGGTTGCCCACGTTTAATTTATACCATGACTAGCTCTCCGGTCCTTCAGGACAGACCACTACAATTCAAAGAGACACCTTGACAGAAACAGCATCTGTGTTCGGAAGCGCAGCACTAAGTATGACTGACTTGAGCAGGATTTTTAATTAGCAGAGATAGGCTTGTTAATTCTTTTGAAAAAATCACTCTGCTGTTGGTGTCTTTAGTACTTGTTCTACGCAGTCGACAGGAGTACAGGGACGGCTACCAAATTTACTCTTCGTAATCTGAGTAACCAGGTATGACAAATTCACCTTCATATTTAGGAAAAGATTTCACAAACGCAAAAACCCAAGAGTAACACAACCCCACTATCAGAAGACAGGTTCCCAGTCCCACACCACGTACACTCTATGTCCCCTGCACTGAGGTCCCTACCCTCCCACATACAGAACTGGAAGCGGAGGGCCCGTTACCACCCCCTTTCCCGTGCCCCGCTCCGGCACCTGTGCTGCGCTGTTTCTGCCTGTAGGCATGCACTTAAAGGAGCTGGAAGCCTCAGTGCTGACATGCTGCAATGCAGAACAGCTCTTGCCTCTCCACTGCGTATCAACTTAAGATGATAAGCATTCAACTGGCAGTATCCGAGAGTTTGGAAACATTTTTTTTTTTTACAGACAGGGATGATGGTACAGTGATGTTTCAGACCTCTGACCTCAGCTCCTTGCATGTGCACTCACGATGAGCAAAGAAATACTATTTTAAAAAATAAAACAACCCCCCTAACTCCCTCACTACACCCCACCCCAAGAAAAACAGAGCACTGATCCTCTATCATCTGTTTTTTAATACCCATTATCTGATGCAGTGGTAGCCATGATCATTTCTAGCCTGGGACTACACTGATTTTAGTGAGAGCTTTAAGTGGACGCAAAATGACCCATCTTTTGGAGTGCAAGCTATTTACAACCACTTCTTTCTACCTGTTTTTTATCACCTGTGAGACCTGACCAGAGCTAGTACCAAAGACAGAAGTGTAGCCCTGACAGCATGGCACAGTGCCTGCGCTACTTGGAGACAAAAGCACGTAAGACTGCATTCACTGCAGATGGAGATGAGAGGCAAATATTATTACACAGCCAAAAGGGAAATAGTTGACAATACTCAATAAACTTTTACAGTTGTAACAACAGTAAATTCTGCCCTAGCTGTATCCATTTTTAGCTTTGTTTTTGTCTGATAAATAGATACTTATCACCTCCAATAGCCCAAACACCTAAACCTATTATTTAATAAATAATATGAATTCTCTACAAAGAAAACAAACACATTAGAATTCATTTCTATTGGAAAATGTGACATAAAAGCCAATTCCATCAGACCAAGTCTGCAATAGCTAAAAAGTTTTCTATACTTTCCCCTTGTTTAATAAAGACATCCCAAATGCAGCAGCTTACCTGATCTTGCAGAGACATAACAGGATTATTTTTGGTTGTATTGATATGTAGAACATGATACTTGTTCTTTGCACAAAGATCATAGGCAATATTTGTGAAGGATGTGCTGGCAGTCTTAGGTACTCTGTTGTAAATAATCACCACATCATCTTCTTCATCCAGTGTCACATCTTGTCGGGGGCCATCTACTGTATGACGTTGTTCTATTTCTCTGACTTCATGTCTTGCAATAGCCCTTTCTGTTAAGGATGACAAATACAAAATTTCAATGTAAATATCAACAATTTTGAAGTTCAAACTATAGAATGCAAATAACCTGGTGCAAAGCAGTAACTCCTCAGCACAAAGGAAACACTTGTTGTCATATATATTTCTGACACGTCCAAAGCAAAACAGAATCTATAAAATGTATGAATGATATAAGGTCTGACACAGAACATGAAGACCAGAAAACATTGTTGTAACGGAATAACTCAAGCAGATGGAGAATAGGAATTTTCTGAAGACATACTTAGGGAACATATACTGTATTCCATGACTCATGCTAATGTTACTGAAAGCCATCGTCTCTAAAGAAAAATGTCTACAAAGCGCTATCAAAATGGTGATGTCCCCAAAATATCCCAAATAATTTCTATAAACCAACTATTTAAAAATTACAATGAACGGAATAACTCAAGCAGTTATGGAGAATAGGAATTTTCTGAAGACAGTAGAAACACTGACACTATAGAGATTTAGTCAATTAACTGTGTGGAGGCACTGAATTCAGATGAAACCACTGTTTTGTTATTTCAATTGATACAAGCCCAAGCGTAAAGCATTACAATAAAGGAGTTTGCAAAAATTCAATTAGATTTATTAATTTCAAGTTTGACAAGAACAGAAGAAAGAGGTGCTTATGAAACAGTTAACATTAAGGTGAAGACTGGTCTCCGAGTACTAAAGTACATCAAATACATCAAAAAGAAACATGGAAAAGCAAGCTATGAGCAAGACATTTTGGCAAGGTGAGTACATTGCAAATAAACCATTTTTCCTTTTATACAAAGGGCAATACTCTGAGTAATTGAACTCTGCTTCAAGTGCTAAAAGCCTATTTGGAAAATAAAAACCACAGTATTACAGCATTTTTTTTTTTGCTGCTGCTGAATATCAAATACTTTGTGCTGATTCAGACAAAGCTTTGTTCTATTCCAGATAAGTATATACTTTAATACGATTTGTAATACAGATGTCAAAGCATCTTTTCCAATTCATTTATTGTGATACCGCCTTTAATAATGTATTCAAAGAAATCTGCGTCGGCCAACAGTGCAAGCTGAAGTCAGTACCACAAGAATAACCTGTAATTCTCTGTATTATGTTCTTCCACAGGAATTCTCTGTATCACGTTCTTCCACAGGGTATAGCTCCTCCTAGATGACACGCTTTTAAGAGCAGCAGCTCCTGGCCTTTACTTCCCTTGCTTCTTGTAACCCAGCTCCTTCTATTCTCTTTCACCACATCTCTTTAATTATAACATAAAATCACTTTTAAAGCAGAATCATTAAGCTGTGAACACCACTAGCCTGTAATTCCACATAAATTGTCTTCAACCACAAACTTCCATCTGTCTGAAATGCTTCAAAGCTCAAACTCGCTCACTCTCTCATATGCTCGTATCTCACACCCCATAACTAAGTTACATCAGTATGAAAATGTTTGTAGAAAATGCTTATTGAGTATATCTCAATTTTCCACATGACATCTGTTGCTCCCCACTACATCAGTCACAGTTTTTGCTCCTTCCCTTCTCATTTGCTACCTCTCCCATCACTGCTGGCAAACGTCCTTATTTTGGAAAGAGATGAGGCAACAGACTCAGGTTTCATCTATCTGGAGATGGCTACAACAAAAAGGCATGGGCAATTCTCCCCTTCCTGCCAGTAACAGATTAGAGGAAGCATTTGGTAGGGGACATAGTTAACCACATGGCTGCCCAAGGCTACATGGCTACTGAATACCACCTAGAGAGGCTGAAATGAAACAAATTTAATTTGTGTTTTCTATACCAGAGTAGTAGATCTCATCTAGATTTGAATCATAACTGCACAGAACTCCAGGGCTGATGAGGCTGGCTAGTGCAGAGGGAAGCTTCTTTTACGTGTAAGAAGTAAACATTTGTGAGAAATGGGAGCGATGAGAAGCATTCCACTAATGAGGTATTTGAAACCGTGATGATTCAAGAATTAACGTGATAAGTGCACTTTAAAGGCTATGCATAAGATATAAAAGAGGTATGATTAAATGCAATTAGCAGGAAGGCTATTGCATACAATCACCTTCAGCTTTGTACGGTGAGAGGGGAAAGCGAGAACCCACACAAGGGGAAGAACCTTCACAAGTACAGAGTACACAGACAGTTGCATTATCAAAGAGGAAGGAGGCTTTAAACTTCAAATTAAAATCAAAACTAAGCTTTATGATAAAGAACCGCAATCACCTTTCTGAAAGAACTGCATAGTTAAAACCCGAAAGCTGTGATGAAGTGCAGGATATGAAGTGCTGAAGTGCAAGGGAACCTAAAGCTGGTGAGAAGCAGGTGAAGCACCTGAAAGCATCTAATAGGGTCAGCCACCCGATGACCGATGTCACTGCACTCTTAACAGAACAAGGAAAACTGCAAGTTTTTATAAAACACACGGTTTTTCCCAGTCATGAGCAGTTTGTAGTTTTTCCTGTGAAGGAAGAATTTCCCTGTGTTTTCCCTGTGAAGTCAGGAATCTTTTTTGTTACTTTCTGCAAATTCAGTTTAACTGTTAAATGGCCCCATGATTTGATCCATATGAATTCTATTTATTTATTTATTTATGGGGCAGGGGGAGGGAAAGTGGGAAAGTCCAGTAATTGTAACAGGCAACTCTGACTAGTCTTCGGCATAACTATGTTAATCAGGAGTTAGAGAATTTGAGTAGTTGATGAGCATTTGATTAACTGTTTCATTTGCTCTTCTATAAAATTTAAATCATCCTGGAAATAGAAGTCCTGTAACGGTTGAAAAATGAACATTGCTTAATTGTTTTCAGAAGGACAGTAGAAAATGCAATGTATGCTTTAATGACTCTTTACATGTGGAAGATGAGGAGGAAAAAGATGCTAGGTATTTATTAAAGTATATTTTGTTTAGCAAAAATCTCCTTAGATGTCAGCCCTGCAAATTTAACTTTGATTATGAGAACTTGTCTACATAAGGTTGGATTGGTTTCACTGAAATAAATTTTAAAAAATCATCAGGTTTATTATTATTAAAAAATAATAATTTCTTTCCCATCAGAGATCCTGTGGACAAAATTATGTCCTACAGTCTCATTGCTTTCACTGCATTCTATTTAAACTTCATTTTGTAAGAAAAACGTCTAGGCAAAATTAAGAGCCAAATGTCTGGGTTAAGACTGTCTACACTAAGTTTTACGCTAATTAACGATATCAATTTTAAAAGCTAAGCAGCATTTAAGCAAGTGGTACTTTGACTACAAGACAGTTTTTCATAGTAATATAATACAGGATCATTTTAAGGCATAAAATATTCTGTCTTGCGCTTTTTTATTACTGCCTATTTAGGTTCACTGTAATGAATGCTATAATTACCATACAGTTGGGAAAAACGCTGTTCTGTCGTCTGCAGTTGTCCTACATGAAAACTTTCATCAACTGCAAGGACAGTTTGCACCCAGGCCGTACCACATATCATCAGTGTGATAAAGGTTATTTACCAGCAGATGACTTGTTTGCAGAAAATCTTCAGTTGGCAGAAGTAGCTGTTTTGCAAACAACAGAACAAGCTTCTTTTCTCACCCATTTGCCTACGTGTTCTTTGAAATCCTTCTTTATCCCACTTCTGTATCTGCCAGCACCTTCCCATGACTTGTGTTTCTTGAGCCATCCTCTTGCAGCAAGAACCCAGGAAACACCATGGCTAGCAACAAGTTGGTTTGCCAGTCAGATGCTACCAGAAAATAACCTATAATGGGCAAGTTAGGTCTTCTCCTTCAGCAGAAGCACCAATAGCAGCTTTTGATCTGTATGCCATCTCTGATTATGGAAAAAATTGAAATTATTTATCTTCAAGATTGCTACCCTTTCAAGTCAAAGCAGTTTATCAACTTGGAGAGAAATGGACAGACCAAGTTGTATCGCTTAGCCCTATTTTGTTAATACTATATATCAACTAATAAAACCACCTGTGAAAATGCCACATACACACCTATAAAAATATTTAAAAACGCAACTGAATATTTATGCAATTAGAGAAACAAATAACCCAACTGAACAATTTTTAAATAATTACAGAAACAAATCACTGTGATCATAAGCAGTTATTTGTCTATAGTCCTTGCACATTCAAATAGATGAATGTCTTAAATAAAACAAGTTTTATTAGCATTTCCTTCAAATCCAAGTGTTAACTGCATACGAGATATTATCTTCCCAAACAAAATAGAGTGGCATGGATTTTAACAACTTAAAGGTTAAGAAAACCAAATATTTAAAATTCCTTACATTTCTCACAAAAGCACAAGAACCCCCTGGGATTTCTTAACAAGAAAATATACCAAAGCCAGAAACTCTTCTCTCCACTGTAGCTTAGCACTTACCACTCTTGATGAAGGATACATTTTGAGCCTCACTGACTGTCAAAGTCAAATTAACTGAGTATCTGGAGGAATAATTTGGAGCATAGCGCCCTACTTCCCCAAACTATGCTCTTTGTCTTCTATGTCTATTTTCCTTCTGGATGTACCTACCGATATTATTTCGGCTTGCTCTTCAATATGTCTTATGTGCCTGCCATGCTTCCTTGTGAAACCTCCCACTCAGATGAGGAAAGGCTCGGTCTTAAAATAAATTTTAGCTCAGTAGCATTCAAGTGATGCCCAACAGAAAAGAAAAAAAAAAAAAAAAAAAAAAAAAGATGTGGACTCAAACTTCACTCACACTGACTCGATGGGAAGGAACTGGACAGCTCGTGGCACTGATGGCACCATCCCTCAGCAAGCAGTTGCTGCGTGTCTGTGACACTGGATGTCACTTACAAACCAGTAAGCAGGTTTCTTCCAGTTGGGAACAATATTGCAGCCAGCTGACCTGGTGTCTCAGCTTTCTTTCCACTGTGCTCCCAGGCCAATTAGGCAAGCAGCTGGTAGCCCGAGGCACTGCACAGCTCTCAAGCTGTTTCCCTGCCCAAAAGCTGCATTAAACACAATTGGCCTAAATACTGAACCCGAGCAGGACCGAAAACCTACTCGCTCTTGACTCCATTCTCCTCCGATGAAGAATGAAAACTGAACAGCAGCTTCAAAATGAACCATAATTATGTAGCAACGTTAATGTCCTGATTCATTTACAAATTACAGACACCCACCATATACACGTAGCCTTCATCCTTTGCTGAAACGCAGCCTCCTCTGGGGGCTGTCTAGCAGCATGCTACTTATAAACCAGAGCAGTGCTGCTGTATGTGGATATTGATGCTTCAGGGATGGAGAGGAGGAGAGAAAGAATCAATGGTGCTATGGCAATTTATGGCCATGGAGGATTTGTGTCACTATACCCAATTAAAACTGCAGGAAAAATATAGATTGAATTAATAAAAAACACCTAAAGTTAAATTTGTTCCAGGTGTCAGTATTAACATCCAAAGTCTTTCAAAGACCTTGAAGAAAAAAAACTAGAGCAGGATACAGTTGTTAAAGTCTTACTAACAGCAGAACTACTACAGTGGTTCTTTAGAAACTTCATGACTTAAAGACCAACGTGTATTTTGGGCAAGCATTTGGGTTCTCCTACTTTCTTTTCCTCTGTAAAAGTATTCCATGAAGCCTGCTGTCTCTTTATTGGTGATTAATTAACGTTTACTACTTTCTAAGGCAATTCTGGGTGAGCCATTGGCGGGGGGGTGTAGGGTGAAGGGCAGCAAACTTTTCCAGCTCCAGTAACTACAACGCTCCAAAAACCAGTCTGGGGGACTTCAGAGTCTCTCAGGTGTGACTCCTTACAACTGCCTCTAAGTGACCATCCTTAAAACTGTAATTAACTATTCTGATCACTATTAGCAGAGGTTAATATAAATATTACAAAAAACGTCAAGATACAAGGAAAGCTTGCTAGTTGATAAAAGTACGGACTGCTAGTCTTGCAAAGTGCCTCGGCTTAACAGAGCTGAGTGACCTTCCGCTGCTAAAGCAAATACAGCTTAAGTGTGAAGCAACTCAACACAGGCACGCTTACCCCCATCTTACCAAATTTTTATTAAGAAAAATAATAAAAGGATTGGTAAGAAACAAACCTGCCATTTTAGTTAAGCTTTTTCCATCACCAGTGAAACCGGACGCTAGTGAGAACATTGGTGCTCAAGCAGCCGACCACTGCCCTTAGACAGAGGCCAGGCGGTCCTTTTGCCTCCCCAGTCCCCCCCGCCCCCAATCGCTTCACATCTTCATAAATTTTGGTTACCAAAGATACCATTCCAGGAACCACATTTGTAGAAATCCCTGCTAATGCCATATGCAATAGTCGTAACTTATTCTTGCTAAAAAGAGAGTAACTCAGGCATCTACTAAACCCTTTAATTTAATATTTGTCTTTAAAATGTCCTCAAATTCCAGGACAGTCTCAAAACATATCTGCCCTGAGCCCAGTTCCAAACCACAGCAAGGGCAGATCATGTGCAAAGCACATACAAGGGCAGAAACAGAGCACAAAATTTAAAATAATACCAGAAAAGTTTAAGTTTTTTCAGTCAGGACAAAAAGCCCCATCTTTTCCTTCCCCATCTAAAAATTCAGTTGCCTTAGTGTCGGGAGATTCTAATGAATAATTTTAGAAATTTCCTTCCAGCTTGTTTTTTCCAATAAGGCATGAAAAGAAACAGGTATAAAAGATCTTCTGTAATAAAACCCAGTACTTTAGCGAACAATTAAAACTCACTAACATGGTCAAAACATTTTCTTTAATAGTGGTTAATGCATTTTCAGAACAGAAGGAAAAAGAACAGTCCAGACAGAAAAGACTTGTTTTCACACTTCAACAAATACATATTGGAACTGGTTAAAAGCAAAGATTAACCTCCCCAAAATCCCCAACACGGACCAGCAAGGAGGCACCTCCAGCTAGGCACAGGGATCGTTAACTAAAATCTAATGCAGCAGCTGTCTGAAAATTGGAAGTAGTGATGCTGAAAAACCTGCTACAGTTTCGTTAGCATTTGATACTCATCATTTAATTTCAAGACAGCATTTATGCCAGGGCTTTATTTTGAACACGTAAGTAAAAGCATATTGATTAGTATGTGATGTTGAAGGTATGATATTAAATGAAAAAATAAATTAAAAAAAACCCTTTATCCAACAGTAAAATCACTATCCCACATATACATCCAAGCTGGTTTTAACATCAGAGCCTGCATTTCTCATTTTTTCTGCAAATCTTTTCTAGTCAATAACTGCATTTGTCAGGAAGAAAGCTTAAGCTCTGATCAAGTATTTCCTTTCGTACCTTTTTTTTTTTTTTAAAAAAAAAAAACAACCCTACAATTAACATACAAACCATTCCATTGGGCAGAATATTTTAATGAAAGACTATGTTGTGGACCTTTTTTGATACAAGACCAGATATACCATGCATGTACCATAAAGTCACTCTGTGTTTTAGTTACATGATACATAGGACAGGTAAGGGCCTGCTTCTCAAGCTGCCCCAAGAAGGGCAAAGCTAAACAAAACCCATGAAAAGTCACAGACCAGATGAACATGCTTGCAACAAGCATGGTTACTCTCAGAAATAAAATATGGCCAATAGCAGACATTTTTGTGTAATAACATCCAATAAAATAGAGAAAAGGAGGTTTCATTCCACCAAATATGAAATTTTGGAAAATTTTTAAATGCTTGAAAAGGTGCACACTGAAAGCATATCTTCAGCTTTAACTACAGCATCACTACTATGACTCCTGAATATTGCAAATAATACTAATTAGAAGGCGACATAAAAATTTACAGAAATACTTTAGGCAACATGGTGTAGCAGTAGGATTTAAAACTAAGCACATGTCAAACAGCCCCATAAACTCCCCAAGTTCAGCCTGAACTGTTTTGCTTGACGCAAGTGTTGAATTCGAGTTAATGAATTAACATGAGAGCAAACGCAGTAGACACCATTCATCTTTTTTTCCTCCCAGCCACGTGCAATTTCAGGTTTCTTTAGGATGAGGAAATTCGAATAACAGATAGCTGTAAAGAGAAGGACGTAATCACACAAGGAAAAGGTTTGTGGCTTTTCAGGACCCCAAAACTGTCAGTAAACTGTTATGAAGCACTGTGACTACCCTAATGGCAATGAAAAATACTTGCAAATCAGGGA
The DNA here is from genome assembly GCA_034008185.1 of Gorsachius magnificus. NCBI lineage: Eukaryota > Metazoa > Chordata > Aves > Pelecaniformes > Ardeidae > Gorsachius > Gorsachius magnificus. Next base: position 73,420,792 of record CM067085.1, on the reverse strand, counting down.
TTTGTTCTCTAAATAATAAACCACAGCTAAGTATGTAACAGCAGGGCTTGCCCTTATTTATAGTGCCTTGATATTGTAATGCAGGTCTTCAGTGTTAGCAAGAAAAGTTAATGGAACTGTTTTATACATGGATACAGTTGTCACGAGCGTTCCACTATACAAATGTGCATGTCGCTCCTTCAAGCAAAATCCAATTCAAATAATGAAAGAAAGCAAGATCAATATAGATCATCTGACTCCATTTAGTAAGGCAGCCTGGAGACTGTTGTGTTATTTTATACAAGCTTTCTCCAGACATACAATCATTTACTTTTTCTAAAAGGGTACTGGCTAGCATAAAAGCAAACAGGATCACTAAACAGTCTGTTAAAATCACTGAGAGACCTGTAGGTATGGACAGTGCCGTATTAAAGTAAGTCACCATCACATTTAATAAAGCTAATTGGTACGATACGCCGTTATTTCCAACATATTACACTTATACACCAGCTTGCCTTCACACTTCTTGGCTAAACTAACTAATCTGGAAAACAAACTATTGCCAGCTCGTCTAGCAGCCAAAAAAAGGAAAATGGCAACCAGCATCGCCGTCTGATCAGAATGGCATTGGCGTGGTTAAGGTAGAAGATCTAAATCTTTTACTAGGAATCTTAGGAAGTTAGGACTACTAAGAATAAGCTTATGATAACTATGTAGTACCAACAGATACGGCACGGTATTTGCTCAATTAACGTTGGCTGTATACAGACGAAGCATTCACAGGGATAAACATGATTTCTAACCTTACTATAGTTAACAGGAGTTTGCGTGACGTCCTTTGAAAAACCAGAAATGAGTCTGCATGCTGAATGAGCCCTGCTGTTGTTAAGTCATAACAGAATTAATTTTAATTAATTTTAAAATACGGACTAGATAAGCTCTTGATTATGTTTTTTGTTTTCTTTGTGAAAACCATTTATCTTGCTCTTAGCTTCATTTTAAGAACTTCCAATTTAATTCTATACTCTGGTTGTTTTATATACAAATCAAAAGTATGTCTTATTTCCCCCCCAAATTGCAAATTGTTAATTGAGAGATTTGCTAGCTCATGTAGTTTAAATAACAATATATATACACATAAAAAATACTGCCTTATCTTTTATTCTGATCTCAGGCTTGCAGCCTAAAGACCTCATCTGAGACGGAGATGAAAGAGATAAGCATGAATAAAGATAATCTCCAACAACACACAGACCACTCAAAAAAATTACATTTCAGGAACCTCAAAGCCATTTTAAGTAAATGAAAGTACAAGAAAAACTCTTTTAATTAAATGCTAGAACTACAATGAACACTAAAGTAAATAGCTTTTAAACTACCTCTAGAAAACTCTTCTTGCTATTTCCTACAACTCTTCACACCTGGGGGTCCAAGCTATTCTCAGGCAGAACCAGGAAAATAAATGCATGCAGCATCAACCTGGTTCCTTTCTGCATACAAGAACCACCAGCCTTAAAGGTCGCCCTTCCCCTCCGATTTTCAGGGGATTAAAAGGAGCAGTGGCCCAGGGGACTCAAGGAGTCAGCAGAGGGAATATTACAGAGGAAGGCTCGCCAAGTCCTCGCAACATGTACCCTCCCTGGTCCTACCCTGGAAGTTCAGTTGGGCTTTCAGGACAGAAGCCCAGAAGAAATCCCTGGGATTTTCTTGAAATCAGGCATTAGAGAACACTTTTGACACAACTAGCCAGCTAACGCAAGCCTTCCACGTTCATTCTCTCCGTGCTAAGGAACAGTGGCAGTCACACTCAGCTCAAATATGCTTGTGTACCAACACCACCTCTATAAAACCTCTTCGCAGCAGACACTGATTAGCAAAATCAAAATTTCACAAACAAGAGCTTTATTTAGTTTCATGTCAGTGCGATACAGAGCTCCCTGTCCTCGGTAAACCCAGCAACAGTCCAGGATTGGGGAGGGGTGCAGTAAGGAAGGTGGCCAAAAAACTTCCCAGTGGTAGCCAGAGCCAGCTGCTTACTGAAAGCCTCTGGGTGTTAATCTTGATTTGGATTGGATTAAGCTTTTAATTAAAAAGAATTCTTTTCCTACATGCATGAGAAATATTTTGTTCTCTCCCCAAATCAGTCCTTTTTTGAACACGGAGGACTATTTGATGAAAATTTGACCAGAACAAAAGGGCAGGCAATTCCCTTGCTGCATCTTAGGTGAGCTCTTGCCAAAAAATAAAAACAACTCCAGCCCCTTGCTCAGACCTTTGGTCCCACAGCAGTAAGGGATACAATAAATCTGTATTCAATTTATAACAATCCATCCTGACTATAATATAGCGTAATTATTCACTATCAGAAGGTACATCATCCCTGAGCTTACTAAAAGTCAGAATTGCAGAAAGTTACACTGGTTAACGCAATGCCACTGAAATAAAATTTAAGAATAATTCCTACAGATACCCCCCAGTAAGACCACAGAAAAAGGAATCAAGATTCTCTTTTCACTATTTCAAGTTCATTAAAATATTCATTTTATGAAGGTCCCTGGAACAATGAGAAAGTTAATTTAGTTTTACATATTTTTGTTGGCATTTGATGTAGAATTGCACAGTATATAAAGAACTGACTGTTCCTGGGGAGAAAAAAAAAAGAAAAAAGAAAAAGGCCAAACTCACCACCAGGAACACCCACATATTTGGTCAGATTATCTTTCGCAGACATTAAGACTTTAAATTGTCAGATTTTATTTTATAGAAGCAAAATAATCTGCTTCCAACAATAGTCAATAGCCTAAAATCTAGCATTAACCCATTTCTAATATGGCTGAAACCTGTAGAGCTCTGCAAGGGAATAATCCTTTTGCTGTCGCTCAGAAAGTGGTTTGAACTGTCAATACCGAGCCACTTAAAATACTTTAACTAGATTTTAAAGAATGTATTACAGATTTCAAAGAATATTTTACATGGTCAGCCAAGATAAGAGTGCCAGTGCTAAAACTGCATTTGGAAGCAAAGATTTGTTGAAACTTCATGGCCCATGTTCCCAAAGAAAGGTGGGTGACGATGAGAACTTTGGGCTCTCACCAGAGATGCAGGTACAGCCCTCAGCTCAGCTTTCCCCCAAAAAGGCGTATGGCCGTAACGCTCCCTTCCTATGCCAGCATTAAAGCTACCAAAGAGTCATCTAAAACAAGGTTTTACCCTCTCTGTTCTTCACATCTCCATACGTGAACTGCAAATTCCTCAAGTTGCTTTTGCTTTAAGTCTCCAGTGACCACAGATGGTTTCCATATGTATAAATTAAATTTGCCTTGCTTTTGTATTGTCATCATCCTCAAATTCCATTAATCTCAAATACTATTTTTGTGTATACGAATAGTAAGGTTGAAAAGTTCATTTTTTGTGTTAACAAGCTGTAACCATGTAAGGACATATATATATTAATATCTGTTGGCAATTCAAATAAAGCATGTGTGGAAAAAAACACAAGCTTTCCTTTTTGCCATATGAAGTGGAAGTTTTTTCTTTGGAGTGTTAAGTCAAAAAGATTTTTCAATCTGAGCCATTACTCTGTGGGAGGTGGGACTATTATAAACTTCTGGGGGGGAATATACCAACTGATACATTTTTTTTTTGGTAAGAAATAGCTTATTTATCTGGGATACTTCAAAGCAAAAAATACCACTGGTGAATTCTGTTTCCAGGGAGATGACATATTACCTTCCAGAAACATGCCACACACTGAAGTTATTTCTTCAGATTGAGTGAGCACAGCAAAACACGAACAGGGCTCCTTTGCCATGACACAAGACTCTCTGGCAACATTGTTATATGAAGAATAAAATTAAGTAAAATAAAAGGAAATACAAGGAACTTTGACTCATGATCCCCAGCAAATGTAGTTATTAGAGGTAACTACCCCTGTATCAACAGAGCTCTGAAGACATCATATCGCAGTAGGAACTTTTCAGACTCCAGTTTGGGTAGAAACAAGGGGGAAAAGCCAAGAGGCAACAGCCCGTTGTACGACGGCATGGTTCAAAGGAAGCTGCAGGGTAAGTCACAGTGAGAATGAGCGTGCCCCCACCCTTCATCTCCTCAAAGCCACTGCTCTAGATCCACCCCATCTACAAGTCTTGTTAAGCTTTAAGGTTATCCTCATCTCTTCATGCCATTTTCTCTTCACTGGACTTTTCTTAAAGGAAGGAACAACATCGTCCCTTCTAAAACAGCAAGCAGCTGCGTAGGGGAAAAAAGAATGACAGCTCCCACACAAGGAGTTCAGTAAATTGGTACTCAGAAATAAATAATAGACAAACTTATACTGTTTGGTAACAAATAATTTAACAGTACAGTATGCCCATTAGAGCATAGCATCTGCATACCAGTCTCCTTCAATCGCGTTATCTCATGTCTTCTGAAACCTTTCAGGTTTTTGCCACATCTTCCTCGGAACCTTTCAGATAGCTGTAGCCTCTCCTCATACTCCTCGCACCCTGTTAACAACCATACACCTCTGCTCACAGTTTCCAATGAATCATTTAAACTTACACAGACCTGTTAGGATACAGCAAGGATCCCCTTCCTATTGCCTCCTTGGAAGGCTAGTGCTAACGCACTTCTCCCAAATCCCAACATCTACAAATGCTTTCTAAAGACATACACAAAAGTCACATTGCTTCTGCACATTTTTAAAATGCAAAGTCACTTGGCCTTTTGATTCAAGTACGGGGGTTTTTTTGTTGTTGTTTTGGGTGTTTTGCTTTGGTTTTTTCAATACGCAATTTATCCTTCAAAGGGAGAAAAACCTTTGGCTGCGTACAAGTTGTAAACAAATACCTCCATGGCTCATACTAAAGTAACTTCTGAAGTATTATTACTTTTACGTTCTCAGATAAAAATTAACTTCTCAGTTTCTGATAAATCGCCTCAAAATGTTTTCACACCTCTTTTGATACCTAGTTCATACCACGCTATCTTCTTCTCAGGAAGGAGAGGGTATCATGGGCTGACATCAATTTGCAGGATTAAAATTGACTCAGGGTACAAATTCTCACTATGTTTCAAACATCACCATATCAATGAGAAAATGGGTCATTTTTCATCAAAAGAAAATTCTGTATCAAAACTATTATAGATCAGGACTTCACATCTCTGTGCCCTACTTGCCTATGGCCAGCTGAGAAGATACGAGAACTCTGAAGCAAGATGCAGAGCTGTAGTTTGGTACATGTGTATATCTATATTTTTTTTCCAGCAAAATTAAGAGAGGTTATTCTGATTCTAAGTGGCCTCCCCTCTATGTTCTCAAATGTGGACAAATTACCCCAATGATACTTTGGTTAAAACAGTAGCCTTTTCTTCCAGAGGCTACAGAAAAAGCTCCCCTCCGTAGTCAATGTTACAGACCCGCAAATTCAACAGGTAGCAGAAATTTCACTCGACTTTACATGTGCCACTTAAGAAACATTTGGAACTTCAGTAATTTTTGCATGCCCCATAAACTGTTTTTAACCTGTTCTTCAACCAAGGTGTGATTTCTGCAATGTATTAATTTCTACAAACTATATTTAGAAATGTACATAGTAAGGTTTTTTCCAAAATGTAACATGTTACCAAACAGCAGGTTCCTGTTGAACAAAAAAGCTGAGCTGCCACAGCTCTGTTCTTTGTGCATCTTCCAACTGCTCAGAGGGGGGAAAAAAGTTGTTTTAAGAGTTGTGGGGGTTTGTTTTTGTTTTTAAATCATGCCTCTCAACATCTTGGAAGCAAAGGAGTTTCACGCTGCTTCTCTCCGAGGAGGAAAACATGACTCTGCACCAGAACGCCACAGACGTCTCTCCTGACATCAGAGGAAAGATGTCGCAAGCTGCTGTGATGTGACTGGCAATGGGATGACTGACAGAAGTTTAATGGTGCTGCCGAGCCCGGCGGAGCTGTGGGAGTCAGACTAGCTGTCTCTGCACATCTGCTGTGGGTAGAGGCATTTGAGAACAGTCCCTGCTTTCAGCCCATACTGACTCGTTCAGTATATTCATCAAAACAAAACAAAAAAAAAAGTTGAATCCAATGGCTTTCATTTTACAAAATGAGAGATCCATACTCCCTCGTGACTATGTACACGAACACTTCCAGCTTCTGAACTTCAGATGGATTACTACCTCCTCCGCTGCAAAGGGTCGCCCTGTGCAAAGCAGCCAGCCACAGGAGGCAAACCAGAGGAAGGCAGCTTATCTATAGAGAACATTTTTGAATTGATAACAACGGAGCTGCAAACCCCACAAAAATTCATGTTCGTGCCGTTAAAATGCCTGCAACAAACTGTCTTGGCGAAAGGAAATCCAACATGGATACAAACCACATTTCTTTTTAGAAAGCGAGAGCTCTTTGTAATAATTCTTTAGGCTATTACAAAGCTAATCCCCACTAGGGAGGCTGGGCTCTCCATCTCAGAGGCACTTTCAGCCCAATTTGGAAGTCGCAGACAGCATCCTGGCTCACTTTACATACAATACAGTTGTCGCTAAGTTAGTCCTACGCTGATAAATATTAAAACAATTTTCATTTTATTTTTATTATTCAGATTATCATTATACGTGAAAGATGGAAACTCCCAGGCAAAGATATTTAAAGGCAACTTGATTGCAAAGCTTATAAAGAGAAGCAACAATAATTTACCTGGTATCATAGAATCATAGTTTGGGTTGGAAGGGGCCTTTAAAGGTCATCTAGCTCAAACCCCCTGCAATGACTTCCAGTCAGTTGTACAAAAATCAAGGCTGACAAGTGATGACGAGCATGAATCACACAGGTAAGGGGTTTCTTTTTATTTGCCTTCTTGTTTTCCCACCATACAGACACAGCTGGTTCCCATTACAAAGCCCTTCCTCCCAGCTGTGAAGGATGGAAACATTCATTGTAAAACATATGCTGACCTACGTCTTTCAAGAGCCAGTGTTTTAACAGTTCTATCAATTACTCTTAATACTTGAGGAAATCACCCGAGTTGTCAAAATTAAAATGATACCTGTTACCGTAAATGCTCTCTAATCTAGTCCTCGCTAGCTGGGAAATGCACCACAGAGATCACAAAATTAGCTGCTAAGAAACATTTCAGTGACAGTTTTCTGTTCCTACTGCCTACTTCTTCTTTCCTTCTGAATCCAAGGATGCATTTTATTTTCTTATTTTACCATGGTAGTACAACTATTCAAACCTTGCTTTTAAAAAATACTGGCACTAGAAAAATGAGGCACTAATTAGTTAATTAGTGGAAATTTTTGCATCAAGGAAGTTGTCTTCAAAATGAGTTACTTTTCTTCAAAATTAAATGAAGCACTCATTAAAAAAAATAATTAGTATGTACAACAATCACTCGAAAGCCTGTCTCCTGCTATAGGACATTTCTACTGGGCAGCAATCTGGACCACATTATAAAACACTATTATACATGAACAGATGGATATCATAAAGTGATATTTAGCTACAGATTTCCTGTCAGAAACTTATATAAAAAGAAGGGGGGGGGGGGGGGGGGAAAATGCTCAACATTATCCATTAGCCAACATCAAATCACTGAAACAAACAAAAAAAAAATAATCAGAGGAATCCATGTAATGCCTATGACACAGCAACCTCTTTTTAACCCATATTTTTTCAAGTCCCTTACATATGAGATAGGCATAAATAAGACTCTGTATTCACCTTTAAGCACACAGTCTAGGATCAAAACCAATAAACTCCCCACCAAAGAACGCACACACGTAAATGTATTTCAGTCACAGTTAATAATTAAGACTCGTCAGGGTTGAATTCTTACTTTTGGCTGAACACCACTGGAAGTCAGCGAAGCTCTACAGAGCTTCGCAGACTTGCCACAAGAGCCGATTACAGGATCACGGCACACAAAGGTATTAAAACTTCCCATTCTAAGCTGTTATGAACTGTCTTGGCTAGAACAGCAAACCCAGGGTTTATTTCATCCAGACACAAAAGTTACTCGAGTTGCAAAGATCGAGGTGTCTAACATCAGCTTAGTATGAAAATAAACTGCTCCCTTAGTTTAAAGGCAAAGTATTATCAGCTTGTTGCAATCAATACAACTATTTTGAAATCCAGTCTTGTCTTGGATTACACTTAATCAGAATCTTTTGCTTCATTGCCAGGACTTAAAAAGAAATTAATGCTATTAAAGCACAATATAGAGATCATTATAGAAAGGTTATAGTAAAAATCCATGTCAGAATAACAGTTGCTAAACATGTCATCCAAGAGGAATGTGGGGGTACAGGAGGTGAGATACAGACATGAAGAGTGAGGCACTCCTTGAAATACTTAGCATACCTTCTTAAATAGAATGTATTCAGTTCATTGTGAAATACAACTCCGATGACAGATTCATATTGAACAACTGATAAATCGATAAATAAAGCTATCTGAAAACTAGCAAATCTCCAAAATATTATTTCATCAAGGCTTCAGAACACATTAAGTACTACACAAATGTGGGTTTTTTGCATGTAAGTCAATAGTTGCATAAATTTTTAGTCTGTATTTAGACTAAATTTTCTATTTATTTCCTAGAGTCACCAATGAAAGCTTTTAACATTATTTTTCCATACATTCAGCTTCTTTCATTTGACTTATCTTTCTGCACAAATGCAACACAAGCAAAAGAATATATGGACTCCCTTCTGTTTCAGTGGTCTTAAAGACAACCCAACCTTCAAGCTCACTGATGACCTCCAAAAGGATTTAAATAACAGAGGGCCTTACTATTAATTACTCCAAACTAACAACAGTTAGCGTAGTCCAAGCTAACAGCAGCTTCAAGCACATCCAACACAACATTCTTAATTCCCCAATCAATGTGGTGAATTCAGGAGGTCAAAGCACATTACACATGGGGAGGAAGGGAGGGAACTGGAAAGAAAAAAACAATATACATGTTGGCTATCAGTTAGAATATGCTGTATTATTCTACACTCCACTAAAGAACAAACTTTATATTCAGAATTTCTTATTTGTACGTACATACACATACAGCTGCATAAAAGTTCAAAAAGTCTAGGTTATTTTGGTGAGAGCTGGGAATAGAGTCTACACAGAAAGTAAACCTGGCAGCTCACAGCTATCTCAAACTTACCCTTGGGAAGGGCATCAGAATTCTGCAATATATGTCTGGACACAGTTAATAGGGCTAGTCATTTATAATTAACAACGTTCTCCTTTTATTTTACATTATGCAGCTGAATAACAACTCTCCAGTTAACCCAAACCGGAGAGGAGTTGTCTTAGGCTTTATTGAAAACCACTGTTAAAATACAACCATAGCTCTAGCAAGTGAAGTTAAAGAAAAAAAAAAACAGCCAGAAAACCACTAAAAAGGTGGGAAATCATCTCAGGGAGCAGAAAAATATACCCCAGCATAGTGCAACGAAAGAACACCAGACACCCTTGAGGTCTAACCAGGTGCACTGGAGGTAAAGAAATGGTGCTAGTTCCGTACCACAAAAAAAAAAAACCAACACGAACCAGCAGTTTCAGAAGCTTTTAAAGTTTTTAGATAGCTTTTAATAGACTTGAACGAGAACAGTCTGAGGCCAGGCAGCAGCGAGAGACCCAAGGATCCCATATTCCAACCATCAGGCTTATGCAATCAACTGCCTCTGCCTTTATTCTGCGGTTGCTTTATCAAAGAATGAGCACAAATGCTTGTTTATAAAGCCTCGGGAATTTGAGGGGGAATGGACGTTTGGCTTTCTCTATACAGAAGAATGATAGTCTTCATCTAACTTTTTATTTGTAAGGCAGTTAAGGTCTTGTCTTAATGGATTTTGTTTTAGTATCTTCCAACTCAGAGGTAATATAACATGACATACAAAAGGCTCGTGAAGCAGGCTGAAAACACTGGGGACATCACTTTAGCTCCCCTTAAACGCCCTCCAAGCACAAACTTCTGCTCTACAGAATGTACCTATTTCTATAAAAATAATCAAGACATTTCTTTGCCCATTTATTAGAGGCTGAAAAAAGAACCAAGCATACAGAGCCACTGATCTGTTCAGAGAGAGTATACTAGTATTCAGCGATATATAAAAGCGAGGAACCAGAGGATCTTTCAATACACTTGGTATTTGTGCTGGCAGACCAAAATAAACAAGTTTTTTGATTGCAGACCCCCAAAGTAAAGGGGAAGAATATACCATCCAACCCCTTTCTTCTCAAAGCTCTGCCAGTGGGAAGACAGAGCATTTACTTCTTTTGGGGGCAAAAAGATATAGTACTCAATTATAGCACCTCCTAAAAACAAGACAAAAGAAACCAAACCGCAAACCACCCCACCCAAAATAATTCCCTGCCACCAACATCAAAAACTGCTCACTGGTACACAATTATGCCAAGTATTTTGTAATTAAGGCCACGACTGTGAGATTTCAGCTACGACGGCCCTGTTTGTATTCTGTTCAGAGCTATTCGTGTCTTCTCAAACATACCCTGCCACCCTTCACTGCCTTCGGTTTAAGCCCCAAGCTCTTCAGCTTCCAGTGTCCAATCTCCCCAGTATCCCCTAAACTCTCCTGCTTCTTATTCAGCACACCGCAGCCCTACTCCTCTGTCATAAATATTCCCAAATGTTTCGGAGCTCGCATCCAAGTTGCTGCTACCTAGCTTCCCTTTACACTTAAAACCAAACTAAGAAGAATAAAGCAGCTAAACACTTCCAGTTAGAAACTTTATTCTTCTTATCTAAGAAAATCCACATTTCATTTATCAATGCAGAAGCAGTCCCCAGATTAAGATAATGGCAGTTTTAAGATAGCTCCCCCAGGACAAACACACGTACACAAAATAAACAAAAAATACGCTTTTTTGCAGTTAAAAGAAGAGTTTTATTCTACTTCACATTTGACAGATTCTGTCCTGTAGCCAACATTTGCTACAGCAACTTTAATTTTTAAATGTTTCATTAGATATTTATTTTTGGTAACACATGGATGCTTCCTGGAATGATTTCACCTTCACTCTGGAGAAGCTGTGAACACTCGACAAACTGCTATCACTTGGAAATGCTTGTTCTCAAGCTCCCTTACATATATGTCAAGATCCGGATAACCACTACACTGTGACAAATGGGTGTTTTTCAGTTTTGTTTTTGTTTTCTGCTCCATGCTATCTTTTTAGAGATTTATCCCCCAATCCAAGTTAGCCATATGCATTTTTATGCCTATATTTTGCTAAAAAACATGGAATAGAATGCAAAATTCTTACATTATACAGACTAAAACATTGACAGGAAGCATGCCAATGACTAACATACAGACTAGATGTTTGAAACTGGTACTTCAATAGTAGTTTCACTATTCAACAATTCCCTAAAATGAAACCAATCCTTGACTGACGAAAAATGCAAAAATGTCAAATTGAAAGAATTTTTCAAGTTCCAGACATTCTGCTGCTTGTATTGGTGGTCTATAATTATGTAGCACAGATATAGCATACTTACGCAAATGAAACTTATGCTAAGGGATCAATTTCTCCATCCTCAAAGTGCAGAGACCCAGTGGAATATCTAAGGATGCCAAAATCAAAACTTCCTCCGAGTGGAAAAAAATTTTGCCAGTAAAAGAAAAAACTAAATAGCGCTCACGTATATTTGAAAGAATGAGTTAAAGACACTAAACCTCTGATTTCAGAGTGAAAGTACTCACTCTTCCTTCTCTCACCAGCAGAGTCCATTCTCCATCTCCATTTTTGAAGCAGCTATTACGCATCGGCTTGCAAAGTTGTTCCCGGCACTGAGTGGATTTAAAGATTACTCAGACCCTTCAAAGGTTCTCCACAGTGAATTGCTAATTCATTTCCTTTCAGGAGGAACCTGGAATATCAAAACATTGCAGTTCCTCCCTGAAACAAAATCTCTGCATTATACACCATCATATTCTCATTATATAACTTCAGCTACTATGTACACTTCGTAAACCAGTCAAACTCTCTGTAAAACCAAAACCGGTAATTGTCTTTACAAGGCTGGTGATTAAACTTGTGCTTTACTACCAGAGTGTCTGCTTCTGTCAAAGTATTTGTGGTAAAGGTGGTGGCAAACATCACGTTTGGCTTTTCTTTGGCTTTGCTAAAAATCCAGATGTCAACGCCATATTTGCCAGCTCCCTTGAACTCTCAACTATTGTACAGATGTTGGAAAGTACTGTTCCATGTCAGGGATGAGGACTGGGCCATGTGGCTGCTTCTCCTCAGCTCTACTTCCCACGAACTCCTCTCCATCAGTGGCTGAAGCCAGGATGGGAAACCATAAACAAGTGACGTAATGTTCAGTGAAGACACAGCAGAAAGCTCAGAGAAACTGAGGACAGATGTGCTTTCTCAACAGCTGCATCAAAATACAGCAAAATTCATCTTCCAGGACCAAGAAATGATTCTCAGTTTGATCCTCTTATGATTTTTGCTTTATCTGGGAAGCAACACTAAGGGTGAGGAGGAAATTCTCAGAGAAAGGCATTTTGTCAAAACTGCCTGGCACTAGGGAAATGTCATAGCTATTTGGACTAAAAAAAAGTTTGGGATGACAAAAAACAGATCGCTATTTGTTTTGCGTAAGGACAATCAAGGCAAAATTTGAAGTTCTCAGTAAATCCATGGGCTCTAATCAAAAAATTCACAAAGATAAAGTCACCAAATATAGATGACTATTATCAAGAGAAAGTAAATTGTCTTTTTTTTTTTTTTTGCTATTAAGCAGTATTGGTTCCTCCTCTTTCCTGCTATTGTCCTACACCTGGCACACAGACATGCTATTTTTGCAAAAGAAAACAAGTTGTGTGAGCTTACCGCGGAGTAAAAGGTGCAGCCTGAAGCTCTGTGTTTTAACCGATAATGGATGATTTACCTCTGTGAGAAGCTGACAGAAAACAGTGGTTTCTAGCTGTGAGAACCAAGATCAGGGACAGAGTTGCTTCATACGGTCTGTGCAGATTTTTATGACAATTAAAAACTACGAGACAGTTGGACTACTACATGAAACGATGCCTGATTCAAGTCATGTTGGAAGTGCACCAACATTTCAAAGCAAGCCCCAAAGAACCATTAGGGGCACAATTAGTGCCGGTGGATGGAAGAGGCTGTCACAGAAGCACTCCCACCACAAGCCGGAGCTTCAAATCCCTGGCTAAGCACCGTGCAGGGATCTCTTGGACAAAATGCAACAGATTACACAGCGTGTTTGTACTGCTGATCATCTCCCTCATAATCCAATTCTTACAATGTGCCTGAAAGCATACAAGTCCCTGTAGTCTTGCTTTGTTTGCCAGTGAAAAATGAGAAAAGCACATTTTTAGCTGGTTTTGAAAGATGGGGTGGGGGTAGAAAGTTCCATAGTATGCGTTGCTCTTTTTTAAACAAACAACGGTACTGAAGAAAGCAAAGCAGCAAAGTGGTCTTTTTTTTTTTAGCCTCACCTCTTTCTCCTATATTCTTATCCTTCATATTTCTCACCTTTGCACTTTTTGGATTTTGCACCTTTGCACTGCAACATCATCTTTTGCCCAGAAGATTCCATTCTCACAGTGGGAGCAACCACACATTTCTCTCACCTCAAAATTTCCCCCTGGCAGAAGCTTCTTTTTCCCCTGGTTCCAGAAGTGTGAACACTAACTTTTGGGCTGTCAATTAATAAAACAATGAAACACCTGATGCTCTTGGAGTAGGAAGGGAAAAAAAAAATAAACCCACCACCCACACCAAAACCAAAAAACCCAACAAAAAAACCCCCACCAACCCAAAAACCAACGAAACAAAAACTAAAAGGAGGGGAAAAAATTACATAGTCAAAATAGGTTGCCTACAACTGCCATCTTCTTTTTCAACTACAGTGTCACAAATTATTTTCTTATGCTTCATCATCTTTTATACAAAATATTATTACCAGGAACACAAGCAGCAAACAAATGAGAACAGACAATACCTTGTCTAAAATTAATTATTTCTAACTCTGTATCTATTTCTCTTAATTTTAAGCTTAAGACTGGAGAAATTAAAAAAAGAAAAAAAAAAAAAAAAAAGACTCTTTCCTTTAGGTTCCCCGACGAACATCTTTAAAGATGTTAAGCACTTGTTATTCTCTGGTTCCTCAATGAATGGCCCAAACTAGCAGAAAAGAATTATCACTCCATTAATAGCTAAAAATGGAAAGTGATCATCTAAATTAAAAAGGTTGAGAAAGATTAGGGAAAGTTCAGATAAGATTTATGTCTATAGAGCAAGCAATAGGAATGAGTTATAAAATATCAATCTATAAAACATCTTAAAAGAACATTTAATATAGAGCTTGTAGAAAGGATAGTTAATACCAGTTTTCACTGTGACAGCAACTTGTAGTTTAAACTAGTTGTTAAATTTGTGTTAGAGACATGCACACACTAAAAATTAAATTTAAGTCCTGCCCTTTTCCAAATGCTAAGAACAAGTGCTTGATTAACATTATGTAAATGTATTCCTATTTTGATCATGACCAAGCAGAAAATGTTCATTAAGATGCAAACACAATATGCTGAGAAAGTGTCAGTCCACTTCTTTTGCAAATTATTCATTAGGAGTCAGGCACTACATTAACACAATTAAATTTCCATGACAATAAATACACATAGATCTGAAGCTTAATGCAGGATGAAATGAGGGGAACACTCGCATTTTGAGACCAACTTTAATATACTGCTACATACAGTTTCACGACTGGTGATGGTCTGATTTACATTTTGTGAAACAGCATATTAGAATTTTTTGCCTCTTTCCTGGCAGTGCTACTAATTTAGTCAAAAGTTTTTATCAAAATATGTCTTACAAACTGCTGCAAATTTACAATTTTTATACAATAAACAATAAAACTACCACTGCTACAGTTAAGAGTTTTAGTCTGATGTTTACACAGCACTGGAAAATAGAAATCAAAATTAAGCTTCTTACAGCTTTTTCTGTTTTAAAATAAGCTTATAAAGATTAAATATGTGTTTTTTTCATAGCTTTAAATGAACATTAAAAGAAGAGAATAAATGCCAGTTACAGGACAGGTATTTCAAAGTAACAGAAAAATTAATAAAGTACCAGGTTTGGAGGGGTTTTTTTCTCATAAAAAGTTTCATAGGTGTGATCAGAGAAGCCATTTACCACGTCAAAGGAATCTACCCGTATGCTTTTAAAAGGGATGCACCAAGTTTTCATGTTTAGCCAAGCCTTGTATCGACTCATCATATGGAGCGGATTCCCTCCCTGCTCCTTCTGCCAGCCACCCTCCCAGATTCCGCAACTGGGAAAGCAGTTGGAGGGAATGTACCTGGCAAGAACTTTACTCCTTGCAAAACTAATTCCTGTCTAGGTTTCTGATAGCTCACAGCCCCTGATTGCCCAACTCTGCTCTTAAAAAGGTCTCTTCAAATCTACAGTGATTTTTTTCCCCCCCTTTGGAATACCACAAAGGGCTGGAACATTGCAACGGAGCTGTTCTTTCCCCCCCGGAATCTGCTCGCATTTCTTCTCTTTCACTTCTGGTGAAACAACCCACTGCAGTGTAGTTACCAAAGTTAGAAAAGAGTCCAACTATTTACTAAATGAATATTGGCCTCAAAGCTTCAATTCCTAGCAAGGAGAGTGTTTTTAATGTTGAACAGGGACCGCTTCATTGAAGGAGTGAGAAAGAATAACACAGCTGATGCCAAGAAAGTTTCATTGCATTTACCTATAACTATTTGATTCCAGGCTGGTATAATCCTAAAATGAAGGATCTTCTGCATAAAAGATTTTTAAAAGTACATGGGAAAAAGGAAATATTTCTAAAAAGAACCTCACAGGTATGCAATGGCCCTTAACTTGACCGTTGTGTTTAGAGTGTTTTGGTGCAGGGTGGTGCTTTCCCGGATCTTAGGAGTTTCTGGAAGGGTCATGATGGCCACATCTGCCATGACATCTGCATGCCTCCAGGATTTATGGATTTAATCTCCCAACACTCCTTTGAGATTGGAAGATGGATCTTTCCACTTTATAAACAAGGAAGCATAGCACAAAGAAGCCATTTGCACATGCGCACAGCCCCACACCATAATTTAAAGCTGAACTGCATAAATCCTGGGCTCGGACCTTAATCGCAGTATCAGCTTGCCTCGTCATAGCTCTCTGTAGCCCTGACTCATTCAAAAAGAGCAGCTGATACTTCAAGAAGGGTATCTTGAAATCTTATTCAAGTTTGTTTCTCAGAACAAAACGTTCAGCTGCACACCAGAATGCACATTTTATTTTCTACCCCTTCACCAGAATGTTTTGTCAAATAGCTAGATAGGATTTATTTTGCTGCAGTATCACCTTATGCCCCATTTTGCTACTAATGCAGTTCTCTAATATGCATAAAATTACCTGTTTGGGCACTTGACACTGAAGTAGCTGGATTAAAAGGACATATTGTGCGAGGCTTGAATCTTACATACTGCAGAGTCAAGATAGCAATGGAGCCGACACTCGGTGCAGATAATTGAATTACATTATTGCATGAAGTGCAATATCTTATCAAAATCAGTTAAGTCACTGGGGCCCTCTGAGGATGACAATAGACATTCGACACAACTACCAGAAAAAAAATTCTGTCATCAGAAGTTTACCTTTCCCTACTCGTTTCACAGGTACACTTTAAATTAGACAAAATTATATACTTGAGGGAAAAAAACCCATAACAAACAGGTGGGCAAGTGTTCAGTCCCTGAAGTGTCAGGTCTGACAAGAAGTGACACTTTCCAAACTAATTAGTTTTAGAGAATTGTGCTTAGTTAAACTTAACTATACTAATTAGGTCCCTTGAGATAAAAAGGATAGCTGGCTTTCAAGGAGTTTATTAGCATGGGACCAAGTTGCTAGTACCTCTGTAAGGGGATGGAAAGATTGCTGCGTACCTGTTAGCAAAGGGTTAGCAGGAGAAAAAAAAAAAGTGATAAAAATCAGTGTCTCTATGAAGTACAAGGTTTATTCAACCAAATTTTTTCCTTTATCAGACTTATCTTACATAGACATCTTGTAGTTTTCCCTGAGAACAAGGCCCAAGATATCAGTGATACGGTACTACATTGCAATTAGATGTTGAATTTGAGAATTCATCCTCGTATTTTAGTTCCACCAACACAGTTTCCACATGGACAAAGAAAGTATCAGACTAAAATATACAGTTGCGACTGTACGGACACAAAATTTGTGTACTTTGATGTATTTTTCCAAGTGTTCCTTGAGAGTTGCAAGCTTTAAAGTTATTGCTCTAGCAAGGTCTGGTACCAATGCAATGTTTGTTGCTCTCTCTCGGTAATGATTTAGTGGACCAGTCAAGCTGTTTGAAAGCCAGGTGAAAAGAAGTTCTGGCAGATTCATTCAAGATACGTGTTCCTCCTCCCCCCCAATACAAGTAGGAATTGTGTAATAATTTTTTGAAGAGATTATTAATTAGGGAGTATGTGACTATCAGAGATGAGCATTTGGGGAAAGGGCATCTTTCTCTCCAGTAGCAAATTTGTACACAGTATTTATGGAGCTTGTTAAAAAAGGGAGCTTTATTTCCCTAAAAGAAGTCCTTGTTAAGTGAAAGTCATGCCAAAATTGCAAAGGAGAATGTCAGCAGCGTCAGCCTCAAAAATAGATGCAGTGCTACAGAAGAACCTGGCTGTATTCCCCCGCTTGCTTTGTGGACAGCAGCTAGTTTTGCAGAGGTAGGTTTGCTGGCCTTCGTAAGCATCCCACTTGTTAGACTGAGCTCATTAATGCTTTGGTTTTCCACTTTGTTACTCAATGTTAAAATTGATCTTAAAAATACCTCAATCACTTCTTCATGCTTCTGGAGATGAAAACAATTCTTTGCATCTTGTAGCTTCCACAACCAATATTATTATCTGTCCTTTCTATAGCATACACATGGTGATTTTTTTTTTTTTAGAGGCATTGGGTAAACTCATATTCTAAGCATTAAGCATTGTACATTCACCCTTTACAGAATTAAAAACTGAATTAAGAGCTTTAATAAAAATTTTAAAACATATCTAATACTGACCACAGTTCATCATCAATCAGTAGGTTTTACTTGCTGGCTAGAATAAGAAACCATCAATCCACAATCTAATCTATCCAATAAATTATACAACATTAACTAATCAGAGTTTTAGAAAATGAAATCATTGAAGATTAAGATTCTGGAAATACATGCTCTCTCTCAAACTACACGTTTTATCATTCAAGATACTCCGAAATCTAGCGTCAGAACTTGGGAACGTAGCCCACTCCACCCGTTCCCAGCTCCCACATTCACTTCAATGCCTGAAGAGTTGTAGAACTCTTACAGCAGTTACTACTCTAAGGACTTGATAATCTAAATTATTGTTTTAAAACTACATGTCCCAAAAATGGATTTTTCTCCTAATATTCCGAAGAATGTAGAAGTTTATGACAGGTTTCCCTATTTTCAGGTTTTTCTACAATCCTGCTAAGAAACATTTACAAGTAGGAATCGATAGTCCCACAGCAGACCCGATCAATGAGATCAAGAATTATAATTTATCTACCTGTGAACTACCTTCTGTACCCGGCAGTCTGCACCTAATTACCCATTTGTTGTTTAAAACAAATACAGCCTTACTGTAATGGATGTCATCAATCAGCACGCAACCTCTGTCTATGCAAATCAGCCCCAGTTGACATCTACATATTACAGACACATTATTTACAATAATTTTTTTAATTAAGGATTTAATGGTATTTATAATGCACTATACCAACACACCAGCACAACTAACATAGTTGGAAATACCACTATAAACTGTACTGAATTTTTCTGGCAACAAAAAGAAGCTGAGTCAGTAACGTCAATGTAAAAACCAGGCCTTAATTCACCACTATTCTCATGAGAAAATATTGTTATGACTAGTTTGCTGTACATTTTAAAGTAATGGAAGATACCCCAAGGAAAACAGCAAGCGCAATTTTAGTGCAGCCCTACTGATGCACTGAAGAGACTGTCAATGTATTCTGGAATTCCATTAAAATTTATAGTAAAACAAAAGGTCTCTCTTCTCATTTTGTGCAAGAAAGATAGCCACCTAATTTAACTTTATAATCCAAAACTCTATTAAGAATTTAAGTGTTCCTACGTACCAAATATGATCTGAGTGTTCTTATTCATCTCTTCCTCCCTCACGTGAATGGAAACAAGGGTAAATATTCCATTTATATTCTATAATACATTTTTAAAAGAACTTTAATTTTTTGCACTATTCCTGGGCAAATCAACTGTAAATGTGTCAGCAAGAAAAGCTGACATTCCATCTCTTAAATTGAAAGGAAACTAGGTTTTATATAAACCACAGAGAAAAAAAAAAGGAAGTTGCAATAGGAGTCGGGTAATAGTCTACTCTTCTATTTGCAGCAAACATGCAGAGTATCTGTTTCATAAATACATTTAAAGCCAAGCACTTTGTCACTGACCAAGCAGTTCCCTACCAGGGATCTCCTGTTCACCATTGCAATAAAACAGTATTTATAGCCATAAATTAGAGTGGTTCCTCTCTTCCTTATTTTCCATTATGTTTGGGTTTTTTTCCCCAGAGATAACTTCAGTGATTTCTTTCAAGAGTTGAGTTGTTTCCCCTGTGTCATATTATTCTTTACCAACAGATGCATCAGAGATATTCCTGTGTTACAAGATGGGATAGGGGGACTTTTTTCAAAATACTTTCCCTGGAGACCGAGGGAATCAGTTCATACGGTATTAAAACCAATAGTCAGTAATGTGATCATCGACAGGAAATGCAGAGAAATAATTAAAAAAAATTAGCAAGCTTCCTCCAAGGAAGGCAAAGTGTCCTGAGGTCAGGAGCATTCCTATTGCAATAAATTAAAGGTGAAGATGAAAACAAAAGCACTGCCCTACAAATGCAGACATTATTTGCATCAGGCTATTTCCAGAATTTTTATAGCTTTATTCTTGCAACCAAATGTTGAGGGCCATTCTTTGCTATTGTTACACTAAATCAGATGGAAACAGAGTAACATTTGATTGTAAGCACAGAGGAAAATGCGAGTTAAGTAAAGTATGCATTAGAACATCTTCAGGATCACTAGCACCAGTAATGAATAACAAAATACATTTGCTATCCAGATGAACATACAGCACTCAGCAGCATACTTTTACAGGTCAATGGATTTTCTACAGAGCTAGTGCTGAGAAATATTTCTAAAGTACCTTCTCAAATACGCTTGTCTAAGTCTATATGTCCAACTGCACAAGTAAGCTGTCAGGCCATAAATAAAGCAGACTATTTGGCAAGCTATTTATTTATTTCCTCAGACACTGTTTATACTGTTGCATTTCCTTTTAAAGTGCTATATCTGTAAAGGTATTTCAGGTTATGTCTGTAAGGAGGTACTATTCAAAGGATCAACAGTTAAATTGGCAGTTTTCTGGTTTTAATGCCAGTCACAGTATTCATAGACCTTACAAAGTTCTAAAGCCTGAAAAAAAGACTGACGTTAGGTTTGAGGGTCCTGGGGGGGATGATATCAAGTGCGCGTAAAGAATCCATGAATACCATTTTCAGCAGCTGTGAATTCCAGATACAATCTCTATACTCTATTATTTTTACTGCTGTCATAACTGAAGCCTTATTTATTAATAAAGTGCAGAACTTCAAATATTTTCAGAGGCTTAAAAATGGTACAATTCTAACCATAAGTAACTGCAAGAGACACTACCAGTTGCACGATGCAAAAACCCAAAACTAAGGAAGATCTGCTCAAGCCAGAAAAATGTGAGATGGGAAAGTTCTCATCAAGAAGGCCAAAAAAATTACTAATCCGCATAGACAGCTCAGATCAATGTATCATAACTTGGAAATGGCAAGATTCAGGTTCTCATGAAAACCAGAGTAGTTTTAATTGAGCAGGCTGCTGGTGTGTCCAGATATATATCAATAAATGCCCCATAAAGTCAGTCTTTGGTTATACGAAATGTCAGATAATCAAATACTAAGCAATTCCAACAGCAAACCTGTAAATAATGCAAAATATAGAGCATGTTAGGCTAGCAAGCCCAATTACAAGCAGTTTCCCTTGGAAATGCTGATTAGAGCAAAATGTCAGGCATAAAGCACGTAAAGAAAATGTGTGCTATAGTAATCAAGTCTAAAGATGGCAAAGATGAATACCTGCAGTTTTGTTCGAATCCTCAAAGAAAAGCTGCAATCACTTGGCCAGCTGGAGACAAATATATTTTCCCGGCTACCCAGGCTATCCAAAGAACAAGCAGTAAATCTCTCGCAGCTCAGACTGCAGTTCACCTTCACAACTGAAGGCCTTATGCCTTCAAATCAAACTGTGCTTACCAATCCAGCTAATTTCTAAAACCTCTGCATCTTCTCCCAAAATCATCATTGTCTTTAGCAAAACTAAAGTGCATGGCAGCTAGCTTTCTGGCTTACTATCTTTTTTAGATCCTGGGAAGACAAAGAATGTTGAACAAATAGATGAGTAGTATGTACGAGTATGAGTAGAGCATCTCTACTGACTTCCCAAGAACAGTTACTGTGGAAGATGCAAATGTCTGTGATAACGCAGAGAAATGTATGAAACCATTCCATAAATGATCAAACAGGGAATACAGAATAACCTATATCTAATGCTGAAGTGAAAATGTAGAAGAACAATTAAGACTCTTTCCTGTCCCAAACTGCAATCTTCGGTCTTTTATGAAGTCTTGATTCCATTGACTTCCAACACGCCAACTTAAGACACAGGAAAAATAGAAATAAGCATCAATCCCTGTTACTTTTCTGTCCCCTTTACCTACCTTTTTTTACTCTTCATCAGAGCTCCTATACAATGTGATAAAATACACCTTTAACCATGCTTTGATTAACAGCTTAATTGTACACAGTGGAGAGGGGGAAATCTAATCCTGCAGAGCATACATATTTAAACTAAGTTACTTTCAGGGTATATTTTTTCATCTTCTTCCTGCTACCCCTACTATAGGATCAGCTTTGTAATCTCCTGTTCCAGTGTCTAGCAGCAATACCTCAGAAGCTAGCTTCTCTCTATGGCAAAGTATCTACTTTCAGAGAAATAAAAAGAGAGAAACAGGAAAAAAAACCCACCAATATACAGGTATTTAAGCAATATCCACATTCTCCACTGCTCCTTCTGTCCTTATGCCTCCCAGTGCCACTTTTTGCTACGTGGTAAATCAAGTCTCTGATTCAGTTTACCTCTGTATCCTGCAAAGATTATACAGAATTTGGAACAAGCAGCAAGGGAAGGAGGCATGGGGTATGCCTAAATCAGCATTGCTGCCAGAAATAATGCATGTCAAAGTATATCCCTGAGACATCTAGAACATTGAGGGATGAATAAATAATATGCCTGGATTCTAGGCCGCCTTTCAGAAAAGCAATATTCTTCTCAAAGCCTCTCCGCCCTCAGTTTACTATTAAATGCAACTTATGGGATACCTGAAAACAGAATGTAACAACAGTTGTCTTAATAAAAAAACAAAAACAAAAACAAACAAACAAAAAAAAACAAAACCAAAAAACCAACAAAACAAAAGACTAAACCCCCACAATTTTCAAACAAGATCTATATTTCAGTGTAAGATGACTCAGCTTTCAGGAAAAAGCCTTACCAAAAACCAACAACTATTTCACGATATAAGTAACAAACATTTTAATGGAAAAGTAAGCAAATTTAAGTTGTGTATTTCAAGATGTTTGTAGCATTACTTCTTAATATTAGAAATTCTAAAGCAGTAACATATAGCTAAAGCAATTTTGCAAGCTACAATTACTTATCCTACCTGGAAAAACAAACAAACAAACAAAAAAACCCAAAAAAACAAACCAGCTCTGCTCAGTGTTCCAGAAAAGGAGGAGAACCCAGTTAGCACATTCACCAACAAAATGCCCCAGGAGTTTAATTCTTGGACCTCTGCATGTAAGTGAGATAAACATCCAATTCTGTACGGGTTGAAGATACTGCTAATAGCTCAGTTTCCAGTTCAACAAGATAATTAAGTACATGAGTATTTCCACTCACTCGTACACTCCCACAAACCTGCCAAGGCAAGCACTGTGTGCTCACCATGGTGGAAGCAAACACCGGATGGCTGGAAACATATTGTGCCCTATACGACTGCCCGGAACACTATCCTGGGCCTTGAAAAGCAAGTCCTATGGCAACATGGCATCCCAGAAAGAATTGAGTCAGCCAACGGGATTCATTTCTGTAACCACCTCATAGATACCTGAGCCGAAGAGCATGGCATTGAGTGGGTATAGCACATCCCTTATCATGCACCAGCTTCTGGGAAAATTGAATGATACAAGGGACTGTTAAAGACTATGCTGAGAGCAATGGGTGGTGGGACATTCAAACATTGGGATACGCATTTAGCGAAGGCAACCTGGCGAGTCAACACTAGGGGATCTGCTAATCAAGCTGGCCCTGCCCCATCAAACCTCTTACGTACTGTAGAAGGGGGTAAAGTCCCTGCAGTGCACATAAAAAAAAATATGCTGGGAAAGACAGTCTGGGTTCCTTCTGCCTCGAGCAAAGGCAAACCCATTTGTGGGACTGCTTTTGCTCAAGGACCTGGGTGTACTTGGCGGTGATGTAGAAGGATGGGAAAGTCTGATGTGTACCTCAACAGGATTTGATTTTGGGTGAAAATAGCCAATGAACTGAATTGTATGATGTTAATTGCTGTATAATACTGTATGTCATCACTTTTATGGTTGCTATATGCCATATCTATGGTATTACAGCAAGAATCGCCCAGATTAATGAAGAATGAACTTTGATGAAACCAAGCAAGTGCAGTGGCAATGGAACTAGAACTGGCTTCAGCATGGAAAAATCCAGTGCCACACACCATCTCCTGCCCTGAAAGACCATTACAACAGATGGTGCCCAAAGTCATGGACTAAATTAACTAAACTGACATTCTAGAGGGACGGCCTGTAGACTAAGGGAATGATATCTGTATGTATCTCTGGAAAAATCATGTTTAAGGATTACATGGGCTCTCCTAAAACAACCTCAGGCAAGGTCAGGTGAGTTAGCTCGTATCAGCCTTTATCATCTGTTTAAACTACCAGCCCAAAGCAGATGAGCAAGCATGCATGTAATCCCCTTTTTTTGAGCAAAACAGTGAGAGCACCAACCTCCAGCTGGGCAGCAGCAACATCTTCAATAAGCACAGCTAGATCCAGAGAAGGACCTCTGTCCCAGGCCTTAGGCATCTTCCCCATTAGCTACGTAAGCACCCAAGACTGTAAAACTACAGTGTAAAAAGTCCTGGCTGGGAGACTCAATACTGATAAAAAAGTTTGAAAAGTTGTCAAAGTGCATGAAGAGAAGCAATGTGTGTCCTTGCTTAAAGAGAGCACATCTTTTCAGTACTCATCCATTCCTTCTGAGCATTGCTATTGATCGTATGTACTTAGCTACTCCCTTTCTCAGGGCAGAGCTTATACTCCTTTTTTTTTTTCCTAAATCAGAGCTTTAAAGCCACGACTGCCTTGTGATTTACTCTATATTCCAGGAGACTTTGTATTCTACTTTTAATGGTAGTGCTTCTCAGTGACACCTACTGACATACACAAAGCCCTGGACTCTTACCCTGTGTGAAAACACTGAACATTTAAAATAGCGATCCAGTTTAAAGTAAATAGCATCTGGTTAATTTATATGCATAAGGCATTTGTGAGGACCACACACCTATATACCTCCTATTGCTTCCTCTCCTCCGCCTCCACTTCATTAGACCTCATTGAAATAGGAAAACTGCTTTCACAAAAGGGTTCTAGCTCTTTTGACTAGTTGCCCACATAAGAACCTCTATCCCTGTTTCGGTAACTGCAACTAGAATATATGTTCTATCCTATACAAACACACCACGAAGTCTTAAACACAGTATAATGCATATGAATCAACAGAATAGCAATACTCTGCGTGTTCCTTACCATTGAGTCATGTCACGCACAATTAAGAAAATTACACTAAGCTTTAAGCCAGACTCCCAAAATCTAACTGACAAGTGCTTTTATGTTACACTAACGCTCCCAATATTTAAGCTATTTTCTTGTATTTATTCTATATTAACTAGGAAATAGTTTCTCCTCCACACTAAAAGTAACTTCCAGATCTCAAACTCCTTTTGTCACCTTTTTTTTTTTTTCCCCTTACAAAGACTTGCTATATCCCTAGCTACTGTAAAAGACTGTTACAAACGTTGGATAATAATAATAAACTAATACTGATGGAAAACAAATTTTATATTAAGGAATTTTTACCCATATTATTCTGGTTTAAATCCAGACTATACAGAATCTAGACGCTTAAACCATGAGAAACAGATCTAACCTCCATGAAAACACCTGCACAACCTGAAAAGGTTATTAGGGAAATACATTCTGAACTGATTTATGTTAAAAAGATATTCTTTACTATTGCTAAAGTAAAAAAGCCACCCAAAACTAACTGAACAAATCACAGTAAGCAAGAAACTGTTTCATATTCACCTGAACTCCCATTTACTAAATTGCATCGAGGGAGAAAATATAATCACAGTGAATTGATTATGCAATTATGATATGATTATGTTGCGTTTTCCCTCTTGGTACAATTTGGTAAATGTACGTTTATGCAAATGTTAAGCAATATTCCACAGGTAATGCAAGTTACACTTTTTTTTTTTTAATATAACTTTAGTGGCAGTATCACCAAAAAACCAGGAGTCATGAGTGCACATTTAATGTCTTACTATAGCAGATTATTTCAAATATATGTGACTGTGAGAAGGGCTAAACTGTCTAGATCATTGCTATTACCTCTTAGTTAATTTGTGTTTGTTTTAATTTTTGTGTATGATACCCATTTTAAAAAGTTGAAATTCACAAGTCTGCCGTAAATTCCAAAGTCAGAAATGGAACAAAGGAATACCACAAAAGTGGAGGTGAAAGGATGAGTTGGTTTGGGGGTGGATGGGTGGTTTTGGGGGTTTTTTTACTAGTAATATGCAAAATTGTTTTTGTTAACAAGCCTGTCTGGTCTGCAGGCAGACTGAAATGCCCATTTTCCTCATCTCTTTGCTCCTAAAAGCATAGAATTGTAAAGTCCTAAAACAAAAATAAAAGAGATCTACAACACAAAATCAGACACAGCAGCAGCAGCAGCATGAAATATAGTAAAGTCATTTCCAAAGATCTAAAAAGCACACTTCACATTTTCAATTTCTGCTCTTAAAAGAAAGGGGAAAATAAGCCGGCAGAGAGTTTTCAGGGTAATTGTTTTCCACGATCCTCCTTTCCAAATACCATTAATAAATATTTGTTCTTTGCTTGCAAGTTTTTATTTCCCATACTAATTAGAACCACTTTCTAGACTAGTCAAGGAACACTTTTCAGCTGAACTGTGATCATCTTCACTTCATCCCTTTCTCTTTAACCCTTTCTTCATCCCATCCTTATTTAAACCAATACAACATAATACCAGAGCTACGAAGCGTTTTTTATAAAGGCGATCCTAAGTCACAGGAAAATGTGTTTTTACATGACCCTAAACCTAACACACAGAGCAATTAGTTACAATGGTTTAACTAGTAGTTTGACTCTTTGCCCAGAAAGTTGGAAGCTTCATTCCATGTCCTCCCCCAGGATGTAAGCTCAGATGGGCCAAGGGTACGGTCAAGTGAGTGCATTATTTAGATGGTGATCACCATTAAAAAACAACTCACAAAGCATAAAGTTGATCTTGATCGACCCAGACTGTTATTAGAAACCTCACAACTTGTCCCCACATTAAATATTTCATTTTCAACCTCAGCTAGAGGAAGCCCCAGGCTAATCTTGCCAAGATCAAATTGCTATTTAAAAACAGCATTAGATCATATAAGTATTCGAAGATATTTCAATGTAACTGTCCCATGCAGACTTCCAGATTCCAAAATAAAACCGGTACACTGGTATCGATACCAGACAATAGCGAAGCAGTTAACCTACATCTGTAGAAAGAATTCTATTTAGCAAAAGGCCAAAGATTACATCCATTTATTTTTTTCCCCACCAACTTGCATCAACATGTAGCATTCACTATTTAAGTCTGTGTTTTAGTAATTTATTTTTCAATGATTCACCTAACCTTGACTTGCTTTAAAAGTAATGAATCACATTATCACTGGATTTCTGCTTAGGACTGAAGCTTGATGGACTTTATTGAAAGAACTCTTGTAAATAAAAAGTCCTATATCATATAAAGAAAAATTCTATTCCTAGCAGTAAATTTACCAAGCACCATGATCCCACTGTACAATGTGCTGGTCAGTAGAACTATGTCAATACCATCAACTTGCTGTGTAAATATCAGTTCTAAATAAAATGTTTAGTCGCAACTACTTAACTAACTAACAGATATGCTTCTGTTCTTTTACAATTTAAAACTATGGAAAATAAAGCTTTTGTATTCTAGTTATCTTTCAGTTTATAACATAGACAAACCAGCAAAAATATAGCTTGATTTTAAATATTTTGGCCAGACTTCACTAACACTAATTAGAAAGACATGGATTCTGAATTGTAAAATGATTCCTCATGTGTTTAGTAACACCCCAAATAAGGATGTGAAAGATTTAAGAGCCATTCTCATTTACATTCTCCCCCAGGCAAAAATCACTCTTTAGGAAATGCCTGAAAGCAACTGTAATAGAACATTGGAGTTGTTGGACAGTTGTATTTCCATAATTAAAAAACAAACCAATAATAATAGGAGAATATGGAAGCCTTAAAGATACAAAGAGGAATGGGATACATAAAGAAAATTTTCCCAGGGGAGAAAATCTGATATGCCAGACTAGCAGTTTGTTAAGACAGACCTCAGAAAAGGGAAAATACTGCACGTACAGAACTTTGGGGATAGAAGGTTCAACTCAATGCAGTAACTCAAGATCATCTATGCTTCCAGTACTCAAATACAATGCTAACAGTCTTGTCAATGGCAATTATTTCTCTCTCGTCCACCCTCCTCGCTTGTGAATTAGCCTGGGTAAGACAGGATTTGTCTCTTGCTAATCAATGTTTAACCATTTTAACAGAAACACTTGAATTCTACGTTTAAAGATTACTTTCAAAGGAAGTTTATCAATTACATATAACTTGCTAAAACAAAAGATCATAAACTATTCTCAAAAGACTTTTGATTTACAAAATGGAGCCCAGGAAAGCAGTCATGAAAAGTCCATTTTGAAATCTAGCAAAATGCAATGATTTTTTTGCCATTAAATGAAAACAAAGAAGAGGAAAAATTATGCTCTTCTATACAAGTACCTGCAGAATCGTGACAGATGACAGAGCTTGCACCATCTAAAACCGTATGTTGCTCAGAAAAATGGGCAACTGTGCTATGATGTGGTCTCACGTACTTTATAGAAATTGAGGAATATAACCTGAGCTTGGAGGTAAAGAAAAATTGAAGTAAAAGGCCATATTTTCCAGGGTACTGGTTCTGAAAATAGTATTTAAGAATTTTGGTTCAGAGGCACCCATGTTCAGTCTGTGATACATCTGTAGCGCTTAAAGAACCAGAAGAAAAATGTTTCATTTGGGTGGCATTTTTTCCAAGAATGCCATCTACAAATTTGATTTCAAAACCTGATGCACAAGCCAAGACTTCAATGACAGAAGTTGAAGCACATTCAGTTATTCAAGTAATAACAAAAAATTTAACCATAAAACCATTTGTCAGGAAATACAGCTCCATTTCTAAATATGTCCCCAAAAATCAATGTCACTTAAAAAGCCAACTTAAAACTTCTATTGCAATCTTCATCTATAACATATTAAATCAAGAGGGTGCCCTCACTGGTTACACAAACCACTGACATAAGGAGAATGGGGGTAAGTGGCATTGTCCACAAACCTTTTCCAAATTGTGGAAAGCAGGAGATAATCCGTTGCTAGACATTTGCTAGTATTTTAATGCTTTTCCTGCTATTTATTAATAGAGCTTTATTCATTAATTCATACCATATTTGGAAATTTTTGACCAGTGAATCTAGTGCGACATTTCACATGGTCATGCTCTGCCTGTGAAGCCTTTCTCTACCCTCACCCCCAATCCCCTCAAATAAGTAGTTAGTGATAAAAATTGCCTGAACATATCTGAGAGTCCAACCCAAAGCCCAATGCACGTGTTCTACACTGTTCCTTCAGCCAAGAGACTCTGCTTCTGCTCTAGCCTAGAGTTCATGTCAAACCTTGAGGGATATTGGTGTAAGTGGGTCCATGAGCTGGTGCAAAGCCCCTTCTACCTGCCAAGGAACACTACCTCTGGCAGATGGGAAGGTCAGGCCCCTGGGACAGAGAATCACTTAAACCAAGACAGCAAAATCCATCTGGGAATATGAATCGGAGCTCCTTTATGAAGGAAGGGCACCGGATTTCTAAACACTTAGCTTCCATCTACCGCGCTAACATTGCCTGCCAACCACCACCAGCTCAGTTCTCACGTGGATTTATAACAGCACATTTGGAAAGGCTAACTCATATCACCAGGGGATCAAATTTTCTTGAATTACTATTCCAGAAATATGATGATCAAACTGGATTACTGCCACTGAGATATGTTAATACAGAGGAGCCAGAGCAGAAAAAAAAGGAACAATTTTATTATTATGCAGGCTGCCTCAGTAGGAAAGGTTTAAACTATTCAAATCAAAGTAATGTCAACCAGTTACAGTACTGGGGTTATTGAAAGTTCAATTACATTTTTAAGCATTTTCATGAATTAAAAGTGTTACTTCTTAATTGGGAAAAAATTACAGCAGTATTATTATTATTTCCTCCCTTTTTAAGTAATAGGGCTTTTGTTCACCAAGATTAAAGTGTCCAGATTACCCATTTTATAATTTTAAACTAAAGATGTTTAGATGAAATTGGTGACTAGCCAAAAAAAATGACTCGAAATATTTGCTTCAGTTGAGTAAAATAAAGCTTCTCTGCTGGGTAGCCTGGATGAAGGAAAATTACTTGCAGCCAGATTTGGTTAATCCACCCTTGATTTATCTCTATGACTAGGTACTCAAAAACAGGTAAATAGTAACTAATCTCATAAAATTTCGGTACCAGTATCAATCTAAAATCCAAATTAAACTGCAGTTAAGCACAATAAATACACCAATGCAACCCTACGGTTACACAGACCTGGCCATACTTAGGATATTGGTTCATTCGCTTCACTACCTTGACTGTAGCCAAGACTCCCTTTTCTTATTTTGTGAAGACATGAACAATTAGCACCAGAGGGAAGAAAAATTAAATTTCCACCTGACATGACTGAAATGTAGTGGCACTACAGCAGAAAAATTGAATAGCCTAATTTTTCCTGTAATGAAGATCAGAGAGTCTTTGTACAAAAAGCATCTGGTCATGGGCAGTCATATAAACAATTTGGCTCAGCAAAAGTTGCAGATCAGAGCCCGCATCATTCCCCGCCCTCAAAATTAAAGATAGAAACGCTCCTATTTTCCATTTAAAACTCCTCTTTGCCAAGGTGGTATTACTTCTTAGCTCACAATTCCCATCTGCAACATGTCAGACATATCAATTAGATACCATAAAAACACTCTCCTCCCATCAGAGTGTCTTGTAGGCAGTGGGAACAAGTGACACTCTAAGTTACAAGTGGATACAAACATAAATAGCACCTCCTTGGAGATCTATATGTGGACCCTAAAGCATCCTAGGAATTGGGTTCCCAGACTCTGAACTTTAGCTGCGCACGGCTGTTGTCTTTATGAAAAGAAGTCTTTGGCTCAGCTACAGTTGTCATGGAAACAGCAACTTTGATTTTTAGATCTTTGGTATACGTGATATTTCAGCCATATGTTGCATGCGTTTAAGTTCTCTACATATCTACAAATCCCTCTTTAAAGCAGAGGGAAGTAAGGGAAACCAAATGATTCCAACGTTCAAGTAAATGCACACAATGTACCTCTCAACGTGGAGAAACGTGCTTGCCATCCAGAATAATCACAAATTTAAGCTGCTATGAGCATCCTTGATCATCAGTTCCATGTTTTTTCCTCTCCCCCAAACAGTTTCATTTGTGACAAGACTGCACTTGAAAAATTAAGTCTCTCTTTCTGATAAAGCCATGAGATGGGCTTAAGCTTGTTGTGCATTACTTCTGCATTAACAGCGGCTGAGAAGTTCCAATACCTATCGTGCAAGTGGTACTGCTGGGCAAAAAGCAAGGTCTCCGATATCCCGATTGCTTTGTCTGTCTCTTTCCAAACTGGGACCAGCATGGTACTTCCCAACACCTTAGAAGGCACAGTAAATACAGTCTTGGCCTGATGGCATGCTGATGCTATAGTAAGCATCATATACACATGCTCTTCTAAAAATACCCCTAATACCCACTGGCATACAAGATGGAGCTACAGTCTTGATTCCAGAAAAAAACCCAACCAAACCCACAGGGATAGCAAAATACTGCTTAGCTTCTAAAAAACAATTAAATAAAATAGCGCAACTGCTCGCACACTTGGCATTACAACCATGATCACCTGTGTTTCTGTATTTTCGGCTTTAAAAAAAAAAAAAAAGAACAGAACTATTATAGCTGCTCTATTCCTTCATCACCCCAAAAATCTGGAGAGGCAACCAGAGAGACAAAGAGCGCCCACTCTTCTATCACTCAGGGTGCCCAATGCAGAGTCCCAACCTCAGTCCAAGCAAAGAGTGCTCTACCAATATTCTTCATAAAACAGAGATTACTTTAATAATGATTTGGCAATCATTTTCTCAGCTACATTCAAGCTCTTCACTTCAGAAGCCAGGAACACAGATACCTGACCAGTGATTCTAAGAGTTTACATCTGAAGAAACAATAATTAATTGAGGATAATTGGGAACAAGGTGAATACTAATGGTCAGTATGGGTAAGATCCTTTCCAACAGCTGAACACTGTACTGCCACTAACTCACAACTTCCTAGATTAAAGACAAATCCCACTCTCACAATGTATATATTTGAACTTTAAAGAGATGCCCTTGTTACATTTTGCACATTTTCATTAATGAGGCGCAGTTCTAATTAAAACTATATAAATAAACGAGACCCAGAGGACCCTGGTCTTTTGAACTCCAATGCTATTAGGAAGCATTCAGCATACTCCTAAATGAAGGCTTTTTCACTCTAGATTTCTTCCTCCTCACTCCTGGGGATAAGTAAGCAAATGGATCAATCAATGGTGAAGAAAAAGACAAGACAGCAAGTTACTTTGCCATGGGAACAACTCTTAAAATTCAAAATAGATCACTTTCTCCTATTTAAATATAAATGCAGCATAAAGCAGCTGCTACGATGAATGACATGTTCCCACTGTAGAGCTACTACCACAAGGGTTTCCAACCTCTAATGTGTGACAATATCAGCTACAGAACAGAAATACAAGCTTCAAGCCACTTTATCTCCCGCTTAAGCACATCACAAATAGAAATCGGAATGCTCAGGCAGGAAAGCAACTGTTGCTCTCCTCTCAAGCAGAAGAAATGAAACTTCAAATATTTAAGGTAGTCAAACAGCAGAAGTACCACTTGTCGATCATGAAATTCAACAAGTCTACCTACCTTTTCAAGGAAAAACCGGGGAAACAGTTTTCCTTCAGGAAATACAAACAAAAAAACACCTGAGAGATAAAAGTGAAAGTGAGCTGCTTTCTCTTTCATGGTACTATTACAAGCCATAAAGAAGAAACATGTTATCTTAAGATCTGTTATTTATCCCACCAACACACTCAGAATGCAATCCATCACTCATCTGTAAACGTGTTCCATCGTGTTTCATACTGCTCTAACACTGAAAATCTATGCAGTGTTTCAAATAAATACTAAGTTCGCACACATTCAAACACTTTCCAACTGCTACTTAGACCTTTAAAATTAAGATCCAGAGTTTTTTTTCCTGATTTGCTTTCCATAACAAAATTCTACTGAGTCCCCAAGTATCACACGGACAAACCTGAGACCAGCTCAAAAATAAAAGCAGCAAAGTTGCACAAATATGGGTCCATGCCAGCTCAACTACAGTGGGTTTGGACTGGAACTAGAAGCTCCACGTTACATATATTCACAGTATCTAATAGGTAGTAGGCAGATTTTCCTATCAGTAAAATAAATCAGTAAATACCGTAAGTATCAACTCTTCAAATGAGTTTGGGGAAGTTTTAGCTATATTTTCATCTCTATACTATAAAAGCTCTGTGTTTTGATTTACAAACTAAGTCGCTAGTGTCTAGGAAATAAATTGAAACTGAGTATTTGTTGGCATTTTTAGTTAGGAGATAATATGATAAATTCTCTGCTTTCAATATCATATAATGCTGCTGCTATCCGAGTTCCATCTACCATTTGATTTCAGTAAAAATTAAGAAATGTTGGAGTGTGGCATCTGGCTAACACAACCAGCCACTTCAGCCGTATCTGCAGCTGCGTAACGCTGCCCATCACCCACCCACACGAACGGCACCCATGGATGGGTCAGGAGGGCAGCAGAGAGGAAAAACAACACGGCTGCTACCGAAACGCTGCATAGTATTTTTGTCCACACTTTAAAGTGGATGGTGGAAAACTAGAGAGGGTGCAGAAGTGCCATAAAAATGATTCAAGGATCAGAACGCTAGCTTAGAATGAGAGGCTCGGGGAATTCAGTGTGCTTAGTTTTCCAGAGAGATTGAGAAGTGAGATGATTACAGGATCTAAGTACTTTTGCAGGGAAAAATACCGCAGAGTGGTGAGAAGGGGAGTACAGAGAAGATAGTAAGATCCAGTAGCTGTACCACAAGACCAACCATGTGCAGATTTCAAGAAATTGAGGCCTTATTTTGAAATAGTGAAAGGCTCCAAAGGTCATTCATAAATGAACACAGGAAATGCTCCATTTCTTGATGATCTTTTCAAAGCCAGATTGGTTCCCCTCTCCTGGAAGAAATGGATCAGCAAAACTTTTGCTAGGCACCACTTGAAATTTAAGTGACTAATGACAAACAAAAGGTCAGTCTAAGCCTTTCATTGCCTTCTGAAGAGTCAAAAGCTATGAATCCACGCAATGCTGAAGAACCATCAGGCAAGTCCTTGCATGAAAAGGATGAGTAGGCTGCATTAAGGGACACATGGTATTTAAGGGAAGTGGCCTGGTGCATGTATTACTTAACAGGCTTTACTGGTTCAGACCAAAATTCCAATGTCCAGTTTCTGACAAAGGCCGATAGATGTCTGGAGAAGACATAAAAACAGGTCAAGCACCTGGTCATATCCTCCTGATGTATTTACTGCTGTCCACCTACTTGCAACCTAGTAGATTAATTAATTTTTAGATCAATGGTTTTTCCACCCCTCGTTCGTCCAAGCGTTTCAATAATCATTATGTGCTATGGCACTGTGTTCTACAGTTCATCAGTTTGTTTCAGTATTTTTGAAGCTATCAACCAATACTTTATTTTTTATAATTTCCTACACTTGTATAATAAGTATTCCTTGCTCACTTTTTCCATACTACTCATGATTTTACAGGTTCCTACCTTTCATTTCCTAACATGTTTTCCCAAGTCTGATGAGCCTTGGTCTACTTAATCATTCCCCATATGAGAGATGCTTTGTGCCTTTGATTATCCTCACCAGTTATAGATCTTTTCCAACTCCGCACTAACCTTTTCTGAGATGAAGGGCAAGAAAGGACAACACAGAAGAATTGCTGTATCCGATGGAAAAAAAAATTCTCACGTGGTTTCTTTTTTTTTTTTCTTCATTTGTTTTTAATGGCTTCCAGCATGCTACATACATTTTTGACCACTGTTGAGAACTGATCTGATGTTTTCATAGAGCTAACTTCTGTAACTCCAAGATCTCCTTCCTCAGTGAGGACAGCCAGTTCAGAATCTAACATATATAAATTTGGGATTGTTTCTCCAAATACATTTAGAGATGACAAAATTGAGTTTCACCAGCCATTACCCAGTCACCTGGTATTGAGAGATTCTTCCCTCGAATAGCTTGTTATCATCAAGCTGTCACCCCACAACGCACAGTATTCTCTAAAATGAGCAGAAAATTGCATATCACAAATTCAAACCATGAATTAATGCTCAGTAAAAAATACAAGTAGCAATTCTAATCGCAATCCTCAAAAGATTCAGATTTTTTTTTTCAGCTAATTAACAGGCCAGAAAGGCTTTTAAAAAACATTACAAATCGCATTCAGCTACCATTCAGCCCTCTCTCTAAAGCATTAGAAGAAGCAGGAATCAGATGTAAAGGAGGAGATACCTGCAGAGGTCACACCATGTGGTTATTTTTAAAAGCCCACACAGGCCCCAGCACTCAATGACTTAAACTCCACTATTCCAAAATACATTAAAGCAGTTTCCAAGCAATAGAGCTTTGGTTTTGCTTTTTTTTTTTTTTTTTTTATTCAAACAGTCTTCTTCAGAATTTAAGCTTAGAGGTACGTATGCATATGCACTTAAAGAAAAATGCAAAAGCATTCCCTGGGTACTACTGTATCCAGGGTTGACTATATTAGAAACTTAAGAAATCTAAGTGCAGAAGGACACTCCACATTAATCAATTTTACAGTTAGCAACTGTCTACTCCTCACAAGACACCAAAACCCCCAGACTTAAATCACCGCTACCACGTGGCTTGATTAAAGACTGGCAGGGCAACCGGGTATTTTTACTGTTGAAACTTTAGCTTCAAAAACTTTTACTTTATAATATGGAAAGCAATGCTATAATGTTGAGACTGTGAAATTTCAGTTAGCGCCGAGGTAACACAGCCCTCCCAGAGTGAAAGCACCATGAAACCGTACGGTAACAATTCCTCGCGCGATGAACATGAGAACAGCACGAGGGCAACAGGGAAGGGGCAGACTCTCAAATTCACTCTCTAGCTCCTATCTCCTACCTCATTTCAGTAAATCTGTGCCTAACACGCCTTTATAATTTCTGCGCAACAATACACCTGCTTAGTGTTTTATGTTCTCTTGATAACACCACTTTCTGCAAGAGTTTATATGACACAAGAGTGCATCATCCTGAATTCATTTTGTTCCCAACCATTTGTGATATTGTTAACCAACTGGTTTTCCTGTGCATTGGGTAAGAGCAAACATTTTGGACATTTAAAGTTTTCAAAACTTCAAACTGTGTGTTTTATAATGGTGGTGTTTGTTTGTTTGTTTCACTTGAGGCACATTTTCCTGACATAAATTTCACTACAGTAGGATTTAAAAACATGGTTCATGCAGACATGTCTACAGTTAAAATATTTGTTGATTTAATGTTAAATTTATATTGTGTAGTTTCCAAAATAGAAAAGCCTGTTCAGAGACCAGAAATTTAACAGGCTCAGTTTAAGTTACCCAGATCTACTGGGTTCCTATTCCTCCCTAAAGCCAGGCTTGCATAGACCCTTGACATCTGTCCGTTCTCTATCCTCGCCCTGCAGATTGTGATGTCTAAAAATGCAATAATTCTGTTATTGCATATGGAGTGCCTAAGTCTGAATGGCCAGGCTAAATTAGCTTACGATGATATTTGTTACTCTCAAACTTATGTAAGTCATCTTTAGCTCCACTGAGAGATTACAAACACAGTGCCGTGTTCTAAAGCAACAGGCTTAGGACAGTGGAGGTAAAATAACATGTGAGGCTGGAAAGAACCAAAAATTCTATGCTATTATTCTGACCTTCTGTACTTCGTTTCCAGAACCAGACTTCAAAAAAAATCACCACAAGCCTTTGTGTATGTTTTCTTAGAAATCCCCCCCTCCCCTTTTTTTCAGAGAGAGGGAAAAACTCTCTCATTAATGGTAAATCCTATTCTTTTTTAAACTTAACACGTATTTAGAGTAACAGCAACAAGGCCTTGCAACAACAGCTAACATAGTTATTGTGGGGAATAATTAATACGCAGCAGCTTTTAAGTTCATCAGCTGGCAAAGGGGGTAGGAGATAAGGAGAAACTGTCTTGTCCCTTGTTCTGAGGGAGATGGTAAGTTTTCTTGTTTTTATCAGTAATTGAGAAACCTAAAGCTGCACTAACAAGCAGTGTGTTGATTAGTTGGCCTGCAGTAAGCGGAGCACCAGGCCAAAAAGAAAACACAAAAATCTATATTCATACAGGGGTTACTCAACATCTCTTCTCTCCCATGACTTTATTCCGGAGCAAGTTGGTGGTATGCTTCCATGAAGCACGACTACAGAGTCACATCTGCAGAGGTCTGCTATCCATCCACAGAGATGTCAGCAAAGTATTCCATTTGCAATATCTCATAAGGGATTTTTAGAGAAGTCCCTCACTGACTGTTCCACAAATTCCAGTAACAGAAATACTGCAGCAAGTTTTCCACTTAAACAATAGGGCCATATATTGTCATTAGAGAAGGAACGCTGTTAAAATATGACCAATTTCAGCTCTGTGGTTTCAGATCAATATAGCAAGTCTTCAAGGAAGGAATAAGTCTCCTTGAAAGACTACATTTCATCTTTGCAGACGGGGGGGGTGTGGGTGGGTATGAAAAATAAGAAAAAAAAAAAATCAATACACGAGATGTTGTTTTCCAGAATGTTATGAAATGTTATCATCTTACAAGCAATTTTACATGTCTTTTCTGTTACCAGCATCATTTGCAGTATGCTGCTCTCCTTAGCTGATTTTATTTAACTTACTGCTGAGTAAGTGGTATTCAAGCTGCTCAC
The DNA here is from genome assembly GCA_034008185.1 of Gorsachius magnificus. NCBI lineage: Eukaryota > Metazoa > Chordata > Aves > Pelecaniformes > Ardeidae > Gorsachius > Gorsachius magnificus. The sequence continues at coordinate 73,382,965 of CM067085.1, read as the reverse complement.
AGGAAGAAACCATGGAAGTGTCAAAGCAGGTTAAATTCTTGAAATAGCCAGTGAGCTCCCAAGGCTGACAGCGGAGTTAAAATGAAAAAGCATTAATTTCCTAGGAAATCTTTAACATGATTTTATTATGAGTTACTACGCAGAAATTAGATACTGTCCCAGAAAACAGGTCTGGTAAACATAGGCTCTCTCCTCTGAAATGTTTGTTTAATGAGCTTAATTCCAATTAATCTAAAAAGTAACTAACTCCAAAAAAGTTTTATTTCAATGCCTACTAAACATAGTGATTTAAAAAATTAACAGTCTACATGGACTAATAACTAAAAAATCTTTTAGGAAATCCTTTAACACCAGCTATAAGGATTCTCTCAGCACTAAGATGGGTGCAGGAGTCCAAGGGAAGAAATGGAAATGGCACAGAAAGAAGAGAAGACACATAAACCTCTATTTTGTAGTAACTTTGGGGCAACACACATCGTGACCAGACTGATGCTTAAATCTACATCATAAATGCAGCACATGCAAGTGAGCTATGGAACAAATACCTGGGCAGAAACATGCTTAGATGTGCCAAGTTCTTATCTTCCAGAGAGGCTGCAGTAGCCCGAGTAAGTGAACTGGCTCATTGAAACCTAACTCACGTAGCTTTAAACAGGGTAAAGGAGACTAAGCGGTCCTCCGTCAGGCAACACAAGGATACCAATATAGTTTTCTATCCATAGCAATATTTGTCAAATTTGTATGAATAAAGAACCAGTTTAAACTTGAGTCTAAATACAAACAGTGGCTTTTTGTACATATCCAAGTTCCTAAGGTCACATACTTGCAATATAGAATCATAGAGTCATTTAGATTGGAAAAGACCTCTAAGATCATCAAGTCCATTAACCTACACTGCCATCCCACCACTAAACCATGTCCCAAAACAGCTCATCTGCCCGGCTTTTAAATACGTCCAGGGATGGGTACTCTACTGCTTCCCTGGGCAGCCCATTCCAATGCTTGACAACCCTTTCGGTGAAACAATTTTTCCTAATGTCCAAACTAAACCTGCCCTGGCGCAACTTGAGGCCATTTCCTCTTGTCCTACCACCCGTTACCTGGGAGAAGAGACCGACACCCATATACCAGTGAAGGACACGGATCAAACAGATACTGTATTAGAGTGGTCCCGATGGATATTTTTAAAATTACATTCCATTGGAAATACAAAGGCTTCTTCATTTATTTTTCCCCCCCTCAGCTCTACCCTTGGGACTCCACAGAGTAGGGGAGAAGAGGCAGAAGTGTTACTGAACGTCTGTGCTTGATGGCCATTAGTGGCCCCCACCATCAGTATTAACCTTCTCCTCTTGTATTGCTATGAATCATCACAAGACCCTACAACCCGAACCTTCCCCCTGCTTCAAGTACGGACTCTTTAAAAGATGTGGGAAAATTACTTTCCCCACCAGACTCTCTTTTATTTGATTGTTACTCCATGTTACAAGGCTGCACTTTATAGTCTGTAAAAGTTGTTCTGTTCAGTCAGTGGTTCACAAATTAACCTGTAAAATGGCAAAAAGCTCAATAAAAAATGTTCTTCATTCTAACATCTTAGCCAAGGCTCACAGAGCATAAAAGGGAAAATTTCCACAAAACACGCAAACAAGGAAAGCCATACGCACTTTGTTGATCCAGCAGTTGCTAGACCACTCAAGGCAAGAGACCTTAAATTTTCATTAGAAAATGCCACTCCAGCAGTTGGCATTAGTAAATGTTCTTGGATGTTCACTTTAAAAAAAACCCAAACAACCCTCCCCCCAAACCCAACAGTCACTTCTACGCCAAAATAAGGTTCAGCTCTTTAGCAACCAATCATGAAAGTTAGTGTCACTGCGTAGTTTTATATTCTAAAATAAAAAATACGAGTCATGAGGCTGCCACCAGAATTGTTAATATGTGAGTCTACCACATAAAATTCTTAAGTAAAGTTACACTGAAATTTTCTGGTGAATGCAATCCCTGTATATAAAAAAAAAAAAATCCAAAGCACTCTAAATTCACCTAAAAAAAGCCTGCAGTTAAAACAAACAAACCACCACCCGCCCCCCAAAATCAAATTTAGAATGCTAAGCATCCAGTTAATGCTTTAACTACTATACTACACAAAATTGTGTCTGATTCTAGTTTGGAAAAACAACTGCTTCATCTAACAAGCATTCTGTGAAGCTTACTGGAGGTTACAGTCACAGAATGATTAATAAGTACTAAAGTGCAATTTAGGAAGTTTGCTTTAGATCTGACTATCTTTTATTAAAAAAAGGAATCAAGGCACAACTATTTTTTACATTTATAAAATCAGGACTGCTGTCAAGGCAGCAGAGTACAATAAAACAATAGCACTAAAATGCGTAATTATTGCAGTAAGCTCAATCATAGTTTGGAAAAGTGCCAACTGTTACTTGTTTTCTAAAGAAATTGTTAGAGAAAACCAGCCACCATTATCCAAGAATACTTTTGGCAACTAATTCATGTGCTTTTTGGCATATGCTAACAGTTCTTGAATGGCACGCCTCCTAAAAACGTTGCATTTCATACTAATTTAAGTGCCATACGTTTCAAGGAATGTTGGGATATTTTTAGCTAATTTTGACCTTGCATTTAGATCAACCAAGAAGTAGCAATAAACTCAAGAAAATAATTATCCTTGAATCATTAAGTTCTTTCTGTCTACAAACTGCCTAAAACAAGGATTCTTTGCTCTGAAACCAAACCAGCCCCTCAAAAGCTGTATGAGGGTTTCCCTGGGACAAGAGGAGGGGACACACATGACCCATTAGCATACGCTATGTTCCCATACTCCACCTTGTACAGCATGCTTTAAACCTTGTCACCACAAAATGCCATATATTCAAGACTGCAGGAAAATTATGAAGGGTGCTACTGAAATTACATAAAACAACAAGTTTAGTCAAGTTTGAAATCAATGCATTTCTGATCCTTAATTATCAGAGATTCTTTAGCTCTCTCAAATTCCTTGTAACAAAGGTTTTGAAGAAATGAAAAAACCCAATCCCTTTTTATGGTCTTATGTCTGTACTTGGTTAACCCTTATCAGTTGGTAAAGCTTTAAACTACCTGGTAGTGTGTTTGTGAGGTCTGCCTGACGTGTATTTGTGAGGTCTAAACATTTTTCTATAGAGAAGCCAAATATTGCCAATTTAGGTCACTATTTAATTGTGGAGCCTGATACAGCAACGGCTGAAGGATTAACAGAATTTGCGGAGAGTTTGTAGATACGCAATTCCATCAAGGGCAGAAAACCCATCCAAATCAATTCCTGGATATCTGAGAGGGTTTTCATATAGGTTTCTCTTACATAGTAGTTATCTCTAGAGTGCCATCTCATGTTTACATTTACATGCACATTACTTAATATATATTAAGTAAAGAAAAACAGATGTGGGAACAATCACTGTATTTCACATTCCTGCTGCTATATGAATACTTGACAGATTTTGTTGCTTAAGTGTCATGTTGTCAGACATTTAGTAAGATTTTTTATACTTAAAAAGCACTTGATGCAAGTGCTATTTTTATTTCCATATTGTTTTAAGATGGCATAACAACGAGAAGCGAGTGTAAAAATGTTTACCCTGTTTTCCAGCATTCATTCTTGAAAACTGGTATTTCAAGCTCAGTCAACATTTAAAACCTTTTCTCATCATCTCCAGCAAAACAAATATTTTGCACGTAAATTTTACAGCACCAGTTTAAGAAATTTAACACATCCCATTACTTATCAAAAACAATACGTGCTTTTAACTGCAACCTTGACACAAGCTTCCACCAGTCAAAGTGTGCACATATTTAAAACTTACACATAATCACCACTAATGCTCCTGGAAAACATAAAAATGGTCATTCAGTTTCTAAGGGTTTTTTTCTATGGCTTAAAACAAGAAAAAAAAAAGAATAAACCTCTTTCCATTTCTTCATTCCTCCTTCATACATGTGTTGGTTTTTTTTCTTTAAACTTGGTATGCAAATAATTTATCATCTATTTCTCTTTCCTAATGCTCATATTAAGGCTGCCTTGCCATCTGCACTATGCAATCACACATAAGTAGGCACATAAAAATCACCAGAAACAATGCTTTGGGTTGCTCCAGTGACCACAAATGTTTAGAAAAATGCTCCCACAAACATGTTAGCAAGACCATGTTTTTCAGCACACGGTTTGGAAAGCACAGAGAGGAAAACCAGAAGAGGATACGTATAAATGTTTTACTATTTGATTTATTGTTTCTTTCTGCTAAACCACCACCTCGGTCTTATGTTAATTTTTGCCATCAGAAAGGAGAGGAGGGTTTAATAGTACTGTAGAGGGTAAATGACAAGGCAACAGGAATCAGAAGCAAGTACATTTTCAGACATACACATCCTTTCTACTCCTCATTTCCCCTCTTCAAAAGTTCATCTTTAATATTCTCCCCTAAGCTCGACCACACGCTTACAAGATAAATTTGCCTTTAGGCCAAATGCATTTCACATGCCTCGTGAATAACTAAGAAGCCTGCCAAATATCCTCTACCAGTTTTTTCTGGGTTGGACGAAGGGGTGGCTGCCCTTCCCTGTCCAGAAGCAAGCATATGCCATCTCAGCAGCTCAAAGCCCAAAGCATTAAACTAAACTGAAATCAAGAGTGCTTTAACTTGACGCTCCATGCTCTGATCTCTGCCGGCAGAGGAGCTGGGCACACCTCGGGTTGCCACCCTGGCGCGCAATGGGCTGATGTTCTCCCTGGGCACGCTGCTTAGTCACCCGCTGTTAACTTTGGCAGCTCATGTGTTGGGTCTTGTGCCTTCTCAAGCCCTCTTATGTACCTCCATGACCGACAGTGATTTTACTTCATTAACCACTCCAAAATCTCTCCTCAAAATTCAAAGCTTTGGAATAAAAGTTGCTCCAACTGAATTACATGGAAAAGTTTTTACGTAACCCTAACTGCTTTGGTGATTGAATAGTTTCAAAGACAAAATTCAAGTTTGTACCAGACATGACAGGTTCTGTGGTGTTTAAATGTAAGCTTAGACAGGTATTTCTGGTCATTCAGCCTTGGCTTTTGGCTCAGAAAGCATGTTTGCGAGGCAGTTCAAGGAACAGAATAAATACCACTAGCCTACTAGAAAGTAATGCGTTCTGGTACTTCTCATAGCAGAAGACACCTAGACTACTGCATACACATTAACCACCTAGGCTATACACCCTAATTCAGAAGTATAAATCAAGCAGTATGCCAGAAATTTTCTAGGGTTTTGTTTTGGTTTTGTTTTTTTTTTTTTACAGCTTGATCAAACAAAAACATGAAGTACAGTCCCACTGAAGATAACTTTAAACCTTAAACACCTTAAAAACCTGCTAGAACACCGGAGCTACTGCAAGTTTTGTCTTCACTCAAACCAACAGCAGCTGCACAAGTAGCATGTTAGGACTAACAATTCAAGGAGCAAAGGGAGGAAAGCCCAGAAGTATTTAAAAAATAGTTTTAATAAAAGTAGGAAGACAGGAAAAATATAAAACATTCCAATTCCTACTAAATGGCCATACTCCAAAAAGTCATTTTGTAAACAAGAACATTCTCCAAAAAGCAAATATACACCTACTGTTGAAATGCTGCCTTTTTAAGTGGAGGTCAAAACCATACTCAGTCCAATCCCACTTTACACGCTTTGAAGTCATCAAATTGGACAGCAAGATCCAATCACTTCATCATGAGACAGCAAACTATTTATTTGGTACTTATCTTCAAAAGCTTGCCTTGTTGGTAGCATCAAAGTTAATACAAAATACTTAATTTGCCTAAAAACTTATTAAAACAGAATAAATTATTCTCAGATAAGCAAGGGGGCTTTGTAAGCTTCTTTTGTTCGGCTTTTTTAAAAAAATAAATAAAAAAATAAGAAGGGCAAACTGTAAGACATTCAATATTCCCAAAGGCACTAACTTGATTAAGGGAAAGCATTTTAGTGCTACGGTCATCTCAGCACAGCTCATAGGATAATGTATCAAGAATAGTATGTAATTATAGACATTTTGCCAGGAAAATATCTTTTCTCACTTTTAAGAGCACATACTGCTGAAGATTTACTGACAAATGAGATGCTGAAAAATCTTGGCTCCAAAGTTGTCAGTGGGAGTACAGCTGAAATGGGATTCTACCTATGAAACACTTCATTCACCACCACGATACAAAAAATCTGACATTATGACTTTGTTTCCAAAACCACAGATCCTCATACAAGATATTTTGTGTACTGAGTGCAAAACCACATCTTCAGAAAGCGATCATGCGCTTGTGCTCCAGAGAGTTTTGGTCAACAGACGAGGTGTAGTATTTTTGTCCTTCGGCATGGGAATAAAACCCTGTGAGATACTACTTTTACCACAGACAACAGAAGGACATGGCTGGACACAGCTTTTGTGAAAATTAATCCCCATTTTTGAAGGAATCAAAAATTTGAAATTAGATCTTCCACAAAGTTATTTTCTCCTCAATTTAGAGCTGTCATTCAAAGGCTAAAGGAGTCAAAATCTTAAACTGCTTTGTTTTGGAGACACTTCTTGGTCTATTTAATGTATCGGAATAAGATTCTATCATTTTCACATCCTAATTTTTGACTTCATTCCCTTTTACTCTAAATTTGTAAATCCTTCTCAGAATTACAGAAATCCTTTGCTCAGAATGATCAAAATCAACTCCAATATAATGCAGTCAATTGCTGATTAAAGTTTTGTATATTGAAACCCATTGCAAACGCCATGTTTTGCAAAAACAGACTTCTACTACTGCAAAATCTCCAAAGCCCCCCCACAGAATCAATGTAAAGAAATGCAAATTTTTCAAAGAAAACACAGATATGCTATTTATGCAATCTTTCTGAATATGTTCTACAACAAGATCTCCATAAAAGAAGATAATAAAAATATTGGAAATGCAAAGATGCAGGGAAAAGATTCAGGAGAAAAAAAATAATTAAATTAGATGGATTTCCCTCTCCACTTTGCAGAAAGTGAGAGGACCAAGCATAATCTCTGTTCAATTGCTCTCATATCTCCAAGTTCCTTCATGTTCTCAACAGGCTTTTTTCACTTTTTTCAAAGTGAAATGAAATGCTACTGCCTTTCAATCTCTTGTCTGAGAAAGGTCAGTCCTATACTACAACATTGGAAAATATAGACAGTGATGGTGAGGAATATATACATAAATATTATTTATATTTATTATAATCCTATACATTATGAATTTATATATTCCTTATTCTCCCCATCTATGTTTTTGGTTTATATACATTAAAAAAATAGTAGAATAAAATAAGATCTTCTGAAAGAAAAACCACTACAGAAGTAAATGGGGAAAATATGCATTTTAATTTAAGGAACCTAAGATCCCATCCCCACACTCTTTACAGTTTTACAGCAATTATGCACAAGGTTTGCATAAACACTTCAAAATCATCAAAAGCTGTTTTATCAAAACAGCACTTAAGTTTTACATATGTTTCAACACAAATTAGTATTCAGACTTAAACAGCAAGTTGATAAAAAAAAAAGGATGTCAGCTGTCATTTTAAACTCTAACCAGATACAGAGAGAGAATGGACGTAAAGGAAGTCAGATGAAGACTGGGCCAAAGTGATAGATAGCTTCTTTCCAAATACTTTTTGTTATTTAATTATCTTATTAATTCTCTCACTGCCCTAGACTCGTAGCTACTCATGATGAATTTTATCACTACCAGAAAGCTTGAATAATAATTATTATAGCAGTAACGTTATTGGAACCATGATGACACAAGGATATTGCAAAGTCAGGACAACAATAATACACTGAATACTAGAGACAATAAAAAGACACGTGGATGTAGTTGGGGCTCCTGCAGACACATCTGCAAACAATACCTCTACAGTAAAAATACACTCAATTTGTAGCCATAAAAGCTAAACTACAGCAATGAATTAATTACTTGGGAACATACAGACACTCAATATGAAGCCAAACCCTGACACTCAAGGGCACATCCTGCAATAACACTGATGTCCTGATAGCCAGCATATTCCTGACACAAGACCATACACATATACGCAACATGAATGCTTTGGCAAGTATTGAGAATTTATACCTCTAGGGAAGTGCCTGGGCATACCAACTGTACTAGCAGTGATCTTAATACAGGCAATTACCGATAGGAATGCCAAACAGAGGGACTTCAGTTCTCCAAAACTGAAAAGGTCAAGTGGAAAGGAGTATAGAACCAATTGACCCAATTCCAGGAAGAAAAGAGGTTGGTTTTTCTCTCCTAAGTGACTGAAGACTTCTCTGAATGCCGCCTTTCTCACGATGCTGCGCTTTGAACACAACAACTTCACGGGGCCGCAAATTTTTAAAGGAGTGAGCAAATCAAATAGAATTGATGGGCCTGAGCGTCACCTGAAGCTAAGGGTTTGAATAAGACGCTGCCTGCCCCCCGTCCATATAGCAAGCAGGACAGATTGCAGTTAAGAGTCTGTACATATTTATGAAAGGCTGTAGCCAGCTGGCCAAATTTCAGATGCTTCTCTCAACACTGGACTCCTTTTAAACAGTCTTTTTATCTTTTATTTCTGGTTGAAAAAATAATGCAAATACACGTAGCAGTTCAGCTATTTTTCCACAGCATGGCACTTTCATTATGCTTGCTGGGCTAGTATCTCAGATATATAAACAGATAAATAGCACCACATTTCAAGCAAAGCACTTACCACTATTTTAATACTGCTTTGACAAGGTTTAAATACACTTCAGCTAAGTGACAAAAACTACAGATTGCACACAGCTACACAAAAAGGCTGTCTTTTGACCCAATTAAGTGATAATATGTGGAGGATTCCATATGCAAAAGCCATCTCTTTCCTAAAGAGGAGCAAGAATTTGAGAGAAGACATTCAGTAGTAGAAGACAAGACAAGTCTGGCCAAAATAAGTCTAACAGGGAGTGACTCATGGTTGCCAGTCAGTAGATATGGAAATGACTTGTTCATGAGCTGTTCAAATGTCCCTAATTTCAACAGCCAGGGGCAATACAAAGCTGTGCAAAAAAAGAATCCAGCTGCAAATATGTCAGTTTTCTGAAATAAGGAAGAAAAAAAAAATTCCTATGACTTATTTCACTTCAGATGTACTTGACAAATGGGAAATAAATGCTTTAACCTGTTATGCAAACTCCAAAGTTTAAGTAGTTTAGCAAGGGCTGGTTTGGGCTTTTTTTATTTATATATGTATATGCATTTTATATGTGTTTCTATACATACATACACACATATACATATATAAAATTCATGACCAGTCAGTTTTAATTTAGCCGAGTATTCTGGCGTCTCTAGTTTTGTTAGGGTTTGCTGTGTTTTAAACCAGTTCCTTTGATAATAATCTCCAGTGAGAACTAAAAAACCAAAAAAAGACATAGTAACTTCCAAATATTCCATTTCAAATGCACATTCCAGACATGAAAATTTTAGTTACTTCAGCCACGATTAGAGGTAGAAAATAAAGAAAAGCAAAGGGAGCATCAGCATGGCATTATGCTATAAGGTCATTGGTTTAGGCACTTTATCACAGAGTAAATAAAGGTATTAAAAGTAGCTTTTTCTCATTTCCAGTAGCCCTACCACTTTTCCTTTTACAGTGCCAAGCACATTAATGAAACCTGCCAGGTATTTCATTATTGAAATAACCCAATCTCCCTTCATATGCAGAATAACTATGATATGGAAGAACAGGACCTAGAACTCCTTTAAACACTTTCTCCTGAGGTTCTTAGCCTCGGACTAATTCCCTACCTCGTAGCTATCATTACGAAATCTGTAATATCACATTCATTCACAAAGAAGAAGAACATGGCACTTGTATTTCTCCGGCTGTCCAACAAGCCTTTTCTATCCTAAACAGCTGATCGTCATCATGACGCTTCTCCAGGATTTCGCTGGAGGATGGTATCGTACGTCTTTGTGCTCTTCAACTTAGATTTGTGAGTACCATACATGGATAGGTACTGGCCCAAACCTGACTTTTTCCAGTGGAGAATCTGGAAAGATGCAGTGCCCTACCTGATGATTACTTCACCCACCGCAGTCCGTGGCTGGAGGCGTATGCTTTATCTGATGTCTCAAGTCCACTTCACCTCGCAGAACCACCCTCAAAGCATCTCTTAACAAGAACACCCCCTTGCCAGGTAACTCTTCAGAACAGCAACTCCTATTAGAAGCGAAGGCCCAGCTCTCCCCACATCACTAATTCTCAAACCTATTTCACCAAAAGCATGAGGCCTGCAAACTAGGTACAATACTAAAGTTTCTCATGTGCAGCCTTCCAGAAGGGGAAAGAAACTTTAAAATGTTGTGACTTTTCTTTCCACTGTTAGAAACAGAAGTTGGAGTGCCAGCAAAGAGGGGTGAGATGAAGCCTCAGTGCCCATTAGCAAATCCAACCTGTCTTGGTATGAGCCTGGGAACGTGCACAGTTCTGTATTAGTCAAAATTCAGAAATTACAAATTTCACAGAAAATGCAACAGCAGCAGCTGCAACACTTATTCCCCAAAAGTTATAAAAAATATAAAACCACAAACAATAACATCATAAATAAATACAATTAATATAATTGCTCTATATCACACTTTCCAAGGGGAAGTACAAGCATAGTATGGGAGTAGATCAAAATTTATTCTGAAAGTAGTTTAAAATTTATTCTGGAACAACTGGGAGCATGGTGAAGGGGAACGGTAAGGGGGGAACTAAATGGAAAAGTATAATAAAACCAGCAGGGCAAAGTGGAAGAATATTTCACTGGCTGGAGATATACTGAGGAAGCAGCATTAAAACTCTTATTTCAGGAAACCTGGTACACAAGAAAACAGCTTCTGAAAGAATGCCTCGGGCTACTCAGCAGAAAATAATAACTATTGGGCAACAGAGCTATATGTAAAAGAAATGCTAGTAAATTATTTGCATAGCTGTGTGCAGCCAGAACTGCCAACAATCACAAACTACTCTCTATAAATGAAGTTCAAGTATAAATAATAGACTAAGGAATCATGCATGCTATATTATGAAGGACAATTTAAGAAGTTTTCTGAGGGATTTTCTAAACACATGCAACTGGCAGGCCTACTGACAGGAGATTCCCCCCCCCGCCCCCGAATGAAGGTGTCCTGGTTTCGGCTGGGACAGAGTTAATTTTCTGGCATAGCGCTGTGTTTTGGATTTAGGATGAGAAGAATATTGATAAAACACTGACAGTTTAGTTGTTGCTGAGCAGGGCTTACAGCAGTCAAGGACTTTTCAGCTTCCCATGCTCTGCCAGGGGCACAAGGAGCTGGGAGGGGGCACGGCCGGGACAGCTGAGCCCAACTGCCCCCAGAGGTATCCCACACCATATGACATAATGCTCAGCAGGGGAGAAGATGGAAAGGGGGGACATTGGGAGTAACGGCGTTTGTCTTCCCACGTCATCGTTATGCCTGATGGAGCCCTGCTTTCCTGGGGATGGCTGAGCACCTGCCTGCCGGTGGGAAGCAGGGAGTGAATTCCTAGCTTGGCTTTGCTTGCGCGCACGGCTTTTGCCTTCCCTATTAAATTGCCTTTATCTCACCCACAAGTTTTCACACCTTTACTCTTCTGATTCTCTCCCCCATCCCATGAGGAGGGGGGAGGGAGCGGCTACGTGGGGCTTAGTGGGTGGCTGGGGTTAAACCACTAAACATAAGATACTTCTTATTTCAACATCCACCAAACGCAGAAACTCTTACATTTCTAGAAAGCAACAGGATTTAATCATTGGGAAGTTAAATCATTTAACTTCAAAGGAACAGGGGTTTGTCAGGTACTTGCACAGTGCTTAGAAGGATACTGCCCCAGAAAGGGCCACAGGCACTAGGGAACTACCTTCAAAAAACTTAAAATCTAGCAATCAATTAATCATCAATTAAATTTTCTTCCCTGGGCTTAGGAAAAGAGCCTTAGCCTTTCAAATTATTCACATACTTTCAAACAAACAAAATAAATTAAAAATAAAACATAAAGGATTTCTTTTAAATGACAGACTTCTGTATGCTGAATTCAAGGTGCTGAATTAGCAGATAGCACCTGTAAGTTTATCACTTAGCAGAAGAAATGCTCCCACAGTACAGCTAACCAGAGTTTCCACACGATCTGAAGCTATAATCTGAAACAGTAATAAAGTTGTTCAATCCTTGCTCTGCCTGTTAGGGTATATTACGTTACTCAGACACAGACCATTTTCAAGATGCAATATGCAAGTATCACTAACCAGCTGGAAAGTAGCAGCACTACTTCACTTCCACCCCACCAAAGAGTAATCCTTCCCCATCTACTACCCTCACCTTTTCCAATCAATCCCACAGACTTTTCCTTGAATGAGGCACTGTCTTCCCCCACCCCTATGACCAACCTTGAAATGCTTCTAGTACTTGCTATTACAGAATAAAATTAATTTAATGGAAGAACTAGAACACATTCAAACTTTCCTCTTCTCTTCCTTCTGCCCACCAATGCATTACAAAATTTTGGGGAGGGAAGAGAAGAGATGGATGGATTATTTCCAGCTGGATCAGCTTTTTGATCCAACTCACCACAAACGCTAATGGCAACGCAGGAGATGGCATGGTGGATGTTTAATGCTAGGCCAGTTTAAAGCAGAGGTCAGGTTGCACCCACCAGGCTTGCAAAAACCACAGGGGAAGGTCAGGTATTATTTCTGTTCCAGGAACAATAGTGCAAACTTCAACATCTGCCTTTCACGTGCAATATTCTCTATTAGGGCTGTGCATTCCTACACCAGGCTTAAATAAAAACATTAAAGTTCTCACTGGCAGCTAGGGACAGCTTCATCTAGAGAGAATGCCAGTTTAGCTGCCCTAACATGTAAACTTGAAAATAATATGAAAGATTTAATAGCTGTATGTACAAATCTCACCCAAAGAGTACTTGAAACTGGGTTCTGACTGGGCTCTGCTTGTGGTCTCACCACTACAAACCATTTGTAAGGAGCTTAAGAAGTCCAACAGCGGCAGAGAAGTTACAATGAATATTTTTATTTTCCTTGTTTTTTTTAATTAGGGAGCTATCTTTCATATGATGAAGAAACCCACAGGTTTACAAACCCCTTTTTAAGTGACATTAGGATCATAATAATCTCATCACAGAAGAAAAAAAAGCAGCAGCAGCATTTGTGATGGTCATTGGCTTCTATCTCCTGTACTTCGTAACTTAAAAAAAGAGAAGTTTGCCAGTGACTGAGTTTTACCTATATAAAGTCTTACAAGAAAAAAGAAGTTCCCATTCTTTTTTTTTGTCCGGAAACATGCCCCAATTTTATGTTATAGGCAAGATATTTTAAGATGTTGAACTGAAATTAACCCCCCCACCCAATTGTTCAGTACAGAATCAGGAGCTGCTCATACGTGAAGAAATTGGATAAACCCCTGTCCATCAGAAAGCATGGCTGAATATTATTAGAAGCGCAGCTAAGACTGCAGAATTATTTCATTTGCTATCAGATCTGAAGCCATTTGGTTTTCCTAGTCAGCGCCTAATTCTTACAGTTACTTTCCAAGATGACAGCATATCGTATGACATATCAACGCAAACACATAGCATAGTTCAAAACCCAGTACCCAAGCAATATGCAATGCAACTTCTAACATAAAGCACCCATTGAAACACAACCGAAAGACCAAGAGAACTACTTTGTTGTTACCATCAAATCATAGTATCGCTGCCTCTCTGCACACCCCCCACCCTCGTTCTTCCGGGGGGGCAGGGAGAAAGGCTGCAATTCAAGCGCATTAGACCAACTAATTGCTTTGATTTGGAAAAAAACATTCACCACATTACAGCTCAGCAGAAATATCACCAACCAGGATGGAAAAAATTTTCTGTAAGGAAACCTTAACATTTGCTAGTCATAAAATACATACCAAATGTGTAAAAAGGCAGACATTGGGACAGCTAGAAGCTTTTTAACAAAGCGTACTCTCACATTAAAAAAAACAGAACCCGAGTTCACAGCTGTTGCAGAAAGCCCTTTTCCCCTCTTTACACAGGTTTTTGAGAATCACTAGTAAGTTGATCACAAAGCAAGTCTTTCCGTCATACTTTTAATAAACTTTATAATAGTCTTCCCTTCTCCTTAAGAAATAAAATCAGCAGAACATAGTAATTAGATTCTTGTCCCAAAGCAGTATGAGCTGTGTATTTTAATCCTCTAAATATGTAACTCAATCATGCCCATTGCATATATATTAAGGAGGAGGAAGAAGTTTTACCAGCAAAACTCTTTACTCTCACATGCATTATGTTAATCTTTTCATGCCAGGAGGTAGATTTCCCTGAATTAACCATACACTGTCAGCAACAGAGGCGCTGAAGCCATGGGTACCGACCAGTTTAAAACAGACCGATACAAAATTCCACTGAACCTTGAGCACTGTGTTAACACCTGCTTGAATTATCTTCCAACTTCAGTCATTTTCTTCTCCAAATTTTTGTTTACAGTTACTGAGACCCTGCAAAAGTTATGCCTTGATTATAATTGGTACGGACTTTCAGTTGAAAAATATGCAGAGTAAGAGCATCCTGTAACTCAAGCAGTCAACCACTGCCATTTCCAGCATCCTAATCTCTAATATCCAGTCCAGAGAAAGCAAAGTGGAAAAGAAATGCCGAGAAGTAAAATCCCAATGGCATTCATACAGCTCAACATTAAGTTATGCTGACTCTGGCTCTGTTAGCAGCTCACTGTTAAACTTCCCACGTCACTCAAAGTCCACTTTAGTTTTAGCACCAGTAGGAACACGACATGTGCACTTTTCTTCCTACAATCTTGAAGGGTTTATAGTCAAAATATCTTAGTACAGTCAAATAATATGAGAAAACAAATCAACAGTGCTTGTAAGCCAGCCCCTGCACTTGCATACACCAGAAGTCTCAGTGCTCTGTTTTTACAACTCCCAGGCACCACAAACCAGGTATTTTTTTCACATCCCTCAGACCCTTCAGTTAAATAACGTAAAATCTATGCAAATTCTGCAGCCTTACATACAACAGACAAGGTCGTAAGATGTTACCTACGAGGCAGGTATTACTCTAAAAAGGTCTTTTTGAGGCGGGAAGAGCAAAAGAAATCTTACACAGGAGTTTTCAAGCTCATTATTCTGTTTAACTCCAGCTCAGAGACGGTCTAGGAGATCACCAACTACACTCGGTGAACTGCAGAAGATAATATCTTACACTCAATGAGAGCAAAACAAATTACCCATTTGTCATTAAGAACAATGTCTTTAGCTCTTTTTTTCCTTTTTTTTTTTTTTTTTTTTTTAAACACCGTGCTTTCCTTTACAAAGCCCAGCCTTAGTAAAAGGTCTGAAGCCTAAACGTGCAGAAGGCGATCGCTGGTTGCAGCAGCAGGACCGGGCTGGCTTTCGGCACTGCCACCGCTTCCCCCTGCCCAGGTGCCCGCCAGAAGGCACCAGCGGGCCGGCCGCGGCTCGCCCACCCCTGCTCTTCTCCGAACCCCCCTTCGGACACGCCGCAGAAGTATTTACCTTTCCGGCACCGACCTCTCCCGGCTCTCACGACCTCGCCGAACACGCCGACCCAACGAACTCAAAGGCCAAGGCTGCTGCCTCGGCTCTTGGCAGCCCCCAGACCGCACCGAGCGGGTCCCGTCCGCTCGGCCGAGGGGGCACGGGGAGCCGTGCGGGACAAGCAGCCCGCGGTGCCCGTCCCCCACCCCCGGCCGGGCGCACGCCGCGGCGGGCTGAGCCCGGCTCCCAGCCCCCCGCGCTCCCGCCGCCGGTCCGGCCGCCCGCGCTGCCACCTCTCGCCCCGCGCCCTGCCCCGGCCGCCGGCCCCCGGCCCGCTGCGCCCCAGGCCCGCCGCCGCTCACCCAGCTTGCCGCGGGACTCCTCCAGCTTCTGGATCTGGTTCTCCAGGAAGAGCACGGCCACCCCGAAGACCAGCACCGCCAGCAGCTGCAACTTGGGCGGCAGCATAATCCTGAGCAGCCCCATGAGCAGCAGCAGCAGCGCCGCCCGCCCGGGATCACGACATAACGCGGGGCCCGGCCGCGGAGGCCGGCGGGAGCCGCCGCCGCCGCCGTGGGGACGGCGCGAGCGAGGGGAAGCGAAGGGAGCGCGGCCGGGGGCGCGCGGCAGGGCCCGCCGCCGCCGCCTCCCCCCCGCGGGGGCGGCGCGCCGCGCCCCCGCCCCGCCCCCGCCTGCGTGCGCTGCTCAGCAACCGAACGCCCAACCGCGCGCCCGCCGCCGCCGCCGATTCCCGGCGGCGGGACCCGCCCCCGCGCCCTCCGCCATTGGGCGGTGCCACCGCCACCCCGCCTCTCCCCCACACGGGATTGGCTCCGCTCAGGCTAAGCCCCGCCCACAGGACGTTGACTCCTCCCCTCCCCCCTCAGCGCTGAGGCCAAGCGATGTCCCGCCTACATGCGATCCTTGGTGATTGGGAGCCCTTCTTGAAGTCCCGCCCACCTGCCCGCTGTCATTGGGCACAGGCACCGCGGCACTTGGGGAAGACACAATAGTACTGCTCAGGCCGACTGTCAATCGCCAGGTGGGGGGCCTACATGACGGTTCGCCGGTTGGCAGGATCTCTCCGGTCCGAGAGAGGACCTTGCTCAGGGTTGCGTCGGCAATGCCTGACTGGGGCGGGGGAACGGCATCTCCTTTAGCTTCGCTGTGAAGCGCCGCTCTAACAGGCTGAAGTATCTTTGCTCTAGGCTACCCTCAAAGGTTCCGAGTTAGCTGATTCTGCTTGTGGTGCTGGGGTTGGGAGCCAGCTTGCCCTCCCGCGCATCAGGCAGTGCGCAGGGCGCACTCGATGGGTGAGGTCCTTCAGCGGCCTCCCGGCGACGCTGGCAGGAGCGTTGCGGCACCAAGATGGCGGCGGCCGCCGAGCTAACGGCCCTGGGGCGTTGCTGGTTGTGGCTGCTAGTGGGGCTGCAGGCGGTGAGAGGCCGTTCCGGTTTATTCGCGCTCGGGGCTGAGTTCGGCTGCGATTTCCCGAGGGAAAGATCGAGGGTGTAAGGGGGGCTGGGGCGGCCGTGAGGTGCGTCCCATAGGGGGAGGCGGAGGCAGCGGGCCTCGCCCTGCCCATCCCCGAGGCCTCGTGCCTCTCCTGCCGCCGTGGCCGCCGCTTTTGCTTTCTCTGTCGGAGGCTGGTTGCTGCTGCTGCCCTCTTCCTTTCTGCTGCCTCCGCTCCTCCTTCGTTTTGAAGCCTGAGCGCCCCTCGCCTCGGCCCCGGTTTGCCCTGTTAGCTCGGGAAGCGTGGCGATCGGTGTGGGTGTTGCGGTGACTCTTGAAATAAACTTACAAGCTTCCTCGCCCTTTTCTAATGGGATTTGTGTGCTGTTATAAATCTCACGACCCGGGTAACAAAGTTAAGAATGGGTTTGGAAAGTGAAGCTAGAGGTGGGTTTTGATTTCTAACTCAAGGTGGCCCTGCGAAAGGCTGTCGCTCGAGGTTTTCCGGGCAGGTCAGCTTTCCCTATTTCATATATCCCCTGATGCCCTTAAAGTTCTGACCCACCTGAGGTTATGCGAAAGACCTGTTCAAGAGTTTCACTTTAATAAGTACTACCTGAAGCAGTTTGTATCGATGCTGCATTTGCTTTAATATCTTAAATTATCTAATGTGAAAGCAAAGCAGTCATGTAGCATGCATGTGTAATCAAAGCATTAAAGTTTTAAAACTTTTTTTAAAGTTTTAAAGCACGTTGCTGAAATGAGGTGTGTCACTGGCTAAGTAGCTGGAATTTTCTTGTTCTGATAGAAAACCAGCTTCTGGTTTTGTGAAGGTCCTTTTCTAATCCTAATCAGATATACTTATTGTAATTAGTATACTTATTATTTCACGGTAGTGCAATAGTTATGGTACTAAAAACTGAAGAAAAATCCTAGGGAGAGCCAGGTTTTGTTTTGGTTTTTTTTTTTCTTGTTTTGTGGTTCTCCTGCCCCTCCTTATGGTTTTATTCTCAAGCCATTTTGACCTTCTGTGTAACCAGAACTTCTTCACTGAGCAGTTCTCTTATGATGGAGACTTTACTTGCTTTCATACACTCTTTGGTTTTGGTTGCCCCCCAAGAAAAACAGGGGAGTGTTGGCCTTGTCTATGCAGATGCTTTAGAGTTGTGCTGGAGAAAGATGTAAAGAGCACTGCTGGTGGAAGCAAAATGCCAATGCCAGTAATATGTTTTTTGCTCCGAGGTGAACAGATTCGAAAGTGAGGAAAAGGTGACAGTAAAGCATAAAAGGGGTGGATAGCAGCAAGGTGCAAGAAAACTGTTTTAGCCACTGTCATCATCATTAATTTAGTAAGTGAACAATAACTAAAATGTAGTGTTGGCGGTGTTTGGCATCCTCCTTAGATTTTCTATGCTACTGTGGTCTTGTTATATTCCTTATTGCCAGCATCCCTCAGAAAGGATAAATAATAGATTATTCGAGTAGAATAGGGTCCCATTTTTGCTTGCCTGATGTCATGTATAGAAATTACTTTAGCAGTGTCCTGTAGGAAAAAGAAAAATAGCTTTCTGCCTGACAGAACAGTAATTTCAAAATCATTTTCTGTATATTACACTTTTCTGTTCACACTTTAACTTTTTTAGCAGATACCAAGAAACAGAATAATGAGGGACCTAATACATTTTCTACCAATTCCTAATCCATAACATGTCCTATCTGTCTTTGGCTATAGGTTCACCACTTCAAGGGAGGAAATGGATTTTGTCTCTACCTTACTTGAGTATATTGTATATGTTAAATAATGGGTGAATATGAAGAGAAGTCTGATTTGCTGAAGGACAAACATAGTTTTTCTTCTGTATTTTTCTGTTTGGCCCAGCATAATTCTTCTGACTCTTGGTCTGTTATCATCCAGCCCAGTTTGCTAGTATCATCTCATTCCTCTCTGAATGCAGAGATGCTTGCTGATTGTTTTGTTGGTGTTTTAGATGTTTTGGGGTTTGCCCAAGGTCTTTCACCCAGACTGAGAAGCATCTGGGAAAACTCATCTCCTTTCTCTCCTTAATGTCCTCTCTCGCTTCCCCACTCCCACCCCAGCATACAGCTGGAAGGAAGGGTTTTAAGCTGGGGGTGAGAAATCCCTGTACAGGAAAGTGGGAATGTGAAAACAAAACCCAAATATCATTTAAGTGCTGGGATGGTTGATAAAATTGGGTTTGCTGCTCATTAAAAACAGAACTAGTGTTTTACACAGAAGCCATGTAATTGAGTTGCCTATTTTAATGTATTACTAGTAAATCAGAATTGCAGGGATTTTATCTACACTTTCACTTTTAGTATGCGATTTTCTTGTATCATTAAGGCAAACATGAAATTAAAATCCTACTTGTACGCCTTGTTGAGCAGTTTGGTCCGTTTCATCACTCCCTTGTTGTGCTTTTCCCAAGCTTAGCTGTTACACTTATTTTCCAAGGGTGTTTTCAGTGATATGAAATTTACTGAAATTCTTTTGAAAGAGCGGGCTTTAGGGAGCTGTAGCCATGTGCATTTTAGCTGATTCATTATGCTTGTTTTTTTCTTAATTTGGAGTTAGCAATAGGAAAACAGTGGCATTGTCAGATTTTGGCAGGTCTGATGCCTTGAAATGTACATATTACGAGTTTCTAGAATTCACTATTAGTTTAAGACCATTCTTCAAAATAAGGTGGTGTTTTGCATTTATGGGCAGACCATTAGGCTTTACTGTAAAACGGTCGCAAGAGACTTAGTTATTCTTCCTAATCATTAAGGCATGTAAAATCTTCCTTTGTTTAAACAACTAATTTAATACTAAAGTATAACATTGTATTGATTTTCAGATAAGTGTATATGGAGCACAGTTGTCGTCAGAAGCTTGCAGAGAGCTGGGCTTCTCCAGTAACTTGCTATGCAGTTCTTGCAACCTTCTTGGACAGTTCAGTCTGAATCAATTGGATCCATTCTGCAGGCAGTGCTGCCAAGAAGAAGCTCAGCTGGAAACTAGAAAGGTGGGTTTTGGACCAAATCCTTTGTGGAATAATTTAACATATTATGTCCTGGTTTTGAAACTTTTAATTTTAAAAATATATGAGAATCTGGATTATAATCTCAAGAGGAAAATGCAACATTTCTCGATAGTCCAATATATGTAGGGTTTAGATTTGCAGACTTGACATACTGCTCTAAAATAATGGCCCTCTGTGAGCAGAGGAGCCTTTGGTTCTGTGACAGCCGTTCTCTAGTGTGAAGTGACTAATGGGAGCTATGTCCAGCTTCTTTAAGTTGAAAGATGTACGAGATTTGAAGAGGGCAAAAAAAGAGGCCAAGGAGGCTGGTGTTCTTCATCCCAGCTATTGCTTGGTCATTGGCCCATAGTATGATGTCCGGGATGGTCCAGCTCAGTCCCTAGGAACACAAGGCTGGTGCAGCTGTCAGGTCAGCTTCTGAAGTGGCATGAACCTGGCAGAAGCAGGGCTGCTCGACTCTGTTCTGCAGCAGTGAGAACAGCTAGGTTCTAACAGCTAGAAATACTAGGAATGATCCTGCTCAGAGCCTGTGCTGTGCTTCAATTGGTTAGGCAAAGGCAAAACTTTTATCTGTAGTAAATAAATATCTGTCTTGCTTAAGGTATGTCAGCAAAGAAGAATTTTTACAGAGATCTTGAAAAGAATACATGCTTTCAAGTATGTTGTAACTTTGAGTACTCCAGAATATGTCGAAGACCAATCAGTTATTGGCAAAGTAGAGATTTCAAGGAGAAGAGATGCTGAACTTATTGTTAATGGCTAGGAGATAGCTTAATAACTGACAACATGAATGAGGAAATGAGGAAATCAAACAGGTTTCTCCTGTCAATTAAATTCAGTATAATATTAAAAAAAACCCCTGCCTATAATTTTAACAGAATCACTGATTAGAGTATTAAGTACAATATTTTAAATATCAAGAAGCAAGTATTTGAGAGTTGCAGAGAATTAATGATTAGTAGTTCCTTAACATGGAGAGACTATTAAGGTAAGAGGTAAGACTGTAAATTGGGCTGTTTCATATATTGACAAAATTGCAGTAATATTTCAGTACAATCCTATGGTACTTGATATCTAAGAGTTTTTCTTTACTAGATATATGAATCTTAGAAAGAAAAGTTTGTCTCTGGAAAATGCTCCAGTTCTTATATGTATGTATGTACTTATCTATACATATACATACACACACACAAAAGCAGAAAAGTTTCAGAATAAAATCTAATGAAATGTACTAAAAGGGAATGGAAAACGAGGAGAGGGTCTCCAGCTGTGCCATGGTTGTGTACCACAACCAGTAACAGTTGTGGTGGCAGCAAGGCTTCCTGTCCTCACGTAAGAAGCAGATGCTTTTATTTATTCAGGTAATATTCGTGCAGTTTTGCCTCAGTTTGCATAAGATGTAGCACAAGAACTTATGGAGCAGCATAATTTCTGTTGTCATCTGTTGGGAAAATAAATGAGAGGAGTTATGTTGCATTTCTGTTAATGTGGCTTCTGAGGAAAAAAAATCTATATCAATTTATCAGGAATTTATTCAAAGGTGTAACTTAGTTTGTATTGTAACCATTTCATTAATAAAAGTTGGATCAAAGAACAGAATTTAAATCAATAGATATATTTCTGATTATCCTGAATCAGACCTATGTACTGTGTGGATAATCACACTTTTTGTGTAAGACTAATCAAATGCCACTTTGTGGTCAAGGCTTTACACTGTAAACATTTTCAGTCTCAAAACTTTTTCTATTGTAGTCATGCTGAACGTAGTAGAACAAATAGCTATAGGGCTGGACAGGATCTCAAGTTTGTTCAACAAATCCCTTCACAGTGGACCAGAATTTGCTGCATATTCATAGGAACCAAGAGATTGTATATTATAAATTGTTGGGGTTTTAATCTGTTTGTGTTGGTTTACTCAGTTTCATTTTCTGCTTGTGCTTTGTAGTGAATATGAACAATTTGCTGCCACAGCACAATTCAGTGTACATCTTTATTTTATCTTTCCTCACTTCTGTGACGTTTTTGAAGAAATTTAATACAAGTGATACTTGAGATTTGGAGCTAGCATGTGAAGTATCAGCTTGAATTATAGGAGAGATTATGATACTATTTTCATATCCAAGTTGGAACGCAGGCTTTCTGTACTGTGTGTGAATAGAAATATTGGGTTGTTCTAACATTATGGTTACATGGTTGAGTGCTAAATTATAGCATCATTTGTAATCTTTTTGAATGCTATTTCAGAAGATGAAAATTTTTATACTGTTACCACTGCTTGGAAATGTGTATTTTGGATTTGCTGATTTTTTTTTTAAGTTTTATTTTTTAATCTTGTGCTGAGTATCTTCCTGTGAAGACTAGCCAGTGGGAAAATTAGTGTTGGGAAAAATGACCACGAATATTGTCTTAACAGATTGTATTCAGAATCATCACATTTTGGATTGACTTGTGTTTTAACATAGTGCTGGTTGTAATAGGCTTCTGTAATTGAGCTTAAGATATTACTCTTACATAAAAATTAACAATCTAATTTATAGTTGCTTCTTGCTAAAGTAGTATGTTCTTGATGTGTGTGCAGAATAGAAAATCTGAATGCTGCCTTTGCTATATTTTTTGCCTTTGCCTAGTTTTTTTCAGGTTACCATAGAAATCTTTCTAATGAAAACTGGATAGTTGAGAGTGAATGGATGTTGAAAGTCTTAAAAGTTTTTTTTCCTACCCGCTTGCTGGAAGAATTTTTTAGTCTTACTTTAAATACCTGCTTCTGGATGCAAGATGTCTGACTTGCTGATTAGCAACCTTTATATGTTGCCGAGTTCTAGAGCAGTGGTGCTCTGGGTTTTGCTAATGCTGTGGCTATATGCTTGAACACTCTCAAAGTACATGAATCTTTTTTTTTTTTTTTTTTTTTTCTCTTAACCATGATCCCAGTACATGACCTAGCTTGTTCATTGTTCATTATGTGAGCAGATACTTGCTCCCATCATGTGACACAGCATGTTGGTAGTCTGTGCTACAGACAGACTTGCAAACTATTAGAATTCCGGGACAGACTTCAGGATTTTAAATTAATTCTCCTCGTGAGTATGTGGCAAGTGTTAGAAATAGAGAAAGCAAGAGTTAGCTTATTGCGTGACTTGTCCCTCATTTTTAAATGAGAATTTAAAGGTAAGGGGGTAGCATGTGTATCTGAGAATTTTTATCTATCATTGCTACTTTTCGCAAATGATCTCTGAAATATGTCCAGTCCTAAAAATACTTTGTGCTGCATAGGATCGGTGCAACCTCAAGTGAGATGTTTAGAGATTTCAGCTGTTTCATATCCTTGAAAGATGTTTATTAATCCTGGTCTTGTTACTGGTCCAGTATTCTGTGAATTGACATTGCAGAAAATAGCTGAGAGGTACTCTTGTTACCCGGTATTTGTCTTACTCTTAACTTCTGTTGACACCTGTCCAGTGAAATATTTTAATTACTTCATAATTGTACTGTAGGTAAAATGAAAAAAAAAAAAAAAGTTATTTTTTCCTTTTCTAGAGGTTTCGTATTCGCTTTCAGACTAATTCAGAAGCTGGCTTAAACAGTATTGCTTTAGACAGCTGCAAGTTTTAAGCCTCAGTCTGTCAGATGCAGAGTACTGCTGGTGTGTAAAACGTAGAAGGATGAAATGGAGGTGAAGCTAACTGTGCGTGAAATTGTAGTAGCAGGAGAGATTGTCCATATTTTGCAGTAGCTGAAAATAGCCGCACTCCATCTGCAGCTTCACTTATGCTGTGTGATCGTTTCAGACATAGCTATAAGCATATTCCATTAATTGCATATTATAATCTTAGATTTATCTCAACAATATATGCATGTCAAAATCCAAATTGGTTTGAAGAATCAACTCTGTGATGAAATTTGCAATACATTAAATTTCACAATCCTGCGCTGTCCAGGATTGCTACAACCCTTAAGTCATCAATATTTCTAAATGGAGCTTTGAAATACATTTTGCTCACTAAGATGTGTTGAATTTCAGCATTTTAAATTTCTGTTGTCAAGTATTTGTCATGTTATAACATTATGGTGTTTGGCGAATTAGGTAATGTGACAGCAGGTGTAAACAAAAGTTGACCAGGAAATTTGAGAAATGAAAATGGATGGTTTAGATGGCAAGTTGTCATGGGTAACATCACACGTGTCTATCGTACACTATTTCTAAATAGCTTGAGTCTACTGTAAAACAAGGCAAGCTTAATGATACGGAAGTCTATGTGCATACTTTTAAAGTTACATAGAGATGGGTAATAACAGCTCCATTGTACAAATTTAAGCAAAACCATCTAAAATACTGAGAATTTTAGCAAATTTCTTGTGCATGTATTCAGGGTTATCAAAATATGATAGCTCTCAAAGCATGGTTTAATAATTTATTGGAATATCTGACCTTTGCATTGCTAAGATAATGAGATATTTGGGATTATTTTTCACCAAACTTGTACAAGATGTATCAATATAAATAACTAAAATATTTCAGAAACTTGAAATGTATTATTGTATTGTAAGAGGGGAGATTTCCAACTTGACGTTCTTCCCACACCAGTAAATGTCAAAGTTTCCTTTCATTTTGGCATGGAAGTATTGTGAAATGTTAACCTGAAATAAATGTGGGCAGCTTAAACTTTGGCTATTACTTTTTCCAAAAAATCTTAAAGCCCATCCTAAGGTTGCTTTACATTCAGATCCCCATTCTACGTCCTACCTGAACCTAAAATGATTTTCAGTATTTATGACTGCTGTTTGAAAGTTAATGCAAGTATATGGACATAACCCCATTAGCTGTAGGCAAACAGAATGGGTGAGGTTTAGAAAATAGTGATATTTAGTGACCTTTAAGTATTGTGTTTTCTCAACATTTTGAAAAATGCTGAAAACAGAGAACCAACTGGGGAGAAAATCCTAAGAATGCTTAATAAAACACTCTGGAAAATGGGGAGAAAAGTTGAAGCACAGCAAAGGAACCTTTCCTAGAGTTTTATTATGGATTTCTGCTGGCCAGTCGGGTAAGCATGTCTTCACTGCAGTTGGATTGATCAAAACATGTGGCAGCTAGCCATGTTGCAAACCTGTTCCCTGGTTGTTCCACTGTAGCTGGTGCTGTACTTCAACATTTCTGCAGGAAGATTGTCTCATGTTTTTACTGCATCAAGCTGAGGTTCTTTTCCTTGCAAGTCCTCGATACTTGAAATTGTGGGGAGTCATTTTAAGACACAAATGATTCAGCCTGTTTCAACACAGCAAAACCCCAGAACTTCTAGTCTGTTGAAAGTGAAGCCTGGGTTTGGACCCCTTCTTCCACATCAGCCACCTGTTTCTGCACCTGTATCATACAATTTATGAGAGGTTTTTGTGAGCGAAAAATACAGAGTTGAGGGATGATATACAAAAGAGTGAATTGTACCTATTTAGCCCAAGTAATAAGTAGCTGCTAAGGTTCAGCTTGGTCTAATCTGAAGAAAAGATGACTACTAATTTCACTGAAAGGTAAAAAAATATGCCTATACAAATTCAGTTTTCTGTGGTCTACCTTATCTGTCACTCACAGTGAAATTGTCACTTAGGCCTTTAAACATTATAGGATAGGAGATGAGGATGTATGCAGAAACTGTTCCTCAGAATGGGTTATTTTAATCCTAATGGATAATACATATATTTTTTTTATGAGGTAGTTTGACCATAACTTAAAATTAATTATTTGGGTGGAGTTAGTATTAGACCCCTCCTGGAAATTAAATAAATATTTAGTGTAATATTAGTAATAAACGTGTCCACTGTAATTATGACTATGTGCTACTTTTATTAAAAAAAATGAATTTGAAAGCTCTCTTAAAACTCCTCCTTTTTACCTGTACAGACCTTCTAAATGTGCTGTTATAAATTACAAGGAGGAATAAGGTGACAAGCTTGTTCAGACTTTTTAAAGCTAAAAATAGTTTACAAAATTCACAATAATTACTGAAACTAGAATAACTTGAAGTGCTTTTAATGCTTCTGGCTACTCTTGTGTGACCCAATTTAGTTTCATTTTTCAGGGTTTTTTCTTTTCATTTCATTAATTAAAGTGCTACACTCAGAAAAATTACTGTTGGCTGCCTGCTTGTTCTGCCAGAGGCTCTTAATGTGAATAGTTCCAATGAAGCAGTCTGATCTCTTGGTTTTTAAGTTGGTGGGTAAAAATAGAGAACTACTTAGAATTCATTGACGTCTGAGCAGTGTAATGTAAGTGTAAGTCATATCAATACTTGTATAAATGAATTAGAATTTTAGTTTACTCGTAGCTGTTTCTCAACCCCCCCAGCTTTTTGTCATCTGATGCATTCTATAAAACCCTTTGTTTGCTTTGTAAAAATAAAATTGTGCTTTTACATAGCTGTACTCCTTTCTAACATGCTACATAAAAATGGTTCATGTTCATTGTTTTTACCAAGTGTGACTTTTAAAAATAGCGTAGTTCAATGACAGCGTATTTTATTAAACACTCAAGTAAATAATCAGAACTCTGTAATTAAAGCTAATATGTCAAAGGATCTCCCTTCAAAGCTTGCTTTTGACTAAAAAGTGTCCTGTACAGTTCACAGAGGAATAATTTTATGGGGAATATTGATAGGGAAGTTGGCAAATTGACATTTCTTTAACTTCTCTCTAACTGAGAAAGTCTCTTATCAGAGTACTGTTGCTTCAGAATATTGTGCATAGCCATTCCTTGTACTAAAAATGTGCTGGAGTGGATGTCCTTCTCAAGAGCTCTACCATGTACACTCTTTCCCTTCCTTCTCTACATGATGTTATCAGCAATGAAAATTAATGTTGACAAACAGTAGTCCTAGATAAGGAAGGTGCTAGTCAATGCCTGAGACAGAAATTTACCATCTTTTATGTGGATCAGATTCACCAAAGGTTCGTGTCTGCCAGATAACCTAAGATAAAATACATTATCTGTCTGTAGTAGGGCAAGCCTATGGAAGACCTCTTCCCAGTCTTATCAGTGAAAAAGAAAAGGTCAGGGAAATTATAAATGTGAATTTGCTAAATGTGAGTTAGTCATTGATGTGCATCTGTGCTGGCGAATGGAATAGGTTTAGCTAATTAAGTCTGATCTCCGTCATCTGGATACACATCTGGATAAAATACCGGCATTTGTCTCTACGTTTGTTGAAATAACTTCAAAAAGTAGAAAGTCTCCAAATTACTTAAATACACAAAGTGAAATAAATAGTTGATGAGTTCCTTTCTCAGTGTTTTATTTGCAACTCTTCTAAGTTGTTTTTTTTAATAAAAGCACAGATTCTGGAGAATAAGAGATACTCAGGGATTCTACTTCTAGAGATAAGTAGATAGTTCAATAGCAAAGTTAGTTGGACAGTATATTCCAAAATTGGAACTTAAACTGTTAACTTTCTGCCTCTACTTTCTAGCTTGCATAGTTCTGTTCACTAGGTCCAAGTGAGAGCCCGTACATAGGAGCCCTTTATCTGCCACCCTTCTCCTCTATTCCACTCTGCCCCCCACCCAAATAAATTGGGCATTCACACCACCTAATCCACACTACAGCTCCAGAGGCCTAAAGTTGATGGCTGCTCAGCTTCTGCCTTTTCTCTCATCCTTGTTGCCAGATCCTTTGCTCACGTGACCTTACACCAAACCATTTCAGAGAGCAAAGTTAACAAAAAATAGTCTGCCAGGAGGTGAAGTTGTTTTGGAGCTTTTTGGTGGTTGTTGGATTTCAAGAGCAAGAATGTTGACATAGAACTGCAAGGAGGAGATTGTTGAACGCCAAAAATAAAGCACTTAGATGGATCACACATTTTCTGTATGCTGAAGATAGTAATAGTAACGCACAACTATGTTATGTACATGCAGGATAAAAAAAGCTGAATCTCCTACTCAAAGCAGAACTCAAAGTTCGAAGATCTGCAAGGATACAGATTCTACAGCCTTTCTTAGTAAATTATTTCAGTGCTTAAACATCCCTTTATGACACTTCTGTTTTTTTCCCTCCACCCTTATATTCAGTTGGAATTTCCTTCCCTGTAAATAAGTAAGAGCTTAGATTCTGCTTCAGCTTTGTTGGGTGGAATTTGTAATACGAATTAGCTCTATCCCTGTGATTAGTGCTATCACAGGGATAGAGCTAATTCAAAGAACTGGGTTTTGACTGTTGGACTCTTTGTTTCCAAACTCTTACTTAGAGTGAGGCATCTCCCTTCACAGGATAATGAGTTGTGAATGGGAGCAGTTTCTTTGTTGCTAAATTTACTGATGACATCAGTTCTGAATGATGCGTGTGTGTAGCGATGACTTTATTGGCTTTCTGCATTACAGAACAGTAATTCATAATGTTCCTGGCAGTGAGGTTTGCTGACTGCTCTCTGTTAACCCACAGATTCCTGCTCATTTTCTGTCTCCAGGGAAGGGGAAGACTAGAGTGATTTTGAAAACTTCCAACTGTCCATACAAATACCTTGCATTCTCTCCTCCACAGAAGAGAAAATATTTTATAGTTTATATCTCAGTGTGTATTCCTTTATTTTAACTAATCTAACCTTCTAGTAAAAGTAACAAGTTGGTTGGTTGCTATAAGAGTTTAGGAAAGAGCAGAGGAAACTTGCACCAAAATCTCTTTTCTTTGTGACTTCATTTCTCAGAAGAACAAATATCAATTGTTATTATTATCTTGTTGGTTTCTTTCCTGGGTGGGTGTGGGTGGGACACACTAAAAATTAATTTGCATGCCTTTTGAAAAAGAGATCATGCACCCTTTTTTAAGACAACACCGGTTTTTCCATCCCAACTGACATTGGCCAATAAGAAAAATAATATCCATATTTTTCCTGACTTTTCTTTGAAGTAAAACAATAGTATGAGTTGATAGGGATGAGGAAGTTTCTTTGGCAAATGTGCTAATACAGTAATATGAAATCAAAGTTACAGTGAATTTCATAAACACAAAAATTGTTTGCACTGGAAAGAGGTCAGTCAGTGGTACATACTTAGTGGAAGATTGTCTTGTACCTGAGGCAAGTGAAAATTACGGAGTTTGAGCAGTAGTCGCAAGTTGTGTTTTACTGCTTGTTCCCAGAGGATGACTTTATTTTTTAAACTGTTTGATATTAGGAGAGGAAAATATGCAGATATCTGAGAGAATCCAGATACCATAAGGAAGCTATTTACCATTGTGTGGCTTTATCTGAACATCCTGTTTCATTGCATGTTTTAATGCATGATAGCGCTATAATTTTTTTTTCAGCTGATTGCAAACAGCTGTACAAATCCAGTTAGAGCAACACTTCATAACCTGTGCAGGGTCAGGCTTAGTCACGAGTTAGAAGAAACCAGCGTGCAAAGTATAGGTGCTATAGAAGTAAAATTAAGGATAATTTGTCGTATTTTACAAAACTGTTTTGTCACCTTTGATCTAACACCACTTTATTATGATGAAGGAGCAACCTCTGTTAAGTACCTTTTTTTTCAGTTCTGTTTGATCTGAATTCCCATTTGGTTGTAAACACAGTTCTATAGCAGCTTCATAGCAGGAATGTAATTTTTTTTTTTTTTTTGAGTTTTCACTATCATTAAAGCAGACATGACTGATAGTGCGGTTTTCCTCCTCTCACTTGGGAAGAGCCATCTTCATTACATCAGTGTGAACTATTACAAGGCATTCGGGTGCTTTACAAAAAGCTTTTGAATGAAATTTAACTCAAGTTGATGCTTTGTCAAAGATGAGGGGAAAGTTCAGGTTTTGTCACAGTAGCCTTAGAAAGCGTACTACTCACATGTTTTAAAAAAAGCGAAGTTATTTTTATAGATGCAGACATGAATCAGCCTGGAATTCATAACAGCGCTTGTTTGGGATGTTAAAATGGACACCAGTAATAGTTTAGAGAGTCTTTATTTCAGTGCTTGTAGTACTAAACTCACTTTCATGAGCACTAAAACAAGTGAAGCATTATTTTAAAACGCACTAACTTATGAGTTAAGCATTGTGTAATGAACTGACTCGCCATGTTTGTATGCCTCCGCGCTGACTGATACATGTCATTCTTAGTGGTACTTGAGCACAGTCAATGCCTTCACAAGGCAGTTTGGAGGACGTCTGCGCTGGACACGATGGGATGGTAGCAGCAGTAGATATTAACAAGTACGCTTTTGTTTTAGGCTAAGTGATGCAAATAAACCTGTGGTTCTTGCGAAAGACACCTTTGTTTAGAGTTATAAATGAAGCCAATTGATTTTTCTTTTTTCTCGTCTAGCCATCTAGAGAGCAGCTGTTTGTCCCAGCATGAATCTGAACTTTTTTGTACCAGCACAGTTGGGCTTCAATTACAGCAGAGTTACAAGCTCAAAATATAGACATCAATGATTGAGCTGTTTTCTTTGTTAAACCTCACTCCTATCAGATATTGGCTAGGAGTTACAAACTGGGAGTAGTTTGTAATTACAAGCTGTCTTACATATTTTAGATTCCTACAGTGATCTTGTTCCATAGAAATCCTTGTTTGAAAGGAAGAAATAAACTGTAAGAATTATTTGCAGTAATGAGAATTGAAAAATGTTCATTTTGCTGTTGTCCTAAATTTGGGTGTTCTTAGTTCTTTGTACACATATATAAAATAATCAGTTAACTAGATAGAAGAGGGCTATTTATTCCTTTGTCTACTTCTTTATACTAACTTCTTGATAGAAAAATGCAGATAACTCTCAGTATCAGAGAACCACTATAAATGCTCAGCGTATTAGTGAGTGTGCAAACTAATACCTAATTCTCGGATTGCTGATACAATTGTTGAATGTTTTTTGAAGAGTAATGAATAGAGACAAGGTAAGTGAAGTTTATAATCTCACTATTCCATGTTTCCTCCATCTTTGTAATTATTTCATGTTTTAAGTCCAGAGGAACTTTAATTATGCAAGCTAATATCTGAGCTGTTTATCGGTGCCTTTTTTAATTCAAATCTTTATTTGGGCAGTGCAAAAAAAGCTTTTAAAAATCTGTTATTTTTGATCTTTCGAGTATAGTTTCATAGCAGATCTGGGCTTTAACAGTCAATTCTTAGTTTTTATCTTAAATCTAATGTCTAGCTGAAAATGTAAATGTAGTTAAGTGGATTTCTGAGATGCTGTTCTAAACCTTATATGGTAGTTCATAGTATTTAGGCAAATATTGAGTTGGACTTGAATTTAGAAGATTCGTATTCTGAAATGAAGATGTATTCCTGGCTGTCCATAATGCCTACGTAGATAGGTGACAAAGTGTTAATAAAATTGTCTTTGGGATTTCTGACGTATGGTGTGTGGTTTGCTTTTATGACTTGTCACTCCTTTTTCAGAGGGGTTAGTACTCATTTAATTTCATAGTGAAAGCTTATTTTTAATTACATGTATTCACAGTTCATATTTTAAGTGAAATGTGAGTTTACTTCATTTCAGTAAGGTTACATTTTTCCATGTCCTGACTTGCGTATGTGTTATGAAAACACTATCTAAAAGAAAATGGAAGCAGAGATCTTAATGGTTTATAGAAGGTAACAAACTGAATTAAAAACTTTTAACTGAAGCTTATTCTGTCAGCTTCTCTATAAACAGTGGGGTTTCAGGGATAGAAGGATGTGATTTCTTATACAGTATCAACAGCTATGTGTAAAATTAAAAGGCCTACCTTTACAGTTTGAAGTTCTGTCTTAGTAGCCGGAAAAATCTGTTGTTAATTTAAGATTTGGCAAACTATAGAATCAATTGCATGGTGCCAAAAAACCCCAAAAGTTTAAAAACATGTGACAGTATACAAGATCAATAGGCTTTTTTTTTTTTAATTATTTAGATACTACATAAAATGGAAATGAACTTATACTTTGCTTTAAGAACATTGAATCTGAGTATCTTGCATAGCTGACAGAAGTGATTGACACTTAAGTGCAAGCATCAAAGTTAGCCCAGCCTGTGTATATTACTTCAGCTAAGGCCTGTTAGTGTGATCTGTCCTCTTCCTGCAATCACAATTAACTACAAGAAACTACTAATAGTTAGCCCAAATGAGAAGTCTGAAGTCACTGACTTATCTTTATTATAAACAGTGTTTCACTGTCCAAGTTCGGTTTAAAATGGAAACTAAAATTTTACTTAAGACTTTCTTAGCATCTTCAGGGAGGAAGAAATAAAGTTTTCCTATTACTAGTCCATAATTCCCATTGTAACATGTCCGATGGCATTTCTTTTTAAACGAAGCTTTTCTTCCAGCAACAGTACATCTCAAATGATCTTTTTTTCTGTTTTTACATTTTTAATATTAATGGAAGTTATGATGTATCTTGAGTGAACAGTCAGTTGTCGCATAAATCGGAGACAGGTCTGGAATTGTGATTCTATTTAGGACCTGATTTGCCTGGAGTTACCATCAACACAGTAGCGTACTGTCTCCTCAAAGAAAAGTAGTTCAACAGATAACACACCGTAAGTAAACTTGTAATTTAGATTCTTGATGTCCTTAACAGCTGTTTATTATTACAGCTTTATGCAGGAGCTGTCCTAGAGGTATGTGGATGAAAATTGGGAAGGTTCCCTCAAGTCCAGGGTAAGTAAAGCCACTACTGTTCTTTCAAATATGAAATACTGTCACAGCTGAATGACTAAATGTGCTTTTAAGTACTACTACAAGTAGTCATAAATTTCATGTATTATATCAGGAAAGTTGCCTTGACCTGAGACTCATGGAACTGGTCTCCAATAATTGATAAATGAAATTATATTGTGTGCTTATGGAACTACTTTCTTTTCACAGATCCTGCGGTATAATTGTTTTGTCAGTGGATAATGACAGTCAGCTAAAGTGAATGGAATACAGTAGTGTAAAAGGAAAATCAGTACCATCAGTGTGTGGTGGGAGGAAGCTGCAGGAAAAAGATCCGTGAGAATTTTCAAACTGGAGTTTTCTTATAAATGGGGGAAGAGCTTGGGTGATAGCAGCACTTTGATTTCTGGGGTTTTTTTCCCCTCCCCTGTAATGAAGATCCTAATACTGTACTTTGGACATAGTTGGACATAGAGAAGAAAGACTAATGTAGCTTTAGACATAAAAATACACAAACCACATCTCCATCTACCATAGCCAGTATTAATACCTCACTGTTTGCAGGGACTGACAAACAAGTTAAAAAAAAAAAAAAAAAAAAGGATTTTAAACCAGGGTACAATTTACATAAGGTATGCTGCTTCAGACACTCTTCTTCCACCTCTACCCACACACATTTCAGTTAATTGACTGCAAGACCAGAGCAAAGCTATTTTCTCTTTCCCACTGTTCAAAATGCCAACACAAGGATTGTTTAAATAACTTGTCCTACTACAGGGGCGTGAGGAGATTAACTTTATTAGCATAGGAGTCCATATTATCTCCGTGACCATTCAAATTTAGCAAACGTAAAAGCATTCCCAACTGTTGTTGCCCATTCACTCAGCTTCTTTATGGTTGTGAATTTGTAACAGTTAAGTGCTCTTTTGAGCTATAGGGTTGAAGGAAAAGGTCAGCCTGTTAGCCTGACTCCAGCCTGCAGTATTGCCTTCAGTTACCGTCACATGTAGGTTCTAAAAGGGAATGGCCCTCAACTTCTGCTGCATGCGCACCATGACACATGTTCCAAAAGCTCACAGTACGGAGAAAAACTTGAAAATTTTAAAGGGTTGTTTTTTTCAGTCAGTCCTTGGTGACCTAAACTTTCTCAAAGATTTACATTCCATTAATCATATTGCTTGCTTTTTAAAATTACTGAATAAATTTCAGTGGCTTTTCATTAGGTTCTCCGCTTTGACTACCAGTTCTTTGCTAGAGTAAGAAGAAAAAAAGGAGTGGCTGTGTACTTAAAGATCTCTTGCCTTTTCATCACCAATTTCTGCAGTTACCCAATCTAAATTTATCTTGACCAAATTTACTGCTAGGGTATTGGAACATGTTAGAAGATGGGATAAATTAAGAGGATATTTAGAAATTTAAAAAAGCAGTAGGATATATTCTTCCAGATGGTATCTGTCCTCACATTAATATTAATCTCAGAATACTTTTACTTAGATTTTCCCCTCGATTTTGACTTCTACCAGAAACAGTATTTAACGTCTCCATCTTAAGACATTAACATTCAAGAAGTGTTTTTATTTCCACTTTTCACTTGGATGTTTGCAATGGAAGTTAGGTTGCCTGAAGGTCATTGTGCTGCTTTTGAAGCATTGTCTTTGTAGGCTTCAATGAACTGTGTAGCCTGTCATTGACGATGTCTCACTGCAAATAACTCTCGATTCCTTTCCCATAGCTTCTGCTAGGATTTTGTTGGGGGGCGTGGGGGGTTGCAGAATATACACAAAATGGCACCAGTAAGTGCAGGACTGTGTATGTATTAGAATTACTTGGATTAGTATGCATTACATCTATATCTGACTGTGAAGTCTTCTCCTTTAAGTACCTGTGTAAATTGTTTTGTCACTTGGCTTACGCTCACAGACTTGATTTGTCATGGACTACTACTGGGTTATAGTTGATTTGGCCAAAGGATGAAGAGTGGTTTTTTTATAATGAGAAAATAGTTAAGGATTAAAATCTGTTGAATTAATAAAGGTTTGTAAAAGTTACACAGTAAGGAAGTTACACAGTTAGAAAAACCTGTGCATTGCTCGTGCTTACAAAATGCAATATTCTATGGTCCTTCTGTATCCAAATTTCTATCAAAATTACTGGTTATATAATTTTTAGCTACAAATAGTCGCTGAATACACCTGTGTGCCTGAAATGTGAGAATCATTACATATGGAATATATTTATAGGTACTGGGAAAGCAAAGAAGTGACAAGTGATAAAAAAAATCTAGTCCTCGTCAAGAGGATGAAAAAAATCTAGTCCTCAGCAAGATTATCTCAATCTTAAACTGAATGTTATTCTTTGTAATATCATAACAACCCCTAAATGCTTTTATGAATATGTCTATTATGTTTTTCAAATAGTTTTTTTGTGATAAGTCAGGTAACAGACTACATTTCTGTAAGTCTCTTTAAGTTCAGTACTGAAGTATTTTTTCCCACTAAGTTTCCCTTAAAAATAAATTGCTCCATTATAAATGCTGTACTGTAGAATTCCCATATTACATATATTTCAAAATTGTTCTGTATTAAACTGTTCTTAAAT
Organism: Gorsachius magnificus; assembly: GCA_034008185.1. Taxonomy (NCBI): domain Eukaryota; kingdom Metazoa; phylum Chordata; class Aves; order Pelecaniformes; family Ardeidae; genus Gorsachius; species Gorsachius magnificus. The sequence goes on along the minus strand of CM067085.1, from coordinate 73,347,639 downwards.
ATTTATCATTTAAAAGCACTCCATCAAAGTTGAACATTGAAAACATAAATGACAAGATTCATAGATGAAGCAATATCTTATTATACCAGGTAACACAGAAAATGTGACAGTTTTTGGCTGACATCCATAAAACTAAGACTGAAATAGAATAATAAATTAGCTGGGTCAGTGATTAATCTAGCATATTTGGTTTAAGTTGACTTTTCAGTGGCAGCCGTGTTCTGTTCATGATGAGATAGGAGATCACAGTGTCTAGACTCCTATGTTCTTTCCAGTTTGTTTAACAAAAACTGAATTAGGCTGGGTTTTTTCATTGAACATTTCTTTCATATTTCTCTGCATTCTTTTTGTTCATCCATAGAACAACTCTCACCTCTCCCTGTGTGACTCTCTTAGTTAAGAAGTAGACGTGCTCCCAGCAAATCTGTTACAGAAACGAGGTCCTTAATCCTTCAACTCATGCAGTATGCAACTACATTAGATCCTCTGACTTCAGAGTCAGTAACTGCTCTATCGTATTGCCCAAGTTCTGCAAGTGTGAGGGGGGGATTCTTTTAGCTACTAAAATGTAATTTGTTATAAGATTGTATTTTTAGGCAAGATCACTTATTTCTTTGTTATTTCTATCTGTAATTCTTAAATACTGGTGAAAGAAAGTTAGAACATTATATTAACCTTAAATCTTGCATTGGTAGAAATGTTAGCAAAACTCTTGCTAAGAAATGTAGGATATTGTGGTGGGACACATGCATCATTTTATCATAATCTTTTGTAAACAGATGATATACAAACTCAGACAGTACTTCTTTTCAGATTTAGAAATGTCTCTTGCCCTACTGCTTCTACAAAGTACCCTGTCTTTGGGTTTTTTGTGAAGTTTTTTCTTCAGGCTTGATCAGAGCTCTGTCTTGGATTTGCTTTTGAAAGTGTGTGGTGCTTTGTATAAAATCATGAACAGCTGCATTGTAACTTGATTAATAGACTACAAATAGTATTTATTGATGTGCCTTATGAATTCTTACATTTAAATACTTATCTCAAACTGAGGTCTCCAAAAGGTAAAGAGCTATAGCCATTAAAGTGTAAATGAGTGCTTGATGTCTGCTGTAGTTCTGTCTTTTTGTTAGGCCCCTCATGGTATCTTTTGAAGCAGGGTCATACGATCTTCGAAATTGCAGAGCACGTATTTGTCCCCAAAACAAAATACTAAATACATTTATTTGAGTCTGAGGAAAGAAATTAATGCTTTTGGTTTGACTGTATTCCCAGTGATTTACACATTCGCATTTTTAGCAAATACTGCCAGTTGACTTAGCAATGCATAGGTACTTGCGACATAATTAAATGTTGGGTTTTCCTGTCTTCATAAAATATCACTCTGCTACTCTTCCTTTTGTTTTGATTCCTTTTCTTTTCCATAGGTTTAATACTTGATAATTAGCAATGCCTCAATAAAACCATTGTTTTATTCAAGTTCATTTCAGGTACAAAATAGTCAAGCCCGTGGGGTGGTCAAGTCCTTTTTGCCTTTTTTTATGTATAAATCTGTGACACTCTACCCAAACTTGTGTTTCTAGTAATTTTTTTGTTGCTTTTAAACTGCTTGTGTCTAATAATTGAGGGCCAAGGTAAGCAAACTACCCTTTATTTAATTGGTTTATGCTAAGTAATACTACATTTGCTTTCTGTAGATTGAAATTAACTCAGAGCAACTATTTATAGATAATCTTAGGTGTACTTCAATCATCCTCTTGTGTGTTAGTATTAGATCACTTCAGTTACTTTCCACAACACATTTTGTATACATTTAGTCCTTTGAGTTTTAAAAATCACTTGTTTATGCTGCATTGAGTTGCACGAAGTACCATGCTACTGTTTGATAAAATGTCTTTTGAAAGAGAGTAATAACTCATGTGCTTCCTATTGCTAATTCAATGTGTGAAACATTTAAATGCATCACAAAAAGTCTTTAAGTATTTCTTTAAATAGATTATCCTTTATACTAATTTTGACACGTTCCTTCTTACTCATCAATCACAGAATCATAGAATCATTTCGGTTGGAAAAGACCTTTAAGATCAAGTCCAACTGTCTAGCACTGCCATTCCACCACTAACCTGTGTCCCTCAGCACCTCATCTGCCCAGCTTCTAAATATCCCCAGGGGTGGGGACTTCCCTGGGCAGCCCCTTCCAGTGCTTCACCACCCTTTCGGTGAAGAAATTTTTCCTAATAGCCAATCAAAACCTGCCCTGGCGCAACCTGAGGCCATTTCCCCTCATCCTGTTGCTTTTAACTTGGGAGCAGAGACTGACACACACCCCTGCCCCCCCCCGAGCTCTCCCCCTCCTGTCAGGCAGTTGTAGGGAGCGATAAAGTCTCCCCTCAGCCTCCTCTTCTCCAGGCTGAACATCCCCAGGTCCCTCAGCCGCTCCCCACGAGCGTTGGGCTCCAGACCCCTTCATTGCCCTTCTCTGGACATGCTCCGGCCCCTCCATGTCCTTCTTGGAATGAGGGGCCCAACACTGAACCCAGCATTTGAGGGGCGGCCTCACCAGTGCCCAGTACAGGGGCATGAACACTTCAGTGGTGATGGCGGCATTTCTTTCAGATGTTGCTCTCGGAGCGTTAACAATTCCTTGCCCCAATCACATAATGGCCTCTTTTGGTGTAATACTGGGGGACAGGAGGGATAGTCACCTCCATCAAAAAGGTATGCTGCTGCTTTTCAGTGTACAATCTGCATTTTTTATGAGACTTACCTGTAATTTGAAGCTGTGTATCTGTACGCCATGTCAGGAATTTAGAAGAAGCTAAAGGGTTCTGTTTACTAGAAAAATAGCATAAACTGAGAAGGGTATGTGCAGTTCAAAAAGTTGGATGAATCCCCATGGGCGTACATAGTCCTTGTAAGTGTTACAGCAGTGAGCAATGGAATAGATCTAAACTAAAAGCACAGCTTTTTAAGTAACAAAAGGATTAGAAGTTTGAACAAGTGGACTTTTACATTACTGGCAGATACTTAATCACATTAGATTCTTTCAGGAAGACATGCTGTAGCTTACCAGGAAGAAAAATTGTGCGGTAAAAATTTATTGCTGACCTTGTGCTGAAGATTTGACTAGCTCTGACTTGTGCTTTTCTGCCATTAAAATCTGAAACTGATATAATAGAGACAGTAAGGTGTTTTAATCTCCTCCGGGCCTTTCTGATTTGAGGCCATTATAATCCTTCTGATGTGTGTAGAGAGAGACAAGGTTAAAAATACTTGTCTATGTGCATCGTTGTTTGAAAACTTAAATTTTACTGCCATTGTATGTTGGCTCTCATTCAAGTATCAAGAGAGAAGTTTAATTTTTTCTCAACGTCATTCTGTATTTTTCAGTTACAGATCAAGCAGGAGATCTTTGCTCCTAAAGCAGAATCTAAATGATGTGAATATTCCTGAATGTAGGTGTATCTGGTAGTCTGGATCATGCCCTTAAAGTACAACAGTAGGCAGTCAACTCTGTTTACAAAGAAGTTACGCCTAGTATATAGATCTTCAACTCTGCACGGAGAATTGTAGCATCATGTCCATTTTGGGTCAGGATGTTTTCTTAAGGTATATCCTACTGTACCTCTGAGGGAGTAGCACAGGTATCTGCATGCGTATCCATACATGCAGTTTGGGCACGAGTGATTCTTAGATTCCTGAGAAATCTCCGCTTAGGACTCTAGGCTTTCATTCCAATAGACAAGTTTTCACAGACTTTCTCAAAACAAAGAGGCGTTATTTATGAAAGCAAAGTGACATTGTAATGATAGCAGTGCGTTTCTCTGTTCTCCTGTGTTCACAGGCAGAGGCTGCTCTTAGGTCTTTAAAAGCACTGTTCAGTATTACCTCTCTTTGCAAAACAGTTTGGTGCCAGGCAGGTATTAAAATGCCCATACACACCTGATCCTTGTCTCTGACCCTTTAGTTGTAGTTGATTGCGTGGCAATCAAGTCTGCTCTGTAGGCTCACCTCAGGGTTGCCTTCAAACAGAAGGCATATGCTTTGGTACTGCACATCCTTTACAGGAGCATAAGGTGAAGTGATTTCCTTAACATTATGTGAAAGGACAATTGCAAAGCTGGCAGTAGAACAGCTCTGACTTCTGGTCTGGTGTTTAATTCACCAGAACATAGTGTCATGGCACCAAGCTCAGAGTTCATCTTCGGGAAGTCAGAGTGGAAAATGCCTTCCTCTCTCACCCATGGTTGCATTATATAAATGTCCATGTCTCTGCAGTGAGTAATTTCTAAAGCTGGGGGATAGCTGGGATTTTAGTGTTCAACATCAAACCATTAAATAGTGGTGTAAAGATGTGCAAGTAACCTTCAGACATAGGATCATAGGGAACAACAATGTTGATGTCAGGGTATATAGAGGGGAAGCTGTTGGGGCAGTGCTGAAGGTGGAGCATGTGTATCCCATCACATAAGCAAGCAGCCACATGTCCCAAAATGTGCACTGTAGCTGCATCTGACTTCCTAACCCCATCAATTCCATTCAAAGGCTGTTTATTCAACTTGGGGTATGATGTTGTGGAAATTAAAAAAAAAAGTGTTTGATGGAATTATCTGTATATTTTAATGCGTGTCAGTATATTAGTTTGTCACTTTAGCTTCCAAAATTGAGAATATACAAATTAAGTTATTTGTACATTTGTTATTTGCAAATTCAAGTGACTAATGCAGAAAGTCACCATGATCGGCGTTAGAAATAAATATGCCATTAACAGAACCCAATTTTGTTCCAGCTGTCTAAAATTTCAGGAAAAATGTTCTGTAGTGCTTCAGCTTTCAGAAGATTTAGACATTTGACATTGATACAAGTGTGTAATAGCCACTTTTAAAGTGAGAAAATGTAGTACTGCCTGTAGAATACTTTCTTCTTCCACCTAATTCTGTTCCCATTTTATGCGAGCTCGTTCAGTCCAACACTGCAGCCAGAGAACAGCCACTCATGTCCAAACGAGCTTTCATCTGTCACTCAAGCAACAAATCCTCACACCTGTTTCAAGCTTAAAGCACTGTAACCGGAGTTAACCCCCGAAGGCTATTCTCTAGTACAGTGGAGTTCCACAGATTTGCTGCTGAAACTTTATCCGTTTTACTGTGCTCTTACAGTTTTTCTTTAAGTTTTGCAATTAAACTTATCCACTCTACTGGCTGCTTTTTACAACCTCCTTTTCATATAAAGCCCTAAGAGACCGATTTCAGCTTTAGGTTTAAATTGAAAAAAATGTGGAAAAATGCCCCATGAAGTAGTTCGGTGTGCTGTGGACTTAACAGAGAGTAAGAAATATCTTTGCCACTTTTTTGCCTGTTACTGTTGATGACAGCCAAGACCACTAACAGGTCACAAGGACATGGGAAACACTGAAGTTGAAAATTGTGTCTTTGGAGTTTAAATCAAAATTGAACTGCAGTATGTGAGCAAGTACTGGTTATTTAGTGTTACTTGGAATTGCTTACAATAGGACATTAGTGTATAGTTCTATAGAAAGAAGGAAAAGAAGCCTTATTTTCTTCTTCGGGGTTCTAATATATCTGGCAGCTCACTCATGGGCCATTGGTGTTTTTTCAACTTGTTTATCCTGTGTAGCTGTTGGTGCAGCAGGCAGAGTATGTGATTTTGATCTGTACCAGGAGCACAGTGGAAGAGGGAAGAAAATAAATGCCACTCTGTATATACACACTGAGAAAGTGTTAAGGTAACTGTCTACAGTAATATAAAAATAGGTGTAAAGATGCCAGGGGACATTTTTACAATTACTGAGGAAAGCAGAACCCTTTGTGGGGCAGTATGAAACATTAGTCCTGAGGTTGCACTCATCTCCATGCACCAGCTGGATGCACTGCAATTTGTGAGAGATTCATTGTTGTCTAACCTTGAACAAGCAGCTTTAACATGCAGCTAGTACCTTTGTAAAAGCCAGTTCGTGCTGACAGGGTTCATCCTTGGGGAGACTCTCCTGACAAACTACAGGAGTGTCTTGAATCCACTTAATGGCAGTACAGGTGCTACATTCGGCTTTTAGCATAACCTGAATGTAAGAAGGAGGAGAAGACTATGCTATTTTCTAACTGAATTTTAAAAACGTGTAGAACTCAGACATTCATTAGACTAAAGTGTTTGGAAGTAGGGGATTATGCTCCCACTTTGTCCTGAAATAATTCATACCGTCTCATCTTTTTAAAGTTAATGGTAATACAAGGCCTGGGTTCTGCTGCAGGGATACGGGGACTATGCTGCTGTTAATGTTTGCTGAAGAATTGTTCCTCAGCAGCCTGCCTCAGACTTCTTTCCACGCAGCTACGTGACAGGCCATGAAGCCCATCTTAAAGCTGATTGCCTTTAGGAGTGTCAAGAAGAGATACCAGCTTCTCTTCTCGTGTTCTGCTCTTGTTCTCTTGCTGGTTTTCGACATGCAATCCCTGATATCTCTGCAAGAGAAGATTGTCTGTCTTGTTTGCAAGAATAACACCTCTACCCACAGTTTCCTCTGTGCCCTTTCACCCGCGCTGCTGCAGCTTGCGTGGAGTGTGCCGATGGGATGTGTGTCCTATTTAGCCTCCCTCACAAAGCTTGTCTTCAGCCAGATTTTGATTGCTCTAGCGCTTTTCTTCACATTTGTGTATCGCAGCAGCATATGGGCCAGTCTACTGAAGACTGTCAGTTGTCCATGCAGATAAACTGATTTAGACAGTTGCACTGCTGTTTGAGGAAAACCCAAGCAGATATAAAGCTTGTTTTGGAATACTAGCAAAAATAGGGTGTTCCTTAGGCATAGTAGGTTTAGTATTACTAATTTTGTGAGGATATTAAGAATTTGAACATTAAAATACCTTCTAAAACATTAGTCCAAAAGAAATAATGCAGGGAATACTAGCTTGAATGCAGATTCACTTTATGCAAGTGGAGAAGAGTTTGATTATCTTCCTTTCTTTTCTCCAAACCATAGCTTTTGTCAGGAGTGATAAGCCAAAACTCTTCAGGGGACTGCAAATCAAGGTGAGTAGTAACCTAATTTTTTTTATTTGGGATGTTAGGGAGAGTTAAGCTTGGTGGAGACAGTCCTTTTGTGGATTGTTCCTTACTTGCTGATCCAGTAATCCTTTAGCAGAGGACATATATTTGCATTGCCAGTATAAAACTTTACAAGTTCCTGCTGCTAATATTATTTGGGTTATCGCTCAGTAACTGTTTGGTACCAATTCTTTGTTGTTGGGGTTTTGGGATGGGTTTTCTGTTGTTGTTTGTTTTTAATCCAAGAAAGAATATACTGGAACCCATAAGTAATAGCAGATGGTGGAGGAATGCTTGCATTCTGTCCTCACTCCGTGGGTATTTTGGATTTACTCAAGCTTATTCTGCCATAGTTTCCTTTTATCTTGTTCTCTTCTCCCCTCATTTTCTGATGGAGCTGCCATTTCTAAGCATTCAATGGTTCTTAGGTTTTTCTCCTCCCTCTCAGAATTTCCTTGCTGTCTTCTATGATTTTGTTTTCCTTTATAGTCTTCCAGCATCCAGCTTTATAGAAATGCATATATAGAATGGTGTTTCTTATGACTTTCATATGTGTAGAGCTGCATAAGCTGCACTGCCTTAAGCTCAAACAATTCCTTGGTTTCAAGATCTAGTGTAAGACTTCACCTTCCTCTTAAAATCCTGTGTGAACTTCCAGCATACTTCACAGATATACATCCTGATTCTCACATCTTCTGCTCCCATCTCTATTCACCAAATGGCACCATCTGGAATCACTTCATAGCTGTGCATGGCTGCAATAAGTGATTTGTCTTCTCAGCAGCAGATTCCATCTAAAACAGATTTCCTCTGTCTGTCTCATGCATTCATGTCTCTCTGCCCTCCCGTTTCTTTCAAAAGCTTTCTTTCCTTCTGCATGTCTGACTGTTTCATTTTTATTTTAAACTTCGTAGCTGTATTGAACATCAAAGCAGTCTAGACTACAATTGGTACAGAACACTACCAGAAAAAAATTAGTGCAAATGGATCTGGTATTTATTTTACAAGACTTTTGGAAAATGGATTAGAGATGCCACTAGCTTCATTAAGTAAAACCAACTAGGTTAGCCCAGTAGGGTAAAGTAAAATACTCCTAGGGAAATCTTCCCATAAATTTAAATGGTTAGAGCCTTCTAATACTGTTAAAAGCTTTTATTTGCATTACATATTTTGTAACTTAGTGAGTGTTCAGAAGCATTAAAGTATTATGTTACCAGCAAAGCCTAGCAGGCACAGATTCAACACAGCAGGAAAGAATATGATTACATTAGAAATTGATAGTAGAACTTCAAGCTGTTAAAGTGACTGGAAATTTCTAAAATGGTAAAAAGGCTATTGATTATATGAGAAAAATCATTCAGCTGCTTGATTCAAAAATCCAACTTTGGTAGCTTAAAACAGGTGAAGTAGAATACCATCTTTCAAAGCTAGGCTTATGGCACTGCTCCCTGCATATGCATTAGCTTGTGTAGTGGGCCAAGGAGAACAAGAGGTAGATGTTTCTCAGTTTCCTCCACTGCCCTTTCTTTGACATTAAATGCAAGTCAGAAGCCTGGACTGAAGCTGTTTCCTAGCTGTTTTACTTAAGGCAAGTAACTCTGTTCTGGATCTCAAGATAAACATTTACTGCTCTTAAATTAATGTGTTTTAATTTCCTGTGAAATGAGGCCTCTCTGTCCCTTATGCTTCCTTTTTTTCTCCCACTCTCACTCCTTAGGACTAGGCAAGAAAGCATCTAATCTAGAGCTGCAAACAGTGGCCAACTGCTGCCGCTGGAGCATGCAACCTACAGCACCTCTGTCTTTAAAACTTCAGTATGGTGTCCCCCCTCTCACCAGTCCTTCCTTCTCATGCACACAAACTCCAGCTTTGAACATCTACTTCTCCTTTGAAGCTGGACAGTAGGGGAAAAAATACTGGAGGAGAGGAGGTGGCAGCATGGGAGAGTACAAGCTGAAAGACTTGGAAGTTTCATTTGATTTTGAGATCTGTTTTCTTCAAGAAAAGTAGAATACATTGTTGTTAAACACTGTAGTAATGAAATTCATAAAATCAGAACAAAATATGTGGCACTGGAATACTTACAGCATTGAGCATTGTCAGGAACAGCCAAGCTTGCCTGTCTGTTTTCTAAGAATTCTAAGCTTTAAAAAGCCAAAGGTTAGGGTGATTTCTTAGCACATATTGTATTGCCAAAGTTTGCCCAGAATACTCCGATTTAATTTAGTGCTCTGTTGTTAAGTATTTATGCTTCATGGTGTCACTCTTTTTGGACTTCTTACTATTCTTGCTTTGACACGTTTTTAGCGGATTTAAATCACTTGAGGGAGTGTTAGTATGGAGAACATATTTCCCAGCCCAAGGTAACTGGCTTTTTTTTTTCTGCAGTATGTGCGTGGTTCTGACCCTGTACTAAAGCTGCTGGATGACAATGGGAACATTGCAGAAGAACTGAGCATCCTCAAGTGGAATACAGATAGTGTGGAAGAATTTCTAAGTGAAAAATTAGAGCGTCTATAAATCATTGCTTTTGGTCCTTTTTCCTTTTCATGTTTTGTCACGGTAATCTTCTCAGATGTGCTGTGCTACAATTGAAAAAACATTCCAGCGTCTATATTAATTTTAAAATATCTGTTGTCCTGTACTAAACATCTTGTAATTAGAAGGGGAAGCTTCAGCACACATATCTGACAAGTTGACAAATAGAATAGCTTGTCTTAATATATTTCAGCTCTTAATGCATTTAGCACTAACAAAATGCTTTATTTCAAAGTTTATTATGCAAATATCAGTTTGTTATAACTGGACCTGTTTTTACAATGCTCTTAAAACTGAAGAGCTTCAAGTAATTGAAATTATTACCATGCTTTTTGTCTGCTGCTGTTTGTAAGGAAGTCAGAACCAAATGCAACGTACTATCTTCCAAAGAAACTTGACTGCTAACACCCTCTCCTTTCTTGTATTCGAACTGTCCATTTTATAGAAGCATTGTTTACAGCGGGTATCTAGTTCACAGGGTTTGAAGCAGTTGGAGGAACTCATGCTCTGGTACTGTGAAACATTTAGTAAGTACACTTTAGTGAAGACTACATAGAAAACCTCTGAGGTGTATGGAAGTCTGATGTCAGGTGTGCTTTACATTAAGTGTTTTGCTTCAGAAAACATGAGATATAAGTCTTGAAAAACCTTTCCTTCTAACTTTCACAAGCTTATTGGAAGTTGGTTTATCAAATGAATTTATAAACTGTTCTTTTAAAATGTATATTTTACTTTCTCTGTTGAAATTTATGTGAACAGGTAATATAGACAAGTATGTATGGTAATGAGTCAAATCCATTACGACTTGTCAGGTTTTTTCCACTCAGAGTGAATAAATATGATAAGCAAGAATAACGTGTTTTTTTCTGAAGTCTAATTAGCAAATAAGTCTTCCCTTTAACTACTTCATGCACACCAGTTTTTGGTTGTATGGGTGTTGTGCTATGGCCTGAATTGGTACTCATTTTTTTCTTTTCATACATGATTTTCTATCTCAAGAAATTTCTCTACAACTTACAGATTTTTTTCCCAACTTTTGAGGAAAAAATCATCAGCTTTACAGCAGAACAATAAACTTGGGACTGAGTCCACACTAAATTGTCAGAAGCAATACCCTAAAGTGATTCTTTATGCATAGCCCTTTGAGTTTTTATTCCTGAAATATTCTTATAAACTCTGAAAAGGTGCATACAGCTAGGTCACACATGTGATCCTTGTTCTCTCTCTCACCCCTATCTAGGTAAAACACGCTACTCATCTCCCAAATGACTCAGTGTGGGGCAGCTACAGTAGTGGTCACCACTGTCTTAGAGAAATACGAACTCTGCACAAAAAGCACAGATCTTTGCAGTTTGTGCTAACTTACCAAACATGGATTTATTCAGGGGACAGGTGATGTATTAGTCAGCAGATGAGCTACAACCAAAACACGGGGCATGACAACCCAGTATTTTGGTAGTAAAAATGTGCTGCCATCCACTGGTCTTTTAATATACTGACTCTATCCTATACTTCTCATTCCCATGATTGCCAGTAAGGGATTTCAGTTTCTGTGTTGATGATTTATTGTGCTATTTTAGCAGAATATTTTAACCTGATCCCTCTCCCCAGCCTTAGGTCCTCTTCACCACTCAATGGAGAGATTGTTTGCTTCATTTGATATTTACCAAATATTTCTCTCTGCTTTTCTTTCCTTCCTCTTTCTCCTTAACACAATGACCAGTGGGTTTCTGACCTTCAACCTCCCTTTTCTTTCTGTGTCTTGCTACTGCCAGCCTGCTACTTCCCTACACAAACTTCCTCTTCCAACACCGGGTCCTTCACTCCTGTTCCAGATGGTACTCTCTCTTGTACCAGATGACAACCATCCCATAGTGGAGGAGGATGACAGGCCAAAGAATTTCTCCTCCAGCATAACTACGTTTTATGACTGCAGTCCCAATGCTATTTCTGCAGCCTCTGACCTTTCCCAGTACTGCTTCTCACTTATTTTCGAGACTAGAAATTATCTTTTCTCCCAGTTTTCCACCTGATTTTCTGATTCCTATGCAACATACTAATCTTGCCTTGTAATACAGATATTTATTCTCTTAACTTAAAAGCATGCACAAGGTATATCCCTGTCTTTCTCTATAAAGAGAAACACGGGGAGAGCCTTCCATGATCAAAGAAGCTTAATTACCTGTGCTTCTTGACCTGTTAACTGTTCTCCATGCTGTCCTTCAAGTGTCAAATTCATGCTGTCCTTGGTTTATTCTTTCTCGTTCCACCCTTCAGATGATACTCAGGTTCTTGGCTCTACAGCCACGTGCTAGGAACATCTACCGTTCTGGCAAAAATGAGCTGGGCTTTGTGCTAAAAGAGGCAGTTGGAGTGGGGAATAATTTCTTTTGGAAATTATTAAGTTTCTATTTATCAATGTGGGTTTTTTTCCTTCAGTCTGCAGCTGTGAAAATTCATAGAGCTCAAAAGGTTATTTTGGCTTGTGGCAATTAACTATACAAAAAACAAGGTTTAAAGCTCCCGTTTAAAAAGGAAGTGATTCATTTTTACTTGTAGCCATGATAAGCTCCCAGTACTTCATGAAAGGCATTCACTCAGATTTATGTAAGAATTATTTAGTCTTATGTAATGCTCTTGTTGTGCCAAACCTTGGGAGAGCTAATGAAAGGAAGAATAAAAGCAGCAAGCATGCATGACTGCGTTGAAACAAGACGTTTCCTCCTGTCTTTTTAGAAGGAAAAAAAGGCAACTCATCTCGCAGGAGAGAGTATAAGTACTTTAAAAAAAAATAAAGTGTGTACATTCCATTTTCTACATATGGTATGTACATGAGTTTGAAGCGTAGTGTACAAGCTACTTGGACGGGTTTCCTGGGTACCTGCTTAGTCATAGATTCCTGCAGTGTGAACCAGAACAAAATGATTGTAGCAGGCAAAAATCTGTTTCAGAGCTAAAGGAAACCTTCCAGCAGACATTAAAATCATGGAAACTAAGTAAGTATTCAGCTCGGTCTTTGTTTTATTGTTTCATCACGTAGATAGAACAAGAACAGATTGCCAACTTAATGAAGAGCACACACAAAAAAAAAGTATGTGTCTTCAGAAACCTGGGCTCCTATTGAGAATGTAACTTTTTTTGAACCTGAGCTTTCAGAAGCAAAGTAAATCTTCAGGCAGGAAAATTAGATCCCCTTCCCCACAAAAAAAAAATAAAGGAAAAAACAAAGCCAAAAAATGCTTTATTGTCATTCTACTTCATCAGCATGGAAGCTGGATTTTTAGAGCTGCATTCAAACTTCGCTGCATTCTACCCTTAAAGGCAAACAGGCTCAAATCTAACGAGATAGACAGTTTCAAGAGTGTGCTGCAAGGAACAACATCATTTGCTGGTTCTTGCAGCATGTAAGGAAGGTTAGACAAAGCACAACATTTCCTTTGCTATGGGATGCTTTGATCACTTAAACGGACTTTGGAATTTGTCAAGCGTGCCCAACAAGGGTCCATCAAATGCTAAAATGCAGAGTATTTATAGCAAAAGCAGCTAAAGTAAACATCTTCTGAATTTGGCCCAACCCAACTAGCGTGAAACAAATTTGCTGTCGTGTCTAAGAGGAAGAGCCCAAGGGACAAGATAGCCAAGGGGAGAAAGAACAGGCAGCCCGCTGATACGTTATGTTATTGAACACCAGCTTCCCTCCCAAATGCACTCATAAAAAGTCTGAGCAGAGGGTAGCTGGAGAGTATTTTCAGTAATTTTTTTTTTCCCTTATCACTTGTCATAAAGGATGGACAGAAGGAAACACATTATGAAATTACCTCACGAGCTCAGACAGGAGACAAACTACAGAAGCAGTCAGAGTATTCTTGCATTTATTGATTTAAATGGGAACCACGGGACCAGGTGAACACAGACTGTCTTGAAGAGTGCCTGATTATCTGTTATCTTTTGGAATGGATTCCTGATGCTGAACAAGGCCTGTCGACTTTGTTGCTGTCCGAGAAGCAAGGTATCCAGCTACGTGTTTCATTGCACCTTTCTTCACTGAAAGCCTTACATACGGCAGCACTTGCGTCTATAGACATACAAGTTAAACAAAGCTCCTAAACACTGAGAAATGGAATAAGTCTCTCAACCTTCCCACTACTAAGGCAGCCAAGATCAAGAGCTGACCATGATTTGCCCTTGCATCAAGCAAGCAATTCTTTTGACTCGTAGTTCATTTTGTCTGCTCTCAGGCTGTGCTAGCAAGCACATTTGTTTCAAAGCGCTTGCAGCAATGCAGTGGTCCCAGGTGACCTAGACAGCCTAATGTGTAAGCTTCAGGTAGACAGTGGTGACCTACACACCCTCAAATGGCTATTCCTGCCAGGAATTGTTTTCCTTGAAAATATGTATCACACATATTGTACAGGGGCCCCATACAAAGCTGTATTAACAACATACTGTGCATCTTTTGGAGGTTTCTATTATTAGTAATATTTTATCCTGACAGCCTTCCCAGGATCCCTAGCATAGTTGAAACATTTTGTAGAAAGGGAATTGATCTTGGTGCATAGGAGTTCAGTTGGAGTTGCAGATACCTGCCAGGATGAGCACTTTGGCAGTCATGATAAGTTTGAGTAGGTCTGTACCACATCAAATACGGGTAAGAGCACGTGGTGGTGTGCCTTGGGAAGTTACAGTCTGACTAGCTTCAAAAAAATAAAGAGACACAGTGGTACGAGTATCCTTAGAAGCTATAAATACTGCGAGGCGATCTTAAGAGTATATACCAGAGTTGCCAAGCCCACACAATGCAAGTTTAAACCACATCTTTGCTGCAGCATGCTGCAGCTGTGCCTTCGGTGCTGCTGCTTTGCCTCCCTGAGAGTTACCTGTTTGCTGCTTTCAGACCAAGATTAAGATCAGGTCACTTGACATAAAGCTACATCCTTCTCCATTTCTAGGACACAAAGATGCTCTTTGAACATTTCCCAAAAGTGACAGCAAATAAAAGCACCTATTGGAAATGGAGGTTCTTATTTTCCTAAGAACACTTAAGAGGCTTTTATATTTAGTAGGAACAAGGGCATGAACTAAAGCAGGACAGTAACAGCTGAGCAGTAATTTGAGTAAGAATTAAGTTGTTAAGTAAAAAGTAACGGAAACTGCAAAGCTTTGAAAAAACGTATTTTCTCATAAATAACTCAGGGTTTCGATCTCAATAAAACACCAAAGATCTGTACACAAAATAGAGCACCTTAATTTCTTGGCTTAAAAGCCATGCTTAATTTACTGCTATATTAATTACATCAGCTTTCCACAAGTTACTCTAAAGAAAAGTAGTTGTATGTTCGTGTGCCATACAAAATATATCACAAAAAAAATAAGGGTTTACCTCCAGAGACTGGGATACTTCTGCTTTATGTCTTAGTTTTAAGTGCCTGATTTACTCAGCAGCAGGAGGAAAGCAATCATTAGTGAGCCAACATTGTAACAGCACAGTAGGAGAGTTTTTTTGTTCTCAGTATTCTTCCCGAGATTTTGCTGTGGTGAAATTCCGCTATAAGTCATGCTGGATGGAATGGGAAGGAGTAAATCAGTCTTACTGTAAAGCCACAAATTCATCTAAGAATATATTTCCTCGTTGCTGTATAATGGAAATCCTCAGAGGCAGCTGTGTCGGAATGATATATAGGAATAACTGGATAATGGATTTACAGCATAGAAGTCTTAACATTTCCAAAGTGATTCACCAGAGCATTTCCATACCTTGACCTTCTCAGCCAGCAGCCAGCTCTGCAGTGCAGTACATATCCTGGAGCTGTAATACTTCCCCTTGGGGCTGAGCACATCAAGCACAAAAGAAACCATTTCTCAAGTCACCAGCAAAGGCCACATTCATGGGAGAGAACGGGCGGAAGAGACATTCCACAGCACTCTTCTACCTACCAGCTAGATGGGGCCCAAGCAGATGCCTGGTTAGGAAGGGTATAAAAGAATACTTCATCATTTCTTTTAGAAAGCCGTACATGGGCAGGTAATCTACATGGTATGTCTCAATAACTAGAAAAAGGGTTCCATGGGATGGGTGACAACAGCAGAACCTGCATGCCAGGGTGCAACCACTGTTGGTGAATCCCACTGAACCAGAAGGAAGCAGGAATACATTGGGACCACACAGCTTTGTGGCTTGGGGCAGCCGTAACAGTCTCCCCCAGTAACTTCAGTCACTCACCAAGAATCACAAAATCAGGACTATGGATGGGTAAAACCTTATCAGACAGGAATCTCAGTGGTACCTAAAAGTGGACTGCCTGTAAGGGGACCTCTGTCTTTTGTCTTCTAGGATATAAACCTGAAGGTCAGCTCCAAATTTTTCCTGAAAGTACTTCCAGATTCATCCCTTAGTAATTTTAATACCCTCATTTCTAAGTTTTCTATCCTGAAAAGACTCTGGAAGATGTTCTCTTGGTGATGGTCTTTTGAGGCTGGGTTTAATTTGGTTAGCTAGGAGCCTTTCTGAGTCCCCCTCTTAAGTTTAAAGTGAGACTGGTAGGAAAGCACATCATTTAGTATTTGCTTCTGCATGCTTGGGACCAAGCTATGGTTAGGAGAGCAATTCATATTTTGGTATAGTTTAATTCTTTTTAACCCAGTATTATCTTCCTGTATCTATTTCAGTGGAACAGTGGCTTAAACCACAGACTAAAGCATTCCTCACCTTAAATATGGGCAGAGAAAAACTTCCACTTTTCCCTGTTGTAGGATGTAAGTAGTTTTATCTCTTTGTAGGATGTCTATCAAACCTACCCCTAGGCTACAGTTCCTGACTAGGCTGTAAATTCCATGGGCAAACACAGATTTTTGATGGAGGATAAGCAGAGGAAGACAGTAGTTAACATAACTTTTTACCCCGCGTTTCCCCCCTGCAATCAATGACTTGGTTTGTCCAGTGTTACCCTACATTTTAGCCTACCTGAACCAGTTTCTGCAAAGCACCAGCCTTCGATAAGGAGAGGTCTTGAGAACAGAGACACATCTTTAACCAGCAGGTGTAGGTGGCTCACGGTGAAACACCTCAGAGCCTCTGTACTTACGCAGCGCAGCCAGGCTCCAACCTGCAGAATTTCCAGTCAGACCGTATGACTCTTAACGCCGCCAGCTTGGTTTTTGCCCCTCCTGGGTCTGACAGAGCAGAGCTGCAACGAGATGACAAACAGCAGCTTCCCTCCACTCCCAGCAGTGAGGAAACTCCGACATTCACGCTCCAGCGTGAGTCAGCCATGCATGCCCCAAACCAAGCAGCCATGTCTCCAGAGGGGAGTCTCACTAATGCTTTTATTAGATTATCCGCATCAGTCACACAATATCTAGTTTTATCACTTTTCACTTGTGAACTCCACTGCCCCCCACACCACACGCGTCCCCGGGAGCCTGGCCAGGCAGTGAGTCCCTGGGGGGAAGAGCCAAGCACCACCTTTGTCTTGCCAAAAGGTCGCTGAAGGGACTGTGACAAAGAAGATCCAGGATCTGATTTTTCCCTGTTGTGTGGAAGAGGCAGAGGTGTGTCACCAGCTGTGGGACAGCCTCCCCATGACCTCCCAACTTGGCCTGCACCTTTGCCGCCCACATCAGCTCCCTCAGGAGCCTGCGCTGGCACCCCCGTTCCTATCACGCCAGAGGCCATGGCCCATCAGAACAGCAAATCCAGAGAAACTAAATCAAAGCAGAGCTTTTACTTAATCCCACCCGCAAAGATTCAGGATTTCCCGAAGAAAAGCGTGGCAGCTGTCACTGGCCCTCAAACAGATTTGCCAGGCCAAGATATAAGCCTCACGGATCACTTCTGCATCACTGGAACAAAAAGTGGATCCTGCCATCAGGCAAAGCACATATTGCCATGAAACAAATACTAGAGGACATCTGACACCCACAGGAAGAGGTGTGTGTATACATAAAGAGAGGGAGCGACTTTTATCTGCACTCCTTTGCAGCCCTGCTGCAGGCTGCCTGGCACCATCTTGGCTGCCCGGCGCCATCTTGGCTGCTCCTCGCTCCTGCCGGCAGCACTGGCCACACCACAAAGCTCTCCACAGCAGCTGAGGAAAGTGATTAATGCCAGGCTGACGTTGATGCATTTTCCTAAGGTGACCTGGGAGCCTGACTCATGTAAGGAAGCAGGTATAAGAGTAGGCTTTTCTTACCTTTTTTTACTTAAAAGAAACAAAGTCTAAAGAGACATGCAGTTTGCTTGTCCTAAGCTTCAGAGCTGTGCAAAGCTTCAGCTCTAGCCAGCTGCAGCCTCCCCGGCTCACCCTTTTCCTAGTTTACTGACAGCTTCTTCACCATGAAACAATTTCATTTATCATCATTTATCATTGCAACAGCTGGGGATTGCCATAAATTGCGAAAGTGAAACTCACCCAACATGAGCATCGCTGCTGTTCACTATTCGTGCATGTAGCAGCACTGGAAAGCCACATAATTTAGTAATACTAGGAGCATTTGTTCCCCCATTTCTCACCTTTTCTGGAACTGAACCCCAGCTGGGTCCCGCTCGGGCTGGGAGCGTGGTGACAAGGACCGACCCTGCTCTGGGCATACCCAAGCTGCTCAGTACACACAGGCAGTGCCCGGCTCTGCTAGCACCCTCCCCCTTACAGGTTTCGTGAGCGCGAGTACCTCTGGGTTTAAGTTGAGAGACATCATCACATCCCTCTTCCTTTTTAGCAGATAATTATTCCTTTAAAATGTACTCACAAGGATCATTGCTTTACACACTGTGAATCTGTATTCAGTGAGAAATTTTACCCCGGTTTAATTTTGCATCTTTGGTTACAAAATCAGAGGGACGGCATCACTTCATCATCAATTCACCCCAAGTTGAGAGCATTAACAGTGTCAACCAAGGATGGGGAAAAGAGCCATTTAGATCAAGAAGATCACACAAGCATGGCAGATATGTCTGCACTGGAGCTGCACGATTACAGACATCTCTCATGGGTTACTTGTTATAATGACAGTATTAGTGTATAAACTCTCTATTGAAACAGGCTACTGAAACAGCCACTGAAAAACTCCCTGGATTAATTTCTGTGGCAGAGTCAACAGTGTTCATGTAATCTGGAGTTCACCATCCAGGTAAGAATTGTGTCATTAGTAGACAAATTCTATACATAGAAAGACGCATACACAAATGGCCCTGCAGTGAAGTTGCCTATTACCAACCTCCTCTTGTTCAGGCACCAAGCAACACACCTAAGCCTCACCCCTAAGGAGGAAGAGCCTTCCAAGGGGCAGAGCCTGCCAGCATACCTCTAAGGTCTTCTGTTGACACAGGAGCACACTGTGAAGATGCTGGCATTTTAAGTGGTTTTTAAAGTGTGCTAGTTATGGTAATTGGCTGTCTCCAAGGAGAAGGGAGGCTGTTTGCCTGTGTTGAATGCTACTGAGACAAGCAAAAGTTATGATCTTGCTTAAAGCGGTATCATTTCAAGAATGCTTTAAAAACTCAGGTAAAAACCTTAATCCAGGCTCAGAGAGCTGTGAGGCTTTCTGAAGAGAGTTTTCACCGCTCTTCAGCACACTCACCACCTCTGCATACATTAGTGTGGCACAGAGGGAGATTACAGAGCAAGAGAGCTGGGGCTGAGAATCCAACATCCACATGATAGGACATTCTAGGTGTGCTCCTAGGAAACATCTCCTGCTTTCATTTCACGTTAAAGATATCCAGATCACATACTTTAAGGCCACAATGATGTGAACACTAAGCAAGGACAACTGGGAAGTTCGTATCAAAAGCACGCTCCCACTGTGAACCAAAACACTAATGCAGACAATCAAACTGCGTCCCTTCCCAACCCCAGTCCAAGTCTCCCTTCCTCTGAGCACAGCCATTTGACAAAGAACAGCACCTGATCCCTGCAGATACACATTTAAGGATGGACACCCTCGTCACCGTTCTTCATGACCCTACTGTGCGGTTTTAAAAATCATATTTAGCATATTTGTTACACTGATTTTTGCTGCAGAACTGCTAGGATGACAAACAGCTACAGTAGTCACCATTGAGACAGAATCGGCGTTTGGCATCAGTGCCACAGAGTGGGCTAAAATAACACGCTGTTCTCCACTTTTTTCTCCAAATGGTTACCACTGCAAAGCAGCTAGCATTTGATTCCATCCAGCAAAGACCTTACATACACATAATCTGAATGTACAAACCATCCTACTTGCATTGGCACATTTAAAAGGTTTGCTTGAGTCAGACTCATAAGTATGCTATACCTTGGAGGTGCAAAGAACAGAGACATCAGCATTTTTTTAAACTAGAGCAAATAAAGGTTAGATTCCAAACATGCAGGATTTTGCATAAGCTGAGAGCAGTTCAGTGGAGCACAGGAACTCATGCCACTGGCTCAGGTCCTCTCTGGTCAGCGAAGCAGTAGCCTACAGGGGTTGTTGGGACAGAAAGTGCCTGGAAATGTCCAGTTTAGGAAGAGTTACCATCTAAACAAGTGTCACATACATAGTGATTGAAGTCTCCAGGAGAATTAAATGAAACTACCTGCACACCCGCTCAACATTCACCTGGGACCAAAACTTAAACACCTCTCCAGCCAAATTCTACAGTGCTTTAAAGAGATTAAACTACCAGTCTAGCCTGTCACACCCTGTCCATGAAGTCACATTCAACCAAATTCCCATAATTTCTAATCTTCACCAGTTTCTTCATGTATTCCGTCAGCCATTCCATGCCAAATTTAGCTGAACACTACTTATCCTTAAGCATGTCTTAAACTAAAAAAAGTGTGACCTACAGACTTTTTTACAGTATTAACATGATTATCAAAAGGCTTTATCTTCCTCCCTTGTTACCACAGATTTCCCCAAGCCTCTCAGCATATTAGCAAACACATGCTACCTAACGATCCTGACTGGGATTACAACTGGAACCACAGGGTTTCCACTGGACACCAACAGGTGGAATTTGGATTTTTGTTTTCTAATCATTCATTTCTCACCATCTGTAGCCCTACAACCTCTTACCTTCTCGCTCACCAGTAACAGCGGGGTTTGAGCCTGTCTGGGAAGCTGGAGGGAAGAAGAATCTGCACTTCCAAGCAGCCATCTCCTGGGGCACAAACGGTGCAGAGACACTTAGGACTCCAGCAGTACAGCACCGGAGCAGGTCTGGTGGAGGCAGAACCCAGCCCGCCTTTTGGTTCCTGTCATTCACTGCCGCAAACTCAAGTGCTACCAGCTGTGTGAGCTCAGTCAAGCACAACTTGGAAAAGCCTTAGGGTAGCCATGGTAACTTGTGTATCTTCACCTGATGCACTAGAGTCACTGTATACTGCTTTTGAGAGAAATACTCTTGTCTCTAGAAGTATCTTTAAATTAAAATCTAGAGATCTAAAAAAGCTAGAAAGCTTTGAATTGACAGGAAAAAAAAATTCCATTAAGTTGACACTAGCAGTTATTCTATTAGCACAGGGCAAATCTGTCTGTTCTGATCCAGGTTGGACCCTGTCTGCTTCTGTGTTCCCCGGGTGGCTGCCAGACCTCACAACTGGTGCTGAACAATTTTTTTTTTTTTTTTTTTTTTTTTAAACAGGCTGTCCAAAAACCAAAGCAACAGAGCAAAATGAACATTTTGGAAAATGATAAAATAATGTCAGGGTCTCCCTTCAGGACAATGAGTGAGAATCAATGCAGTCTGAAGTATTTTTTCTGCTCTTGCTATTAATACAAAATGTGAGCACAGCCCTGGCGAGGTCATCTCTGAGCCAACCTTTACAGGAGGATATGACTAAGGCACAAGCCATCAGGAAACAGTAGGCTCAATCGCCACATCACTAAGACAACATGGATGAATCATCCCCCATTTCTGTGCTGCAGCTTCTCCCAGGTGAACAGAGACAAGGACACTCACCTGGTAAAGGAAGTTCACAATCAGCAATATGCAGGCATTACATTGAAAATAATGAATAGTTTCTCTGCAGGGGGCACAGGATCAGAAACCTAGGAACTCTCCTAGATGCTTAAGACTCTCAATGGAGAAACACCAAAGCTATTTCCACTGGATGGCATGTAAAGGTTGATGTGGGAAATGTGAAATTAAGCCTCAGTGGCATTGACCTTTCCTTTTTCCAAAGATGCATAAAACATAACTTCCCAAAACTCTCCAAAAAGGGGATTTCAACATTTCAAAAGCTTCTAACATACAACCCCCTCCCCATTTGAAAGACTCCTGATGTATATCAACATCACTGTTGAGTATCTAGAATTAAAAGCAATTTAACTCAGAGAAGTAAAACTGGAAGATTATTTCTGGTTTCAAATGTTTCTCCTTTTGAAGAAGCAATTTCCTAGCTCATTATTCCAATTCCAATACTTTTGCTTCTGCCTATAACTGTATAAAGACATTTTAAAGTTTAATTCATTTTGAATTCTAAATTTCCCTTAATCGCTCATGTCAAACCCTTTATTTTTTTTTAAAACAATTCCATGCTGTCAGGAGGAAAACATTTCTTAGCATTCAGATTATTAACTGCATGCAAGCTCCCCATGCTAATGTGTTTCCTATCGTTCACTTCTGGCAGGAAACTATTTATAAAAGGCATAATGCTCATACAGTAGTGTTTGCATTCATGGTACATTTTCTTGCCGTTCCCTCAGCTAAGGTACAGAATTCACCGAGCTGCCCGTTTTGGTTGGAGGGGTTTCCCACTGCCAGATGCTGTGCTGAATGCTCCATGTCACTGAACAATGCTAAGGGCTATAGCATAGAAGACAACTGGGGTTATGTCTGTCAGCTTGACTGATGTCTTTGCATTTTCACCAAACACAAATTCGCATTGCTAAGTGAAACTAACAAGCTTGCAATGTACTGCCTTGTACTGCCATTAATAGCTGTGTGATTAATTGGTTACAGCCCATTCTATTAGAACATAGCCAGCTAGGAATTCTACTTAAAGGAAATGGATCAGGATTGAGCTGCAGGCCACGTTTAGCAAGGATTTTCAGCAATTTGTAAATGCTTAAGGTGAATGAAATGGAGCAAAACACTAAAACAGTTTCAAGTAAGTCTGAGATATGGGGATTGAACTCTCATCTCACAGGACTCAGTATGCCTTGACCCTAAATAAATATATACGTTTGGCAGTCCATGGAAAATAAGACAGCCTAATTCCACAGTCCTTGTTTAGATGCACTTGTAACCACAGTGCCAGAGAAGCAATGACTAACTTCTCATCATCTCATATCGGGACAAACATCATCTACTAACTCTCACAGGAGTTTTTGTTAAACAAAACTCCAGGAGTAGACCTTGGTTTGTTTGTAACTGATGGGGCTTTGCTAACCCTATTCCCTTTCCCAGAAACATTTATTTCAGACCAGATGACTACCTGACCCTCTAAAAGACTTGAATTGGGATAAAGGAAGGCAACAACATATTCTCATCAGCTACTGATTGGATATTTAAAAATTAAATCCTTTTGCTCTAAGTTTAATGTGGAGTTGCACGGCTAGGTGGAGATGTTCCACAAATTCTGAAAGATGGATTAAAAGGTACCAGGTTGCACTGCAGAATTTCACAGGGCTTCACTACCTTCCACTGACAATTTCAGTCTCCATTCTTGGGGAACTGAAAGTCTGTTCCCCTTTACGCTCAAGTATTTTGTGCTGAATACAGATGGGAATATTTTGGCATGTTCCTTCCAGGTGGAAGCACAAAAATTATTAATGGGACTCCTGCCAGAAATTTGAGTGAGAGAAGTAATATGATGTCTTTTGAATGGAGAACATTTGTTTCATAAGCCTTTCACATTTGTGGGCTGTCATGAGTGCCTCTCTGGCAAATTCTTGGGGCATTTAAAACGAAAACAAAGGAAGGAGCAGTCTGTTGCTGTTCCCATACAATTCCATGGTGCTGCAGAACCTGGCCTAAACCCCAGACCAATAATCTATTTCACAATGTCTGGTTTTAAGCCCTCCCAGCTTTCAAGGTCGGATGAAGCTCAGTACAACTATTCCAATCGATTCTGATAGTATTATGTGTACACCTGTACAAAAATTCTTTCAGTGAATAAGTTTTGATTCTGAAATCCCAGACAAGGCATTTGCACAGTACAGACATAGCCAGTGTTAAGTCCCAACAAGTTTTATATTTGTCCTTATGTTTTCCAAATTGCAATATATTCTTGGTGTGCTCTATCATTCAGGAAGCCCATGCCAGCTCTTTGTAAAATATGGACTACCCACATTTTCACTGTGCAAAATACAGATGAGGCCAATCCTGCCCAATTTGCTTTCCTAAGTCATCATATATAAATCCCTGGCTACGATGCTACATGCATGAGTAAAGATCAGGCCTACTACAGTTAAGACCATCAGTAAGCTACCAGACCAGTTCATCCCTCACCAAAGCTGACAGGAATCCTCTGATGTACAGCAAAGTCAGTCCTAAATACAGTTTTCCTCTAGGTTTGACCTACAGATCTGTATGGATGTAGGAGACTATATCCTGCACTAGAGGAACTTTCTGTACTATACATACACTGTGAGGAAGAATTTGTATCATTCACGTATCTTGCTGATTGGTGCACGTGCCCCCTGTCCTTCACTGCTCTCTCACAAATCCACAACAGATTGTACTTGGGCTTTCTTCCAATACTGCAGTCTTTAGGAATTCCTGCCTTCTTGAGCTGCTTATTTACTTCTAAATACTTGAATTTGTTTGGGGGGGAGTTTTCTGAAAGCTTTGATGGCCAGTTTCATAGAAGGATCAGAGCTGGGAGTAAGCTAAGAAAGGAAGACAAACAAAGCAAAACATAAATTCAAGGCATCTCTATATCCAGTACCATCAGATAGATTAATTCTCCTGTTTTTCTTTGTAAGACAGATGACATAGTGTGGCCAGACAGATTCCTAGAAACCCAGACTTTAGGCACCACTAATCTAAAAATACACCGCTAATTTGGTTCTGTTCAATATATTAGGTCTTAAATGTATCTTCCAGTAATTACTGGCATTATGCTACAAAAGTTCTATATAAAGGAGGCTTCATGTCATACTAAACCTTAAATTTTAACATGGGCATCTTAATATTTAAAGGTATAATGACTTCTGAAGAAAGAGCAGAGCCATTAGGAAGCAACCCATATCCCCAGTGGATTCTGCTAGGGAACCTTGCATAGTGCCTTGTATTTAATAGGACTGTCTAATTACCAGTACTTGTTGGAGTCAGCATGTATTCTCAAATGCCTGTGCTTGAAAGGGAACATCATTATAATGTCTGTGTTGTTGCCAAGTCTAAAAGCCAGATGGACAGACTGCTGACAGCAGAAGCTGGAACCAAGCAATCGTGACCATAATCTTCTGGCAAAATCAGTTACATATGTTGTGCTTCTGATGCTTATTTTGTTGCATGACTGATTGAGACAATAGTAAAGAGCATTGTCATGGGATATTAAAATGACAGTTGGTGTTAAAAGTGGCTCTATGGATGCATCAGTGCAACTACTACGGTGGACAGAAAAGGTTTGTCAAACTCAGAATGAACTTCAATGAAGCTGCTTGGTAGAAAGCATTCTTTTAAGAGGAGACTGGAAAGGCCAGGTGTAACGTATGAAAAGCCATGTTCTACACAGATGCATTGAAGTTGCATATACTATATCAAGTTTTTGTATAGCTCATCATTCTGAAGCACTACAGAGGCAAATGAACTAATTTTCCATATATTATCACACCTAGGCTCCTACAATACCTCAGGTCACTCTTGCACAATCTTCCAAAGAGAGCTGAGTTGAGATCTAAGAGGCCATTATTCAGTGCTGATAACCAAACATTCAGGAATTGACTTATATTTAATCTCATTTAAACTACTGATGTCTTACAATTAATTCCCAGATTAAACTCTAAATGCATTATTGATAGCAGAATCAAAACAGTTTTAATTCTACCTCTTCCCTGGGAGAGATTTAAAAGTGGAACTGTCAGGTATGTTTCTTCTACTGAGATCAATGCAGCAAATTGCAATTATGAAGCTGCGGCCTGTGGCCAAACTTGGGGCCCCATTGTACAGCTACATTCATCCAAAAAAATTTAAGCTACAACTACCATATGTAAGTATTTAATCTGAATTACTGTCATGTATTCTGCCAATGTTTTGTTCCAGACTACACCTATACTCTTCCAGTGGTTACTTAGTGTAAGCCATATGCTAAACATTTATATAAACTCCAATTACTTGCATGGTTTTGTCAATATATCTTTAGGTTTCACATTTGGGCATTTCCTATTTTGCTTGTCTTTCCCCACTATATCACAACCATCTTTTGGAAGCTTCTGTTGGATGTGGACTTGATGGTCGTTGCCTAAGCTGCTTGTAAGTAATTCTCTCAAATTCTGTTTTAGCAGAGGACCTACAGCTATTAAAATTCATGTTTTTCAAACCTTCATATTACTGCTTTATTCTGCTGCTACAGTATCTGCATTGACAGACACTCTCCTTACAGTGTTCCTTAAAGCTATGGGATATCCTGACAAATAGAATATACAGGCTTAACTCTATTCTTTCTTGCAATTGCCATAATGTTCAATAATTTGCACGTTATAGAGGTACTTGAGCTAGTGACACTGTAAGAATGAATATGGCAGCATGCTAATTCACATACTGTATGTGAGATCCAGAGATGCTAGCTCCAATCCCAGAGGCAGCAGAGCTGTAAGAACAGTGTTGTTTGTGGGCTAATTACGCTTGCATTTCAGAAGACTAACTGCTTTGGGCAGAGCTCCATCCTAAGTTCAGTGTCTTTGCACAGTGATGTACTTCATGGATACATTTCTTTCCTCCCTCCACCTTCCCACACAGATTTGCCTGAATTAAGACACTATATACTGATGGTTTTACCTGCAGCCAAAATTACCATATGGTAGAGAATTCTGCTCCAAGATACAACACTACTCGAGAAAAAACCAGAAGCAATATAACAATTATAAAAATCTCACGGCTTGCAAGAAGTCCAAAACAGGGTTTCTGTTAAGAATCAGTAGGAACTACTTTTCAGGCTTAGCCTGACTAAGAAAGCATTAAAAAGCAGCAATTATGGTAAAAACTGTTTAAAGCTAGTATTTAGTTTTCTAAAAGCATTCATTTACTCACACTAATGCTGCTGTACGTTATCCCATCTGCCACAAAGGCTGATAATCTTTGATGAAAACTCACTCAGGTTTGTTACAGAGTGTACAAGGGATGGCTATTATGGTTGTCGTTGTCCAAAACCTTAGCATTAATTAGAAAAATGAAGTAAAATGCCAGTAAATACAGAAATAAAGGAATGTATTGAACAGAAATGGAAGAATTTACCCCCCCATGCACACATCCTTAGGTCTCACTTCAGATTGCATTTATCTTGCCAAACCATTTATTAACTACAAGTTAATGCATATTCTACATTGTTTTTCATGTTTGAAATCTGATTTCCCAAATGTCTGGAACCTTCATATAGGGTTTCTCTGGCCTGGTTTACCTTTTCCCCTTTCTTTCAACCAATAAAGCTTGTTCTAAGAAAACAGGGAATTAACCAAATAAATGAGACCCAAGACCAACTTCAGTAACTTTCATGTTTGCTGCAAAAAGTATTGAGTCAGAAAGCGAAACCAAAGAAGTCCAGTCAATCTTTGTTTGAAAGTTCCCCACAAAATGACATTTAAAGAGGCTGAGTTTTGGGACTACCTGCACTAAAGTTCTATTCAATTTAATACCAGTGTTAAACGAGCACTTTTCTACCAGCTTCTCTTCTCAATGGTACAACAGAGAACCGCGAGATAGATGAGTTGAAAGAAAACAGTAACAACTTTCTTTACTTAAAAGGAAAATTACTTTTGGTTTGAAATTCAACAGAAACAGAGTAAACCAAGAATATGGATTTGCAGTTTTGTTAGACTAAGGGGTTAACTGCAATTTCTCTCGCACATAGCTTAAGCTGCTGCTATATAAAAAAAGTAATTTTGACTGCTACCAAATGTTGCCTTCACATAGCTGTACTGCTTATATTTCAGTAAACACCCATCATCTTTTCAAATGCTGTTCTGTAACACTTTATTGCATTTAAATAGGAAGTAAACTGTCCAGTACAGCAAAGAGTCAATTACATTTTTTTAATTATTTTACATACGTATCCTCGAATAGTCTATAAATTAAGTCAAATGAATAATACTGATTTGAATTTAAACACATTTGATGGCAGTTCACATTAGAAAGGACTGGAGAAGACCACCACTGTGGTTAAAGTATTCAGTCTTTTTCCTTCTAAACTGTAGGGCTTTATCTTCCTGTTAATTTTATTGTATGCATCTTGAATTATTCATGGTTATTTCTAATTCAGCAGTAATTATTACTATTGTTTCCTTAATCTTTGCATTTAACAAACTGAATAAATCTAGGACTTCCTTGGTAGTTACCACAAGAAGGTTGCAGTTGATGAACCAACTCAATGTATTTGTTTTAATGTAACCTCTGCACTCTAAAAATGAAAGACTATTTCTGCAAGTGCAATTGAAAATAAAAATCATCACCTTTTAATTAAACAACCACATCACCTAAACTAATACAGTTTTATCCATCCCATTAAGTAATTCGTATCACTGAAAGCTTCATCGCTACACGTTTGCAATGACAATGTTAAAAATTCTTTAAAGAATTCCCATTGCAAACCAAGTTGCTGATGAGCAGCAGTTAGCTAAGCACTGGTACCAGTGTTCCCTGAGAGCTAAAGCGGACTTCTGTCAAAGTAACATCTTCTGCAAGGAGAATAATTCCCTTCCCAATGGAAGCAATTTTCTTCAACCAGTCCAACCCAATTAATTAAATATACTGGAACTAAAAAGAAAAAAAATCCCCTCAATCTATCCTTTTAATCTTTCTACAGCATTAAAAATCTGCTATTTATGAACCATTAAAGGGTGCAATGTTTAGGAAAAAACTATGCTATTTGCAAATAATGCTACCTTTGTTAAACCATTTTTAGGTTCAAACCATTTTTTTTCCTTCCCACATATTTAGAGGGGGTCCTCTTGCAAAACAAAAAAGTCTAACACTAATTGAATCCAATCAGAACAAGACAATAAACTGTTGCGTAGGAATTGTGGACACAGATTTTCCTTAGAACCTATAATCCGAACAAATGTATGCTCATCTATAGAACTGCTTAAATGTAGGGAGACTGCATATCTGGTTAGCAAAATGCAGTGCTTAATTTAACATAAAGGCTGATTTGCAGTTGAAAGAATCTTAATAATTACTAATCAAACTGAATTAGCCTCTTTTCTGGAAAGCAGTTAAAGGGAAAAAATACAAGGCAAGATTAAAAACAAGTCAGAACATATGTCACTAGCTTGTGTCAATCCACCTCGGTGCAGTTTAAAGTCTCAACATACTAGCAATTTGTCTTAAATTTTCAACAGAGAGAAAACAACCATTTTCATTTTTCAAAGACGATTAAATGCACACATTACTCAGCAGATAACCACAGGTCCCTCAGCACATTTGTACTCCCCGTGTTGGGAACAGAGCCATGTGGACGTTTTTAAGGTTTATGTTTCATGTTTGGTTTTGGTTATTCAAATAATGTGCATTACACCTGCATCAGTTCACAATAAGTTTATTTTATGTGAAGAAAAGCTTTGCCATTAATGAAAAATTTCAGTAGAAAACAGTACCTCCTGCTTTCAATCTAGATTACTCAAAAGTAGAAGCTTGTATTAGTGAAAACTTCAGTAGAAACAAATCTGTAGGAAACATGTTCTTGGCACATGAAGTAAAAGCTTTAAACGCATTAAGTTTGAATAGAGTATTTACCATGCAACCGAGCTGGCAGAAAAGCCAGTTTGTAATGGCTGGTATTTGTCCTTTAAGACAATAACATGGAAGACACTTAAACCTGCTTACATAACATTAATTGTATATAAATATGGTGTCACCATAATTGACAGTCTTTATTCAGGCCAACCATCTAGTTTAGCAGTTCTAAATAAGTAATAGGCACTTTGCCTTTCTGATTTCCCCTTTCACCCATCAGCCAGTCTGAATCCATGCCAGGGATACTGTACACTGTTATCACCTAAAAAACAGAAACACATTGTTATAACCTTGCCTTGCCTGGAAAAAGAATACAGTCTACCTTCATGTGATTTCCAAGGCCTTAGAACTGAGATTAACCAAGTTAAATAGAGCATTTAATATAAGCATCCATGGAACATAACTTAGTGCTCATAAAAATTATTTCACTGGTCCATGGAAAAGAAGTAAATATAGTAGCATATTTTAAAGTCCCTTCTTTTCTGATGAAATTCTATTCATTACTATTTATTTTCTATTTTATCTATAAATCTTGTATATCACCATCAACTTTAACAAGAAATCTGAAAGAAAGTTCATTGGATCTTCAAGTGCATGACAGAAAGATGGGTGGCCTTGATGTGCTACATCTCAACAGAAAACTTTAGGCCACAGCTTCTAAGTCACTGTCTAGATAAGAAAAAAGTCAAATAGAATTATTTAAGTAAGGCACATTTAAAAAACCAAAAAGCCTGAAAACTTTTTTGTGGAGGGTCTTTTCCAGGGCTAAGCTACAGTCACATTACTAGGTGGAACTCTGTTCCAGCACCCCGCTTCATTGTATATCTCCAACTGCTTCGTATGGGCTCTCCGACTTAAGAGCGCAATTCAACTGGAACAGGAACAAACACAGTATAACCACCACCATCAAAACAAGAAGCGGTTGTATTTTCACATTCTGTCCAAATTGTAATATTTAATGTTTGAAAGACTAATTGCATCAATAACAGTGCTAAAGGTGTGGTAAGAGGACAACAGCAGAATTGCATCTTGATTGTCTAGAAAATGTTCTCACAAGCTGAGCTGGTGTAACAAATGTGAAGTCTCACTGTAGCATATTAGGGTATATAGGTACAGGACAGCGCTCTAAGAGCGCTATTGAAGTTTAATTAAAAAAAAATCAACTAACTAGATTTCTTGATGTAGCACATCTTAACTGGCTAGTCACAAGCATTCTGATTTTACTTTTAAATGATCAAGCTACATAAAAAACTCTTACCTCATCTGCAAGTAGTGATAATTCACTGCTGTTTGCAGCATCATAATCATAGAGAACTCTAGCTTTCCTGTTGCCACTGGACGACTTCAGTTCACTGATGCCTGAAGTAACTATTGAATTGCTTACTGAAGGCAACGAAGCAGAGGCCGAGGCCAAGACTGAGGGAGTAGAAACACTCTGCACAGGAGTTGAGGAAGACTGATTATTGTTAGAGAGGAAAGTTGATGGAAAGCTGCGGGAGAAAACAAAAAGAAAAGACTTCTGAGTGAATCAGTTCTACATGGGGAGTTACACATGCATCCATGCCTAAATTAGCATTCCTGCTTCCATCAACTACAGAATAAACACCAGCAGACAGCAGCAATAGAATAGCACTGGTATTTGTATAAACCTAAATAAAGATATTTGTTCCTGACCTGTAGTACAAATCAAACCAATATACTTTAGAAGAAATATTGCTACCATAAAAAAAAAAAACTTGATAATTGCTTCAAAATAAAAGGCAAAACCAGGAAAGCACTGTTGGTCAGACTTAATTCAGACTGTATTTTAATAAACATTTCTTTTGACAGCTCTGCCAGTAGAAGTAGCCTCCACCTCCTCCCACTCATTCCTCAATTACATGGCTAAACAAAAGATAGTGCGGGTGAACCAGATCAGGGAAACACAACAGGTTAAAAACACAGCCCCCCTCTGAAAGAAGAAAAAACCCCACAACTATTTTTGTGATCTAAATCAGTTTGTTGATTCAGCTAACTGCGTGCTGTAAAACAAAAGTATTTGCTGTATGAAAGATGAATTTATATCAGCTTAAGCCCCTCCTTTCTAGGTCAGGCTGCTGCTTGTTCTGTGCCAGCTGCAGCATTTGCCAGACCCCTCCATGAAGTCAATTCAACTCATTAACCTGCCTGGGAAAAAAAAAAGGGGGGGGGGGACCGACAACAACAGGAAAAAAGTGTATAATCATCTACTAAGTTAATGAGCCAAATCACAAAAAACCTGTGATGAGAGCCAGAGCAGATACAAGGGAAAGGACAGAATAACATGGCTGAAAAGTGGAAGGAGCAGAGAGGAGAGCAAAGCAGCAAGAGATTTTGGGGCAATGGGGTAAGAGGAATGGGACAGCATGGGGGGCAATGATGAGCTGTGAGACTGGGTCACTGTCTCACATCACTCTGCCCTACACCCTGGGATGCAGTTCCATAGCAGACTAAACTTATTTATTTAGCAGTCGATGTAGTCATTCCTTGTCATCTTTGCTGCCTGCCTTTGTTCCAATGCTCGTCTGATTCTACCTTAAAAGCAGGTCAATGAAGGTTTTGAAAAAGTGGCAGAGCTGATGCAGTGAAAAAGGGTCAGCAGGCAGGAGTCAGACTCAGTCAGGATGACGTGGAACTGTAGCTGCATTTCCTTCCATTCTTTTGGCAAGTCTACACATCAACTAGTCAGTCAGTTCCCACACATAACTTCCCTTTGACATAGATGCTTTTTCACAAACATCTGGGATGTTAATGAAACATATATATATATTCATATATTACCCCCCTTTTTTTTGAGTTGATTCAACAATCTAACAAAAATCAAGATTTCCAACTTTCCTTCAGAACAGCTTGATAAAAATGTTCACCTTGCAGTTGTATCTGTTATATCAGACTGATAGCAAACAGGAGGAGTATATTGTGAAGGACAGAACTAGCCCCTTTACAGATAGATTGAACTGCATATAGAAAATCAGGTACTTTCAGAAAACTGTTGTGAGTTTAGTTAGCAGTTTACTACCATCAAAAGAAGGAAGGCCCACTTCCACCTCTGGCTTATCTTGACCTCATTTGATCATAAAGAGCTGGTTCAACTCACCAAGAAGGAACTGTAACTCCACAAAAACATTTTTTTCTTCATGTGCCAGATTAGTTTTTCAAATGAGTTCATCATGTTTCCTGAGCAAATCAAATGAGCAGAACAAAGGGAGGAAAAGCTAGACCCCACATTTTTCTAAGGATAACTCAGCTGTGCCTTTGTTACTTGATTAGCTGGCAGAGGGATTTAATTTTAAATGACAATCAGCTGTTTCTCAATATTGCTAAATTACTGTTTAGTATACTGCTAAACCTATTATCTGTTAACAGAGTGTGCTGGTTTTGGCTGGGGTAGAGTTAATTTTCTTCATAGTAGCTGGGATGGGGCTATGGTTTGGATCTGTGCTGGAAACAGGGTTGATAACCCAGGGATGGTTTCGTTCCTGCTGAGCAGGGTTCACACAGAGCCAGGGCCATTTCTGCCTCTCACCCCACCCCACCAGCAATGGGCTGGGGGGGCACAAGGAGTTGGGAGTGGGCACAGCCAGGACAGCTGATCCCAACTGACCCCAGGGGTATCCCACACCATATGACATCATGCTCAGCATGTAAAGCTGGGGGGAGAAGGAAGAAGGCGGGGGGGATGTCTGGAATGACAGTGTTTGTCTTCCCAGGTAACCATTACATTCCCAGGTAACCATGTGCTAGAGCCCTGCTGTCCTGGGGAGCACCTGTCTGCTGATGGGAAGCCGGGAATGAATTCCTTGTTTGGCTTTGCTTGCATGTGCAGCTTCTGCTTTACCTATTAACTTGTGGGTGAGACAGACAGTTTTTCACTTTCACCCTTCCAATTCTCTTCCCCATCCCACTGGGTGCCGGGGGGGAATGAGCAAGTAGCTTCATGAGGCTCAGTGGGGTTAAAGCACAACACACAGTAATTACTTGTAAATCATTCTGCTCAGTTCAAAGGGTCACTGGTCCATACAGCTAGTGGAAAAGCAAGCCAAAGCTTTATAACCTCTCTCTCAATCAGTAAAGCATTAGGTCTCACTCTTTTTGCAGAGCCATATGTTGCCACGTTACTGGAAAGCCTCAGCTATACAGAGGTTGCCTGGGATTTTTTTTGAACACTTGAGTAGTAGGAGTTTCACAGCTTGTAGAGTAGGGGACTAGTAGAGGGTAATTTGAAAAAATAATGATGCCAAAGCTTAGGCTCGGCTGTCAGGGAAGCTGAGAAAATTCAAAGTAAAAGCAGTTATCAGCAAGAAAAAAAATGCCAGACTATCAGGATATTTGAAATAGGTTTGTTTAGTTCATTCTCAAGAACTAAGAAAAAAAGACAAGAGTGATTTTAACCTGGGAGATTTGAATTTTTTAAGCAGCCCCACAGGAAGGGGAGGCAGCAGAGGATATGTAGCTGATGCTGCCTTGAAGAGAAACATCCACAAACCCATGTCTATTTATAAAAAGACAACTGAGCACAAGTTTTCCCCCCCACCTTCCCTACAGCTGACTGGAGAGTACACCAGGAAAATCTGTGCTCAGCTTTGGAACTTGAATAGTGAAGCTGGTTAGCGTTTATGCCCTAGACTCTGACCCAGGTAAAACATATTATGCATCAACTAAGATCATTCGAGAACCAGGTTTCTGTTTCAAGCAACCAACTATCCCACTTAAGTTGAACACCTTTGGTTCACCAATGATGTCAGAACAAAATTAAGTCCCTCACAGGTCTTGGCTTTCATATGAGAAGATGGCACAATGTCATTCTTAGATGTGCGAAAAGAGCACATGTAACCCAGCACTATATGACCCTTGTTAACCCACAGAGCGCTGGCAAACGCAACCAAAACCTAGCTGAGCCACCTAAGCTATTTATTTGGTACTGTATCTGCCTACATGTAACACAGGAAGAACACTACACATATCCTGCTCATCTGTTAATTTAATGCAAGTGCTATGCACCATACGCCTATAAACTGAGGAACTCTACCAAAACAAGGAGCGCAACGCAAGACCCTATCCCAGTGCTCTCCATTGTAGTTCAGTGGGACTTCTGTGCATGAGGAAGGAAAGACACGCCCAAGATTTAATACCACTACTGTTTTAATCCACATAGGTAGAGAAACTTTTGGCTGTTGGAGGCATTTAGGATTTTGCAAAGCTTCCATGCTTTTGGTCTTTTAGCAGTCATAGTAATTTTATCAAAAATACTAATCAGATCACAGCCACATAAGAGATATATCCTTCTGTTTTCTTAAAGGCAGTATTTTCTTCAAATACATGTTTTTATACCTGGTAGCAGTTTACATAAATTTTAAATGAAGACAGCTGTTCTGGACATGCTAAAGCAAAGATTTTAGAGAGGCATATGTTCTTCCTTAGTTTAAGGGCATTATGCTTAAAGCTTTCTGTTTGGTAAATATACTAGGATAAGAGTACAGATTTTAAAACATCCTCTCAAAATAGTTATATAGATATACTTCACTTAATTTCTAATTTAAGAGGCGCTTGTCCTTAATGAGTAAATGTTTATTTTCAAGTTTCAATTCTACAACTTGCATTTATGCACTGCCAAATTTTATAGTTGAATATTTCTTCCAATGGAATGTAACTTTAAAGCTGTAGCTTTTTTTAAAATCAGTTTTAAAGACTTTTTTAAAAAGTCTTTAAAATACCAATTCAAACAAACTGAGGAAAGGAAGTCAAACGCCACAGGAATTGCAAGTCAGGAAAAGGACAAGACTCAAGAACACTTTTGTTTTTACTTCCTGGTTATGAAAAACATAAACAGAGATACTTTAGAGAGACAGTTATTTAGAATAGACACTACAGTGAACTTCTAAGTACAGATAATCTTCCAATGCATATGCTCACCTAAGTAACATGGTCTGGTATGACCCTAAGAAAGGCTGATTTGTGAAGAAGAATTAGAACAGGGAAACTTTATGAAAAGTAAGCATGTAGATCTCCACAACACCACCAATCACAAAAAAAAGGTTTACAAGCACAAGCTAACGTCAGTTTCTTCTCTTTAAAAATGCTAAACCCAAGAAACAGTAAGACTAAACAAACTTGCTTGTTCCAACATGAGTGCTTTGGATTACTGCTTGTAGATATTATGTAGTACATTTCTCCCTAGATATAATACCTATGCTGACAACCCACTTAACAACAGAGAATGCAGTTTCATTGAAAATCAGGTGGTGCCTTGTAGCAACCTAAGAGGTAGCAGGAGTTTAGGGGCAGTCCAAAAACCTTTCCCACACTGCACAGCAGTTTTGAGGCACAAAGCATAAGACAATTGAAGGATTACAAGTAAGCCTCTAGAAATTCTTTTTTCTGCCCTTAAATGAGGTTACCATGGCCTCACCTTCCTCAATTACAAAATATACAAGATCTCAACCCTCAAAAAGCATTAGTGCTGCATGTAGGCTTAGGGAAGTAGTTGCATGGGGTAATTACATATTAATTACCTTAGAACAGATATATTTCCTTTCAGTCCAGCACACTTATGTGTTCACCACTTATATCAGTGTCAGTTTCCCTACTATTCATAAGCACTTAGAAAAAAAAATGGTTGTTTTTTTTTTTTTTTCCCCTGAAGGTTTTACAGTGTTACTACCTTCCAAGTTGTTTCTGGAGATCCAACATATACTGGTAACATTGTGCATAATAGGTCATCTGAGCTTCAACAAAATCATTCAGACAGCGAAGATGATGTGCCTGTGATACAGCAAAGAATTCAAGTTTTTAGTCTGTAAAAGTACTATGCTGCATTAGAAAGACTGGCTTACAAATCAGGTGCTAATGCCAATATTGGCACATCAGGATTTATGCCAGGTAGGCACAGTGCCTGGATTTACCAGGTAACTGGGATAAAATGTTACAAAAAACTAACATATTTGAGCACAAACAATAGGTGCTGTACAAGCATTGTGCCATTTACCTATATTGTTTCCACAACAGAATAAATATTTTAGCACATTTTTGTGGTTTCAACATTCAGTTGAGCTGATGAAAGGGAAGTCGAGTTTAAAGGATAAAAATGAAAGCTCCTGCATTCTCAATGAGGTTAACAGGAAACTAAAGTTAAATTCAGTGGATACTAAACTAGAATTAAAAAGAAAAAAAATACAAAACCCACAGTTGTTTGATGCTTTAAGGCATTAAAGTGAAAACTCATAGCCCAAAGTTTCCAAGTAGCTTACTGTAGTTATTTTTAGGAAGTGCTGCGATTTTGACTTTCCCCATTGGGGTACTCACATGTGTACTGCTGATTCCTTCCAGCAGAAGTCGGGTAATCTCCGCTTGACGGTCAAATTCACTCTGAGTAATTCGTACTTCCTGTTCAGACTAAAAGTAAGGATGCACATTAGGTATTTGCACAATGTGCTGTTACGCCTTCTGACCGCAACAGTTCCATTTTATCCAGAGCTACTCACACAAATGCATTAATCACAACATTAGCTGTTCGAAACACAGCTTTTTCTTTGCAGATCTTTACTAGGCAAAAAAAGAGTAATTGCGTTTTGGGTTCAGAAATGTTGAGGCCCTGTATACACAACAAACAGCTTTATCATCAGACACCTACCACAGAGTCCCTTCCATGCTAAAGGCAGGCATTTTTCTGCCAGCACTATTACCCCACCTCTCCCAATAATGAACCAAGCGTTCACTGGTGTAACAGTGTCTCACC
This sequence comes from Gorsachius magnificus, assembly GCA_034008185.1. Classification (NCBI taxonomy): domain Eukaryota; kingdom Metazoa; phylum Chordata; class Aves; order Pelecaniformes; family Ardeidae; genus Gorsachius; species Gorsachius magnificus. The sequence continues at coordinate 73,310,437 of CM067085.1, read as the reverse complement.
AGGGGTTCGCCAGCATAACAGTAATTTTTTTCCATACTTCAAGTTAACAGGGCTCTGAGCAAATAATTTAGGGTAAACCTCACATTATTTTTGTCAGGTAACTGCATGGCAATCAGACATAGGTAAGTCTTTGACAGTAAGTTTTAACAGGGTATTTCATAAATTAATGTCTCATACTGGTCACCAAGCTACTACAACTATTACTGGCGTTGGTAATTGAGGTGGTTTTAAAATAAATAAATCCAAACTACAGCAAATGTTCTAACTCCAATTACAGTAAAATTTCTATTAAAATAACTGAATTTAAGTTTTGTATTTAAATAATTCCAATTCAGATTTACTCCTTGTTATGTATCATCGTCAGCAATTTTTAAATAAGTTAACAACGTTATAGCAGTTTTAAAGGACTCCCATCTAGCACAAGCCAAAATTACTTTGGGGGGGGGGGGGGGGGAGGGCAAGACACACAGAACTCACAAATACAGGAAAAAAAAAAAAAAAAGTGTTGTAATCTCTCTGATTTACTGTTCCCAGACAGAAAGTCCTCAGCCTGGAATCTGGATTACCTTGCCTCAATGCTTACATGCATGTAGTACCTTGTTTCTAAAAACAAACGCAAAGGCAAAAATCTGCATTAAGTCCAAGATACAGCAGTTACTGTTCCTGACAAAACAGAATAAGGATATATATTTTCAGGAAACTTAATGAGGTGATACTGCTAAAAACACTGGTTTCAAAAGGATTTTATGTGTTTGCAAACATTGCGCTCTTGTGCTCCACTAATGTTAATTAATACAAAAAGTCGCATGGAAGGATCTCAATCTCCAAAACAAGCACAGAAGAATGATGCAGTTACCCAAGGAATGTTTTTTGTGTGAAGTCACTGCAGCTGGGAGGGCTTACACATTAATTAAACAGTGAGAAACCAGCTATAGAGTACCATGTGTTTCTTTCTTAAAGCTGAGATATCCGTGTAGGTATCAAGTTACAAATGAATTAGGTTTTCAAAGTTTGTTGAGGCAAGAATCTTTGTTTGGAATTTTCCTATTAAATCTAATATCAGTGAAAACCACCTGGCAGTCCCTGACAGAAATGTAAGGACAAACAGGAAAATAAGCAAATCTCATAGCCAAGAGAGGGAGAAAAGCATTCCCTTCTGTATTAGCAATATCTTCATTTCCTTTAAAAAAAACCTGAGCAAAATCATAGGTAAACCATTTGTCTGGAGATAAGCAGTCCAGTCTCTTGCTTCTCTGAAGCAAATGTGTTTCTTTTCTTCCTGCCAGGTAACCAAATACATGAGAAGAGGAACTTACAAGAAGGGGAAATACCCATCAGAATAATTCTATTTGTTTCAACAATATTTTAGCAAATCAACTACTTTCTACAAGAAAAGGCAAAGCAAGTAATGTGGTAACATGTATTAACTTAGCCAGTACATAGTGACTTTAAACACACTGCTTTACAAAAGCCCAATGTACTGGTTTTGTAGAGGTTTACATAAACTGAATTACATCATGATGTGTTTATTTGCCCATCCCTAGTTTCAGTACTACTAGGTGAACAGTACCAGGACAGTATATCTATTCTACACCTTGTGGTAAACGTGCAAAACAGCTGACTGTCAACTTGGGAAGCTTAAGGCCTGATCATCTTTGTTTCTGAACAGAACGGAGAGCTCAAAATACAAGCCTAAACCTTCCAGTGACCCCCAGCTGCAGTCGTACTGGGTACTTGCTCCCCAAGTTCAGAATGTGAACCCAATTTCTGAATATGAATATTCAGAAGTTCAGAATCTCCCCAAATTTCACGTAAGAACATATGACCTCTCAGAAATACTGTGCAATCCTGTAGCTAAGGGATAACACACAATCATAACAGCCTAGGAAATAAAATCACCTTCCTAACGCTGTTTTACTAGACATTCTGTTAGTAAAACAGTGATAATTGATATATTCATGCTACCCAATATAGCTGGGTCTCCTTCTCTCCTTTGTAGTAGAACAACAGGAGCTCCTCTTGATGCTCAAAACCCGTCTAACCTCAATGTGCTGAACACAGGCTAAAAGCCTCTGCTCTCTCCCTTGACTACACCAGATACCTCAGAAGACTCCTAACAAAATTCCTGTGTTTATCAAATGTGTAACATCGGTACCTACCCCATGTTTTACAGCACAGTATTTAATATTGTCTAATTCCACATTTCAGAAAGGAAGTCAAACTGAAGAAAGTGTGTCATTGAGACCACACACATCTTTGTTCTAACTCCAAAACTCCCTGTAACTGATCTAGAGATTACTGGACAGTCTGAAACCCTTGTTGGGAAGCTTCTTAGATTTAAATTGAAAACATCTATGAATCTCTTCCTCCAACTTTCAAATACAGAAGGACAGACTGCCTTTCATGGCAATCTGGATGGATTACTGTTCCTTTGGCAGAACACGTGTGGTGTAGTTTTTTCTCAATAGCCTCTGCTTTTTATATGCTTAATAAAAAAAGGAACCTTGAATTACATAACTTATTACAGGATTTAAAGCTTTCAGTCTCCTTTATGCTATGGTTAAGTACTTTGTATTACTTCTTTTTCTCTCCAAGACACAGTCTGTTACATTTCACTGTCCTTAAAGTTGCTTGTCATAGTCTCTAAAAAAGCAGATAGTTTTATTGATCGTTGTCTTACAGCTTCAAGATTAGTTTTCATTACAGCAGTACTGCTCCCCTGCCACCTTTTTCCCAAAATAGTACCAAGTACTCCAGCAGACAGGTTTGCTGCTTCCAAATTGTTACTTTACTTAAATAGGAAAATAATTCTCAAAATTTTGGGGATCAGAATTGACCTAACCCTCCTTTTCCAGTTCAATCTCTAAACTACTCCTTCCTCCTAAACTCTCACACTCTACACATATACTCCCTGTTTGCACTATAACCCACAGAAAGTTGGAATAGAAAAAGCCTTCATTTATTTTCTCTCACAACCCCCAAGATCTCACCCGAAGCTCCGTATCTCAGCTTCTCATAGCAACTCCCTACACCTCCCACGGCTGCCTATCTAGTCCCCCTTTAAAAGCCCCCGCCTTCCACCTACCCTTACTTTCTACTGCTACCTTTAATTTTTATTTCCTCTCTTCCATGGAAATTCCCTAAGAAATTTCTTAACTGTTAGCACAGCTTCTCAGAGCCTGCTCCCAGAACTGCTGTCAGAGCCAGTGAGCCTGAGAACAGCCCTTCTCGTGCCACCAGAGCAGCAACACTCCATCAGCTCCACCAAGTTTTTCCCCGTGCAAGGGATGGCATGACAAGAGAAGGCTGCAGCCCCCACCCCAAGCATAATGCTGTATTTATGAAGCAGCCTTCAGCCCAGGTGCAGTTTTCAGCTGTGCCTACCTCCTAAGTTCAGTTGCTTAAGATAAGCACAGCATGCTCTAGTGACGCTGGAGAGAAAGGCAAACAACAACAAAAAAATCCTCCAAAACAGAGTTTTCTCCAAGTTTCTTCCACACACTCCACCATTTTAGTTACTGTTCCATGGTCTGGGTAAAGTTGAAGATCAGTGTTTTTCAGGACAGTTTAGATTATTAGACCCCAACCTTTCTGAAAATTTTCAAATAAGCTCACTCTTAAGAGGTCATTTTAAACAGGATGCCATACCAGTAACTTTTGAGAGACAAGTCCTGTAGTTGTTGTTCTACTGTATCTTGTCACATGAGAATCATATGGCACTAAGTGACAGTTAGCCAGAAACAGCCTACTACAGAACAAGCCCCAGGCATTGTTTCGCCACTGGAGTTTGAAAGGCCCTAGAGGGAACCAGCGTGTTCTGATGCGATGCATCAGGCTGCCAGCATTAGACCGAAATCAACAACACGCAATTTCCTTTATTACGGTAGACCAGCGCAAGTTATGGTTTCAGAATTCTGCAATTTCTAAGTTGTTTACTTACTTTTGTCACTTCCTCAGCCCATATCTAGTCAGCATTAAGAGTGGGGAGAAAAAAAAAATAAAAACATACAAACTTAGACATTGGTGGTATTTTAATACAGGATGCAACCATACTTTGGCTTTTAACTACTTTCCTGTCCTTAGAACTTCACAGGGATTTGAGGAGCGCTGCAAGTCAGTTGCCCAAAGCCCTTCATACACAATGAAACTACAATGAGTATGGATAGCACTACGTCTGTGAAATAAAGTAGATACTGAAGAGTTTACGAGTTGTAGAATTTACATGTTACAGGACTCTATTTAAAACAAGTTATTACAATATAAGACAGAACTACGTAGAAAGTGACATGAATCAGACAAACTAAACTACCTTATGGAGGAATTTAAGTTACCTTAACATGTTAAAATACTGGAAAACTATGGAAAGCTATTCTCATTTTAACACCATGTTTAAGTAAAGACTGAAACATACAAATAAATGATTCCTCTTGCCATTTCCATTAACGGTTTCCTATTTTACAAGCATTTTTACTGAAACCTACATTTAATTAAAAATGCTACAGAGGTATCTCAAAATGAGTAATAAAGTAGTAGTAAGTAGTACAGCAAAATCCTGGAACTGCAAGTAATTTACTCTAGAAGTTAATTACTTCAGTTTGCTGTTCCAGTTCCCTCTTGCAGTGTCGTTTTCCTTTAACCTTCATTTTCTGCAGTTGTAAGATGATGACACAAGCAGGACTTGGGTCGGAAGAAATGTGCACAGAGGTTGCAGAAGCAAGTTGTAACAAACAAGTTTATTTGCTCTTTTACCTGATCACAAGTGAGAAATCTGGAACACTGATTGAGATGAGACCCACTACACTGTGCAGATCCAAGACCCAAACCAGGATAGGCTGAACAGCACAGTATGTTGCACATCATTAATTTTCCTTTTCCACTTTCACAATTACAGTGCTAAAACCAGCTGCATTAATGAGTCCTTGCAACAAGTTTAGGATATACTGCACTCTAACTTAAGCCAGTAATTTATGTGACATTATTCAGTTTTGGTTATTTGTAAAACATTGCTTGAAGGGAATAATTTCTAAATATTCCTGGCTATTTCACATAATTCACTCCCACTTACATTAAAAAAAACAGGGAAATTAAATAATTCCTTTCCCTCCAATGAGCAAAATTACTTTCAGAACTAATTAAAAAAAATCAACTCCTTTGCATCCTAAGTTTACATGCATAAAGGCATAGAAATTAGAATATAGTACTGTATACTTCAGACTATCAGAAATATTCCAATAAAAACAACAATCTAATGCTGTTACTGACATAAGTGTATTTTGTACACTATACCAGTCCAGTCTGGAATGGAAAACATCTGAAACAAGACCAAATGAGTTGGATAGCAAGAGGAAACATTTGATAGGAAAATGAATGAACACAGGAGGCCAACAAACCTTTAGCCATTTTACATGCAGCAAGTTGAGCACGTAAGAGACATTTACCATAATGTTATTCTCTTCAGGCTGAGAGGTGTTTAGTTGCTTAAGTGCATAGATAAGAGACAAAAGCAAGTTACAACACTGTGAATATAGCAGGTGAACAGATTATCGGCACAAAGCACTGCAAGCAAGACTGTGAACTGAATATACATAAGTAAAACAGTTTAGATTTCCATTTTAAATACTGACCTAAGCTACTTTAGTCATACAGCAAGCATGGGAGAATGCCATTTCATCAAATATGTAACATTTTTAAAACGGGAAAAATAATCAAATGTAGGTACAATTTATCACTCTATCTTGTCAAAGACAGTAGTGAAACATGAACTTTTGCATCATAACTCAATACACTTCGCTAACCTATCAGTTCAGCACTGTTCATCAGATATCTTCCTTCATAAACAAGTGAGCGAGCAGAAGATGAAACATTTGCATCACCCCTATAGCCAGCCTCATTTCTATATTGCAGAGGATAAAGCAGAGATGCAGTTTTTCCACTTCGCTGGGAATTCTACAATCCAATACTTCTTAAATATGCACGCTGCTGTTAAGATGTAATTAAAATTGAAGTATTGGCAAGGTAGCCAAGTAAGAGGCCTAGAGTTTCATGCTCTACCCGCACTAAATTATTTGTGAATAAAACCATGAATTACTTCCCATATAACTATTTAAGACTGGTAAAGGAGCAGCAGCAGCAACTGGCAATAATTTTGTCCAAGCACCAAGCTCTGGATGATTACACCATTGATGCAACTAAAACTCAAGTATAAAGCCTTTCTTTTAATACTAAGCTCAAGGGGAACAATTTCCCTATGGTCTTTCTATTGCTTTAGAAAGTAATGTGCATACCTGCTACCACCCCCACAAGGAAATTAATAACCAATTTTTTTAATTATTTTAAACTTAACTCCAAACAAATCCAAGCAAAGGAATAGTTTACCATCCATCACTTCCCAGTTTCACTACTAGCTGACTAAAATCTCGCTCTGTGCTCCATTGTTAGTCTTACAAGTTAAGAAAGCTTGACAAGTAGAGAAGTAACTGTTTTGCATAAAATTTACATAATATAAGGGGAAATGCATGCATGGACTTAAGAAATAAAGAAAATTTAAATACACAGGGACTGTGCACATGACATGGAGGATTGAGACACAAAAGCAGAACTGTCAGGTAGAGGTTATGTTGGTATTTTAAGCAGGATCACCATCTCAAAGATGCGAGGTGCTTCATCTACAAGGCTCAGTCTCAGAGATGACGCTTCTAAAGTCTTTCAGGACAGCAATCTACTCGGAAAAGCCAGCAAAATCTGACAGTCCCGCTTCTGCCTCTTCATCATGCACACAGTCCCTGTATATTTAAATTGCCTGTGTTCCTTCAGCACCTGCGTGCATGACCCCTACTGCATTAAGCATTATGGGAAAAATCATTTCACTATCCATCATCAGCTGCTGCACTTTTAGGAATGCAGTCAAAAGATACCTATGAAAATACTATAAGCATACCCTGCTGACATTGCGCACATTCAATTATCTATTCCTCCATTTAGAGTCATTTTAAGAGTTTAAAATGCAAAAGCTTTTTAGTTCATAGTAATTTTAATCTCCTTGAACAGACATTTCTTAAGGGAATAAGAACGGTTAAGAAATGTGAATTTGAGAGTCTCACCCTGTTCGGTGGTGTGAAGTAGTAAACAATATAGAAAGAGTAGACTACAAATATTTTTATTATAGAAGTTAAGTCTAGATCAGTTCATCAGCTGGAAGTAATTTACATATGTTTCACCACTTGAAGAGATTCAAATCTCCAAACTTGACCTCTGAATGATTTGTATTTACAACCATCTTGGCAGATTGTAACAAGTCATTTTTGGCAGTATAGCCTCATCTAGTATAGAACAAGGGTAGAGTATTTACTTGGTTCAAGTAAGTTCAGCTTGATGGAATATCTAGAAATAGAAGACTAACACCTTGATCAGCAATTCGCTTCCATTTCCTTGTGTTCCACTGAGGCATTTCTTACAAAGTATCTAGAAGAACAGTGTGGGTAAGAAGCTAGGGCTGGAAACATAACCAAGCAGTCAAGTTTATATATCAGTAAGTTTGAAAGTTATGGACAAATTAAAAAAAAAAAAATAAAAAATAAAAAATCTACTTACTGCAGCTCGAGCTTCTGCAACTTTTGCCTTCTTCAATCTGGTTTTTGCTGCATCCAAATCTAGTCTTTTATTCTGTAATAGTTTACGTTCTTTCTGCAAAGGAATTAAGTTAGTTCATGAGAATAGGTACACGTACTCAAAGGAAAAAGCCTGTCTACTTGGAATTTTTTTTTAATGAAGTATCACATACAAAAAGGTTCTTCAGAGAGGCAGAATTGGATCCTATTTATTCTCACACATTTTATACTCAAGATACATACTTTTGATAGAACAGTAGTTACAAAAAACAAGTTCTCAGAATTATTTTGATTTTACCTGGTCAAAAGGAAAGAAAATACACCACAGGCACAAATTCTACCTTTTTCTACATAACTTTGAGGAACGCAATAATGCACAATCATCTACTATTTAATTTTAAAGATCTACAATTACAATTGTTGTGAAATGCTGAAGAATTCACAATTCAACTTACAGTAATAGTTTTGTAGTCTCCTTCAATAAAGTTTCTTAGGGGAGTGAGAAAGTTTATAGCAGAAGTTTGTATTAGTTCTCTGTCTGCTGTCCCAATTCGCTTTTGTGTTTCTCCACATTTAATGAGTGCATTTCCTGCAAAGGAAAAAAAAAATAAAATACTAGTTTCATAGGGATTCAGGCAGGTGGTTAACAAAACAAGTCTCTACAGGCAGGAAAGTTTACTTTGAAAGATAATCCAATGCCATCACAAGGGCTTTCAAAAGAAATCTGAATCAGCTACAAAAGAAAGCAAAAACACCCAGAAAAAAACAAAAACCCACACGCACCCAAAAAAAAACCAAACCACCCCACCCAAAGCAAACAAACCTACACACCAAACCAAAGCATTTTTATTAATAACAATCACAAGTCAAGGCAAGATTTCAGTGAGAATACAGCATTGTAGAAGCAGCACTATGGCAACTCCATTGTGAACACCTATTTTAGAACTGGTTATCATACCTACTTATTTTAATCAAACAACCTCCTCCCCTTATACCACATTTTTGTTTAAGTCAGGAGTAGTAGCAAGGAAAAAGCTCACATATCTACTGTAAAATAATGTGCTTTTCCCTGCCCCCATCAACTCCAACTTCTAAATACGCATTTGCACATTAACTAAGTTTTCAGAGAACTAACATACTTTGTGACACCATATGAAAGCTAACAGTGTATCTCTCTATGCTGTGCTACTTACTTGAATTCTAAAAATTCTGGAGGTTAACGGACAGTGTACCTGTAAGCACAACTATATTTGATGTTAAAAAGCAAGACTTGAGCCTGATGATCAGAAGGAAGGCCACAGATAACAGCATAAAACCACATGGAAATAAGAGGAATAAAGCCTGCTGTTGCTGATTTTGTATCTGTAAGTCTTCTATAAAACATTTACTTTTTTTTTTTTAAGTGCACTTTCCTTCTTTTGAAAAGGAACCCCATTAATTCCAGATACAAAGAACTCATTCTTCCCAGAACAAAGGTCTTCAAAATTGCAGTGGGAGGGAAAAAAGTAGCTAAAGAGAGCTAACTGTCAGACTTTGATTGCACACTACATTATGTATACAGACACCTATGCATTTCAGTTGGTTAAGTTACATTAACAGCTAAATCTGTTATCAGCAACTTTAAGAGTTGTAGAGAACACTAGAATTAGACTTTATACTTAATGCCAGTGTAAAAACATTAGATATAACACCCCCAACCCTCCTATCATAGGTATAGAAATTTGCTGGAGGGGGAAGGAAATTTATGTTCTGTTCTATGCTCATCTTCAGCAAAATATCATATATTAAGAAAAGCAGGAATACTGTAGAGTTAGAGAGACTTCTTACTAAAGAAGCTAATTTCATATAACATTTTTACTCCGCACCACAAATAAAATGCATAAATGTTGTCAGATGTGCCAATGTGTTCCTTTAATGAGGAAACTAAATTCCAGAATTGTTTCTTCTGGTAAGAAAATTATCCATCCATAAAGACTGTTATCATTCCAACAGTTGGTCCTATTTCTCCATTTGTATAGAAACCGCATCCTTGACGTCCTAATGCTCAAAGTTATATAGCAAGTCATCTCAAACTGATACAAAAGTCATTGAACTGTGTTATCTAGAGGAAGACAAGAAACATAATTTTATATTGTTAAGAAAAACTAGATCTGTGCATTTTCCCCTCCTTTATTTCTGCAACACAAGACGTGTTTTGCTTCTACTTACCATAGGCTGTTCCTGGGCCAAATTCATTCCCAGCATCAATCATATACTGGCCTAGTAACTCTGGATTATTCATGCGACTTGGTGCTTTGCGGTCCAGCTTCTCATAGACAAATTCTTCTATTCTGGCATCTAAAAAATATGTTTATTTGAAATAACTACTGTCATTCAAAACACAAGTTAAAAATAAAAACAAGAAAAAAAAAAAAAAGAAAGAAAAAGAAAAAATAATTTTGAAATCCAGACACTAAACTCAACATTAAATGAACAATGTTAAGCTGAAGATACTGTTCTTGGAAACTGTATTCCATGTTTGTCGTACTACGTTCCAGTGTTTCTTAGAGCCATCTGTGAAAGTGAAAAATTATACATCTCCTCTCCCTCCTATCAGTGTTATTTATAGTTTTTCAAAGTTTTGTCCAGAAGTCTTCACTGTAAGAGCATAATAGAACACTTCTCCTTAACAAAACCAGTCTTTTCTTCCCCTCCAGGAAAAAATTGTGAAAATTGTTCACTAGAATTTGCAGTGTAGGAATTAAGTTCAACAACTGCTGTAGGTTCCTTATTAAGATATTTTGAAAGTTTGGTAGCCACAGAAAATATATCCTCCCTTTCCCACTCCCCCGGTTCCTCAAAATGTTCTGAAACAAACCACTACAGATATGAGAAAGTGTTTCATTTCATATTCCCATCTTTCCCTAGTTTGAGCAAAAAAATTATCAAAAACCCCTGTCACGACTATATGATCATTAATATCCAAATATCCATCTATCGTAATATTAAGCCACAGTATGCTTCTTAGGTGAAAAAGCCTCACAGACATAAACAGGGACACTATTGATCGCAATAGCAAACCCCTCAGATACAGCACCCTATTTCTCTGACCAATTGTTTTGGCTTCGTAATTAGCTCACTTTATTTATGCAGTCAGTACGAACTAATTTCAGCCTGCAATAATACAGACAACCACAAAGACACCCTCCAATGAACAAACCTGCCACTTTGATGCAGCCAAAAATAAAACTGTTAATTTCATCAGCACTGGATTAAATAACTACTCTCTCACGAAGGTCAGAAAAATTAACCTGACACAGACAATCATGGGTACCAGTGGTTTCCCTGGCTCCAAGGATGAACCAAAAATGATCCAAATTCATTGGTATTTCTTTATCCATAATTTTTATTTTTGACTAAATGACAAGAGAACTGAAAAGTAATCTAAAATTATTGGACTGTTACATAGGTCTGAGCTAAAGCTACAGTTAAAACTGTGATTGAAAGTCTTTTTTCCTCTCCCAAACGGGGTCACTCCGCTAACAACCAAAAGGTCTCCACAGCATGCGATAGTCCTCCCAAGTAGGCTGCCAACCAGCTGAAGTTACATTCACAGACAAAGACCACTGCTTAACACTGAGTATTTTTAGCTATCAGAAAATTGACTGGTCAGCATAACTGAGATACTACCATATAGTATCCTTCTACTGCATCTTCCTCACGCAGTTCTACCAGCCTATAGTTCATGATTCAATATTCTACAATTACAAATTTCTGAAAAAGTCAATACATATTGCAAATACTGAATTAAATTAACAAGATGACTATTTCCTCTGGCCTAGACAAAAGCAGAAATTTCAGCTGGAATATTCTGTAAATTCTATTGCATCCTTCCCACAGGATTAGTTATGTTGGTTTTTATGTTTGTTTTTTAAATACTGCTTTTATGCAACAGAATTCCAAAATAATACTTCAAAGATCAGCATTATGAAGAATTTATTTATTTGGCATTGAAAAAGTGCTATAAGTGCTACAAATGGCACAGATAACTAGGATGCGAGTCTGAAATTGAAATCCTCAACATTACCAGTCATAGCAATTTCAGAAACAAATAAAATTAACACACTAGAAAACTATGTTTCTTCTACCTATGTTTTTTTCTGTTATTGTTACAGTAAGAGATTCGCCAGTGATGGAAACATATTTGAAACTTTATTGTATTGACCAAGTATGGTGTATAAAATGTTGGCAAATGATAAAGACTCAGCATCTGGAGAAAATCATCCTTTATTAAAGGAATTGTTAAAGATGGGCATTTCAGTTCATCTTGCCTGCTTCAAGCTGAATTGTATTGTGCAGACAGTTTAATGAAATAGTAGTGAAATTTCTTGAGCCACTGCACTTCAGAGTTCTTACAGCTACCTAAGATTTCTGGTATTAGAGTGGGAAACTCAGTTAAACAGGAAACAACTCAAAAAACACTCAACCTGAGACTGACCAGAGTATGGAACCAACGCGATAGTTTGAAGAGCTCTGTCTAAAGCTTTTCACATATGAAGAGTTAAATTACCACCAGCAATTGGTACTTCTGTGCGTCTCTGATTCCAAGTAGCTCTCCAAAATGTGCTTTCCCTAACTCCAGCCTTCAAATTTAGTCATAACTTATGCAATACCTATTGCAGTAAACATTTACATTGGCAAATCTATTAATTAAAAAGTTGCAAACAAAAACTCGAAGGGCTCCTTACTTGGATTTGGCTGCAATAATACTTCTGTTTGTTTCATTATTTTTTCCGTCCACAGTTTTGTGCATTCTGCTTTGCTGAGAAGGTTCTCCAGGTGAGCATCCAGTTCAGTCTTCTCTGCTTGACCAAGTTTTTCTTCCGTGAACTATGAGTTCGTCAGGTTGAAAATACTTAGTTAGTTCACAGAAATAATTTCCCAGGACAAGTTTAAGACACTAACTATTCACTCATACTAGGTGCAGATCATGTTTTCAAAGATGTAACCATTATCCAGTCATCAAACATCTAAGGATAAATTTGAAAGTTAAGTTCAACAACACACTCTTACTATCGGGGGAAAAAAAGAAAAAAAGGCGAGAGTGCGCTAATCAGACCGAGACAAGGAAAGTAATTTGCAACATTATGAAGAAATCCTCTGCTCTACTTGGTACTGAGAGTTCTCACTTGAAGCATTTTGTCCAGTTTTGCACATTACTCCTTGAAACATGAGCCAAAAGGAAAGACAGTCCAGAGGTAACGAAGGCAATTAAAAGGTTACTTCAACCTTGTATGTTTTGCAATTAAGTTTGTCCCTTCTTCCACAGTAAAACCTGAAGACAACAGATTCTCATTGCAGCTACCTTTAACATGTCTACAGCAAACAGGACAAAAAGTAGAGAGTTTAAACTTCAGCATGAAGATTTAAATTTGAATTATACATTAGAGAAAGCTTTTAAAGACAAGGATTAAAAGGCTTCCCTGGGAGGTAGTGGAATATATATCTTTGGATGTGGGGAGTGTTTTGCTTTTTAGAACAGGACAAATCAACTTTGATGAACGGTTTAGATATAACTGATCCTGTTATGCCTTACAGAAATGGTAAGATGACCTCTGCCGTTCTCTTTGAAGCTGCATTTTCAGTGACAATGAGCATTTCACATCAGGGAACAACCGAAACCGGAACCAAGGGTGTTGCCTGCCTCTCTTCAGAGCAGTAGTTCCTCACGACAATGATGATCTCATCACTTGACAGTGTGCTCAAAGACAGGCATTTCCAGAAGAACCTGGCTTATGATTAAATCCCTAACAACCTTACCAGTTAAGAACATAATAGGACTGGAAGCATTTTTGACTGTCAAACTTTGTTCTTAGAAAGTTCTTTGCTGGGATATTTAAACTTGCAGTAAGAAACAAGAATACAGGCCAAGCAAACTGCATTGCCTGAGTTTGTTTTAATTTCCACTGCTTATAGAATAAAAGCAACTTTGATAGTATGCGCATCTGAAGTCTAGATAAATGCTGAAGCATTCTCTGTTCTACATGAAAGTAACAGAAAGTCCAGTTGCAGCATAGGGAAGAATGGAATTTATTTATGGAGGTGTTACTACCACTGCTTAAAAGGTTCTTTAAAAAGATGTCAGGTAGTGTAAGCTGTTCTCAAAAACTTTGTACAGATCCATCATAATACAGTATTAATGGTTTTGAAATTGAGAGTATATGAGTATTTGTATATCAAATGGGCTTTCCTATTAATATTTCCATAAGTCTTCTCAGCAGCATGAAGATTGTAATGTTAGATTTCACATATACACTTAAAGGAAAAAATTAATTTTAGCGCTACTGAGCAGCGTGGTAAATAGTAGTTTGACAGAAGCGTGGTTTCCAGCATCAATGTAATGCAGCAATGCCTGGCATTCTGATTTCCCATCTCTGTTACCCACCCTGAAACCTAAATTTGAGTTGTTCTTTCTGTTTTAAGTCTTTTTTCAGACATTACTCCGTCCCTTATGGATAAGAACAAAGTAAGGAAGGTGGTGCGATGAATCAGGAATTTTTCTTCTGCTTAGAAAAACTGTTCCAAGATAAGCAGACACCAATGATTTTCTACTTTGATTAGAGCTCTGAAAGGTTTGGTTTCATTTTTATTAAAGCTTAAAACATGTCATACAGAGATGCTTAATGTAAGCACTTGCTGAAACAAATCATATCAGTAGGCCATCTAATCCATCCATCTTTATTGAATACAAAATGCATACACAAGTTGCCTGAATGAGACCAGCGCACGCAGAAGGAAATTGTCCTGTTTTGTATACAACTGGGTTATCATAGTCCAATCGACATTCCAAGTCTACACTGTAAAATTGCTAGAAGGAGAAATTACATTAAGATAAGCCTCTAACTTCAGGCAGAAGTCATGAACAGCAAAAGCGTTTCTGCTACCAAAGAGTAAAAGCCCAGCTCGTTCCTGACCGCTATGCAGGCAGCTTGTGGATTACAGAGCCTGGCAAGAGGAAGGACTCACATTCCTCTTGCTACACTCTATGGCATTGTTTATTTCACCTCAAATACCACTAGCTATAAACATTTGCTACTTTGTTCCACAAATCGCAACTACTGCAAGACTGACTGAGGACGACTCCTTCAAAGCCTTTCCTGCCTGCCAGAAGGAAGGGTAGGCTTTGGACAAAGATGGCCAGCCAGCTTCATTTTTCTGTAGATTAACGAGAATACAGCAGCCTGAACACAGTATAACCTCATCCACAGAAGGAACAGGTTTCCTGGAAGATGAATATCACGTGGTTTTAGGTAAAATAGCCCCAATCCCCCTGTAACAGAAAAGTCTGATAACCTGTGAAACACTAACAAGATGTTCACCATCTTGTAAAACAGCTGAAAGTAGAGTCGAAAAGGAAGCTTTAAGTTGTTTTCCTACATACTGTTTTATGCTGCTGAACTGTTTCATAGGGTTTGGTGGGGTTTTTTGTTTCTAATATCCCAAAGCAATTAGTGTCAGGTCATACCACGTCATCCAATGATGCCTGAATGTAAGAGTTTAACTCAATATACAGAACTGTAGTTTTTACTGGAGAACACAAAATCTACACCCAGATGATAATAAAAAAAAATTCCATAAAATTATTACCCCTTAGTCTTACCTGTACGCCTTGCATACAACTTAAAAAACACAGGGGAAGCAACAGTAACACACAGAACACGAGTTACTCAGATTATAAGAACACGTTATGGATTTGCTCCTGCCCCTCAATGGCTTCATTACACTTCTAATTTTAGGGGAAAATGGCAACTGGTAAAGCAAAATTATTACTTCCACATTTCCACTGAATTTTAGGTTAGATTAAGCATATAACCAATGTAGCTATTCAGATGTAAGCCAGCAATGCAGACAGAGCATACTGGAGTAAACCACAGTTCACGCCACCTTTAAACCATGACACACTGCAGAAACCTACGTTAGATTTAGTGCAGTAAGCTGATTTACATGTGAAAAGTCAAGACAGAGGAGACTAAATCACAAGGTTAGGACCATGGGATCTTACAACGAAGGGTGAACAGCATCTCCCTTTTTTCCTTGTCCAGCAAGAAAAGGGAAAGGGGTGGAGGCTGGAAAGGACGAGATGGTCTGAGAGACATATAGACCTGGAAGAAACCAGGGTGGGAAGGGGCAGGGAGGAGGAAAAAAGGATGGAAAGACTTCGATCACAGAAAGAAGCCACAAGGACTGCTTTAAGTTCATTGAAATTTGAACAACAATGTTTTCTGACGAGTTTGCACTTTCAGAGCTCTACTGTGCTGCTGATCATTGGTTCTGCTTGAATATTTAGATTTAGGGCAATACATCAGACCGATCAGACCAGATAACAGCTTCAATCACGTTCCAAACCTGCCTGCGACCCAGCGAGAACTCGTGAGAGACCGAAGCGGATTGCTACGCCCTGCTTGGATGTCCGCCTGCCGACAGGAAATCTGGTCAGGTTTGATTATGCGAAGACAGAGGATTACGGCTCAGGACAACAGCTAAGGAACAAAGGCCAATTACAGAGCCCTCAGCGTGCAGAAAGGGGAAGACCGATTAGGAAACAATGGGCTACCAAACAAGCTTAAGACCGGTACTAACGCTCAAGCAAACCCCAAAAGCCCAAGCAGACAAGACACTTTCACGTGTCGCATCAGAGCTCGAATTCTACCGAGCAGGCGGCTGGATACATTTTTAGCAGCCAGTAAAAACACAAGCTTACGTCAGGCGGGACACACCTTTGTCCTTTTCACACGTAAATTCCAACCGTATCTCCCCGCAGCTATGCCTGCTCCGCTCGCCCGCCCCCCCCCCGCCTTCCCCTCTTTGCCCGTCCTGACCTTGGGCTGCCTCAGCCTCCCCCGCCACCCCCGAGGGAGCCGTTTTGCACCCAGCCCGGCCGAAGTCCCCACGTCCTGCCAAGCCCAGGGCTCGCAGGGGACCGAGCTGGCTTGAGCAGGAGGCGCCGCGCAGCAGCACACACCGCCACCCGGCCAGGCCAGGCCAGCGGGCCGGGCTCACCCCCGCCGCCGCGGCCGGGCCTGCCGCTCCCTCAGAGCGGGAAGCCCGCGGCGGGCCCAGCCGCCAGCCCAGCCCCTCCCGGCCGCCGCTCCCCCGGCCCGGGGCGGGGCCGAGCTCCCCAGTCAACGCCCCGCGCCAGGCCCAGCGGCAGCCCCGCGGAGCCAGCCGGCGGCCTCGCCCACCTCCCGCAACCGGGGCCGCGGCGGCGAAGCCCGGTCCCGGCGAGGCCGCCGCAGAGGCGGGCGGGGCGTACCTGCACGGCGCGGCTCAGGAAGGTGCCCGCGTCGGCCGCCAGCTTCTTCACATTGAAGTCCATGATGTTCATCTTGGGCGGGGGCGCTGACTCAGCCCGGGCACCCGCGGCGGCGGCGGCCGCTCCGGCCCGTCCCTGTGGGGAGCCGCCGGGGGCGGGGCCACGCGGGGCCCGGCGCCGCAGCGGATTGGCCGCGGCCGCGGCGTCATCCGCAGAGCCCGGTGAAGCGGCCGGGAAGCGCCGGCGGCGGTGGCTGCCGCTTCGCCCCGCCCCGCCCCGCGCCGCCGTGAGGGGGAGGAGGGCGCGTCCCGCCGTGGGGGGCGGCCCCGGTCCCTTGGGGCCCCGGCATGTGCCCCCGCCTCGGGGAGCCGCGGCCGCTATCTGCGTGCTGCAGGGCCTGCGGCTGGCTCCGGAGCCCGCCCGCCAGCCGTGGGGGAAGGGACGCGCCCCGGCGCCGGTCGCGGCCTTTACCGTGAAGACCGGCTAGCGAGGCGGGCGGGAAAGGCAGAGTCCCCTTGTGCGGGTGGTGACGGGCCGCCCGGGGCACGTTTGTCCGCGACCCGACACGTGGAAACCCCGCCGGCCGCGGGGGGCTCCGGCCCGGCTTCTCCCGCCGGGGCTGGCACCCTCGGGCCCGGCTCTGGGAGGACAAGTCCGCCCCCTCCCCACCCCCATTTCTTGGGTCCATAACTTAACGCCAGCAATCAAGCAAATGAGAAGAGGAAAATAGCCTCTCATTTTAATAATTTCCATTATTTTAACATGCAAATGCCCAAGAAGAAAAGGACAGGACCTGTGGCATGGACTAGCAATTAGAAAACAGATTCACAAAGTGGTATCGCTGGCAACAAGCTAATATCCCCAGCTTGAAAATGATCCTGGGTCATTCAGTTGAGTAATTCACCTGATAATCCCAACAGTAAGTAATGTTTGGCTAAATTTGATAAAATTGGAGGAAATCCTAGGGCGTTATGACAAGAAGTGAATTCCAGAGAAAGGAAATAACTGTAATGATCAGCGCAATCTTGCTTGCATGCTGGTCAGATTCCAGCAACTAAAACCAAAACAAAACCCAGGCTGTATAAAATTCCCATTGTACCTTTAGTACTGATAAGAAGAGGGCCTGCAAGCTATTGTATGTGTTTGCTTTCCTTGAATACATTTACCTTTTTCAGCTTTTATTGCCTCACTTATACGTGGGTATAACTGTTCATATATAAAAACTGTATGGCAAGTTTGTTTCCATTTCTTAAAATAAGTTTTACTAGCATATAAAGGTTTGATGAGTCTCTCTTGTAATGCTTGGTCACGATCATATAAGAGCTGATTACAATGTCTCGTGATATCAGTGTACGATGTGTCAAAAGATAGTAACATCAAAGATTTTCAATTTGGACACACAGATGCAATTATATTTCATAGCTTTCATTGGTGCTAAGCATCAGCAGTTCCCATTGATGGAGTTCCACAAAAAGACATAGATGCCAAACACCGGGGAGCAGCGGTGCCTGACCTGGAGGCAGAAGCACCACCTCAGGTGAGATGTACCCCAATAACGCCTTGGGAGAGTGGTATGTTCAGGCTGGAATTGACAGCAATCAACACGGTCTAGCGCTTCCCAAAACAAAAGCTTGCACCCTGTTGCTGCCCATGACATACGAGTCTCGCCTGCTGGAGAGGAAAGTGCTGCTTTCTGTGGTATATTGACCAACAGCCTTGACACGCTGCTTCTTCCTTCAGAAAATGGTTAGATACCTCTCCTTTCTAGCATAACCTGGATGGAAGAGGAAGAAAACACTCATCCTTTAAGCCCCCATGCGTTAGAGTGTTCTTACAGGATTTGGAATACCTCCTTTTAATTGCTGCTTTCCTAAGGAGCCCTAAACATAACAGTACCACTTCCTAGGAAAATGGCTTAAGTAGATGGTACTTCCACCTTTAGCAGATGGGCTGTTTGGCCTACATGGGGCATTGGATGTGGATTTTTAGTTCTCACTTTTGACATCCTTCCTCTTTTCATGAGTGTTTAATCAGTCAGAATGTGAGCGAGACGGAGAAAATAACTTTGGGCTAATGGTTGCTATACTTATCTAAGAGGAAGATCTGTTCTAGTGAATGTTACATATTTCATAAAAAACCCTAGTTTGATTTTTTTCCCCATTTTGTCCTACAACATAAAAATAAATTCAGTTATTGGATCACAGTCTGGAACTCCACGCTTCCTGAGTTCCACAGTATTCGACTGCTCTTAAAACACCACTGAGTTACTCCCTTTCTTGAAATTCTCTTTCTCCACACCCTGTAGGCCTGTAATGTAGTGTTTAGGACAAAGTCTGGCCATTTTTTTGGCATCCTAGAAGGAACAGGCATTCAGGTGTTAACAGCTGAATCTTGGAGATTCCTGTTGTCATTTTAAGAGATCACCACATGCAGGCCGTCTGCTCTGTCTTTATTGGAAGCCTCAGTAGCTGATTCTGGTAGGAAGTGTGGTCCCTCTCTACAGCTGCTATTCAGAGCCAAAAACATTGTCAAGACATTTGAATTTGGAATAAACTAATACATCTGGCTCAGGTAAGGAGAGCCAGATCTAGCTTGTGGGCTTGGTTACAAACTAGGTACTGACCCAGAGAGCTCTGAAGGTATAGTCAAAGAATGTACCTTGTGTAGAGATACCCTAGCTCATTCCGATAAAGTCATCTGCAAACAGTTGAGGAGTCAACATGTCTACTTCTGCCACGTGTGCTGGAGGAACAGTATCTTCCCTCAGAAGTGTAGGGTAGACAGCGGGATGGTAATCTGTAAAAGTACTGAAGTATAAGCCATAAGAGAACCTACAGAATCATCTCAGGCTGAAAAAGAAATTGAAATGTGCCATGTCCTCTCATCTCTGATGATTAAGAAGAGGGTGAGTGACCAATGCACCAGCAAGTATGGTTAACACTGTACTCTGCCTACTGCCTGATCTTCAGCCTTGCTTATAACATGTCCAAAAAGAAGAAATAACCTTTTACAGCATTGTACTATTGGATATAAACAGACCCTGGAACATCCCTGCCTATGATCAGAAGTAGAATTTATATAGAGAACTTTAATACTGTTACTTGGTAATAATTTGAGTCAGGGCTTTGAGGATTTCTGATTAAGATTTCCTGAAGTGGGAGTCAAATAAGATCAATGGTTAGGATTGCTGTAGCTCTAGCCCTTTATATCTCTCTAGATCATTGTATTTGTCTACCTAAATCTTGATCATGTAGCTGTAAAGTTTTTCAGCAGGGTATTACATTTGAATACGCTGTAAAATGGGGCAAGAAGCTTGAGATCTGTAGGTTGAATAACTAGGTGCTGCAGCACAGTCACTGTTACTACCTAACGTTCCTTCTGTGTCAGGCTTCTCTGTGAAGAAAGTCATCTTACGGCTTTATTTCTTGTCATTAGACTTTTCTTGAAAAGCTGGATGAAAATCAAAAGCATTGAAAGTGTGTGGAATCTTGAGCATTTTACACTACAGGTTTAGCATTCAGGGAGTCACACGCACACCGCCCGAGACTTTCAACTGCTAGGACTGGAGTCCCCTCACAGCAGGCGGCTCCACTGAGCCAATGGGTGCCCCTTTTCGACTCCTTGCTCACCCCCACACGCTCTTGGGCACTTCCTCTCCCCTCAGGCTTGACCCTAGGTTTCCCCAAAGCAGAGTCTCCGATACGACATACGCCAGATGAATGTATTAAGTGGTACAGGGATAAAAAAACCAGCTTGGGGAGGGTGCCTCCGGAGAATGACCCCAAACAAAGAAATCCCTGGGCAATTATACCCTTGCAATCTAAGTCCCCACATGTGACGATTTGGTCCAATAGCAATATTTGGGTCTTGGGTCTTCTTGTTCCTTATTGGATCCTTTTTCTGTCTGCAGCGGGACATTCCTTTTCTTATCTTCATGGTTGCAGCTTCTGCTGATGGTTGTGGCCACCTTATCTTCCTGGTTTGCACCAGTTTCGGGGCCTTCCTTCACGTAGCGATGTAAAGGTTCAGTATACGGTCAGTGTAACCAGGTGAAAGTTCACAGCTTGCCACCTAAGGCTTTAGCAAGCTGTGCTACTGATGCTTACGTATTGGATTCCATTTAGGCTGGAAAGTGACTTCTACAAGAAAAATGGCTTGATAGGCAACGTCAATTTTTATTTTGTTTGTTCACCTTGCCATTAAGGTGTGCTTTAATTTTAAGGAATGTATAATTGTCCTAAAATATTTGAATTTTAAAGCAATCCTTTGAATACCGCTTACTAATGTCTAGTGTATCCATTGGGAGTGCTTCCAGTATTCTTTCCTTGATGCTAACAAGTCTTGGACCGTACCTTAAAGACTTACCAAAGAAAACCCAAACGAACCAACCAACCAACCAATGAAAATTATATTAATATGAAGGTTTATAGCATAATTAAGAAAATAAAAATTTTTATATAAAGAATAACACCTTATAATTTAAATGCTTCCAAGCTGACTCCCAGTACTGCTTTCTGACTTTATGGGAAGGTAGTGTTTAAGCCAAAGGCTTTGGAATCAAAGATGTAAGAAAGGCAACCCAAAACCACCTCCCTAAGTCAGTTTTTCATCACTGTGAAAACACAGTAAAATAAACACATTTTGGTAGCATGTGTAATCCCAATAATGTAGTACCCGTGGTGGAATTCATACATATTAAGTTCTATAATACATTGAGTTATATGGGTCACATCTTGTGTCACTATTCCCCTTCCCACTCATGATTATGTAACTGCCATGTATATTTGCATAAAACATGTTTTATGAATATTTATGTATTTATGTCCTCTTTTAATGCAGTGAAACAGTGGGAAATGAAGAGTTCTGGCAAAAGTATTACCAATCACTGCAGAACTCAAGCTAATACTTTGAAGAATAGAAGCAGTCCTGGAACCAGATTTTCAAAATAGATGTGCATGAAAATCTGAAGGTAAATTTAATTTAACATTTATTAATGCAGTGAACAGTCATATAAAAATAATAGGAGCAGAATGTGACATTTTAAATAAATTATTAAATATTACCTCTTTTTAATAGTCAAAGCTTGTTTTACTGAAATAGGTAAGGGCATTTGCATGTGTGTGAGTCTATAGCTTCTGTGCCAACATTAACAACTGTGAACTTAGCTTGATAAGAACCAGGCAAAGATTATAAAATCAGTAGTGCCAGCTGCCTGGCCTGTGTACAATCAGGCTTTCACGAAAAATCTGGGGACTGGATTTGACAGAACCAGAAAGCAGCTGTTCTAAACAGCACACTTCAGCTCAGAAACTACAGCTGAGTAAGGATTAATGCTGCTTTTCACACCAGTGCACTCTTCCACTGATCCTTACAGCAGCTGTTGCTGTGCTTCCCCTAAACACTTTAAACTGGAGTTGTACTAGGACTGCATGCAGCAATTGGCAAAACACTCAGTAGGCAAAAGTCCCGAAATGTCCAGGAACTGGAATAGGCAAATCATGTGCTGTTTTAGTGATCTTTGTCCTTTCAGTATTGTACTTCCTGGAGCTGTAGCAGGTTAGTTTGACAGCCAGGCAGGATAATAATTTGATCCCGCTCTCCAGCTGTCTATCTTAGAAGAAGCTGTCTATCTTACACTTGGAGGAAGACTGCATGGAAAATTCTATAGGCCGTAACTGGCCCCTATGGAAATAAAAATTAAAATTTTGGGGTTCCTTCCTTTTACTGTGCAATGATAGTTTAATGACTGGAGGTATATTTGCAGCTCTCCCACTTCCCTGCTGATGAATGTGAGAAAGTCACTTTATCACATTACTACAGTTTCTCCACATGTGGCACAGGAATAATTAAACTTATCTTCTCCATGGAACACTGTGATGTCTATGTAGGAAGCTGGAAGCTGAAATCATTTCAAGAGCATTGGGAAGACCATACTGAGGAACAAAGCTTATATGGTTTTGACTTTATCGCTTTTTTTTCTAGCTAGTCTGAACTGGCATATGGTAGTTGTGTCGGCTTCTGGGACCCCAGCCTACACAGCTTTTGAGCATACGTACTGTTAGTGTAAGTGTGATCACTGAAATCAATGAAACAGCCTTACCCTGTCTTTTTGCACTTGCTCGTCAGGAAGCATGGAAGAGCAAACTTTGTCTTTTGCAGAGATGTTTGGGGGAGTGGTGAATCCTGCAGTACTTGAACTGAGTTCTTCAGAGCTTTTACTATAGCTTGGTAAACTGAAGCTCCTAATTCAAATAAATCTTCTTCAATGCTCAGCTATTCATATTTGATTGTACTTTTAAATATGCACTTATATTAAGGTCAGAGTAAGCCAGAAAGAGATGCTTTAATGTAAACTGATTTTTGGAACATTTGGGAAAACTGGAAGTGTTGTTGGAGCCCACCAGATGTCAGTGTCTCCACACGGTAGACTGCTGCAGCTCTGCTTGCTAGGCAGGTAGGATTGGGTGTCTTCAGAGTAATTAATGAGTTGTCTTGGATCATGAAGACTGACTATGTCATATTTTTATGTAACTCTAGGAAATAGTTCCAGGAACAGTGCTGCAACCCACTTATTCTGATTGTATGTAGTTCCTACCAAACAATACGTATGTAGCAGAAATACTTCAGGGAATAAGACGACACTGTAGAAGAAAACTTCTTCTGAATAAATGAACATTCAGTGATCTAAAAACTATTAGAGGGAACTGATATCAGCAAATACTGCTTTGATTTCTGACACTTTTCTCCAAAGGAGTCTCTCTCTTCTAAAATGTGACATCTATTCTGACTTTCATATGAGCTGAAATGACGACATTTATTATTCTTTGGGGAAATGGAATTTTGGATCTGAAAACACATCCAATAGTAAGGTTCATGAAGAGGTGGCATTATGTAGAAGTACAGAAACCCAAAAAATGGGAAACGTAGGGAAAGAAAAAGAACTTTGAAAGTATAAAAATGGGAAAGGCAAGATAGAGAAATTCCATACAAATATTAAAAAGTTGGTGACATTCAAATGTAAAAGGTAAGGTAGAACAAAGGGCAAAATTTTATGTTGCAGATACAAAGACAGAGAAGAAACCTTCTGATGATTAGTCAACATTTGCATAGATTTGTTAGCGTGTGCAGGAAAACCATAGAATCATAGAACAGCCCAGGCTGGAAGGGGTCTCAAAAGATCATCTGGTCCAACATTTTGTGGAAAAGGGAGCCTAGATAAGATTACCTAGCACCCTGTCCAGTTCTGTCTTGAAAACCTCCAGTGATGGGGACTCTACCATGTCCCTAGGGAGGTTGTTCCAGTGATGGATTGTTCTCACTGTAAAAAAATTCTTTCTTGTATTAACGGTTGGACTTGACGATCTTAAATGTCTTTTCCAACCTAAAGGATTCTATGATTCTATGAATCTAAGATGAAACCTCTCCTAGTACAACTTGTACCCATTGCCCCTTGTCTTCTCCATGTAGCTCCTTGTGAAGAGAGCCTTTGTCCTCTGTAGCTGCCCTTTAAGTATTGGAATACCGTGATGAGGTCCCCCCAAGCCTTCTCCAGGGAAAAGAGACCTAAATCCTCCAGTCTTTCCTCATAGGGCAGGTTCTCCAGCCCTTTGATCGTCTTCGTGACCCTCCTTTTGGACCCTCGCCAGTCTGTCCGCATCTTTTTTGAATTGTGGGGATTAGAACTGGACACAGTACTCTAGGTACAGCTTGACATACACTGAGTAGAGTGGGGTGATCGCGTCTCCATCTCTGCTAGTAACACCCAGATGCAGCCCAGGAGCCGATTTGCCTTTGTTGCTGCAGCGGTGCATGGCTGAATCATGTTGAGCTTCTTGTCCACCAAGACCTCCAGGTCCCTTTCAGCAAGGCAGCTTCCCAGCCACAGAGCCCAGCTTGTACTGGGTCTTCCCAGGTGCAGGACTTTGCACTTCTCTTTGTTAAACTTTCATAGTGTCCTTGCTAGCCCACTCTTCCAGTCTGTCCCAGTCTTTCTGTGAGATGGCTCTCCCTTCTGACATATCCACCTCACCCACTCAGTTTAGTGTCATCAGCAAACTTGGTGAAAACACGTATTCTATTATATTAATTATACAAATTGTATATTGGTTCTGAAGTCTAATTCCTGCTATCAGAAATTGCATTAATAGTATCAAGCCTGCAAATGAAAGTACTCATGTTTGCTAGACAGGGTATGTTTACTAGACAGTAAATGATCATTTCACTGTTGAATTTAACATTTTTTCGTTACTATTGTACCTTTTCTCTAGTTTTTGGAAGACAGAGGTAAAAAGTACTTGACCATGTAAAAAGTTTGAAGAGTTACGGTTTGAGCCAGTTATTTGTTAGTCAGTAGTAACCTAAGAGTCATACTGATCACCCTTCTCCCTCTATCCCTCATACTCCTTCTCCATTAGCAGCTTTTAAATTACCTCTTGTTATATAAAGGTTTGGTCTAGCTCCAAATTTATAGCTTTGTTTAGTCTCTACCTAGGAATGTTTTCTGTGTGCTTATTTGCATATACTCTCATTCTGAAAGTATTTATATATTCAACTCTTCTACACACTTGTAGATATACATATTTAAATATTTACTGAAAAATAAACAGCCTTGTGAGGTACATATTTTGTTCTCGACTCACTAAGCCTAACCAACAACATGTGAAAGACACATAGGAAATCATTCCACTACTTGAAGATTTTTCTGATCTCTTTCCGACCTTGCCTTACTTGATTGTTACGTGGAGAATAAGAATAAGGAAAGTATCATATTCCTTTGCCTTCATTATTTAAGAAAAAAGCCACGCTAATTTGGAAAAAATCTCGCAATACTATTTTTTATCACATAGATATTTTTATCACATAGAAACAAATGATGGTACACATATAATACTTCACTATATTTCTCAGTACATGCTTTCATGGTTAGCATTTAATCAGTTTACGTGTACTTGAATATAAGACACACTTTTGAAAATCTACATCTACCTCTATAAGCCTGTTGAAAAAGAGAAATACATCTGTTTAAAATCAGTGCACTTATTTTTTGAATGCACAAATACCTCTTTCCCTACTTTGAAACTTGTGTAGCAAAAATTATTGTCAGTTCCTTCTATTTTTTATTTTATTTTACAAATCCTTTTGCATTGTTTCAATATCAACACTTCTCTTATGTTTTTGTAAAACACACAGAGTTGAAATTACAATAGTACAGACAACTACTATACACGCAGCTATTATTGCCACTATTACCGTACTGTTAGCAGCATCATTATTACCGTCATCATTTAAAGGCACAGATGCTTTTGGGGGAATGACCCATGTGGCTTGTGCTATATTAGACACCTCTGAAATCAAGTTGGTATCATCAACAGCCCGTATAGCGAAGTAGAGTATGGTGTTATTTTGTATTACGAAATTTTCTGGTTTAATTCTAAATAATTCTTCTCTACCAGCCTCCTTAGGTATGAGATTAGAGGAATTCACAGAAGTAGCACGATCAAAGTGATTTCTTAGGTCCATAAGATTTCCACTGCTTTTTATTATGTAGTGATCAGCTAGGGAAAAAAAAAGAATGCATGTTAACAACAAGTTAATATAGAAGTTTTAATATCCCTGCTTGTGGTGACAGTATAGGACTTCTAGAGCCATTTTGTAAAAAAATGTGCTGATGATTCCTGTTTTACTACTGACTGTTGCTCAGCATGGAGGGTTGGCAAGTTTGCTTTTAAACTTTACTTTACAGTGTCCAAGGTCTATTGCTGCAGAGTCTGGGAACTCCTCTTTTTCATTGGCCTTAAAAATACTGTTTCACCAACACTCAGGTTCGTGCAGACCTGTGCAAAATGTAGCTGAATGAGAAACTGTGCTGCCCAAATAGAAACATAAGGTGAAATGGCAATTAAAATACATGTATGGATAGCAGGGGTGGCCTTGCATCTCATCTGTATTCTCTCTCTTGGCGTGAGGCTTTGATAGCACAAACTGTGAAAGACACAAAATTATTCTCCCATTTGTAATCAAAGAATTGGTAGTTACATTGCTAGAAATGTGTTTGATTAATTTTGGGGGGTTCTGCTCTTTCTCTTTCAAGTCTGTAGCTTTTCAAGACTTTCCCCTCTTCTCCCTCTCTTCCTCTTATGAATATCTTTTCCTTTTTAGATAGTAAAATATTGTGCATGATATGCCTAGCTCCAAACCAGTGCAGGACTTGCTATCTTAAACTGTAATGCAATAACTGAGCACTTTTAACTATAACAGTTTTTAGACATATAGTTGCTAAATAGCAATAAAAGAAGTCAAGATTATTTTTTTATTATTTCAGGGTTTTTTTCAGATTTTTATCTGAAACTGTAATCTGAATAACTGTAGATTGTATATTCTAACATACACTCTCTGGCTTATGCAAGGAAATGCTTGTACATTTCATCTGGAATTAGGTTTCATTTTTCTGTACAACAACCTTAGAATGAGTATTTTGGATAGAACATTACTGTATCTCTGCAGTCCATTTACATCTTTGTAAATAGACTAAAGCTTTGTACTGTCCATGTACATGAATTTATTTTTTTTAATTATGCACAGACATGAATTAAGATTTTTTGCTAAAGTCTCTCGTGGTTGTATTATAATGTATTATAATTTTCTTTATTTCCTTTGTTTATAATATTCCTTGGTTTACTTGGTTTGGTTTTTTTAACATGAAAAATTAAGGAGAACTAAAACAGGTATCATGCAACAGCGTAACATTCTGTCTGGTTACATTTTCAGGTGGGAAAGATGTAACCCTCATCCTTGAGTGGTGGTCCTCAGGGTGTGTCCTTTCAGATAAAAATATCAACCTCATGTCACAAAAATGTAGTGTCTGACTCACCTTTTCCATTGTCAAAGTCACCTCCTGGAGCTGTCCAAGACAAGACTATTGTTTTGTTTTCTACACGAGCATGAAGGTCTGTAACTTTACAGGGTGGATAAGTAGGAGCAGAATCTCCTGTATTCACTACAAGAGAACTTTTTGAAATTCTTCTGAAACTTCCCAGCTTGACTTGGATTTCTTCATCTGCAAATTTAGGTCTCGGTGCATTCAGATGAATTCTACCTGTTTAAAACATTTTTCAATTTCATCATGACAGAATTCTGAATTGCATTTTCTTTTAATTTTAATATCTTTTTTATCTCTTCTCATCCTGCAAGTTATCTCTAGCATATTCAAATTTAGTGGAAAGTTAGTGAAGTAAAGACAGAAAATAAGGTGATCTCAGGATTCTCAGCATAAAATTTAGGAAACCCAAAAAGCAGACAAAATGCGTAAAAATTGGAAATTATGCCGGTATAGCAAGTTGCAGGTGTTGGTGAGCCATGGCTGCCATAAGGTAGTTCTATCCATCTCTTCACCTATTGCAGGCCTTAAGAGAGTTTCAGTTATATAGGCCATACTTTGTGAGGTTTTTAGACAATTTTTATGCTGATTTTTCTAAATTTCACAATGTATAAGTGTAAGAATATTAAATTGCAACAACTAATTTTTTTCAGTATTAAGATGAAAAAGTACTAAAAAATCAAGAAATCTCAAAAGCTAAGTTTTCTAGCAGCATTGGTTTGTATACTATGTTGTATGCTGAATTTATTTACCCCAAATCCCTATTTTAAAGTCTCAAAAAGAATGATAGATTGGAAATTCCTGTTGTGAGATGCTGAAATACAGATTCTGAGCAATATTTATCCTTCCCATAGCTGTAAGAGAAAGTAAGTTTTAGAATAAAGACAACATTTTGTGCTATCCCCATACACAGGAAACAGTAGTTGGAGCTGGTTTATTTTGTCTGGGCTTTTTTTTTGTAGCGAAAATGATAGATGGAACATCTTTTAAGATCAAGTGCAATTTCTGTGAATCTATATCATCCCATTTGCTAAACCTTTACACCCCCCCTTCATACAAATCATGCAAAGAATTGTCTGTTTCATAAACGCTCTTTACCATTTTCTCTGTAGCCTGCTATATACAAGGCTCGATTTTGCTTGAAGCTAAGTCTGGTGGTTGTATTTCTACCATGGGCATTCACTGTTAGACTGTATCTTCCACTGCCTTGTAAAGAAGTGAAGTACCTTGAGTAGACTCCATCACCCTTCATCGTGTCAGCACCTCGATATAGAATTATTGAGAATTAATATCTCAAACAAGATACCTGCTCATAAACAGGGTTATTTTTGCTATTCATATGTAAACATAAAACCTGAACATTACTATGCAGAAAACTTGGCAGTGTTTTTGTAATGTGGGCTTCTTTAAAAACAGGAGTAGCCCCACTAGCCTGCGTTTCATATGTATTTTGTTAAGAAGAACCATTTTGCATTAACACCTTTAACTAAGTTGATCTCTTGTTACTGTATGGAACCACCAACTCAATACTTACTTGCCATCTACTATGTAAAGCACCTTTAAATTAGAAAAATGTCATAATTTAACCTTTGGCCAGGAATTCATCAAGTCCAGATTCCTTCTCTTTAAGTGAACTTGTGTGGTTATACCTGACGGCTGCAGTAGATGATCTGACGGCTGCAGTAGATGATCTGACGGTGGCATCCAATCTAACTATTCTGAAGCTTGGCAGCAATGTAAAAACAACCTCACAGGTTCAGAAAATAGAAGATGTTTAAGAAACACATTGAAATCTTACTATATTTTTAAGTACAGCAATGTGAAAGCAAGGACAAAATGAGGAGGCACTGCTGACTACTACCAAACTCATAAAGCTACAGGTCTACAGCAGTGGCGAGAGGAAAGGAAGAGGAGAGAGGAAAAAAAATTGAGGGATTCTGAATGCCAGGAATTTCTTGCTATTGCTCTAAGAAAGAGTATTCTTGAAAAGAAGAATAATGCACTTACTTAGCATACTAAAGAGAGAAAGCTAGCGTTTGCTGAGCTAATGTTAAGACTGTAGTCCAGCTTCATAGAAAATGAGATGGACTAACAAAACAGCTAGTTTTCTTTTTACCTTGCCTCTTGAGGGCAGGTGATTACATGAAGTACACTTTCAGAAAGTAGGTATGAGCAATGTACCTTCTACCATACACAGTTCTTCTGCTTTCACCCTCAAAACAGCACAGGAAAGAAAACAGAACAATTTTTCAGGTAAAGACCCATGTCTTTTGCTTTCCTCACCAAGAAAAAGCTATGTAGCTTACTTCCATCCTAAAGCAGTAGGGTTCTCTGTCACCCATTTTATTTTTCTCTTGATTTAGGGAATAGCCATGACTCAGTCCTTAGTGATAAATCTGAGGGGAACATGTAGGCTTGGATTCCAAAATGCGTAACTGCAAAGGTTTTTACTATGTATATGGAGCCTTACCTGCGCCATTATCAAGAAGTTCAACAGTTACTGCTGCAGCACCATCCTTCTCTACGGTGGCTATCACAGTTACACCAAGAACAGGCAAAAACCCTTGGCTAACCTCTGCATAAATAACAACTGGATTAAATATTGTATTTTCCCTGTTCATGTGAGCTGCAGTGCTTAGAGGAGGAACATCAGAATGTGCTGGTCGAGAGGCAGCTGTTACTGATATAGCTTGAGCTGCTGTATGAACATTTTTAATACAAAACTGCCAATCACCCACCTGCAAATAAAATACAAAAATATAAAAAACTAGTGAAAAAGCTTCATGTTCTAACAAGGGCCATTGTCTCCTTCATGTAATTACAAATTAATTAAAGAAAAGCTGTGTGCTAGTCTATAGGAAATGTTAATTCAGAAAATAATAGAAAATGTTCAGTCTTTACCTCTGCAGTGCCACTTATACTGAGTCTAGCAGTGTTTAGGTTTGAATTATCGATTGTAAAGTCTGAGTTTCCATATTCTTTTCCTTTGGGGTCCCTTAGGAAAAAAAATGGCTGAGATAAACTCCATGCAATGCTGAAGAAAGTGTCATTTCCCACAGTTTCATCAACAGGCACAGTAGTATTCATCCATTCAGAATGCTGAACAAATAGCTCTTTGCTTTCAAGCTGTTGTTAGAGAAATAAAATTTGTCTTATTTCTATTCGGTAAAGAAGCATTTAACATATTTTCAGAGTGATTCCTCATCCATTGCACAATATTGTATCCATTCATTGCTGACTTAAAATGGATTAGTCTTGGAGGAGAGAGCTGAAAAGCATTTATGCTTTTGGGAAACTAGCATGAAAAAAGGTCTCTGCTTACTTATTTTTAACTCAGAGTTATACTGAGAAGACGGTAGGCTCTCTAGTTATGCTGTCTCTACCTACAGGAAAATTAAGAGCCATTTGGCACAACGATTTAATGAAGAAAACTAATAAATTTTTTTTTATTTTTTTTTTTGCTTTGTGAAAGGGCTGCTTGCATAGTAACATTGATTTTAAGTGTAAAATTATGGTAAACAGAGTAAGTAATAGTAAGTGCAAGTCCTTCATTTCTGTATCTAAACTGTTTATCTACTTATCTAAAACATTGTGCTAGTAAGCTGTATTTACACTGCAGTTTGTCTGTCTCAAAATCCTGGAAGACTGAGAACCACATATGGTTGTAGGGCTTATAGGTAATGAGGGAGACAGAAATAAGAACAGAACAGAGGAGAATATATAGGAAAAAGAAGTAAACAATATTTCTTTTATTAAAATAAAATAATTTTGTCTAATTTCCTCACTCCTATTTTATGAACAATAAAGTCTGCAATTAGAAAATAGCAAACTTTTTTTTTTTTCCCTGCATAGGTGGGAAAGAAGAGTCAATTAAAGGCAATATAGCAACCTTTGTTACTGAAGTTAGACTGTTAAAATGCTCTAAAAGATGTTTCGTATAAGAGTGAACTAAAAGATGTTTCATGTAAGAGTGAACTAAACATCCTGGGGGATTTCTGCTTGCTTTTTTCTCTCAAGTTGTTAAAAATTTTTTGGTTTTAAAAAGAATACAAATTATGTAAATTATATTTTTATTTCATTGCAAAAAGGAAAAAATTCCAAATTGAGCTACTGAAAATTATGATCATTAATGTCTAAATTCATCCACTTACTGATCAACTAAATGCATAGGAGGAAAAAGAAGTGTTGAAATTCAGACCTGAATAAGTTGTTCAGAAATATCTCCGCTTCCTGATGTAATTGCACTAAATGCCTCAATTAATTTACTGGGGACAGCTCCATCTACAGCATAAAAATGTGAGCCTCCTGAAAACAAGAACAAAAGAATTAAAATACTATTTTTTAAAAAAAATGTGACTTCTGGAACTGAATGTTCTACTGAGGCAGCCAATTTAAAATCAGAAAAGAAATGTATCTTTATTAATGCGTTAATGCACATGTCATAGTAAATTCTGGCTTGTGTGATCAACTCATTTTATCTCTCATTGGCAAACTTTGCAGAAAAATTGCTCTCAGCAATGTATCATCAAGTGCAATATTTTTAGACTTTTCCTAGTACTTTTGGAGTCACATACTATCCCTTCAGTGAAATTCTGCTCTGAAAATACCTCTCTAGAAAAGACACCGTGGCATTCCATGGTTTTTGACTCTTAAAATCCAGATCATCTTTATTTCCAAATGTGAAATTTAGTTTCATGCATACTGAGTTCAGGAAGCTCTTGTCCATTGGAGTTTCTCATACTCAGTGCAGGTCTGTTAACGAATTCCTTGTGCATACGGCTTCATATCGCTCCACTGAAGCATCTGCACTTCATGCACTTGTTGCAATTATCTCTCAAACTAGGATCGTACATGCCGGCCATAAACTGAGCCATCACTGTGCTCCTAATGCAGGAGTCACTGGAATCCCAGAGTGGGGGAGAGGCTGCTGCGCAGCGCTGAGCCCTGGGGAGCCCACTTGGGGTGTGCAGAGGCTGCCCGCAGCCCCTCCTGACCACCTAAAGCTGCTCAGCTCCATCTCTCACGTACAGGCTGACAGGAGGTGCGCAGGTTTCATCAGTGTATGGCTCTGCCCCTTGAGACAACACGTGGAGTCGTATGAGCTGGAGGAGGTGTCAGCTCAGAGATCTATTCAGTATTTTTGGAAAATTGATTTTTGTTTCTAAGCAGGAAGGCCTGCTGGTTGAAGACCAGCAGGACAAGAGGAAATGGCCTCAAGTTGCGCCAGGAGAGGTTTAGGTTGGGTGTTAGGAAAAATTTCTTCACCAAAAGGGTTGTCAAGTATTGGAACCAGCTGCCCAGGAAGTGGTTGAGTCCCCATCCCTGGAGGTATTTAAAAGCCGTGTAGCTGTGGTGCTTAGGGAGAGAGTTTAGTGGTGGGATGGCAGGGTTAGGTTAATGGTTGGACTTGATGATCTTAAAGGGCTTTTCCAACCTAAATGATCCTATGATTCTAAGACTACAAGCTGAAGGACCATCTGGGTTCTTTCTGGCTCACAAATCATTCTTAATAAATACTCCGCAAGTGGAACTGAAACAACAAATTCTGTCTTGAAATACAGGCCAGAACAGAATTGAACTCTGGACTCACCCATAGTCACGTTGATCTAATGATGTTGAAGAGTGCATAAGGGCATTCCACGTTATTTAAATTGCTAAAGCAAATGGATTGTAGTCTGAAAATGCACAGCATGTGCACCTTTCAAATAAGAGTATTTATTCACCATACTTGTTTGGAGTCAGCTTGCTTTCTAGATCTACACAAGGAGTTTTCATTCTTCCATGGCATTTGCAGGTGCTGTAGCACAAAGCAGCACCCCTATGGGTAGTTTTTAAAAGGTTGTTTTCAAAGTAATTATGGAGATTTGTCTCAGCTGACAGCTATGCTTGCTAATGACAAGGGCGGTCTCTGTGTTTGCGATTTCCTAGCCAGTGCACTTCAGCCACAGCAGTTTGAGAAAATTATTCTTCTTTATGTAAAAAAACATGGTTATAAGTTAAACATAGAGAAAGTTCTAGTCATTGCATGTAATGCCAGGAATAAATTCTAGACATTTCTTTTTATGTTATATAGCAATATAATAATTAAATCTTTTTAGTAATAGGGTATTGTCACGTTACTGTATTTTTTAAATCAAGACAGCTCTTAAAGGAAATCTATGAATCTAAAGAGATGTGCTTGTTTGTATTAAAAAAGCCTGTCATGAAAAGCAAATGTCTTTAAAATTAAATTTGTTTTAAATTTCTTAAATTTCTTTTTTCCAGGCTGATGAATTGCCATGCTTTTACATTTTCGTACTTGAATATGCATGCCAGAGAAAGAGTACATTTAGAATATTTACCTGATAGTTTAGAAAGTTCTTCTAATTCTTTGGCTGCCTCTGGCCCCAGTGAAATGGTGTGAATTTTTGCCCCACTTTGTTTCACCAAATCAAAACAAGCTGATAAACGTGAGTCCTCTCCATCTGTCAGTAACAGAATTTCTGAACCGTATGTAATATTCATTTTATCTGCAATTAACTGCATCAAGAAAAGAATTAATTATATAGACAGCAGAATATTTTTCAATACTAGTTTATCCCAGAGCACAGTCAATTTATGCATTTAAAACTGTTAACTTCAAATTTAAGACAAATTTGTTCCTTAGTAAGTGTTTGAATTTTTATGTAACACCAAAACTATTACAATAGTAATTAGATTTAGTAAGTATTCAATAATGAATATTGAATATATATTTTCCTAGGAAAGGAACCTGTCCCAAATTGAAGATGTCAGAAGAATTCTGCCTGTAGATGCTTTGCTGGTTTGGGGACTGGATGATTAAGGGCATCATATTAAAAACTTAGGTCCACTTTCTGGAAGTACTCTTTATTCTCCAACTAAAATTATAGGAGTAGAGAAGGACAGACTTCTGTCTAAGGGTGGACTCTGAGGTAACTGATGGTGGGGCAGAAAGGGGTAGGGAGCACCCATGGGGGAGGCCTCTGTCCTGGCTGTTCCATCCCTGTCTGGTTGCCAGTCTTCCTCCTGATGCGCCCCTGTCCTGAGCCTCCTCTCTGCCCTGGACTCTTGGCTACCTCAGCAGTCTCATCCTTCTCTGTACAGTTTCTCTCTTTCTCTTTCTTCCCTTTTCCTACATGTTGCTCCTGATTTTCAGTTTTGCATCAGAATTAGGTGACGACTTCTGGGACTTGACTGCCAGCCCAAGGAAGTAAAACAGACAAATAAATAATAATGTTTATCCATTGCTGTTTCCCAATCTCATGATTTGTATGTGGTTTCACAATTTTAGAGGCTTGATTAATGACTAGTGAACCATGGCAATTAAGAACACTATAATTGTGCAGCTTCCCATTTTAACATTTATTCTATATGTTCATTGTGATTCATGAGTCAGATCTCTGGTGTTTCCTTGATCCACATTTTGCTAAAAAAAAATCTTGGAATACAATATGGTGTTCATTGTTGTGTTGGTCTGCAGCCTTTTCTCTGTATATACACCCAGCAATGTGACCGGGCTGTGAGTTTATCCAGTCATGTGAGAGTTTGGACTGCAGTACTGCGTATTTCTTTCCTCTAGAAGTACTTAAAGAACTGTATTAAGGTAACCTCTTAACTTTTAAACAAACTGAATAGAATAAGCTTCATAGGTTTCCAACTAGAAATTCGATTTTCCAACATTTAGATCATTCTTGTAGTTCATTTCAGATTTTGATCTTATTTTTCAGTATCCTTTTTGAAGCATGCACATCACATCTGGCCTGTCTTCTGGTAATACTCCTTCTAATGCCATATAATGGTAATGCCAAGTAGTTTATATACCAATTTTTCTCCTGATAGATTCAAGAACCGTATTATCTTTCTTAACTCTACCATTGCATAGGAAGTCCATGTTCAGTGGGCTATCAAGTATGTTTCTCACTTCTTCCTCATTTTCCATACATTCCAGGAGGTATTTCCACGTTGTACTTTACCTTAAGTCCTGTACGTATGCCTGCACAGATATTGGTTTGTCCACTAGCAATTTCAGGCAAACATTGAACAAGTTTTTGGCGTGCTGCATCATTGGTTATTTGTTGCAAAGGAGCTTCTTCAGAAGCATAAGAGGAAAATGTGACAATTCCAACCCAGGAACTGGTTTCGATAATATGGAGCAGAAAAAGGTGTGCAGCACTACGGAGATGTCTGAGGCGGTTTTGCTGTATGTGAAGAAAAACAACATCCTTAGAATGCAATATCTTCTGAAAAGCTTTGACTATGAACAAAATACAGGAATTTTTGATGTTAATCAGGTTGTAATTAAACATTAAAAACTATCTGCCATAATGTAACTCATATGTATGCTCAGTTCTAGAAGAGAGGAGAGGTAAACCATGTTCTAGTATTGTGAAAATGCAGCAAACTGCAGCTTCCAGGAAAGATGTCACTAAGCAAAGTCCATCTTCTGATGTTATGACTTCATTCCTAATCAAGATTTTTTCACTTTTTTTTCAATAGCATGATGTCAGTGCAAAAGGACAACACTTACGATGCCTGAGGAGTAGGTTAGTTTAGAGACTAAGTATTTTGAAAATATAAATAATATTAAAGTAAAAGTATGGCTATTTTAAATGCAAAGATTCACAGGGATTACTGAAAAAATGCTATATTTGAAAACATTTATCTCTGGAGCTAGCTATTCTTGCAGTATTTACTTAATTATCTTAATTTTGGGTTTTAGCATTACATTAATATTTATTAACTGATTTAATACAAGGTAATATGATTGGTATACCTCTGTATTATAAAAATAATACAATTTATTACAAGCACAGATCTTTGCTGAAGATCAGTCTCAGGAACAGCTCTGGACTAGAAATGGCATGTCTGGTAATAGATCTGTTGATGGAGCACTATGGGAGAATCTCACTATTATGATATGTAGACCATAACTAAAGAATTGGAGCATATGCTGCTTTATGCTTCTTCATGTATATTTTGGTTGAGGGTATGATATTTAAGAATATTTCTCAACATGTTTGAGCTTTTTGAATTACCTTCTTTAGATGAACAGTTATTTTTAGGTTTGAATTCCTTTGAGAAATGAAACACTGAACTTGCAATATTTTCAGTAAGAGAGTAATGGTCATTGGCTCAGTACTGAACTGTGGAACAGGTAAGTTATGGATAAGAAAATGCAGTATGTCATCAAAAGAATATATAAGCTGATTTTTAAAAGCTGTTAGAGTATGCATGGAGGTTTGAAGTCTGTTAATAAATCATGAGATAGCTGCCTTACTACTCAGATAATTTTGTCATCTTTCTACAGATGATCATATTGCTTACAGCTTTATAAAAGTATAAGAACATTTATGCAAATATGCACATATTCAGGGACACTTGCTAAACCTTGCATCCGCAAACAAGCTTAGTATCTCATGCCACAAGAAGCTGTGAAAGAATAAGCCTATGCAAATTTTATGGAAAAAAAAAGTAAAAATAACCTCAGCCTTGTTAAAATGACATAACACTATGCCAGCTCACATTCTTGATTCCAAAGAGCAATATTGTGATGAGGAAAGAAAATCTAATTTATTGACATATCGTGACCTGCATATTTACTTTAAATTTTAGAATCATTGTAACAAAAATAAAAAACTGTCATTCTAGCTCTGGAACAATAGAAGTAAAGTACATAAAACTGAGATTTTGCATGAAAAAAAAGACCAAGTCCAACCTACAACTCTCAGTATTTTGAAGTGATATCTTGTAGGAATTCCTAAATAAAATCACCAAGACAACTAAGAGTAGTCCTTAATCAAGTTAATTATAGAATTGACTGATTTTTTTTTATTGTGTAACTTTTTCTGTTTCTTACAATTTTTCCTAAAAATTGCTTATAAAATGTGTATTCTTACCATTGACATGCTCCCAGAAACATCCAGTACTAACACAACTGTTCTGTGTTGGGCCTGCAGTAGCCTGAAGGTAGTCTCAGAAGGGGGTGCAGAAGCATTTACAACAGCTGAGTTGCGAAAGTCATCAGATTCCATAATTACTTCCCATGTGCTTTTGTGGTTGCACATCTTATTCTGCATATTTGGAGCCTCACTGTTGTGAGTGTTTTTATCACAAAATTCAACCACCTAAAAAGTCAGATTGAAGCTGATAATAATTCTGAATGCAACAGTATGAATGTAAGAAAATATCTCAGAAAATACAAAGTTTGTGGTGGGGAACAGGACAAATGGAGGTGGCGTTCTCCAGTGAATGTCTTCTGTGCTATGGTGCCTGGCCAGCCATGATCTTAGAAGAGGCAAGCAAGGAAAGTGCTCCCAAAGAACTTAGCTCAGATTTTATATAAGCACAAGCAAGTTGTGACGTGCAGAAACAAAGCTTTCAGTCTGTGAGTACTGAGACCCTTAAGTGACTGATTTGTGGAGGTCCTACTAGATTTAAGCCTGCTAACATAGATACTGAAGCTGAACAGCATGGAGGTCAGCACGAGTTAGCAGCCTGAATATTTAACCAACTTCTTGGGTTAAGCTGATGGTCTTGGACCAGTTCCTGTAAGTTTTTTTGAGTGGAATAATGCAAAAATACAAAGCCAAGACTTGGAGAGAAGCAGCAAATAATCTTACATGTCTCAGGGCGTGCACCGTGTACTGCTGAGGGAAGACCATGACCCATTGTTGTGGGTTGACCCTGGTGGGCAGATAAGCACCACGCTTCCTTCCCCTCCCCAGTAAGATGGGAGATGAAGAAAGGAATAATAATAATAAAAAAAACCCCCACCTTTAAGGTCAAGATAAAACAAATAAAAAAACCCGTTTAATAATTGAAGGATAAGTGCAAGAAGAGAGAAGAAAGAAAACAAAACGAGTGATGGAAAGGCAATCATTCATCACCTCCCCTGGGTAGACCAGTGCCCAGCCAGTTCCTGAGCCTGAGATGACTCCAGAGCCTGAGATGACTAACCCTCCTGAACTCTTCTCTTTAATCTTTTATTGCTGAGCATGATATCATATGGTATAGAATATCTCTTAGTTAGTTCAGGTCATCTGTCTGTTGTGTCCCCTTCAGCCTACCGCATGGTCCCCAGTCTATTCAAGAGGCGGGGCAGAGTGAGAAACAGAGGTGGCTTTGACGCTGTTCAGCTAAAGCTAGAACATTTGTGTGTTATTGGTACTGTTTTGGTCAAAAATCTAAAACACAGCACCATATGATCCACTATGAAGAAAATTATCTGTATCCTAGCCAGGCCCAGTACACCCATAAAGTTCTTGCCCAAAGAAATAAGGTCAATAGCGGGAAGAATTGTGATTCCCATATCGCAGAAATCTAGCCTGCAAGGAGACTGTCCGTCCTGCTAAACCCTGTCCCATCACCCTCTCCCAGACACTGGAACAGTGCAGAGCTGCCATGAGGTGGCCTGCCTGGTTGTCCTGTCTGCTTTCAAGACAGCTGGGCTGCTGCTTCTGTGGTACGGAGAGGCAGACCAGATTGCTCTGCAATGGAGTGTAATAGAGCTAACCAGGTAACACAGCTCGGGTGCCAGTTTACATAAGGAAGGATCAAAAACTGCTGTTATCTTATGGACATGGCATTTGGCAAGAATGCTTCCCTTTCATGCCTGTTGACCTGATTCTCCAAACAGGGAGCAAGAAGGATGCTGAGGCTGTAGTACATCTCACCCTTATTGACAGAAAACAGCTGTTAAATCATTTCCAGTAGCTCCTCTGTTTTCCCTTTTGAACAGATTTAATAGCATCATGCATATTCTTTGAAATAGAAATTAATTAATTAAACGCCTGACTGATCATTCTTCCCAGCAGAAATAACTGACCAGTCCCCAAATGTTACTAAACTCTCAGTCCAGAAAGGTATAGTAATACTTACAGATGGTATGAATTGAGAATGCATAACAGAACATGACATATTTTGTTGTATATCTGGAATAAACATACATCCTTTTTCATACAGCTGACCATCGTATCTACAGCTTCTTATCTCACACTTGTCTCCGCTGCAGTCTCGGAAAAGAGGTATACCCGTCATACCAGCCCAACAGCTAAGGGAAGAGAAGATAGGCAGGGATGGTTAGGAACCCTGTCTGTAACTGGTTATTTATTTGCATTTTGGCTGCCCAAAGCCAAATTGCTGTTGACACAGCACTCTGCTAGACACTGCATGAGTACCTAGGTAGGCTGTCTCTATGCTGGGTCCTCAAACTAATCTAGAAATAGGTAGAATCATAAAACACTTGTGGTCTTTTGTGATCTTCCTTGTGATAATTATAGGCTATGCAGGAGAGACATCCTGCTAGTAGTTGCAATACAAAAGACTGTATTGTTATGCCTGAGCTAGGAAAAAATGCAAGCCTACCGGTGACGAGTGGTGTCCCTCAGGGGTCCGTACTGGGACCCGTGCTGTTTAATATATTCATCAATGACTTAGACAGCGAGATTGAGTGCACTCTCAGCAAGTTTGCGGATGACACCAAACTGAGTGGTGCGGTTGACACACCAGAAGGACGGGATGTCATCCAGAGAGACCTGGACAGGCTGGAGAGGTGGGCCTGTGTGAACCTCATGAGGTTCAACAAGGCCAAGTGCAAGGTCATGCACCTGGGTAGGGGTAACCCCCAGTATCAATACAGGCTGGGGGAAGAAAGGATCGAGAGCAGCCCTGCCGAGAGGGACTTGGGCGTGCTGGTGGATGAAAAGCTGGACATGAGCCGGCAATGTGCACTGGCAGCCCAGAAGGCCAACCGTACCCTGGGCTGCATCAGGAGAAGCGTGGCCAGCAGGTCGAGGGAGGTGATTCTGCCCCTCTACTCTGCTCTGGTGAGACCTCACCTGGAGTATTGTGTCCAACTCTGGAGCCCTCAGCACAAGAAGGACATGGAACTGTTGGAGTGGGTCCAGAGGAGGGCTACTAAAATGATCCGAGGGCTGGAGCACCTCTCTTATGAGGACAGGCTGAGGGAGTTGGGCTTGTTCAGCCTGGAGAAGAGAAGGCTGCGGGGAGACCTGATTACGGCCTTTCAGTATCTAAAGGGGGCCTATAGGAAAGATGGGGAAAATCTTTTTAGTAGGGCCAGCTGTGAGAGGACAAGGGGTAATGGTTTTAAACTAAACCAGGGTAGGTTTAGACTGGATATAAGGAAGAAATTCTTTACAATGAGGGTGGTAAAACACTGGAACAGGTTGCCCAGAGAGGTGGTGGAGGCCCCATCCCTGGGAACATTCAAGGACGGGTTGGATGGGGCTCTGAGCAACCTGATCTAGTTAGTGGTGTCCCTGCTCACTGCAGGGGGGTTGGACTAGATGACCTCTAGGGGTCCCTTCCAACCCAAAACATTCTATGATTCTATGATTCTATGAACTAATTCTCTACATCCATTCAATTATTGTCCCTCTTTGTAGAAACTGCTTAAAATCACAGTGGGCAATTCCAGTGTTGTTGATAACTGCTATTTAATAAAATTATGTTAAATAAGTAAGAAACAAAGGGTGGCTGAAGTCTGCAGTTGCACACAGAGCAAAAGGTTATCTAGCCTGATCTTCTGAACCTCCCTCAAAACAGCACTGAAGGCAGATGTGGTTTTCTGGGCTGCAAGGCAGGCAATAGATATTGCTGACTAAGCATCTTTTAATCATAACAGGTGATGGACACTCTACAAAGTAAAATCTCAGCACAGAGGATGAGAATATTGAGAATTTTATTTAAATGTTTAAAGCTGTGTAATGCAGAGGCAGAAATATGAAAAAAAATAGTACCTTGTTGCTTCAACACTTGCTTCGTTAAACTTTCTAGACACATAAAAAGGCATGTCGTTACTATATTCATCAAACACCCCCCACCGATAGTGAGCCCATTCATGGACAAAAACTCGTCCTGTTGAAAAAGAGGTTTTGGTCATTACTCACATAAATACAACTGTTTAAAAGATACCCAGTGTTTTACTTAGACATTTCAACAATTTAAACTAATTCTTATCTGAGGTACTACAGGAAGACTGTGAAATATTTAAGCAATTGGGATAATAATTTTTCTTCCCACATAAATTTTCTGTCCCAAAGAGCAGAAAACCTTACATTTTTTGACAGTGTAGTAAAGAATCAGATACACAAACACTGGATAGTTTATTTGGTTAAGTGGTCATAAAGGCAATGCTACAGCTAAGGGCAGTAGTTAAGTGCAGAGGAATAACCAGTTAAGGTTTTCAAAGGGATGAACAACTTCTGGATCCAGTGTTTGAATATTTCACTTCAGGCATTTCACAGGTATTTACTATTTCTGAAAAATGTGTCTCTCAAAGTCTTTTTCATTTTGGCAAGCAAGTTAAAGTTCCCAAATTCATTAATCACTTTGAAAAATTTTGGCCCTTTCATATGAACAATAAAACAGGCAATTCAGTTAAATAGCAGTATTACCTTTTTCTCCATAAACAGAAGTCAAACTGTCATTTATCAGGAAGTTAGGTGTGAAATAGATGTGCTGGCCTTTCTCCTTACATCCTCCGTACTGTAAGGTGTAAGGATCATCTGTGTGTTTCATATAATGGTCTGCTATTATGACATCTGCCTGAAAAAGTAAGAGCATAGTTATACATAACATGGGTGTAGAGAAGAGTGAGGTGGTTCTTGTTGAATAAATCCAGTCCTGCAATTTTTTTTATCCTTTGATGACTCAATATTTTTGAGTAAGAATTTCCAGGATTAGCCTTAGATTTTGCTGTGATTCGTAATGTAGCCTTGTCATTCTACTTTTCCTTGCTGTTCTAATCATAAAGAGTTTTCTAAATCATACCTTATCATATGATTCTGTTTTTAGTCTTGAATATTTGCTGGTTTTCTTCCACGTTTTAGGAACTATTATTTTTACAGACTTGAAGAAAAATCGATGTTTTGTCGTTTCAAACAAGTAATTAGAAGCATTTTTAATCATGTTCTAGGGAATGAAAGAAAACAAAATATTAATATCAATGTTAATATTAAAAATTTGACTTTATGTGTGATGAATAATTTAGCCTTATCAAGAAACAGAATACAATAAAGTAGAAGTAAGTACATAACACAAAACTAAGAAAGTATTACAGTCTTCGTTAAGAAAAGAATAAAGAAGTCAAGGACTAAGCTGTAATTCTTGGAATCTCTCACCAGTTCTATAATCCTGCTCTTAATCAGAGATTGTGATAAAATGCACACTCTAGCCATCATATGAGAGGAAAACTACTAAATACAAGGATTTTACCCTTAAATTAATGCTGGCCTGACAGCAAGCATGGGCAAGATTCAACATCGCACTTGCTTTTCATTTATCTGACTAATGTCATCATTTTTTCTATCAAATTTGCTGTTTCACCTTTCTTCATATTTATATTATGGTTACTATGTGCTGGCATTACTTTCCTTTCCTCTTGCTCTTTTACCACCTCTCTTGGAGTAGAGGCGTCAGAAACATCATTCCCTTTGTTTATTTTTCTCTCCACTAAGTGTTTAGTGGGGAAAAAAAACCAAACAGGAAGGATGGAACAAAAGTCTGGCTTTTCATAAACTAAGAAACAAGCTGTGACAGAGCCTTTGGAATCAAGTATCTTTGTTATGTGTACATAAAATTCAGCTAAAGCGGATTTCTTGAAGAGTTTCAGTTTGCCAGGACTAAGAGTGATAGTGAATGCTAACCCATGAGAAGCTGAGCAGTAAAATGGGATGTGCTACTTCAGCTGTCCCCATGCCACCCCTTGCCTGCTCTGCAGGTAGGACAGAGCAGTTTTAACTAGTTCAAGGGAACTGAAGGGATGATATAATAACAAGTTCTCATAAGGTCAGCTGTAATGTAAATTTAATATGTGGTAGGTATCTCACAGGAGCAGTAACCATCACTCGTACACATCTACCCTAAAAAACACTCGGTGGTTTGTCCCTTAATGAAAATGGAGTGATCTAAACTCTATTGTTAAAAAGGGGGACAGTCAGTGACCGATGGTAAAAAGTAAGCTATCATTTTTACTTCATGTAAACCTCTTCTCACAAGATGAAAGAATCCTGGAAATGTTGAAAATTGTATGGCTGATCAAAGGATGGTATCCCTTGTACTTGATTTTAGAGATGACGTGGGGTTGAGATAATCCTCCATCAGGGTCCAGTAGGCACTAGACATACTGCAGAACCTGGGCATTTGTCAGAGGTGTCCTGTTCAGCAGGTTTTCTCTAAAATGATTTGACTTTGTAGAAAACAATTTCTTTGCTTTGAGACCTGGCTAGGATCTTATTCTAGGGGAATCTATCCACTGAGGCATCTACATGGATTGCAATAAAAGTTAAACCCAGAAATACCACTAAACCTAACCTTTTTTTTCTTCCTTTACAATTTGTAAAGGAACATTGTGAGACATACTAGCTAATGACAAACAGTAGTATAATCAATGGCTATTAAACAAGCATGCATAGGACATTCTTTCAGGTAAACATAATTTAGAAAGCTACTTAAAGAAATTCCAGTCTGCCT
This sequence comes from Gorsachius magnificus, assembly GCA_034008185.1. Lineage (NCBI taxonomy): Eukaryota > Metazoa > Chordata > Aves > Pelecaniformes > Ardeidae > Gorsachius > Gorsachius magnificus. The sequence continues at coordinate 73,266,168 of CM067085.1, read as the reverse complement.
CCCAACAGGATACTACAGCATTGTCTGAGGGAATTAGTGCTCTTAGTAGTGACAACATATGGCAAGACAAATTAGAAATTACTAGTTTAGTAACTATGGGATCAATCCATGATTAATTCAAAACAACAAGAAAAAAACCTATTGACAAGAATGGGAGCTGGACCTGGTTCATGCTACTTTCCAAGCAGAAACATCAAGTCACAATTGCTGAGAAACAATGCATGTAAACGGAAACGTTCTTACCATCACGTTCAGGATGATGTTGGCATTTTCTGGCACCTGGGGATGAATTGCAACAACCAAATCCTCATAGCCATTCTTATTTAGCCATACCATAGAACCTTTTGCCACATGCAGGAGTTGAAAAGACAGCAAAAATATCAAACTCCTGAACACCCCCATTACTTGTTCCTGTCTGCGAGGTTCTTGGTTAGAAAAGTGATGGCTTATCAGTCTTATTTATATGACCGCCTGTAGGGTGCAAGAAGACTTTGTTACGGTAACACAGTATAGTTGACCTCCCCCATCCAAGTACGTAAAGTCCCGGGCGTATCTTATCTTCTTCTTACAGTGACCTGGGATAGTTTGCTGCTTCCCATCTGAGTATGTAGAGTCTCGAGTGCATCTTATCTTGTTGTCACATTAACCTGGGGTCATTCACTTCGCCGCCATTGCTCAGCTGCCAAGGTGATGGCCAGCAGCGGATGAATCTTGGCATTTGGACAAGAGGACCTGTATTACATGAGCAAGTTCACTAATGAGCCAAACAGGACATTGCGTATGCATGACACATTAATCAGTGCCAGTTTTAGTATCCATCCCTGTGGTGCTTTGCCTTGAGTTTCACTCCCAAGCAGAGCTCTGCTGCATCAGGTCCCCGTTTTGATTAGTGTCGGTGGCCTGGGGCTCCCACCGTGGTAATGCTGTGCTTTCCATAAAGCCAAAGCCTTCACTCACTGAGTGTTGTGCCTCGTCCCTGAGGGATTCACACCTGCTCCTTGCTCCTAACACAGCCTTTGTGGCAAAAAGAGGTGTAACAGTTTGCAGCAAGACACTGATGTTCTATGCATGTACAGGAATACTGGATATGTTTGGCTGTAGTTAATTATGTGTTAATTTTAGGAGGAAATACTTGATATTTTATTGTGAACTAAAAAAAAAATTAATTTCCTTATGCCTCTTCAGGGGCACTATCCTCTGCTATTCATTTTAGAAGAGAGAAATAACTGCAAAAACATAATTGGAATTTCCTGGGAAAAAATTCAGAACAATACAATAATTATATAATACAGAGTTGAAATAACAGAAAAGGCAAGATTAGATCAGTGAGATAGCAAAATGCTGCTAAATTCAGATCCAATATTCGGTGTGTAAAATCTCCCCTTTTAAATGGCATTGTTTGCCTTTAGATGAATAAACATCACATTTGGAATATAATGTGTTTTTCTTGAGTGGGAGCCATTTGTCAAGCAAGCCAGATTACTCTGTGTGGCTGTTCTATCCCTCCTCATAATTTCTCACTTCATACTCAAAGCAACTTGTCCAGAAGTGACTTTATATATTATTCTAATTCCTTGATAAAATATTTAATAGCATCACGCCTATCACTGATTTGCAGTCTTTGAGAAATGTCTATTAGATGACAATTCCCTACCAGATACTTTTTGAGATATCCCAGCTAGGTAGTTCCTAGTTTGTTAAGGAGGTGCTTGGTTAATCCAACATAGTACTATATTTTTAATTGGACTATCCCACAATAATCAGTTCACAAATATCTCATAGCTACACTGTTAGTTAAATTCATTTTTGCATTAAAAATAATAAAAATGGAATAAATGTGGTAGTGATTGACATTGATTATATTTTCATCCTTTAATTCATTATTGATTGAATGCTGTATCAGCTTTCCTATTATTTTTGTGGAACAGCTGTTAAGCAGATTTTCTAAAAATTCAATAATTTTACATGGCAGAAACACATCAGCATAAGGCCCTATTGGAACTGCAGACGCTATGAAGGAGCCTTCTGCAGCTGTTCTGTGGAAACCTCCTCTTCTGATCTGAATATCATTTTTAATAGCTGAGGGTCTTGATGGGTTCCTCCTGGTTTTACCTCATTTTAAAAAATGCTTGTTAATCTTAACTGTATGCATATTCTTGTAGTATGCAGGTGACCTGAACTTCACCTCATTTATATGGTTTTAAATCTGAAAAATCCATTAACCTCAATGAAGTACAGTAATTTTATGAATATTTTTTAAGAGTTTAATTACTAAAACAGTTCTTAATTTAAGATGACTGATTATAGTCTCCAGTTAATAACCTGCAGTTACATGCAAAACACAAATCCTGTCTATCTGTAGTACACAGATACTGCTCTATTATAGCTGTTGACAGTCTACTTTAAATATTCATCTGGGGAATACAGACTTTTCTTGTGCTAAAGGGAATCAAACACACACAAGTGTTCAAAACTCAATACCCCTTAGCTGGGCCATGGCTGCTCTAGTGCCTACTCTTAGTATTTGTGAAGGGACTTGATGTATACAACTGCTGGAATAAATATCTGTATAATTTTCTCTGCCTTACTTTGCTGTACCATTTTCTACATGACCTGGTATAGGCGTGGCATGACTCCATGGCATTGCAGTTTGTGGCACACTAGTTCTGTTAGCTTGGATGTAAACTTTCAGGCTGTCTTTGCTTTCTCAGGGAAAGTAAACAAGTGCTTGGACTAGATCCCATCATTCTTAACAATGTCAGCACTTAACTATAAAAATGACATAAATTAACATTAAAAATGGTTGTATTTGTTTATGCTTTCTAGATTCATTAATCTAGAATACAAGAATAACAGGAAAATTCTTCTCTGATATGCAATCTGTGCAGCTCCTCTGGTTTTGATGGAATGTTAAAACTGAGAAGACTGCAGTCTGAAGTTAAGATGCCATTTTGTTCTGCACTTTAACTCAAGGAAATGCTAATTCCTTAGCAAAATCATCTATTTTTTCTTTATAAAACTAAAGAATAGATTCTTTACAAAACCTGTACAGTTTTTCATTACCTCCCATGTGCTTCTGTAGTCACACATTCAATTCTGCAGATTGGGTGCTTCTCTCTTCTGGTTATGCTCATTACAGGATTCAGCCACCTGCAATGATAAACAAATAGACAAAAATCAGAATTAAGCAACAGAAGAGTACCAAATAAAAATAGGGATGGAAATAAATCTTCACTGCTGATTTACATATTTGTGACATGAGTGGTTGGTAAACTTCATTTTACGTTAATAACAGTATGCATTACTGTTAATTTACTTACATAAAAGTTGAAATAAATGTTACATTTCAAAAAGGATATAGGAAATTTTATAGCAGCATGTTTCAGTGAAGGAAATCTATACTTACGTGTTTGTACTTACAGATGATAAACTTTGCATATACATTATTGATAAATCTACAGTTTAATTTTTTTCAGGAATACAGCACATCCTTCCTTAAAAAGCCATGTTAGCTTATCAACAACACAATTACCTTCAGTGCAGGATTTTTTTTTCACAGATCCAGATGCCCGTAAAGTACAGAGGAACACCTAAGGATAAACCAGAATATGTTTCCACTTAAAAACCCTATCGAATATAGGGCTGACATCAACAGTGCTTGGAGTGTAGCCCAACATAAAACAGTTATCCTTGTAAAAATATATGAATATACACTGCAAAGGGACACCAAGAATGATCATTGATTGCTTTGCTTCTCCATCACTTCAGTCTATTGCCTGAGCAAAAATATTGCAGTTGCAAATTTAAAGTTTACAATTGCCGAATTAGTCTTATTAATTTAGTAGCTACCACTTCCAAATATTGCTGTACCCTGGAAAATACCCGTTAGATGGCTTCCTGATTATGTATGGGTGCTTGGTCAGTGAGTTGCAGGTCAAATATGCTGTAATAAAACTTTGTTTCTTGAGGCCCAGTGGCCATATGGACAGTGAGGAAAACCAGACAGTAAGTCAAGCACTCCTGCAGTGGTGAGAGCATGGGGTGACGTTGTGCAGAGGTAGCAAAAATTTTAAAAAGTTTAAAGCAAGAGAGACCCAGAAGCTTAATAGGAAAGCCCTGAAGTTGCAGTGTACTCTGAGAAGGGAGAGGTCAGATGAGAAGGAAAAGCTTAGACAAACAGACAAACACTGTGAGCAGGGCAGAAAAAGGATTTCTGTCCAAGCACCATTTCCTCCCCAGTGGCAGAGCACTGAAGTGATTAAGTCTGGCATCAGTTCAGAAAAAAAGTAATGCTCAACATCATTGCCAACCCACCAACCACAGAAGTGTGTAAAGATGGATGCAGAGAAAATCACCTGATTGATTCATAAAGTAGGAAAGATATGTAATGAGGGATAAAATAGGAACTGAAAGAAAAAGGGATACCTCAAAAGTTTATAGAAAAAGCCAGTCAGGTTTCTAAAGCCCACCACAAAGGGCTCGTAGAAAGAGAAAAACGCTGAATTACCTTGTAACTTCAGCCTGATTCTGCCCAGTTACGTAGAAATGCCTGTTGCGGTCATAGTCATCAAACACCCCCATCTAAGGTGGGCCTGCTCATGAGCAAAGACTCTGCCTGCAGGGAGGAGAGAAGGGCAGATGTATGGTAACTATAGTCAGCCATTACATCACTGTACACAAAATTAGTCAGCAAAATTATATGGTGGGCTTTCTGAACAGCAACTTTCCAGCAACACTTGACCTTAGGCAGTTTTAATATCAAGTAATTCACTTTTGTGGCTAAGTATGACTAATTTTAAATAACAACATTTGAAGGTCTTAGCTTTTATGGCTTTTAAAATTCACTCCTTTTACCATTATGTGTTTGGACTTGAATTCTGTCTCTAGAAGTGTTATCTTTCGCTCAGCGTCTGATAGCTACGAGTGAAAGGTGGCACGCAGAGAAGCAAGGCTAACTAACCGACTCCTATGAAGTAGTCCCTACTGCTTTTTCTGCCTCTGTAGCAACAAGCTGCCTTTCTTAGAATCATAGAATCACAGAATGCTTTGGGTTGGAAGGGACCTTTAGAGGCCATCTAGCCCAACCCCCCTGCAGGGAGCAGGGGACACCGCTAACCAGATCAGGTTGCTCAGAGCCCCGTCCAACCTGGCCTGGAATGTTTCCAGGGACGGGGCCTCCACCACCTCTCTGGGCAACCTGTTCCAGTGTTTTACCACCCTCATTGTAAAGAATTTCTTCCTTATATCCAGTTCTAAACCTACCCTCCTTCAGTTTAAAACCATTACCCCTTGTCCTCTCACAGCTGGCCCTACTAAAAAGATTGTCCCCATCTTTCCTATAGGCCCCCTTTAATCCCTGAACAGCCGCACTCAGCTCTGCCCGCAGCCTTCTCTTCTCCAGGCTGAACAACCCCAACTCTCTCAGCCCGTCCTCATAGGAGAGGGGCTCCAGCCCTTGGATCATTTTTGTAGCCCTCCTCTGGACCCGCTCCAACAGCTCCATGTTCTTTTTGTGTCGAAGGCCCCAGGAGGGGGGCAGAGGGGCAGAATCCCCTCCCTCGCCCTGCTGCCCATGCTGCTGGGGATGTAGCCCAGGGTAGGGTTGGCCTTCTGGGCTGCCAGTACACATTGCTGGCTCACGTCCAGCTTTTTGTCCATCAGTATCCCCAAGTCCTTCTCCGCAGGGCTGCTGTCAATCCTTTCATCTCCTTGTTCTCCTTGGATTTCTTGCCAGGCCTTCCCTCATGACTGAAACTCCACCTGGAGAAGTATTAGTGCTGTCTTCAGCATCATTGCCAGCCAGGACTTATAAGAGGGGTGATGGGTTAAGAAAGCAAGAGGGGGAAGGGGGGAAATAAAAACACTGGAACTCATAAGCAAAGGTTTCTGACTCGTAATAAATGTAAAACCAAGTGGAGAAATGAAACTCTCAACAAGGATATTCAGACCAGACAGGCTATTCAGACCAAGGCTATTCAGACCAGTCACAGGCCAGGTTTCTAAAATGATTAAACAGCTTGCAAGGACTCCATGTATGGCCTACGATAGACTTAGCCTGGAGCTTCCTACAGTCCAGCACCGCCATTGTTCATTTATAACAAACAGGATGGTACAGCTGTTATTACTGATGATAGTACTGATGTATTTACTAATGGTGGCTCATAGATGATGATTTTGCTGGTTCTTAAAGGCATTCTCATGTGAACACACTTTCACATCACTTTTTAAAATGTAAGGTACATTGGGTGCACTAATACATGCAAGTAAATGAATGCATTGCACTCTATTCCCTGCAATAGGCTTTGAGCCGTACCTTTCTCATTGGCAGTAATCAGAAGCACCAAAACCAACCTGCCCGTGTGCACAAAGCAAGCAGAGCTGGCGTGGGGCGCGGAGAGCTGGAGCCACACGAGTGGGAGCCCAGCTCCCTCCTCCCAGGTGACTCTGCCCCAGGAGCAGTCCCCAACTGGGCAGCGATCCCCAGCTCCCCCTGGCTTCCCAGCATGGGATAAGTCGGGCCCTTTCTGGCCCATGTCTCTCCTGAATAGCCATCCTCAGTCAAGTGCTGCCAAAACCCGGAGATCCGGAGTCCCATGAGTGCCCCATGTGGGGCTGACCTCTGCAAAGGCACATCCAGGCTGTGCTAACTGTTGGAAACTGAAGTCAGCCTTCCTGCCATGGAAAAGCTGGAATTCTTAGCCATAGGGACTGCTGCTCCCACAGAGAGTGCCCAGGACTGGGGAACCCACAGGCTATTGGGGCTTAAGCAGAGGTTTGGGAAATCTAAGAGCATCTTCCCTGAGCAGCACCATGAACAACCAGCTGGGGACGGGATCCCTGCTGTCACACGGGGAGAATGGCTTGATATTTGTTACGGTGGGTTACATCCACCCAGGCTTCCGCTCACTGTTCCAGCTGGCCACTTTAAGCGCTTCCAAGGAACTACCCATTTTCCTGTAGGTATTGTTTGTGTCCCACTAAGCTGCCTGCTCCACCCATCCACAAAAGTGTCTCTGCCTCTGCTCCCTGCAAGGCAGAACTGCCAGGGCTACTTGTTAATGAGCTGTCACTGATAAAAGAGAGAATTTGGCCAGATAAAGAATCAGGCCTTCCAAAAGTCTGTTTGAAAGGGAACTTGTATATTTGAGCCTGCCGCTTTCTCTTGGAATTTCTGTAACTGAACTGTGTTTATACAGACTGAGCTACCTTAATCTTGAAAATACAATGCACTCTCAGTTGTTTCTACCCTTTCGCTTGGAATTCCCCTCTGTAACATGTCCTCTTGCTCTTCCTTCCACCCTTAAGGGCTCTATCCCATTTCCCAAGTCTTGACCAGATTCCTGTGGTACTCACCCTAGTTCTGGGGCCTCACCCTGCTCTCTGGCCATTTTGCAGTGTAAGGAAGGGGCTGTAGCAATTTAGGAACGGGAGCAAGCACTTTCACAGGAGATGCTAAGGAAGGGGAACAAACAGGGCTCATACCCCCTCGGGCTGCACCTGAACAGGGAGAAAGTCTAAATTGGGGAATGAATGCAAGTGGATTTAAGGACTGCTTAGTAAAAGAGAAATAAATTAAAGCTATTTTTGCCCCTTTTGAAGGTCTAAAAAGCCTTCTGCAAACAACTGAGATGTCTGACTAAGCTGGAAGTGACTCTCATGCAAATGAGGAATGGCACCAGTACAGCTGGATTTATGGTGAATTAGCACTGGGAACTCCAACCCAGGCAGGTCAATACGTGTAATAAGGGAAGTTCTGCATCACTGTAGATGCTACATCCTGCACCGGGGGTAAGATGTTCCCAAACGTCCTTGGCCAAAACCTAAGAAGACCAGCATTGAATCTGCAATCTCCAGATGAAGGACACCCAGACTAGCTGCTGTGTAAAATGCTGCTCTGGCAAAAGCCTTCCCTGCTACTTCCCTCTACCTTGGAATCACCTTATATTGCCTTAAGTGGGTGCAGAAACACCTGCTGCTGCTCTCTGAGCAGTGAAGACAATCTACTGCTCCTGCTACGTCGCCCGTGCAAAGAGATGAGGCTCCCCGAGTGGGTGACTGTCTGTGGGGAACTCAACAGCACTACAGCATCGCAGCTCCCCGGGGCAGCTCGCCCCTGGCGCCCGCTGCCCCATGCGCTGGAGAGCGAAGGATTTTCCTGTCCACCTGCTTGAGAAGCTGGCAGGCCATGACACGGAGGGAGAGATGCTGAGAAACAGGCCAGGGAAGTAGCAAACCCCACCATACCTCTTTGACAAGGGCTTGTGGGAAGAAATTCCATCGCTCTGTCTCTGCCGGATATGTATTTCTGTGTAAGGCAGCGTGTATCTAAGGATTTTTGGGAGAAAGGCATTCTGGTCAGTATTATACCACGCCGTGCACAAAAGGATGGGGAAGGAACAGCGCATAAGCAGGGTCACCGCAAATCTGCTGCTGTTGTGAGACTTTTGTGATAGCAGGCTACTGCCAAAATTAAACTAAGAGAGGCACTGGAGTCTTGAATTTCTGACACAGAAATGAAAGGTTCTGTTATACCTTTAAAGCAGATGAAGTCATGAGCCGTGACAAACACTCAGCAGCGTTCCCATGGTATCTAAAGAAGCCTCTCCCCAGCACACCTCTTCTAGCAAGGCAACTACGGCAGCGTGGAACTGTTTATTTACCACTCAGATTTGTGACACAGTCATTAAAATGCAGTTTTGAGGACTGAAACTTGTAATTCATTCTTTGTTTGTGAGGCACAGAGTGCAGTGCTAATTATCATGCTAATTAGCCCTCGCTGAGGGATAGTGGTTGCTTTATTATATAAGCAACAACCACATTTTTAGGTAACTGCAACAATTTATTGCTCTTTTTAAGAGAAGTCAATCATGTACCAAGTTCTGGGAAGCTAAAATTACAAGTTGTGCCTGAGCTGACCACGAGACCCCAAAGCCACAGCTCACAAACTGCCGTGCGGAGGCCACGGTTTGATGGAGATTGCTAATTTACATTTCAAGGCTATGGGTCCCATAGCGAACAAAACAGGCCTTTTGCACGTGCAAAGACAAAAATCTCCTGTGTAATTCAGGTACAAACAGGCACTCACTCCAGAACGGATAATAAAGTCATTTCATCTCTACTAGAATTAAAAAGGCTGAAATTTAAACCTTTGATTTTTATTTTTGTTACAGTGCAGGTCCGGCTAGACAATAGTTTCCAAAGCATGTATAAAGGGGAATAACTGCTCTGTCTTCTGAAATCCCATTGACAGCAAGAGAAGAAAATACAAACACACCGGCACATTTACAAATGGTGCCGCAGGGTAAGTTTTACATTGATTTTGATTATTTGTCCCCATGCCAAGATTTTTTTTTAAATGTAAGTTGCCAACACTGCTCTTCACTCAGCATGTTAAAAAGTAGTATTTCTATCAGTGTGCATTTTTCTGAACAAAATTCATGTGCAGACTATCACTGCGTGTAACCGTATGTATCTATGTACATATGAATGTACCCGTGTACATATCTATATGTACATACCTATCTATACATAAGGTCATATTTGTATGTCACGATCATTATGTTTTGCACACTTCATTACCTAAAAGTGATCCTTACATACATCTGTTGTGCTGCCTTGGATATTCCATAAAGTGCCACCTCAACTGCCGTGCCTTCTCATGCAACCAGACGTAAGAGTAATTGGTTTATTTTTCATCAGAACATGTTTATTTAAAAATGTGGCTTTTCTACAAGCTTTGACAATGTGTGGGCAAAAAACCACCTTCACACAGTGTCAGATTACGTGAATACTTATTGTTTGACCTCAGAAAAAACATATTAATGGACACACCCAGAAAAAAAAAAAACAGAAGACCCAAAGCTCCCCAGAGCTCTCCAAGTTTCTTGTCCATTTTGCTCTGGAAATAACCCCGCGGGTGGGCATGAGGAGCACCCCGCCGGCACGAGTTACGGGGCGGCAGCGGACACAGCCGCTTCTCGAAGCGCCTCTGACCCCCAGCCGCAGGAACCCCTGCCTTTCGGGGAAGGGGGCGACGCTGCTTCTCCAGGCCCGCGGAGGTCCCAGGCCCGCGGAGGTCCCAGGCCCAGCTGCTCCGCAGAGGCCGGCCGGGCCCGCCGCGAGCGGCCGCCCCGGGTCAGGCCGGGGGGTGGCGTGGGGGGGGGCGCCGCCTCCCGCCCGCCGCCGGGCGGCCGGGCACGGGGTTCCCCGGGGCAGCAAGGGGCGGTGGCGGCGGCGGGGGTGAGGGGGCGGCGGCGGGCGTGGACGCCGGGAGGGCCCCCGCGGGGGGGGGGGGGGGGGCGCTTGCCGAGGGGAGAGGGGACAGGGCCCGCGGCAGGGCCCCGGGGTGACGGCCTCTGTTGGGTGACCTGCACCCCCGCTGGGCTGGGGGGCGCGGAAGTGGGGAATTGCAGCTTCGAGCGTCACCCCGGCCGCCTCGTGTATTCAGTTTTCAGCTGTTGAGGGCTTTGATTTCAGTGCACCACGTGTGTGAATTCAGCACTGCTTAAGTGATGACGAGGCATGAATACGTGTGCAGGATTTCAGCTGCATTAACTATGGCAACGCTAGGATGAGACTGGGGTTTGCTTGGCCTGGTACACTGTATTTTCTAGTGGGAATGACCCGAGATGCCAATAACATTTCAGTTACTGATTCATAAATACCAATTTTTGTTCACGTATACTGTCTCCTTACACAGCGTTGAAACAAAATGTCATCATCACCGCGATCATCCTCATCTTTACATAACTGTACTGCTCCTTTATTGGACTCTGATCTTCAGGAAAAGCATCTTCTTCTTCATGCTACTGAGGCAAGTTCATTCTGTTCCTGTTAAGCTTGATAGTTTAAATTCTATTTACTTTGTTAACAAGATTCAGACCAGATATTTCAAAGCATACTTCCTAGCTACAGATGGGAAGTAGGTGATAATTCAAAAAATGTGTAGTGAGAGTGCTGGACATAAAAAAAGGTATGCTGAAACTATGGAAAAGTTCTTATTTGTTCTTTTCTGCTTACAAGATGGGCCACGATAAATGAAACATGATGATTTATCTTCCAAGATGCTGTCTTCACTGGAAGTAATTAAATTCAAGAACTTAGTTTTTATTATATAACCAAGAAAAAGCTGTAGAGACCTACACTGTGTTACACAAGTTGAGGTCTGCCAGGAAACGTAAGCCTGTAATAGAACAAGACACATAAGTGTGTATATATATATAAAAAAATAAAAAAATTAGACATTTGGAGTGTAGTTATTTGCCTCGTGGCAACAGTTGGAAGCAGAGCAGTTTACATTCTGATTCTGTGAGGAAGCGATTTTTTTTTAGTTGGGATCTTCACAAATTCTGTTACTCATTTTCTCAATTATGCTAGTGAGGTACAGATATAAGAATATAAACTCAGTCTGACAAATCCTTTTGGTGGAGATGTACCTGCCACAGGAGAAATGGATCCTGGTGGGTGGAGAAGGCAAGACAATCCACTGCTGAAAAATAACGAGTACTCAGTGGAGCACTGAGCAGAGCAACAGATAACTTTGTGCCTGGCGAGGGCGTTGGTCATGCTGGAGTGTGGGGGTGGAGGCAGGAGAGAGGTGTTTGGAGAAGGGGTTAGGGTGACAGCAGGTTCCTGCCACTTGACAAGGAAGCAGGAGGAATGGGATGCGTTTAGGTAGCAGGCACTGATACTTGGCCCTGGACTTGCCATGATGCGGGCAGCATCACATTCTTGTGCGGCCCTGCAAGGTGAGGAGCTTTTCCAAACTGGGAAAAGAGAAAAGCTATTGCTGCTTCCAAATTGGAAGAAGTCTGATGTGAAACATAATATTGGAGGACTTGGCCTCCACCTTCACTGGAGGTAAACTGTTTACCTTTGCCTTGTAGATTAGGTGTCTTCTGTGGGCGATCAGTGTGAGGGTACGTCCTGTGATACCACAAGCTTTTACCCTTGTTGGAAGTCATAAATGAGAGATTTCTGGGATCTTTAAAATTTCTCTGAAATGATTCTCCTGAAGAGCTGACTTATGTTATATTGATATCCTTGAATTAGCAAGATCAGCATCCTGAGTGATACTAAACGTTACATAATTGTGAATACTGTTACAGGGAAAAATGTATGTGTCACCTGGAGAAGCAGGAAAACTCTCTTCACTGATTCAGCTGTATAAAAAGGATTATCATAGAACTACAAACGCCATCCAAGATGGAAAACACTTTACTGATCTAAGCAAAGAATCTGACAGTCTAGAACACCAAGTAAGAAAATATGTAAGGCATAAAGAACCAATGCAAATGTACCTTTCTTAGGTGAATCTTAAACTAGCATTTAGTCTTATCATCTTCTTTGATAAATGTATTGGGAAGAAATTTTTTTGTTATGTCCTGTGCACTAGGAAAGTTCCTGCAAAGTTGAAAGGAATTTGGTGGGCTAGGTATGTTAAAACAGGAGATGGATCACAATGAATTCCTGTTTAACAGTAGTGTCATATGGAACTTGCACAGAAACCCGATGGAGTAAAGAATGTAGATTTTTTTTAAAAAATTAAATGTGATTTGTTATTGCTGACTTTCTTAGCTTTCTTTCAGAAGTCATAAAGCTAAACTTTTGTTCTTGCAAGCTGTCGTGGTTTCAGCTGGGATAGAGTTAATTTTCTTCCTAGTAGCTGCTATAGTGCTGTGTTTTGGATTTAGGATGAGAAGAATGTTGGTAGCACACTGCTGGTTTAGGTGTTGCTGAGCAGTGCTTGCACTAAGTCAAGGACTTTTCAGCTTCTCATACTGCCCTGCCAGCAAGGAGGCTGGAGGTGCACAAGAAGCTGGGAGGGGACACAGCCAGGACGGCTGACCCCAGCTGACCAAAGGGATATTCCATACCATATGACGTCATGCTGAACAAAAAAATGGGAGGGAGGGTGGCAGGGGAATGTGGCTGCTGCTCTGGAACTGCCTGGGCAGGGGGTGGTGAGCAATCGTATTGTGCATTACTTGTTTTGTATATTCTTTTATCATTACTATTATTTTCCCTCCCTTTTCTGTCCTATTAAATTATCTTCATCTCACCCACGAGTTTTACCTTATTTCCGATTCTCTTCCCCCATTCCACTGAAGGGGGGATTGAGCAAACGGCTGTGTGGTGCTTAGCTGCCTGCCGGGTTAAACCACAATACAAGCTAACAGAGATGGGTGTTTATTCTGAACTTTTTTTTTATTTTCAAGATAATAGCCCTGATTTTCGGCTTTTCATAGACAATGCTAGCTGTCTTACGCATGAGGCTTTTTGTTGATTGTTAGAAAGTTCATAGAAAACTAACTGTGGCAAAGACAGTTTCCTGAGAATGGAAAGACAGTATGAGTAATTTAGGTTTCTGGTTACTTCTCAATTCTGGGAAGTCTTCTAAGCATTTCTGGTTTTGCTGATAAATTACTGTGAGGTCATCAAATACCATTCCTGTTTATATATTAGTTTTTTGCTGATAGCAAATCTGACTCATTGTAGTCAGGAAAGGATGGGACTACTAGTGAATACAATGTTTATAAGTTTGCAGTGCATTTAGAGTTGGAAACTTGGATGCAGAACTGGGACCCATGTACTGACTTTACAGATAAACATGGGGTCAAGATTACAGAATATTCTGAGGAATTATACAGAGGCCAGGATAAGATGACTGATTTGCAAGGAGCTGTAGTAAAACTTTTGATGCCAGAGTTTCTACCTTGAGACAGTGGGTTTATCCTTTCACTAGTGAAATTAAAATGTTTAGGATTTACAATCTGAAAGTCCCACAAGTCTGGTTTTTTTTTTTTAATGGAAAGTTACCCCCAGTATTGGACATTGTAAAAAGAGAAGTTTAGCTGACAATATTATAGGCACATGAATTCTTTTGGAGTTATACTAGCAGATAATGTAGGTTGATTTTTGTGATCTCCCAGCCCGTGTTTTCTGTTTCAGTCTTCAAATTCTCCTATCTAACTGAAGTTCCTGAAAGGCTTTAATACTTAGTCTTTAAAATATTACAAGTTATACAAATCTATCATACTATTTGACTACGTGTTTAAATAACACTTAAGTATTTATGGTATTTAGAGTCCTTTTAGCCAAAATAAAGAAATAAATTGGCATATGCAATGACCCTAGTTTGTTTTCCTCAGCTATGAAGTTCTGTGCACAAAGCAAGTTGAATCTTTAGGGTTTAAACCACCAACTCTTAAGTAGCTCATGAGTATGTGAGCTTTTATATATTTATATGTACCAAATTTGAAAATGTAGCAAATTATACGTACCACATTCAAAAACGTTGAAAAAATGCTAAATCAATTATAATCGGCAGAAATTTTGTAATGTTTCCTGCTTCTGTCTTGCAGTTAAACAGTAAAAACATTGACAGTTTGGTGCACAAGTTAAATGAAAACGAAACCCAAAATACTGTAAGTAAATTAAAATTTCTGTCTCTTTTTGTTCTGTGCTGTACATCTGAAAATGTTATCATGCAATTTCAAATGACAGTGGCAAGGTGTGAGTATTTGTGGTGTATCATCACAAAATCTTGAAATGTTTATCAGTGTGCATTGCTGTTGCATTGTTGTGTTCAGACATTAAAATAATGTCTTTGTTATTTTTTTTTCCCCATGAAGGATCTCAGGAGAAAAATACTTGAAAGGGAGAAACATGTTAAAGAACTTTCATCCAGGCTTCAGCTTGAAAAAGTGAGTGACCAGTTCTGCTGGAATGAATGTTTTCTCCCAATGTACTAGGTTCTTATGTACAAATTTTAAATATTGAGAGAAGCAATTATTTCAAAGACCTATGAAAAAAAGGAAACTCCTGAAAGATGTTTCCTACAGGAATATCTTAAAACCATCAAGACTGTATCCAAACCTATTAAGGATATAGGTATGCTTAACACTAATGTCCCACAGTTCAGGGAAGGGCATACGTGTAGAGTAACAGCTTTTGGCTTTTCATTTACAGATTTGCAATAGTTCTGGAAAAAAAATACTTACAATGAAGTAGCACAGAGTAAACTGAACAGATACTGTTCACAGTTAGTTTCCATGGCTCTGAGCTCAGTGAATAGGGAAAGGTAGTACCAACAGCAGAGCTATTATCATCAAAGGCTGACAAGACCTCATTCATGCTCTGAACCAAAGGAAGGGGGTCAGTGCAGAAACCAACCTGGGAAGAGAAGAATTGTCTGTCCTGTATAAGAAGGTACTACAAAAGTTTCAAAATTATTTTACTGGTACTTTAGCAATCTGTGTTACAGTACTTGTTACCTAAAGAGCACTTTAAGTGTATGCAATGCGCTGTGGTTCAATGTTAGTGAGGGACAGAGTAGGCTCAGTTAAAGCTTTCAGGGGACAGTGGTGTACTTTGATTTTTGTAACTCCCTGTGCTTTGTTGAAAGCCATGGTTCTTCTTTAAGAATTTTTCTTTGCTTACCAGGAGAACGTATCACTTGGCTACAGGATAAACTTGGCCAGCTAATTGTAACAGGGGAGCCTGTGAGGGCTTTCACACCTTGGAATTGGCATGGCCTTGTCCTTATCTTGAAGTGAAGCAGCATGTTTTCATAGAAACATCGTTTTTCTTGAGAGTAGAAAAGCCTATAAAGATTCTGAAGACCACAATGCCAGCAAACCTCAGCATTGATGGGATCTGTGCAGCATGCTGTGCCCTGACTAGAGATCTAATGCTGAACAACTTGGGGTGCCCAGCATCTGAAGGGATAAATTATTATCTGTGCTATCTCCTTGTTCGTTCTTATGTTTATCTCCAATAAATGGCATTTTCATCAATACCTGACGAGTCTGCCTTTCTTACTGGTATCCATAATGACCACTTGTACTGGTGCATTACAATGCTTTTCTAGTCTATGCTGATAATATGACTTCTTTCTACCTGTTCTCATTATTTCTTACTTAGAACCAGCCAAAGGAGTCGAGTTGCAAGAAATTTCGTAGAATCATCTGACCTGAGTTCTGGTGACATAAGTTGCCTCTTCCTCTTATGCTTTATGTATTCCCCCAAAATTAGGGTTTGAATTAAATGTATCAATACTTCTAATAGCAGGTGGTGGTCTTTCGTTTTAATGAAGATCAGTTCATTAATTGAATTCATTAATCATCAGTAATTAGTAAGGGCAGAGCTGATCAGTGTGGCTTAATTTTGGTCAACCTGCTAGCTAGATGCCTTTGCTCAGCCTGGATTTCTGAGTTCATGCTTCCAGGCCTTGTTCATACTACTTAAAGAGTCAGACTGAATATGAGGCATCAATTATACATATATTCTTTCAAGTATGTGATGTCTCTTTAGCATTACTAACATTAGTAACAAGTTACTGCTTGTGAATATACTTGTAGAGCATCTTTTATCTTTTCCAGCTTTTTAGGACATTCAAGTGTCAGTTAGAAACTGTAAGGCAAAGCAGAAAGCGTATAGATAGCATTATATGACATATCTCCATAGACCAATAGATTTGTGTTCTTTTCTCTTTATTAGGTCAATGTACGGAAAGAAGACCACCTGTCAAGATCAGTAAAGGCGGTACAAGCTCACCTGCAATGTCAGATTCAAAGAAAAGAAGTGGAAAACGATGAATTAAAAGGGAAAATACAGGTCAACATATTTTTACTTGTGTTTCAGTTTATTTGAAAAAAAAAATTAGGAAAGCCTTGTTGTGATCATGGTTTAACTCAGGTGTGAGAGTTAAATCTTAAAGTATCACTTTACTCTTGGTAAAAGAAAAATCCCAAACAGTAAAAATCATTAGCATTTATATTTTGCACAGTCTGCCTCACCACACTATCTTAACTGCAAGGTGGTTTTTTTTTCTTCTTTTCTAAATTTACGCATACTAGCAGTTCTCCTGAAGAGAAGTTAGCATACATAGAAGCATTTGCATTCACCTGACTGTGCTATCTAGAAGATCAATATAGATCCTGAGGCAGTCTCCATATAGTCAATAGAAAGAGATAGGCAAGTCCCCAGGATTGTTTCTGTTCTAAGATAAGGGTGAATAATCACCACCTGTTTCTTTTTATTGGCTGCGAAGGAATCGATAGACCTCTTAATACTGACTGAAAGAGTAACATTTAAGACTAATGCCTAACCTCACTTTTTTTAAGGTAGGTGAAATTATTTCCAACTTCTGTTCTAAAAAGCAGGAGATAAATTTGGGTATTTGCAGCAGTTACCGGTTTTGGAACAAAGCAAGGAAGGTCATGTCAGAGGCTGGAGCTGTATGTGGCCTCAGATTTTAGTATTTGAAACTTGTCAAGAACTTAGGCATGAATGAGAAAACATTGGATGAAAACTAATGTATTTCTACTTTCTAAACTTTTTTAGTAGCATACATCCCCTACAAATTGTCTTTTCTGCAGTTATTAAGGAATCTTTAGCAGCTCAACTTCAAAAAAAGCCATGTATGTCTGTGTCTGTATAAATACCTCATGTTCTCTTCTGAATAAAAATTGCTTTATAGTTCTACATAATACAATTATTAGAATTCTACCAACATTTTCATTAAGTGATACTTTGATAAAGTAACTTTTATACATATATAGATATACAGATACACAACTGTATTTTAATTCAATCTTTATTTAAAAGTTTTGGTTTTTCACTCTTCAAAAAGTGCTGAAGTCAGTTGCTAGTTTAAATCCTGGTGATGATTTTGTTAATACCTGGACAAAAGCTTGCGACAGCTTAGCATTACCCTTATGAAATTAATTCTCAATTTAAATTTACCTCGATCACTGAATAATGCCCAAAGCACTTCTTACTGTGATTGTGACCTCCTGTGGTTGTAACAGGGGATAACAGTTGTTATACCAACAGCTAAAGAAGTCCATACATGGACTCAGATTTTCTTTCCTCTATTTATTGAAGGTATTCTCTTGCCACCCCCCAAGACACAACTTTGTTTATTAAATGCCTATAAGCATCTATATATGAAAACTGCTTCCGGCATATTTAGGATCATTACACTGGCTTCATCAGAGTGATGTAAAAATCTAGTTAGTCAGAGTTATTAATAGCAATAGAAAATATAATGAGAGTTGTAGAACCCAGCTCTCATCTCGATTGCGTTGTACACAACTGATAAAAATATATTTTTTGCAAATGGTTTTTTACATGTATTTAAATAAAAATACATTTAATATAAATGTATTTTATTTCCTGAGTGCTGCAAAATCAAACACTCAGGAAATTATAGTTACCTGTTGTCCTTACAATGTGTGATTTACCACTGTGGTTTAAGCTTTATCATAGCCTGTTTTAATTATCTTTAAACGGTTGTCTGCTGTGGGCAAGACAGTGCTTAAACTTTTCTTTTTGCACTTTCTGCTTTGCTATCCATTGAACACAAAATACAACTTTCTGTACAAAAATATTTTCTTCACTAAACAATTCTGTTTCATTAATAGAGTGGGACCATTATATGCATGGGAAAAAGTCAGAGATCTTGCAAGAAAATAGTATATTGTCTTCTAACCACAGACCGTATTGTAATACGCATATTCAAGAAAAGACCCCAGCCTTTCCTAGCTTCTTGACTTGAAAAACCCAAATCCAAGATCTTAACTTTTATATTCAAATTTCATGTACAGTTATACCGATCTCCAGCCCTAAGTTATGTCTGTGCTCACTATAGATTCAGAGCACAGCCCACTGCTACATCAGTGACTATCGCTAGTAGCATCATTAAGGTGATAGTCTCTACAGAAATCAGTCACTAGGGATGATGAAACCACTTTTATTTTCCTCCTCATAAATGGGTTTAGCTTCCATGCCCTGCCTTCTCCATTGAAATTCTGCATTCGTTTCTGAAGAGCACGCAGCAATGGTTGGTTAGATGGCTGTCTTTGCCCCTACTCCTGCCTGCTTCTGCACCTCCTTGACCTCTTCTCTTGATTAGCTTTATAATGGGTTTCCCAGTGTGTCTTTTCTCTTGCCTGTTGCTGCACGTACTTGGCTAGCATTTTGTATCAACCATGAGATTTGAGATACGAACACATTATGGAAACAGATTATAAGTGTAATTGCTATTTCTGATTATGTTATGTCACCAAATGGCCTGTAAGGTATAGAATTTGAAAAGAGTTGATGTTTAATTATATTGCAGACTCTAGAAAAGAAAATAGCAGAGTGGAAACTTCAAGTTGGTGAATACAAGCACCAGATGTTAGCCTTAAGGGAAACAAGTGAGCAAAAGAAGACTGCTCTGAAAAAAGCAATCAGGTCCCAAAACCAAAGAGCTGAACGCTTTGAAGCAGCTGTGGAAAATTTAACCTCCAGAATAAGAGAACGTGTGAGTGACTATGCTGTGAGCAATGTTGTGCTGTATTGTTTTAAATTGAACAATTGTGAGACTTTCACCCGTGGAAAATAGGAAAAGTTGGTTGGTCATGCTGTGTTTGTATCTCTCTTGTTTTGTTTGTTTTTTCTCCTTGGTTAAGGAAGAGGTCGCTACAAGTGACGTGCAAACTGTTACTGCATTCACGGCCTTTGTTTTGTTAAAACTTAGTGAATTTATTCTTAAGCCATGAGGTTGTATGCTTCAAAATGTAGTAAGAGGAGTCTGATCAGCTTTCAGTTACACCTTTCCTGATCTTCCTTTTAGACCTTTATGGATATACACTGACTAATCTCAGAAGTACAGTATACTGACTGAGAATCCACGCTTGGGGTTTGAAGTCTTTGTTTTCTTTATTTATCAGTGTATGACAACGCATGTGGATACTTAGCTTTCTGTTTCTAAGCTGCTTGCTCTGAACCTTTTCAAAATCCATGTACAAACTTCCTTAATCCAAATTGTTCCTTTGATTCTTGCCCCACATATACCTACAGTGTGTAATTGTTCAGAAAGGCCAGGCGGATCAGAGCTGTGCAGAGATCTTTATTGTCTTATTTATATTTCCTAATAAGAGTATGTTCTCATACTCTTAGATATGTTGCCATCATTTTGGCTATGTCAGTATTAAAGATACATTTTTCTAGTTAGTATACTAGGAGATGGTTAATAGTGTTTTTTACTTTCTTTGATCTTTGTGAGAAGACAGTGGTGGATCTTTAAGTACACTTAGCAATACAGAAGGATGGCGATAACTCCTTTTTTTGTCACACTGTTGTTTTCTTTCCCCATTGAAGACCTGGTGTACTTTCAAGATGCCATGTGTTGGTTAATTATCCATAGTTCTTTGAGGGACTTAACTTTGCATTTCTTACCTAGCTATTATTTTTTATTCTTAAAATGTTTTGGCAGAATTATTATTTTTTTATTAATTTGTGTAGTTCATATGTAGTGGAGATGTATTGGAGACAGATATTTTTGTTGTAAGAAAGTATTTTCATCTTAAATTTTGAAATATTGTTGTATTCTACAGTTGATATACAGTGCCAGTGTTTAACTGTGTCTCTGCCTTGAACGTAAGTCTGTACAAAGACCTTAAGTTTTTAAAATGTATAGTTTTGTTTATTTACTTTTGAGACAAGACAAAATTTACATTGCTTTATACTAGGGAGATCTAAGCCATCTAATATTAATTAGATCTTGTATTTAGAAAATTTTGTAGAACTAGATGGTATTCTTCAGTAGCATTCTTTTGTTAGATAATTTGTAATTCCTGTATTCTCTAGGAAGCCAAACTCTCTGAGATACTGTCAGCTTCCAATGTCTGGAAAAACCAGCATGATAGAATGGTTGAAGGAAAGGCAACGTTAGAAATTCAAACAGAAGGTCTTAAGAAGTAAGTTAAACTGTTGATCTTTTTTTTTTTGTTTGATTGTTTCAGTAGTCACACAGTCGATAATTAGTAGTGTAGTACTCAGGTTGACAATATAAACAAGTTTATGTATTCATATTTTAAAATGCTGAGCTGAATTTAAAAGTTGGAAACTAGAAAAAAAAATTAAGATTTGTAGCCTTCTCTCTGCTGCATTTCATGACTTTTTAAAAACTTCATTCCCCCATGCAAGTAAGGAACATGTTCTTTCCCCTTCATGCTTCTGATTAGCCTGAACTTGCTAGTAGCTACTATGCTGCTTCCTCAGAACCATTTATTTAGTAACTGGTTAAAAAGCTTGAGTGTTAACTCTTGTGTGTACTGCAGTATAGAAGAAGGTTCTTAGGCTTCTAGTTTCTACTTCAGGCTAATGACAGCAAAATTATTTCAGTTCCACTAATATCTCACCCCACTAGGGGATAGAGAAGAGTTCCTCTCAGATGTGTGTTTGAGCGGTTTATTCTTGTAAGGAAAAGCAACAGAAAATTGTCCAGCCTTATTCAAACTATGCAGTCAAATCTTAATGTACACAAAGGTTATGCCATTTTCTTTGGCAGGCAGTGATAAATGACCTTTTACCTTTTCTGTTGGTAGAAATATGGACTATAATTCAAACAGGCAAAAGAAACTGGTAGGTGCCTTTATGCTAGGTCTAAGACAGAGTGTTTGTTTTACAAAGAACTTCATTCATGCTCAAATATGTAACAGCTCAAATTAAATTGGCTTCACTCTTTTTGTTTCAGAAAATCTGACATTTCTGAAAATATTTTCAGCATATTTTAAAATTAAACAGGGGTACAGGTACATGATGTCAGTCCAGAAATTTGTCTAGCCCACCACTGGTCCAGTATGAGGACCCATCAAGGAAAGAATAAGAAAAAGGAAATACCTATGATACTTCCCTGAAGTACTCTTTCTGCTTCCAGCTGTTTTTTGCTGGTTTTATTTTAGCTGAAAATATAAGTCTTTGCTTGAAATGTAACATTCTAACAGGACTTGTTCTACCAGGCAGTTTATGGCTAACTAAACAGCAAACCAAATTTCGTTGTTTAGTTTCATTAATAGGAAAAGCAAATGGTAAGGCATATAGCACAGTTTGTTGCTTTTAATAATGGAAAGTACCATTCCTAAACCAGCTATGGGAAGTTCTTATAGAACATTCTGATAGACCTTATAAATTCACTATCATTCCGTTTTGTACATTATGTGTATGCGAGTTGTGTTGGAAGTATGCTTGGGTCTTTCAGGTAATGAATTCCTTTAGAATTGAGCTAGGACCGCTTCCTTAGTGGACCACAGCTCTTTTGGAAAGTTTCTTATTTCAATAGATACTGCTTTCTTGGGATGCTTAAATGTGTTCTCCCAATTTTTGTTGGGTTTTTTTTTTTCCCTTTTAATAAAATAAGAACAATGAAGGAGTGTGTATAAAGGTACAATTTCATTTTTATAGTGAGAGTTTTGGAAGCATCATATATCTTATAGATGTTCTTGCCTATGTAACAAGGCAGATCACAAGCCTTTTGGAAGACCTGAAAAGAAAGGAGGAATGGAAAAGAAACTCAGATGAGGAAATTCTTGGAAAGCTAAATTCCGTTAACTCTGAAAATGAAAAGATTTACCTTGAAAATGAAAAATTAAAGGTGAGATTATTTTAAATCATTATTGAATGGCTCTGTGTTTCTGATACATTAATAAAGTAACCACATTAATTCCCTTTTGGCATTCTGTCTAGAGATCCCAAACCTGTAGAATAAATTTTGCCATCCATTTTTTACAATAAGTGAAAATGAGACATTGAAAATTTATTAGTGGAAATCTATGGCAAATCTAGGAACAGGATTGTCTAATCATCTAGCTGCTTAACCAGGATGCCATTTATTTCACAGTCAGTAGCTACAAAATTGCTTAATTGGAAATTGTTATTATATGTTTGTAAAATTTTCCTTCAAATTAAAAAACTGAGTTTAGCTCAAGTATTAATTTCAATTTTTAAAAGGGTTTACAAGTTTTGTATTGTACTTATCCTCCAAAGTAAATATTCTGATGAGCTGACAAATGAGCTGTGGACAATAATTTTTGTTTGACAGCATAAATAACTGTGTCACTCTTTTTAATGTCTGCAGGCCACTTGCTAGTAATATCGTATTGTAGACTGTGTTATTTTAGTAACACTCTTAACATTTTTGATTTAATCCAGGCTTCCCTTGCTACATTGGAAACCAGTACTGTTTCTGTTGAAAATGAGCTGCTAAATTTGCAAGAAAAGGCAAAGATGCAGGAAAACCTTGTTGAACAGTATAAAAATCAGGTGACTAGCATATTTGAAATGTTCAAGTTTGGGTTTTTTAAGTAATTTTGAGGAAATGATGAAGGTTTTATTTATAATAAAACAGATTTGTTGTCATGTTGACCATAATACTGTCATAACATTGAGGATAATAGTAGAGAGAGCCATTACAAACCACATCCAAGAATAGTCTGCACACTATTACCAATACACATAATCCTTACTGAATTGTGTGAAGCCCAGTTGAAGCTCATTGAAGCCAACAAAGCTAATTACATGCTTGCTTAGAAAAAATTTGGTTCCTAAAAAGCAAGTTGGCAACCCAGTAAACTATATTTAAACAGTAAAACTTGAGTCTGATGTCCTTAGTGGGCATATCCAGTGATATTTTACCTCGTCTTGGTCATATCTTCATTTCCACATTTCCAAGAACAGTAAGACAGCACTCAAGTACTGTTGTAAGAGGTTTTTTATTTGCATTGGTAGCTCCACGTGGAAAGTACCAGCAAAACATAGAAATCAGACTTAAAATGGGCTTTTTATCAATTCCTTTTTTGTATTTGGCTTTACTCACAGAGAAGGGGTTTTAGAACATTGATTCAAAGTTGTATATATTTCTGCTATAGTATAGATACCACTTCACTTACAGTCTTCACTTACCTCTTTTTTAAATCATTGACAAGAGGAAAGACTTGATATTAACTCTTAAGTACAACGAGTGTGCCTTGTCTGTGGGACACATCACCACGGTTAAAGTGTTGCCAGCTTTAAGATGGGAAATGTAGTTCCAGGCAACAGCAGCCTTAAGCAGTGAGTGGGATGAAATTCCCTAGCCTGTGGCTCTGGTGACTCCAGATGGGAACTGTTGGCGTTGGTACTTGTTTTCTGGGGAGAAGGGTGAGTCCTGCTGGCTGCTTCTGTAGCACAACTGCAGCCCGTTTGTCATTGCTGAAAACGAAATGTTGATATCAGAGTGCTCTTTACCTGGTTATCCTTCTATATTTGCTGTAGTGAGTAGAATAATGAAAATACATAACTTCATGTAAAGACAAACACTGAGATTCTATTTAGAAATCAACGGGCTTACTTTATGCTTCATACTAATGATTGTCTTCTTTATATTTAAAAGAAACATCTTGAAAATGTATGTGAAAAATGCATTGTGTCCTAGGTACAAAAATTACAAACAGCAGTAGAAGAATTGAAATCCAGATATGAAACAGTCTTAAATGAAAACAAAAGAATAACAGAAGACAAATGCTTAGAAGTAGATAAGGTAAGTTTTGCAATAATAAAGTATGTTTCCAAGCAATTCTGTAGGTACACTGACAATTGTTGTGATTCCCTTTTTTCCTTTTTCCATCTATAAAATTGTTTTTGAATTAATTGAATTCTTACTTGTGAGGGGGTGTTTTTTTGGACACTACACAATTATAATCAGGTGAGAAATGTTTCCTAGAGTAATGCTATGTTAGAATTCAAGAATTCATTTTATGGCTTTTAAAAATCTGCTTTTTAAATTGGTGATTTTAAAACTAGACCTCTCAACAGAGCAGCTGTGAAAGTTGCATAGGAAAGCAAAAGCACTGTAAGATTGCTTTGCAGTGTAAGTTGTTTGTCTTAACTAGTAGTTAAAATGGAGATTCAATGCAGAGATGAGTTTTAAGTTTTTTCAGCTTTTTCAGCAGGTGGAGCTGAATACTGGTTCACAGCACATTTTTAAGCACCAGAAAACAATAAAAAATTGGTAGGAAAATCACTTTCCGCAGTTCCACTGCTCATCAAAATACATATTATTTTAAGCTATGAAGCTGTGACAGGGACAGCCTTTGCATTGCCTGCAATGTTCTGTTTTACAGAACAGAATTAGTCCTCACAGAGAAGCGTGTCAGATGTTAATTTTATTTTATGCTAACTTTATTTTTCAATGATTCAACTGTAGAATGGAGAAAAATATTTTCTGATTCCCTAAATAATATTTGCACAGCAATGCATGTGGCTTCAGGTGGCATTAGGTGTTGCCCTCTTTTCAAATACTGCAATAGTTGTATGGTCCAAATTTTTCCTGTGAGCTGCTTACTGTGTCTGTGTGCCATCTCCCAAAATATATTGCAATAAAAATAAAATCAAAATTTGGGTATTGCATGATGAAGAGCTAACACTTGCATAAGTTTGTAAATGTTCATTGTGAGTGTTGCTGAGTCTTTAATGAAATGTAGTCAGAGACAGAAATTTGTCCAATGGTGAACTTGTAAATTTGTCAGTATTTTATAAAATAGGTGACAGTGTGCAACTCGTGTAGAATTTCAGATTTATTACTTACGTGGAAAGCCATTTAGTATTACAACAACTAATTTATGGTTTTACACTTACATTTTTCTCCTGTGATGCTATGATGCAGGTGAGGGACAAAACGGAGGCTGAGTTAAAGGAGTTAGAACATGTTTATGACTTGCTGAAAGCAGCTGAGGAAGAGCAGCAAGGATATCAGGAAAATTTTATGTCCTGGGAAAGGATCCATGCAGAGACGTGCAAAACCCTTAGGGAGCTGCAGGTTCAGGTGCTTAGAACATGCTGATTTTTAAAGATAAATGAGAATGTGGAAGAAAGTCTCTGGAATATTTTTTTTCCTATTAGCATGTGTGACAGTTGTACGATTTCCTTTGTTATTTGCTTCATAAATCAAAAGTTCCTTCTGTAGAAATAGCACAATGCAAATAAAACTATCATCAACTGTATTTATGTTAATTCAGTATGTGACAAGGCTAGTTTCTTGTATTT
This sequence comes from Gorsachius magnificus, assembly GCA_034008185.1. Lineage (NCBI taxonomy): Eukaryota > Metazoa > Chordata > Aves > Pelecaniformes > Ardeidae > Gorsachius > Gorsachius magnificus. Next base: position 73,240,314 of record CM067085.1, on the reverse strand, counting down.
ATTTTTAGATTCTGTATCTTTTAAGTGAGTATATTTTTGGTCCTTTTGAATACTTAGGTCCTGGGATGTGTTGCAGTATTCTTCCCTGGAAATAAATGTGCAAGTCTATTGTTTGTGTCTAGTGGAATAATTTAATTCCACATTCATTTTGGTTTTACCAACTAATTTATAAACCAGACAATACCACCATATGCCTCTTTTTATGAACTTGTCTTTTTTGATAATCACGACTTTCTGAAATTCTTTGCCAGTGCTACGCTGTTCTTCTGTGATAACTGTAGTATTATTTTTATGCTTCTTGTGACTGTAGTGTGAGCAAACTTATTTTTGCTATAATCTGAAGCTTAAGAGTCAAAGTTTGCAAGGAGGTAGAGCAAGCCAGCTCCTAATACACAAGGCTGCCTAAGCAGCATATGGGTTTTGTTAGGACTTCACTTTGTTACATAGCAGGTTTTCAGTCTTAAAAGTGTTCACACAAAGTTTTAGTTTGCTGCTTTGGCTGTATTTTATTTGTTTTAAATACAAGATAATGTTTTCTTGAATATAATATAATGTTTACCTGAAATTACAGTTAAATAGTTTGACTGGATTTTAATAGGCAAGCTTACTTTACTCTGTAATATCCTGTATATAGGTGTCTTCAACTAGAAACAAACTGCCATTTTCACAGGAGGAAGACAGTGTAAATTCTGTGGGCAGTCATTCCTTACAAGAAGAAAACTGTAACATTCAGAAGAAATATGAAGACCTTAAAAGGTGACTTTTTGAAAATCGAACTGCAATTAATTCCTACACTTTCCTGCTATAGTGAATTATAATATATTGATCTGTTTTGCGTAAAGGCAATTAGAAAACATGGAATTTCAAAATGAGGAACTTGCTTGTCAGCTCAAAAAAGAAGATGAGAGTCTTCAGTGCAGTAAATTGCAGCTTGAGGAGAAAATTGCAGAATATAATGGATTAACCAGACAACTAGAATCTGCTATGGAAGAAGGGAGAAAAATGGTATTTATGATTTAATACATGTCTGAATCTTGTTTGCCATTTTCTATTTAAAAATAGGATTAAAACCAAATGTGCTTGAGAAGAAAAGATGGGACAAGATTATTTTGCATGTAAGGAGCAATGCTAAAAAGTTACTGAGAATTCTGCATGTTTACATAGGGATTGCACAATTCAACTTCTTTGTGGAATTCGGATCCTATTGAAATCGATAACAAAGTTCAGTGGGCCAAAATCTCACCATCACCATCATTTTTTTGGTGACAAATCAAAATACTTTAACCACCTAATGTTTAAGTCCCACACATACATCAAAAGTTTCTGAACAAAAGCTTAATCTTTCATTTTTCTTATTTTCTTTGGCATAGGTAGCCCACAAGAACTTCGGTGTTGAAATCCTTCTAATGTAAGAGGAAGGTTTTGCACGATTTCAGTATTAAGCAGAGATTTGTCATTTGTAGAAAGAATGCAAACACTAAATCACATGGAAGTGGAAAAGTAGCAATTTAGATTGCAGTGAATTGTATTAGTTTAATCAGAAAATATGTATGAAGTTGTAATTTCTGTCTCAGATTAATCATGAATTTCTCAATAATGTCTGAGGATACCGATTTGGTTTTGAAAAAATAACAAGTTTGGGTAAATTTACACAAGTTACAAAAGTGTCTCCCTTGTAGTACTATGACTTTTTTTTCCAAATTGAAACTTCTTTCAAATTTAGCCAGAATATTTCCCAGGTTTGTTTAGTTTCTGTGCCTGGGAAATAGCTGAAGTATTAGATGACAGAATAGGAAACAGAGCTTCTCTTTTGTCACTATTACAGGTAGCCGAAGAACTGGAAAAAATGTCATACAAAGAGCAAGCTCTTCAGGCAAAAATGCTAGTTCTTGAAACTGAAGTGAGAGAGAGGCAAGAAGAGAAAAAACAACTCCTCTGCGTGTTTCACCATGTGAGTAAATAACATCGTTTATGTTTTAAGAAGTGACTTAACCACATCACTGTTTACATAAAGTTCCTTTTTGTGAAAAACACACTTTTAATAAAATTGGTATATACTTTGGGGAACAGCAAATTAATTAAACTTGACAATATACTTTGTGTATTGACATTTTTAATAGACTTAACAGATGCCCAGTCTTATTTTCTAAATCACTGGATTAATATTGAGTTTACATCTCTTATTCAATCCAGATTTCCTAGCAAGGCAAAAATCAAAAAACATGTATGAAGATGTAATTTCCCTGCCAGATTAATCATGTTCAGTAAGCATACCTAGATTTCAATAAATGCATAATAGTTCCATAATGACATAGTGGTATTTTTTTTTCCTGAGTTGATACAAAAATCTGATGTTACTGGAATTTGTGAAAAGCCTTCAGGTTATACAGCGATGTTGCACATAAATGTACTTTGTAGCAAAAGAGATACTCTGATTTTTCAAAGTGTCAAGCCTTTAAATGCCCAGATTTTGGTATGTTGAAGTCTGAGATACATACAGTCTAAGAAGGCTTTCAGGGCTTTTTGGTAGTAGAGGTTTAGGTGATGTAGAAACAGCGTACTGTATTTCAAATTTATCTTTTCTACTATTGTCATGAAATCTAGTTAAAGATTCCCTGAGTACATTTATTTTAACGTCTTGGAGTCTTGAACCTGAAAATGTACCGCACGGTATGTATATATTGTTGTTTACTATCATGGAGTTGCATTGGTTGTCTTTGATATAACAGCAAGGCACAAGGAAAAGGAACAAGGAGCCATTGCCAGTGGTTACAAGTAAGAGTTACAGAATATGGTGCTATGCACTGTTATACCTTTGCTGGCTGTTGAGCATCCTTAAAATAAGATCCTAATTTCTTCTTCTCTGCAACTTAAAAAACAAGTAGAGACACTTGGATTTGTGGCAGGATTTTTTGTTCTTTTTGATCAGTTTGAAAGGAATCTATTTTTATGTGGCTTCTATGGTATCCATACATTACTTTACTGTTTGGTTTTAAGCCTTATCCTGTTTTCTTTAAAATCAGTGGTAGTCCAGTTACTGAGTTTGATGGGAACAGAATTGGATCTCAGGAGTCTAGTTCTATTTAAATTTTTTTAAATTTTCTAATTCCAGTCAATTTACCAGTACATTTTAATTTCTAAATAATTGTTTGCTTGTTAGTCCATTTTAAATCCTCACACCAAAGGCTAAAGGCAAAGAAACTGAGAATCACGAGTCCTAGATAATAAGAATTCATGTCACTTGGCAGAACGCTCCTTCTGTGTCAGAAATGAAGTTATGTTCAATTACACTTACATATAACTGAGTTATGGAAAATGATAAAATGGTATTATTCCTGCTGTAGTGAAACTAGAAACAAAACAGGACTGTGAAGGTAACTTCATTCAGTTATTCATCCTAACCTGATTATTTTTTTCTAAGGATGGATTTGAATCTGAAGACTATAATTACATTTTTTAAAGTTGAATTTATTTTAAGCAACTAGCATCTGAAATCTGTAATAGACATGAAAGGAAATACCTGAACATCTGTAGTATTTATATAACAAATGATCTATGGTGTGCATCAGGTGTGGAACTAATGAACAGGTAATATTGCTATCAATCATCTCCTTTAAATAAGGAGCAAAAGGCATCAAAAATCATGTCACGTCAGAGATCAATAACAAATGTTTCCTTGAAAAATCAACAGGAGAGAGAGTGTTAAATCCCTGACAGATTTAAGATGCGAGGAATCTTTCATGATAAAAATTCAGAAGGTTAGTTTTTACATTTCCCAGCCTTTTTTTTTGATTATAAGCCTATTCAAACATTTTCAGCTTGGTCCTGACTGAATATAAATAAAGCTTCAATATTCTGAGGTCTTTTTGGGAACCTTCAGTTTGGTGGAGCCTCTGAAAAATTTATGGGTAAATAAGGCTTATAAAAATTAGGTACTCGTTGTCTTATGTTATTATTTTGATTGATTTCTGTTTTATTTCTAAGTTGCATTGCATTTCTCTTTTTTTTCGTTAGAATGAAAAGCACCGTGAAGTACGTTTGAAAGAGCTGGAGAACAGCCTACAGAAATCAGAGAACAAGAACCAGAGCATCCAGAATTATGTGCAGTTTTTGAAAGCTTCATACATAACAATGTTTGGCTGAATTCTTTAATTTATTTTAATAACAAAGAAACTCTTCAAGGTTTGGCTAACTCTTGCTGGAGATGAGGCTATTGAGGCCTTACAATATTTTGCAGGACTGAGTACTATAATGTTAGTTGTTCCCGAGGAAAACTGCTGTTGTGGGCAGGGAAAAGCAGGTCGGTCATTAATGTATAGCCTACTGGCTCGTCACGTATGAAAAATTTGCCTGGTATTACTGATATAAAGAATTGTATTATTCATGGAACAGAAGTGAAAAGGCAGCCTGCAGGACAGTAGTGACAGGTATGTAAGTGTGGAGTATGCACACAAGGGTGTAAACTGGCTTGTGAATCTACAACACATTAGGTCCTGTGCCGTAAAATCCTACGTGCGTCCTTTTAGTCCATGGTAAATGTGGATGATCACAGATTACCTCTCAGTTCCCATGGGAGGAAAGAGCACCCATGGACTGCTTGCATAGTAGGTTGCATATTTTCATTATTAATAATTATATAATAATGATCAGTCATTATACTTCTGTTACTGTAGATATCTAGTTGCTTGAGATAATGATACCTATCCTATTAAGACAGGCAAAAATTTCGAGAGCATTAGGTTCCCTCCTGTCTTTTCCCTGTAGCTTAGCACCAGTACAGCACATGCTACTGCACTGCATGAAATAGTTGCCGCCACAAGGTTGTCCCATCCTGCCTTTCTTCCTCACATCCCATTATAGTTGGGAGTATACTATAGTAATATTTTACAAATATAAGTGGGAAAGTATTTTAGATATAGATATAATTTAAGCTCTGAATCTGTTGATACACCCTTTCATGGTTACACAGCTCCAGTTAAGGTATTTTAAGTATTTATCTGTGCTTGCATACAAAAGCTGCTGTTCACTGAAGTGAGTAAGACTGACTTATGCCTCAGGTTAAACACACATAAATATTCAGCTAACGCAGGGCTAATAAAAAAAACAATTCTGACTGAGAAAGTAATTTTTTTATAGGTATGTGCTTGTAGAACTGTGATATGTTTTTTGAAGGGTAGTACATTCAGGTAAGTTAAATATATGTAATTTAGAATATGTATTTAAATAATATATTTTTTAACAGAAAAAAATAAGTTATTTCGTACAAGGAATACCTTTTATTCATTGTTATTTATGTGTAGAATGTTGATGTTATTTTTCCTTTTTTCCAAATTCTTTTTTATTCTAACAAATACTGATATGTCATAATGATCTGCTTGTGTGCACTTTTTAAAAATTAAAATTATTATCATTTATTATATGTGACTTATGCTAGTAGCAAATAATTCTGTTGTATTTTGGGGGGGTTTGCCTTACAAACATGGTTGTAAGTGTGTGTGTATTAATTTAGTTCTGCCTCTGCTACTTATAAAATATCAAAACCTTTTGAAAGTTGTCATGTGTGAAGGAAGGATTTAATATGTAGTGTTGAATCCAGTCCATGACTGTTTTTTAAAAGGTCGTCATGGAAAATTGTACAGTTTCCATTGATAAATGATACAAACATGCACAGTAACTTGATTTCAGCCTGTCTTTTGCTATCCAGGAAATTTGAAAATTTTTTTAGCTCAACCCACTGTTTTCATTGTATTAATCTAGACTTTCTTTCCTGTTTTTCATATTCAAGCACTGGAATATACATTCTTGATTTTTGAAGTCTTAGAAATCTCTTAAAAATTAAGACAGCATTTTCCAAATGGTGGTGATGTTTTTATAGCTCTGCATTACTGGGGGGTTTTTTTGCATGGTAGAAATAGGGCTACTAGTCACAAAGATCACTTATTTTTCCTCAGTCGCATTTGGGAACTGGTGTTAGCTGATCATGCTATTTCCATTTTAAATTTTGTTAGCTCATTTAGAGACAGTAGTTGCTGTGGATTTTAACAAAAGAATGAAATCATTTTTCTATCTACTAAAGGATTTGCTGTTTGCCCTAGATTGCTGTTTGTATTTTTAGTAACTGTAAAATACAGCTAAAGTAGTTCTTGCCGTGTTGATTTTACAGCATAAGAAAGTTGTGTGTCATGCCACGGAATTCTTGGATACAGCTATACTGAACTGACTGTATTTTGGGATTCTAATATTTTTCTTTAAAGCCATTTATTTTTACTGTCTGCATCACATAACATAGTGACACTTGATTTTCTAGGAAGAAACGGACTCCTCATGCTTGCTGTCCTCGGAGTTTTCATCTCTAGATGAAGCCCTTGATCATGATGCTGTTATCAGCACCTCACCTCTCAGCCTTTTTTCAAATGGGGGTTTTCATTCGTACGTGCCTTGGGATCATGTTTTCAGTATAGTAGTGTTTGTTCACAGGCAAGCAGAAAGGTTTCTCTGCTGCTGCTCAGAATGTCCTTGGCCAGAAAAGCAGTAGAAATCAGAGATTCTGTGTAAGTTTGACCATGCTTTCAAAGACGAGCTCACCCAGTAAAGATTTAAAGAGATTTAAGCTGAGTAAGAAGAGAAGAGTAACAAAAAGAAGATTAAAACACTAGTATTCTCTATCCTACTATATTTAGGTTTCCTAGTAAGCAGACATTTTTACCATAGACTTACTGAGGTACATAGCCAGAAGTTAGGCATTGTATATGTTGTAGAATTTTATGGTTTTGCTAAGACTTTTGTGGCAGTTTTTTGGAAAAGCTGGCTTGGTATGATCCAAGGTGGATAAGAGAGCCTGCGGCTGAACTGGCAGTAGTGTTCTTTTGGTAAATTAAACCAAAGCCACTTACAGTGTTGCTATTTTCTCCCAATATCTGTAGGCAGTGAATTTCCATATTCAATCAGAATTTCAGAGCTTTAATTAGGTTAGATTGTAAGCATGTAGAGTCCTGAAATTGACCTGAACTCCCTGCCCCTGCAATTCCCCATCTGTGATAAAATGGACAGTAACACATCAGTGCCTGGTTTCTTGTTGGTTTTGAGAAAGAAAGGATTTGAAGGAGAAGATCATTATCATATGTTTTAGATTTGCTAATGTATGGGAAGACAGAATTTAAAGCAGAAGCCTAAGTCTTAGGGCTACCTGGGGCCCTACCCCCTTTAATCCTGTCTGCCAAGTAGCTTATTATTAGTGGCTTAAGGTTGATGGAAGAATTTTATCTGTTTCCTATCTGTGGCACAAAAACTGCTATAAATCCTATTGTAAGATGTAAGTCTTTCCAGCAAGAGAAGAGCAACTCAGTAATTTCTCTCTGGACACCTGCCTGCTTAAGGGATAGCTTCGTAGGAGAGATTCTTGAGCTCCATACAGAGTCGAGTGTTACAGGCTACTAGCACAAGATGTCTTTTGACTAGGCCTTTTAGCTATTTAACGGTGAATGAAATCAACCCTTGGATTTCCGTGAAAAGTTTAAAGAGGGGCCGTTACCATTCAGCTCAAAATGTCCTCTGCTAGAATTGTGTCTGGTGTCCTCCCTTGGAAAAGAGCCAGATTGCAGACATATTTTTGTGACAAAAATCATTTTGTTGGTGATTTTCCTACAGGAAAGGTGACCTGGCTGCCTCCGCTGACAAGCTGTTGAGCAGTGTCACATCTGCGCGCAGCCCTTACTGTGCTGGGAGGCCCAGGGTTGGCCAGCACAAACAGGGATCAAAGCAGGCCCCGATCAGAAAGGGTTGTGCGGAGCGTGAAGTAGATGTAATGACAGATTTCTTTCTGCTTTTTCAGCCAAAGCTTCCTGCAGATTATTTTAAGGCTGACGTAGCTGAATCGTATTCCTTAAGGCCAGAGAGGTGAGCGCACTATGGAGATGCGCGCTGGTGAGGAATGTAAGCGGTCAAAAACATGAATTTATTGCAGTCACGCAGGTCACCCTGATATGCATTTGCGTTCAGAATATTTTCTTGTGTACTTACGGCTGAACAGTAAGTGTATAGCAGCTGTCTCTCAGTAGTAAAGCTTCCAAGCGTCTGAAGGTGGGGTTTGTTTTATATTGCCATCCACATCGATCTGCGCCTTTCACTCGGGATTCTTCATGTAATGCTGTTGGCTTGCAACCTTTGAGTAAGGCTTCTACAGCTACGAACAGTCCAAAGGAATATCATCCTAGTGACAAGTAAACCATTCCCACCCAGAGAAATCCAGTGTCTTTAACATGCTGGTTTTATTGAGAACAATAATATTGTTTTCAGGAAGTAACTGACTTACAAACAGGCCTTTTTTGTTTGAGTGTTTGACAGGCTGGATCAAATACCTGACTAACAGGTGTCCTATTACTTTTATGGCAGATTAATCTACTTCATTTAAAAATGATAGGGAAAAGGATGGGTTTGTGTGTAGAGAATCTGCTGCAATCTTACATTTTGTTGTCTGTACAACTGTACCTTCTGATTGATTGACAACGTAAGTATGTCAGATTCAGCTCTTCCTTTGGGTGATACTACCAACAACTGAAACCGAGTGCTACTGGTTACGCTTTGCTTGCTTTTCATCCAATTCAATCTTTCAAGAAATCTTTGATAACATCTAATTTCTAGAGCAGCTGTTGCACATCCAATAACTGCCTCCAGATCTCCCATCAACAATTCAGGCATGCCGAGCCCTTCTTCATTATCACCGTGACCACATTCCTATTCTTAGCCCAGATTCTCCCTTGCAGAGCAGCAGCCTACTCCGCTGTGGCAGTAGTCCACTTACTAATTTACAACTCCACCCACTAAATGCCACTGTGAATTATAAACTACTGAAGTAAACCATGTATTTTTAACAGCCTCAATTTTACCATCATGCCTGTTTGTAAAAGTCAAAGATGTTTTTGAAGCGCAAAAATGCTAAGTTGGCATTTCAGGTTATTCTCAGGACATTGGCTGTTCGTCTGCAGTAAGTTTTCATCCTCTGCTTGAGAAAATCAGTACACTAATATGCTGCAAAACACAAACTGTTTTGTACCAACATTTCATTCTTTTTCTAAAGGAAAAAATCTTAAGAAATCTGCAGGAAGAGCCCAACCTCGGAGCTTTCAAGTCTTTGTGCAAATCCTTTGCCAGAGTGCAGGCAAATTTTCCTGATTCTTTCCTAGGCTTTATTTCCAATTTGTCTGGGGTTTTTTACCATAGAGTAGCATATTAGGTCCTGTGTGTTATCAACTGCATAAATCATGGTAATGACATCAATGTTTACATGCCGCTGTTTAGTTTGGGGTGGTTTTTTTTTTTAATTGGGTTGCGTTATAACAGATGACATTTGAACTTCAGTGGAATTTGCTGTAGCAAACTTCACCCCCAATCTGGTAGTCATTTATGTCTACTTAGCTTGAAGCGCACAAGTAACCCCTTGGAGACAGGCAGTGATGCAGAAGCAAACTACTTTTCTTATGGGTTACTTTGTAGAGACAAACAATATAGTTCATGGGTCATCGTGTTTGATAATGATTTGGTAATCAATCTTGTTATATTATGTAAAACACAAAATTCACCTCATATCTGTAATACCCTATCAAAGCTGTGATAAAACTGGGTCACAAATAATGCTGGTTTATTTTTCTTTAAAGTGATAAGGCCGTGTAATTGTTTAAAACCCGCAAGTACTGCAAGCATGTCACGTACGGTTTTAAATAGCCTGTTTCTCTTCTACCTTTGGTGCTTGTTGTCTGCCCACAATGTAGACTGCCTTAATTTTGCAGAACAGTGACATGACAGACAAATAGTGTCATAATAAAATTTCAGAACCTGCCAAGCAATGGTAAAGGATAAGCTCTTTGTCTAGAATATTCTTGAAAATCATCAAACAATGCTACAGCAACTACTACAAAGCTTGCTGGGAGGCTTGGTTGAGAATTGTCACAGGCAGACGAAGTGGTCTAGGATTGATAAATTTTCTTTTCTTCAGTAGCTTCTGGCCTCCATCTTTTTCTGAAACCGCAGAGCTTGAGTAAGGTTTTGGAAAGCAAGGCTGGTGGCTCTGGAAGAGGTTCAGCAGGATCAGACTATCCTGGAGTTAGCGGAAGAGAGCATCTCTGTAGGCGGCAGCCTGCTGCTGGTGGGTTGATAGGAACAATCAGGAGAGAGGAGATTGCCTTTCAATAATATAAAATTAGGTGCTTGCATTTCTCTGGAATCAAGTGGAAGCTGAATGACCTGGTTGATCTTGTAAGAATTTTAACTCTAAATATGTTTTAAACATCCAGTTTATTTCCATTTCAGATAATTCTACTTTTATTAAGTCTTGTTTTCCTAAGATGATGGTTTAGGATAAATTTCAGGTGGATATTTCTGAAGAGGTATAATCCTATAGTGTCTCCATAGAGAAAAATGAAGTTCTGTAAATGGAGATTTCCAATATTATTGTGACATTTACCGATGACGTTCCAACCCTTAGTAATTCAATGCAGTTATACGCAAGCACTGACATTTTATCAAGCATGTGTGATGTGGAAGAAGACATTTAAATACTTCTTTGCCTACTTGTATTTCGTGGGAGATTTCCCCAGGCGGAAGCATTCAGAAGTGGCAGATCTTGCTCATGTCCTGATACAGTGTACATGTATAATAAGGGAAGTGTCATTGCTTTCTACTGACACGTTTCTAGTAGACCCATCATCCCAAGATCTGAAACAAAACAAGCTCCCCCGAATTAAATAAATCCCAGTAACAGAAACAAAAACTCCATGCTGTTGTTTTGCGGAAGATATCCTTTGAATCCTGCTAGGTACTGCTTGTTGATAGCATTCTTGGCATGGTTCCACTCCCAAACTTAGGTGCTTAAGCAATACTCACATCTGCTGGGGGTACTGGGAACAGTGATATCAACTACAGTTCATGTTTTTTATAAACCACTGTTTGTTAGGATTCGGCTCTTCTGGCTTTGGTTACCAAGCTAACATCTGGAAACAGGATGACCTTATGATTTTTATACAATAAGTCTTGTTTCTTTCTAGCAGCCTAATCAATTCTCAGTTCTTGGCATCATATTCAGCTTTGAATGGTGAATGTCAAGAATTGCCTTTCCTGTCTGTCTTCTTACTATATTTAATGAACTAAAACTCTGTGTTAAAATAGGAACTTTGCTCCATCAAGTTCTGCCACCTTTGGAGCACTTTCCAGTATCACGTAATGGAAAAATAGCGTCCCTTTCTCTGAAGGTGTCTTTTGTGAAGGTACTTTATCTCAAGAAAGTATGAAAACTTCAAGTGGCCAAACACCCAGATTTTCACAAGCTCTCTAAGCATCCTTGTGCCTTTTTGGCAAACTTGCATTACTTGTACCACTCTCCACGGTTTCTAAAGGACGCCTTAATGATTTGGTTGCCCTTTCTTTGAAAAATATTGAAACTCTTGAAGCGAGTACTTTCCTTCAAACTTTTTTTCCAGGCAGGTACAAACACATTTTTTAATAATTTTCTAAAACCTATTTTGGAAGTCAGATCAGAGTTACATGAGAAATACCTTCGCACATATTATAGTCTAATGCCCGAGTTTTCTATTGACTGCAGCTGCAGCAGTCCAAGTGAAAATGTAATTTAGCCCCAAGACTTGTTGCTCATTTCCATTTTGTCTTTACTTTCCATCTTGCTGTTTACATTAGCCGTGGAAGTTTCGGAAACTCCGGATGATGTACTTCCCAGGGATTATATGACTCTACAGTGAAGACTTTGTTTTGAACAGCCATTTCATTTTTCTCACAAATGGCACATTTCAGTGACAGCTGTAATTTGGACAATCAAGTACTGGCAACAAGACAATCATGCCAAAAAGACCTCGGGGTGTACTCAGTAATTACTCTCTGGTGCTAATTTTTTGTGTTTGCCTCTAGCACAAGTAGCCCAAATCTTGCAGGAAGAGTCTAACAGCAACTGCCCTCCCCAGCGTCTTCTCTACAAATCTCCTTACTTATTCAGGACCATACTAAATTTTCTTGTTTCTCCTTTTTTGGCTACAACTTATGTTTTAAAATCTTACAGTTATTAGTCTCACAGTATCTTACTTAAATAGGGGGAAAGTGTATTCTACTATATTACCTCCGGGATAAATACCAGTTTACAGTAGTGAACCTCATACTTCATTTTGCATGTCAGACTTCACTTCTTAAAGTATGAAGAGATGCATCTAAGAAATGTACACATGGATTAATTATTTAAAGGTATGTCCAAGGTTACCTGATTTGATTCCAGATTTTAGTGATTTAATATCTGCTTCGGTCTGGGATGATATAAATTGAGTGCTCCCAACAGGAGATCATAACGAAGACTCATACACACTTGCAAGGTTGTGTAAAAGAGCATATGGATTACAGAAATCCCTCCAAGGTGAATGCCCAAGCAGTTGGGTTTGGATGGATGGCTAGATGTGGGATGGATAGTTTTAGGTACAATGTCTGACTGTGCTGTCAAGTTGCTCTGAGAATGAGATTATTTCTTTTATGATAGATGAGGCCTCTGGTGGGGCATGTGATGTGATCGGAATTCCTGAATTATCTTACCATTGTGTGTATTTGATTAGCCATTCAGAAGCTTAAGTTCTTGAATCTAAAAATCTGGAATTAATTATCCTTGCTTAACGTTTATCACACTGGAACGGATTAATCATCCTTTGAACTAGATTATTTCCATACTGGTACATTACTCAAGATTAACTCAGACTTAGAAAAATTTTATTAACTCAAAATCCATAGACCATTAATAAAGGCTTCCTGGGTCAGTACCAGTCTCAGACATTTCCTTCAAAGCAGTAAACTGCTCTCAGTAAACTGCTCAGTTTATTCTGCTTCTGCCGTGGCTTTTGATGGTGTTCTGTTTGCTCCTGGAAGGTGCTCCCAACTGCTGTTAACAGAGGGCGTGTTTCCAGTGCTCAGGGATGGAGGTACACATGGTGGCAATTCACAGTCCCCCTCTTGGATGAGAAAAGTGCAGACATGTAACGCGTTTCAGGCATGCACACAAAACATGTAAAAAAAAAAAAAAAAAAAAAGGAGGGAGGTTGTGAACAAAGTGAGAGTGTGAATGTTTGCGGTTGCAGCTATTGTGCCCTCATTTCAACATAGGCTCCTTTTGTCTGGCAGACCTGCTGTTCCTAGCCAAATGAAATGATGCTCTCATACAGAAATATCTTGGAATGCTTGGTTTCATTCCTCTCCTTCCCCTCCCTTCCTTCTTTAAAAATAGTGTTTGCACACAGTTTCGTGGGAAACTCGCAAATTTGTGAACTTCGGTATCTTTACATGGAGGTTGTACACAACTTTTCCCACACACCTTCAGACATATTATTGTTCTTCATTGAGAAGAAATGAAGACAAAAAGTCGGGTTTAATTCTTATTACAGAATCTTACAGTGTCTTGTATTAAATGAAGCAACTCCTATGCTCAGTCTCTATCTGATTCATTTTTTGATATTCTAACAGTACCTGTTGGAGCTAATGGCCAGGGTTTTATTAAAACTCCACGGGAGTTTTGCCAGTGACATCAACATGGCCAGGACTCTGTCATATACTTTTCTACTCAGTGTACGTGAAGAAAAAGTCTGTAGCTGGTTTCTGAAGCTGGGATTTTGTTTGATTCAGAACTATAGAGAATTGTGGACCAATTCAACCTGGCCATAAACAAGTTCAGCACCTTTTTAGTCAGTGCTCCTGTTCCTGATCCTTAGCTTGGCCACTTGAAAATACCTGTGTTAAGTGCTCACAGAGCCCATAGGACAAAAATAACTTCCACGCATTAAGCCACTTAAATCTGTCAAAGTGAGAAATTATTTTACCCAACGTAATTCAACGTTTGAATTTGGCAATTTCAGTGACATCTTGCACCACATATCGTGTTTCTTAAATATGTCCCTAATGATGTAAAATTCATAGGGCAAGGCACCTGGTAACCATCTGACAGTGTCAAGGCATTTGATACTTATTTTAGAGCTCTTACTGTTCCACTGTGTAAAATTTAGTATTGCCATCTTCATAACTGATGTGCATATGAGCTGGCAAATACAAAATTTATATTTGGACTGCACACCTGTCTGCGGGTGGCTATTGACTATGGCCATATTTTTGAGATTAGAAACAACAGGCACAGTGTTCCTATGAACGCCTCTCAAGAACATATTGCTGACAGCTGTTTTATTCACTAAGTACTAAAACATTAAAAGAAGCTATATTTAGATTCCTTTAAATAAATAATCAGGGGGAGTTGTAGGTCTTAACATAACCTTAAACTCTGTGAAACCAGATGATAAATTGGGGTTGACTCTCTGGAGCATCTGCTCAAGAAAAAGGATGTTGAAGAGCCTTTCAGTATATTAACCTCATTAGCTGAAACCATTCTTCTTAATGAGTATATTGATCTTATAAAAGAAAGGAGGTAATGATCAAAATTGGTAAAATTAGATGAAAATTCTGCTCACACATCGAACAGTAAAACTTTATGTAAGGCCCCCAGGAAATCCCAGACTCGCAGCCAATACCCGGGAGGAAATCACCCATTTGTTACTCTCCTTTATTCTTCCTGAATACTCACTGCCTATCAGACTTAGCTCATGTGCCTCCATTTGCCTTGAGATGATCTAGGCTTCATATGTGGGACAAAGAAACTCTTGTAAGGCTGTGCTTGTAAGTGAACAGGCTTTAATTTTAGGAAAATTGCATCCAGTGCATATTGCAATGTTAGCAGCTCAGGCACATGCCATTTCCTGCGTCTCTCCCAGCAGGACATCCCAGCAGACTATAATAATTGGAAAAAATGGGACTATAGTATTGTGAAAAGAAAATTCTGCAGGACCAAATGCCCATGTGTCAGACTACTTAAGAAGGTCCAGTAAGAATGCTGGTGAGAGGCATCAACTCTCTTTCACCCTTGAGAAACTGTCCTGCCCCACCAAAGACATCCTCTGAACTGCAGGCATAGCCAGCCATGGTAAGCAAAGAAAAGCCAGCTCTTTTCTTCCTGCCTTGAGGATCAAGAAGAGCTGGAACCATCTGAGCAACCCTTTGCTCTTACTTGGCATGGGATAGCCCATGCCTTGCATCATCAGTGGTGGTTGGGAAGAAGCTTTCCCCGGGGAAGCACAGTTTGCCTGAATCTGAGAGGCTTCTTTGCCTTCCTCACAATTTCAAATAGACTTTCAGAGATGGAGGGCTTGCAAACTGGAGAAAACTGGACAAAGCAGATGTTTATCTCTGGTTTTTCAGTGACAAGGAGTTCATTGCAGTCAGTAAGGCCAGGAATCAGTCCTGTAGGATAAATACCAAGCACCTGGCTGAACCTAGAACTTTGGTTTCTTCCTTCCCATCCCCAAACCCCCAAATTTTGAGGAATTTTTACATTTTCCAAACATAGGTGCATGGTAGGACCTGGGCGGGTGGGCCAGTGCACTCACACAAGATCCAGCTTATGCCTTGGAAAATGTTGGTATGACTTATTTTTAAAAAACAATTTGTCATTCAGTTCAACCTTGTGAATGGTTTCTGTGATCTTTTCAGCTGTGTGCTAGGAATGAAACGAGATCCCTGCGGCTGCTTGTTCGTTACTCTCGTGCCCGAACATCTTGTTTGTCATGGAGTTGCTCGTTAAAGCTACCATCGCTTTCCAGGCAGCTCTACAGTCTGCCTCTTCCACAGCTGTTGCTCTTAGAAGAATACTTTCAGGTGCAGAATCATTTTAGTGGAGTTAATAATGTGTATTCACAGTCAGAATAATGGAAATAACCTACTTTGCCATAGAGGTATGACAGCAAAACGCCCCCAGAGGGACGTTGTTTGGTTCAGTTTCAGGAAAGCATTTATTATGTCTTTGGTCTGCATGCTTCTCATTTTTTCTGCACAATGTAAGGGTTTACATCATTGTGATACTTATGGTGGTTTATGTAGGAATATTCCTGGTAGTATTGTTTTAGTACTAGCACTGGAAATGGGGGAGGAAATGAAACAAAGCTCAAGATTATTTCTGTCTTTTATCTGCATGAATTCTCAAATCAAGTTGATTCTGTTCAAATTTCTAAAACATAGTTGCCCTCCTATGGGTATCATGATTAAACTCTCTAGGCTGCAGTGTCACAGTATCCAGTGAAGTGAATTATAGGGCCAAATTATTAATAATTTGTGATAATAGTGGTACCAGAAATGGCCATAACAATTGCCAGTTGTGAAAAGTTTGGCAGCTTTAAAGATCCATGGAAAGGTCTCAGGGCAAATGGAAGAAGGCTCGATTATTCTCCATCCTGCATTACGCTACATATCAATCCCTTTTCTATAGTAAGTTAAAGCTGATTTGGGCTAGATGTGATTTATGTCATAGTTGTTTCTGCCAGATGTTAATTTAAAAAAATTGTTTGCTTAATATCAATAAGTGGTTCCTGCAGATTGCCTTTAACCATCATATGCGATTATATATATTTTCATATGTATATCCAGAGCTCATTCACAGGCTCCCCAACATAAAACAAAGAATGCATTGATGTGAAAAAAATGCTGTAGTCGTCTAGGGAATACAGCTGTATTAAGCCATTCCCAGAGAAGGTGTAGGCTCCCCGTTTATGATCAGTATTCAAAGCAAGTGCTCACATACGTGTCGTAATTTTAAGAGCTTTTACACATTTCCTGCCACAAAACTTGCAGGTTTCCAGGACCACCCAATCTTTGAAGATACACGTGAGCAATCGAGAATATCATTTTACCCCAAATTCGTTGGAAATGAAACACAGTCCCAGCCAGTTCCTCATCATGTGCTCTTTTCTCTCAGGTCTCAGACTCTCAGCATGGCAGCAGGACCTCAGCTGTGGAAGGTTTTTGCGCTCCAAGCGAGCGGCTGCCTCACCTCTGGTTCTGCACCGCTGCTCTGGTTTGTTCGTGAATCCCTGGCTCCTGTCTGCAGGCAGCTTTTGGAGAGGTGTTTGACTGGAAATAGAGCCAAGAGTGGCCTTTTGCTGCTACACCCAACCAGCGTAGCGGTGCATCCTTGGTCCTTTGGAAATCAGCGGGGGACAGCTGCATATTAGACGAAATGTGCATATTTTTTAAACGCCCCCAACATCTTGCTTCTGATTTTGTTTCTAGCACTCCATAGTAAAATGCTGATTCTTATCCCCACAGGTAGCGACGGTGCTCTGAGGTAAGCGTAAACATTTTCGTGACTATATATCATTGCCTTGCTTGCTGGTTTTATTCATGGATGCACTCTTGCGGGAATTATCATAACCAATAACCAGAGCTGACTGAATCATAGATAATTAATCCAGCGATGACAACCAATTTCTGTCTAGTGTTAGCTTTGAACTTTTGTCAGTCTATAAAACATAATGAAACATTTGTGATCTCATTCTGGTGGGGAGAAACTCCAGATCAAAAGAAACTCTTTTATGTTTCCTTCATTTTATTATTCACGGTTTTAATTCTAGAGGCTCTGGCCCATCGGATGAAGATGCTTAATTAACAGTTAGCGAGCTGTGTTGATTTCAGTGAAATCCTTGAAGAACTTACTTCAAAGATGCCAGATGGACTATGTTTACAGCTAAATTAGCAACCTGGATCTATTTTTAAGTGAAGATCCTTAAAAACTATATGTGCATTTGCAAGAGGGAATTAAGAATAGGCTGTGATAAAATTAAAAGGCATGAGAGTTAAATATACAAATATACAAATAAATAAATACATGAAGTGTGCCATTGCACTGCACTTTAAGCTGAGCATCGCTGACCCCATTTTACTAAACGTGCTCTCTCCTGCCTACCGACTACGTTCAGCGATACCTGAAATAAGTGTTACCTTAATGCTGTCATATTCCACTGGCCTGTGTAATAAAAAGACTCTGGTCCATAAATCAATATTTACCTCTCAGGGTGCAGATGATGCTGGCACAGCCTGGGCTCCTGCCTGTGGTGCCGATGGGGCAGCAGTGACCCTGCGGATCATTCGCAGGGGTTTTCGGCAGCCCTCCGGCCGGTGATGGTGCCAGTGCCGCATGGCGCTGACCAAGAGGATGCTCGGCGGTGATGCAGGGGAGGGAGAGGAGCAGCCACTGTGGAGCTGGGCCACGTCCCAGTGCAGGGAGCGGGAAGGGGAGGGCAGAGCCCCAGTGTGAGGCTACGCACCCCTGGGACCAGGGGAAACCAGTGCGCCCAGTGAGTGAAACCAGGCCAAGCAGTGGAGTGAGGACAGACCTGTGCCGTTCCAGTATAACCACAGTGACACTCAGGCAGGACTTTTCCCCTTTTCCAGCCTACAGTTATCCTTCTAGCAAAGCTAAAATGTGAGAGAAATAAATATAAACTTCACACCTGGAGGTAGTTTCCACTAGATATATATTCTTTTGTCACAGGACAAAGAAAAGGGACCATGCAAAAGACTTTGAGACAACCTTTTCCTTGTTTTTATCTCGTGGTTTGCATTTTTGTGTTGACCTACACCCACCAGTGCACATTTCATTTTTGGTTAGCACACAAACATTGCTCTCAAAGAACACCAGGAAGAAACAAACAAAAAAAAAGTATTTATTTTATAACAAAGCAAAGCCCTGCACCTCCTGGAAAAGTGAAAACTCTGGACAATGTCGGTCCAGACAGTCTCCCATTTCTTTCTGAACAAGAACGGTACAGAGGAAGCACAAAGACTTGATGCGTAAACAGCAACGCGAAGTCCAGCAGAAGCGTAAGCAGAAAAATCAAACCGAACGTTGTAGGCCTGGCCATCACAAGTGCCGCTTCTCTGCTGGCTGGGTGAGAGACCATCGTCAGGTACGGTGGGAAGACAGTAGAAGCTCTGTAGAAACACTTGCCTTCGAGCATCAGAGCAACACTCACCGGGGAGGTGGCCTGAAGAACCACCTCAGAAAAATATCAGAACATTTCTGTGTTGGCTTGTTCTAAATTGTATGTCTGATGTACTCGCTGTCGGCTTTTCAAAACTAACTGCTGGCCCCGTTATTCCCTCCAGTGAACTAAAGGCTCCTCTCCCTCTTATGCACATATGATTTAAAAAAATCCTACTGGATTATTATTACTAAAAATTCAACTGGTGTAAAAACTAGGAGTCATTCAGTTCCCCAGTTATTAACGCTGCGTGGATACCGCTTGATAATGCACTAACTGATAGAAATGCACCTCTGTCAGTAAAGGAAAAGCCTTTCCTTCTCTGACACAAGAAGGATTTCAAAGTATTTGCTGTATTGCAGGAGTGAAATCTTATTCAGAAAAGCAGTTCCTTGGCTGATCTTGGCCGATCTGACACTTCAGCCATTTCAGATCTTCTCTTCCCTGGGCCTTTGTGGCTTACACCCTGATTTTCCACTGTATGCCAAAATACTGACACTTCAAGGAGGGTAGGAGAAATGTAAAAACCCTTCTGTGGTGGCTGATGGTTTCAGCCCTTCACTTCAGACTATTTATGACAATTTATGCTAACTAACTTACTGCTGCTGCTGCCATCCCACTACGATTAATAACACAAAGCGTGCTGCTTTTTGCTGAAAGACCTATTCCAGTGTGGCCCAGGCTACCAGCCGGGAAGAGCCTCCAAAGGAGGTTATCTCTCAAGGTGAATATGGAAGGTCATCGGAAAACCAAGTTAATGTTCTGGCTTCCATTCTGTCAGGTTTCAGTAAATCAGGCTTGTCAGCTGCAACTTTTCTCCACTGTCAGAGACGAGATAAAAAATTCAGGGGACGCGTTACTCAGTTACGCACAGCCACGGAAGGACGATCCCAGTGGTAACGAAGGGGTATGTTACGGGGGAAGGCGCAGAGTTCTTTGTGCTCCACGTCTAACAGAAAATGGTTTGCATGGAAAACTGTAAATAAAAGAGCATATGGCTCAAATTACACCATAAGCGCTAAACAAATCTGAAACTGTAAACATTCTCATGGCTTAGACCTTCTTAGCAACCTTCTGCTGCCTCTGGCATGAGCTGATGGCTCCATTAAATGTTATTTTACTAAGAGAGTTGCTTTAGTTTTGAAGGTTTAGGTAAGAAAAGTGACTCGGTGGCTGTGAGAGGCTTCTCGGCACCGCTTGCACATCCCCACATGTAGGAGGAACGGCCAGTCCAGTCCCTGTCCTGAAAGGCTTGGAGCAAAGGGGTGGTTGTGTGACAGCGGGAGATGCCCCAGCTCCAGCTGTGCTGGAAACAGGGAGCAGGAGCTTGTCTTCAGGATGGAGCTGCCTCCGTTGAGTCACATACCTCTTTCCACAGGTATGGATTATGTCCTCCCGTGCAGAGGAACCTTTCTCAAATCTTTTAAGCTGTTGCCAATTAACTGCAAATCTTATTCCTGAAATGTCTGGAGCTCCCAGCTGGACTCAGACAAATAAAAGCCCTGCGATGGTGTTTCTGGAGTACTTTTCATTAGCTAAGTGTATCCTATGGTAAGGAGGATCATTACCTGCACTGTGCATTACTCCAAAATACACTCGATTTTCAGCAAAATCATCATTAAAATTTATTAACCCTAGGGAAAATTTTTCAGTGGAATCTTTGCAGATCATTTAGTATTAGTAACATCTCTCTAATGAACAGCACAAACCAGCTTCTGCTGATGCTCTTACTGACCTGAATGATTTAATTTTATGTTTAGAGCACTTCTTTATTAACTATTATTTATTATGAATAGGAATCTCATGTGTGGCACAATAACTCTGTACAATGTTCTGAAAATAAAAGACACATGTTGCCTTGACAAAAATCTTTACAGCAGAAGGAATCCCTTAAGAGTTTTGTAGCTTGTAAAGCCAAACAGAGAAAAATGTTTTATTTCTGAGGTGGAAAAAAAGAGGTTTTAAAAAAATGTTTTAAAAAAATTCTAAAATCTTCAGATACTTAAAAACGCGGTCCTCCAAACAGACATTAGTAACTGTAAATGTGCTGAGTCCTCTGGAGTACAAAGTTAATTTCACTAGGCAGTAGCTAACTAAAAAGAAATGTAAGACTATGAGAAAACAAGTGAAAATTTCACATACTTCATCCTCTTCATTAATAATTACTGACAGCAGAATGACGTTCGCAATTACCGGGAATGTCTTGCCAAGGCGGGACTCTGAGCTCTTCTTCACTTTGGTTAAAAGGTTCCACATTGTTTCTATCTTCTGCATGTGACTTTTTAAATTTACTTGTGCTTTAGTTTTAGGAGGCTGAGTCCCAAAGGGCACAGCTTGCAAGTGAAATATATCTCTGGAGTATCACACTTAGGATAGATGCTCTCAAGTCCTCGACGGTGAAATGTCAAGAGGGAGGTCCACCCTTGACCAGGTCTGGGCACAGAGCTGCTTCCCTGGGACCCCAGGAGCCACTGCGCCGGTAACCAGCCACCGCAAAAGTATCCTCAGAAGCAGCTGGAAACGTAAAGGCAGGCTCCGACATAGCTTTTTGCAGCCTGACAGGAGTTTATCCCCTCTCGCGCACACCTGATGTGTATTTACGTGCTGTAGAATGTGGAAAAGTAAAAGCTAAACATATGGACTTAACCCATTTCACCTCAAGAGGTGAAAAGTAGGTGTTTAGATATTATCAGGTCTGTAGCTGGCAGATGTATACACACTGTGTAAATCTCCTGGAACAGGAGGCACCTGGCGTGGAAAGGCATCCTCTGGGAGCAGCCGGCAGAGCCCAGCAGATGCCTGTGCCTGCCCAGCGCCGTCAGCCCCGGAGGGTGGGCAGCCCGAGGAGGAGGAGGACTCGCACAGATACACGACATGTCCATGGAGAAGCTAGTAACATCCCGGCATGAAATATTCGCGTGCTCTTTCAATGCGCATGTGCAAAAAGATCCAGGGGAGAAAAAGCTGCACAGGTGCAAAAAGATCCAGGGGAAAAAAGCTGGGGCTCAGTCTTTTTTGCACGGCGTGTTTCAGGTTTCACCGAACACTGCACAGTGGCCTGCCAGTAGAGGAATCTCCTCAGTAAATTATATTTTGAGTAGCAATGCCACCTTTAGTGAGACAAACGTGGGTTATCAACCAATTGTCCTATCTTGGCCTCAGACTCAGTTTAGCTACGCAAACCCAGGACTGGAAGGCACGCAGCAGGATGGGTTTTTTGCCGTTGTTCAGCCCAGCGCATGGTATTTTGTTCAGGAGAAGCATTTTTTATTTCTGCAGGTCCCAGGAAACCGCCAGTACCACAACGTATATCATATTGGAAGATACCGTGATGATGCCCAACATTGGATGTAATTCTGAACCTGCTTTGAAATGTGCCATTTACGTTCACCTTGGTATAGGGCGTACTCATGTTGTGGCCCGAAACAGGGCTGCACCTGCTCACCCCGATGCATTTATCCATCTCTCGAAATGCTTCATTAGCAGTTGTTGATGCTACTTTAAAAGGTGCTCACAGGCAGGTGGCTTTACCTCATAAATCACTTCAGCATAAAGATGGATGTGCTTCACGCAGAACTGGAGTTTGTGCCTTCTTTCCTTGCTTACTCATATTAGCAGGAACGTGTATGCAAATTTCCTCTCTCCCAGCAGCTACAATAAATTGCTCTTGGGCACTTGAATCCCTTCCAGCTTGATTTAGAAGTTCAAAAGAAATGGAAATGTGTATATTCCCCCCCAAAAAAGCTGGGGCAGGGGAAGTTGACTGCTTGGGTAAAGGTTTTAACCCCATGCTAGCAGTTTTTGAAGGTGCTACGGTTTTGATGAGATAGGGCTGTCTTCCCCCCACCCCCTTGTATGTTCAATAAGCCAGAAGAATGTAAATAACACAGATATGAATAAGAAATAAAATATAGACTGATGATGGCATGATAGTCCTTGCTATGAGGGCTGAGAGAGTTGGGCTTGTTTAGCCTGGAGAAGGCTGAGAGGGGATCTAATCAATATGTACAAATATCTCAAGGGTGGATGTCACGAGGACAGAGCCAGACTCTTCTCAGTGGTGCCCAGCGACAGGACAAGGGGCAATGGGCACAAACTGAAGCAGAAGAGGTTTCAGTTGAACATGAGGAAGAATTTCTTCACTTTGAGGGTGACAGAGCACTGGAACAGGCTGCCCAGGGGGGCTGTGGAGTCTCCTTCTCTGGAGATATTCAAACCCCGCCTGGACGATGTCCTGTGCCCCCTGCTCTGGGTGACCCTGCTTGAGCAGGGGTGTTGGACTGGATGATCTCCCAAGGTCCCTTCCAACCCCTGCCAGTCTGGGATTCTGTGATTCTGTGATGAGAAACAGCCTCAGCAGCAGCCCTGGGCAGAGCTCCAGCTGAGCTGTGTTGTCTCTAATTACAAGTCCAAACTATCAGCTGGTTTCCCCAGGCACCCCCCAGGCCCGGGGCAGACCCCCTTGCTGCTGGGATGTTCCTCTGCAGAGCTGCTGCTCTTTGGCTGGGTGAATGCTGGCCCTGGGCAGCTATTTTGGGTGTCTATCTATAAGTAAGGCTGTTATTACACGTTGCAGCTGGAGCGTCATGCTCAGTGGGGTCAGCATGTTTTTTACAAAGTTGATTCTTTGTAGAGCAGTGTTGGGGCTATTTTTGTCTTTTGGGGGAGAAATGGATGTGCTTCATCCTGCAGTTTCTGATGGTTGGTTGAATGCAGCTGTTAACGCAGATCTTGCATGCGGATGGGGGCTTTGAGTCCTTTGTTTCTTCTCTACTATTTCCTTTCTCTGCCATGATACTCACGTGTGAATGCTTAGAAACCCATTCCATGCAGGTAAACAGGTGGATTTGCAATCTCAGTGCCCTGCCACTGCATGCGACGGTAGCTGTAGTCGTGCGTGTGAGTATCACAAAGTGTTTGCACACAAGACTTGTGATTGCAGATGTGTGCTTGGGCTTTTTTACTGTCCTTTCTCCCTTGTAGTCTTGGTGTAGAATAAGGAAAGAAAACCAGAGTTATTGCTTTGTTGTAAAACTTTGGAAAACATCTGTGAGAGTGGTACGCTTATGTTGTGTGTCGCTGCTTATGCGATGCACCGTTCCTTCCCCTCTGTCAGTGGCAGGATATTCAGGAAAGGAAACCCAAATATAAACTTTGGTTCCTGTAGCTAGTGAAAAGCAAAAAAAAAACAAAGGTCCAATAGGTAAAATTGACAGTGCACAGTGTTGTTTCCAAACCCTCCCCATTAACTACCTTAGCACGCAGCAAATGACAGATGAAGCAGAAGAACTTTTTCTGCCCATCCTGGCAGTGGGCAGCTTCGTACCCTGAGCCTCCACTGCTGAAGTCAGCCACGCTACGCCGCACAGAGCCGAAGTTCTGCATTATAACTAAATCCCAGCAATCTGTCTCGAAACTCATCTCAGTTGGGAGAGATCAAGGTGTGTCTGCGTCTCCAGCACAGGCTCTGTGCTCGGAGGGGGATGCACGGGGTCGGAGCCATTCCCCCAGATCCTCCGGTGTCTGAGTGATTTAGCTTTGTGCGAACAAGCAAAGCATTTGGGCTTCTGCCTGCTGAAATAGGTCCTCGTTTTTCTTACTCTTTGCCTCAACCTGCATCATTGTGAGGATCAGTTCAAATAATTTAAAGCTTTCTCCAGGTATGTCTTGCTAGCTCAGATACATTTTTGGGTGCTGAGCAGCTCAGCTTGTCAGGAGATGAAAGCGTTCTGATCTATTAAGAACTTTCTTTGCCATGTTAAAAATATGGAATATATTCAAGTGAATACAGTATCAGAAAACCCCCACATTTTTCTGCCTTTAAAGGCAAGATGTTCTTGGTTTGTTTCAGAAAGCTGGGAGGCCGGTGGGGCCAAACTGGCTGCTGAGACAGACACAAGAATAACTTTTATTTAATACAATTTTACTCACTAGTAAGATCACAGACTTTATCCTGCAGATTGATAAGAAATGTTATGGAGCTTTTACTGCTTTCAACAGAAAACTCTAAGGGTCGCGTGTAGATTTTAGACCAGAAACTTCTCTGAGAGCAGCCGGTGAGCGTATGGCATGTTGCAGAGCATTCCCATCTCATCTCACGCCGTGTCCGGGGCAGAGGGGCCAACACTGTGGCCACGGGAGGCACACGTTTAGCTTGCTTTTGGGCTGTCCCCACAGAAAAAGCAACACTCAGTGGCAGGGCAATCAGACCTGCCCTACTGAATCTGTAGCAGATGAGTTGAAACACTGGCACGTTGGTGCGTGAAGGTAATCTTGGGACTGCTCACTAAATATTGTGTTAACTTTCATCCCGGCTCGCCACTGGCAGTATTTCCATTCACTGAGCTGGGAATAAAAATGTCTCTGCTGGTCTTGAAAAGTCAATGAAGAACTGCAAAATAACTAATCCGCTGACTCTGGAGTAGCACTACTATTCCCCACACACACTGCAGGGAATAAAATGAGGGTGAATTTACCTCTTCCTCCTTCAAATTCGTCACTCAGCAAGAAACTATTATAGGACAGCGTTCCCACTGTTTTGGCATGGTTGCTATATTACTTGCTTGTTCTGGGAGTATCATTTTGGTAACCTAGGAAAGGAGCAGTGGGATCTTTGAAGAAAGAGGAGCTCTAAAGGAAGGGGAGAGATCTTAAATGTTGTGTTTTGGTGAAAGGAGGCTTTGTTCTGTGGGACAACTTGAATTGTAAAAAGGTTACTTAAAGAAGGCCTTTCTTCGTAACTGCTTGCCTGCTATTTACTTCCCGCCAAGGCGTCCGAGCGTGCTATTTAATTCTCCCCCGCGGCGTGGGGGGGGTTGTGTGGGGCTGACCCAGCGTTAGGACATGAGTGTAGGAAGAAATGAGGTAAATGGTGGGTTTTCAGCCCTGCTCTGTGCCACCCGCTGTGTCCAGCAGCGGTGGCGTCTGGGCACGGGTGCGGCTGTGGCCGTGGCTGCGGAGGCGTGGGTGAGCCACAGTCATGTGCCGGGGCAGCCCCGGGAGCCAGGAGGCTACGGGGGGCAGGAGGTGTCCCCCGCTGTCACCGTGTCCTCGCCGTGTGAGAGCGGGCATGAACTGCCGTAGGGACTTCTGCTCCATGGTGAGCTTCAGCCAGGGGAGAAACCCAACTTTTATTTGCTGTTGATATAATCAGAACTGCCCTCAAATTAAAGGAATGTTTTGAAAAAGCAAGGCCTTCAGGAAGAGGCAAAGTGTGTACAGAAAAGAGCAAAAGGTTTTATTAATTGCAATCCAACAGTGTGCCTCCATCCCTATTTATCCAGGGGTATTCCCTGCTCTTTCACATCCAACCAGTTTAAAAATGCTTTGGGAGGCAAATATCCCTATGTCCCCGTGCCATTGGCAGGAGCAGACAGGCTCTTCCAGAAGCTCCAGTGTATTGAAACCAGTATCCCATGGCAAACTGGAGGTGACTGGTGCGTCACTTAGGGTTCACTATGGGTTTTCGATTTATTCCTGGAACAGGAGAAAAAAAACAGGACTCGGAGCAATCAGTTACCCTGCACGGAGCTCCTCTTTCATCCAAATTGATTTCCTTCCAATGGTGCAAACTTTGGGACAGCTGCATCATACAGGGATTTAGGTAAAAGAAATTGCTGAAAGCTCTCTCAGCTTGCCCAGTGGGCCTGCACTGACACCTGCCTAAAGGAGTAAAATGGCAAATATCCCACCTTGCTCCCTTCTCACTGAGCGAGGTTTGCCAGGTCTGTGCCAGGAGAAGGGCTGTTTGCAGCTGTGTACAGTGACTGTACACGCGGTTTGTAGCTGTGTACAGTGACTACTGTGCAATGGGATTTCACTTGGAAGTGGCGACGTATGGGACGCGCGTGGAGCCCGGGGTGCTGAGCGGGACGACGCTGCGGGTCGGAGCCCCACGGCTGCACACCGAGGAGCTGGTTGCTGGTTGTCAGCAAACCCGGGGGAACTGCCGCTCTGCAAGCTCCTGTCCTGCGGTGAAACACAGGGCAACTTGAACTCTTTTTGTATCACGGTGAAAATGTATGTGCCAGTAATCCCCTCTTTTCCCCCAAACTACTGTATGAACTCAGTAAGCCTTGCACTTGAGCTTAAACCCTGTCTGCGATCTCCCTGCTGTCTGTAAGACCCTGGAAAGCTGTGGATAGGACGTTTCAGCAACACAGGAGCCCCTCACCATCCCATCCAAATGCAAAAGGTGTTTCTTCCAGTCCTCTTCCCCTTGCCGAGGGCACGTGGGCAAAGACCGTGGGGATGTTGGGAACGGGGGAACCTCTCACTTTTGTAACGGCACCCATTGCAGGTGCAAGGCCACTGCTTGATCCGTGGGCAGACGTGCCGTGCCCCCTCCTTCCTTCCTTCTATAAATGGTTTTCTCCTTGATTAGCGGTCTGTCTCACCACTTCTGTTTCAATGGCCTAACTTAGAGCAGGGCTACAAATTTGCATCCCTACAGCCAGCTCAATGTCCTTAATTATATGTGTCTTTATATGTCTAAGGAAAATTTCAGGTTTTCAAATGGATGGAGGAAAGGTTTCTATATTTGTAGGGCTATGCATTTTTCCCATGTAGTATTTCCTGTAAAGACATCTGGGGCTGATTCTCATTTATGGCAAGGCTGCTTTACATGAATGCAAAAGGGATTTTGAAGCATGAATAATGGTGTTTTCTGCTAAAGCAATGCTGGGGGACTGGCAGAAGTGGGAAACCCATCAAAGTCCGAGTGCAGTGGCCCTGCTCTGAGATTCGGTTGCTGGAACCACCTCCACCCTCCCTGCACGGGATGCTCAGATGCACTTCTCGTGGAAGTCATGTTTGTAACAGTGAAGGAGTTGTCTTGCTTATCCTGGTTTTGAGAGAGGGATAAAAGGGGAGACCCCCCCCTTCCAACCCAGTTCCTTGCTGTAAAGCGTTTATTCATTGTTCATGACAGAGTTCGTTACAAGCTTCCCATTGTACCTGGCCCTTTGAGCAGCGTTTGACCATGCAAAAAGCATCATGGCAAGATGTGCCTTGGAGTCTTGCCTACTGTCAGTCAAACATCATCTCTTCGTGTTCTTCTCAAATGTGCTGTGTTCCCTGGGCTTGCTTATAGTACTTGCACAGACACTTTTTTTCCTTTTAGTTTTTTTTCCATAAATAATCTGTGCAAAGATCACCAGCCACAAATTGTTGCTGTTTGCAGAGTATCTGTAGTATTTTCCCATTCCAATCAGCTTCCTACAAGAAAGTCACAGTTCAGTCTTGTCTAGAATGAAGAGGAAACATGACGCAGCTTACACAGCTTTCTCCCTGTTTTTAATGTATCAACCACAGTCTTTTCCATTTCCTCTTCTAAAACAAGGCTGGAAAAGTCATCAAGAAGATGCATTCATTGATTTTAAAAAAGGTTGTTGAATCAGGAAATGAAATGGAAAAGTAATTTATGCTAGATACTTTCTGGTGTCTTTTACTATGTAACATTCCAGGAGATGGTTCCTTTGCTTTGTCACCAGTTCAGTTCTGTCCAAGTCCCAAGCCAGACATCCATATTTAATATGCTTTATAGATGTCAACTTTTTTTGTTGGATCATTTAATTACCCTTCTATTACAGACACATTATCCTAGCAAATAATGAAAAGTACCTGCTGGCTAAATGAAAATGCCAGATGCAAAGAATTTTTGTTCATTTACCAATGCCTTGTAAAGAATGACAATACTTCCTCTGATTATTTTTTTTCTTGTTAATGTCACTTGTTGGCCAAAGAAGTGTTCCTGAGTAATAACTGCTCCTTTCCTTTTTACTGGATGAGCTGAAAACAAAAACCCAAAATGAAGATAACTGCCAGGGAATTCAGCAGGTCTGATTTGACTCTTCTCAGTAGGGTAAATCTTGGATATCATCATGGAAATCAGTGTAGTTAGCGGGGAACAAATTTAAGTGAGGACAGAATTGGTTGAATGTACATGAGAAATATAAGCAGCTGAACTGAGTAGTGACTGCACTCTCAATGACATTTGCCTTTGACTCTGGTGTCCACAGGACCCACCAAATCTGTTTCACCAAAAGCAGCCCATGATCCAGCAAGGCACGACAGGCTGAAACCTCAAGTTTTACCATTTCCACTTTTATGTTGGCCTGATACAGTTCTGAATCTTTAAAGGTTGAGGTATTTTGGTTACCAGTGGAGTTTTCTCCATGCTGTTTCCCATATGCAACTTTCATGTTTAGCAAAGGGAAGGTCCTGGTTCAGAGACTCCAGGTGAGGAACAGGCAAAGGTCTTCTGTGGTGAAAACGCAGCTCAGCCCAGAGGCTGCTGAGAACGTGGTCCATCTGCCTCTGGATCTTCACATCAGGAAGCTGTAAAGCAGCCTCAATTGCAAGGTCCTGGAAGTAAACCACTCATCCTTCATTCTCCCAGAGAAAGCAAAGAGTGTCAGGTTCAGGGTGAGAAACCCTTTCTCCATAAAGAGGTTGATGTCCTCCCAAATATGTGTGGCATTGCTAACTTCTAAGTTAGGCATGTATCTTCTTCCAGATTTAAAAGGGTTTGAAGTTGTTTGTATAAAGCTATGGAGTCTATAAACTAACCTTTCAAAGGTTTGGGGCAAACGTACTCTTACAATTTTTCTTCGCTTGCGTGACAGGTCTGCAAAAAAAGGCCTGAAAGGTTATTCCAGTACAGAGTAACACCTAACAGTGGAATTAGCCATTCTCTAGAGCAGTCACATCTAACTATAACATCTAAAAAATCTTGTCTTAGTACCTGAAAAATCAAAGAAGGAAAAGTATCTTTTCAGTAAATATTTGTACTTCTGTGACCTCTGAGGTCTTCCCAAAGAAGCTGTTTCAACAGCTAGCATTTTCATGCTAGGTTTTCCCCCCACCCTGGATCCTTAGGATTTTTTTTTCTATTCCTATCACAGGCACACAAATATTTCACCAAAATTGACTGTGAATCTTCCTGCCCTGAAATGCGTTCGGTTTGGGACGGTGGTGTGTGGCTGTTGATAACATGTTGGCAGCCGTTGCTTCAGTCATGATGGCACAAGGAAATTAAGAAGCAGTTCTGTCTCCTTGGTTTTACTGAGGTTAAATCCAAAAAGGGACCAGGAAACACCAGCCCCTCACTCCCCTCATGGGCATTTGCCGTGTATCCAGGCTCCTCTCTCAGGCATCGGAACATCTAAGCTTTACTCTCCCATTGCCTCTCCTAATCTGTTTTGTGGTAGGCTTTTCTCGGGAAAGGAGAGTCTGAAATGAGTGAACTTAAAGCTGATCTTTCAGCATTGAAACAAGGGACTCGTCAATCTGTCATGTTTAGGCAAAACCAAAGCATTTCTAACCGCTCTTGTTGAATAGAAGGCTTGCGAAGTATGAGCTGTATTTCTGAGTATCATTCCAGAGTGTGGCTTGACTTGCTCTACCGAGAGACTAAAACCCATTCCCTAAAACTTACTTATTTGTACGTACTTATTTTACTGCTTCACATATGAAACTGTATCCAGACAACACAAGTTGTGTGGCTGTTGTCTGGATGGTGGGAAACTTGTAAGTGATTTGCTGTTCCTCTGTCCTGGTGAATTCCTACTGCAGCACATTCAGGATTGCACAACTAAAATAAAACTGAAAATATGACAAAGGGAAGCAGACCAAAATAACCCCCTGGTGTGAGATGTCATTACCTGTCATTGGGAAAGCAATTCAGGATTTTCATACAATTGGCTCTAACGTTTCCTGAGCTAAATTATGCTGTCAACAAGCCACATAAAAGTAATTTAACAAATGTCAGAACAACGGGGGAGGGGGAGGCAAGAAAAATTAAAAAAACCCAAACCCCATAAGTACAAGGGCAGGATAAAGTTATTGTATGATCTGTCATGAGAACCGGCGAATGGAGAGCTGTTTCTAACACTTTGAAAGCATCTTGGGCAGCTCTAATCCATCTGGCTAAGCTGACTTAAACATGCTGGCTGGGGGAAGGGGAACAAAGATTTCCCCCCACCCATATGATGGGGAAAAATTATATTTAAAATGTTGTCACAGTTCCCTTTGAGTTAGCCATGGCTTATTTCAGCCTCTGAATGACGCCACTGAGTTGCATGTAAGTTCAAGAATTTTTATTAAAATTAATATTTTTATTAAATTACTAAAAATTATTTTGCCCTTTATTTGAAATCTCTATATGCAGCGCTATAGCCTGGTATATATTTAAGAAACTTTAAGATAGGTGGGTATGCAATATAGTTTATGAATTGCCAGTGGCAGGGGAAAAAATAAATCCACATCATTAGAGCATGAGAAAGATGAAATCTGCTCGCATACAACCAGGAGATAAAAGACTGGGTCGGTTTGCCAAAGGAACCTTTCCTGATTATGCTGAAATCTTTTACGAGAGGTTATCAAAGTACTCCAAAAAGGCTATTGCATAAGGACCACGTAACTTAAAAACAAAGCCCCATACAAGCCGCAGCTACACGAATCGCCTTTCAGACGTACAGCACTGTTTGGCTCCCATCGTTACCTCCGTGTGTGTTCCTCCCCTTACAGGGAACACAGGAAAGCTCAGCCGTCGATGAAAGCAGAACACCAAACGTGATGCCAAATAATCTGGCTTTACAGCTTCACACAGCGCGGGTGGGGGGGGAAGGAGCCGGGAGGTCCAAGGTCCAAGCTCCATGCACAACAAGCAAAATGCACAAGAATGAGGTTCCCAGTGATTCCTGGGACACACTCAGGAAACACAGCTGAGTTAAACAGGGAAAACCTAATGAATTCCTATTTGTAGACTATTCCTGGTTTTGTTTTAAAGTTGAGCAGGAATATCGTTGGGGTGTAGTATACCCCTGTTTGCAGTCCTTTCAGGTGCATGAGCCCAGTCTGGCAACGGCAAGCCTACGCTGTGGACCCT
Source organism: Gorsachius magnificus (assembly GCA_034008185.1). Classification (NCBI taxonomy): domain Eukaryota; kingdom Metazoa; phylum Chordata; class Aves; order Pelecaniformes; family Ardeidae; genus Gorsachius; species Gorsachius magnificus. The sequence continues at coordinate 73,208,538 of CM067085.1, read as the reverse complement.
AGTGTGGTAGTAGAAATGTCAACCCAAATAACTGAGAACTCAAAAAGTTATCATAATGCAGCTGGTATTGTTTGGAAGGGGTAATCTGTTCAGACTGATAGGCTACAGGAGAAGGAAGAAGCCCAGTGCAATTTGATGTGCCACCAGCCAGCAAGCTTTTTGCATTTCCAGCATGTGGGATGACACAAGGACAGGCTGGGAGGGAAGAGATCTTGCATTAGGAAACTCGCTGCTACAGCACTACAGTAGTGAGAGAGTAGAGACGCAAGGTTGCAACGGGCCAGGCTCTGCTATGGTGGTTTTATCTGATATTATCACTGTGGAGAGCAGTTCCTGGGGGAGATGAGGAAGCCACCGAATGAGATGAAACAAGACCATGACACTTGCATCCCGTGGAGAACCACAGTGTTACTGGTAGTGCCTAACTGAGGTCAGACATTCAGGGAGAGGCTGGCAGCACAGCCCGCACCTATCTCCAGCTGCCAGATTTACCTTGGGTTCTGACTGCGCCTTTGCCAAAGTGCATTTCCGAGAGCAAGAAGGGATCTCAACGGCCCCAGAAGCCATTGAGTTTTCGAGACGCTTGCCATATATTATGGCAAAGATCAGCATTCTTTACTTTTTGCAAGCATTTGATACCCTACTTAAAAATAACTGGGTGGTGCTGAGGGCTGGAGGGTAACACACCCTCTGCCTCTGTGCAATAAATGCCCAACCCGTGCCTGTGGCTAGGCAGCACCGCAGGCTCCTGGTGGTGTCATGCATTTAGACCCTTAGAAAACCAAAATGGTTTGAACAATATGGTTATGAGGGTTTTTTTTCTGTATTGCATTCTTCTGGGGAAATACAAGGTGGGAGGATTTGTTAGTATTTCAGACTACAGGAGGTCAGTCAAGAGAGCAGTGCGTATAGAGCGTTTAAGTTGAGAGCTGCTGCTGTTTAATGGACTGCAGGCACATATTGCAGCATGTGTACATGGAATTCTCCCCCAGACTGGGGACTGAATCCTTAAAGATTCCCTTGCTACTCATCACTTCTCTAAACAAGAGACAGAAATATAATGCAGTATTACCGAAGTAGATGATTCATTCTTATATGCTACTTAAAACTCGCCAAGGACATCAGCTACAGCTCAGCCAAAACCTCCCTGTCTGAAATAAACATTGATCTGATGGACTCCTGCATTAATTTTTAAAACATAACAGCAGGGGGCAAGGAGGGCCAGGGTTTTTCGCTGCAAACTAGCTGCTTACACAATAGGAATGAGGGATAGTTTCAGGATTTGCTGCTCTTTTTCTAAATAATTCTCCCCAGAAGCTGTATTTGCAGTGGCAAAGTTCTGAAGAATTCTAAGGTTTCTAAGGCTCTTCTTTCAGAATAATTCAGTTTTCAGTAAATCGTCGGGAAAAACACATCCTGCTTTGCGCATTGCGCGTAAGATTACAGAAATGTATTTTTAGAGTCATGAGCTAAATTAACATCTGGCTCAATTGATATTTCAGCTGCATTACAGGCATTTGCTCTGAATGTAGCACGTTGCTTATTTTTTGCCTTCAGGTTATGCAGTGGCATTTATCCTATATGCATGCAGCATGCAACCTACCCCTTAGCATCTGAATAAATCTTGGATTCTCAGTCATCTGGCGTACTTGTAAGTTCTCCACATTTTTTATTACTTTGCTTACAGCTAATTACTCTGGATACAGGACAGTCTATTTATATGCTTTGTAAACACTCCCAAATGCTTTGTGGTATCATTTTCTTCAGTGTCTTTATGGAAGATTGTCAAACGAAGGAAGCAGCTGAACTGGAGAGGCATCGAAAAGAATGGAAAATAAATCCCCTAACATTAAGAAGGAAGTGATTGTCAGTGTTAGCAAATACTTCTGATAACTATTCTGTTAAATTATTTACAAATTTGGAGTAATGTGTAACCTGATGCTATGTAAAATGGAGATTTGCTTTTTTTCCTGCCAGACTGCCATGTGAAGTAACTTTGGTGCATAAAATCCCGTAGCACAGAACAAGCAGTTTTGGTGCCGCTGGGATTCTTCCCACCGCTTGATGATGGCCTCATAGCAGTGATCAGCCTTTTAGTGCTCCTGCAGGCGCCAGCGTTTCCTCAAAAGTATCACCACGATAATGAAAGGATCTTTTTTTGCCTCAATAAATGCATGCCTTCGTCTGTCTGGATTAATGAATCGTGTCCTACATGCAGAACTGGAGATGGGCACGCTAGCCTGGCTCTTGCTGGCAGAAGGGATTTCTTCCCTGCAATCTGTATGAAGCCTAGAAGGAAGCTTCCTATCTCCAGGTTTGCTAAACCAAAGGCTGTCAAAATCTCTTCCATTCTCCAAAGGGCAGGAAAGGGTGCTGAGTGAAGGCGCAGAGTTGCTGCCGGCTGTCAGAGGCACATGGGAAATGCTTCCCTTTCCTGAGAACAAGTTCCTGACACCTGGAATTCTTCCACAAAACCTATGGGTGTATTTGAGAGTTACTGGGATTTTGCAAAGGTAAACTGGACCTGGTAGAGATGATATCACCAAAAATTAAGGTTCTGTTCATATAGAGAAGTGTGTCACTGAAATATCCAGATGGATTTGAAGGGAGGCTTTTATGTCTTGGAAAATTTAACACCCTTTGATTGCTGTTGTTTCCTCAGGAGTCTGCTTGGACAAACGTGGTGGTTTAGGACCTATGAATACTCCAAATGCCCAAATTTTAACAGGCAGGGTCTGTTCTATAATCAGCCTCATGCTACCCCAGTGAATTCCAAAAAATAAACCCCAAAGAAACAAACACACACACCCCCAAAACCTCAAACTGAACACTCTCCCCCCTCCCCCCCTCCAAAAAAACCCCACCTAAACCCCCCCCACTGGTAAAGAATATTAAGCATAGGGAAATAATTTTATAATCAATAATGTCACTTCAAGAGTAATGCAAATTTTTCTGAAAACATCTGGGGATATTTGTCCGCCTTCTTAATGTATATATAAATTATAAAAATACTTTCTGAGATGAGAGAAGTTATAGCTGCAATTCTTTGTAATTTTGTTGAAAATTTTTATTAAAATCCATTTTGTTCCCATTTTCCAACAGGCAAATAAGAATGCCATTATATTTACATACATAACTTTGAAATCATTGCAAGTTAGCTATTAGGAGAGAATACTTTGCTTTGGAAAAGAGCGGCTAGCCTACATGTGTTTAAAGCAATTTAAATTTGGACCAATTTAAAGCAAAGCTAAACATCTGATAACTATAAAAGCTATTTTTTTTGTATGCACATTCTAGTGCCATAAGCACTTGAGACACAAAAGTGATCCCTAAACTATAAAATAGAAAAAGAACAAAGTATAGCATTTCTATGTCATGTTTTTTCCTCTTACTGGTTTTAGAGATGCCTACGTTTTGGTGTGTGTGAATGTCTGTCTCAGCTGGATGCTTTCAGAAAACTTCCAACAGAGATGCTGCAGGTTTCACCCTTACATTCCTGGGAAGTCCTGAGGTGCGATGCCCATCGGCCTCTGGAGGACCTGGAGCTCCAGGAGAAGGTTGGAGCCCGGTGAAAAATAGTCCAGGATCCTGTGAGGACTCTAATGCGCAATGCGAGGTTGCAAACAAAAGTTAATGCTGGTACTTTGACAAGTTCTGGACTTCTCAACCTCGATCATGTTCATTCGTTAAACTGTTGTGTGTGTGTTTGGGTCAACATGGTGCAGTTTCTCATACCATCTGTTGTTCAACTTTAGACTATGTCTAAGCCAACACCGGATAACTAAACAACCATGAGGTTTTTATGGCTCTCTGTAATAAGAATAATCCAGGCACATCTGGCTTAATGAACTTGTTTGATCCAAGCAGAAAAAAGTCTCGTCTTTCAGATGTATTCATAATTTTTCTCCTTTTTTTTTTTTTTAATCAGTGTTTATAGGAGGATTTTATTCAGTTTTACTTTTTTGCATGATGTGAGTGGGAAGGGGGAAGGGCTGCTCTGAAATAATTTTGTGCCTGGTGAAAGACCTAGTCCTTTGCTTTCCTGCAACAGTAGTTCTTGCTCACATATCTAATCAATTTTAAATAACTGAAGAACAGGATCAAATTTTCATCTCTAAAAATAAGGTGATGAAAATAGCCTATTAAAAATACTTTGCTATATTGGTGGTACAGCTGTAAGGGATTTACAAAAATTAATTATATTACTATTGTAAAAATATCGGCATTGAAGTTAGTGCCAATGTATTTTGGTCTTGGATTCCACATATTCATCTGTCTGGTATTTTCAGAAAAAGCCATCTACTAAAAGTCTCTTTCTCTATAGAAAATTTTTTCCTGCCATTATACATGCCTGATCTAGAATTCTTAATTTGGAAATTAAATGTTCATCATACAAAAATACCGTGCTGTACTTGACAATACTTTTGGCTTTCTTCTTAAATCCAGAGATGCCACGAAAACAAACAACAAGAAGCCCCGTTGTTTTTTTCTCCTTTATTGGGAGCTAAAGAGTACTGAAGAAGTCTGATGATGACTTACTCATACAAAATACCCAAGAAGTGTAAAATAGTGCAATTTCCGTTTTCATTGATACTGTTAATACCTACTGAGTCTGGAAACTCCGGTTTTGATGAACGTCATCAACAAATGTTGTCAGGTTTATATTACTCCATTGTTCTGCATGATTTAGGTACGCTGTGTGTTAGGAGGCTCAGGATGTTTAAAAACCACTCAAGAGAACTGGTGGGAAGTTGGAGGAAACTTTCTGACATATCAGAGCAATCACTTATTGCTAATGGTTGAGATAACTATGTGAAGTTGGTCAAATTATTTATGTTTTTGTGATTAAATTTCTCTCTTCCCAAAGATGGAGTTCATAAGGATTCATAGTATCACACTGTTATTTCTTTCTCTTTTGAAGTTTGGGCAGGGAAAATGGGGTTCTTGTGGCTGACTCAAACAACCATATTTTGCATCGTTTTGAAGGTCGTAAACTGGAGTCTCATGGAATTTTCTGCTTCTATAATTGGGGAGAAAATTCTGGTAAGATTTTTTAATGTGAGAACAAGTCCTCTTACTCCATGGTAGAGATTTAATGTTGTGTTAGCCACTGAGCATCAGTAGCTCACCTCTCATCAGGTGAGAAAGCAGACGACTGGGCTTCTGCAAACTCCCCTTGCTGTTGCCAGAAGCTAATTTTGCAGAAGCAAGCCAAAACTGTATTTTAGTTACTGCAGAAGGAATATCTGGGAACACATTTTTTTGGCTGCAGGGCAGGACTGTGAAAACCTGCACAGCCCCAGGGCTGGAAGAGGAGATGGTCAAGAAAGACTTTTATAGGGCTAATGAACTGCGGAATGAAGCATCTCCCATAGTGCTGAGAAAAGAAAGGGAATGTCTTTAAAAAGGACTGGCCTGATGCAGAGCCCTCTGCGGCTCAGGAGTGAAATACTTCTCACATGACTGCTCTGGTTCTTCCAGATGTGTGAGCAATTTTTAGTGCTGAGGAGATTGTGGTAGCGGGCAGAGAGCGCCATATGAGCATGGACAGTTTCACTCCAAATGGGCTCCATTTTTGTTGTTTTACAGAGAGTGGCTTTCAGGAAACGCCTGCGGATTTTATCCTACAGAAAGATGTCCTTTGAGATGTCTCTAAGTGGTTTTTGACCCATCCTTCCAATGTGAAAGGGAGCTATGGAACACTACCAAGGAGGTCAAGTAAGTGTCCTTGGGTGCCAAGAGCTAGTGCTTTTTCACCTAGGACAACCACAGCTTTTTATTTTTTGCAAAAATAGGCTTTTGCTTCATTTTACTGATGGAGACAGGGCAAGTTTTATACAATGACAGAGAACCAGGACCTTTTGGGAGGGGCTCCTGCCATGGGCAGGAGGCTTTGGGGAGATGGGCTGGGGAAGCCCTGGTGCAGGAGACCCCACCGAGGTTGCCAAATGCCCATGGCAGGAGGTCACAGCCACCACTCCAGTGGGGAAACACTAGTTAAACACACCCGCTGAGGCCTGACTTGTTCTCGTCTCTCTTGGCGCATGTCAGTAGAGGTGGTGATTTACTCCTAGGAATACAGACTCTTAGTCATATTTATGGACTTCACCTACAAGGGGATTTTCAGTTCAATGAGTATCCCAGAAAGTACTTTGTGCCAAATGCATCTTCCCACCTGTGAGAGTGGGTGTCTTCACTTCCTGCCTGGATGGTGAAACACTCCATCAACGATGGGATAAAGATTAACCACAAATGAAAATCATTAGGTTTTTTCTAACTCCTCTGTTTTTTCTTTCACCAGTTGCTCTTCAGCTCCAGAGCCCCTCTTTGAGATGGAAATTTACTGTGCTCCTCTCTTGGCGGTTTGGCCTATTTGGTAATTGGAGTCTTCTTGTTCGGTGAGCCGTTCCCGTGGTTCCCACGTTGCCCTTATTCTTGCTCTCGTATTTTCCGTTCACTCATTACTTTCCTAATAACCGCTTCTCAGGCTTCTCTCTTCCTTTAATATTTTCTTGTGTGTTTGGCTAGGCTTCTCCACATTCTTGGTATGGCAGATGATGTGCCATCACTGGAACAAGACGTCAGAGCTTTTCAGCTGCTGGGTGTGGGGTTGCTCCTCCAGAAGGCTTTGCTTCGGTCGCCCGTTTCAGCTCTCTCCACGAGGGTTTTTACTCTGCTTATGGTGGATCTCTGCTATAGCAGTGACTTTCTAAACTGGATGATACCTGGTCTTGTAAACAATTGGAAGTATCTTGGCTTCATTGAGGCACCTTTCTCAGTTGGAGCTGCTGGAGCCTTGTGGTCTGGAGGCTCTACTCTGTCTTGCGGTTCACTGAGGCTCTCTTCTGTTTCTCACTCCCGGCTGGATATATTCCCTTGTTTGCTTTAACTAGGCATCTTAAAGAATCTCACTGGTCTATATGGTCATCTGTGGCTTGGCATTTTTGTCAGTCCTGACTCTATCGCGCCCTTTTTTTGCTCTGTGTGCCAGGATCTCTGTAGTTCAGTCCCATGTACCCACAGCACTCTCCTCTCCTTTCCCAGCACCTTCCCCTCACAGGATTTTGTGTGTTGGTCTTGTAAGGCAAGAAAAATCCCGCCCACTCTGAATTCTTCAGAATGCAAATTTATGTTAATTATCTCTTTAGTTTGCTTGTAGAAGATTAGAAGGGGTAGGATTAATCTAAAAAGTCATCAGATGTGCTTTTAAAGGCATTTCCAGATTTTTGACATATTCAGAACTGTAGAACATTGCTCCTCATTAAATCCTTCTATCAGAAGGTAACAGGCACAACTAGAGAGAAGGGGGACGCTGGTCATTACAATTTCTTTCACTTTCTACAAAGAATAGACACATCTAATGGATTCAGACCTGGAGTCCTCCTTTCTTCAATTTTAGCCAGTTGTTGTCGAAGACATGCTGTAATCCTTTCCATTCCTTGTATTTCTTAATCATATTTGATAGCTTGGTAACTTTCTTTAACCAGAGCAATGTGTTAAACCTTTTTTGGCTGCCACAGAGAGAATTCTAAATAAATATTTTGCTGAACTAGGTTCCAGCAGTTTTGGTACGTAGCCTAACACCATATATTGTGGTGTGCAGGGAAAATCAGTTCTCCAAAGGGAGCTCAATAGCAGCGTGGATCTTCTGCCAAAAATTCCTAATTCTGGGACTGTACCAGGAAACTTGTGTGGGTCCTGTTCTGTTCCTGCTAAAGTCAAAGGTAAAGCTCCTACTGACTGCAGCGGGGTAAGGCTCCAACGCTCAGTCCGCACATTCCCGCTTCACACATTTTCCTTCAAACTCTTACTAATTTTTTAAATTTCCTTTCAGGCTCTGGCAATATACTAACCAGGGCTCTCTCCTGTACATTTTCTGGAAGGAGAATCACAGGTAGGAACCATTTTCCTTGCCTCTTACGCCGTTTAAGAGTGGCTCCCGTTCTGAGCCCCCAAAGCGTGGCTGGAACTCGGCAGCTGTAATCTGGAGTGACAGATGAGCAAGTCAGATCATGAACAGAGGGAAAAAACTGCTGGGAAAGGAGAACACAAACAGAAGAAGAGCTTGCAATTGTGTCAGAAAGGCAAGAAGTGGTATCTCGAAAGACCTAATTTTGTATTTCAGTAATCCCTGGGTTTACTTGGAGAAATAAGAGAAATCAGGGGTAGGCTGTGGTCAAGGAGGAGACAGCAGACATGGAAAAATGGGATCTCGGGACATTTACCATAGGAAATGAAACTCCAGCATCACAGTGCTGCAGTGAGCACTAACACATTTGGAGCTTGACCACATCTTTTGGTCTGTAATTATGCAGTTGGCTATATATAGCTCTGGAAATAAACACACGTAATCTGATAGCTTTAAACATAGCGGGTTTTGCTTATTAGGCTATAAGAACACTTGGAAGAAGCAAGTGTAAGAATAAAACTAATAATGATTTTTGCCATGAAGCTTAGAAGAGATTTGGAGCTGATCTAAAACACAAGGTGATGGGCAGCAAGTTGGGAACTTGACAAGTTGGCTGAATATGAGCCAGCAGTGTGTCCAGGTGGCCAAGAAGGCCAACAGCACCCTGGCTTGTATAAGGAATGGTGTGGCCAGCAGGAGCAGGGCAGTGACCGTGCCCCTGTCCTGGGCACTGGGGGGGCCGCCCCTCAAATGCTGGGTTCAGTCTTGGGCCCCTCACTCCAAGAAGGACATGGAGGGGCTGGAGCATGTCCAGAGCAGGGCAACAAAGCTGGTGAGGGGTCTGGAGCCCAAGGCTGATGGGGAGCAGCTGAGGGACCTGGGGGTGTTCAGCCTGGAGAAGAGGAGGCTGAGGGGAGACCTTATCGCTCCCTACAGCTGCCTGACAGGAGGGGGGAGCCAGCAGGGTCAGTCTCTTCTGCCAATACGTGATAGGACAAGAGGAAATGGCCTCAAGTTGCGCCAGGGCAGGTTTAGGTTGGACATTAGGAAAAATGTTTTCACCGAAAGGGTTGTGAAGCACTGGAATGGGCTGCCCAGGGAAGTGGTTGAGTCCCCATCCCTGGAGGGATTTAAAAGCCAGGCAGATGACAGTTTAGTGGTGGAATGGCAGTGTTAGGTTAATGGTTGGACTTGATGATCCTAGAGGTCTTTTCCAACCTAAACGATTCTATGATTCTGTGACTGCTGCACTATTTCCGACAGTGCCACACACTCACTGGATGTCATCGGGCAAGTAGTTAGATTTCCTTGTGCTTTTTCATTTGCTTTCTTCCTTTGCATTAGATGGTGCTCATTTCTTCTGTTGGCAGCTTCAGCAGCTCTGAAGGGTGTTAATATCAAAGGAAAGCAGCTAAGGTGCAAAGTGCAAGAGCTGCCAGGCAGAAAGACTCAGGGGCGGGAACATGGAGCATCCCTTGCACGTTCCCAACCCATTTGTGGACACGTGCGAGCTGCGTGCGGTGGGGAAATGGAAAGGCACAGGTAATCTTTCCCCTGGCCTGTGCCTCCCCACAGTCTGACCAGCCCCCTGGGCTCCTTACGTGGAAATAACCAAGGACCCTGCCCAAAATGGCCCAAAGGCAGGGTCCAAACTGCCGCAGTGGCTGTAACAAGGACCTCAAGAGCAAACCACCAAATGGCAGTGAAGTGTCCTACTCTGGGAGCTTGATTTTGTAGTTTTGAATATAGAAAACTGACCAACCAATGCTACTTTTTAGACTTGATACTGGTTTAGGTCACAGCATAATCAGGGTCGGTGAAGCTTTATTTACACCCTGTATGTGCAGCCAGCACGAACCCGAAGTTGTGGCTCCTTCAGCGCAAATACTGCTGGAAAGGGAGATCTTGCACGTAGTCCCCCCAGCCCATCTCACCGTGTGCTGCAGAACGGCTCCTGTACTTGTCCATGTGCACTGAAACGAGGGCAGGATTTACCTAGGGTCACTCTCGGGGCAGAATTCTCTCCATAATAGCCCTAATGCTGATGCTAAAGGGTTAATAAATCAATGCTATGTCTTCTGCATACAAGACATCTTATTTAAGGGACTGATGGATTTCATGGAATGGCACCAAACCCAATCTGTAATGTACACAGTTCATCAGAACACTAATAAACAAAACCTAAATGAAATATAAGACTGCAGCTGGTGGAAGCCATTCAAGTGTGGTTTAAAACAGAAATGCTGACAAAGACGCTATTGCATCACTGTCCAATACCTCCCTGGGCAGGCACCACGTTCTCTTCGGTGAACAAATACATTTTCATGTTCTTCAGTCACGTTGTTAATGCAAGGTACACAGACAGGAAGACAAAATGCCATCAGCTCTTACCTTTGGCTTTCAAAAAGTGAAGAAAATAGGAAAACCCCTGGTAGCCAGTGAGACTATGTAGGTTCTGGGTGATTCAAGGTATTGAAAATGAATTTGAATGTGAAATTAAACACTAAACCACTCGGGTGTGTTGCCTGAGAAAAGTTTTTCCCCTGTAACTTTGGCTTCTGTTATCCCCAAGAAAATTAACTGTTCTAGGTTTGCCCTTGATTGCCTCACGATTGCCCAACCCCCCGCCCCCCCCCCCCCCCATTTTTCTTTCTGTTCCCAGCTACCTGGGTCAGCCAGAAAAAGCCTTTTCAGCATCCTCAGCGATAACAATATAAACTCCTTGTCTTGTACAACCTTTGTGCTTTATCATTTCTCCTGTTTTCTGCTGCTTGGTAATACATTGAGTTTTATTTCATGTCCCCTTTCTCCATCTTACCTACAACTTGAAGGTCTTTGCTGCAGGTCTGATGTGAAACCTTCGTTCTTGTAACACCCAGCAAGAGCCAAATACCACAATCCTAACTCACAGCAAATTTCTGCTTAGGTCAATGGAAGTTTTGCCTAAGGAAGGCTGCAGGATTTGACCGTGGGTTTGCTGTACAGCGTGTAAGGCAGCCTCTGGTGGTGTTTAAACTCTACCTTGGTCTGAGAGACACTTTGTGTAAAGATGGGATAAAGTTGTAATAGATAGTGTTACTGGGATAAAGTTAGAAAACTTAAAGTTTTGGCTAAAAAGACCTTCGTCTCTTTAGGAAGAAGACAGTGTCGGGTGTCGTATTTCTTTTGGCGCTGTAATGCTACCAAATTACATCTGCTCTTCCAACATTTTCCAGAGGGAGGATTACTGGACCCCACTCCAATTATACTCGAGATGCAAAACCTCCAGCACACTCAGCTTTTTCTCTTTATACCATTTCACCATCTCCCTTCCCCCTCGCCCCCGGACCCGCAGTATAATTTCAACTTCCAGCTTCCCAAACCCTCCCAGCCGAAGCCCAGCGGGGACCGAGGGGTGCTCCTCGCTTTTCGGATGCACCAAAGGGCATCATCATCACCTGTCCGCGTCCTTCCCGTCCCTCCGGCTGCCCGCCCGTGCCCGGGGCCGCCGCACCGCTCGTCCCTCCCCGGACACGGGGGCGGGGGGGGGCGCTCCGCGCCGGCGGGGGAGACCTGCGCGGCCGTGCCGGTGCCGCTCCCGGTGCCGCCCCCCCCGGCCGTGCGTGCTGATGCAAGCGCCGGGCAGCCGGCGCTGAAACCCAACACCGGGGCGGGCGGGGAGGACCGCGGGTGCCGGGGCAGGCGGCTGCAGCGCTGCTCCGCCGCCGGACTCCGCGGGCAGCCGCGGGGCTCCCCCCCCCGCCCCCCCCGCCCGGCCCCCACCCCCGCGCCCGCCCCCGCGGGCCGTACGCGGGCCGCCCTCGGGCTGGTGCGGAGCTCGGCGGAGAGCTCGGGGCCGGCGGGGTTTCATGGACAGGAGCTGACCCTGCGGCGGCGCGGCGCTCGGCTCCGGCTTTCCCTCGGGTCTCCGCTGCCCGGGCAAATGCATACAAATGCATTTGGGAGCCGAGAGGACAAGGCGAGGACGCATCCTTCCCGCGGCACCAACGTAAGCCGGGGCGGGGGGCTCGGCCGCGGGGCTTGGGGCTGCGGCTCCGCTCCCGAGGGGCAGAGGACGGCGACGCGGGGGGGGGGGGGGGGGCGGGAAGAAGGGGGGGGCGGGAAGAAGGGGGGGTCCCCCCACCCCTGCCCCCCCAGCACCGGCCGTAACCCCGCGAGGTCCCGGATGCCCCCGGAGTACCGGCGGGGGCTGCGGGGGTGCCAGCTCCCCTCCGCACGCCCCGAGCCCTCCCCGGCGCCCTCCCTTCCCTCTCCCCTCGCTTTTCTGGACGTGCCCGGTCCCGTCCGGCACCCCCGTGTCACCCCTCCCCGTGCAAGCCCCGGGCCCGAGGGGAGGTGGGGGTACTGGGGGAGAGGCTGCCTCCGCGCCGCGATAACCCGGCTGCCTGTCCCCCCTTTTGGTACTGAGGTGTTAAAGCGCAGCAAACCAACCAACCCTGCAGAATTAAAGAGCTGAGGCTACTCTCTTAATAACAGAGACGACCAGGTGAGGTGCCCCGTATTTACTTGCCTCTGCGATAGGCTGAGCTATTTCTAACGCATTGTCATCTGCGATGCAAAGGGAGAGCTCCGCTCCCCCCTGTAGTTTGCCTAAAAGCAGCCTAGGCAAGATGACTGTGAACTTTTGATAGTTATAGTGGTATTATAGAGGTTACCAGTATGTGTCTCCTTTTGTAAAGTGGTTATTTTATTCTGGATGTGGCTTAAATTAAGTTTACCGAGAGCTCCAAGCGGGATGGAGAAGGGTTTGCCTGGTGGTGTAGCGAGGACTGCACTGCTAACGCGTGGTGCATGGGCTGGGTGCGCTTGAATGCTTCTGAGCAGTTACGTGGCTGGCTGGAGGTGGCCTTCCCGGGAGATCTGTGTGTTTAATGGCTGCATCTGGGGGACTTCTTCAGGAATTGCCCGAGTGCAATTTTAAAAAGGGTTTTATTTGATATCTGTAAAGGGATATTGCTGATAGAGAAGCATAAACTGAATTACAGTGAAGCAGCACAGTAGCAGAGATGCAGTTAACCCGAATTCAAAATCGGAGATAGATATATGTTCTGAAGGTATATGCTTCTATCTTGTTTACCTAATTTGACCAGAGAGAAAGCAACCTGGTTGCTTGCCTGTGTTAAGAAACCAGAATCCTTCGCAAAAGGATCAGGTTTCCTTAGCGTATATCAAACTGGTCAATCCCTTGCAACTGAGACCACCTTTTTGTGGAAATACCATTAGGTCAGACCTGTATAGAGGTGTCTCTGCATAAAAATAAAGCTCCTACAGCTGTGTGACTCCTAAATCTCTTGTCAAATTTGTTGATGGAATATTTAATTTTGAAACATGAACAGCCTTGTGTTACCCTTGTCTCTTGGAGCGCTGAGTTGTAGAACGTTTGAAGAGCAATCTACAAAATGTAGAGAGGCAAACCCTGAAAGAAGGGAGTTTTTCAGAGGAGTGGGAATTTGAGCTGTGTACTTTTGCCTTAATACAGAGGAAAGCACTTAGTGTACGCTATCAAAGCAAGACAACTACTGTAAGAAATCAGGGATGAACCCATCAAACGGTTCTAAAATTGTACCTTTTCAATTAGTTTTTCTCCTGTTAAAAATACTAACAGAATTGACCATTCTCCTGGACGTGGTAGTTTCTCGTCATAAGCCGAACGCTGTCCAGAGAGTGGCTGGGCCACCAGGCAGGGAGCTTCCTTTCTCCAAACCACAATGTTGTTGTAGGAGTCCTCTCTTGGGCAACTGCTCCTCAGATTGAAAAAGCAATACATCTTCTGATCCTCTACCTCTCACCTTATCTTGTGTCTCTCCCTTTTCCCCTTCTTTCAAATTGTGAATTTGCAGCAAAGGATTTGGGAGCTTTCCCCTCGCTGGCTGGGTGCACAGGGGCATCTGTGCCCAAAAGGCATGGGACTGTCACCCAGGAGAGGCTTTGGAGGCCGTTGCCATGTTGATAGCAGGTCTCCTACGACTTGGGAAGCAGCACCGGACCTGCTGGCTAATCTCATTGTAGCAGCAGAGGAAGATATCTTTCTTCTCAGATCTTGAAAGATAAGGTTTTTAACAGCTGGGGTTTTTTGAGAGGCCCAGGGCATCTCTGTCCACAAGGTGTAATCACCTTTCCCAAAGCCCTCCTCAGGCTTGATGGACGCAAACTGGGCCGTTGTCCTCAGAGGAGATCCAGTGAAGCTGTGCACGTGGGGCAGGTGCCAGTGTTTAAACCATCATCTCTGATGAGCACGAGGTTGAATGCATCTGTGCCAGCTGCACTGGCAACAGGTTTCCCTGCCTTCTCTGGCAAGCAGCTAGTGGTATTTCTTTGAAACTTGAGGTTTAGGAAACAAGGCTGGAATGAAGGGGGTACTGCTGTGCACTGACCAAACCTGAGCTCTGTATGCTGCTGAATAGTCTTCAGAGGGTGGAATTTTTCATCATTGCTTACCATGATTTGCTTTGAAGCTTTGGTGCTTTCCTCCAAACAATTATATAGTTGCCCTCAGCTTGTGCTTGCATGTGAAATAGGAGAGAGGATGCAAAGGTAGGAGGAGGGGCGGATGCTCAAGAGATACCTAGATCCTAGGACTGGACATAGCCAAGGGATATTGGAACAGCTTCATGTGTGATGTTCAATGGGTAAAAATAGCCAGCATTTGACCCAGCTGGAGTCTTCCCTGCCACGTGGGGCATTTTTCTATTTTTGTATTTTTCTGTTGTTGTGTCTGAATAGGGCAAGTCTCCCCAAGAGCTACAGGCTCAGCTAAGGTGTGTGGTCCAGGGTTTCTGCATGCTGCTTGCTTTGTTCCTTGCAGCTATGGCAGATGATGGACCAAGCCACATATGCGTAACACGGCGGGGAGACTGGTGGCTTAGCAGCAGTGCTGGTGTGAGAATGGAGACTGAGAACTGGCTGCTCTGCAAAGAGTACTGATCTTGACCCAGAAGGAAGGGTTTGCATGAACGGACTCTTTCAGAAAGACAGAATTTCATTTTTTTATCTTTGGCTATGGAGGGCTCCCTTGTACAACTTCACTTCAGGTTGCACGTGGTTTCGTTTACAAAAAGTTTTACTTGTTGTGAAAGAAGGTAGAAAAACAACTAACTTTTCCCACGCATTAGAGGACCTCCAGCCCTATGGTTGTCTCTGGCCCCTGTTTTTTCTTTTAGCTGATCACTCATCTGTTCTTGACATTAGCTGGAGAGCGCCGTGTAAGCCAGACATTTGTCTTCACCTCTCATTAAATGTTTCTGTAGATCCAGTTACATCTGTGTAATTTACAGCCCTCGGAGCTTTTTGGAATTTCTTGCCTTCCTACAACATTTGCTGGGAGGTGACAGAGGCAGATACCTGACATGCAGCTTGTCCCTTGCTGACGTTGTGGACGAGGCAGTTGTAGGGTTCAGAAGTGTCATCTTTGCATTTGGGGCTCTGGGGTCCTTTGCGCATCCTGGCTTTGGAGTTAACTAAAATGTCTTATGCTGGTTTTAATTGCTAATCCATTTTGTGCCCATGAAAGTCAAATAAATAAAGACTGACTTTTAGCTGATGCAGTGGGATGCGTGGACTTCCTAACACAGCTATGTTCCATCACTGAGCTTCTCATTAGATCAAAAGATGATGCATTGTGTGAGACAGAAATGATGAATCATAGAATCATTTAGGTTGGAAAGGCCTTTAAGATCATCAAGTCCAACCATTAACCTAACACTGCCATCCCCATGAACTTGAATTCTGGTCTTCAGAGCTGAAAAAAACCCCAAAGTGAGTGTCCTGTAGCTGACCTGCCGTTTGGGCAAGAGTCAACATTGGGTCTTTTTCAGGAGTGGCAGAGCCGCTCCAGTGGGTGTTTCACAGCTGTAGCAGGAGAGAGCCTGGAGAAAGGAATAGCTAGGGACTGCAGTGGTTAATTAAAAAACGTGTCCTTACAAGCACGTTGGGATTTGTAAGGTGTGGTTTCCACCCCAGTCCCCTTCTGTGATCAGAACTGGAGCAGTGAGGCATATTTTTGAATATCCTGTACATTCTGTGCGTTTTCTTCTACAAACCATGATGTACCTACAGTTTCACAGTGGCAATACAAATGATAAAATATTACCTTTATCATGCCTTACTGTTCCTTAAATTATTAGTTTGTTCTGATTGCCAAAACTTAAGCTCTTACCATGTGGAAATCCACACATAGGTGTATAACCAATGGACCTAACTTCATCTAAGATCCAGCCCATTCATTTGCTTTGACAACTTTGAGCAGATGTTTTGAGCAATGCCACGGGAGACTGCTTAAGATATACCACAGCAGGAAAAAATATGTTTAGTCTAATTTCGTAAAGCTGCTCTTCCCTGCTCCTGTAATTTGAAATCCTGTTTAAATAAGTGCTTTGCCTGAAAATCAGTGTGGCAGTTTGTGAATACAATCCAGGCTGCTGATCGGGTGGAAGAGGAATGGAAAAGCAGAGGGGTTTGGCAGCTGGAGAGTGGGGGGGTGGCTGATGGTGTGGGGTTTTTTTAATTATTGTTTGAACCAATACACCTGTAAGGCGTGGGAATTGGTTGGGTCTGTAACGCTTCCCTTCTCCTCCCAGCATTTTCCATGGGTGTTTTTCCTCACAGAGGGAATGGGGGGAAGGCTCAGCCTGTGAGCTTTGGCTGCTGAGTGTCCACCAGGGGCTGGGCTTGGGGAGGGGGTGGTTGAGAACTCCTTGGCTTGAAAACTGGGCTGAAAACCTGCAGTAAAACTGCCGAAGTGGAAGGAGAGTAAGTTGTCAAACCCATCCTCTGCTGGACTGGTGAATTTTGACTTTTTTTTTTTTTCTTTGCTTCACTGAGCAAATTGAGAAAACCAGATTTTTGCTCTGAGATTTTCATGTGCTTGGTTATTTCCGGAATGTTTGAATTGCAAACCCTTGAAAGGAATATTAAGATTTTTCACTAAATACTGCTGTGTGCGTATACATACATATATATATATATAAAAATATTTAAATCCTAGCAGGATTTTTTGTCATTGTAGCATTACTAATACTTGGTTTACACCTACATTGTCCTCTGAGCTGAAGGCAACCTGGCAGTGAGCGCTCAGTGGAAGGAACTGGGTCCATCATTGCCATTTGAACCATACGTCCCTGTATAAAGTGGTCGGGGTTTTCTTCCTGCACTTCCTTTGCTGTGCAAACCTGACTAATTAGGCGGCAAAGGTAGAGCATGTGAAGTTGCAGGTGTTCAGTTGCAACTGTGTTGCTTTCAAATATTGTTTATTCCAGATACTCAACTGCTCTCTGGCATGGTACAGCAAATGCTTTCAGTCAATCTAGCGCTTAATATGAAAAATCGGTGAGGTTCATGAGCGAGAGGGTTAAGCTGAGGCTTGAGCGTGAGTTGAGTCGTTCGTATCAGGACTACATTTCTGATATTTTTAGAAATATTTTTTTCTTGGAACTAAATAGGTCTAGGTTACTATTAGTGTTACATGCATCTGTTTCAGTGCCTGGATGTCCAACACTAACAGAAAATATATTTCTCGTTTATTAAAAGATTCAGTCACTGAAAAGCATGTGATTAGATGCTAATATGATAATTGAGTAAAAACCCAGTAGATGGGTCTGGTTTTAACCATGGTAAAATTTATTCTTTGCCCAACATCCAATGCTTCATTTAAAGCAAATTTTGAGCACATAATCCATATCAACCTTAGGTATGTTTGTGGCAATCAGTGAGGCTATGATACCTGTCGGTATTGCACTCTTCTATCTGAGCATGAAGTTTTAAGTCAAAATATGATAGGATTTTTTTTTTTTTTTTTTACTTTGTGAAGAGCGTCTTGTTTTTAATATGACAATTTTATAATACAGGAACAAAAGTGTGACATGACATTTTCATTTCTGGTGAAATCATGTGATACAGTGACAAGACTGATAGCAGGTCAATAGTATCTAATGATCTCTACAGGCATAAACTTGTCATTTATTTTAAGGTTTCTTTACAGTAGTGTTTTTATTTTATAATCGTGAAATATACTTTCTACATGAAATCCTCGATCTTTGTGTAAAATACCTTCTCAGCATCAGTGGAAAGTTGTACAATGTGGTGGCTTTGATCCAGGACTTGCTGAAGTCGATGGTATCCTGCCATTGACTTTGGATGTTGAATCAAGCTTCTAATTCCTTGGAGTTCTGAAACTGTAATGTTTTCTCACATGTTCTGTTCTTCCTTTCCCTTTTAGGAAAACTCTCCTTTTCATTGCAATATGTATAGCTCTGGGTGTTGCACAAGTACCCAAACAAGGTGAGAATGCTTTTTTTTTTTTTTTAATAACAGGACATTTGTATGTATAATCTGTTAGTAGATGAAAAGAGTAAATGGCTATTGTTACTAGTGACCTTAGGTTCAGTTCCTTAATGGTGGCTTAAAGAAAATACCAGCTACAGCATAATGAGAGCAAAAGTTTAAAGCAACCAGTTTGGAAAAGATGACCTTTCGAAAATTACTCAGATTTTCTGTCTAGGAAATTGCTTACATATTTAAGCATGCTCTTCAGAAAAGAGAAGCCTTGTACAGTGAAAAGGCTTTGATTGTGTCTGTGCTTCAAGTGGGTGTCCGTGGGGGTGGCGAGCTATGACTGAGTTACCTTTGCACTTCGGGCTGTGCAAGCAAACCACTGCCTACAACAAAGACTTAGTCTAGGCTGGCATCGTTAAAGCAAAAAGTGAAATCGTGTATTCATTTGGGTTTGCATTCAGATGCAGATGTTGGCGAGGAAATAGGGTTGTCTTGTTTTTAGCTGCTTTTTTAATCTGCCAGCTGTCACAACTGCACCAGATGTGCAGCTTGCACTAGAGACCACTGTGGGAATATTGGTGTCCCGAAGTGGTGGAGGTAACGTGCTGTTTAGTCACTTCTTATCTGCCAGGAGAGGGGCAGCATCAGTTCTCTGCCATGTTCCTTCACCGTACAGGTGAAGGGAGAAATAGGGTAATCTGTGGTGGTAAGTATGTTAACTGCAAATACTCAGCTGAATACAAACAGCTGGGTTAAAACAAGACTCATTCCTGATAACGTTTTGCTAGAGCCCTGTGGGATATCTCAGCGTTATTCTCACCAATGCTGTTTTCTTTCCATCACTTCCTGCGACTGGCAAAGCTTGGGGTCTTTTTCTTCAGTTGCGGCTTGGTTTTATTCCCTCCCCTCCCCATTCTCTTTGTAGTTTTGCCTTAGTTGCTCATTGTTTGCCTGGTAAGATTGGTTGTTGATTTTTCCCCATCAGCTCAATGGGGGACATACGCTTTCGTGATGAAGGGACTTTCCCAGATTTTTCTAATAGCTGAGCCAAGTTCTCATCAGAGGAGGGCAGCACCCGTAGCTGTGTGTGGGCTGCCCTGCTCCAGGCCTGCAGGGATGGAAAGGGAAGAGCCTGTTTTAGGGACGCATCTACGCTTTCCCAGTGCAGCGGGAGCCGGTGAGGGGTGCCAGGGACAGGTCTGCAGCGATGGTTTGAGTTGTCTTCATCCCTCCAGCCCATCCTTCTCCTCTGCAAAGAAATAAACAATTTCTCTCGCTTCTCACGTGCCTCAGCCTGAGAACTGATTTTCTAATGAAACTTCAGGCGGGGACCCTGAAGGCTACAGGAGCGGGGGGCAGCGGCACGGGGGAGTGGGTGCAGCCTGAGGCTTATTTGCCTCTCGGCTGAGAGTACCTCCATGCACGGAGCTTTTCAGGAGTGTGGGAAAGCCTCCAGTCTCGACGTGCTTATATTTGATTATTTTTTTATGTTGTCACCAGCAGATGAAAGAGTTTTCCTGCTTTTTTTTAATTACTCGACTGCATTTCTAGATAGCCACGTGAGAAGCCTTGCTGAATGGCAACTCCCCTCTGCTGCCCCTGCACAGATGCCATACACGACTTCATTTCCTTTAAGCACTTGCTTGGGATCAAAACGATGCATTGAGCCTTGATGCAGCTTTCTGCCCACGGGTGAATTTGGTCCCTCATGTACTTCATTTGCACGCTGTGTAAACAAGGTTGCAAAAAGCATTTCAGAGGACAGCAGACTGAGGAAACCTCCTCAAAATAAAAAGAGCAGGTCAAGTGTATCCTTTGGTCACAGTACATAACCTGCAGAGCTAGCACTGTTCCATTTGCAGTGCTTAGGGTTTGGAACAGGATTGTCTGCCCATTAGGAATATGTTAACACTTAAGTTGTTATTACAACTTCCTTGGCAGTTGTGTTTTGCAAAAAAAAAAGAGTATTCTGCCAAATACGAAGATGCTAGCTAGAGTAATAAACATTCCTTCTCTCCTGAGCTGATGGGAGACCCTGTGCATGCTTTACCTGGGAAGCTATGCCTTGTTCATCTTGGTAGGCTGCCATAAAGTGTGTTCAGTGGAATATATGTAAAGATACTGCCTGAGCCTTCAGGAACAGTACTTTGAGTGTGGCTGAAGGACATACAGAATCAATGTATCTGATTGGCTTTCCTACACAGTCACTTGGCCTGGTGTCCAGGAGAGCACTGGTTGCAGCCAGGTATCTTAATTTACCCAACTGCAGATGCAGCATCTCCTAGGAAATGGGCAACTTGAGTAACTGCTCTCAGGTCTGGTGGGGCTGACTGATGAATGACCCTTGTCTTTCCCTTACCCATACTGGTAAAGGGAAAGCAAGTAATGGGTATACTGGGATTGCTGATAGGGAGAGAGCACTCCAGATATCCTGCCTTCAGAGTAGTCATGGGCATGGAGGAATGTGGAAAATGAACAAGGGTGACTGAACAGAACAGGGGTATTCAACGATCAAATACCCAAATCCCCAATTCCTTTCTGGGATTTTTTTTGTGTCACAAGAGGATTTTTTTTGCCAAAGCCCATGTTAGGTTTTCCCTCCCCCCGTGATGCAGTAAGGTTGTGAATTTTTCGAGTCCTTCTAGAAGGTGGAAGGAAAGCAATTGACACGAAAAACCCCAAACAACTTTTCTCTCAAGAAGATGAGCCGTTACAATTTAGGGGATTAATGGGTTGAGTGAGCAGTAAGTGAAGACAGATGTTGTGCAGACATGGGTAAACAAAGAAAACTGACTATTGATAGGTAAAGAAAATAGTGGTTGTCATGCTGGGAGGAAGAGTTGAGAGGACTGCCTGCTCCCAAACCCTGTGTACTGCCAAGGGCTTCTGAAAGCCTTGAAATAAAATAAAAATACATGTTGGACCAGAAATGAAGCAACTGGCCAAAAAAGTTTGGAACAGCCTTTTGGCTTGACGGTGGGTTAACAGGCAGCAAGTCAGCAAGGAATAATTAGTCGATACTTAATCTTCTGCTGTCATTTTTTCACACGGCGTTAAATTGTGTTTAGCTTTCTCAGGACCTGTCGTTGTTCACAGAAATCTGTCTGCAGGATGTGGAGAATGTGTCTTATTTTTCACTGTGCTCTTGGATTTCCCTTTTTTTAATAACTTTTAAAGTGTGCTGTTTTCAAATGGGAGCTGCCAAAATTTTGGCAATTTTGCTTGCAGTTTGAGATTTACTAGCGATACTCTTGAATGTAATTTTTAAATTGACTGGTTTAAGCCAGTTTAAGCTTTTTGTTGTATACGTCAATGTATAATACTTTGGACGGATCACATGCATCGTTATTTTTAAATACAAATATGTAATTGCAAATATTTTAAAATACAAGTACTTGCCAAATATTTCAGGTTAGGATGTGATAATTAGGCACAACCTTAGGTTAGACTATTAGTTGTTCTTCTCTCTGCAGTCAGCTGGCCCAGCCAGCATGCAGAAGTGCTGGGGCAATGTCTCCAGCCGTGGGGGATGATTTGCACATGTAAGACCTTTGCATTGCCTGGCGCTCAGGACCTGTGGTTTTTTCTTCGCTTTCACAAGGTTGATACAAGTACAGCTTTCTCCGTAACTACATGCAGGCCGCGTAGGACCGGGGTCCTGGGAAAGTGTGGTGGTTCACTAGCAGATGTATCGTGCTTCAAAGCCCTACTATAAGCTGACCTCTGTTATCAGTTTGACAGATAAAAATACAGCCATGGTAAATTAATTGCTCTGAGGCAAAACATCTTGAGAAATTGGCGTACACAGGACTTTCTGCAAAGCTATGCTTTCTCCATACCTCTGTCTGCACTGGCTACCTGCCAGGAGAATCTTGGCGCGTCTGTGAATCTCAGACATGACTAGAAACACTACAAGGTGTGTAATTAATTCTCAAGATGTATGGTGCATTCAGGTTGATGCTTTTGGTTCCAATTTATAAACCACTCTCAAGGAAATCTCAGGCTCTTTTCATAATTTACCACTGAAACTAAGCCAACATCTGTCTATTCTTAAAGTTTGCTATGAATACATTCAGTAAACAGAGAAGGGGAAGACTGGGAAAGGAGATCTTTTTTCCACTAAAAGAGCAAGCATCTATTTCTTTCAGTTGCCCTTTTCTCTTAATATAGCTGAGAATCCTTAACTTTTGATTGGTTAACTTCAATTTTTTGTTATGCCATTTAATAGCTTTATTAACTGGGTATAAGCACAACGTCCGTAGTAAAAGTACTCTCAGCTAAATGCTGCGGTAAGCGCCAGTCTCTTCCCAGTCAGGCTTATTAGATTGGTGCAACTGTTAGATACTGCTGGTCATTTTTGATATAGGCAGTTCACTGCAGCTTAGGTCCAGCCAGTTGTTCCAGTTGGGGGGGGAAGATGATACTGTGTGCTTCTGTGCAATGCTGTTTATGAAAACGACAATGTTTAGTTTCCCCTTGTGCAGAAAATGGGAAAATTTAGGTTAGAGGGACTGTGAGCTCATCTGGTCCTATCTCCTGCTGAGATTGGGGTCAATGTTGAAGTTAGTTCAGGTTGTTGGGCCCTGTCCAGTTGGGCTTTGAAAATCTCCAAGAATGGAGATTACACAATGTCTCTGGCCCCCTGGTCCAGCACTTAACCACTTTTGTGGTGTGAATCCTTTTTTTTTGTATGGGGCTGGGATTCCTTGTGTTGCAGCTTGTGCCTGTTATTCCTCAGCTTTTCTCTGTTTTCCCTATAACCCCAATTCAGATAACGGATGACATAATTAGATTCCCCCAAACCCTCCCATCTCCAGGCCAAGCAAATGTAGCTCCTTCAGCCTTTTCTCATGTCCTGTGTTTTAGCCCCAACCTTCTTGTCTCTTATTTCCATGATAGTGTTGTGTCTCGGTCTCTGCAGTATTTCTGTGGCACCTTTCACAAACACCCAGACAAGCAGTTTTACCAGTCAATGCCATAAGTGCTGTCTTATTTTGTGACCCTGCAGGAAGACTGCTGGGGACGTGCGGTTTAGCTCCTATTCGAGCTTTTGCAGTGTTTCTGTTTTAGCTGCATCTTAAGGGACCTAACAGTGTCTCTGTATTCATCCTGAAGGAAGAAGGTGTTTATGCCCACTGACTCCAATCTGCCTAAATTTAGGCAATACTAGATGAATTTGGTTATCTTTGACCATTGATTTACCCTTTAGGAGGAAAGTGGCTTTGATTTCTTACCCCAGGTCAGATATGATTTCAGTTTATCAGGAGGATAGGTAATTGTGTTTCTACCCATTAGGTGAAGGTATTTAGCCAGGTAAAAGATGGGAGATACTGTAAGGTCCAGGCTAAGGAAAGGGCTCAACCACAAAGCTCACATTATATAAGACACTAGAGAATCCACCAGTGAAACACCACTGCCCATTCTGCTCTGTCAGAAGATCTCCTATCCAGGCTTCTATATGCCAAAGCCAAACCTATAGGACATAAATCAGTCGGACTGCTGGTTTCATGTCCACTGCTGTTTCCCGCTGTGGAGCACACTCTTAATTCAGTATTTTGTCTGGGTAGCTGCAGCCTTGCACTCGCTGGGAGGACAGACGGGCCAGAAGATTGGACTGCTGGCCCTTGGGTCCTGACATTTCGCACCTTCCCTTGCTCCTCACCGCTTCTGCTTCTGCAGAGTTCACCTTTAACGGTTGGACTTGATGATCTTAAAGGTCTTTTCCAACCTAAACGATTCTATGCTTCATCCCTGGCCCTAATGAGTAAACTGCATGGTGGGAAAGCAGACACTGTCTTGCATCTCCCTTTGGAAAGATCTTTGTTTTCTTTTAGCCTGAGTAACTTTGGCATGGATACATACAATCAAGGATGATCCCATGGGGAAAACAGTTCCCTTTGAAGCCAGCTCTGTAATGGCACAGGGCCTTGCCTGGTGGAGGAAGGCTCGCTGGTGGAAGCACAGCCATTCCTCCTGGGTACTGGTTGTGTTACCTCTGCAGCACATAGTAGCTACTTGGCAGGGCTTACCTTTGTATTTTGCTTTGAGCCAGTGACTGTCTTCTGGTGCTCCGGTGTTTCTGTGTTATAAATAGCTTGTCCCTCCTTAAAAACAAAGCAACGCTCCCTACAAATACTTTCATTTAAACTTTTCTGATAAAGAGGAAAAGCATGGTTTTCTTGCAGGAGGTTTTTGCAGAAGAAAAAGTTAAAGTTAAAAAACCCCACAATTATCTGCTCAACGAGTAGGCAGCATTAGCCAAATCAGTAAGGAACTAACAATGTGTGTTCATTGAGTACTGTGAAAAAGTTGAAGACAGCAAATGGGGATTTTTCAGTTTCATAAATGAACTAACATACAATGGGCATTACTTTTCTATGTGTTTTTCTTTTTTTTTTTTTTTAAGATGGAAATTTTGTCCTGACTTTAATTATTTGTTTGGTTTATGTGGAAGATTGGTGTGCCTTACACTAGGGATTTGGTGGCCTTGCTGTGTGCAGTATATATGCTCTGGGAGGTACAGATTTGTTAAGATGTGGTGCGTATGTTTGTGTTCATGGATCTGAATTTATGAGCTTGTAAACGAAATCAACAGTATGCCTTTGTTTCTTTTTACAGCAATAGATGTTCTTCATCAACTAGGCCTTGTGAAAGATGTTCAACAGCCCTCAAAGTCGACAGTGCCCTCAACATCGTCTCTCTTACCTCAGGGTGTTCATCTAACCGTGTCAGGAGTTGTGCTAACTAGTGATGCACATATTGAGTCCCCCATCGCTCAAGTCATACCGTCGCATCTAGGGCATCACTTCACCATATTAGTTGGGTTGTACACTTACAGAGTAAATAACGCTTTCCTTTTCAGTGTTAGGAACAAAAGCAGACTGCAGTTTGGTGTCCAGTTGCTGCCGAGAAAGGTAGTGGTGTACACTGGAGGGAAGCAGTCAGTGTACTTTGATTATAGTGTTCATAATGAACAGTGGCATTCATTTGCCATTGCTGTTAGAGACAAGGCTGTCTCGATGTTTGCCGAGTGTGGAGAGAAGTACTATAGCAGGGAAATACTTTCTGAAGTGGAGACATTTGATTTGGATGGTTTATTTACGCTGGGAAGGATGAACTCTCACTCTGTCAGCTTTGAAGGAATTATATGTCAGCTAGACATTATTCCCTCTGCAGAAGCCTCTGCAAACTATTGTAAATACGTGAAACAGCAGTGTCGCCCAGCTGAAACGTATCGATCTCTGCTAGGAGCTCCACACATGTTGGATGGGCTGGATGTTTTTTCAAAGGTGATGATTGATGAGAAAAACCAGTCAGAAGGCATATCAGCTTATAGAGGGGAAGAAACATCAAACATTCCTGTTACCAGTGTTGCTCAGATTCACTTTCCATCAGAATACTTGGAGTCAAGAAATGTCTCTGCATTGGAGTTTCCAGAGGCCAAACCTCAATTGCTGGAAGCTTGGCCTGAAACAGAACTCCAGAAAAACATCTATCTGCCTCTTCATCAGCAGGAGATGAGTAAAAAAAGAAACATCACTAAAAACCCCACAGGATCCCATCCAAATACTTTAGATAATACCACAGAAGATGCAGGCAGGAAAGGCGAGCCTTCTCTGATCTCCCCTGTAAAACAGAGTAAAACGAAAAGCCAGGGAATGGGCAAAGCAAACCAGCATTTAGATGAACGAAGCAAAAAGCAGCAGATCTTCAACACAACCCTGTACAGTTTGCCTGCTGACCTCTCTCTGGATAATCAGCTCGGTCCAGGGCAGGAAGGTGCATTTGATGCTGATGAGACTTATCACACGGAAACCGGTTATGACATTGCTATTGATAATTATGCTTATGACTATGAAGATCTTGACAAAATGTTTGAAATGGGAAGTGTCAGAGGTCCAAAGGGGGAAACTGGACCTCCTGTAAGTTATCTTTACTATTCTCTTTACTATAACGCAGCACCGTACGTTTAACAGAGGCTTTGAAAGAAACCTCACAAAGCATGCCAAAGCTGTGACTGCAGCCTCTCCCGGCTCTACCGTACACGTTTGTCTGCCTTAAGTATGCCTCTTTCCCCGCATGTAATTTTGGTGTAAGTGTTGTATATTTTTATTTACTGGCAGAATGCAAGGACATTCGAGACATTCACATTCTGGTGAAGCGGTAGGCAACCCAGACTTCTTAAATTTGAAATGCAGCCAGATGTTTGTAAGTGCTAATTATGGAGACTGCTCACTTAATAAAATTACAGGATAAGTTCATACAGTACCCAAATGTAGACACTGATCCATGAAAATAACAACTAGGCTGTTTGGACAACTGATGTAGTTTTCTCAGCTGAGCAATGCTATTCATAATTGTAGAAAGAGACCAGTTGCAGAATCTAGACTGGTAAAACCATTTGTAACCCAAAGTTACAGGGTCATGCAAACCTGCATGTTAAATGGTTTTTAGAGCAGTCTTACAAGATTTTGTGGCATTTTTTCAGTTCGCAGGGCAAGTGACCTCTGAAACAATTGCAAAGGCACAGAAGTGCTTTTCATAGAAACCCATTTGCCCTTTTTTATTGTGTGCACAAGGCTCATAAACTTTTTAATACATAAAAATGAGAGCAACGTATATGAAGCTACAGACAAGAAAGAACAGCAGTTCCTGCGTACCCTGGGAAATATGATAGTGCTTGTTTGAATTTTTAAATTTTTTTTTGTTGTTAAAATTTTTAAACCATAGCATCAACTAGATAATTCCACTTGCTCTTCTTTTTTTTGTGTGTGCATTTGTGTGGTTATTACTGGAAAGCAATTTGATATGTGTGAAGCAGCTCCTCATATATGTTTGAATGTGCCCATGAATTTATTGTGTGTATTCTTTTAGCACTGACATTTTTTCTTTTTCAGTCAGCAACTGAAAACCTATTTAAAATTTCAGTTTTTACTCTAAAGAGGATCTAGATGCGAAGGGATTATTACACAATTGAAAAATAAGTTAACAAATAATTCACATTAGTCTGGAGGTGCTCTTGCTTAATCTTTTCTGAATGTGAAGTCAGCCTTTTTTTTCCTTTTTTTTTCCTTATGATAGTATTTATGGGCACATGTCACTAAGTGTGTAGCTGTCATCAACATGAGGTTAAATTCCATTTTTGGAGCCTAGGATGTTTAGTAACTGCTAATGGAAGCCTTTAATTTCAGCACACAGCTTGTACATTGTGAATTCAGTCAGTCCCAGCCAAGAAAGTTAGATCCATTCTTTTTTTACATGGCACAGAAATGGCTGCTGATAATGTTGGTTGTATTACTAAGAAACTCCAAGCAAATGCTCTGGTTTTCTTTTTCCAGGCACAGACACTATACATACAGGGTCAGAGATGATAGCCCATTTGGAGAGTTCAAAGATGGCTACTTTACCATTTTCTGTGCCTCTCTTACGAACTGGGGATGCAGAAGTTTGTCTTGCCTAGAAAGGCTGTCAGAGCAGAGCTTGGGTTTGGTATTGCCAGTAGCAATGAATATGGTGCATTTGTGCTGAGGTCTTCTGCTGTATCAGGATTTAAACAACATGGCCAAGGTTTTAGAGCTCTGTGCAGAGCTAGGAAGTTAATCTAGACCTTTGCAGGCACTACTTTGGCTGAAGAGGCCAGCAGCACCCCCTGGAATGGAGGCAAAGCTAAAGCATTGTGTTGCCAGAGAGATTGATGCCAAAGGGGGAAGAGGCCTCTTCCTTACAAGCTCTTGTAAAAAATTGTCCTCCATGGCGGTTGTATGGCACAATACCTGCTGCTGTTATTGGAGGCTTGAAGAGGTGGTTTTGGTTTGCTTTCTCAGTCTAGTACACCCAGGCAGAGAAGACCAGAGGTAATCCAAGCTTTTATCTGTGTGGCTCTAATACTTTAATATCTAAGTACCCACAGAGTCTTAGCAGTGGGGAGCCTAAAAAAGCAACACTGAGGAAGTTACAAAGTTCCCTTGCAGCAAAAAATCCTGATGAGGCATGAACACCAGCCCCCCCCCCCCCCCCTTTTTTTTGGTGGTGGTTTTTTTTTTTTTTTTACTTCTTTCATTATGTTGTGGTTGGTTTGAACCTTCTTTTAAGACTTCAACATAGAAATAATGTTCCTTCTATTGGACTTGACAGGCAGCAACTAGCTTTTGTGGTTCTTAAACTCCTCAGCTTCATTTTAGCTTTTAATCATCTACCAGAACTGATTCTTGCCTTGTATAATTAGGCCCCTTGTATTCCATGATCCCACAGCTGTGGAATTCACCCACCGCTGCAAAGCAGGGCTCCAGAATTCAGGTTTTCCTTTATGGATAACATATGGAAAAGGGAACCTATTTCTTTAAAACTATTAAGACTCTGATTAAAGTTCTCGCAGTTGCAATGACCAAAATCCCCTACAAAAATATAAGGCAAGTTTGAAGTGGAACAGTGTGGTCTTCTGAACCACTAGTTTAGAGGGAAAGCTGCTCCATTCATCTGATGAACCACTCCTTTTTGTGTTGTGGAGGGTGTTGGCACTGTATGAAGATTAAAAAAATATCTGGTGTGTATTTTTAACTGTTTAACTTCCAAACTATTCTTCATTTCACAGTCCAGTATAAGTTTGCAGTAACACGGTACGTAGTCCCACACTGGTAGAAGGAAGGGTTGATGTTAGCTGCTGGTAGCTAATTGCATCTGCAGGCTATCTGCACAGGATTTGGCTTCCTCTGAGAAATGAGCTAGGAATTAGTTTTCACTATTGGAAAAGCTATCAGATTATGAAGAGACACTCAGGTAGGAGGAGAAATAGCAGAAGACCGAAAAGCAGTGTTCTATAGGCTATCTAGATGGTAAGGAGAAGCAGTCTGGAGATACTGCCAGTAGGAATTGGAAAGGGAAGCCCTCTGTTACGCAAAATTGAGTCCTGGATGAGATGCTCTTATTCCAACCAAGAAGTGTGGGGGTGAGATCCCTGAAAGAGGGCATTTTGGAGATACTAAATGTGGTGCTAAATAGACAGCGGTAAGGTTAAGCTCAGCGGAGAGTTCACTCAGCTTATTTCTTAGCTGAACAAAATTGCTTGCTGAGGCTCTCCCTAGCCAGAGGGGATATAGAATCATAGAATCATTAAGGTTTGAAAAGACCTCAGAGATCATCAAATCCAACCATCAACCCAACACCATGCCTACTAAACCCTGTCCTCAAGTACCACATCTACATGGTTTTTGAACACCTCCAGGGAGTGTGACTCCACTGCCCCTCTGGGCAGCCTGTTCTGATGCTTGACCACTCTTTCAGTAAAGAAATTTTTCCTAATATCCAATCGAAACCTCCCCTGGTGCAACTTGAGGCCGTTTCCTCTTGTCCTACACAGTATATATTGGGCAGTTAATCGCTTTCATGCATTTTAGCTCTGCAGGTAACCCTCACATTTCCCTACCCAGGCTAAGAAATATATCTCAATATCTGCTGATTCGGATAAAAACTTAGCATTCTTGCTGTTTTATTCTTGGTAGCAAAAAGATAATGTTATGTCTTTAAATATTTAAACATTTTTTTTAATTCACCTGAAACTGATGTAGTTTCCCTATCTTCTGCACAACAATATTGAAAAGGTTTAATCCATAATGCAAAGCCATATATGTATCCCTCTGATGTTGATGATGTTGCTTCGGCTGTTGTAAGAATTCTTGACAGAAAGGGAAAGACTTCCACAGCTGTAAAGAAAGGAGGTTAATCCTACACAAGTGACTGCCTGCTCTAGGTCATTTGGAAAGAGAAGCGTGTGGGGGTTTTATAATTTCCAGTGAGATGCAGATGAAGCAAGAAAAAAAATAGTTGGACATTCATGTTTGGTAGGATCCTTGTTGCTCAATAGTATCTGTATGCATGAATATGCTTTAAAAAGGTAGACAAAGCATGCTAAGAGTAGGTAGAAGAATTCTGAGTGACAGAATCAGAATTCCAGGTGGTCTAAAACTGATGGGATGAAATTTAGTGCAATAGTAACGAAATTAAAAGTACAAATAGAAGATGTGGGAGTGATTGGTTAGGCAGTCAGATGAGGGTGATAGAGTGATGTTATGGTGCACTAGAGAATTAAGTGCATCTTATCACTGTGATGCTTGATACGTTACCAGCAGCAATGAGTATTGGAGGCTATTTTTCTACTGGTTTGGGTGTGCTGAGGCTGCCATTTGGAGAAGCATCCTCAGTTTTGCTGCCATTTGGAGAAGCATCCTCAGTATTGCATTTAAAAAGGATGTAGACAGACTGGAAGGATTGTGGAAAGTTGCAGTAATGGTGGTGCAGTCACAGAAAATATGATTCTGAGTAAAGGTGAAAACAAAAGTGTGTTTAGTAATGAAAGTAAGGGGCAAATGTTACAGTTCTGCAGAGCGTGAGTTAATAAAGAAACTTTTTTGCCTGTTCACAGAAAGTATGGCAAGACAGAATAGGAAATCTTAGGCGGGACATAAGGAAAACATGGAGAGTGATACCTGCACAATAGAACAAGTGATGTTTGCAACGTTAGAAGTGGAATTTCCTTTTTCGTGGAGAGTTTTTTAGAAGTAGTTTGGAGCCTGATATTTTTGTTTACTTCCCTGCTGTATTTCAGGTATTTTGGTGATGGTGTGCAGAAAGGTTTCTGTCTTTTTTTGTTTTGCTGAAGGACTGCCTGACTTCGGTATTTGATGGATCGGGCATTAAACTCATATGTTTCTTTAAATTAGTCTTTGAAAAAAGTGTTTGAGGTGAGCTGAGGTTGAGTGGTTGGGGTGTAGTCAAATGCCTTTTAAAGAGAAACTTCACAGTTGTTTTGCAAGAGAAACTTCAGTGAATAGGATTTAGGTATTGAATGGCAACAGGATCAGCATATGCCTGTGCAGAAGTTTTAACTACTTAATGCAGAATTTACTGCCGTGCATCTGAAATCTTAGGGGCTTGTTATATGAAAATTAAATGCTTTCTACTACCTTTGGTGTAGGACAAGCTTAAAACACATGCATCCACAGAAGGGCTTCAGTATCCTGGAAAAAGTCTGTGGGAGTTCACCATTACATTCCTCCCAATGACCATTTGAAAGGCAGTGAAAATTTCTGGAAGAGTAGCATCGACTTTTATTGTTTCAGGATTAAGCCATGATTATTTGGAACTTGAGCTTCTCCCTTCAATAGTTAAATGAAACTTTCACAATTGCTAAGGATGGTAAGTTGTAGTACCTTTCTTAAGGTACATATGATCTGTTTTGAGCAGACTGATCTTGTTAAATAAATTCATTTTAAATGTGTGTCAGTAATAGTCACATAAAGTAGCTATTTTTTTGTTAGTGGTTAAAATGTCAAATGCAAAAAACCAAATTAACACTTTTAATTCCTTCAGTTTTTTTTAATTATGGTTTCCAGTAGTTGGAGGAAAAGCTATTCAAACAGATGACTAATTCCTTCGTTTGAGAGATCGGCTCACTCTCAGAAGTTGACTCCTGTGGCTTACGTGGATGCCTAAGAGGCATAAATAGCTTCCTAACTGGTGTAAAAAGTCACACATTTGAAGTTGTAGTTGCTTTCACAGGTTGAAGTACATAGGGTGGAATAACTTCTTACAAGTAGTTGGAAAAGCATTTCCAGGAAGACTTACCTGTGCTCTACTGAGTCTGCTGTCAGTAGAGATGTTGCTTGAGTTGCAGGGAAGAGTCTAAGCTGGAGATTAAGGAGTAATGTACTCTGGTTAAGGAGAGTCCTTGTTAATACTTTAATCAAACACCTGGACTGCTGGTGCTAATTGCTAATTATTGTTAACCAGAGACTTCATCTACAATAGTTGACTTTGTTTTTAGAAAGCCTTGAGAAAGCATTATTCCTCTCTGGCTGCATAATTGAAAATGTAGTTTACTACTTATTTTAGGGGTTGCTTGGTTGTGATTAGATTTTCTTCTTTTTGTGGTTTTTTTAGATGAAGAGAGATAATTACTTATGAATTAATGTAATCAAAGTGAAGGGTTTTTTTTTGTTGTTGTTTTTTTCCAAAAGAAGCAGGTACTATTTAAAAAAAAAAAAAAAAAAAAAAAGTCACATAGGGAAAAATGTTCTCACTGCAGTTATTCAATAAATCAGCAGCAAAGATCAGGGATGTTAATAAATCCTAAGATTTCTATTAGGAAAATGGTGGGGTTTGGCTATTAGTATATTTTCAACAAAATGAGAGAGCATCTGAAATAGGAATAGAGAAAAACTTTGTACCGCAAATGGCAAAAGAATGCACACTGGTTGCAATGATTTTACTTAATAAAAAACATAATATGTTTCCCTTTGTAGTCCCAGGATAATTTTCTAAGTAAAGTGCATCTCTTAACTTCCAACTTGAGAGGAAAGATTAGAAAGCATACAAGTTCAGCAGTGGCAGGGTGGGAGCTCTCTGCTGTTTCAGGTACGTTTTTGGAACTGGACAAGAGTGCCAGGTCAAGAGCTTCCCGTGCCTCTGCCCCATTTTTTGGTTTTGTTTGTTGTTTTTTTTTTTTGTTTGTTTGTTATTAAACACAGGGTCTTTTTACTTTGGGAAAATATGAGGATGCTAGTGAGCATTTATGCAGTCAGGCTGAATAGCAAACCTCCTGTGCTAGAAGTATGATATGTTACGGATTGACCTAAAGACCAGGACTGTAATGCAGATTTGTGTCTTCTGAGTTACACAGAGAGGGAAGTGCAGAGTATGGGTTTCAGCATGACTTAATGCACTATGTATGGACATACAAATATTCCCAACTATAAAGAGGCAGTTGCACTACAATTAGACTCTGAAGATTATGATTAATTGGAGAGGAAATTTTTTTTCATCCTCAGAACAACAGTGGTTTTTCCCAGAATTGTCCAAAGTCATCTGTGTTTTGGCCAAATGAATGTAATTGGCTTGACAATGCCTCAAGTCCTTAATCAGCACTGTCTTCTCTGCCAGTGACACTATCTTTCCAAGAAAAAAAGAAATATCACTTCCACAAAACTTCAGGTTTTTAAAAGTGCAACTTTTGTCTTAATAAAATTATTTGTTGGTTGCTAATAAAACCCCAAAGGGTGTTTGTCTCTTTTTTCCCCATCTCTCATTTTTGTGGTGGTTTTGTTTGTTTGTTTTTTTGGGGGGGTTTTTTTGTTTGTTTTTGTTGTTTGGTGGTTTTGTGGTTGGTGGGGGTTTTTTTGGTTTTTTTGGTTTTTGTTTTTTTTTTTTGCAAAGCCTGCAAGTTGGCCATATCAGCCCCCAGAGTTGCCCTTTGGATTTCCCTGGTATTCCTGCCAGCAGTGGTGTTTGGTGGTGGGCGGTATGGTATCAGTGTTCTGCCCAGTGCCCCAGCTGAGATGCTGTAATACATAGAGAACACAGGAATGCGAGGAAGCCTGGGTGAAAGAGCTGAACGCTTCCTGCTCTCATAGACTGACCTCCTTCACGAGGTCTGACTTTCTGGATGCCCATTTTCCCTTGCAGTAGGAATCCTGGGTTCCTGTTAATGCTGGCATTTGGTTGGGAGCTGAATTCACCCTTAAGAACTGCCCATGCCTCCTTAGGACTCCAGTGTGATAGATTAAGTATAATATAAATTAGTGCAGATTTTAGTCTAGAGCTCTCATTCATATTTGAGTACAATGAAGTAGATCCTGGGGTTTTGAATGTGAATAGCAATCGTATACAGAAAAGGAAAGGTTTCCATGGGCAAAACAACTAGATATACAGAGGGTGGTACACTGTCTAATATAGTGGCTAATAATCTCATTTATTTGCAAAAGATACAACTGGTTATATACTAGCATTTTAAAAAAAAAAATCTGCCTTTTCTTTAAAGAGAACGATATTCATTATATGCAAGGGCAAACATGCTACCAGTTATTCTTATCAGAAGCTTTTAATAGGAAACTGAGTAATTATTTGTCCAGTTTATTTTCTTCTATTTCATGTCTGTCTTTTCTGTGAGGTGGCATCTCATTTTTTCAGTTACTCCTGACTTTTCTAAAATGTGTTTAGCATGCCAGCATGCTTATTAAAAAGGCTTAATTATTCTCTATTCTTTGAAATACACAGCACTTGCTTGTTTCAAGTCCTTGAACTGATCTTTTCTTCCTTTACTGTAAATACACTTAAGTAAAAGTTATTGTCTAGATTACTAGCTCCAATTCCTTGACATAAGATACTTTCTAAACAGAAATCTGATTTGGAGCCAGATTAAAAGCACATGTGCTTGTTTTTTGGGAATTGGTTTTCAAGTTGAGCGGGTCTGCAAGAGCAGAAAGTCACCGGTTAAAAGAACTGGTCTGATTCAGACTTGTGATACTATCCTTGTATCGGGTTTTAGTCTCAATTGTTTTGATTTTTCTATCACCAGGGTCCTCCAGGTCCTCCAGGTTTACCTGGTCCATCAGGAAAGAGAGGTCCTCGGGTGAGTAAAACAGCTATGTTGGTCTGCAGCTCTAGGCAGGTCCCCAGTAATCAACCTGGGGTTTGCATTGTTTTTTTTTTCTCAACTTTATTCACATGCTTGGTGATTATGAAAGTCTATGGTTCTTAACATTTGCCAGATAGGTTAAAGTAGGGCAAAGCAAACAGGTTTGGCTTTATTTCTGCTGTGAGCCTCCTCAGCAGAGTTAATTCCATGCATGGGCGCATACAGGCTGCATTGTTACATTTGTACCTAGCTTTTGCTGCTTGCAGTGTTAACTTTTAGTTTTTCCATGCTGCTCCCATCTGCTGCAATCTAAGGTCATGTTCATTTGTTTTTGGGACGAGGGGGTGTGAGCAATGTATGCCAACAGCCACAGAGGAGTAGGCGGTGGATACAAAATTAACCACTGCCAGACAGGGGGTGGGGGGGAACCCACTCCCAAAAATCTGCTTTAGTCTCTTATGTTACAGCAGCTTGATAAAAGGGGTGATAGATGTCTGGGTAATTTGCCCAAGAAATGAGCTGCAGTAGCAAACATTGATTTATTTTGTGTGGCTGGGTGCACCCCAGCATCAGCAGGGGGATGGAGCTGAGGCTTTGCTGCAACGAGCAGAAACCCGCACCCCAGCTACCGAGAGCGTGGGAGAAGCCTGTGCCTCTGCAAGGACTAGTTGATGGGGCAAAAGAGGGTAAACCTGCATTTGCACAATTGTGTACAAAAGAAATGCTCGAGGAGTCCCTGAGGTCGTGGTTGGTTTGGTGAGTTTTAGGGGAAGGGCAGCTGGAGGGAACAGGTTAGCATCTGTTGTGTAGGAGATTTCAGGCAGTGATATTTGGGGATGTGAGTGGTTATGGCTGGAGTGCACTCATCTGGGCAAATGGTAAGGGGGAGATAAGGGAATAGTTTATATGAAGGCTCAGCAGATGTGTGGGACGGGTTTTGACTCAGCCTTTGAGGAACGTTTAAACAAGTTGCTGCTCAACAGTGTGTTGAACATCCTGTGTTGTGTTTTTATATGGGCCAAGAAAGTCTATAAACCTATTTGATCAAAGAAATATTTTTTTAAATGTCACTGCTCTTTAGTTTGTACAGTACTGATAAATTCAAGCAAGCGTAGCTAGGGAAGATACATGGTATGATAGAGGAGTTTTTTTGAGCCAAAAAGCACATAAAACCTTGTTGGTGTGAAGTTTATGTCCACGTCTACCAGTCTGCCGTGTGGCTTCTGTCTTCCTTCATGTGAGCTGCCATTTGTGATCCCGAAATGTGGCTCAGGGTGTCAAAGAGAAGCACAAGAGTGTGGAGTCACGCTGCCTGGGCCTTCTTCAGGGTCTCAGGTGTGTGTCCAGACTTGATCCTGACAGAGATTCACATGGGTTGGGTGCTTTGGGCATGGTATCAATGCCTGATTAATGGTTGGAGATTTCCCTTAAAAACTAATTTTGATTTCTGTAATTCTACGGTAGAGAAGTCCACACCTGAGAGTTTAGATTTTCTAAGTGTCTTGGCTTATTCTGAGTTTCTTAATAATAAATTCAGCATTTTCAGAATTAGTCAGTGATGAGATGAAATTCCCCTGATGCCTCTCATTTCATGAGGATACTTTTGCACCTGCGTTGCAGTACTGTGCCCCAAGATAATATTGCAAGCAGCAAAAGCTAGGAGCAACTTCAGCACCGCAGCTACGTTGGCACTTTCTATTTGTTTCCTTTCTTCTTACATCCCCGAGAGTGCCTCCAAAGTTGCCAGCGTGCAAACTGATCTCTCAAACAGCACATGGGATTAGCATTTCTGTGGCGTTATGCCAACATTGTCACCAGCAAGAGGGAGCACTTAACAGGTACGGCTTTCAGCGTTACTGCAAGATATAATTGATAATTTCAGCCTCATGTGAGGGAATGACAAACACTGAGTTTATCAGTTGTAAGACCACTGATTATATGAGAAAGCTGAAAAGTATTCTTATTATTTTTGGTATTTGGATTAATTGTTTGGGTGGAATTTTGGCCTTAGTGAATTCAACAAAAGTGTTGTTGCGGACTTACCAGGGCTAGGTTTTCATCAGTTTGGTCCTTCAGTGTTTGGAAGGTGAATAGCTGCCGACAACCCCGGCAACACCTATTTTCCCTAATGCACAGTTTGTCAAGGAGTGAGGATGGCTGAGCGTGTTGCAGGAGCAGACACTTACCCTGGATGGCGTAGATAGTCCTGATAGCCTATTCTGCTCCTGGAACGGTTTAAGTCCAACTACTTTAGTAACAAGCCCATGTTCTACACGGGCTGTGGGAGAATCAGGTTGGTGAAGGGTTTTTATCTGTGATTTGTTTAGAGAAGGTGGAATATGTTGCTTTGAATCATCTTTTAAGTCAGCGAGAACTGATCCTCTTCCTTCTCTTTGCAGTGTACAGCTTGGGTGCCTAAGAGTGGGGGGGGGTGTGGGGTGTGGTGTGTGTTTCTGATTTTATCGCATGCCGCCAAGTTTTGTAGCTGGAGAGCAACATTGCAGTGACTGTGTGCCGAATACCTGTTAAGAATTACTTGGGAAGGCAATAGAAACTGAGATTTTTAAAAGAAAGGGAAGTATTCAACTTCACTATTAATTTTTTAGGAAGATGTACATCTTTTATTTCTTGAGACTCCTTTGAAAATCCCAACCAGTGCTTCTAAAAACAACAATGATGCAGTAAAATGATTCTCTGCAAACTGTTCACACTTGTTCAGTGGAGCACTGAATAATCCCACTCTTTTTTGTTTCTTTTTTCTTTTTTTTTTTTATAGGGTATTCCAGGACCCCATGGTAATCCAGGTTTGCCAGGATTGCCAGGTCCAAAGGTGAGTTAATTTATCCATGTTGCCATGTAAATACCTGAACTTCATAATGACTTTTTGGAAGCCCTAGAACTGTTTCCTATAATAGAAGCAATTGGCCTTCCTTGGTTTACAGATGGAGACTGTTACTATAAACATATTTTAATTAAATGTTATCAATCACATTGAACTTCAAATCAAAACAAAATAGCAGTTTATTCAGGGGGAAAAAATGATAATCTGGAAACTGTTATTATGCAAGTAGTCTAGTTCCTGTAAATCAACTCGGCCTCTTTGATAAACTGGACTTTGACTAAGAATAAACATTTAATTGCTGCAACCTTTTGCTTTGTTTTTTTTTATCTTTTAAAAAGGAAGAAAAATATTCTGTCATTCTCTATAAATTCCTTTTTTTTGTTAGTGCCCAACCTTTGATACTTAAATATTCTAATATTTCAGACATTATCGCTTGATTAATATGCTAGAATAATTTTCTGAAGATTTATGGATGTGATGTTTAAAACCAAAGAAAAAAATACTAGACTGGAAACTCAAATAAAACCCTTCAAGCTTGTGTAGCATAGGCCCTTTAAATAGATTTGACAAATTTGTGCAGTTGCAGAATGCCTTCAACTCATATTTAGTTTGAGCAATTTGATAGATATGTCAGGAAAAAAACAGCAGCAACCATGATTTGGTTTAGTGCGATTCCTAATGGCAGGAATCTGACCTGTCATGACAGGTGTTAAAAACTGCTTGAGGACATAAAAGAAATTTAATAAAGCTTTCGGTGTTAAACACTGTAAAACCACGTGACTCTTTGTGTGAACTTTTGTTATTATCTAGTTCTGTAGGAACAGTTAAACTTAAAGATTCATAATTACTTTTTACAACAGTTATGCTGCCTGTATAATATAATACGTATCTGGGAAAATAATTGTAATCAATTACTCCTAGGTTTTGTTTTATAATGTATTCCCCCCTCCACTGGATCATAATCCTGATCAGTTCTGTAGCTGTCTCCATGATTTTAAGAATAGAAGGAACTATGTGTGTGCATGTACCTATATATATATACACATGCATACATTACTAGGTGCTTAGTGATCTCTATCATTTCTGTTAGACCGTAAATTATCCTTTCAGTACAAGCGTCTTCTGAAACACTTTTCTTCAAATAAAAATTAGCCAGGTGTTCACCAAGTTTTGACTATAAAGGTCCAGTTGACCCACACTGACTATGTAAGCTGAAACGAAACACGCTTTTGTTTGATCTTAAAACATCACAGACGAGTTGCAACAATTTTCTGGCAGTAATTTAATGCAGAATTGTATTTTACTTTTGAGATGCATGTGTTTTTCCCTCCTATGCTCCAGCATCCTTTACGTACTTGCTCATGGAACAACATTAGTTAATACCCTTGCAGTATAGTATCCAGTCCTGGATGTGTCCTAGCAGTTCAAACCAACAGCTGATGTCCTTGGCATTTAATTCCTGATGAAGAGTTGATGGGTGTTTGTATTCATGAGGTTTGGCTGTATTCCTTGTTCTCTGAAAAATGGATTAGTTAAGAAAATCTAGTTTGTGGATTTTGGCACTGTTCTAACTACGCCGTAATTTCACATAGATTAAATAATGAAGTACTTTATCCTCACATCTTGACCTGCGGTGACATGTCGTTAATCCACAACTGAAGGCTGTTTGGTTTTTCTATTAAAGATTATGAGGAATTAATTATGCTTGTAAGGGAAAGGAAAGGCTATGGGTAAGTTATCAGAGGCCTGTGTTTTAACTAGCCGAGACCTGATCACAATTTTATTGCAACTCTTAGTTTAATGTGCCCACGTTGGAAAATAGAATATAACTATTTACCTTCCAAAAGGTAAATCAGCTGGAAAATACTCTGATAACTCCTGCCATGCTGAAGAATTGTGTTCTCTCTGACCTGACACATCGGTTTTACACAACAGATTCATTTTGCCTTATTTCCAGGCTTTATTTAGTATTCAACAGGCTTAGTTTCTCAAAGTGGCCTTTGCAGGTACAAATCTCAGCTGCACAGGGGAGGAAACCGCTGATCTGCAGTGCCATATGCAAGGGGAGGATGGGGCCCCGAAGCGTTTCAAATAAGAGCCAGGACTTAGAGGTTTGGAATGGCTGACCGTCAGGAAGCCTTGGGCTGCTTGCCGTGTCTG
Source organism: Gorsachius magnificus (assembly GCA_034008185.1). Classification (NCBI taxonomy): domain Eukaryota; kingdom Metazoa; phylum Chordata; class Aves; order Pelecaniformes; family Ardeidae; genus Gorsachius; species Gorsachius magnificus. The sequence goes on along the minus strand of CM067085.1, from coordinate 73,168,950 downwards.
TCCCGTGGAGCATCCAGGGTTGCCCCTTAGCGTTGGGTTGTCCTGGCAATGCCTAAACAGCTATTTTTCCCAACTTTAGCTCTCTTTCAGTGAACAGCACATCTAAACAGCTGGTTTTCCCCGCTTTAGCTCTCTTTCAGTGAAGGGCAGGTATAATCTAATCTAGAGCTGCTGTGGGATAACTTTAATAGTAACACTTGTATCCTTGGCTACATAAAACATTTTTCGAGTGAGAAGAGTGGATCTTGATGCCTGTGAGCAACGCCAAGTGTTACTCCACAGCTTTGAACTCAAGAGCACTCCTGTAGCCTGTGCTGTTTATATAAACAGATCAGTGAAACGTTATGGTGCCTTTTGCATGCAGCTTTTAGTATGAATTGGACCAAGGGGTTGGCCGTTTTCTCCTCAGTTACCTTGTTTTCAGTTATTAGCGCACAAGTGTGGTGTCAGCCTATGGCTCGGGGAGCTTCCCAGCTGGCAGCTCGGTCAGCATGATGCTGTTCACCTACGGCCGTCACGGGAGGTACCGTTTGCTGGTGACTCCTGTTTTAAGGGCAGAGAATTTGGCTGTGAGGGGTGTGGGTTCACTGTGGTGGCAGAGCTGCCTGTAGCCAAGGGCCGTGCAGGGCCGGCTGCCAGGCCTGCCTGGTCCTGACCAGGCCCTAGGCCTGTGCCTGGTGCTTGTGCGGCAGGCATGGCAGTGGGGATCTGAGGTAGGAGAGATCAGCATGGCAGCCTCCTTCCCCTCTTTGCAGCCTGGTCTTGGCTGCAGGCAGGGACATCTGAGGAGCAATGAGCTCTCTCCTCTGCTAGGACGTAACTGGTAACTGAAGAGAGGCCTTGGTGGCCTGGTCACAGCTCCATCCTTCCCAGCCGCCATGTCTGCACTGCGTGGGGCAGGGACTGAGCCTGAGGAAGCCTGGAGAAGATTATCAGGCTCTATTACTGCATTAATTATAATCTTGCATGGGGCTTGGGGGAATAGGGGGTGTCCTGAAGTGGTGGAGATGGGGAGAGTGTTTCAGCTGGGGGCGGCTGCTGTAATCCTGCTCGGATTTACCAGTAAAATCTCCTTATCAAATGTTTTTGTGACATTATGAAATCTGGAAAATGTAAATCTCATTTATTATTGTATAATGTAATGTATAAATGTGTTACTATTACATTTTGTTGCCGTTCTTTACTGAAAAAGTTACAAGAAAAAAAATCTGTAGCAACAAGTGAATTCTGCATGAATGTTTCCCCTCCTCTTGCTGTAACAGTGAAAATATCTGTTTCCACATTATGAAAACCTCTCTTCTCTGATGATGTTAATGAGCTTAATTTCCCTGCAACAGGGCCCTAAAGGAGACGCAGGATTCTCTCCAGGACAGTCAAAACATGGAGAAAAGGTAATATTAATTATAGAAAAATGTTTTGCCTGTCCTATTGTTTTATTGAAGTCTTGTTCAACAATCAGACAAGTTATAACAGCACAATGTGTTGTATTTACTGTGATGCTGGTGTATTTTGACACTTTATTGTGTGAGACTGACCAGCACAGACACAGGTGATGTCATTGAGGTATTGAAAGCTGAAACTGAAATGATATATTGGATTTAATTTATAAAAATAAAATTTAAAAAAATAAAAGGGAAACACTTTTAGAACAACAAAATTGAATTCTGTTCACACTGGTATAACAAAGTACAGATTCCAGTTTTGTTTGGTACCTTGCATTAGTACAGAAAGTTGTCCAAGACAGGCAAAATTTGGTGACGACAAGTGCACACATTATTGCATGTTGTGTTATATTTAACCGCTTTTTTTTTTAACAGACTCTTGATGCTAAGATTCGTCCTTTCACTTCAGAGGCTTTTCTTGTTTGTTGCTCCTGAGCCGCTTTAGCCAAACTAGCAGCTGCACTGTGCCCAAAATATTTGAGTATAAATACTTAAAATGGTTCTTCATATTGGGTTAAATTTATCTTTAGATTGCAGATCTACTGACTACTTAAGGAACTTGAAAATCAGTATGAAAAAAAATAAATGTTTGCATTTTAATGTGTTAGCCTACACTGTATCTCTTAGAATATCTTGTATTCATGCTAAGTTTTATTAAGAGCATTTCCTAGTAGTTCAATTGTGGAATGTCTGTGCTAAGTAGAAAACACTGTAGGAGTCCTGGACCGCTCTCCATAATGAAGCAAGCATTAGCAAATAACTATTGTTTATTAGCTGCTGATGTGTACATAAAATAACATTTTTTTAATGCATGCATTCCGTCAAACCCTAAAATTCACAAATATATATATTTTCAGTGTTAGAGGGCTGCTGAGCAAAATTCAGAAATGTGTCTGTTGATGCGCTGTTAAGAAATTGAAGTGCAGCTTTTGTAAAAATAGCAACGTTATTTTAATCTAACCAGCTTTTGCTTTTGGTAATCCCGTAATAGCGTTGTAAGCTATATATATCTACCTGAAACTCAGGGTATATTTTTTGGCATGAGCCCAAGCTTCCCCAGAACAGTCTAAAGTCCACCCACGTATATGTATGACCTACAGCTAAATACATGTAGAATGAATGTATAATCCAAAAATACACATTTTTATCGTTCTCGCACTTTTGGGTTCTTAATTTTTTACCCAAGTCAAATTTACTCACCCTAAGTAATGGATTTGAATTTACTTTGATGTGAACTCACTTCCAGGATCTGTTTGTAGACTTACTGAATTTGAATTTGAGCACTAATCCTGAAAGAGTGAGTCTTCACTGTCAGTCCTGAGCAAGGAAAAAAGAACTAGAACAACCTTCCCTCCTCCCCCAGCTGCAGCAGCCATAAGAAAATGCTTTTTCTAGCTCCCTAGAATTTGAGATATTCTAATTTGTATTCACATGTACCATCATGTAGTTGCAAGGTTTAAAGAACTTGAATGAGAATAGCCATATGCCACCATAACACTTTTGTCTATATGCGTCTCTCATGTTGTCTTTTACATAGGTTAGATTTACGCTGTTTTATGCAGCGCATACCATAATGGTGTCCTGATTCCTGGTTGAGGATTGTTTGCATAACAGTAGCACAAACAATAAACAGTAATACCTAAATATATTTATTAATTTGTGGTGAAATCGCTCGCTTCTGAGGGAAGGGTCACCTCAAGAATTGTATAGCTTCACTCTCATTTATCTTGGCCAAAAGTAAATGTTGTGAGGTTGTGAACCAAGTCTGTTCCAGCCATGATCTGGCCATCTTGTATGATGCACCAGGTGGTCGCAGTTGAGGAACTGTTGCCTTTTCAGTTTCTTTCATCTAAAAAAAAAAAAGTATGCCTGATAAAACAACATTAGCTACTTCTTCATACCAAATGTCCAAGTATGCGGTAAAGATATGAAATCCTACATGTTTATAGCCCTGTTACATGTTCCAGTGAAACATAGTGATTCTCAATGTTTTTGTTGTACAGGGTGATCCAGGCCCCATAGGCTTTCCAGGCCCACCTGGGATCAAAGGCCAGAAGGTAAGATTACGTTGCCATTTTCATGTAACCCTCCCTGGCTCAAATCCATGGCTATGAGGTGGATGTCTGGTAGTCAAGAGGAGATAGAAGAGCTTTAGGCCCACTGTTGGTCCTATGACTTGTCTCCTGTGTGAGGCTCTAGGGCCAAAAGTGCAAAACCTTCTGTTGCAACTAAATTTGTAGTATAGAAGAAGCTCTATGGGATCACGTGCTTGGTATTTCTGCGCTGAATTATTTGCTTTTTTCTCAAATGTGTGCCAGAATTGCTGAAATAGAGCTCATGTGGAATAAGTTCCAATTCTGAATGCTATATAATGCGACATTTTTTTAATATGAGAAGCATCAGGTGCCACACACTGCATTTTAGAAATATATCCAAATTATGGCAGTCCTATGTATACAGGAAGGCATAAGGCAGACAAGTAGTTTTCGGAAGGGAACACGAAGGATGTCAAAGGAGGAAATGAGACAACCTTAAGAAAATGAGCACAGAAGACGGAGGGAGTGAATAGAGTTTATGTGGAAGGAGAGATCACCTGACATAAGTCCAGTGGGCTGCTCTGATTAATCAGACGAGGACAAACTGGTAAGGTGGCAAAAATCAGCAAGAAAGCTAGGTGAAAAGTATTATTAAACGCTGTCTTGCAGAAGATATTTCAGTGTTGGAAGTGTAATAGAAAAACACAGAGAACAGATACCACAGCAGAATTTTGAAGTAGTATGTGACACTAAAGGCAGCTGTAAAGTGTCCATGAAAAGGATGGAATGAATTGCTAGAAAGGTATGCCCTGGCATTTTTGGCCTTAATTTTTGACATATAGAGAAGGATTATTAATTAAGTACTTCCCTGCTATTGAAACTAAAGAAAAAAATAAAATTGCAACAAAATTTATATTCAGTGTTATGTTTTAAGATGGCCTCACTCAACATTGTCTTGAGCTTAAGTTGTATGACAATTTTTTTTTTTTTTTTTTTTAAAGTCTAGGCATTCATTTTTAGAATTGACCAAACCACAGTAAAAATGTGACCAGAAAAGGAAGCTATCACTGAATTAGCGCCAGGAGGAGTGTGGAAATTTATTTTGCCAAACATGTGGCCCCCAGTTCTATGAACTGAGAAAATGTATAGCTGTGACAAGAATTTGCATCCCTTCTGGTGAGACTAAACCTACAGTCCTGGACAGCTCTTGTCACTGCTGATCTTGGGTCACCTCGAGATTCCCCAAATATTGTGCTTTCTTATTTCATCAGGTTTATAGTTTTGCAGTGAAAACAAAGTAGTTTTTGTTTTAAAGTTTTTTGATGGGAAGCAGCTGTCACTTGTTCTGGATTATGAGACTGACATTTGGGGGCAAGAAAATTAAAATCTTATGACCATCATGCTCTCTTCCTGCTACAAGAATTCACTTCTTATCTGAGAGTTGGAGACTCTGTGGAGAATCATGCTCAGTTGATCACTGGAAATTTTACTCTGTTTCTGTGTTGTACACATCAGATGCTAACTAGAACCATGTTTAAAATAATTTCTGCCTGACCCAGATTGTAAGAATACCATCACTTACACCTGTAAACAGTTAAAAGTATTTCACACTTAATTTTTTTAATGACAAGCCCATGATTTATTGTTTTTTAAACAATTGATTTTTAGTTATTGCTTTTCGATATATGTAAATAGGTAAATACCCTGTTACCTCACTGTGATTTCAGAAATCATTTTCAAAGGAATATGAGCACAAGTAGCTGTGAAGTAAACCAGCTACCGGAAAAAAAACTGCAGAAAAATCAAGTACTTACATTTTTGTTTTGTACCCCAGTGCTACTGGGGAACTGCTATAATATTGAATAAATAACATATTTCCAATATTCTTTCTCATCCAGGTAAAAAGGAAGATAAAAAAACCCCTATGTATGAGTTAATGTTGTCCCAAATTCTACTTGATTTTGACAGCTGGCTTGTGTTAACTGAGTAGTTTCTAAACAGTGAGATATTTGATAGCAAATAACAACTCTAATATTCTTCCAGACATTTTTAAGTGTGTAATACAAACCTATGTATGTTTCATGACAATTACTTTTTGTCATATTGACTTTTTTCAGTGTTTTTCTGAAAGTCCTAGAAATGTGAGGGTTTTTTCTTTATGGAATTTATCATCCATTTCCCATTAAGTGGAGTGGTGGATTTGGAGAGCTGGAGGATGTGCTGCAATGCCGGCTGCCCTCCACTGGGTGTGATTGCCCCATGCCAGGGTGGCTGTGGAAGAAACTGCTTTTAACAAGTTTTCTGATTGGAATTTGCCTGGTTCCGAACTTCCTGTGCGACACTATTTGGTGCTTATACGAAACCATGTGTTGTGGAAGTTTGAGGCAAGTGTGCATTTTTTTGACAAGAATGACTTTGAGAAGCATTTCATGTGCTTTTGGTTCTGTTTTTCTGAATATGTGAGATCAAGTTAGGGGAGTTTCTTGGAAAGATTCATTTTACCAAAAAAAAAAAAAAAAATCTTTTTTTGAAGCCCTCAATGCAATAGAAAAGCACTAGTAAACTACTGTTTTGGATTAGAACTACAAAGTGATGTGTTTCTTTTTATAGAGCTGAGAATCTACAGTTTTTTAATGAGATAGTAAAACAAACGTATGTTAATAATCAGGACTCTGGGAACAGATTATTGTGATTGACTTCATTTTTCATTACACGCCATGTGTTGGAGTATGCGTCCTTGTGGTTGCATATAAAATATGACATATTTCTCATGCCTGTAACACACTATAAAAAGCCAAGTTTCACTTGGGGTAGGGCTCCAAATTGTTCTAGCATAAGATTAGAAACGTGCATATTTATGGAGTGTTTACAGGCCTGTTTCTTTCAGGCATCTTTTGAAGCAGAGAAGCAATGGCGGGAGATGAGGGTTAGTTTGAAGGGAGTGCTGTTTCCAGAGCAGTTGCACGGATCTCCTATCTGGAGCTCTCTTGACAGGGCCATCTTTAGATCAGCACTCAAAACTTTTTGCCTTATATCAGTCCAGAGACCTTGCAGAGCAGAAGCTCCCCCCACCCCTTCCACCTCTCCCAAAAAGGGCCTACATCACCATACAGACAGGCGAGTACTTGCCTCTGCTGGCCGGAGTCTGGGGGGGGGTGTGGACTGTCAGCCAAAAGATGGTCCTCCTGGGCATTAACTTGCCTGGGATCATGCCAATACATCAGAATGATTGCAGTGCCTATGTGGTTGCAGGCACTTTACAATGACATTGGAAAAGATTTTTAAAAAGATTGTCTACAATTCCGGGGCTGGCTTTATTCCCTATCTAATATATGTGTGTATCAGGAAATCACAGGCACCTGGATCTATAAAATCCTGATAAAATTCACATACTAAAGGATAATATGGTAAGACATGTTGAAGGAAAATACTCGGTTGCAACCTGAGAAGGGCTCCATATTTCCTTTTGTCTTTATTCTTGTATCCTGTGAAGGGTAAGGCAGATGGATAAATTTCAAAGCAGTACCTACGGTGCTGTCAACATTATGCTACCAGGTGTCTCTCACCCACTTCTCCTAGAGAGTGCGCTTGTCCTTGAGCAGGAGGAAGCCTCAACTCTGAGAGAAATTCCTCTACTGAATTAGGTGGACAAAAGGTTTATCTTCTATATGCACTTTTTTTTTTAATGGATATTTCCATTCATTAGGATATTCTGGGTAAGAGATGCTAGGTGAAATCTTAGTTGCGCTAATAAACATCAGCAAACAAGATAGAATGGAGCTATGAAGGAGAAAAAAACCAAACCATTTGCCAATGAAGAAGTCTTTCAAAACTGGATGCCATGTAGTGACAACAGGGAGCTGATAAGTAAGCATTGCAAAGGCTCCTCTGGCAGTGCATGGAAGGGTTTTTATATTCTAGACTTACCCTATGCCCAGAATAATTTTTTTTTCCATCACTTTTCTAAGATTAGTATCTCTCTGTAGCTGATGGTTGTACCACTAGGTGTAACACTTCACCTACTGATTTTTAGAGGTTCCAGAAATTTCTTGGCTCTATAGCAAAGTTGCCAGTGTTGTGCCAGATGTATTTTAATAACAAGTACATAGAAATTCTAATAAAACACAATGGGCATCAGTAAGATGGGGATACTTGGCTTGAGCAGTCCTTGCTGTTATGATTTAACATCTACATATTGCTGTATACAGATTTCATTCAGTCTGGGCCCCACTGTGCTAGGCATATGGTAGAAGTCAGACACTTAAACTTGCTGTGAAGTCTTTTCTGAGTCGTATTAGTTGGTAGTAAAGATTTTTCTCTCACGCAGACCAAAGTATTCTTGCAACTTGCTGTGTTTCTGTAATGTGCTTAAAGTCTGTATTACTGTAATTGGAAGCCTCAAACCTTTCTCTTCCACATTGATCTTTTAAATCAGAGCATTAATCTTTATTAGAAATGGGGAGGTATTTCATTTTGCAAACCAGTGCATGTGAACTCGTGTTCTTCTTTACTTCCATCTTAGCTCAGAGCAAACTCAGTCTTATTTATATGGGTATGCTGAAGAATACGAACCCAAACTAATAAAACCCTAAAAATTTAAAGAGGATTAGCTAAGTCACAGGAAAGGAAACCCTTCTCTTGGGACTGATAGTCGTTTTAGCGTGGTTTAGCTTCATTCCCAACCAACGTTAAGTGAGTTAGAATGAACTAAGGCCATGTTAACTCTGAATAAGAATGTGGGCATGCTAGTCTAAAATATGAGTTCAGAGTAGTTTCTCTTTGGCAGAAGAAAGATGCTGTTGTGTAGAAACACACACACACACCAGTAATTAGTCCTCCTTCTTCCATCTCACAGTTCCTTATGTGCCTTCTTTTGAGACTGTCTATTCAGGTCTTAATCAGCTAAACTGAAACAAAATTGCGATAAACTTCTCTTTGAATGTTTCTGTGTATAACAGCATTTGCTTTCCTTTTCTCTTTGTACAGAAATAATAAACTACTGAGAGATTTCTTCTAGCAACTCCTACTTTAGTTGATCATTTAAGCATAGAGAGAGGATAAAATTCTGAAATGGATAAAACTAATGAAATACAGCGTGGGCTGGGACTGTAAAAAAACCATATTGCGTTCTGTAACACACTGTAAGCTAAAGATGAGTTATTGGCTTATGCTGGCATCTTAAGTTCTGCTTTACAAATTCAATAAAAAATTTGGGTTTAGGCATGCTTTAATATAGTAAATTGGGATATTTCATATTAACTGGGTTATCTAAGATCAGCTCCTGGTTATCTGTGTAACAACAGATTTTTTTTTCTTCCCACCCCAGCAGAAATGCAGACCTGCTTCCTTAGATAAAAGATAGCATATATACATTATTTAGACTTAAGCTACAGGAGAAGATTGAAGCCAATATACACTATAATTTTGCAAACTGGCAATGCCCTGTGTGTGATTAGCAAAATGAAAGGGGACACCTGCTGTGTTGGGTTTTGAGAAAATGAGGCCTTTGGGTTTCTTAATGAGTACATCTCTTTTGGATCAAGATTCCTCAAGCAAGCCTGTAGTAGCAAAATTTCAAATTTTGAACCTGACAGATGTCATTATCTTCTGTTATCTAAAATTATCACCAAGCAAAGTCATTCCATCTTTTAATTTTGTATATGATAATAAATTTAATTTCATGCAGAAATACTCTTGTGGTCATGCAGAATCTTACCCAAAACTTTGGGATACCTGATCTGCTGAAATCAGTTGCAGAATTCCTTCTTACTACAGTGGGTCTCAAATATCTACAGACTAATAAGAATCATTGTGCCGCAAGGCAGCCAGATGTTTGACATCAGCCAAGACACTCCCGCTACTCCGTCAATGTCTTTAAGGCCAATTCAATGATAGATTTCTATCCAGAATAAGGATTGTTTTGGTCTTTCTCTTTCAAGCTTCAGCTTTTGGAACTTGTGTATTCCCAGTACCTCTTGCAAGGGATGTGGAGACCAGACGCTTGGCTTCTGCATCAATCATGCAACTGTTACAGCTTCCCTTTTAGGCCAGCTTGTCTGGGTATGTTTAGTACAGTGTAAAGACATCCAAGAAGAAGGTTCCCCTTTCAAGTGTACTCATGCAGATGGCAGATTCCAGCTCTATTTTTAATTTTTTTTTCTTTAAGAGCTAAAATATGCATGAAATGGTCAATGCAAAGGGAGTAAAGTCTGATGACTTCATGATTCCAGCACCACAGGGAAGATTTCTGGGATAAGGAACAGGCTATTCTCTCTACTGATATAATTCCATAATATAAGGGCTGAAATTTGTTCTATGTTAATTTTTAAAAGGGGTATAGTGTGTCCTGGAAAGTCAGTCTGTCCTGAGAGTGTCCTAGAAAAGTATGGGATGACCTTGTACTTACACTCCTCGTCTGAACTGCATCGTGACAGAAAGGGCATCGTGACAAGGATTTGGAATGGGAAAATGCGCTGTACCAAATCCAGTTCTGTGGTTTCAGCAGTAACTGGGGACAGCATCCCATGTACCCATTTGTTTAAAAGAGGACAAGTCTGGAGCTGTCTTTAAGCACGCTTATATCTTGAAATAGTCTAAACTGCCATGAAGATTTCTTACTCTAACAGCTTTCATATGAGCTGCTAAATGTAAACCACACTAATGCTGCAGGCAAACAAATTTGGATAATTTTTCCTTGATAAAGGGAGACTTGGAGTAGGCAAAAAAGGTCCATTTTGTGTGTTTAACTGTATTTATCACATACCTGTTTCTCTGCCTGCAGGGTCTTAAGGGTTATCTGGGACTGCCAGGGCCACGGGGTGAGCAGGTAAGTGATGAAAGCACAGTACTCTATCCCCTATAGATGAACAATGGGGATAAAAGAATGCATAATCCAACATAAGTGTTCAATATAAGCAATCAGTGTAGATTACTGAGTGCTTAAGGAAATACTTGATCATTCTTGACCAAGAATTCAGATTGTTTAGAGATCAGTGTGGTAAAAAATGGTCTAAATTAAATGGAAAAGACCAGCTTGTTTTTCTTCAGCTACCATACATCCTTGGCAGAGGTTGGTGTAAAAGTCTGGTTAGAGGCATAGCTTGGATTCGCTCAAAACCTCTACTGATTTAATGCATTTTAAATCTTCTAGTATGTAGAAAATGAAATGTTATTTAGTGCTTTTTCTTACTTCCATGTCAGTTCAAGAAGCAATCTGAATGTAAATTTCAAAGACTTCCAGTTGCTGCTGCATCTTGTTAGCATTAATGAGGCTCCTCATGGCAGAGTAGATGGAAGCATGAGTCTCCTTTTGGATGACAATTAAAGGGAAACAGTGGTGATAACAGATGATAGACACCCGAAGGGAGATGAAAACTCATGAACATCACCCATGACTAATGAGTTTTATACACAATTCTTAGCTGAATGAGTGGTGATTTTTATTATAGGCCCACAGACGTTTTTCTGTGATGACTCTAATTTAACAGTGAGGTAAAGAGATAGCCAGTGGAAAAAAAAAAAGTCATTCTTAAGGAGAAGAGTGCCTCAATCTGTGAAGAAGTTGCAGGTAAAAAGTAATCAGTTAGTTACCATGGAGGGGGGAAAAGTGAAGATTGTGTTGAAAAGTAATTCTGCTCATTATTCATGCAATCAAGCATATAAGTTCCTTCGAAGGCAATTCATGTCAAAGAATGTGAAAACTTGTGATGTACAACTGTTTGATATCTCAGTGTTCTCATACTGCTGCTGTAAATATTTTCCTTTGTTATTATCACTTAGAAAATACCCTGATGTAAGAGAGCACTTAGGATGAAAGCATTTTATTTTGCATGTATTTATTTTGCATGTTCCTACTGCTGGTATTTTCAGGCCTGACTGGTGAAGGTGATGAATTAGGCCAGTTACTTATGATCTGTAGCACCTACCCATGTCTGTAGTTTTTAGAAGCTTTGTACAGCAAGGACAGACGTTCCTCTGAATTTATGAATTGTGGAACCTCTTGAACAGCTGATAACAAAGGAAGAGTTTTTAAAGATGAGTTGTAAATCCAATGATTCTGCTGCTTTTTTAGTGTTTTCATGTAGATGCATTTTGAGGTACAGCTGAGCCAAAATGGGAGACCATGGATCCTATTTCCATGATAGAACATCTGTCAGAAGATGAATCACTACTGGTTGAAAGCAGCTGACAGAATCATCTCAATGGCAGCTCATTTAAACAAAAAATACTGCAACCACTTTTTACATTTGCACTTCTGAGCTCTGCTTCCTGAGACTGCTGTTTCACCATAAATCAGCTGTGAGCAGCTCAGAGAGGAAGCCCTGATCCACTGTGATGGTAACATTGGCCTATGACAGTGGGTGGAAAGATCAGGCTGGGAGTGTCCAGTTTATGGACTTGGCTTGCTTAAAGTAAAAATAACTGAACAGAGGTAGGTGGAGCTTCCTGTCTCAGTGATGGGGCCATGACCTTTGGCACCATTTCAGAAAAGCAGATTTTTCTGAAAGTAAACAGTCAGATTCACAGATATTAAGTAATAAAGCAGCAGCAAAAATGACTTTTGGGTTTGATTAGGAGGAAGAGGATGGAGAGAGGTTCTATACATTTGAGTAAGCCAGTGCTATATTGACCTGATTCTGGAAGAAATAAAGAAATTTGGCTTTGTAAGGACACAAGGATGATTCTTCTTTAGTGAAACATTTAACACAATTGTTCAAATACAGCTAAGACCAGTGCAGCTACTTCATTATAAGAACCTGTCTCCTAGAGTGGTCCTCAATTACTTTTTATAAACAGCATCTATGTTTTTATTATGGAAATGAGTGCACTGTGGTATTTCACAAAATCTTAGATGACTCTGCTTGTAATGCTTTCTAAAGGATATGTAACCAAAATTGGTGGTTACTTACATATGATGAATAAATTTTAGGACGTTGCTGTGTAGCTTGCTTAAAAAGCAAGTCTTCCGTGAGCTTAAGCTGTGGTCATATGACTAGGTGTTAGAAGTGATAAAACAAATAAACTCTGAAACATGACATAAACCTGTTTGAAACCTGTTTGTTGTTTCTTCCCTTTTTTCTTTTTTTTTTTTCTTTTTTTTTTTCTTTTTTCCACCTCTTTTTCCACTTAGGGAATTCCAGGAACGGCTGGCGATGCTGGGGCAGTTGGTTACCCTGGCAGGCAGGTGCAGTAACTATACTAATGTCTTTGCAGTTTGGGTTGTCTTGTTTGTTCTTTTCAAAAGTACCGTATCTAACTCTTTCAGAACTACTAATAGTACAAATGTGTTTGTTTACATCCTGTCATTTATCCTTGAAACAAACCTCTTTCACAGTTAGTGCCCTCTAGTGATATTGAGTCTTTTGGCTTTTAAACTTGGATGGGTTAGGTACAGTAATGCTGTAGCTTTCTGGAATTCATAGATGACATTACCAAAGTACTGAATGTCTAAACACTTTACGCTCCTTCATAAACATCTTGTGGTTCTGTGTGTTTTATCTTCTTCATATTTCATGTCCAGAAGCAATAGGAAACTGCCTGTTGTAGAATAGTTCCTCCTGATTTACACCAATGTATTTACTTCACTGCTGAAATTGTTTCTTTAGCCCTTTAGGAAACAGAACATTAAAAGATTTGGGGTTATTTTTCCCCATTCAGATATTTGAGGAGAACCAATAAAGCCAGAAAGCAGCTTTCTATAAAATCAAGCACTCATATAAATACTGATTTTATTTTTTTATTTATATATAAGCTAACAGATACCTCAGTCCAGCAATACAAGTAAGACATAAATAGAAATACTCATAATTTTCCTCATCTAAAGGTATATGAGCCAAATTCAACAATCGATTATGTGGTTTTGTGTCTGCTTAAAGGGTGAATTTGAGCAATAATTCAGCATTTTATTGGATTAAGTTTTTAATGGCTATATATTTTAAAATTCCATTACAGTATTTTATATAGTAATGGATGATAATATGTTTGTGTTGAATCACATAAAATGTTTAGAGCATTTGAACTACATATACTGTTCTGACATTAGCTTGAAAATAATTAGAAATGTGTCCAAATTTAAAAGCTTATGAAAAAATCTTGTGAAATTGTTTATGAAAAAATTTCCTCCCAGAAGAAATAGTTTTAATGTAAAGGAAGTTTGAGTCATTGCCTAAGTTTCAGCCATGAATTAATGGGAGACCTTTCTGAATGTGGTCCCGGGGAACTGCTTGATGACACCCTCTTCAATCCTAATTGTTTTAAGAACATATTTCCAGTCTGCAGTTAACAAATACTGTTACAGTTCTTTTAAATAGAGTGTATCTGGTTGTTTAAAATGAAGTACAACTCATGTCTTTTTGGAACAGGGCTTAGCTGGACCAGAAGGTAACCCAGGTCCTAAAGGTGTAAGAGTAAGTAAGCATTTTAAGCATTTTGGCATGTTTCTATTTTTACCCATACATAGGAAAGGGGATGAGGAGTTTCATTCAGCTCTGCCAGTTGTATGCCCAATGAACCACTCTTTCTCTACAGAACCTGCAAAAGAGAAAAGATAGTTTCTTTCAAAATACATGTAAGGATTTAATTTTTTTCCATGGTGAGCAGCATAGAGCAGTCTTACATTGTTGCCCTCCTTCTTGCTTGGAATGCACGCAGGCAAGCGAAAGAAAGTAATGCTCAATGTGGGGGTGTGAGAGCTGGGAGTGAAGAGGAGCGGACGTTTCCTGCCTGAAGCATTATTTCCATAATGGAAGCTGTCAAGAAGGCAGATGTATCTGGCATTTGCAGTCTTGTAATGGCTACATGAGTTGATAAGGGGAAACAGTCTTGTCACATAAAACCATAAAAGTGATCTTGAGCTTTTAGAGTGGTTCAACTGTAGTCATGTATATCCCGGGGACTGAAGGCTCTGCTGATTCAAGGTTTGCTTTTGATTATTCTTGGAGGTCAAATAGGTTGGCTTTTTTCTGGGTGTGTTGTTGTTGTTTGGTTTTGTTTTGTTTTTAATAAGCACATTTGCATGCCTATGCCTGCTTGTATAAGTATTTTTTTCAGACTGACTCTCACCATCAGGCAGCAGACCTGGGTTTCCAGAAACTTGCTGGTTGCACCTAGGATTTGAAGGAGCCTTTTGTTAGGTGTTTTCAGGCCCTCAGCTCATGCTGTACAGGTTGCTGAACAGTGCTGTGTTCTCAAGTATCTATTAAAGTAATCTTACTGTATTGCTAGATTTGCTTTTGTCCTGGTTTTTTTTTTAATGTAGTTACTAAAAGCCTTTACGTGCAGCAGCTTTTTAAACATTTGTCTGTTTTCTTGGGGTGCAGTTTTTGATGTTAGTTATCATTACAGTGATGGAAAAATTAGTGTCAGGATCAAGTGCCAACAGATATTACACCCTCAGGGACTGTATGTTTTACATTTCTTCAGTTTATTTCTACTCAGTTTCTCAATGCATTTTGTCTCATTCTGCTCTCAACCAACAAGACATTAAGTGATGCCAGTCATTTCCTGAAAAGGTACTACTACTCTGTTTAGACAAAGCTAAAAATGTCCAATGTATGAGTAATTTTAGGGAAAAACACCTGTCAGGTCTTAAGGCTAAGTCCTGTATATGAATTCTACAAGAAACTTCCAATAAAAACAATGACGCAGCCCTGTTGAGGCATACTACGTTGCCATGGAGGTGTACAGCAACACGATAGGAAGTATATTTAGAGCTTTAAGTTTAGAATATTCCTGCAATCAAGCTATACTCTGCTGCTTAGCTATTTTAAGAAACTATAGGAAAAAGTGCCTTTGTTTTCCTCACTCTTACTAGAGTGGGATGATAAGATGGGCACTAAGTGTTTTTTTTTTTTTTTTTTTTAAATCATTAAAGAAAGCCAGAAAACCCAAATCATTACAATCGGAGGACTGGAGAGAGAGACGAAAGCAAGGGATTATTTTTTTAGTATTTTTATTTAATATTTTTTAATATTTTAATATTTTTGTTCCAATCTCAGTTTGAATCTGGTAGCACAGTATCCATCTATATACTACTATTTTTGTAAATTGTACTATCATTTCTACTGAGTCAACAGCATGTGTCTGTGTTCATACAACTGATTATATGAGAAGATCTATTTCTGATTTTCTGAGGGGAAGGTGGGAGAGAAATGCATTGTGACTGAACTTTAAGAAAAACATTCTGCTTATAACAAGGTAAACATTCTAGGAATCTTGCATATAGCAGTGATTACACAGTGTTATTAAAGATGAGAACATCTTTTGTGATGTATTTCATGAATAAGGTTAACTATAGCAGCTTTTTCATATTTCATTTATTCTAATAAATAAAGTCTCTGATGCAACTTTGTCTTACTGGAACACTTTATTAGTACTTCCTTATTAATTGATTGTGTAACCTATAATAGGAAATTGTTTTTGCTGTTGGTTGGAGAGTGAATCCTAGTCACATTTAGATAGTTTGAGCTTCACTGGTAATTTCAAATGAGCCTGAATTAAATCCCTGGATCTTGAACCCACAGCTGGCCAATACTGAGGGACAAGCAGTGTTGGTGGGAATCAGCCTTGTAATCAACAATTGGTTTTATGTTTTTAGGGTTTCATTGGGCCTCCAGGTGTGGCAGGACAACCAGGACCTGAAGGAGAAAGGGTAGGTTCAATGGAACATTAATGAAATATTGATGATTGGGTGGTAATAAAATTTATGTTAGAATGGGGAAAAAATGTACAAGGTATAACTATTCATTTAAGTATTTGTCTACAAGCAAAACTGATGTAAAGAAAATTAAATAGGTAATATCTAATTAGTCTAATCAATGGTGCTAAAGTTAAATGGGGAGCAGGTGCAAATTATTATTTGAATTTAATCTAGAGCTGCAGGAATTAGGGGTATTTTTTCTTATCACCAAGGTCCATAATGAGTATTTTTCATTGAAGCAATTTCATTCAGTTATTAATTAGTATTTGTCAGTTGTCAGATAATGTTTGCAATAAAACCAGTCATGGGAATCTTAATGTCTGCCACTTTGTGCTTGAGCTTTTTCTTGCTTCTCTTGAGCACAAAGGATGTGTGGCAATGTACTCTGATAGAAGCAGGATACAGCTGGCTCTTCTTCATAGTTGTCTGATGTGGCCACAGTAAAGACAAGCAAAGCTTGGGTTTCTGCCCCCCAGGTATAGGATATTGTCTCTATGATTCTTTGCTCTTTTTTCTTTTTTTTTATGGTGCTTCTTCTCACACTGTCTTTTCCAGTCAAATGCAGATTTAATTACTTGAATTTAAGCTATTGAAGAAAAGAAAGCCTACTTATGATGGGTTATTTCTTTCTCAGGGCATCCCAGGCTTCCGTGGAAAAAGAGGTTCTAAAGGGAGACAGGTAAAGCTTCTAACACTTGTCACAATTTCTCCTGCCAGTGTAAATGCACCTGTAATTCACTCTGTAACTTTCATCAGCTGAAAAATGTTAGTTTTAGTTTTCCCATAGATCACTTTCTGTTGTTTCCAGTTAGTAGTTTGCAGTACTGCAAATTCTGTGCAGGTTATAACTATAGATGTTCTGAAATGAGGAAGACTTATCATGCTGAGTCTTGTGGATTGTTACTGATATCAGCCACTTGGGGGTTAAAAGATGAGAAACACATGAATATATTCTGTAAAATCAGTGTTAGCACAAGGTACAGATATGATGCAAGTTTCATAAGTCTGATTTTGGTGTTGGTTTGAATGCAAATCAGCTGCTTCTAATGTCTGATATTTCTGGACTATGGTAAATTAAAGCTGTCTTCTACTTAGCATATATTTCTACAGCTGAGAATAAAACAAATATGCCAAGTATACATTATCAAGCTTTACATATTTCCTGTGGTATAACTTCAATGCCAAGTTTTTTGTTTTCTGCTGCAACCTTATTATTTTCAGTCTTTGAAGCTATCCAGGAGTTTCCAATTTTAACTTGCTTGTGGTTTGAGATTGGAAACTGCGATAGCATTCTCCAGTGGTGCACTCAGTTGCACTTAGCAGTTCAGATGACTTTCATCTAGCATGTTGAACAAGCTTGTTCAGCAGTGGTAGTGTGATTACCGTCGTTTGGCCCTTGATGTATGCTATGCAAGTTGTGGAGGATCCTGTTTAATTATGTTTTGTTTTCTGTCTGATCTAACACCAGCCAAAAAAGGCACTAGCCTTCAGTAGAGTTCCTTTTGATGTAAAGAAAGGCAAGCAGAGAAAAGTGTCATTAAGTTGATAGACTGCTCTTTCTGAAGCTGCTAACAAATTGTCAAGGTATAAAATCAAAGAATCTGGTTTTTAATTATTCAGCTAGCAGGACAGGGTGCTGCTGTGCTTGTTGACCATATTGTAGTTTTCTTATACTTTGAGTAAAACACGACTTTGTGCATCTGAGTGTTGCGCAAGAAGAGGTTTTGCCATCACTACCTTGCAGTAGTTGGCAGCGCTGGTTGTCCTGCTGGTGAGTCATCTGCAGCAATTAAGAAGGAGAACCTGGATGGAAAAGCAAAGGCTTGTGCTCAGTGTGGAAAAGGAAGAGGAGGTGACTCTGAAAACATGTTTTGCATTAAAATCTCAACTCTCCATGGCAGGTTTCACTGGGGCTTCTGGTTGCCAGTGTAGTAGTTTGTTTCAGTCCGTAACAGTTGGTGCTGTGTGTGCTGCAGTAAGCAGTTATTTTTCATTTACAATAAGAGCACAACAACTCTATCAGTGCCAGGCTACGCTCTGATAATGACTTTTATATAAATAAATAAATTCAGAGGGGTTTAATATAGGTGACAGAGCACCAAAAGCACCTCTACACAATGTCCATGACTACCTTCATTCAGTACCAATTCCTCTGTAATGTTGTAATTTCTTCAATCCCAAGGTTCATTCCAAATCCTTTCTATCATCTATAAAGTTCTTATTTGACTAAAGGCTACTAATATAGGGACCAAACCAGGAGAGCAATCACATGGGAACCTGGCTCAAAGTACTTTGCTGGATCACAAGCTTGGAGAACGTGTGTTATTTTAACCCCAGACAATGACAGCAATGATAACAATGTCTTTTGACACACTGTCCTGGAGTTAACAACGCCAGTGCTTTGGGGCAGGGCACTGTCACTAAAGGAAATTTGGCATGGGAATTGCATAGTGCCTGAAGTCAACCTCCTCACCTTGTGTTCCAGGTTGCAACCTATTTCTTTGGACAAAACTTCTGTCAATAATAATACTTTGAGGAAAAAAAAAATCTGTCTGGCAGAGATCCTTATGAAAGAAAACAGATCTGAAATATGATCTCATTTTTGGAAAGTAATATTAAAGTATAAGAAAAGTGAATCATACATGGGATTGTACACTTACAATTCAAAGTGCTACTACTTAGCAGATTTATTGATTATGTATTCATATTTGTAACATCTCTGGCATATTTGAAATTAAACAAAACATTCAATTACCAAAATATTTATTGTGAAGGTTAGAGTGAGGATTTGTTTGAATTTTAGATTTTAGTTTTGCATACAATGTGTTTTAAAAGAAAATATTTCATAGTAAAAGCATATGTATTCAATTTCTGTCCCTTGTGTGCTTGTAATATGAAATTTGGCTAGTTCTCCAGTCTTTTTAATGCATTGTCTGTCCTGTTAGCATGGTGCA
Organism: Gorsachius magnificus; assembly: GCA_034008185.1. NCBI lineage: Eukaryota > Metazoa > Chordata > Aves > Pelecaniformes > Ardeidae > Gorsachius > Gorsachius magnificus. The sequence continues at coordinate 73,149,821 of CM067085.1, read as the reverse complement.
TAGTGCTTTTACATACAGAGTTTGACCACATTTGAGGGAATGTTTTTACATAGTTTTCTTCTATATGGGATTAGTTACAACCAGCGGTCAGTGTGACAGAACATACCGTGTAAATTTTACCAAAAATTTATTAATGATGTAACTGTAAAAACAGTTCAGGTTCTGTTTTATATTAAAATTATGAATGGTCGTCCTTTGTATGCTTTATAGTAATGCTAAATGATAATATTGATGTAATAAAACACTTGTTGCACAGTAGGATTATTATACTATTTCTAATTTTAGACTTTTCTGACTGTTCTCCTATCTTGCATTTTCCTTTCATTTTTCTCCTTACTAAGATAGTTTTATCAGTATCACTTAGAAGACATATGCTGTTGAGAATGGGATTATGATGACTGTGGGTAGTCTGTCCCTTTTGTAACTCATGCTATGCTGGGTTCCTGCTGTATATAAACCATCATTTGTGACTGCTTGTATGACCTGGTGGCTGGTAAAACTGTCCCATCGTATCCTCCATTTCACTTTTGCCTCATTTGTGTGTTTTTTAAAAAAATTTATATTAATGTGTGTTATAGCTGTTCTGCCTCTTCCAACATCTACCAATGGTAGGTAGTACAACCAAAATATTACACTATTAAGGAAAGGGTAGTAAATTAATCTTTGTCTACACCCTATCAGCTGGTAGCTTTTAACAACATAGGCACTGTCAAATATACATTTTGCATGTGTGAAATTTTACAGTACATTTCCAGTTGTGCAAAAATTTGGCCAATGGTGTACAGACTGAGAATCGATGAAATCTGCTTTATTGACCATTAACCTATGAACCTCTGCTGTTTAAATGGTAAGACAGTAATGATATAATGACCTGTACTGTCAGATCTTACACTTAGGGCTATAGATTCTTATTTGTGAGTTCCGCGATCAGATCCTGAATAATAATTTCATTGTTGTGAGAGGCATTCCTGTCTTGCTTTCCTGAATTTTCAGGAGAATGCAGAAAAAAAACTCCAACCAAAATCAACCCAGAAGATAGTACAGGGGGTGTTAAGCATGTCTCGGATTAATTCACAGCATCATGCATGACAATGGGAATTAAGGGCCTATTAAGTTGTTTCAGCATATTGTTTTAGCAGTGTGTATGCATATATATACATGTATGCCTTAACTTTCATAGAATTTTCATTTATTACTAAAGCCAAATATGGCTTAAGCAGTGCTTAAACTACTTTGCTTTATGATATGATTTTTCCACCTCCTTGCTGCAGTTTTATGTTGTCTTCCTGACTGCTGTTCATATAGTATTGCATGATGATGCCTATCCCCCGTTCCATTAAGGAAAGACACTGGTATACTAAGTCCTGAGCTGGACAGCTATGTGGATGTCCCTCAAACAAGGTAGATTAAAAAGGCCAAATTAATTGTACTTTTGACTTGCAGCAGGCTTGAACACTGTCTTACAGAGGTGAAAGGTTAATGCCTCAAAGTACTGTTCCTGGTACACGGGGAGGGGTAAAAAGACATTCAAACATTGAAAAGACAAAGAAGAGTATTTAATGTAAACATTATTGTAAGGATGGAATTTGTTCCTTTTCCCCATGGAGGTGGACTAGTAACCCTCTGGTGCTTTGCGGCTGATTTCTTGAGGTCAATGCATCTCTTCAGTTATCTCGATATTCTAATACTATGCGAGATTTTTCAGTTCCAGGAAAAGTCTCTTTCCTGTGAGTGCCTTATCTCGGAGTTTTTACAGGCAGCATCCCTTTCCAGCTTGGTATTTTGCAAATTTTGTGATAGACTCTTCTATATTACGATATAATTACAAAGGATGTTGACTACTTTGTAGACCTGTGCTCCATTCTTTCTCCTAACTTTATACAGTGGTAGGAATCATGAAAATATTGCGTGGTGCTGCTTCAAACTAATAGCATGAGTTTGCTATTAGCTTCATGTGGTTCTTCCAGAGGAATACTGAGAGCTGCCTGGCAATAGTATGCTGATAAAAATTAATTTAAAAAACAAACAACAACTTCCCCCACAAAACGAAAACTCAAAATACTTTTCCCCAATAACTTATGTGCTTCTGCAGTGGGCAACATCAGAAAGAAGTAAAACAATCTGCGAAACCCTGAAAGGAAGCAAGAGAGGTTAGAGCCAGTAAAGCAGTGGATTTCCATTTAATTTTGCTTCTCAGCAATTTTTTTTGGTTCTGATAAACTAGTCTGTGAAGTCAAAATTATGATAAATGAGGCTTTTCTATTTCTTGTTTGAGTTACTGTTTCAGTCTCTAGATGCAGACTAAGGCAAATATTCACACTGGTAAGGACAGTGTTGTGCCAGAAAGATGAAAAATTTGATTTCTAATGAACATGTGTCATACTGAGACTGCAACCATCAATGTTTGTGGAAGAGTAAAGAGAGAACAAAAGAGATTTTTTTTTTTGTTAGTGAATACTGTAGGTAACAGAGAAAAATAAATATTTGAAATAAAAATACTAAACAGAAAAAGAGACTCCAAGCAAACAATTCAAGTAATACTTGTTTAATATTGCTCTTAAAGCATTCAGTCATCTGATTTTTGCCCTGTGCTTACATTGTGTATAGTTATATCTTTTTTTTGGTTATATTTTAAAAGACAAACAGATACAGCTATTCTATTCATTTGAACTGTGCAGCTGAAACTTTCTGCTTCTCCCATTCATCCATATCCCTCCTCGAATCCACTTGCTGATGTCCTAATATCTAACACCTATAGGAATAGGTGTTCAGACCACCCTTTGTGTCTTGGATAATAAAGAACAAGCATTCTGTCTTCTGCTCTAGGGTTTTCCAGGTGACTTTGGAAATAGAGGCCCCCCTGGTCCAGATGGGAATCCTGTAAGTATCAAATTGTGTGTTGACTAACATGGTAAAACTTGTAGCACTCAGTTTTAACTCCTAAATGGAAAGGAGCCATTTGCCTCAAAAACAATGTCTTGAAGTCCACAGGAAAATTTTGGACTGTTACTTTTCAGTGGAAATTTCTAGGATAGTACTGTAATGAGCAGTCGTATAAAAAAGAGAGAGAAAAGGACCAGAAAGCTGCTGAGAGAACACAGTTTCCACTGCTGCATGTGTTGACTATCTTGAGAATCAGATGTCTAGCTGTCCTCATTGCATTACTGATGAATATTTCTGTCTGATGAATATTTTTGTCTTCAAAAATTCTTGCATTGGAAGATGGCTTTACACTGTTTATTTAAGCCATTATTCTAAACTCACCTGAATAAAATGGGATTCTGCATGCATGCCAAACCTCTAGCTTTCATATGCTAATGTATTTGATAGTTCAAAGGATGAAATCAACTGTCACTGAATGCCATGCTAGTATGTCTTTTAGTGCATTATAATCAGTATGATAACAGCTTTGTCGTTGGCAGCGCGTGCAGGCTAAAGTGCTCTCATGGTATGGTATTCCAACTGTGGCACAGCCGCATCGCTTCACTCGCTGCCCTCAAAGGAGCTTTGCTGTCTTGCTGTACTTGTAGGGGAACCCTGGCTGCAGACTCCAAACTCAGGTTTCCTTCAATACAAGAAACCAGTGAAAGGGCTTGGGGTCAGACAAAGGAACAGCAAGAAGTGCTGGGCAAAAGAGCAGCTGATTTGTATCTGCTTTTATTGTTGGATGCTCTTTTGGAAACTGCTATCAGTTGGTGTCTAAAGGCTGTTCTGGTATGGATCAGAGTCAGCAAACTGGGCAGAGATGGTGTCCTTTTTGAAGGTCTGCCCTCTCCTGACACCCATCTTTGAAACTTATTTTAGAAAAGCTTACATCAATTTTGCTGGTGGGTTATCAATGTTGGCATCAGAATTTTGGAACATAGGAAAAAAGTTTGCATTTCTGGTCCCTGAGACAAAGTTTCCCTTGTGGGAATGTCAGGTGATGTCAGTATGGTGCTCTCATCCTGAAAGCCCTCGGAGGCGTTGTGAGTGTCACCAGCTGCTTTGCAGATGATATAAAAAGGTTAGTTCTTCCTTCCCTTCCTGGTACTCCCAAGTCTCCCTCCATTCCTGACAAAGCAGATATTGTCTTTCCACAAGATCTGCAGAACAACAGTACTTTAATAGAAACAAGCTCAGAAAGCCTGGATCTGAAATTACAGACTTGCACTTTACAAAGAAGCCTGTTTTATCGCAAGCATTTGCAAACAAGTTCCTTCTAATCTGCCAAGACAGCTGCTGATCTTACTGCCTTCTCAGGCAGGCAGCAACCCTTCCCTCCTCCCCCAAAAACTCACCCTGCAGGGCATGTTCAGGCAAGGGGCCAGAGCTGCAGCTGGAGAGGGCTGCAATGCTAATGGGATATTTATGGAGCCTGTTCGTGAGCTGGCGGTGGAGAGCAGGGGCTGTCTGGGAGGCCTGTGGTGGCAGGAACTTGAAGGGAAGACATTTCTTCCCATGTGCTGACTTGACACTAATGACGCTTGTCTCCATGCCTAATTTCTTCTGCTTAACAGAGTAATGCTATCCTTCATTTCTGCAACACTCGCTCAGTTCTCTGAGGATGTCAGTCTGCCTTGAGGGATGTTGCTAGAGCATTCAGCTTCCCCTGTGATTAGTTTGCAGCAGGTTAGAGAAGGTGCATAGGGAGGAGAATGTGAAGGTGTCCTCTGTCCCATGACCTGCAGCCATGCCCTGTTGAACAGCTTCAGAATGGGCTGAGATTTGCTTGCCTAAAAATTCCCCTTCACTGTGGGTGCCGATGGACTGCAGCGAACCCTATGTATGATATCCATTGAGTAGCAGGTCCCAGGTGTTGGAACAGCCTGCACAAAGCACGCTGACCTGGAGAGCTACAACACCCCTTTCGCGTGGGGCAAAGAGACTTGGCAACTGTTTTCCATGGTGTTTGTAATTTTAGCCTCTGCTGAGTTAAACCTGAGTGCAACAGAGGCAGTAGTAGAGTAACGTTGCATTTGTTACTTCTACGCAAAGTACAAATACTGTTGTTTGTATCAAATAATTTTTCATAAAGAGAGTGTAGCCTTTAATTTGCAAAGTTCTTTCTATGCAGTGAGCTGGTGTTCTATTTATCTTTCAAAGGAATCTTAATAAATTCTTGTGGTGTTTTTTTTTCCACCCTCAAAAAAATTCTTTTCTTCCCACTTTAAATATCATGGTAACAAATCTTATATTCCTTGGTAACGCAGGAATGATTTCATGATGCAAATACCTTGAGATCTAATTCCACAATCAGGGATTTTAATAAGCACGTTCCCCTATACAGCGATAAGCTGTCATTCTTAAGAACTCTATAAAAATGCCAACTGACTTGCTTTGCAGATCACTTTTGTTTATTTTATCGTGTGGAATTTTCTAAAATGGTAAAATTAAGATAATCTAAAATTCCTTTTCTTTGAAGGGAGTTGTTGGTGGTGTTGGTCCTCCTGGATTTCCAGGATTAAGAGTGAGTACACTTTTATTACTTACTTAGATATGGCTTCATTAAAATATTTTTTCTTGTATGTTTGTGAAATAATAAAAACAAATATAAGAGTCCAGGGTTTTAAACAGATTTTGGTTTAGTTAGCCATGATTTTAATTAAAATTACTCTGCAAAACTGCTGTCCTATTGCTGTTATGGAGTACTTCTCTACTTGGTTTGGGTTTGTATGCTTATTTCTGATCTGGTGTGTCTGGGTTTTTTATTTGAAACAATCAAATTTGTTAGTTTATACCTCTAAAGCCAGCATTACTTTTTGAAAAAGTGCAGTAACTTCAAACTTTTTAACGTCCACCTCCTTCATTCATTCCTGTATATTGCTACCAAATTCTAAGCAGAATTAATTCGTAAGAAAAATTACTTCATCTTGTATACGGTATCATATTAAAATTTTTTGTGTGCTTTTAGAATAAGGTTGTGATGTTTATTATGGGAGTTGCAAGCTATAGGTGTATACATACAGTTACACCAGAGAAGCTCTGTGACATGAATGAGTCCTATAGGAGGTGGAAGAGACTGATACTTTCATACAGTGTAGTCTTACACCCTTATTTTAAGTAATTCATGTGTTTGCTGATAGAGGACCTGGATTTGATTCTTGATGTTGGTTCAATCAAGGCTGGCTACCCAGCCATGTTCATAGTTAATAACATATGGGAGAAAATAGCATGTTTACACTTCAATTAAGAAAGGCATGATTGTCTCCAGTGGGATGGGTTTGGGGTTTTTTGGTATCTGGAGAACTGAAACATTCTTGATAAGTTTGTTAGTTTACACTGATGGTCATCTAACTCTTCCTTTGAAGTATGACAGTTGAGTTCCATTATTATTCTCTTTTTAATGATATGTTCAGAACAAAAAATATTCCTGTAAGCCGTCCCTTGCTGCCTGATTGGGATTGTTATGGTATTGCTATAATGAAGATAGGCAAGCTTGGTCAAGGACCCTCTATAGCTTCCAGCCTTCATGCAAATGTGACTCATTGTGTTCTTGTCAGCTTACATATTTGAACCAGTTGAACCACTCGTAAGACTAGAAGTCGTACTCTTGAGACTTGCTTTGAATTATAGTTTGCTTTTCTGTCACACACAACCATCACTGGAATTTTATCTCAAGGACTTTGATAATTGTATAAATGTATCTGAGGTTTTTTAAAAAGCCTATTGTCCTGGTTTCGGCTGGGATAGAGTTAATTTTCTTCACAGAAGCTAGCATAGTGCTGTGCTTTGGATTTAGTGCTAGAAGAATGTTGATAACACACTGATGTTTTTAGTTGTTGCCAAGTAGTGCTCAGACTGTTCAAGGACTTTTTGAGCTTCTCCTGCTCAGCCAGGTGCATAACAAGCTGGGAGTACAGCACAGCTAGGACCCAAACTGTCCAAAGAGCTATTCCATACCATAGAACGTCATGCTCGGGGGGGTTGGTGGGTCGGTCGGTCGCTCGGGTACTGATCGCTGCTCGGGACGGGCTGGGCATCGGTCGGCGGGTGGTGAGCAATTGCATTGTGCATCATTCGTTTTGTATATTCTGTATATTTTGTTATCATTCTCATTATTACTATTATTATTATTTTCTCTTATTAAACTGTCTTTATCTCAGCCCTCGGCTCTAACCTTTTTTCCCCTTCCCGATTCCCTCCCCCATCCCACTGAGGGAGGGGGGGGGGAAGTGAGCGAGCGGCTGCGTGGTGCTTAGTTGCCAGCCGGGTTAAACCACGACACCTATATATCATGTCTGAAAAGATACTGATTATTTTGGCTAAAACTTAGTCAGCAGTTTAGCCCTTCCTAGAATTCATGAGCATAATTGTTTGCATGGTCAAAGCTCCATTTGCCATGTTGCTGAGTTGCAGTCACTTACAGGGAAAGATTGAGTGTCAATAATTTTTTTGTGAAATACAGAAATTATTTTCAGTCACCAGTCCAAAGCCTTTGCCACTTGTACATAGTCGAAATATAACCATAATGAGAACTATTTCTTGGGGGGGGGAAATCATGGCATATTTAGATTTTGACCAGCATGAAATCAATAATTGTTTTGTCTATGAAATCCATTTGAGTTTTCTTCCATCTCTCATTTATATGTGGGACTCTTTTTCACAGTTCCAGCTGTGTAAGAATATTGATTATGTGCCCATATGCTCTACATAATTTGTATTCAAAGTAAAGACAAGAAAGTAAAGCATGGAAACTGACACTTTTCTTCATTATGTACAAAGTTAATTCTTCCTGTGTATAGTTTTTAATTTTGCGTTGTGATAATTTGGAACAGGACTTTTATAGGGAGTGCACTCATAGTCACATAATTCGTTGCAATTAGATTTTGACTTCCAGAACTGTTGGAAACTTTACATCATCCATTTGAGTGCAAGGAATTAGGGATCTTCTATGGAGCAGAGAGTTCCTTTGATCCCTACACTTGTGTGTTTGTAGCTGAGGTACACGTATATATGCTGAAAAATAATGGCATTTTTGGAGGCAGAAATAATTTAGCAAGTGATCTTCTGGTCTTAATAGAGATTAGCGCTTGGGATGACAAATGCGTGAACAAAAATATGTACAGATAAGTGCTTATGATGTAGAAATGCGGCTCCATAAGGGTGGGGTCATTGTACATACTTCTGACAGTTTAATAGACCTTACGGATATACTAGGGTGTTGTTAAAGGTATCTTCTTTTATTTAGCCAATACACATTTGCATTGCTGCTCAGGGGCTGCTAACTCTCCGTGGCTGATAAGACCACATTACTGGTACATTAAGATTTTGCAGTTGAGGAAAATGGCCCAGCAACATTTCCTGCAGACTTCTGAACACCCTTTGGAAGCTCCCAAAGCATCAGCAAATCTAGTTGGAGTTTTGAAACCAGGTTGGGACATGCCTAAAGAGGACTTCAGTATCTAGTGGCATGAGTCTTTTGTGGACACTAACACAGTGCATAGGCATCATCAGTAAAATTTACTATTATGCATTCTTCTGTGTTTCTGCTTTACATCTTCTCAGTTACTCTGGTTCCCACTTTTCCAGTCAGTCAGATAATTGGAAGAGCTGTGCTTTCTTCCAGAGTTTCTTTACAAGGGACCATTGCGCTCTTTAATTGCAGCAGAATTTCACCAAGACCCCAGGGGAATTTCAGGTGACCCCAGCCATCCCCAAGTACAGCTTGCATGGTACAACCCTGTTCCTTGACCACTCCTGCTCTCCAAATGTGTTTGTGTACCCTGGCCTCTGTTTTCACATGGCCCTTATTCAGACAGATGCTAGTGGTCATCCAAAACTACCGAGTAAAGAACTAGAGACCTCAGTGTTTGTTCTAAAATATTCATTATACTATTACAAGATGCAATACTGAACATGAGATTAAGTATATTATTCTGGCAGAAACCAACAGCATTAATTCAAGTAGCTTGTCCAGCCCAGCAGTATGCAGTGTCAAGAGCTAATTATATTTTTGTGTTTGTTCATGAGAACAACAGCAAAGTGGGCGGCTCAGCAAGCTGAGTCCAAGAATTCCTTCCTTCCGTGATTTTTTTCAATATACTAAGTTGTTGCCAAGTTCAGAGTTTTGGCTGGCTAAGCAGTCAGTCTCCCAAGACTTGCAAGGCCATGAGTTTTCATAAGATGAAGAATTTCAGAAAACTTACAACTGCAGTTATCAGAGCTAGCTTTTCTTTTACCATTTTTTTCGTTAAAAAAACCCCAAACAACCAATACTAGGAAGCATTATTTCTCCTTTTATGGTGTCTTAACTTTTTGACAGGTAAAAGCAATTTGATTTTAGTTTCACTTGTCACATAGAAATGGTGGAAAAAGTACACTTTATATAGCTGATGTAATTTTTGTCTTCTATCTATCAGCAAGTTTTAACCAACCTGATAAGCATGTGCTAACACACACAAGGCTGTTGTAGGTCAAGGATGATTTGACAAACTGACAGACTTACTAATTCAACCTTTTTCTTATCAGTGAGATAATTTTCAGTTTTATTTTTGTGTAGTTCCAGTTCTTTGCTGTTAATTGGGACAGCAGTATCTCTGGAGACTGTGACAGAAGTTTCATCAACCTGAATTTTGTAAAGCTGTTTTGGAACTTCTGCCCACTGCTTTTGTAAGCTAAATTTCCCAGCTCAATATCCCTCTGATTTTTTTCAAGCAATGCTGTTGTTACTATAAGTATGCATTTCAACGTACAGTATCATTAATACAGAAATGCCTTGCTGAACTAGAATATATAGCATGTCAGAGACAGCAATGTAAACAGTTTATCTTGGCATCAACTAACATGACAGAAAACATCATTTAAGCAGTCATGGAAAGCTAAAGCAATATAGAGTGGCAGTTTTCCTGGGAGCTTTACCATTCAGACAGTAAGTCACCAGTCTTCCTTTTTCTTCAGCAAGCCATGAGTCTGATGGCTGCAGAAGAGTGGTTTTGCTAACATTGCTGCAGGAGTCTCCAGAGAATAATGAACATGTGCTGAACTGGAAATCAGTAGGCGTCCATCTCATCTTTTCCATGTCACTCTCAGCAAGTGGCAAAAGACTTCTGTATTCATATTTGTTGCTAAATTCTTGCATAGCCCCAGAGGTATAACACTACTTTTTTTTTTCCCAGAGGTAGAATAAGCAGAAAGCAGATAGATTTTTCCCTCTGTAATATAATTATAGCTATTGCTAAATAATTTCTTATGTTTATCTCACCATCTTTCATTAATATTATTGTGGTTGCTGTGTTGATATTTTAAGATTCTTAATTTTTTTTTTTTTATTTCTGGTTCAATTCTATTTTACAAGTCATAAAACTGTCCATATAAATACCAGAAAGGAGAGATGTGGTAAGGGCTTTGATGGTACATGAGAACAGAAAAAGTTAGCATGCCCACCAGAACTTAGGTTAAGTTTGCACACTTGGTATTTTGGAAGAATCCCATATCTTTTTTTTTCTTTTCTTTTTTTTTTTAGAAAAAAAACTTGAAGTCACTGGCAGATGAGAAATCGTAGTAAAAGTCACTTTTTATGGTACTAAACATGGTAGAATAATTCACTTAAGCCAAATTTGATGCTTACAGAGTAGTGATGTCATGTAACCCTAAGGATAGAGGAAATAGCCACTGAACCTGCAGCTGCAGTACAAAGGAAAGCCTCCTTATTCTTCATTGCCTAATGCACTGCTGTCTTCTCTTGCAAACATAATCTATGTGAAAAAAGGGAAGTTTAGTTTCTTGTGTTTCTGCTGATGTGGTTGGGAACTGTAATGGTGAAGGGTTTATAATCTGGATACTTTTTTCTGCAAGAAATTACCCAGAAAAAGATTTGGGTTTCTCTGTTGTGCAGAAAATGCCACGTTATGTTACCAGTCTTTAAGTTACTCCATTTCATCAAATGTTTAATGCAGTCACCTTTCTTGCTGTCTCTTAGGGAGGCATTGGGCCAGCAGGATTGAGAGGACCATCAGGAATTCCAGGGCCCACGGTATGGTGCTAAATGATCTCATAGCCCACTGCCTATACTGCTTTCCAAATTATAGACAAACATTGGATTTTTGTTTTCTTGTTTTTAATAGGGTCTCCCAGGGAGTGTGGGACAGCCTGGAATGAAAGGTGATAAGGTGATTTAAATATTTCCATTATCTTAGAGATGCACAGTTATTTCAGACTCCTTTCATTAAATCTTCCCTATTTCCTTTTGATTTCTTTTCTCTTCTGACTTATTTTTTTAAAATTACTTCAGTCTCATGATCTGGAACTTAGACAAACTTACTTCTGGACAGAGCACTTACTACTGGGCCTAACAATATCCAGTGCTGTCTCTATAGGGTTTCCTGGAGGGAGTGCTTCAGTGCAACATCTTGCATTTTCATTCAAAGATCTGTGTTAATTTTAAATAATAAATATTGAATTAATCTTTCTCATTCTCTAATTCTGATAACTACCCCATTTTAAGCCACATACATATGTCTGTATAAAATAATGTGTTGTTTAGGGTGAACATGGCCTTGCAGGAGAGCCAGGAGACCAGGGGTACCCAGGAGACAAGGTAACTTACAATTGCATTGTTTTAAAAAGTTGTCCAATTTCAGCAACTTGGTCAGGCTTCTGAGTCTCTTAAAATGCAACAAATCAGTTGCATAAAAGTAGAATGCAGTAGTAAAAGTTACTGGATACCACTGAATTACCATATTTTAAAGAAATGCTGTGCTAATTAAAACTTTGTTATGGAACAAAGACAAGTAAAGGACATGGGCAGAATTCTGGCTGCTGTGTGTTCACAGATGCATCAAAGAAGAAAAGAATTATGGTATGATCTGAAACCAGCTAAGAAACTGTTGTAAAAGATATTTTTCCCTTGAACCTTGAGGTTCATCTGCAGCTCACCTGGACCAACTGTGATTAGCAGCAGCACAAGGTCTGGCATGCTCCTTCATATTGTGAAACTGAGATAAATAACTATCATCCTTCCTGTTTGGCTAGTACATCAGAAGTCACTGAAATAGCACATCCTGTGAGAACTCTTTCGATGAAAGTTGAACGTTAGAAGACATTTCTCATCCCACAGAATTATTTCAAAGCCTGTTTCAGATGACAAAGTGGAGCAATCTATTGCTTCCCACATAACACAATACATTTTCATATGTATTTAATAGCTTTCTTTTTTCAGGGTGCTCTTGGTTTACCAGGACCCCCAGGGATCAGAGGAAAGCCAGGACCTCCAGTAAGTTTACACTTTGATTCTTCTGCTCTCAGTATATCACTATATATTGTCATATTTGATACTTCTTTGTATCTTGTATTCATACTGCATGTAATGCTCTATAAGCTAATTCAAAATGCACAAAGAATAAGGTCTCAGCTGCTTTTATTTCTAGTGAGTGGTTAGTGAGTGAGTCAGATCCTAATGTGTGAGATTGTATTACAGAGATCAGTATAGGGGTCAGATTTTAATATGGGAGTGCTTAGGATATTAGGTATTCTGTGGCAGTCACTTCATGGGGGAACAGACATGTTGATAATGGTTGAAACAAATCCCCTGAGAGCTTTTAGAGCTGCCAAGATGACCATTTGGGCTAGCTGGATTTGGAGAGAGTGTGTGAAATCTCATTAATAATGGCCAGTCACTTCTTACAGGGATGGGAATAGTCATGAATTCTAGTATTTGCTGATTTTCAGCAACCTCAAGGCATCCGTACAGTGCTGCCACTTCTACTGGGTTTGTAAATGCTGAGGCAGAAAAGGCATTGCACGGTTACCTGGCTTTTTCCTCACCTGTTTTTAGCACTACTATCTACCTCTTTTTGGTGTATAATTAAAAGCTGCCAGTACTTAATGCTGCTAAAGAATTAATCATTCCAGTCTTAATTATCTTATGTGCAATCAAGCCACAGTCTGATAAAACCTACTTAGACCTCATGAATGTCATAGGCCCTTAAACTCAATAAAAATAATTTCTATTATAAACACTAATCCTGAAAAAAACTTACACAAATCTCCTTAAGCTTAGATGCAAAAACTTGGATTTTTTGCTTTTAAAGGTATAAGCATTTTCATTTAAAGATAAGCATGTGAATTAGCCCATTCCTGAACAGTTGTGGATTTTAAGCACAAACTGAATGTGCCCAACTTCCCGACTTCAGTTAAATCAAGATATGAGGCCTCAGTTCTGCAAGTAATATAATGTTTAACTTTGTAGAATACATTTACAATAAAATAATTTACGTTAAAAATTTGAAAAAGATTTTCCAGGTCAGGCTTTAATTTTGCTCAAGGAACACCAAGTTATGGCAGCAGCGGCAGCAAACTTTTAAAAATGTGGAAGAACAGATATAATTTGGAGAAATATTTTGGTCAGGCTTTTTGGTGTGTCAGTATTTGTATATAATGGAGTCACTGTAATGTGCATAGGACCTAATTTTACTATTATTAATCACAAAACTGCCATCTCTTTCGCCATGATTGCATACTTAAACTATATAGGTAAGTATGTAAACCAATATCCATAGCTATATTACTTCCTAGACTTTTAAATAATACGTAGTTTTTGTTGTGAAAACAGCTATGTATTTCAAGGGTTTTTTACACAACTATTTGGACCAGCCCAAAACTCCCAGTTTTGTTTGTCTAAAGCTAATTTGCATTTTTTGTTGTGACTTCAGAGATATGAGGAACAACTAGTCTTAATTAGATCCAAAGAGAGGCAGTTACAAAGTTTCCTATTTAGTGGAAAGTCATCTCAACACTTTTGTTTGCTTTCTTTTTGATAAGTGTTTTTTAAAATCGTCATAATAATCTGTTGCTAAAAAAATAAATTATCATCAAAAATCTAACTGTTTGGATTTTTTAAAGGGGAAAATTGGAGATCCTGGATCCCATGGACCATTGGGTCCTCCAGGACCTGAGGTAAGAAATTGCTTGATAGAGGTAAATTAAATGCCATTCAGTTCTGAATTATGAAAATCAGAGGTAAACAGGCTTGCTTCACGAAATGTTGTTGTCTTAGTTGAATTAGGAAATACTTTTTATTCAGTCCTATCCGATGAATTCATTCTCCTCCATAATGTAGGACAGATTCTAGCTCATAATTTTAAATGAAAGATATTAATTTTGAGGATCTTTAAGTTCAAAGTGTTCATCATTTGCCTATGTAATTAGGATTTTCTGTCTTTTGGATCCAGGTATATGGATTACACTTTTTGAATGAGGCTCATGTGATTTCTGAGGCATACTTCCATTCATGAATTCTACAGCATGTTTACAAATGGGATTGTCCAACCCTGGTTGTATATTTATCTCCTAGAAAATAACTTTATTTGAAAGGAATGCAAAGAATAAACACCAGTTACATGCGAAGGATTGCCAAGCACTTGAATCTATCAGTGCGGTTGCCGAAGAACTGTGTAGTACTCTGGAAGTCTACACAGAAACTAAGTCAGTCTCTGAATTGTTCCATTTTGGTCCTTTTTGGCATTTATACCATGGGCTATAGGAAAAACATGCTGTGGACTTTACAGGAAAGACATATGAGTACACAGACACACATATATATTCCCTTATTGAGAGAAAACTCACTGGGAAATGTGTTGTAGCAACACAAGATGGCCCTTTCAGAATAAACTGATATGCTTTAGTCAACAGGGAGAGAGTATTTTCACGGCCTTCAATTAGAATGACAAAGGCACAAAGCCTGTGCATTCTGCCCATAGCTGCCTCCCTCTGTGGGTCAGGATTTTGGATTTTGGGAGCCTCTCCACTGTTAGCAAAAGAGATCCTTGCATCATCTCTTCTGTTTGTATAGCTTCCAGCAAGGGAGACCTGTGGAATGTTAACTTCAAATTTTTGGTCTTAAAGCCTGTGTCCTGGTGACCCTGATGCCTGTCCTGGTAGTCCTTCGTAGTTCCTTATTCCAGCCCAGGCGTACTGTTCCTTTGGGCCTGGGGAGAAATTCTGAGCTTGTACCCTCAGGGCAGCTAAGGATGGGAAAACTTCCTGTCTGAAAAGCTCAGTATTTCCTTTTGCTTAGGGATGCAGAATTCCTTCAGCCATTAGAAAGCAAATGAAGTGCTTTATGTTAGACAATTAAAGCTTGACTATCCCGGTATTTTTCTTGGAATAATTGTCTGCAAAATATCAGGGTTAGAACTACAAAGCAATGTTGCTCTTAACTTTAGTCACCCAACACAGATCCAAATAAAGTAAAAGAAGTTTTGCTGCCTTTTCCTTCATAAAAACATAGTTGCCATATGGCAAAATAGTAGAAATAGAAGGGGGATAGGACAGCAGTATACCAAGATCTTGAACGAACTGGAAATTGTGGGATTTCTAGAATGAAATTAATTTAAAAAAAAAAAAACTAGCTTAAAACTGAAGATTGTATCTTACTTTCCCTCTTACTTTGTTTTATAAAAATAAGCTAGTTCTTGTTGCCAGAAGCTGTTTAGACACAACTGGTTATATGAAGTATGAGCAATTAGTGTGGATTTTCTTACAAGAAAAGCCTACTGTTGTATATCTAATCACGTCTCTTCTTCCAAAACCAGACAGCTAGCAGGTCAGACGGGGCTGCTTTCCTTGTTCCTGTTGCAGTATCTGAATGGTCAGACTTCCCGTGACCCCATGCAGAAAACAGACATTACATCCTATATGACATGTTCCCCTTGATTTTTCTGGAAACAGCAGAATATGATTAATTTAGTGTCTTACAAGGGGAGTACTTTGAATTTGGTGTGGACGTGACAAGCCATACGCCTTTTAGGAAAGACTTTATTTTTTTTTAAAAAAAAAAAAAGGCTATGTTAGGATTTGTTGGGTGTGGCTGTAAGCAGGGGGAACAAGGCTGTGTCTGCCCAGTGGCAGAACCTGTCAGATCCTACTTCAAACTATGTCTCTCCCCTTTTGTCCAACACTAAGACAGCAGGATTTATAAATGTGCCCTGTCCACATGTTCAAGCTTGTTTTGAGTACATGTGAAATAAGAAACTGGGGATCCTTTGGTCTCTCCAATTCAACATTTGAGTATGTATTTCATTTCCAGTATAAAGAATAAGAAGTCATATCCCTAATTTTCTTCGTGGGTAAACTGCTGTCAATCAGGCGCTACAGCAGCTGAAGTCTGCAGTTATCTCTGCACACAACAGTGGGAGCAGGCCTGGCAGGCTTCATTCATGCTCTCAGATTTTTGGCTTTTTATATGCAGGTCAGCAGTGAATTGCTTCCTAAATCTTTGCTCTGCAGCTGTGCAGCCTAGGTACACCAGATCAGACCTGGGAGTGCTGGTTGACAGCTGACTATGAGCCGTCAGTGTGCCCAGGTGGCCAAGAGGGCCAATAGCACCCTGGCTTGTATCAGGAATGGTGTGGCCAGCAGGAGCAGGGCAGTGAACGTGCCCCTGTACTCAGCACTGGTGAGGCCACCCCTTGAATACTGGGTTCAGTGTTGGGCCCCTCACTCCCAGAAGGACATGGAGGGGCTGGAGCGTGTCCAGAGAAACTGGTGAGGGGTCTGGAGCCCAAGGCTGATGGGGAGCAGCTGAGGGACCTGGGGGTGTTCAGCCTGGAGCAGAGGAGGCTGAGGGGAGCCCTTATCGCTCCCTACAACTGCCTGACAGGAGGGGGGAGCCAAGGGTATCTTATCCCAAGTAACAGGATGAGAGGAAATGGCCTCAAGTTGCGCCAGGAGAGGTTTAGGTTGGACATTAGGAAAAATGTTTTCACCGAAAGGGTTGTGAAGCATTGGAATGGGCTGCCCAGGGAAGTGGTTGAGTCCCCATCCCTGGAGGTATTTAAAAGCCATGTAGCTGTGGTGCTTAGGGACACGGTTTAGTGGTGGGATGGTAGGGTTAGGGTAACAGTTGGACTTGATGATCTTAAAGGTCTTTTCCAACCTAAATGATTCTGTGATCAGAGTTGAAATAAGCCACCCATTTGTAGCCAGAGTCCATTTGAGAACTGCAGTGCTGATGTGCAAGAGCAGGTAGAGGGAGGGACAGAGGCCTCACACTCGCTCTCTGGGCAGCTGTATGAGGGTTGGTTGCCAAATGTATTTTTTTTCAGGGAAGTCCTGCAATGTCAAGCTGATCTCTCTTCTGGGTATGCTACCTCAGAGCCAGGGTCTGTCTTGTGGCTGAATGCGTGCTGCGCACAAAGCACTGGATATCTTTAGTGAGTGCTTTATGGAGTATATTCTTTGTAAGTTTACACATTTTACGGCTTTGTCATGCATCTGAAAATGAACAGTGAAAATTTCAAGTTTCTAGAGAGCTTTATTTTATTGGTATGACAACTGGAAAGTCATGGTCTGACTGTTTTAACCCACAGTGCCTGTGTTTACTGTGTACGATGGAGTATGTAATGCTTATTGTTAATGTGAATGAAGTCAGACAAGGTTTTAACAGGCTTCCACATGTATTCAGAATATTTTATAGTTAAATTTTGCTCTAAGAATCACATTTAATTATCCCCCAAGAACGAGAGTGATAGTTTCCTTCAGATGTGCTCTGAGTATTATAAATAGGTTTCATCTGGATCAGGGGGAGCATTAGTCATTATCTTCAATAGAACTTTTTTCATCTGTGCAGTATTTTGATCTGAGGTCGTTAGCTTATTCTTTCAGGAAGGTGCTCATATGGGATTCAGCTGGTATGTTTCATGCTCAAGGCAATAGCATTAGGAAGGAAAAGGATACATTCAAATAACAGTAAACAGTCAAAAAGGCACATATTTTGTAAGTGAATCATTGGCTGCTTTCAGTTGTTCATTTAAAAAAAAATTATTTTTAATGCCGGATTTATCTTACCACGTGATGTTTTGAGGTTGTGCAAATAATGCCATGAGTGCAGTGATAACATAGCCTTCTGTTTCAGTATTGCATCAAGTAACTTGCTTGCAAATGACTTGAAGGAAATATAGAAATAAAGACAATTTTATAGCTGAATTAATTGTGTGTTCTGGTCTATATCTGAAGAACTATTCTTGTAGAATTGCTTATACATTCAGCTTGCCTTTGCACAGAATCTTTAAC
Organism: Gorsachius magnificus; assembly: GCA_034008185.1. NCBI lineage: Eukaryota > Metazoa > Chordata > Aves > Pelecaniformes > Ardeidae > Gorsachius > Gorsachius magnificus. The sequence goes on along the minus strand of CM067085.1, from coordinate 73,131,830 downwards.
TTGTCCTTTCATAAATTTATTTGACATAAGTGCATCTTTCTGGGTTCTTTTTTCAAGAAAATGTATCAATTTTGTAGAAATATTTGATTTATCTTGGCTTTTTAATAACATGGAATAATGCTTGTTCATGTGACCATTCTGTGTTTTATGTTTTCTTCAGAGCTATTATGATAGTTCAGTCTGTGCTTGTTAGGTCCTAGGCTGTTTCCACAGACCTTCATAGTCACTTTGCGTAGAGTTTGTCATATTGGAGAAAAGAAGGGCCATGCAGATAAAAAACCCCTTTATTTATGTTGCTTTACTGGGGCATTATTTAATTCCTAATATTCTCAATCTGCCTGGAGTAAGGCAAGCTAATATTTAAAAGTTTTTTATTTGATTTTTAACACCTGCACTGCTTTGGCTCCTGGGTTTTGGTGTTGATCTTGGGAAAAAACAGTGGTCTGGAAAAGAAATTTGAAATTTCTGCCTTACTTTTTCAGTCTGGCCTTAGTCTAGATGTGGTCTGATCTGTATGAGCACACAGTTGTTAGCAGCACAGAAGCAACGTACAGTGAAATAATCCTCCTGCTAGAGAACAGAGTTACTCTTGCACAAGGATTGTTTGACTGACTGTTAGTTACTAGTCTCTTTTCTGAAGTTTAAAGTTAGGAATATTTCTTTTTCAAAATGCACAGAGTTGTTCTGATGCCTTCCCTCTGTCCTCAGGCTTTGCCTAACCCCACTGTCACTTATATCATTAGAAGCATTCCTGAAAGTAGACCCGTTCCTCAGACCTTAGTCATTTAACTGCTGTTGGAGGACTTGTAACACAAAAATGAGCCTGAATATTTTAAAATAAACACATAGTCTGGTATTTCTGTCCCTTATGAAATGCCGACATTTGATGCTTGTTTTCACCGTTAAGTCAGAACAAAATTTTAAGAACACACATCTCTCTGCTTAGCATTGCTATATGTATTGAAAAGTTCCATAAAAGCAGCTGTTGATGTTGAATGATGGGCTTGATTTTTGAGTCCTGTGAAAGTAATTGATCAGGTGGCTAAGGTCTCCCTGGGCCATGATTGCACAGCAGACAACCTCTTCCACGGTACACCTTGTCGGTTGACTACTGGAATTCTTCAGGGCAGACAGGGAGAAATGTTAAACAGAGTTGAACAGCAAGCGTAGCTCTAACTAAATTGTGCCAAGCTCCCTCCAGAAATCCTTTCTGATCCTTGGAGTGGGTCTGTGCTGAAGTTCTTGTAGATTTACAGAGTGCTTCAAGACTTGGTCCTTAATATGTTGATTGGTGGCCGGTGCTGCTATGCTGGTCAGTCAGGTGAATCACTAGCCACCTTGGCCATCAAGCAGCCAAGCAGGTTTGTGAAGGACCTGTTTTGAAGGGTTAGTGTTAAAGCAGACTACAATAGATGCTACTTGTTGTAAATACAGTTATTCTAGTGTGTGTTGCATATAATATGTAGATGCACTAGATGGCTTTAAAGGATGATGCATCACATTTGGAAAACTGGCCACTTCAAGTCTCACAAGAAAATCAGTCACTAGTATGGTGAGCATGGCTGAATAGATCTGCCATGTGCAATTAGACAAAAGCACAAAGCAAGATCAGCATCATTTTACTGACATCTTAGCAACAGTAAATTGCAAAGCTTTCCTGTATTGTATGCTGTAATCCATGATTGCCCTTTTTTCTGTTCTCTGACAAATTGCAATTGTACAGTTGTAATTTGTACTGTTAGATTCCTTCCTTCACCCTTTCCAAAATCAGAATTGAAGGTTTGTAGGAAAAAAAATTAAAGTTTTGTCTCTGCCCTTTAAAAATGCTGGCATTAAACTTTGGCTAGATTGGCACACAGAGAAGAAAGCTCATTTCAAAACTTTTTTCTTTCTTACTCTTTTCCTCTTTGTACTTGGCACGTTATTGACACTGTCACGCAGTTGTGCAAATGGCAAAGAGCAAAGTCCTGTAACTGTGTGAATACTGACATTTCTAAAATTGTGTAGAGAAAAAAATAGATTTTTCATTGAATTGTGTCTCCGTATAGCGTGTCCTTTCCGAAGAATAATAAACGCTTCTTATTTGAGAATACAAAATCACAGCTCATTTTCTCTGTTTAGAGAGATTGTAGTTTTGTGCAGAGATTTTACTTTTGTAATCTGATAATAAGTAGTGATAAAGCTCTAATAAGATATCCTGTTGAAATTCAGTAGCTACATCCAGTCAGTATTGCTTCTGAAAAGTCATTCTAAATTCTTCTTCAAATGAAACACAGCATGTGATTGAATTAAATACTGTTGGAGCAGGGAAACTTGGCAACTGAAGGGGCTCTCACAGTCCCTGGAGAGGTGTTTGCTCTGTGGTGGCCTTTTTCCACCAGCGCTTGTGTCCTGATCCTATTGGGGGTTGCTGAGGAGCCAGAGGCCGTGAGGCTCAGTGACTAATAGCAATGCTGACAAATGTCGTGCAGAAACAGCTTGGAGTGAATGGGATTCTGCAAATGTAAGAGAATTCATAGTGAAAATGGAGTGTCATTGCCAAACATTTCTGGTATTCTGCTTCCATGTTAGCAGCCACACAGGAAACTGAACAAAAGAAAAGCCACAGCTTTTGCAGATCCCTCATCTCTGAGGCACTGATCTCAGTACAAAAAGAGATGCCCTGACATAGTAAAAGTCTGATCATCTCTATGGTTTTTTGTTAATTAAAGATTATATAGATAAATGACAGCAATAAATATGTTAATTTTATATTTAAATGTATTAAGTATGAAAAGCAACTCTTTCACAGCAAGGTTAAAGCACATTTGTGTTGCGATGGCTGGTACTTCAGGTTTGATTAAACTGAGTGAACTCTGAAGTGCTTTGCTGGCAAAAGGCCACATCTGCAGCAAGACTGTAAAAATAGTTTGTAACCTACCAGCTGTCAGGCTTCTGGCTGATGGGAAGATAAGAATCTATACTTTGCGTTTCCTTAGTAGAGCTAATAATACTGAGTGATGTTTTGTTCCAGGTAGTCTCTGCTGAAAACTACGTTGCAGCTGGAAACTATACATTGATCTCCTTGTCTTTCACTTACGGAAGAATAATGAAATTTTTAATCTGGAGTAGCTTCACAGGGAGCTGGCTGCTAAATAACTCTTGGCAAATTCGGATATAAGTAGAAACATATACCACTTCACTACTCAGAATCTGAATGGCAAATGCCATTGCTGAGGTGTTTTAAGAACTCCTTTCCGGTTCATTCATTTTCTGGAATTGTCTTAAATGGCTATCTGTGTCCTGGATTATTACAATTATCTCATGGATTATTCATGTGAGAACATCTTGGAAATAGTGTTCTAATACTGCCATAGCCTCTGCATTTTCTCTGGGGTAGTGCTCGAGAAGAAAAGACTAAATTCAGCTTTACAGCAAAGACAAAAATGATGAAGATTTTAAACTTTTAAATGCATTGCTAGTGCTGATACTCTCAGTCCAGTAGCGCTCTCACAACCTAAGACTTTACCTGACATGGAAAGCTTTCCATATGTCATGATTGTTCTGTGATAGTGCTTGTCAACACTTACATCTCATAGTTCTTACTGAATTCCTTCTAGAAGTATCTTTGCAAATAAATAAATAAATAGACTTGCTCCCTTATAAAAATATGAGAATCTTTCTAACTAGATATCTTTCTTGACAGATTGTTTTCTGGAATGTTGATTGCCATAAGGGAAATTGTCTCTGTGTCAGCATTTAGCACTTGTTCACACATTAGAAAGTTAAAGATTGTACCGATGTACAAAACAACCCACCCCTTGGTAACTATTTAATGTCTGCAAATAAGCAATTTAAAATTAAGAAAGGATGAGTTAGCAACTTCCAAAGAATTGACCTGCCTCTTCAGTGTATTTCAGTAGATAAGCGTGGTCAGGATTTTTTTTTTTTAAAAAAATCCTCTTATGAACTGTATAGAAATCTAAGCTGCTATCAGTGAGTACTTTAGGTGTCAGTCTGGGTGCCTTGTCACATGTGAATAATATGCTACGTGCCACCTAGAGGCATGTTGGAGTTGTTGCACAGCTCTACAAGTAGTTGCTGCTGTGTGGCAAGAAGAAATTACCACCGTGGTGTTTCGGGAGATGCTGAGTGTTAGGGTTGTTCCGCTTATTCTGAAAACTCAGATCAGTTCTTTTTTATTCTTTAGTGGTTTGCTTTAGCACTCGTTAGCATTCAAGTGCTAAACCTGATCCTTTTTAAAGAAATCATAATTCTGTTTCATGTTTTGTTTTATATGTTTATTTTTATATATACATATATATTTTAATATATACACACCTAAAAATATTTGCATCCCATCTAAATCTCTACTTGTAAGTGTCTCTGCATCTTGCTAAGAACAGGTTATAGAAAGCAAACAGAAGGAAGCCCTACAAGTAAAAACAGTGATGCCCTAAATACTTTTAAAATTTTATTATAATGTGGTAGTTGAGGGTGAAATAATATTTTCTTTTAAACTTCTTGCTTTAATGTGATTTTTCTTTACCTTTCTGGTAAGTTTTTTGTGATTAATGTCATCTAGTTATGAATAATCATTAGAAATGGTTATTACCTGTATTTGAAGCTCAGCTGTTCTGGAAGAATAGAATATGGTTAAGTATTATCCACCTAGTGAGACAATTTTTTTTTTTTAATACCTCTTTGCTGCTTAGAGAACCTAAAAAGTGACTCTTGAACCCTTAATGATGACATGTATTAGCCTGCGTTAGTATGGAAGGGTGCCAAAGAGAATTTCATGCTGGAAGTTCATGCGATGTTCTTTAAATTGTTCTAAATGTGTACGATGCTTTCATTTCCTTTATTGGAAAAGTAGGTATGCAAAGAGTGATATTTATAATTTTTAATCTGCAATGATTTTCTGCTAAGGAAGAAGGAAACTTGTTTTTACTATTGCTGGGTGATGGATGTGCACAAATGTAGTAATAAATATTTTACTCAGAGGCAGAACTTTTCGGTGGCAGTCTTTCTGTTTTCAGATAGGCAAAATTTAATGAAATTTCAAAGTTTAAAAAAAAAAACCAAAATCAAATACTATCTTGGCAGATGACTGAGTGAGCCCTGTGCTAACTAAAGACTCAATTACCAATGCTTTACTTTATCCTACAAATATAAAGATTAGGTTTCTTCCCTGGATGGTTATTAAATTTAACTCACTACTCTATTGCATGAGGGTTAGCTGCATCATTTTTGTTTCCTTGAAATACACTCATTCCTTATAAAGCAATCTAGTTATACTACTGGATTCCTCTGACACAGACATATCCTCATGGTGTCCCACCCAGTGCCTACTGGTCAGATGGGTGATAATTTTAGTTGATTAATTCCTTTGCATATTTATTTTTTCATTACCAACAGTTGGACCTAGACCACACACTATTTCACAAAGGCTTATTCTGAATAATGCTACATGCTGGTGACCTTCAGTTACTGCCAGCCAGACCTGGATTAGCACCTGCTGATTTGGAGGCAAAAGGCTTTCTACCCTTTTCTTAATCTTGCAGTGATCTTGTCCTTAGAGTGTGGCCAAGGGTCAAAGGGCTTCAGCTGCTCTCTTATGCTTTTTACAAAAAAAAAAAATACTTGAATTCATGAATACAGAACCTGGTGCTGGCTGCTTTGTGAGGGTTTTTTTTTTTGTGCATCAAGATCAATCCAGTGGTTTTATTTCAAACATTGCCTAGTGGATAAAAAGTCTTACACTAAGAGAAATTAAACCCATACTGACATCTGCTAAATTGAGTTTAATGAAAGCTGCCTAAAATCTGTCACTTATGCAAGTCCTTTCAAGGAAACTTAATGGATTTTGACATTTTGGGGATGGTAGAACAAATTTATTTCTTGCTTCTGTGATTCAGTTTTCAGAATCAAAACAAGTACGTTGGAAACATTCCTACTCTGTAAATTATTTGTATGATTTCTTTAGGGTTTTCCAGGAGATATTGGTGTACCTGGATTAAATGGCCCTGAAGGTCCTAAGGTAAGACTATATGAAAACTTATTCATCATAACAATAAACAGTATAAATATCTGAGGAAAAGCTCTGGGAGGTGGACGCTGGCATTACAAGAAGATAACCTTACTGTCAAAATACAGGTACTTTGCCTCAGGTATTTATATGTGGAAATTAATCTAATGTTTAATGCTGTCCACGCAGCTATGAGGGTAATTACTGTGTTAAATGGGAACATGTAATGGCAAGTTAAGTGCAAGGAAATTTGGAGAAAATGCTATGTAGCTAGAAAGTAGCCTATATTTCACCTGCCTTTAAATAAAATGCATGCCAAATGCATGCAGATCTCTATAGTCTCACCTGAGTAATACAGATTTGGTTTTTAACAAATTTTGAAAGATGTAGTAGCTAATTATATGGAAAAATGGGTAAAATTCACATGCCAGATTAAATAATGGGTAAAATAATATATATAATAATAATGGATAAAATTTATCTACCAAAAATGAGTGTGCCAGATTAATTTAGCCTCTGTTCTTTTGTAGAGTAATATTTTAGACCAAGCTTAGGCAATAATTCACACGTATAGAGTTTTCAATAAAGCTTTGTATAAAAGTACATATGGGACATTTTTGTTTAAAATGGCAAAGGTAGAGACTAGTGCAAAAAGTGCAGGTGGGTCAGCAATTAACCCAGAGGAGGATGATTGAACAATATCTAGAAATTGGCTACTTGTTGTTGAAAGGCAAGTACCAATTAAGTTCCTCATTCACCAGCCTTGGGACCATTCTTAGATTTTATTTTCACTGATAAATAGGCACAAGTATGATGGAACGAAGTTTGTATATGAAACAAAGTTGAGCATCTTTAGATGAACTTAAAAACTGCACTTTGTACTAATTCATCCCACTTCTTTTACTTTGGACTGATGCATACAAGGACTAAAACAATAAATCCTGTCGTAAACCTAGAGCTTCAGACCTGGCAAGAAGGAATGACACTGCCAGATCTCTCTGAAGTAAAAGCACAATAAGGCAGTTAGAAATTAAGTGAAATTCTAGAACACATGAGGCAAGGTGTCTTGTTAATACCACTACACAAAGCACAGGAAAGACTTTATCTAAGTAGTACACACAGTTCTGGGCATTTGTATCCCAGAAGGACTCAATCAAGTGAGACTACATGCAGAAAAGGATACTTGAATGACTGTATTCTGAGAGGCAGTTTATTTATCCTACCAAGATGAAGGGCCTTTTTGAGCTTTGTATGCAAACCAGAGGGCAGAAATTGTCGAGGCAAAAGAACCGTGCAAGACCAACAATATCATTGGTCCAGCAAGTTGTCCATGAATAAACAGAGATGGAATGACAAGATTTCCCATCAACGGACTTGTGAAATTCTGTGGCAGACTACTCAAGACAACATAGGACAGGGAGAAGTAAATAGTTTAAAGATACAGTCTTACTTGTACCTGGAGAATTGCAATGATCGCTCCATGTCAAAGTTAATGATTCTTGAGAACATCTCAAATAATCCAGTTGCCAAAGCCATAGCAAATCTTTTCTGCATCCCATATCCTTCAACTGTGTCAAGAGCCTTGTCCCAAGATAGCTCAGACGTGAATTTACTAGGAAGGCTGAGAACTCATTATCTGATGCGGCAAATTGAGGAGAAGTTAAAATACATTTCCAGAAACAGGTGTGGACTTTTTCTTTAGTTTTGATTCATTGCTTTGCTCATTTGTTTGTATGTATCTGTAATGTTAGCAGCCTTGTATGAAAGAGTTCTATCTGACCATTGCAGTGGCAGTTGCTCCTGTGTTTCTGAATTACCAAGGCACTTAAAAAAAAAACAACCCTTTTGATGCAAGACTGTGTCTAGGGAAAATAAAAGAAGATAAATACAACAGCTCTTGAACTGCGGATCAGATCTAATCCTCCAAACTGATACATGAATGATGTAACAGAGACCTAATCCCTGCTGCCCAGTTTCTTCACTAAGTGAGATCATGTTATTCCACATTATATCCAAAGTATTAAATTAGATGTTTTTGTTAGAATTGGGTTGACATTGAATACATGCATTACTGATCTACTGCCTTTTCACAGATTCCAGCAGAAAAGTACTAAGTGGTAGCCTACAAAGTTTAAGACCCTGTATTCCTTTGAAACAGAAATTACAGAGCTGAACAAGATTCAGTGGTCTTTGGCACATCTAGTTGTAGAGACAAAAAGCTTAGACAGCCTGCTCTAATCAGGGAGAATTGATGGCTTACATTTGAGAAGGCAGAATACCAAACTGGAAAAATTCTTAGCTGCTGCTAGTACCAAGGCAGAAAGGCTGCATAATACTGGAAATGTTTGGCTGTCTTGTGTTGACTGCAGTTTAAAAAAAATTCCTCCAGCTTTTATTTTTGGAAAACTGTTCTCACTGTGCTTGTCTTTTCCTCATGTTTTTGTTTATGCTTCCTCAGAAGCAATACCTGTTTTAAAAGCCAAGAAAGCAGGGTAAGGTTTATTTTTTAGCGGTTGATACGGGACAAATTCAGCCTCTTGGTAGGACATTTAAGCTCTGTGAGTGTGATCAGCCATTTCTCCATCTCTAAATACCAGTAGAAGTTCTGGATTGTAAATTTTCCCTAAATTAGTGCAGTAATCGGCAAATCTGACCTCTCTAAAATAAAGCTCAAAGGATTCATTACATAATTTGGTCTACAGCACATTACTCAGCTCGGAAACAATATTTTAGAAGGTGTTTGATCTTGATCCACCACTTAATAAAAAAAAAAAAGCACACTTATATTTAGATAAAATGAATAAGAATGTTTTTAAGAAGTTTGAAATAATTTAGTTTGTTTCCTATGTTATTCTTGCAAGTATTTATGCTCTGCAACAGAGAAAAGTGAAAGGAAAAGATGGTCAGAATATGCTGACTACAACTGTAGTTTTTCCAGCAGTGTGCCTTGTACCATGGAAGTAGTTGAGAACTTCCTTCCTCTGCTCACTTATGTTTGTTTGGCTGACACATTTAATAGAAGTGGCTATTAGGAGTTTCACCACTTCTGGAAGGGGTGGTCAGCTGGGAAGTTATGTGTGTGAAATACAGACTTCCCTGTTTTTTTCCAGATACTTTGGCACATGTCTAATGACAACCTTCATTTTCTGTTTGTTGCCTGAAACCTCAGAGGGGAAGTGGAAATTTCATTTAGTCTTAATATTAATTTTACAGCCTGGGATTTTTTTCCAGATCTGATTAAGCGTAGTGGAAGGGTGTGTACAGGAGCAGTGTTGCTAACATTTCCACTGTGCAATTTCATCGTACTGAAAGCTGTATCTCCTAACGTGCTTTGCAATTAGAATAAAACAACAGTTCTGTCAATGAAAAATTTTTGTGACTAACTACACCAGAATCTTGTTTGTGTAGTGCTGCTAAAAGCCGTCCTGTCACTTTTGTGGTGGTTTGTCACACATCAGCCCACCCCGGTCTTTCCCAGACTCAAGGGCGCTCTGATGAAACCCAGTACCTTGAGGTGGCCTGTTCCATTTTCTGTTCCATTTCCCTTTGCGTGCTAAGTAAACTGTTACTGGACCAATGCCTGCACCTTCTGTCTAGACTTCAGCTTCATTAGTAAGCAATTAATAAGGCTTACACTTGGAACTTTCCCACCATTGCTTTCTTCAGAGGCTAATCATATCTCTCCTAAAGGGCAGTTTCTTTGTTCTTGTTGCTTTATATGATATTGTTAAGCTTAGCTCTCCCAGAACATTAATAATATGTTTACACAGATACTTTTTTTGTCCTATGCCAGGTCAGGTGCTTTTCCCAATTACTGCCATTGTGATTGGCATGACCGAGATTTTTGACACATTACTAGCTGTGAAGTCATTTTAACAAAGTTTTGAAAATATTGGTGTGAGCAGTCATGAAAACTCGGAGTTGGCAGAGAATAAGGTGCTTTATCTCTAGGAAGTTGATTATGATCCTGACAGAAAAGTAAGGACTGAAAATCACAAGTAGTTTTGGACAAGCTAGTAGTTTAAATTCACTTCATCGTTAATTTCCACGACAAGGTTGTCATCGCATGTTATGCTAAAGACTACTTAAATTGAAGATCTATAAGAGTTATATTGGTTATGCTTGAATCTTAATATGATGGTGTGCTTTACATCTTCAAAAAAGAGGATTTTTTTTCTTTTGTGAGCGCCAATATTTTCTTATTTCCTTTTCAAAAAGACAAAAGAAAAAAGTTTCTGGAAAAATCTATGTAATAGAAGTTTGTAAGATACTCAGTTTTCCAGCAGATATTAAAATTCTGCTACGTCTTCTCCTGGCTTCCTAAGGGAAATCCTAAGAACAATGGTAAGAAATGAGGACTGCTTCCTCAGTTTTGCATTTCTGTCCAGGTTTTTAAGAGGAGAGAAACTAGACCAATCTGATTGTTAGTTGATATAAGTTCTCACTGTGTTTGTTTGGACATTTAGGGACTTCTAGGTGACCGAGGTCCTCCAGGGCCACAGGGCCCCAAAGGAGTTGAGGTAAGATGGAAAAATTATCAAATCAAGAGATTATGTTTAAAAGAAAAAGTTTTGAGGGATAAGAGGGTTAAACAACAATGGATAGGTGTTTATGGCAAAATTTCAAATTCTTTTGCATTTTGGCAGGTGTTGCAAAGAAATTTTAGCAGCCTTACTGGCCTGTGCATCCATTAATGTGGTTTATTTTAGTTATTTCAGTGGAATCGTAGATAACACGTGTCCAGAGTCACATGTGGTTCTTTTAGTTAAACTGGGGTGATGGGGGGGTGGTATGGAGATTGAAACCATATATCATTTTAATTACAGTAACCTAGATATACAGTTAGATCCGTATTAACTGAAAGGGGGGGGGGGGCAGCTATTCATCTTATAAATGTATTGACTATTCTTAATTCATCATCATAAAAATAAAAACTCATGTGCCTTAGGCTAAAAGTAATTAACATTAGAAATAGTCTACTCAGTGACTCTGGATATAGACCTCTAGACTTCTAAGTAGCTTAATTATGGGCTTCCATGACAGACATCGGGTGGTAAAAGCTAACAGTGGCAAAATGATCTGTTTAATTAGAAGCCAGGAAACTGCAGATAGGATTTCTTAATTCCTCTGTTTCCTGTTGCTTGTAATTGAAAACATTGTGTGCCACTTTCTCCAAAACCTGGAGAAAATCTTCCATATTGAGGAGGATCAGCGAACCATAAAATGATCACAACATGATATCCTGGCACAGCATTGATACAAATCCATGCTTTAATATAACTGTGCAATGAGTAAACCCTGAAGAGTTAATGCTGCCATTCCCCATCATGCATAATTATATCGGTGCGCTGTGCAGCACGGGCACAGTGTCTCATTTCTTCTCTTGCACACCTGACAAGCTTGACCCCCAGCCCCCTTCCATCCCTGAGAAAAGACAAGGATAAACCTGGCAAAATGGCTTGGCTAATTAGTGGCTGTGCCATAGCAAGATGGAAGAAAAAAGTAGGAATATTTCTACTGCTTTTTTTAGTCACGAAGCATCAGAAAGAGTAATTGCAGGGCAGACAGAGAAGTTGACCCATCATTGCTGCATCTCTCCCTGCTCAAAATTGTGAAAATATTGCTATAAATGGTAGGTATACCAACATTTTCACAGCCTTTCTGGCTGCACTTAGTGGCTACTTAGGCCATGGCTTTCTAGCTAATGAGTTTATCTGAAATCAGATTAGTCTCTGCTATAGTGTTTCTGTCAGACTTGGACTCATACATACATATATGAAGCAAATTTAAGGTGATATAATAAACACAAAAAGTTATCTGCAGATTTTCTTTTTTAAAGCTAGACTTGGCATTAAGATTATTGAAGTCCTGGTTTCTTTTAGGGAGAAGTAGGACCAGCTGGACCTATTGGAGGAGTCGGCCCAAGAGTAAGTATAAGTAATTTTGTTATGGCAGACTACTTTTCATCAGAAGTGCTCCTTTAAAAAGTAAATTTACTGTGAGAAGTGACTGTGTTAAAATGGCATCTCTTGAATAAATAGGTCTCTTTCTTCAGCACATGCTCTAAGCAGAGTTGGGAGGAGAAATGGTTTTCCATACGAAGGATTTGAAAGGAAATCACAGCCATGGTGCACAAAATAAAATTTCTGAAAAGGAAAGAATCAATAACAAACTTCTTATGGTGCTCCTCTGAGGCAGATGAAACCACCATGCACTTCCTAGGGACTGAACAAGCTGATATATCAAAATATTTGAATTGAGGAAGAACCCACCATGAGACCTGGCTCATAGGGAGAAATATAAAGGACTGATGCTTTGAGAAATCATTTTCAAACTGATCTCGTAGATAGTTGCTGAAAGCAGTAAAGCTGGGACGTCACAATGCTGTTTGTGCTGGCATTTTTAAAATATAAAAGTTTAAAACTAACCACCAATTTTGTTAGTTATAAAAATTTATTAGTGTCTAAGGATATTTTAGTGGACTTGATGCTTATTTTTAAGAAAATTCTAAGCTAAAAATGAATACTAGCCTGCACTAGGGACTATGGGAGTGTCGCCACAATTACTGAAAGCAATATGGTCTTCTGCCTTTACTTGATTTGCTTATGTGGGGTAATCACTGGCTTGGTCTTCATTTCAGTTGACTTCCCATTTCTTGCATGAACTTGCAAAAGTCTTTCCCATTCGCAGTCTTTCCTGGTTCTAGAGTGGATATATTCCTGTGGTGTTTTTCCTGTTCATTAGCTAGACAAAACTGGGAATTTGCTTTCTGATAGAAATAATATTAAAATGCTTATTTGCCACATGGATTAGGTGTTTAAAAAAAAAAAACAAAAAAACAAAAAAACAAAACAAACAAAAAAAAACAAAAAAACACACCCAAACAAAAACAAACCACCAAACCCTCTTTTTTTCAGCTGAGGAAAACATGCAAAAAATTGAACAGAATTTCAAAACACTTTGTGACTCAGTTCAAATTCAGTTTAATCTGCCTGAGCTTCTGCCAAGAGCCTCATGGAAATTTTTATTTTGGCTGCATCATACTTTCAGTCTCCTCCTTAGGCAGGGCTTCATTGCTGGACAGGATCTCCTACGTTGTGCTGTGGCAATTAGAAAAGAAGATGCTGCAGTGGGTGCCTCGGGGGCTATGAGACACCTACCTTCACCTTCTCTGCATCACCGGGCAGGCACAGGCCACCGTCAGCTGGTGTCAAAGTGACCCAAGAAGAAAAATTTCTGTGTAACCTAGCAAACTGAAATATTTTTAATCTATTGTGGGTCAGTTTGACCTAAATTATTTTGGGTTTTATTTCTCTCAATGGGAAATCTTCATGCCGTTGGTATGTCTTATGGCTCCCTGGTTTCTATCTCTCACAACAAGCTGTTGGGAGAAGGACATGCGGATCAGAGGTGGGCCCCAGCGTTGCTGTCTCCAGACATTTTTTAGTAGCTTGCTGGCTAACATCCCCTCCTGAAATGAGAGGTAGGGGAAATGGGAATTGTGCTTGATGGGGAGCCCTGCCTGGTTTTCCCCCCATCCCGGGGCCCATATGCTCTTGCCTGGATTCTGCGGCTTCTGTTGGCTCCAGCTGTTTCACAGCTCTAGGCCAACTTGTTTGCACTGCTGCTCTGAAATGTGCTCCCATCTCTGCTTGTCCTTGCTTCTTCCCTCCCACTTGTAACATGGATGGTGTGATTACATTGGAGAGAGAGAGTCCCAATCATGAAGTTGTTAAATCTGATATAGTTTAGCAGGACTGAGTCAGTAAGCTGCTGAACACATCTGTCTTTTTAAATTATGTTTGCAATTTCATGTTCATTTCCTTTGTTTCCATTTTCCATTAAAGGAGTTTTAAAAAGTAGATGCTTGCATCTGAAAGTAAATGCTATCAAAATTGTGTTGCCTAATTAAATAGCCATGGGGGGCAGGGGAGGTCTCTAAGAGGGACCTGCAGAAGTGATCTAGCTATGCATGGCCCCATGGCACCCTCAGCTGTGCCTTTAGCTGACAGATGTGTCTCTAACTTGTTTTTCCACAGCCTCCGGCATGGAGTTTCTTCATTCTCCTTTGGCAATCTGCTTCAGTCCGTTGCTTGTTTTACAGACAGTTTCTAATATCTATCCTTTCTATCTGAAAGTCTTGCCTGTGTCTTTCTCGCTACAACCTTCCTTCCTGTCCTACAGACCTTATCTGTGGCATGGTTAATGGGTTAGTCCTCTTTTCAGCCACTGTTACCCTGACTTTCTTAGAGTTTGTCTAAACTAGGTAAATTATCCTTGTAGGTGATATATGGTAAACCTTTGATTATTATTAAACTGTTCTAGTCTTCTCTTGGACAGTAATGGAGCAAGTTTTTAGTTCTTCTGGAATTTCTTCTCTCTTCTACTATGTAGTTTTCAGGTAAATCAGGTTTGGGCCTGTACCAAGCAGCCATAGATTTTCGCCTCATTTTTCTCCTTCCATATCCTACCCACCACCAACCCTGTTTCTAACATCTGCTTTAAAAAATGTGTATGAGACCAAAAACCCCTGTGTCCCACCTGAACAATGCTGCCAGCAACATAGATCATCCTCTGCTGGAACAGAAGGTGAATATGAACCTGCACTCCAGGTCCCAGCTTGGAAAATAATTCCCATATGTCTAAAACAACTGGAGCCAAAACTGAAGATGCTTCCCTGCTTACTCAGGGTGTATCTCAGGTTCCACAGAGCTCAGTCTGTTTGAATTTAGGAAGAGGTTTCTGAGCTGAATCTGATCACATGATTTGATTTTTCATTCATTCCTTTCCAAACCTTCCCACCCATTCTATTCCAAAGCCAAATGCTTAGATTCTCTTAAATTAATCCTTCTAAACAAGAAATGCTGATTTTTATTTTTTTTTTTAGTATTTCTTTATTTGTCCAGTGAAAATACAGTAGATGACACATTAAAGAAGTGACTGTTTATTCAGTTTCTTCCCAATTAACTCTCTTTCTCAAAGGCTATCCAAATATTAACACTGTAACTGTCAGGGTAGCTCAGCTCAGTCAGTGCAAGCATTGGTGCATTTTATTATGTTTTTGTATCTTCATTGTTGGAGCAGAAAATGCCTTTAAAGCAGGGGGGAGATTGTTTTAAACTAGAATGTAAAAAGGAATTGTTGTGAGTTGATTCCTTTCTGAGATACATGTGAAAAGCTGGTTTTTCTATAGTGGTAAGGTGAGCAGTTCCTCCTGAAGATGGAGGAAAGTGCTTTTGAAGCTGCCCCACTCCCCTGGTGCAGTATTTTCTGAAGGTGACATACGGCTTCCTGCAGGCTGAAGGCATGTGAGGAGCTTGTGGAGGCATGGGAATAGAGTGAGAGAGAGAGATATATTTATATTAAAATATACACATCTGTATTGACCCATCGTGAGGTGAAAGGAAGCACAGGTGGTTTCTGCTTCCTGAAAGGGAAGGGCAGAACTTTCAGCTGAATTTTAGAGAACAGACATTTCCTTTGGGATTACCCTGCCCTGGAAGAGTAATTTTCTCAGGGAGAAAAGCAGCCATCCCTAGTTTAACCTTCTGTCAGTGGCTTTTCCTTGATGCGTAATTTACAGTTGTATTGCATTTCTGTTTAAAGCCAAATCTGTAATTTTGAAATTGCTTTACCAGTTAAATCCACTTGTTCCATCTTCCTTGCATCTGTTGTGTGTTCTTTGCAGTTAGTACATAGCTGGAGTACTACAGCCAAGAAACCTTTACAAGCTGGAACTCCAATTCAGCTCTGACAGGACTATAATTATCAAGGGAGTTAATAGTGGCCACTGCTTTTCTTTCAATAAATTTTGTTTAAAACATTTTTATGTTACAATCTTGCTCTCTAGAAAGACCTTAAGGTTCTCTGGAGCAAAGTAGTTAAGCAGCATGTAGTAACCTGCAGGAGCCCATCACTTGTTCTTTGCTAAGCCTCGTGGAAAGACATGACTTGCTTTATCTGGGTCTCTCAGAACTTCACGATTTTTTCTCCCTGCATTCCTGGCTGTGCCATGTTTTAGTCCATTGGCAAAACCAGAAGTCTGTTCCTAATGCAATGATGTTTGTTGGAACTTGCAGGGCAAAATGAAATCACTCAGGCAGGCAGAGAGAGAACAAGAGAGGTAAAAAGGATTAATATGAGAAGTCACAGGACCTACTAAGAGAATATAATTTTAAGCCATATGGTGAATTTTGCAGATGCCCAGAAACTCACACACAGGTTGTGCTCTGAAAGACAGGCACAGAGCAGCTGGAGCAAAAGAGCCAAATGGAAAAATCCCATCTTTTTCAAGCAACCTGTTTGTTACCTGTTGCTTTAATTACTCTTGTCTCAGGGCAGCCGATGTGGAAAGGAAACCTCTCATTACAGAGTCCTGTGATTGCAATTATTCAGTCTGCTGGAACAACAGCGGATAATTCCTTTTAGCAGAAATCTGCATCTTTTTATTACTGAATCGTTAAAATGTTGAATTAATTTTCTTTCTCCAGTTGTCAGGCTTCAGCAATCTCATTAGCAACTTGCTCCAGAGCCAGGTCCAGTCCATTGGACCTTTACTATTGGACCAGGGTCTTTGCCTCAGAGCAGATGGGGAGAGTTTTTCTAGGCAGGGCTATGCTGTTCTGATAACCAAATGGTCATGCTGTGTTTTGTGTTATAGAGAAGATAAAGTATACCTCAAAGGAGAACGACCTCCTAAAAGTGAGGGATAATTAAGTTACAAACATCTAATTGAAAACTCAGGAGAAGAGCATTCTGGGTTTTATGCCTTTCTGGGTCTGTGTGGGTGACAACAGAGGGAGGGATGTATTTTATAAAATGCTTCAAAGATCTCATCGTGTCATGGCCTCCTGTTCTGATTGATGTTGCCGTATTTCTTCCAGGTAACACTGTGTTATTGACCGAGTGTCATAGCAAAAAGATCTATCAGCAGCAAAATGCTAGTGGAGAGATAAGGTTTAAAAATAATCAATTCAATGAACAGAGAGGAGAGGATATTTGAGCTGATTTTTTCTGGTTGAGGAAGGAAAGTTACCAGTCCCTGAAGTCTAAACATCTAAATTATGTTAGTGTGAGCCCCTGTTCTGCTGGAATTCACCAGGAGAGAACAAGACCTTGCCTTTTTTTTTTTGTCTCCTTAATATATTTTATAAAGTGAAATCAAAATGTGTTTTATTCTTGGATTGTGACTGTTTTTCCTCGGTGTTAACTGCGTAAGAGTTAATACAGATTCTGCTGACTGTGCTAGTATTTGCTGTAATAATCAAAAGTGTATTTTCAGATGTGGATTTATAAATACTCTTCAAATGTTGGTATTAAATATTACTAAACTAAACTGTATACTTTTGCACATATTTTGATAAATACAGAATTTGGGATTAAATTATCTTTTAAAAAGAAAATATTTACGATATTTTATTCTAATCATTATTTTAGGGAAAGACAGGACAGAAAGGTTATGTAGGTGATCCTGGACTGGAAGGTTTAAAGGTAAGTGATGGTATCATGTATGAAACAAAATGTGTTTGGATTATCAACTGTGTACAATTATACACTGCTATATACAGTGGCATGCCAGTGAAAGGATATGAGTACATATGCTTCCATATAATGTAAATGTGTATCATTCTGGTGATTCTGCTTCTTGCAAGATCCCATTTTGGAAAAGAAGGAAATTATGCAGCTCTGGGAAATGGGGATGTGTGAGCAAAGACAGGACCTGCTCAAATGAGATTTAGCTGCCTGGGGATGGGAGGGTGGCTGGGCCTGGGGGCAACAAGGGACCCAGTGCAGTTCCTGCACAGGCAGGACTTGGGGGGATGAGATGAATTGCTGCAGTTTGAAAGAGGAGCTTGTGGCAGCAGAATTTCTCAGTGCTGAGTTGCAATCTAAGTAACCAGTACCCAAATCGCTGTTTATCAGGGCACTGAGATTGTAGTCGTAGCCAGATAACTAAGTGCATATACACCCAGTTTCCACTTGTAAAATACATAGCAAAATGTTCCGGAGTTACGTAATGTGACTTGCAGCATTATTAAGGAGAACAGAGTTAATTAATCTAATATTTAATGCCAGTTCCAAGCTTTTGGGTGGAGGGGGAGAAGCTTGTTAAAATGTCATTCAAATGTCAATTTTCCTAATATTTCATAACTAAATCAGTTATCGATAGTGTGCGCACGTAACAATTTTGAAGCAGTTGTGAAATAATGAAGGTAATTTGCTGAAAGGAAGATGTAAATAAAAACTAACTCATTCATTTATAGTATTTGCTGGCTGAATGTATTTAGTGAACCCTTAATACGTAGTTTTCATTTTTGTGGGCAAGTCCTAAATACATTAGGACAGTGCTTACATCTTTTTACAAAATCAAGATTAGCCACCGACAAAATTAAATTTTTGCTGGTTGCTTAATTTTAGCTTTTAAAGTTTTAAGTGGCAGATGGAATTTAACAAACAGAGGTTCCTAGGAAAATAGAGGTCTTTAATAGACACATATGAAAGAAATTACTTTTCTAATGAACTACATCATCTGTTTTCTGCATTTAACAGGGAGAACAAGGAGACCAAGGAAACCTTGGAAAAACTGGTGAAGCAGTAAGCTTGCATTCTCTTTCTGGTTTTATTTTTAATTCTATATTTCTTTGAGAGTGAACGGGTAATTTGTTGCAGTAACTTTCTGATGAAGTTTGCCTTTCTTTGAAGCTGTAGTATGTCGGCTATACCTCTGTGGTCTTTCAGAATCATACTATTTGAAGAAATTCCCCATTGTAAATATTTTCCAGAGTTAATTCTGCTTTTTTCCTAATAAACTGAGTGAATATTACAGGTAGTTGTAGGGATCGTCCAAAGCATGTTTGAGTAAATGAATGCATGATCCTTTTCCAGTGAAATCATTTGAGAGGCTACATTTAGCCCAAGATGTATTTTGCAGTCTTGTTCTGTCTGCGCTCCATAAAATCGCAGAGCTCAAGGTGACCTTACAGTGACACATAGTCCATCCTCTACTGCCTAGGCAGGATCAGTAATCTTTATATCACTCCTGACAAATATTTGGATAACCAGTTATTAAAAAGCTCCAAGAACGAAGGCTCAGTGACCTGCAGGCAGCCCAGGGCTTCTCTATCTTTATTTTTTAAAAATCCTTCCAATTGTGTAACCTGACTCCCTTCTGCTAGAAACAGCATTTTAGCATTTTAGCATAAATTTAGCATTTAGATGGTTGTTATTGTGTGCCTCCTTCATTCTTTCTTTTCAGGCTAAACAGTACCTGTTCACTTAGTCTTTCATGTTTTCTAGATAATTTAAGTCACATTCTTACTCTCCTGTAGACTGTTTCCAATTCATCTAAATACCTGTGACTCCAGCTTACTGCCCAAACTGTTCAGGCTGCTGAAAGAAAGAGAAAATTGCTTCTTACAAGCCTTATTCTTGCATACATGTCCCCATTTTTTCAATAGCTTGTTGTTATTTGGTTTGTGATCCACAGTCTCCAATCTTTCTTTTTTAAAGTCATTCTCTTTCCCAGTTCTTCCATTGTAGGTGCTTTTTTTTTGTTGATAATTATCACTTAAACATACTGCCTTGCAATTCTCTCTGCTTAATTTCATCTTCTGCCCTTTTGTATTTTTAAGTTTTGCCTGGCAATTATGAGCAGGTGTCAGCTTGTTGACCCATGCTTGTGTTACCCTGATATTGTGTAGAACATGACTAAATTGGGTTTGTTTCTCGAGTTAATGTATGCTGAGGAGAGATACCATAAACTGGTTTGGGCTCAGTGCTGTACTATTCACATAAACTCTCTTCAACTTAGCAGTCAGCGTGAGCTCCCCATCGTCTGCAAAATACCAAGCAGACATACCCCAGCCAGCTCATCAAGTGGTTGGTTACCGCTGAAATTTTCAGAACTGCTTGTAAGTTAAGTCCAGCTCCTCTGTGCACTCTGAAGACTCTTGTGCTCCAGAGAAGGGGACTGAGAAGCTGGACTCTTGGTCAGTTAAAACTGTCTCCTTAGAGGGGACTTGATAATGCCATATAATGCCATATGGTCCACTTAAATGTCAGCCAGCATATCTCTAAACCTAGCAACTGTACTTAGCAGCAGCTTGATACATAGCTTTGTTTCAGCAGTTTGTACGTAGCAAAACCTTCATTTTGTTGGGTTGTAGTCAGAGCTGTAAAGCAATAGTTTCCTTTCCTTATGATACCGTTTGGAAAATCTGGGGGTTTTATTTCGTTGAATGATTAGGGCAAATGTGGATGAGTACTGGGGAATGAGGATGTCACGGTAGAGCAGAATGGGTGGGACATCATAACACTACGTTGCTTTTATGGAGAGATGCAGAAATTACCCCATACGGGGACACAGTAACATAATCTCCTGTCCATACAATCAGCATTTCTCTGACAACATTACACTTGCTTTTTTTTTTTCCCAACAGTGTGCACAATGAAGCTTTTCTTATGTATAAATTCTGGTTTTCAGCCTGTAATGTGTTAGGGAAAATCAATAGCATTTACTCTGTCATACAGTGCCACATACACCAAAATCCTCAGTAAAAGACAAAGCTAAGCTCATTCTTAAGTCACTACGTAAATAAAACAGTCACAGAAGCTAGTTACTTAACCTTAAGTTTCTGGGTTTGTCACAGGCTTTGTTTTGCTCCTCAGTAAACTTGAATTCAATGCACACATTTTCCACAACTCAGATATTCCATATGAACATAATATCATTCACTGCTTAATGAGCTCCATTCTAATACAAATGTTGTATTCATTAAGTCAAATATATAATCAATGATTGTATATTGCAATGATGATTAAAATAATCATACTAACTACCTAACTGGAGTCAGGAACAAGCTACAAGAATAAAATAACAAAAACATTCTTTGTGCCAAAAGATGGGATTTTGAAGCCCTGTTAGTGTTATAACGATAATTATGGCCCATCATTAATTACCACTTCCCACACTTGCTGCTTGGAGAATTTGCATATGATACAGGATGACATGAGGTACCTGAGAACTGATATCGTTTATAAGCTATTGAGAAATACTCCTTAATTTTACTTGTGGATTGTAGGTAGTCTTCTTTATTTACATGCATTTTAATCAAATGAACTTCATAGTCCCTTGATCTTAATATTTTACCTTTGTAGTATCTGGGAGCAGAGGACTAATGCCCACTATGTGGTCTTTAGGGGGATAATATATATTATCTTGTGGTTACAGCCAATGGTAAAAGACCAAGAGCAGGAGACAGCCTTTCAAACATATTCAGCAGAACTCACAGGAAGACCTTTTAAAATATCTTCCCTTCAGTTTGTTTATTATTATTACACCACTGTAATCTGTAACAGTTAAGCTTTTCCTAAGTAAACTGAAAAATACTAGCAGGAGGAGGATGTTTTTTCTCATATGCAGAAAATGGCTTTCCGGATGTGAGTCCTGATGCAAAATATTCACTTTTGTACAATTTGGACGCAGTTTTTACTTCCAGCTTCTCACCAGCTTCTGTTCGTAACAAGTAATTTTTCTTTTCCTTGGTATGCAGAGAGAATCCAAACTTCTTAATTCACAGATAAATCCACTCCCTGCTATTCAGTATTGGCTTTGGTGGCATACAAGATGACTCCAGGCCATCTCTGGAATCAAACATGCCACACACACAAAAAAAAAAATAATTGAAAAACAAAAGACAAGTACAAGAGCAAAGTACAAATACTACTAGCTGGTGTGACAGATTTTGAGATGGATTCCAAAATATGGTATGGAGTAAGGCATCTGTCCTTATTGATGTCTTGTGAAATTTGTGTTACCAGATGCTTGCTGACAGCAAATACAAAGATTTGTGCAAAGAAATAGTGCTAAACAATGTGTAATTACTGTACAATTTATTTAATAGTAAAGGCAAAGGGAAAAAGAAGTTACTAAAAAGTTGATAGGAAGTTCAATGTCTAATAAAATTCTGTGTGTATGGTTTCTTCCTTCCACACCACCCCCTGCTTTGGCTTGTTTATTGTTTATTCATGATCTTTATTGATTGAGTTCTTCAGATTATAGATATGATGTATACTTTTAAGCCCACAGTTGAAATACGCTATACTGGTTTTTTAGCAATGGGGAATCCATCACAGTATTCTAGTTCTCCAAAAGGTAACTAGTGCATTTCCTGACTAAACTGTTAAAAGAAGCAGTTTTGCAATAATAGATCCTGTACATGTTGATTTCATAGCAAATTATGACATGAAGCACATGTGGCTGCTATTCATACCAAAGGGTTGCACCAACATTTTTCTGCTGTTTCTTTCACTTTCTTACTTTTCCCTGGTATCCTCCATCTTCTGTCTTTGACTAATACATCTGTCACTGCTGTCTGGGGTGCCAAAATAGTTACTGCTTTTCTGTAGCAGCTTTTCCAGGTCAAGTACTGCTTAATATCTGCTTAGAAAAAACAAGATGGCAACCTGGCACAAGCAGGGAAGTTTCAACAGCAGGAGATTGGACCATAATGTTGTCTGAAAAGCGGATTTGTGGCCAGGTGTGCAATAAGTCAACTGTCACACAATAATGCTTGGTTATTCAGTCTGTGTGCTGAAATACAGCTTTGTTAGTAGGCTAGAAGCTATATTCTCCAACATTTCTTAGGTTACATGAAGCTGCTGACTCTTTAGAGCACATTTCTACCAAAGTATTTCTGGATGTTTGTCCAGTGTAGAAACTGAGGGGACTACATTTATAAAATGTTCACTCTGCTCATCAGCTTAAAATGACACACATTTTAATACTAGATCAGAAATGTGCCTAAGATCAAACTTCAGACACTGTTCCTTAACGGAGTCCTACAAAAACAACAATCATTTCTCTGGCTACCACATATGCTCTGTTTGCAGGGGAAGGGGGGCAGGTTCTGGTGGTGCTGCTTGGCTAAGCAGAGCCCAAAGCTGTGATAGGAGCCAGCAGCTATGCTCTGCTGCAAGGTACTCCGTTAACTTCAGGACCACCAGGTCCAGTTGAAGAGGGATCCATTAAGATAGTGAGAAGTAAGGGAGAGCAGGCAGAGCCAATTTACACTGCTGATGAGACAAAATCTTTTGGAAGTCATGAGAAAGGAATCGACCACTTCAGCTACTGAGAAAATTGCCCTTACTTTTGGGGGGAGGAAAATCTCACTTTGCTGGCATGTGCAACTGGATTTTGTATGCTTAGATCAGATGCTATCCAGTGATGGAGAGCAAATATTTGAAACCAATGACCTGTCTATGTTAGTGTTAGGGATGATTTAAGAAAATTATTCATTGCTCAATTTTCACAGCACAAAATTGAATGCCTCTGAACTTAAAATGGTTGTTTTTCAGGATTGTTACTGTTTGGTAATGCTAGTGTTTACCTAGACTGGGCCACACTGAATAACTAAGTGCAAGTTGCCAGCTCCATTACAGAAATTCAGCCCTTGGCCCATACACTTCTGAATTAGAAATCACTGACATTTATACATGCATTGAGACAGAGTACAAGGGTCAAACTGTCAGCTGCAGCATGTACAACTGGTGTCAAAAGGAAAACTAAAATAAGCAGAGTTCATGAACACAAAACCTGGAAAAATAAACTTCAAAGACCCGGAAAAATTACGTGTCAGCAAGTTTGCCCAGTTGCAAATAATTTTTGTAACAGCAGAAGAGAAACCAAGCTGAAAAGAGAAGTGCTTTCCCCCGCCTCAAAAAAAAGCTGAAAATGATAGAAAGTTACAGTCCAGCAAATAGAAAAACCCACTGATATTCAGGCTGTCAGTGGCAGAAAATGGTCAGTCTCTGAGAGTCTGTGGGAAGGCAAGAAAATGCTGTAGTCAGGCCATATGCCTAAGGGTTGGGTTGCTTTTGAGAAGAATTCCCGTAAAGCAATTACCACATCTGCAGAGGTAAAATTTAGCTGGATTAGGCACCAGGGATGCTTAATTCAATGAGAATGGAAACTGCAATTCCTTTTGCTTGAAGAAAAGGCTAAATGGGTTTTAACTCATGTTTTCAGGATGCTCAATAGAAGGAGATCTTTGAACTATCATGAAAAGTCTGGGCTTTGGGGATATGCAAACGAGAAGTGTAAGCCATAGGCCAAAAGGAAAGTCAATTGAGGAAAGCCTTTTTTTTCCAAAGACTGGTGAATGCCTGGGGCATTGCCAAGGGCTTCAGAAGAAGGAACTAGTTCAGCTGCTTTCAGAAACCTGTTGGATACAGATTAATGCAAGTTCTATGACGATCTTCAGGTGAATGGTAATAACGGTACTTCTGTGTCTATGTTGCGTTTCTTGGGTTTACCCTAGACAAACTGATATACTATTGTTGCTGCTAGGTTGTTTTCTCAAGAAGAGTGGGGAAATGAGTTACAATACCTGGAGGTTAGCTTTTTCAAGCTGTTGCTCATTTTTTCTTGAAAGACTTTTTGCTAGTAGTTCTCTTCATCAGCTAGTTTTATCTGCCATGCTACCCCACAGAATACCCACAGCCCGACGCCCTTTATCATTTTGCAAGGTAGGACTATACCTTAAGTCAGTCAACACTCCCTATACCATTGAAAACAGTCAAAGAGAAGGATAACCTGTTCCATGCGAGATTTGTTACCCAAGGAAAAAAGCCACTGGTTAGATGCATAAATGTAAATAACCTTGATCCCAATTCAGTTTAGACAAGATATGACTCTCTGGAGTAATATCTACCTTCAGAAAAGGGGTTTTTTTTTCCCTTTGTGTAGATTACAAAAAGCTACCACTGTGAACTTGACAATCAAAATGAAGAACTTCTATAAATGTCATTATTCTGTTTGTCACTTGAAAAGTGAAAATACTTCAGGTTGGGATGGGGTTTGTGTCACCCAATTCACTTCATGTCACGTCCAAGCTGCTTAGGGCAAGTAGACTGTGTAAAATGCAGTATCCTTCCCACTACAGTATTGACCTCAGGCTGCCTTTTTCTCGTGGTCATTTAAAAGATTCACATACAAACGGAACCCTTGCAGATCTAGTACATCAGAAAAGCATACCATTCCTCTGCTCTTTCCCTGAGCAAGACAGGAGTTTAGCCTTTCCAGGGAGTCAGATGCTACCTGTGTGGCAGTTATTCTGCAAATGTGGTGTTTTCCCACCACCCGATCTATAGCTTTATATCCATATTTCTTTGCATGTCCAAGTAATTTTGCAACAGTAAAATATGAGAAAATGTTCAAGGCAATTTTAGCAATAATGAAGGGTAAGTTGTTCCAGCATGCATTAAACTTACTCAGTAATGGTGTAGGTATCAGCCCGCATCCAGGCTTTCACTGTGTGTCCCTTTTACTGTCTGAATTTAACTGATGTATTTCATGTTGTCTAGTGGTTTTGGGAAGAAAACTATAGAGGAATAATAGCTGCACGTGGCATCTGCATTTCAGCTTCCAAGGCTTTGGCAGTAGGCACATTCTGCTGCCACTTTGTAAGCAAGTGTCCTTTAAATGCAAGTGTTTCTCTGCATAATGCTATCAAACAGAATTACCCTACCTTACACTGGTGTTACTGAAAGCAATATTTAACTCATTTATTTCTGCTGTAGATTAAGCAATGGTGCTAGTACATTTTGCCTTTCAAATATTCAGGTAGTTGCAGTTTTGAGTACTTTAAAAAATTGAATGGAACGTCAGCTGCAAAGTATAAATACAGTGTGTTTCTGCTTTCACTCACCTCCTCCACTGGCGTTAACAAAGCATAGATTTTCACTCGGATTATCACCCTGTTTGTCTACCAAGTAACTTTCTCAACAGACAGAAGATGCCAATGATCTCAGTGTCAACTAGCCAGATCTCAGCGTCAAAAAGAAGAAAATAGTATTTGCCTTTCAAATATCATGCTTCCCAACATAATTCTGGGTAAAGCAGCTTCAGATCTTATGGGCACTTCATAACATTTTTAGTGCTGTGGTTATGAGTTAAAAAATAGTGTCTAAAGTTTAGAGGTGGAACCACCAGCTTGAACAATAAGAAAGGAGCACTGAACTAAAAGCCAGGGTCGCTTTGTGGCGTACATACAGCAGTTTGCACAGCCATCAGCCAAGAGCTCCTCAGGTCTGACATGGGCCATAGACATTTTCTAATGTAAACTTGAGCTTAGATTAATAATTCTAGATTAATATTTATTTCATAGAACTTAATTTTTATAATATTATGAGTTGTAGAGGTATTTTTCTATCTATCAGCTGGGTATGAAATAGTAGAAGCTGATTCTTAGAGCATCCACTTTTTTTCCTGCTCCTGTCCCTCACCCTTGGTTGTCTTTTTAACATAGGTAGTTGGCTTGAATCTTCAAAGATCCTCAAGTAAATTTTTTATCTGTTAAAATCAAACCTAATTGCTAACTTGTTTTGGTTTTTTGAGTACTGTGCCAAAATGTGTAAAGTCCTTCACAAAGTATGAAGCTGATGGCATCTTAAAGAAATGTTTAAGTGGGAATCTTAATGAGCAGGCAGAGATTATGGTATTGCTGAATGCTGGATCTGGACTGCAGTGATTCAGTACAGATTCAGGAAAAAAATTTAATGAAAATTAATTGGAAATACCAAAAAAGTTCATAGAAAAATGTTCATGTGGCAAGATAATATTTTAAAATTGCTTGTGTCATCGCATTAAATGATATTGAATAAAAATGTTTGAAAATACTGAATTCTTAATAACACTGGATTGGAAAATTTTCAGTTAACACCGAAGAACGTGTTAGCGTACAACCTGACAGGTAACTGCTTCCACAGGAATGTTTGGAACCAGCTGAATATTCATTTCTCACTACCAAGCTTTTCAATGGATTACTCCATACTTGGGTTTGCATTAAGCATACAATGTGTTTTCAATTATTCAACTACAGTCCTGTTTCTAACACAGAGCATATGCCCTGGCAAGAAGGTTTTGTCTTTCTCAGGCATGAGTTACTTGTGAGATCTGGTCTCTGATTAATTTTCTACAAAAATGCTCCTGTCAAGAAGGTTTCTAAAATGCTGTTATTGTCACTGGAGAGTTCTACACAAATCCTTGTAAATTAAAATTTATCACTATTTTTTAAATAAGGTTTAAAACTGTGATTTTATTTTTTTAAAAACATTTCAGGGTTTTTTGCTTTACTTTTCTCTTGCCTAATAAGTTTGGTTTGATTTTTGGGATCCACCACGGCTCCCTACAGGACTGAAGGGATGCTGGAAGACACTGACTCAACAAACCTGCTTTGGGCTGCATTCATCCTCTTACCTGAGAGGGAGAGAGAGCTGAAACCTCAGTCCAGTCCTAGTGGCTGGTCTCTCTAATAAGCCAGTCCAAATCTGGGATTTAAGGAGCCATGTGAGCTTTAAGAAAGTCCATAAGGAAAACAGCACTTTATGGCTAATGTATTGATAGGACAAGATGTTTTGCTCTTTGATTGCACTTTACTGTATGCTACTAATGGTTTTAAGGACCAAAATTATATTCCTAAGTAACCTTTTTTTTTTTTTTCCTCTCTTGCCTGTGTACATACCTGCCCTAGCTTTATCTCAGTCTCAGACACTTGCCCTCTGTTTTGGATGGAGGATTGGAAGAGGCTTTAGTTAACTTATCATGAACTTCTTTCCCCTTCATTCCTCTTGAAGTCCCTATTGCCTTTGCCATTTCACTGGCTTCAGTTCTTCTTGTCATCTTGACTATTGTTTTGCTTTCCATACATATCCACTTCCACTCATGCAGAGGGTTTTTTCCATATCAACAAAAATCCACTTTCTTCTTTTTCGTGTTTTTACTGTACATTTTCTTTACTTAACTACTTTCTTCTGGGGAACAAGCCAATGTCTAGGAACCTTGCTACTCAATATCCAACTTTTGTCCCCACTCCAGAAGATGGTGTAGGCTAGACCTAATGTGCTGGGTAATACAGCAGCACATTTACAATCACTGCTTGCTACTCATTCATTCTCTTTCACAGCAGAACAACTTGGTCAGGAAGACAATACTTTTGAATTGAAAAGGGGGCTTGATCAGGGGCTGTATAGTCAATGTTTCACTGCTGGTGCCAGGCACAGCTACCCATCTTTCTGATCAGCGTCTTCAGTCCTGCAAAGAGCATGGAATTGGCTGGGAGATCAGGAGTGTCTCTATGGAAGGAGAATAGGTCTGAGTTACATCTTGGCTCTGATTACGTCTTCTGTCCTTTCTGGAATAAGAGAATCAAAGTGATTAGCCTTTTGAAACTGCACCTCCACACCCCTTATCTTGATGAGCAGGAGCACAGGGTAATTCTTTGTCTCACAGATTTCTGGCTGGTGCTGAGACCCACTGTTGGCCATGACCAGTAGCAGCAGTAGCTCTCGTTCTCAGAGTTTGTCATGAAAGTCCCTCATTCTTGCCAGTGACATCTGGGCATCGCCTTAGTGCCAGTATCACCAGGACGAATCTTTGGCTGCTGCCAAGAGACAGCTCAGCTCTGATATATAATATGCAAGTTCTCACACGTAATACATCAGTCCAGCAGCCATAGAGATGCCTGTTTATCTCTTTAGCCCCTTCCAGAAAGTAGTTTGTGCCAGTATTGTCAGCCTCAAAGGCAGCTGTATCAATGGCTTATTGCAATATGTTTCAACTATGAGATTTCTAGAGGAGCTAGCAGTCCATGAAAATAAGAAGGCACCATAAAGCCTTAGTTGCTTTGCATCTGTTATGTTAAAGTACTTGAGGCTGAACTCTATTGAAATTATACAGGTAAAAGCTAAAAAAATGTTTCGGTTTTTTTTTTTTTCAAAGGCAGAGATCTCAGACTGGAATGTTGTCTTTCTGCTATGACATTATTTCTATGGAATAAACTACTGCTAGGCTCTCAAAAGGAGTATGAGCTGTCTAGTGAGCTCCGAAGTAACACTTTTAAAAAAACACTCACTTAAGTGCCAGTGTAGTACTACTTAAGCTAGTACATTCCTCCACGTGTAGAGATAGTAACGCCAGTGTGTGAATTGCCATTTCATTTGCACTTTTTAAAGTGTTACAGGCATGGGACGGTTGTGTGTTATGTCACTAGGAACTTCCACGTGACTGCCATCTTTCATGAGCAACTCAACTGGGGCCTTGTGCTATAATTAATTTTTTTTGTTTGTTTGATAATAAAGGGGATGTTGCAAGCACTTGGGAATAAGCTTTTTAAAAGTACTTCCTCTCATGTTTCCTATTCCATATGGAGGTACTTGTTCTATCCAGTGGAAATTTGTGGGAGAGCCTCAGGAGAGAGTTACTTCATTTTTAAAAGGACTGAAAGTCTCTGATCCTCTGACTTCAAAGGCCTTTGGGGCCACAAAACTTAAAAGGAAAATTCTGACAACGCCTTATCCAATATAATTTTTGTTTTGACTGGCTTTTACTTCGTTCCACTGAATTTATTCCCCTTGAAATTTGTGGTCAGACTGAGGCGTTAGCAGAGCAATTATCACCCTTAATTGTACATTTGTAAAGCTTCTAAGCAAGCTCAGTGGCAGACCTTAGGTGGTTGCACAGGATGATGATTAAATTAATGTAATTTCTTTTCGAGAGGTAGCCATTTACCATTGGCATGTCTAGATGCGGTGGTCCTCCTGCATGGATTGTAAGCCAGGTTAACTTATGCAGTGATCGCTTCCTCCCAGGAGCACTTACACAAATAGACCAGTGGTTCTCCGGGCTGAAGAAATGCTGCCAGCTTGCTGGGGAGCTGCCAACTATGAACTAGTATGGACATTGTACTAATAAAAGTCTGTTTACTTTTTGTACAGGGATCAGCTGGCTTACCTGGAGAAACTGGGCCACCTGGAAGCCTTGGAGAAAAGGTATAATGACGTATCTGACCACTCAGCAGCAGCAAAAATCAGCTTTGACAACCATTGGGGTGATAAAGTATTGGCGAGAGATTGTTTACTGACCACTGACAAAGCTAATATGTGTGTAGCTATTTCAGAGCACGGGGATGGAATAAATGGTAACCCAAATGCTGTAATTTGAGGTATGCATCTGGTATCCTTGATTTCACTTGACAATGGACTTAGAGCTGATAGATTTGATTTCTTGTTCATATTATGGCACTTAGTTTACTATCCACTGCTGTTGATTGACAGAAACCGGCATAAATTATACTTGTTTTATACGGTAGTCACTGTTTTTGCACTGCTAGGTAATGAGGACAAGAGTAGAAAGGTAAAATTTTGCTGTATGCATTAACTGAGAGCATTAAGAGAGCCAGGGAGAACCTCCATCCACTAGTGGATGCAAGGGGGAACGTTGCCACTAAAGACGAGGAAAAGGCTGAGATACTCAACGCCTTCTTTGCCTCGGTCTTTA
Source organism: Gorsachius magnificus (assembly GCA_034008185.1). NCBI lineage: Eukaryota > Metazoa > Chordata > Aves > Pelecaniformes > Ardeidae > Gorsachius > Gorsachius magnificus. The sequence continues at coordinate 73,101,489 of CM067085.1, read as the reverse complement.
ATGGCCCGACGAGTTATCCCCAGGGTACCCAGCCTCCTGAGCTGGAAGATGGGGACAGAGAGTGGAATGAACCCCCCATAATCCAGGAGGAAGCAGTCTTTGACCTGCTAGGCCACCTGGACATCCACAAGTCTATGGGGCCGGATGGGATCCACCCAAGAGTGCTGAAGGAGTTGGCAGAGGAGCTTGCCAAGCCACTCTATCATTTATCAGCAGTCCTGGAGAACAGGGGAGGTCCCAGATGACTGGAGGTTGGCAAATGTGACGCCTCTCTTCAAGAAGGGCCGGAAGGAGGATCCAGGGAACTACAGACCAGTCAGCCTGACCTCGGTACCAGGGAAGATTATGGAGAGGTTCATCTTGAGTGTGCTCACCAGGCACATGGAGGACAATCAGGGGATCAGGCCCAGTCAGCATGGGTTCATGAAAGGCAGGTCTTGCCTAACCAACCTGATTTCCTTCTATGACCAGGTGACCCGCCTGGTAGATGAGGGAAAAGCTGTGGATGTTGTATACCTGGACTTCAGCAAAGCCTTCAACACAGTCTCCCATAGCATTCTCCTGGAGAAGCTGGCAGTTCATGGCCTAGATGGATATACTCTTCGCTGGGTTAAAAACTGGCTGGGTGGCCAAGCCCAGAGAGTCGTGGTGAATGGAGCTAAATCCAGTTGGCGGCCAGTCACAAGTGGTGTCCCCCAGGGCTCAGTTTTAGGGCCGGTCTTGTTTAATATCTTTATCAATGACCTGGATGAGGGGATTGAGTGTGCCCTCAGTAAATTTGCAGATGACACCAAACTGGGTGGTAGTGTTGATCTGCTGGAGGGGAGGAGGGCTCTGCAAAGGGACCTGGACAGGCTGGATCGATGGGCCGAGGCCAATTGTATGAGGTTCAACAACGCCAAGTGTCGGGTCCTGCACTTTGGTCACAACAACCCCATACAGTGCTACAGGCTTGGGGAAAGTGGCTGGAAAGCTGCCTGGTGAAAAAGACCTGGGGTGCTGGTTGACAGCCGGCTGAATATGAGCCAGCAGTCTGCCCAGGTGGCCAAGAAGGCCAATGGCGTCCTGGCCTGTATCAGGAATCGTGTGACCAGCAGGAGTAGGGAAGTGATCGTGCCCCTGTACTCGGTGCTGGTGAGGCCGCACCTCGAATACTGTGTTCAGTTTTGGGCCCCTCACTACAAGAAAGGTGTTGCCTTGCTGGAACAGGTCTAGAGGAGAGCAACCAAGCTGGTGAGGGGTCTTGAACACAAGTCATACGAGGAGCGGCTGAGGGAACTGGGGGTGTTTAGTCTGGAGAAGAGGAGGCTGAGGGGAGACCTGATCGCCCTCTACAACTACCTAAAAGGAGGCTGTAGTGAGGTGGGGGTCGGCCTCTTCTCCCTGGTAACAGATGATAGGACAAGGGGGAATGGCTTGAAGCTGCGCCAGGGCAGGTTTAGGCTAGACATTAGGAAAAACTTCTTCACCGAAAGGGTTGTCAGGCTCTGGAATGGGCTGCCCAGGAAGGTGGTGGAGTCCTCATCCCTGGAGGTATTTAAAAGAAGGATAGATGAGGTGTTTAGGGACATGGTTTAGTGGTGGGATGGCAGTGCTAGGTTAACGGTTGGACTCGATGATCTTAAAGGTCTTTTCCAACCGAGGTGATTCTATTCTATGATTCTATGAACTGAGTAAAGAAGACAACATTTTTAGTTTTGTCTGCTGTGCAGTAACAATTGTGTTTATGAAAGCAAAGTTTGGCAGACATAATGTGATTAGAACAGTATAAATAGCTTAAGCATATTTGACATGGTTTTATTTAGGTGAAGTATTTTAAAACTGAAAAGCAGGAAGCTATTGCTGGACTGCATGTCAGCTTCAATTATAATAAAAACATAATTGTTTGTCAGAATGATCCAGCACCATTTGTATTTCTTCCCTGCAGGGCTGAATTATTTCATCTAGTCTGGTGGCTGTTATTTAGATATTTTATTGAGAAAGTCTTAATAATGTATTAGAACTTCCATGAAAATCTGATTATAATTTATATAATCTCTGAGAGGAAATATGTCAGTGGGAAGCACTGCTTGTTAAATCTAAAATTTAGAGAGAAAGGAGTGCAGAAATTCAACCAAAGTAAAAAAAGGCCTCTGCATTGTTTCTGAAGGACAGTCCCTGAACCAATGGCACTGCAAAAAGTTGTTCCTTTTAGCAACCAAGTTTTTTGTACACTATGGGCTACGACCCTCCTGAAAGACCTCTTGGATCGCTGTGGTATTGTTATTGCAGGTTAGACTCCTTGGCCAGATATGCCTGGCTCAATGGACATGGAATGAATCAGGAAAAGAGCGCTCACTGTTATTTTCTCTTTAATTTTTCATTAAAGGGAGACCGAGGCAGTCCAGGACCAGTAGGTCCTCCAGGAGAGAAAGGTGTCATGGTAAGCCACAAATAATGTAGAATCCATAATTATGTTACTTACAAAAGCACTTTACCTTCCAAAACAGTAATAAATTCTCACTCTTCTGACTGTGCAAGCTTTATGGAAAAGAGTAGTATTTATGATGCATTGTTCCTGGGAAGTTTCGCTTAGCAGTTTTGTCCCCTCTGTGGAAGTGACATTGCAAAGTGATTCCCTGAATGAAGCAGTGGAGCAACTGCATTTTTGACTTACATAAAAAATTAAGCACAATGAATTGAAAGGAGACATAAATAGACGAGGGAAAGTAAAGGAACAGTCTCCTGTGTAGACTTGCTTAACATGGTTTATTCTAATAGACAGACTGGTAACCAGCATCACCTCTAATTCTACTTCACAGCAGTACCCAGGTAGCCCCCGGGTGCCACTCAGGTGGGAGGACTGGCTTCCTGGCAACACCCCTTGTCCTCAATCAGGATGCAGTATTTCACGCAGCATTAGACAGTCTAGGGGCCACTGTCATGTTAAGTGGATTGTTGGGGCACAGAAGGAAAAAGCTATACACATGTGCCTGTTGTCACAGTCATGTTGAAGTTCTTGAGGAGAAGCGGTTAGGGTTTGGTTGTGGGTTTCCTAGCGAGCACTGTGATGGCTCCAGAATGTACAGAGAACACATTTTGGTGTGGGCCAGCCCTGCCCATACCATGATGTGTTTGCTTTCTGTTCCCACTGTCACAGCCTTGCTGTGAGGATTTTGAAATTCATTTAGAACTCAGTAGCTTTTGTTTCAGTAAATCCCCATCAGCTAGTGCCTGTGTATGGGAAAACTTCTTAGGTTGCTTTAATGGTTATTGTTATATATCCAGATTCCTGTTTTCTAAACAAAATTTTGGGAATACATTTTGCAAAATTAAACAATTTATTAACTTACCTCCAATTTTTCAGGTAAGTAACTGGATTTATTATTGTTGTCACAATAAGAGTTTTAATAAAACTGTTGTGCCTTTTCTATATTTATTTCAATTCTAGGGCTACCCAGGACCTCCAGGAGGCCCTGGACCTGTGGGGCCAGAAGGATTACCTGTAGGTATAGAGTAGTGCTTTGGTTTGACAAAAAATGTACTATTTTCAAACTGTCTTGTTGCTCTGTTGAAGTTAAGAATGGTTTCTAATTTTACTGCTGTCTATAAAACTGTCATGAAAATTTACCCAACTGGATACAAAATATGTTCACCTGCTTTTTACCAGGATGATCCACGAGAGACAGGAAAACTAATTTATATCATTTACTCATCCATCAAAAAAATTACTCTGTTGAGACAAGTAGGGGAATAGAATTTTTGAGGGTGGTTTATAATTGCATAACAAGTCTATTCTTAATTCATTGATGCCTAATACAATTTAAATATATTCATTATGTGTTTAATTTCATTGTTAATGAAAAATAAATTATGCTCTAATTTGCTGTGTATAATAGTGTTATAATTTGGCTACTATGGGTCTTCAGTACAGACAAAAACTGAATCTTTTATCACAAATCGTTAGGTTTTTTTAAGAGAATGTTGCTGAAATACACAATTTTGGAATGTTGGACAGAAGTAATTTATCCAACAACAGACACATCATGATTTCTTATTCAGAATGAAGTTATATAGAGTCTCTTATTTCGATTTTTCTGGATAAATTGTACTAACACAGTTAATTGAATCTGAACCATGAGTGAAAGTGATTGATTTGTATTGGTTGCATTGACTGTTGCTCAATGTGCATGAGCCTTCTAATTTTCAGAAATCTGTGTATAGAAGACAATGAATAATAAGTTTATTTGACATGTAGGGACCTTCAGGGACAAGAGGACCACCAGGGCCACAAGGACCTAAAGGAAGAAGAGTAAGTAATATTGCTGTTTCATGTTACTTAGAGCAGAGTAGTGTCTTGCTGATACCAATCTACCATGTAACCCATGTACAGTTGCTTCCTTTGAACTCTGTCCTCCAGACTCAAGCCATTTGTACTGAAATCAAACAGATGATACTTGTATTTCCATGTAGAAAACTATATGAATATTCATTTCTCCTCACGTTCCAGTTAGATGGGGTTTTGCCATTGATTTCAGCTGAGAGCAGGGCCAGAACCAATGTGACCACTGGCCTTATTTTCTGTATACATAAACATGCAAAGGTTGGCATTTATAACTACCATCGGACTGTTTCAGTGGTTTAAGGGCTATTTTCTTTATCTGCCTGTCATTTATGTCTTTGGAAAGACAATCAAAATCACCCAACTGTAGTTCTGAGAGAGGAAGAAGCAAAGTCAGAAGATAGTGTTTGCTAGAATCTCAAACCTCTGATTAGATTGTCATTTTGATTTCATGCACTTTTATCAGGGAAAAGGGAACCATTTTTTCACTGTATGCAAAACACTAATCCAAATCCCACACAAGAGAAAAGGGAGTCTGTCCACACTAGCTCAAAAGTAATTTAGTGTAAACAGTCGTCTTCGAGATTGGTACCGAACTGCTGCAGGTTGTGCATTTTAATTCTTCTGGAGAAAGCGTTCGCCTCTCAACTCCTCCTCTGATCCTTCCCTCCTGGCACGTTCATCCGCCAGCATCAACGGAGCTGGAGTCAGAGTCAAGCTACTGATACAGATGTGAGTCCTCCCCCGCAGGCTCTCCTCCCTCCCAGCAGCATCTGCTACTTGGTGATTGCCTTATAAAAAAGACTTATTTTAATTTAGATTCTATTTTGAAGGTAGAAGATAGTTTTTATTTAAGGAGTGTCACATCTTCTGCCAACTGAGACAGGAATCCTTGAGGGAGTCTGTCTCTATGATTTTGGCAGCACATCATGGAGTACATTGCTTATAGTTAAAAGATCACTCAAATTAAACCCCAAACATCCCAAGCTCTGTGGAAGTTCCAGTTTGGAGCTGTGGTTTATGCCTTTGCCTCCATCCAGCATGACTGGGAATGCTTCATGGAAGGGGGTCTCAGAGCAGACCCAGGTCTTCAAAGTCTGCAAACAACCTCCTGCTGAAGCCCCCGAGAATTTTGTCTGCTCTTGAGATCAAAATATCAGACCCAAAGTGAAATCTCACATAAGGAAAATAACTGTGGGCCCCTGAAACCTGGGGTTTGTCATCACTGGATTCAGAAAGAGAAGTGTCAGAATCCTGAGCTCTGTGTGGCAGGCCTCAGAAAAAATGCATACCACGGTCACATACAGAAGTTAAATCAAAACATATGGAAATTCCCCTTTGTTGTGTACTGAAATGAACACGTCCCATCTTCACAGCTGGAATCTGCAGGAAGTCTTAGGAGCACTGACCTTCATCTCATAAATTCTGGACCTTTCAGCAACCCCTTTGCATCCAAGATTACCAAGCAGCCTACTTCTGCCTGAGAGTGTCCAGCTGCTCAGTCTCCGGTACAGCCGGGGGTTCTGGCTAGCTGAAGGCAGGCTGTCCAGGAGTCTGTGGAGTATCTCACTGTCAGGGGATTTGGGGGATACGCCAGTGAGCATAGTGCTAGCACAGAGCTTCCTCAGCTCATGCTCAAGTCTTGATGCAATTCAGCAAGAATCATGTGGAAGTCTGGGTCCTTGTGTGACCCACATTATTTTTTTTTTTTAGTGAACACTGCTTTGTAGATACATCAGCAGCAGAATGACACTCTGGGGGGTGGGAGTATCTGTACCTAAGACAAAAGGAATTTCTCTCCATGACCAGAAGAAAAAAATACATTAGTCTGGAAGACAAGCTGGTAGCATCCACACAGCCATTGTTACATGGGTTTTTGTTGTTCTTGTTTGCTAATATATGGAGGAAGAAAACAATGATGTCAGAGACTGGTGCTGCTTTTAGTTTGTACTGTAACATCCGACTAATACAACTGTAGCTTTTAATTTGAGAGGAAGGGGTCCTGTATCGTTAGATTCATTTCATGAGCAACACCTAAGCAAAATTCTCAATAGACACTAAGATTCTTAGCAGATAGTATTCTTCAAGCTGATCTTTGGTGTTTTAAACCTTAAAAGCAATAATTTTTCTGCACTTACTTTCCCAGAATGCAGCTCATGAAATTCAATTTTGAAAATGCAGATAAATGACGTAGTGAAGTGTCATAAATTTGGGGTCAGGCAACAGCAGCTCATGTAGCAGCCAGTAGGGTTATCTCTGCTTTGCTTGTGTCTGTACTGGGAGGAAGAACCTCAATTACCTAAGGCCATCAGCACTCAGTTTTAATGAGTAATGTCTTTCATACTTCTCAAAGCAAGGAATATGGAACCTAGAAAAACATGTGCACTTAATGATTATGTGAAACAAGTGGTCAGTATGCTTTGTGATACATCAACAGCTGAGTGTGTTTATCTGTCTTAAATTGTTCAAAGGAAGTGAGACTAAAATTGATGTAATTTTCTAATATTCTTCCATGTCAACCACCAAAAGAGACACATAGTTACATACTGTGTTTGTTATTTTCACTCTTCTTATATTTAGGAGGCAGGATGAGAAAGAACAAAAAGAGTTAATTCGTCCTTCTTGCCTTCTTAGATGGACTTTTTCTCGGCTTATTATCCTAGATTTTCAATGTAATATGTTCCATTTTAGAAACAAAGCTGAACCCATGCCAAAGAAAAAAATAGTAGCAATCGTTTGGCAGCCTTGCTCCTCAGCTCTGTTGCAACCTAAATTAAATAACAGCAGGCAAATCATGTGTATCTCTCATTCTGTGCTAGCTAGAGTAGGAAATTATACAGATGCAATTGATCTGTGCCAATAGTGAGTCACCATACTATTTTTAGGGATGTTATGGTGTGTTTTTGTTAGAATATTAAATTACTTTTCCCTTGGGTTCCTGCACTCCACTCTATACCTATCTAAAGGCAGGCTAAAGGCAGGCATGGCCCTGAGCAAGAAGCTGAGCATTATGTTGGTTTCTGTTTCTCTGTTTTCAATTCAAAATCATATAGTAGAAGGTTGGTGTTTTGAACAGTAGGCCTTGTCACTTGATTATTAGTGATCAAATCCGTTGTCATTCTCTTCCTAATGATTGGGCTGTCGATGCAAACTCCACTAGAGACCTGCGTGGCCGGCAGAACAGTTTTGGTACTTTATGCACGTAACAGACTGAGAATCCTGTGCAGTTTCCTGACAGGACCATTTCTCAAACTATGGGTTATGACCCCCTTTCTGATTAAAAGGAATTCACAAGTGTTCAAATAATTTATTTGTTAATATTATTAATGATGAAACAGAAAAAATAGAAAGAAATGTCTGTATTACACAAATCAAAACATGTCCTTTTCCTCCTTGAATATTTCTTCTTGAGAGTCTATCACCTGATCAGCCATGTTGGAGGATGCACAAAGACAATGACAGGTCATGTATTTAAAAAGTCTGAGAAACATTAAGACTATCCTGCAGTTGCTCAGCTTAGCACTCTCTGTTTCCCCCTCCCTATGTTGCCCTAGGGGATTCCTCTGCAGCTCTTCCGTGAGCTTCTTTCCCTTTCCACCCCCTCTGCTTAATGCCCTGTCCTCACTCCATCTCAAGTTTTCCTCCTCTCCCTTCTCCTCCTGCTGTTTGAGGCATTTCCCCTGAAAGGAATATCAGACCATAGGACTCTAAAGCTGCTTTAGTCTGCCTTGAATTTTCATCACAACTCATTCTGTGTGCCATTATAGATAGCAGTTACAGGGAAAGTGCAGAGCCGTAACCTGACATTGATTTGATCAAGGTGGTTAGCTTTCTTTTAAATTATGCTATATAATATTTCAATAATTGGGCTTACACAGTTATGTAATCTTAATGTGAGGCCCAGTCTTGTTCTTCTTATAAAGGCCTCTATTGCCCTTGAAAACACCATTGGTGTTTTGGTTCCGACCTCTGCATGCATTGAAGTCACCAGGAGTTTTTTCTACGGACTTCAGTAGCCTTTTGTTTGGGACCTTTCCCACTGAGAGCCATGCAGGAACCTGGAGTGGCCTCTTCTGTGGCTTCTTTTTTCCTCTAGCCTAAAAAAAACCCTGTAAATACTCAGTCCTGCCTTAGACCAAAACAAGAAAGGTGGCCAGTCTGACCCAAGGATTGCCTCACAAAAGCTGTTTCCCAAACTACTGAGGTATTGGAAGCATTCGGGCAGCTTTCCCTGCCTGTTCGTTTTCCTTTTCCTATGGTTTCTGTGTGTTTCCTCGTGCTGGCCAGAAGCAGCAGTGCTGAAATGCTGATGGATGAGCTTCTCATAGGATATTTCTGGCTCAGCCAGGGGTTGTAATTATACATCAGCTCACAGGAAAGGCCTTTTCTCGAGAGATTTCTGTTTCAGGAGGAAAGTCGAAATGATTCTGGATGCACTGTTCCGGAGTTAGCAGTCAGACAGAGAGAAGCAGGTCACTGCTTACCATCTGTTCTGATGGAGGTTTTGATGCGCATCAGTAAATCCAAGCCAGAGAGAACAGAGTTCTGCTATGTTTTGTCTCAAAAAATTCAAGAGGGACATGGAAGTCACAGACCTTTTTGAGGGTAAAGTAATCTAAATAAAATCAGATGTGTTTCCAATAAAGTCATTTTACAAGTCCCCATCGCTGCCTATTAGAAGAGTATTACAACTCTCTGGAAATCAGTTGTGATTGCATGTCCTGCACTACAAACCATGACCCAAGATGTAAGGTCCTCTATAACTCGGAAATGCACTCTGAAAATGCAGATTATTTTCCTCCAGGCCCTGGAGTAGTTCCCTCTCATGCCAGCCCAGCCCAGGTGCCACCAGGAAAGCTGTTGTGTCCCATCCTCCCACTGCATACTTCTGTAAAGAGCCTGGCTCTGTCTTGATACTTATATAGCTCTTGCTTTAAAGTGGTCATTGGTTTTAGGTTGTTATTAACTGGGTTTAATTTTATTTTCCATACCCAAACAGTTATGGTGTTTAGAATTGCAGAAATAACCTCCTAAGTCAGCATGGATAAAATTCTCCTTTACGTTTCGCTCATGATCAGGATTTTTCATTTGCGTGTAAACTAATGGATTTAGATTTCTAATCTTAAATAATCATTTAATTTTTTGGCAATAAATAATTGCTATATTGTAATACAATAATATAACAAGTTTTCTTGGTTTATCTATTGGTTATAAAAAGTCAATTTACAAGAGACATTTTAGTGTAACAATAGAGCAGTTCACTGTGCAAGATGGTAAATTGCTTTTAATCTTGCCTCAAACTGGTTTACTAATGTTAGACTTTTATCTGGCTGTTTTAGAGTTTTACTAGCAAGCTGGATTTTTGCATATACAACTTATAATACACTCAAAGACAAGCACTCCATATAACGACTGCTCATCTAAATTCTTCTAAATATGTGTCTGTTGCATTCATACTAAGTGGATGGAAAAGAGAGCAGAAAATACCAGCCTACAAGCTGGCTCCAACAGAGAACCTGAACATTTTCTTTACATATTTTCCAAAAAAACCTTTCATCTTAAATTCATATTTCAGCAAACCAGAAATTTATTTTATTCTTTGAAGCTTTATTTCACTCTTAACATACAATGAAAATTGTTTTTCATGCTAACAAAACATATTTCCCCTCTCCTAAAGCTTATGTAGCATCTCGATGATAACCAAAAATAATGCATAATTAATATTCCAAATCACTCATTCAATATTTAGGGGCCAAGAGGTCTAGACGGTCCTCTAGGAGAATCAGGAACACAAGGCACTAAGGTGAGTTCTTGAATTGCTCAGTACTATACAAAACATTTATATAGACCATAACAGATAAGAAAAACAGACAAAAATCAACCCAGCATGTCAGAAGCCATAAATTTCCATTTAATCCAGGAGGAGATTTACAGATTTCTGCCTTCTTCAGGTACTTCCTTATTATGGTATAAGCCCATCTAAGCCTGAATCTGCACTTTCTGCAGTTCCCCAGCATTTAAACTGGTAGCAGCTGAATGCAGCTTGTCTAGCAAATGCACATGGAATTCACATACTGTTGGTTATTTATCAGGGAGAAAGAGGAGATCCGGGAAAGAAAGGAGTTCCTGGGCTCATTGTAAGTATCAGAGCCGATCTTTGTAGTAAGCCTTAACACAGTTACTGCTATTTTCTGAGCTGTTATCTGAAGCCAATATTGTCTTTCAATATTTCTCTTTGACCAGGGTAAAGCTGGAAATCCAGGAGAAAGAGGAGATCAGGGTGCACTTGTGAGTATGAAATTCTGAAATTCTCTAGTACCTATACCACCCCCCAGCCCCGGCCCCCCCCCCCCCCAAAAAAAATAAATAATCTCATACTTTGTTTCACAGTTGGATATGAGGGAATTTGTCTACTTTAGAGCAGGATAGATTTTAGAGTAGATGTATACTATCAATGTTGGGATAAATATAGAAAAATATGTAAAATATATCTCACACGTATAGGAGAAAATTCTTCCTTTTAGGGCTTCTTTCAATGGAAATCTCACGTGTTCTATTTGAGGCTTTCTTTTACCAAGAAGTTTACCAGTCAGTCCAGATTGTATTGGATTTTCAATAAGGAAGGAAGCAGAAAAGCAGAAACAAAGTAGTAATGGTGGTGATTTTGTGCTGAAATTGAGACGGTTGGTTGTTGCTGTACTTCTCTTGCCTCTTCTGCTCAGAGTTAGGAGCTTGTTGCCTCTCACCTTTGACATGATGGGTTTTCATTTCCTCTTCATTCACTAGGACTTTTAGATGTATTTATACATACAGGAATGAATGAAGTGAAACCTTATTAGGTTGAAATTATGGGAATTAGTAGACTTATTGTAAAGGACAAGATACTACTCTATTACTCCTACAGCTACAGTTTCTAGAAAAGAGGATGAGACAGATGTGCTATGAGTCAGGTTGGGCAGAAAGAAAAGTGGGCTGTGAACCTTACTGATCATCTCAAATACAGTTTGTAGTGCACGACACTCATAACATTGTGTTTAGGCCCAGTTTGTGCACACAAGCAGCACATGAGTCTAAGAACAACGATGAGGAACTCTTAAATGGTCGGTCAGCTAAGATGCATCCCTATGTAAAAAAAACTAAGGAAGGATTTAGTCAGGTCTCCCTCACCTGCCACTGGAGGTAGTGATGTGGCAATGCACATCGACCAGAAGAAAAGGCTGCACATACATCTTGGGTATTTTTGAGCTAGTTATGGAGTGAGCAGAAATAAGAGAGGAAGTGGCTTTTCACAGAATATGAAACAGCTTGTTTCCAATGACTTTTTATTTCATTTTAATCTTCCAGGGTTTGCTTGGGCCTCCCGGAACCACAGGAGACAGGGGACCAATGGGAGAGCCAGTAAGTTGATCCTTATGCCTGCTTAAAATTTTTTCCACATATTATACTGAATTCCCTGGTAACTCAAGCTCTGTTTTACCAAGATTCAGTGTAGCCAGCTGGAATCATAGGGTAATTTTTCCAAAACTGCAGGGCTAGAGTCTGCCTCCCGTGTTTAGCGTAACTTGTTCATAAGGAGACCTGTTAATCCTGATGGGAAGCACTGTAGTAAGGGGTGGACAACATAAGAGAGCACATCAAAATCTGGACCACAATATCATGTGGCTTTACGCTGCATTGAGGTAGACATCTACATTATGGATTACGTAAATGTATGTGGCAATACAGACATGAGTGGTATTTTTTTCAGGCAAACTTTAGCATAGTTATTCAGGAACTCAGGGACCACATCTATTTGGCAGGTTAAATTTTCAACAGAAGAAAGACTGTTATAATAAACCTCAGACATTCCTCTGCTGGATGGATTCTTGTTCTGATGGTTATTAGTTCAAAGCCACACTCACTTTTATGTGGTTAATACTGTAACAGAAGATCACGCAAGATCTGCAGCAAATATACACAAAATGCTACAAGGTGTAGCCATGACAGGAATACTACTGCATCGCCATCTCTGGGGGTAAATCAAATTATATATATACAGTGAAAGAATGTGTGCTGTCCTAGCAGTACTTGGGAGAAAGCTTCCATTTTATAGTGCATTAGTCTAATAGAGTTGTCAAAAATTGTGTTTTTATCACTTCTGAAAAGTTATTTTGCACATCAAATGACATATAGTTAATTTAAATCTTGAAAGTGAACTGTTGATATAAAGTATATTGTTTCTACTAATTATTATTATTTCTAATATTATTAAATATTATGTCTGCTAATTCATAGGCTGACATGCTTACAGAAAGCTACTGCACATTTTGGGGGGCTAGAAAAATACCAACACCCAACAACAGGTTTTATTTTGGTAGATTTTCTTTTGGATATACTTACCTACTTAACTTCAGCTGCCAACTTGTAGAAGTGGCAAAATGTGTCAACAGAAAATGTATTATCGTTATTAATGGATTCCTGTCACTTCATCTCTTTCACTTATTTTATCTAATCTTCATGTTGTAACATCCAAGAGCCTTACATTGCAAGGCTTATAGATAAAATTCCTGCCATTTTATGGTCAAGTCTGAATTTTCTTAAGTATAGTATGACTATCAATCAGCCTTGTCTAATCGAAGTGGTGTACTCTTGAGCAACCTGCATTTCTGTTGCGCTCATCATCATAGAATCTACATATGCAGTGTCAGAAGTAAGAAAAGCTTAACCTGTGAGCAGGGTATGTTTTCTTTCAAGTGCTGAAAAAGTAAGATGTCTTCAGAAAATGGTCTGTGGAGCTAGAAAAAAGTGATGAAAATGACACAAGATGTTATGAAATTAAGCGTGTGGCTCTTTCTTTAACTGCCCATCCAAGCAGCTTGATTTCATCTCCTGTCAGCTGGTCGTTACATGGGAGCCAGCTGCTGAAGCAGTTTCTCTGGCCCTGTCACTACTTCTGCACAGAGCAGAAAAACCCTAAGTATTGGTGGAGGAGCAGAGAAACGCAAGCAATTAGAACTATTTGTAGTAACAGGCTTGATCTAAATTACACTCTTAACTTTACCTACTTGTTTGACGTTTCAGTAAAAGCCTTCTTTGTAAATCACCTGTTGTTAATGGCTAAAAGGAGTCCTTATATTGCTATAAAATTTTGGCTTCTGAAATTCCCTGAAAGTCTCAGGGGAAAGATACGTTACCAATCCAGCAGACTTAGCTCCATGGTAATGTTATGAAGAAATACTTGACTCGTGAATCAAACTCAAGCTTTGTGACACTTGCCTAGTGGAATTCCATGGAGTAGCTGCAAACGAAAACCGATGGACTTAGTTTAGGACTAAATGAATTCTCAACGGGAAATTAACTGCAGTTTCAGTTGTTCAAAGTTAAATGAAGCTATAGGGTAAAATACATACATTTGCTGAAATTCTCTCAATAATATACAGTTTGCGTGGTTGCTACAAGGAAAAAATATACTTGCATTATCACTGCCAAGGCATTAGAAGGAGCAAAACTATATGCAAAGTCTGTAAGAGGAAGTGAAACAAAAAAGAGTAAATATTTGCTGAAAAGGCTTCTATTGTAAATATGGGTAGCAGCATCTTTCTTTTACATACGAATAATAGATCAACAAAACGTTTTGAGTTTAGAATGCACTTAAACACAGATGACTCCCCAAGGGGTAAATGGATATGAACATTCTGAAAGTTCAAAGACTGGATATATCCAGAGGGTTGATTTGTTTTGACATACGTTCATAGTGGCTATGGAATCAGCTGTAAGTTGTCACAGGCAACCTCTGCCCCCAGCACACAAATCCTGCTTTGTGAGCAGAGACGGACCATCTAATGTGCAGAGAATTTGAGCATGCCACTTCAGGAAATGATCCCTACGTGTTACCGCAATAAATTTATTACTCATGGTAGGGCTTATAAGAAAATGCTCATAGTATAGTTACTAATATTACCAAAAAAGGCTCCAGCCTTTAGTCCATTACACCTCAATGATTGTCCTATGTAAACATTGCTAAATCCATAGTGAAGCATGCAGGAGTTGTTTTCAGTTAATTCCATAGCAGACTGTAGGCTTTTCCACAAAGCAAACCAGACAGTCCAACCAACCTTAATTAAACAAAGTCTCAGTTAATCAAGAAGAGAGCTTATTTTAGATAATAACTTACTTTTGGTCTAAAAGAAGAGACATCTGTGGTATTATTTGAAATCTTGTTATTTCATGGTGTTCAAGATTGGCAATGAGGTGTTCAGTACTGTATGCCATCATGGTAGTTACATATGCTGTTGGATTCAGGAGGAAAGACAATGAAATACACTTCTTTAGGCCAATTATGACTGTACAATGTAATTTCTTGTTAACTGAATGATGCATCCAAAATTTTGTTTAATGCCAGGGTCCAAGAGGACAACCGGGAGATGCTGGCCTTATTGGAGAAATGGGGTTTGAGGTGAGCTTTTAATCATTTGTATAGCAATTACAAACACAAGCAACTGAATAAGCCTGGACAATGTGTTTGGAAACTATAGTTTTCATTAAAACATGACTTAAATACCACGACCTGCTGAGAGACTCTCTTACTTAAAGCTGTTACAAAAAAAAAAAAGATGTCTAAAATAAGTAAATTTTTCAGTTGTGAGCACTGTCTTTGGGCATATATTCATGACATCTGCACCTAGAAGGTGAGTGTTTAGGGGTTTGGGGTTTTTTTGGAAGCACCATTCTCCTTGCAATTAGACAGTGGAACAGCATTAATCATATGTCCTTGCAAATGGTAGATGAAGAAAAGCAGCTACAGGCAAAGTAGCTACTTGCTAACTTTTGCTTCTATTTTTTACTTTGTTTTTAATATCTCTGAAAGGTATATGACAGAATGTATTATCCACATTTGCAATGAAGTAGCTGAGGGATGAGCTCACTAAGAACAGAAGGGATTTGGCTTATTCAAAGAAACACGCTTCTTCAGTCACCCAAAATCCAGTCTTCTGAGTGACTATTATTAAAAAAGGTTTAAAAGTAAACTTTATAAGAAGCAGTCTGATACCATTAACTCTTTAAGAGCTGAAGACCCCAAAAAGGGCTTTGTTCTCCAAAGTCTATATATCTACTTGGCTCCAAGCCTAAACAGCGATGAAGTTGTCAGTCAGATTTACAAAAGATAGATGATTGCTCAGCCTGATAGTAATTTATGATGAAAAGTGCAGGCTTAGTTGTACTGCTGAGTCTTCAGTACATTCTTGATCCACAGCACAGTTCCTGAACCCCTCCTATACCCTCCTTTCTTTTCTTCTGTTGGGCTCTAGTAAGAACAAAGAACTGTGCTGTCTTAATTTGATTTTTCAGACATACATCTTTTCCAGTGTCTCATGCCATTTTTCTGCTTCAATTTTGGCTGTATTATTTGGCGATTGCAAAATTATTATTGGTGGCCATGTGTAATAGTAGCTCTTATACCATGCAGGGACCTCCTGGCCCTGAAGGAGAACCTGGCCTGCAGGGAGAACCAGGTGCAAAGGTAAATGTTGAAGTTAATTCTCTTTTGTGCTGTTTAAATTTTCAAATTTCCATAAAAGCAAACCAGAGCGATCTGATTCATTAGCCAAGTAAGTAGTGATACAGGAAATGAGCCATTAAGAAATATTGTTATTGTCTCAATGACTGCATTACGTGTAAACCCCATCATTGTTAGCAATACTGTCCTTTAAAATCCAATGGTTTATTTTTCTTGTGATATTCCAGGGAGACATTGGACCTGCTGGGAAGGCTGGAGAACCAGGTGACCAAGGTTTAAGGGTAAGCTATGGATTCAGATCTTCTTTCAAAAAGGAAAGTGTGTTATGAATGTGTCAGAAATGCAGGTTGAGAAACCTTGATTTATCAGAATTCAATAAGAAGCTATTTTCTGATATTTTTTTTAAAAATTGTAATATTGTAGCAAATTAAAACCAGTATTGATTATAATCTTGAAATATTTCTAAGTGTCTCATGTCACTGAGAGACATGAACGAGCTGGTTGAGCACAAAGGAAAATCCAAGGGTGTCCAGCCCAGCTGTTAAGATGATGGCACACAACAATGCTGTGTAGGGATACCCAGTCTAGGTGAGATAATGGGAACATTATAGCCTCAGTGGAGGAGGGTATCTTTCTGTACCACCATCTAAATCAGCTGATTTGCTTGTGGTGCTGTGGATGGCTCATTTGGCACTTGATTTTACCTAGCACTTGTGCTCATTCTTCCTGTGCATCTTACCCCCTTCGTCTGACCCAAACAGTCGCTTACCTTTGAAGGCTGAAAAAAAACTTCTAAAGTGCTAGAAATGGATTTTATCCAGGATGCTTTTAAAAAAGCATAAACTATACCGTGCCTAACCATTGAGGTCTCTTGTTCTGTTAGCTCCTTGCTGTCATCTTTTCCTCCTGCCCAAAATCTCTAGCGACATGTGTTCCACAAATTCTGCCTGTCCTTGTAGAAGAGTAATTCCTGGTACTGGTCCACAGTGGGTGCTCTGGAGTTAACCATGCCGCTATATCTGAAATACTATGTTATTAGTATAGGGCAGTTCCTATTTGCTTTTTTACTATCTGCATCAAAAGTTGTAAGTTACCAGTGTCTTTACCTGAGAAAGGCAAATATTCTAAAATGCCATGGTGCTGCTACTTGTTGGTAAATGATGAGTTTTTCATGGCCCTAAACTGAGGCACTAAACTTACCAATATAGCAGTTACCCACATAAACATGGAAGTTTCAGGACAGAATAGGTGTATTTTTGAGGTTACTGTAATTACATGTTGTATACTCTGAACCCAAACAATCTCAGTGCTACTGTCCAAATCTCCAGTGTTATATGGACATCCTATTGCCTCATTTTTCTGATGTTGACCACCTTTTATGTTTTCCTGTGTTCACGATTCACAGGGCTGGGACTGTCACTGTAAATCAGTGAAAAATGAAGACAAATAAGCTATAACAGCAATATAAAAGTTGTCCAAAAGATAATAAGTATGTGTAAAACTAGTCTGAGTTTTTCCAAGGCAATAATTCTATGTCAAGAAGTTTAGGCAATAACTTTGCTTTCAACTATTCCTTTCTATAAGGGTGAACCAGGACCTCCGGGAGAAGATGGTGTTCAAGGAAAAGATGGCCCAAAGGTATATTCAGTTTTTGTAGCAGATGTAAAGTAGTCATATTAGCTTAAGGACCCAAATCTCTTTTTTCCTCCAACTTCACCAGGTCAACAGAACCCAGTTGAGTGCACTGTTTTAGCATAAGAGGCCCTGTACATTATAGGCTTTCCTGTGCCTTTTAGGCACATACCTACCCTTCATGGGCTGTGAAGTTGAATGGCTTGACAGAGAAATGCAAGCTGGAGAACTGAGTACAGCTTATTTCCATGGTGACTGTCATGCTGGCGAGAGCGAGCCCATGGCTGCCCCACTCCCTGCATTGGATCAATGCAGTGCCAGGGACTGTGGCAGGTGCCAGGGCAGGGGACGCCACAGAGGATGAGGTGAAATCTGCCTGTAGGAGTGTATGAATGAGATAGAAGGCACTTTACCCTGACTTGGAGCCTGATCTGAATTTGACTGGTAAGATTCACATCACTTTTAGTGTGCTTTTTGTCAAACTTGAAGATTCAGAATTTACTTTTCTCAAGAATAGGTAATTCTGTAGCAGCAGCTTGACTAAGCTTTTTTTTTTTTTTTTCCCCCCCTTTGTTTTAGGGAGACCCTGGAGACCAGGGACTTCTTGGAGAAGGTGGTGAAAAAGGAGAGACAGGGTTACCAGGAATTGCTGGACCACCTGGTGAACCTGGCGTAATGGGTATTCGTGTAAGTGTTTTCAGGTTTAAGCAGACTTTTTGTTCATTTGCTTTTTGAAATTATTTTCTTTTTAATTTTGCTTGCTGATTTTATTTTTTATTTTCTGATTTTCTATTGCAATTAGAGATGACCATCTTTATATTAGCTTGACTCCCTATTCTATGTGGTTCAGCTTGGTAGAGAGAGGAGACAAGTGGTTTTTCCTATCTTAAATCTGGGACCTCTTAGGAAAT
Organism: Gorsachius magnificus; assembly: GCA_034008185.1. Classification (NCBI taxonomy): domain Eukaryota; kingdom Metazoa; phylum Chordata; class Aves; order Pelecaniformes; family Ardeidae; genus Gorsachius; species Gorsachius magnificus. Next base: position 73,083,128 of record CM067085.1, on the reverse strand, counting down.
AGTGATTCCTCACTGTTTGTCATCCAGACACATACACCACACAACCTGGAGCCTCTCACTTCAGATCTCTCCTCTCCAGACAACCTTCTGTCGTTAGTCTCTATCCTCACCTTCATTTGGAGACTGAGCAATCTCAGGGTATTAGATCATTCTTTAAATTTTAAAAACACCCAAAGAAATTGGCAAGATGCATATGCTACCATAAATTGTGCTGTAAGATCTTTCATTGTTTTCTGTCACTTTCCTCACTGATGGCTTTGTTCATTGTCCCAGGGCTATCCAGTTTTTAGTTTAGATTAAAAGTTCCTTGGGGCAAAGAACTGCCATTCTGAGCAGCTTGTAAATGATGAAGCACTAGACCTTAGAGCACACAAGGTTTGGCTCCAGTTTAAGATTTTTGTGCTAATGTTCTTACCACGTACATTCTTAGCTGTCATTCCTTTTAATAAACCTTAACAACAAAAGGAAGGTCTAAAAATAACATTTCTAGAAAAAGTGATATCCTGAACATTAAGGTTTCTTTAGTTAAAAAATTATTGCAGCACAGACACCAACAGCACAGGACTTCTTAAAGTGTTCGTGTGGATTGTAGTGCCTTCTCTGTAAGGAATGCAAGGCAGGTCAAAAGTGACTTAAAATCCATGTCACATGATAGATATTGGATAATCCAAGTTATTCCTGCTCTTGATTCCTGATCAGTTGTCATCAGAGGATGGCCTGCCTTTCCTAACAGTGGTCTTTCTCAACTGCTGCCAAGGTGTTCTAATGACAATGTTATGGATGCTGTCCATCCTGCGCTGGAACTGACTTCCAGAAACGAGGGTCTATCATGCCAGGCAGTGCTACTTCGGATGATAATTCTGTGCTGTGGTGTGATGTCACGTCTTTGGTGGACCTTCTCTTACCTCGTCAATCATCCTGTAATAAGCCATTTACTATAAAGAGTATGGAGAGAGAAGAAAGAATTTCATTATTCCATTTTGTTCTTAAAAGACATTTATTCCTTAACTAACTTCATTTTGGTGCCTCTGTGAAAGGAATTAAATCAACATATTGTGAGAACACCAGTTGCCATAGACAACTGAAACGGAGATTGCACATGGAGAGAAATGGCAGCAGGCATACACAGGTCAAACAGTAAATGAGCGTTGGGATCTGTAGTCAGCACTGTTAGATCAGTTCACATATTTGTTCTGGCATCACTCCTAGCAGCTAAAATCCATCTATAAAATCTATTTTGCTGAAGTTTTATGCAACTTCTTAATGTGAACTAATCTTTTAGAGCACAGTTTCCAAAGCAAGTTTGTAGCCTCCAGTCAGACATCAGATTCCCTTACCAAATATCATCATGTTTTCATTCACAGTCCTCTGGCTGCCTTCTCTCTAGCTCTTAAGTGATGATGGACTCTGAGTAAACATTAGTTGGAGAGCCAGCTGTCAGCGGCTGCAAGCACTGTCCCCTCTGTCCTCTAAGCATCAGTGTTACAATCGTTCTCTTTAGTCCTGGGTTCTTCACAGTGAACTACTCTCCTAGTGAAGGAAAAAAATGCTCTTTTAGTTGTCAGCACACTTAGTGTGCTACAGAACAATTTTTATTTCTGCTATTTTGGGCTGGCTATTCTGGAGAAGCTCGAAAGTTTCATACGTTGAAATTGTCATAAATCAGCTCAGCCCTGTGATATCTACATTGTATGTAATTATACTTGTATACAGTAAACAATATCAGCAGGGCTGCTGTGCCTCAGTGAAACAGGCGGGTCTGGCAATTCAATGTTTGGGAGGATGTGGTTAGAAGGGGATTCTTCATGTTTCTGTTCCACACATTCCAAAGGTGGCTGCAGAGCTGCCTCCCTCCCCAGTCGTCCTCCCTGGCATCTGGGAGTGTTCACGTCACGGTTTTGGTTTGACCTCTGCCTAGGGATGCAGACAGATCACAACAACCGGGTCTAAACATGGCAATCAGTTTCCTATAATCAATTGTCTAAGGATTTTATTGGGAGTGAGAGTAATATTATGTTTTCATTAAACAAAAGCTTAAAAAGCAACAAATGAGCTTCACAAATCAATTTAAACTATATATTCCCTTGCTTATCACCACTGTGACTAAAAAAAAACCCAAATATGTCTCCCTTTACCCAAAACTGAAGCTAAATTACCTCCTCTACCTCACAGAGCTTTTGGGCAAATTGAAACTGGTGAGCAGTGGACATGTCCAGACCTTTGGGAGAATCAGTTTTTGACCTGGAGGGCCGGAGGGCTGTAGCTCCATAGCACCCTCATCTGCAGGCAGCACACCCAGAGGTGGGCACCAGCACTTACTGAGCTAGGTCTCTGCTCTCAGCACAACGTGGCAGAGCCCTGCTCTTCACATTCGACAGCCCCAAGATTATCTTAGTTTTCCTCTGGTTGTGTATTGTCTAAATCCAGTAGTTGTCTTGAAACAATTTTATTCCTAAAGTAATATTTTCTGTGTGGACAAGATTTATTGTTCCCCCCCTCCTATTTTTTGTGCATTTTCACTAGTTTGATAAGTGATCCCTGATGCTTGCCCACTTATTTCTGCTGTAACTTGAAACAGTCCTACTAACTTGCTCACAGCCACAGTTAATGAGATTTTTCCTCACGCCTCTCTGCATTAGAAAAGCCTGCTCAGTTATCCAATTTGGAGCACAGTTTAAACATGTTTCCAGGGCCTTTCTCAATCATTTCTTTTTCTCTCCCTAATAAATATACAGGGTCCCGAAGGAACACCAGGAAGTCCAGGTCAGAGGGGCCGTTTAGGAAAGAAGGTAGGTTTTTTTTCATCTTCCTCAATTCCCTTCCTTTTATCTGAAACTTGAATTTATATTACAAAATAATTCCATTGAAACAAGTCTGTCCTGGTTTTATGTCACATTCAAGCCTTTTTTTTTTTTTCTTGCTAGCCATAGCAACAAGAATTGTCATCATTCTGCAGTCAATAACATTCGGGACCTTAGGAAATTTAAATTTGTATTAGGATGTGATTTTGCAACTCAGAACAGTTTCTGATGCTATTAAAAAAATGTTAAGCTTTGGCTAAACCAAAAAAAATGAAAATAGACTTTAGTAGAGGCTTTTTTCACTGCGGAGATATGGGTTCAGACATTCGAAGAACTACAGAGAATGACATATGTAAATGTAATACTCCTATTAAATAATGCTGTTATACACTTTGGTTAAGCATAAACTGCATTTTGAAGCTTAATATAAGTTTCTTATTATTTTTAATACAATAACACCAACAGGGGGAAAAGGGGCAGCTTGGCCCTCCTGGAGAAATAGGACCTGCTGGTGACTCTGGCCAACCTGGAGAAATTGGTCCCAAAGGTGCAAGAGGAACTCGAGGGCCCTTGGTTTGTACAAAACATGCTTACTTAAGAGCTCATGTATTCTGGTTTAGCAGAATCATGTCTCTCCATGGGAAGAGACAAGTCACAGTGTAGCACGTATAAATATTTTTGTGGTAGCTGAAGATGCAAGCAGTGCCCTTCCGAGCCTGTGCAACCTGATGCATGCTCTGATCTTTCATTGTCAGAATGAGACCTGTGCACCTTTCCAGACAGAAACCTGGGCCATGGACCTGGAGGGAGTCACCTCATGGTCTGGTCTGGTTCACGATCTGACAGTCAGAGGAGCAGGATGGCAGGGCATGCCAGTTCCAAGAACAGAAATCATAGGGTTTGCTATTACATAAAATAAGCCTTAGGCATGGCTGAAACAAAGCATTTCAGATGAGGACTGCTACTCCTATTGAATGAGAACCTGATCCAAAGTTAACTGAATTAAGCGTATTTCCATTAATTTTATGAGCTCATTTCATCACAAGGTCCCCAAGCTTGCTCCACACCGTGTGACAGACGCACAGGTACATGCAACCTCCACACCAGTGAGACAATGTGCCCATCTCACTGCTCTAGGGCCCAATCCTGTGGCTGCTGAATGCAGCACTGTGTTGCTGAACACACAAAGTACAGAAGTAAAGTAACTATCTAACAGCCAATATTTTCAAGAGAAGGACTTGAACTCAACTTCCTAAGGTGAGGACCACGCTCAGCTTCTCTTGGCATACTTAGCATTTATAAACAGAGTTTCTCCACACCTCTGAAAGCTCATATCCTTTTGATCTTAATTATGCACAGGGATTATAAGGTTAGGATCGAAAACATTAACCATTGTTTCCACAGAACAGGGGAAAGCCCAGTATTCTTTACCAAATGAAGTAGGACCTAACAAGAAAGTTGTCTGTAGTTCTTAAATCTCAATATTTGAAGATTTTTCCAAGTGATAACTTTTTATAAAGTATATGTTGTTGTAACATTTTACAAGGGAGCTCATTTTTCTATCACTGATTATTGCATTTAACAGGGACATCTAGGAGGGATGGGACCTGAAGGAGAGTCAGGAATTCCAGGTTACGGGGTGAGTTTTTTACTGAATTCACATACACACACATCCCTAAGGTAGATCTGTGCTACTCTAAATAATTTCAAATATCATTGGGATCTGTATCTAGAATACACAAATATCTTTAGAAGTGTCAGATACTCACATGTATTTATATGACACCTGATTGCCTACTCAGAAACATTAGCCTTAAGCAATGATGACTGGTTTTTTGTGAGTTCACTAGCAGTTGTTTCTTACCACAGTTTTGAAACCCTTGTTTGTCCAATGCATCCCACTCTTTGTGAATAAAGTTCCTATAAAACTACTACAGCTTTTCATTATAAAGAGAGCTCAGCAAACACCACCACCTCTGCTTGCCGTCTGGTCAAGCAGTTTCCCTTTCAGTATAGAAACACCGATTAAATGAGCTTAGTTGAGGGACATAAAAATATTGTGACTTTCACTGAAAAATAATTATGGTCATCATCACAGATGGATTGAGTACTGCTCTTGCAGACCAGGATGCCATATCTTTTTAACAAACAGAAATTTCCAGTGGCCCTAACCCTGAAGTGAGAACCAGTGCGGCTCCCCTTACCAGCATCAAGCCCTGCCAGAACCTTTGGCTTCCCACTGTGCACAGAGCTTTTCTGCCTGGGCCCATTAATTTTGTGCCACATCACTACTTAGCATTATTAGCAAGCAGCAAAAAAAATAATAGTAACAACCAGCTAAAAGAAAGCTGGGAATTAATTATTTCTTTAATTATTTGTTTTGGAACTAATTTTTGGTTTTTTTGCTTCTGTAGGGTCACCAGGGTCCTCCAGGGCCCCCGGGGCCCCCAGGACTCAAAGGAGAAAAGGTCTGAAGATGGATTATACTGTCTTACAGTTTGCGTAATTATAAAGGGAGGAGGTGTTACTGCATGCTCACCGTTTTCCACAGCACACAGCAAAAGCCACCATTTGCAATATTTATTAGTATTGTGAGAGAATATGAAAAGAAATGCAAAACTGGGGAAATGGATCATTCAGAGGCAGAGTTGTAAATTATACAGTTGAAATATTTCAGATTTTAAAACACAAGGTACCCTTTGTAAGAGGCACATTCTATTGTATCAGATAGCGTCACTGCCCTTTGTGAGCACTGCTGATAGAAATAATCAGTGCGGAACCAGTTAAGTATTTATTTAGCTTTAAGCCTGTGAGTACACCCACAGATTTTGCTGAAAGTCCAACTAAGATGGACAAAGGTCTATGCTTGATTTAAAATGTCAGGAGCAGGATCTTGCCTCAGTGCTGCTATTTTAGGTCAAATTCACTGTTATTTTTTTAAGCCTCAAATCCTGCAAGCAGATTTGTGTGCTGACTGAAGTCTTGTGTGGCCCCACGCAGGCAGGCACAGGGATTCCCTTCATGAAAATTAGTTCGGAGTGGCACCTGACAGGGAAATACATTCTTACCTTAGGGCCAGTTTTGCAGTGAATACTGCTAATAGGCAATTAGTGGTGATGTTATAAATTGGTTCTGATATAGTTTTCAGAAACAATTACTGAAAACTAAATTGTTAGGAGCTAGGTGTCTAGCTTTGTCACTTCTGAAAAAGCACTTTGATAACCCTTAATCATATTTAAAATGTGAGCCTCTTTGCATTAGATATTGGTCAATATCATCTGGAATAGATAACTTTTTGTCTATTAGTTTGGATGGCAGTTGTTTCATATTTAAAATTTGATAGAATTAAGGCTGGGTTTTGGAGTCTTCTGTACACTTGTTTGTCAATATTAAGTATATGAGTACATATCTCAAAACACTGGGGGAAATTTTCTTTTTTCCTCTGTCAAATACGCTGTTTATCCTTTCTTCTATTAAAGAAAGAAATTATTACATGGACATTGTTCAAATACTTTTTATATATATACATAGTTGACTTTGAGAATAGAGCAAATACTTAGGTTTGTTTAATTCTACATGTCTGTAGGACATTTAGGTGCATGTTAAAATGGAGTTACCATTTCTACTCTATTAAAACCATAAGCATCATATTCACTTGTAGCATCTATACAGCAGCGTTCTCTCTGGGTGTTTATTAGCATTTGAACATGTATGCATTGTAGATGAAGTTGAATTTCCAAATTAGTATTTTTAATACATATCTTTGTTTTAGGGTTACCCAGGTGAAGACAATACAGTTCTTGGACCACCTGGGCCCATAGGTGAACCAGTAGGTCTTTCTTTCTCAAAAAAATTATATTAGTGCCTCTCAAGACAAGAGACAATTCAGGCTCTTTCTGAAAATTTGTATCACTGTCTCAGGAGTCAGTACCCCCTTGTACAAAAATGTAGAATGATGGTCCTTTAATCGGTAATCCCTCTCTGAAAAATGCAGTCATGTGCTCTTTCCTGCTTAAAAGTATGTGCCCTGTGTTTAATTACACTAATGACATTAGTCTGTGTTTAGACCAGCACATTTTGGAACAGAATTTTACCCTCTGTGTTTATCCCGAATTATACCTAATTGCTTTACTAACCAGAAATATGTTTTGACTTATTTCATTATCACTACAAAGCTAATTTAGCTGATTCAGAGAGTGCTGCCTTTTGTAACCATTTTTTTACTAAATTCGTATGTGGGGTATCTCTCTGCAGCAATTATGAACATGTCCAAAAAAAAAAGCCATCTCAAAATCTTATTAAAAGTGTTTCATGGTCAGGCTTTGATTGTGCCAGCAGTAATACTTGTACAGCCTACTTTTCTTCAGATTAACCTTAATATTTATGCTTCACATCCTCAAAAGGCAGGACTATTAGATCCTGGTGTAACTGCAGACAGGGTCTGAACTAGGATCTTAATTATGGAAATGCATGAGAGAAGAGACTCCAGCCAATTCTACTGTAGCTGAACTGGCTCTATAATGGTGACTGCTCAAACATTGCAAGCAGGGCCTTCCCACCTTGTAGATTCCCTCTAGGAAACATGCCATGAGGTCACCGAAACCTTGGAGAGTATACAACCAGTTGCATAATAGTATCTATTGGTGGATATGCGCTAGAAGTGGCTAATCTATGCATTTGTGAAGTGTAAAAATACATTGCAGTTAGTGATGCCTGGCCATTTTTTCATTCTGTGCCTTTACTTGAGACCTAGATGGGAAAAAGGCAGTCCCCTATTATTTCACCTCATGATTGGCTGGATGTCTTTTGGAAAGTCTTGGCCGTTCTTACTTTCTATTGAGCATGATTGCCTATCCCATCATTTTTCCTTTGAGATTTGGTCCATTTGCCACAATGAGAGTTAAAATTCTGGGGAAAAATCCCATTTCTTGTGGGACTGGAGTAAGGGCCTTTCCCTAAAGCAGAGCCAGTGAGGTGTCTGAATGCAGTAGGAAGAAACACGTGACTCACAAAAATCATTGCCATTCCCTCTGAACCTGTGCATTTCTCATATGTGTGAGTCATGCTGAGGGATTACTGGGATGAACTTCCAAATTAAAGCAGATTCTGAGTACAGCAAGTCATTCCATAAAAAAAACCGATTTTTCCTGTGTTGTCTTACAGAAAGCTTAAAAGAGTTTTCCTCATATGTCTTGAAAACAAGTATCTTCATTTATTTGTGGAGATTTTTAATTTAAATTATTATCTTTTAGCTTCTAATGTTCAGTTACAAAATATTTTAGACAGCGTCTATTGTTTGACTGCAATGCATTTTGTTTAGAAAAAAATTATGTTTATTCCTTTAGAGGAGCTAACTTTAATATTTGTAATCCTCCGTTCTGACTCATTGGCTGGTCTGTTTGGAGAGAAATCCCAGCTTTCTTTTTGTACTTATAGCATTATTTCAGTTCAGCTGTTATATTTTGCTCTTTGTTTTTTTCTCTAGGGTCCTAGGGGTGAACGTGGAGATAGAGGAGAACCCGGTGATGAGGGCTACAAGGTAATACCTATTCGTTTTTATTCTTTTTGTTTGAACATGGCATGCTATGCATACATGTAGAGTAATGTAGCAGAAGTATCATCTTCTCTCACAAGTGTGCAGACATGCACTTGCTGATGCCTCACTGCACTGATGAGCTCTTAGAACACACTGGAGCATCTTTCATATGAGGAGAAGTTGAAAGAGCTGGGACTCATGAGCTGGAAAAGGGAAGGCTTCGATGATCTTAATGTGTATAAATACCTGATGGGAGGGAATGAAGGTGAAGAAGCCAGACTTGTCTTGGTAGTGTCCAGTGACGGGAGAGGAGGTAAAGAGTGCAAACTGAAATACATGAAATTCCTTTTGAACACAAGAAACCGCTTTTTTACTGTGAGGATGACTGAGCACCAGAACAGGCTGCCCAGAGAGGTTGTGGAGTCTCCATCCTTGGAGATACTCAAAACCCAACCGGACATGATCCTGGACAACCTTTTCTACCTGGCCTTGCTTGAGAAGAGGGGTTGCACTAGGTGATCTCAAGAGGTCCCTTTCAACCTGAACAATTCTGTGATTCTGTTATACTGAAAGTATTAACATTTTTCTCTGGAATTTAAGCACTATTTCTTTGTAAATCTAATCCAAATAATTATTCCTGAATTGTATTCTTTCAGCAAATACAAATTGGATGGTAACTCATGTTAATCACTGATGCAGTGGGTTTGCTGAAATACAAAAGAGACAGTCCTTGACACGGAACATCCTGTTTGAGTTACACAGATAATACAGATAGACATAGTAATAAATCAATGAACTGAACATGATCCATGCTCACAGAAGTGCGGAAATGTTTAAACAATATGTAATTCCCACTTGCAGTGTGGAGTAGAGAATTTAAAGAAGAAAAGCTCCCTAGGGTCTGATCTGAGGAGACCTGAGCATACTTTACCTAGGTCATGTCAGTGAAGCTGGGGCCACCCAGCACCTCCCAAGGTGGGCTTTACAAGGAAATCTGTAGTTCACTGAGCGTGACATCCTGAGCTACTTGTATTGCAATATGTTATGTTTTCTGCTTCCCAGGGTCATATAGGTCTTCCAGGGCTTAGAGGACCTATTGGACAACAGGGGCCTCCAGTAAGTGTTTCCAACAAGTGAGATTTCTCTATTGGGTGTTGAAAAAGCATTTTCATCATTTTCATCTGCATTCAAATGATTTTTTTGATTTATTTTACGTCTGTTCTTTCCAAAGGGAGAGCCAGGTGAATTGGGAGAGCAAGGACCAAAAGGAGAAAGAGGTTCAGAAGTAAGTAGAATAAAGTAAAGCAAAACTGCACTTAATTGGAATTTGTATGTTTTTACTGTTCACTGACTATTTTATAAGGCTAAAACTCAGTGTTTGGGTTTCCTTTTCATACTGGCAGGGACAATGAAAATATAGAATGGAAAATTGCATAATGATCTGGGATGGTAAATATGTGTTATATGATAGATAAGTGGTTTTACTTTGGAATGATATAAAGCATTATAAGAGGCTCTTTTGAAAACATATGGGTGATATTCAGTATTAGTCTTAAATTGAGTTCCTTGTGGCAAACTAGCTCTGGAAGAAACCCAGTATTTTACTGCTCTGATCTGTAAATGAAGCCTCCTGGTACTGCACTGCACTGTGTTTTCAGAGACACCTGGAAATAAGGAATTTGCTACAGAATAGTAGAGGAATAATGACAAAGCAAGTAATGAAAAAGATCAAAGACTAAATCTGTTCCTTTAGAAATAATAATTAATCTTGGTAGTGTGTTGAAAATTGCCAAAAAATATTTTATCTTCTCTCATGGGGTGACTTTCATTGGCTTTTGAGATTTCAAAATATTTAGGCCAAAGGTTTTCTTACAATACCAATTGCCATTGCAGCTTAAGTAAGATATTTTGTCTGAGAAGTTTCATAGTGCAACTCTGTTAGAGTTTCAAAATTTTCTAGGTCAATACAAGAATCTGTAGTAGATTAGGAATGGGGAGCAAGAGAAAGGAAACATGATGTGGAGACATTGTCAGCATGTGCTCCAACATGAGCTCCGATATATTGCCTTTGACAAACTACTCACAGCACAGGATAAAATCAGTCATTCCTATGTCTTTGCCTTGGAAAATGTTTTCTTTGTGTTGCAAATACCCATTGGATTAAAACTGCCCTTTGCAAATATGGAACCAATATCCAGCCTGGAGCAACCCAAAAGAGCCTAAAGGTTTATGCAAAAACATTAATAGTGAAAACATGCATACAGCCTTAACTCCAGTGGCATTACTGGTACTGCTATAGCAAGCCTTACAAAGCCAATCTCATGAACTGCAGTGCTGAATCATCTGGGTTTACTTTACGTGCATTCAGAAATTTTCATGAAAACAATATAAAGTTCTTTGAATATACCCGTTCCAGCTCTGATTGGTGGATGGGTTTTTTTGCCTTTCTTAAGAAAAAGGCATTAAATTAAGGAATAGAACAAAATTTTCCTGATTTTATTATATGTACACTCATTATAAAATATTTACACTTAGCTTTTTCACTTTATTGCATGTTAGTAATACTGTAGCATAGTAGTTTAACATCACTTCTGTTTTAAGAACAGTGTTTAAAATAATCCAGAAAATCTTGGAAGCTTTTTTCTACTTGAGCTATTGTAACAAGTGTTATTCTTGTCCCTGCCGTCTGAGCGGTTTTATCTTTTAGAGGTAGGATAACATTTATGCCATAGATCTTTATATTCTATGAAGAATATCCTATAAACAAAGTTCTCTGAGATGCTTTCAACCTATTCTGAGCGTTTCTTCCTTGGCGCTTGGCCTCCTGTGTCAGTAAACCACTTATGAGAATGTTATCTGCTTTCAGTATCACTCAGTTTTCTAAGACCAGAGATTCCTAGGTCAGTCAGGACAAATAAACCTCTCTGGTTTTAAGTAAATTTTATCTATTGTGTACATCTTAGATAAGAAGAATGTTCCCATATGTGACAATATTGTTTTCGAGCATGCTCTTCCACATACACTCAGTGCATCTTTATTGCCTACTTTTCATTACTTCCCTTTTTAAAAGGTATGGGAAGTGCTGTAAAAGCATATTTCTTTGCACAGCTGTAGCTGATAGAGGAGAAATTGCCGGATTCACAGTGAAAAAACTTTTTATGCCTTTTATTGTTCAAAAAGTTCTGAAAACTACACTTTACAAATTTGGAAGGGAAAAATACATACAATTCTATCAAAAATATATTCACTTCTACTTGAAAAACTTCCTGCTGTCTCCTGAAATGGAAATAATCAGGTCCAAAGCCAGGCAATGTGAACATGCGTACTAGAAGGGAACAATTCTCAGCTCTTCTTAGGGGACTGAGTTTAAGACATTTGTCAGTTCACAAGTATTTGTAACTTTTAGGGACCTACAGGGAAGAAAGGAGCAACGGGTCAGGCAGGCAAACCTGGAATTCCTGTAAGTAACAAAATTCTACAGTCTATCTTCAGGTTATAAACCAAAGAAAATAATAATTAATAAAACCAAAACTGAGTCATGCCAGTGGTACCAGAAAGAATCTTCTTATTACCTGGGAAGTATAAAGGAATGCCTGTGAAAACAAGAACAATTTTTGAAATTATGTTAAATTATACTGAATTAGGTACTCAGCACATGGAAGTGAAGTGCAGCTAATATAACAACAAGGTCCTTCCCACTTGTAAAGTTACTTAATTAGATCATTTTTGCATGTGGCTTATAGTCCATGTGCAAGTTAATCACATTATATTGCATAGAGCTGTACTACTGTTCGCTCCTGGCTCCCATCGGTTCTTTGAACAGGGGCAGCCTACAGAAGCCTGGATCCATATGTCCATGATGGATACGGCTGGCAGATCCCTTGAGGTTTACTTCTCTATCTCACTTGCCCTGAGTTGAAATTTGTAATGCTTTTTCTTGAGTTACTATAGAGACACTCACTTGTATCCCTGAGGGAGAAGAAGGAGCAGGAAGCAGTAGGTGTTCTGTAAACATAACCAAGAACAAAATGCATCAAGGCTATTTTGGGCCCCTAATAAATAATACCACACAAGCACATATTGTAAATAACTTTTACTACCTTACATAAAAACATCGTCAGCAACCAGAGAAATGCAGCTGCTTCACAGAGCTTGTATCTGCTGGGCAGAGCGCAGGAACAGCCTGTTGAAGGCAAGCAAACTGTGTGTCTTTTGTAAATACTTGGCTCTTCCCTCTGGAGAACTGCAGAGAGCGTATCATTCGGTAGACAAAGGAACAGAGAGAAAGGCAAGGATAGAGTGGGAAGGAGAAGACATTAAAACTGGACCTCAAAGAAGTCTCAAAGCACATCCAAGTGCAAGATACTTCAGCAAGCAGAAGTTAGAAATACGATTAAGGTGGCACGCTTCTTATATTCCGTATGGCTGTTGTTAACTATACTTTTTCAAATGAGATGTGTTGTAGTTAGCATATTTTAAGTTTCTAAGAAACGCATTCATACAGAGATAACTGCAGAACTCCAAGCCCCTTAAGACAGTGTATGTCAATCTAAAAGGAAATGATTGGAAAGAAAAAAATCAGTGTTCCTTTGGTGGATGTGACATGAGGCTTTTCTGTGCAAGTATAGCAATGGTTAGTACAAACTTGTCTAATTAGAAGTTTGTCTGTATATTTGTTATGTACAAATTTGAACAGCATAATTTTGCAAATGTATGATACAGAGTATCATAAAATGAAAGCTGAAAATACATATGGTTGGGTTTTATATGGGGATAAATAATTTACTTTATTATGTTTTCTTGCTTCAGTTTAAGAATCAACACTCTCAGCCATCTTCCAGGCCTGGCACGTAGAGGGGTCAGCCCCATAGTTTCAGCTGAAGTTGCTCAGAGCCCACAATACAGCCAGTCTAAGGTTAATCCAATCACATTTTAAATCCAACATCCTAATTCAGAGCCCCCTCTGCAAGTATTCGTCCATGTCACTGGGTCTGTTATTATGTAGGGTTTAGGAAATACTGTGACTGAAATCTAGTTCTGCAATGACGAAGATGAAGAGAGCCGGCCGTGCTATATTTGGTTTGAATTTGTTTCAAGGGAAGACCAGGGCCAGCAGGGCAGAAAGGAGCAGTCGGCTACCCTGGACCAGAAGGTGTTCCTGGCAACCCTGGCAAGCCTGGGCTGTCAGGGAAGCCTGGCCCTAAGGTAAGTTGCTTTCCACATTGCCCCTCTTTATGTCATTTTGCATTACGAATTTTCTAATTTTCTAAGGTTAGGGTATTTAAACAGAAGGAACCATTCTCAGTTCCTTGAGCATCTTGAAAATCAGACCAATTGTTTGTTTTCTTTCTCTTTTGCTCCTGGTATTCTGGTCAGGATGTAAGGTTAGTGTAAGGGAAGTATGCTGTGAGAACTGTTTCATTAACGTACAATAGTAGTAACTACAGCTAAGAGAAAATGCTTTCTTAGTGAGGGAGGCTTCACGGCTGTGTTCCTGAAAATGAGCCATAGACCCCAGCTGAGGCTGTTTCCTCTCAGACCCCGAGATAATCCCCCATTTTCCTTTTTGTCTTTGAATTTGTAACCTATGTTTCTCTACCTAAGCAATTCTGAGTCATTGCCCAAAACCAGTGAAAAAGAATATTAGATACCTGAGGTAGCTGGGAACATTCTTGGAAACAGGTTTTTTGTCTGTCTGTGCTTTGCTGTGGGCTGAGGGCAGTGACCTGCTGGTTCTGGGAGCAGTGAGACAGCTCTTCGCTTATTCACTCCAAAGAGGCAGCAGCAAATTCCTTTAGTTGTTGCCATCGTTGAAAGTCTGATCACTTTGATTTCGGGTACAATATTTCTCAGTAGGTCTAGTCAGATGGACCAGTAAGTGTTATAAAAAGATACCAAGTTAGATTTGGTGTTAGGAATTAATGGAGGTGCTGAATGAGGCACCTCTGTTACAAGTATAAATTTGCCTATCTGGTCGAACAAAAATAAAATTAAACAAGTTACCCAGAGGGTGAAGATGATCCCTATTTGAGCCTTCTCCATTTTCAGATAATGTCCCCTTTCAAGTACTCAAAATTCTTCCGAGTTGCATTTAGGAGTATCGCCCAAAAGAATTCTTATATATTTGCCTTTCCACTCAAAATGCCGTCTTTCATATTGAAAAAGATTCCATTACTCTATATTAACAATATAGAGTAGCATTACAATTTGTAATAAAGAAAGGCTTTTAACTGATTTTTGCCACAATGAATAAAAAGAACAGAACTTTTGCTATGTAAGTTTATCAGTCCATCAGGCTGCAAGCCACAGTACCATCTTCAAAAGCTCTGAAAATCACATTTAATATAAAAATCCTGTTTCCTATAACCCTTTTATTTCTATGAATGCTTAATGGAATGTCATATAAAATAAGAAAGTAGATATATATATATATGTGTATATATTTCTACTAAATGATATCACAGAAACATTCATTTGGATGGTCGTAAATGTTCCTATTGTATTTTTAACATGTCAAAATTGGCTTAACTCCATGTACTCAGTAACACATTTTTTCATTAAAAATAGTCAATTTTGGTTTTTGTCTGATGTTCTCATATATTTTCATAAAAAATGTTATGATCTTTCTTGATGTGGTAAAGTTATTGTATATGAATCCCTACAGAGTGTACGCAATCATACTCATCAGTATGTCTGGTATTTATAAACAAGCATGTTGAATTTTGAATGTCTCTCTGGGAAGGTAGTCTCATTTCTTTTCTTGATATGGACTTCCTTCTTGAAAAAACTGAATACTGTGCATCTCAACTATATTTTCAGCCCATCTGTAATGAATGAATCCCGCATCTTGTTTTCATCAGAAGGAGCTCCTTATTGTAAGCTCAGAATCCTCAGGCATCACACAACCAAATCCAAGAGCCATCTCAAGAAGTCATCTTCTATAATTAATGGAGATTAGTCCTCTCCTGCATATTTCAAAATAGAAGTAGAAAAGAATTAAATAGGGATCAGCACTAAAGGCTATTAATCTGAACATGCAAATTTTCAGGTTTGGGAAAAAATGTAATCTCTATGTTCTGTATGATTCCCTGTGGGAGGTAAAAGCAGTCACTGGGGTGCCTGCGGGCGCTTCCATATATCCTTGAATGCACAATTACTGTGGACAGAAGATTGCTTGCTATCCAACTGGGCAACTGTACCTATTTAGGAGGGTGCTACTAGGAAAGATGCCTTGCATAAGCCCAAAGAGGCAACTGATTCTCTTGAATGTTCTCAGAAGGCTTTCAAGGTAGGTGATCCCACACAAATGACACCATGATATATTCAGGGTAGGACAGAACAAGGTTTAAGATGCACACTGGACTGAACAACTGCAATGGGCTATGGCGTGGTTAGCATTTGCTTTGCTGGCAGTCAGTGACTTGTTAAACTATAATAACCTGACTCCTCAGAAAGCTCAGTCCACCCCACAGTTAAAGTGCATGTAGCTTTGTTGCTAAGTATGACAGGGCTTTGCTTTTGGAGTATGAGCAGGAATCCAGATGATACAGCTGATCATTGTCTTTCCATATATATTGATGTGCTATCAATGTGTGTCCATATATACAGAAAGCATCAAGTGGCTTTGACTGATTTTATGTTATATGCCTGTTTTATCATACAATGAAAAAACAAGTTTGGCTGTTCTGCTTGTAATCAATTCTTTTCAATTTAAGGGTAATAAAGGAAACCCAGGCTTACCGGGTCTGGCAGGTTATCCTGGAGCTCGAGGTCCCAAAGGATTGCCAGGCATGCCAGGGCCCATGGGAGCACCCGGACTAAAGGTACACACATGCGATCTTGTTGTTTAAGTACAGTGTTACTGATACTGCGTAGTCTCCATACTGCATCCAGTGAGCGTGGAACCACCACGCTACTATTAATCATATGTAACTGAAATCAAAACTTACCTGAAGGGTAAGGCTGCAAGTTGTGCTGACCTCATTTCTATAAACTGTAATTTGAAAACAAAGTTGCCATCCACCTGGATACTATTCCGAATTCCAGAAGCCATTTAAAACACTTTGTATTTATTCATCTAAAGCTTTAGGGCCAAATGATTCCTGACTTCTCTTTTCAAACTTCTGTAACTACTAGAACAGTCTGGATGATTTGAACATCTAAGCAGTCTATTAGCAGAGAAGTACTGTCATTTCAAGCCTGAGTCCCAAGGTTCAGGGCTAACAAGCGTATCTAGGATGTTAATTTATCATAGGACTTAAACTGTTCTTGTTCAGCCCTCTCAGAAAGAAAGAAATCTGAGAGTGCTCCATTTTCCAGGCAGTTCCAGGTGCCAGACATCAGCATATCCTCAGCTTCTACTGATATTAGTTAGACTCATTTCGGTGGTAAAAGCAGCAAAGAATGGAAACATTGCAGATAATTTTCACCATTTAGAATAGAATTTTTAATCTAAAATCATGATTTGCAGTGCTCTGAGATTTTATTGCTAAGTAGTTTTTAAAACCTTAAGTTATTGAAAACTGGGGGAGGGAAATGCTGTCTGTCTTTGTTATCTTTTCATGGAAATATTTTAGTATAAACTTGTATTCACTATTTGTAGCATTTACTGCCAGTGCTTCCAGTCTGGATTTTACTCTTTTGTCTAGACAATGAGCTGTAGGGGGTAGTTCCTGCTCAGAAATGCTTGCAATCTGAAAAAGACGGGGAATAGATGAGGTGAAGGAAAATGGTTACCACATTCTGCAAAATAAACATTAAGAGTGAACATACTGAGTCAGGCCAAAAGTCTGTCGTTGCTAGAGCAGAAAGGTAATGGCTAGGAAAGAGTATAAGGGCAAAGCAAGCGTGAAAAGAGTATATTCCCAGCCTGAACTGCAACTCCGTAACCTCCTGAGCTAGATGTGGTTTCTATGTATTTGATAGTCCTCAGATGATTTCTCTTGCATGAACTTGTCTAGTTTCCATTTGAATCAATGTAAACTTTTAGTCTTAACAGCAAGGAGTTCCACAACCATATTTGCCTTGATCAGAGGATTACTTTTTAAATTTACTTCTAACCTTCCTGTTCTGTATTTCATTTTGTGCATTTTAGTTCTTGCACTGGGAGATACCATACTGGAAATGATCCAATATGTATGGATTTTGCATGTCAAGGAAGAGTCAAGTCACATTTGCATTTTAATGAAAGTATAATTATTGAAAACATTCCTGATGGAAATAAAATGAATAGAGTAGGTTTATTTCTTAGCAAGAAAGCATGTTCCACACTTCTGACAGGAAGCCAATCTTTACATTTATAACTATCATAATTGTAATAAGGGATATATTATGTTCCTATTGACAGGGTGAAAAAGGGCTTCTGGGCCATCCAGGAAAGCGAGGCAAAAGAGGCCTTCCAGGATCACAAGGTGACCAAGGACAAGCAGGAGACGCTGGACTGAAAGGACAGACTGTACGTAATCACAGCTGTCGATGTAAAACAAGTAGTCCGAGAGTTACCAACGTGAAATAATAAGGATGCCTGCTCCTATTACAGGGAGAAGATGGAGATCAAGGTTTGATGGGGTTTCAAGGATTCCCAGGTCCAAAAGTATGTGCTCATTCTTTTCTGTTAGATCTTAAGCCATCTACAGAGTGAGAACAAAAGCATAGAATGAATCAGCTTTAACAATAATTTGTTCAAAATCTATCTGAACTGTTGGAACATTGTAGGCAGAACTGTGTACTCCATGTCCAAAGACAAATGTTCTGGGTCAGTGTGCTTGGTATTTTCGCTGTTACTGCACTGAGAAATTATCCTATTTCCAATGATTACAAGAGATTGAAACAACCAGATAGCTAGTGTTCATGTTTGACTAAACTGTTCCTTTGCGTTTCAGGGTCCTGCAGGGGACATTGGCTTGGTTGGAATTCTGGGCCCGAAAGGTCCAACAGGCCAAGTTGTAAGTGTTTCACTCCATGAAAAACGTTGTCAGGATGGTTTGCAAATGCCACGTTTTTAATTTAGGGAATCGTCTTTTTTCTTATTAACAAGGCCAGAACCCTCTAGCCAAACCTTTCTCTCTGACAGTATGACTCCACTAGAAGCCCTTTGCCTGTACTGCGAGACTGCTCTGGCTCCAGCATGGGTACAGATACACAAGCAGAGCTGGGCTCTCAATCTTGAAGGAAAAAAGAAAACTCTGATGACAAAGTGTGGCTCTCCTAGTATAATTTCATCTACACAAGTATCCTTATCGCTGTCATATCTTTGTCTATTGGGGTTGAACATTCTCTTTTTCTTACTGGCAACAATGCTGGTTGTATAGCTCTGTCCTACAGCAAAACAAAAAAGGGCCAAACTTTGCAGTAAGACAGAGTGGTGCTCAGGCGTTATTGATTAATGGGTAGTCTTTTTTTAATAAATATTTTATCTGTGAGGTTACTAACTTGCATTAGCTCACTCTTCATGACACCTTCTTCATGACATTCTACTATGCTACTCACCAAAAATGTGGAAGCATCTTTATTTTATAATATTGGGGATATTTTATAATATTGGGGAGTGTGTATCCAGCTTACAGCATCAAGTGGAAAAGGGAGAAAGGTTGCAGCATAAAAGGCCTTACTACAAAATGTTCTTCTCTTACTGCTGCCATTGCCAACACAGAACTGAGTTAGTTCAGTTAACCAGATGCAGAGCAGCAGCTTTAGGGGCCTGCTCTAATAGCGCCTTTCTTTTTCTAAACATTTCTACACAAGATAAACACTGGAAATGAGCAGTTTGCTCTAAGTGAAATGGAACAGGAAAGTACCATTTTAGCAGTACTTACTGGCAGCCTTACAAGAATACTTGTGAGCAGTAATACATACAGTTCAAGATACAGCTGATTGTAGCTCAATAAATATGTGGTCTCTGGTAATCAGAGTACTTAAGTTTCCACTGGGTTTAGTGCATCAACTTTCACATAAAAGAATGCGTGGGGGCTTTCCAAGCATAACTATTACTAATTATTGAAATAAGTACCTTGCTGATTTTGTAGCAATGTGCACTCACTATTTAGAAGGAGAATATCACCATGATTTTTTGGCTATTTGCCAGGGCTGCGTGCTGAGCAACTTTAAACCAGGACACATCATGAGGATTTTCCTAATTTTGAAAACATGGTGGACTAATAAATTCTTTGCTTGTTTACAGGGATATATTGGCCCTGTTGGTCAAGAAGGCCTCACAGGCCCAACTGGCAGGCCTGTAAGTTTCCCTTCTGTTTTGCATAATTTGGTTATTTCACCTACCCTTATTTTTAATAATCTGTTTTGCAACTAGCAACCTTCTCAATTTTCCATTTGCAAATAGCAGCTAGGAGGACCATCGTCATATTATACCATGCTGGTGAGCTAACATATGTGACTCCAGCATCTGTGATACAAACAAAAAAAAAAAAATTACTAAAATAAATGACAAAAGAGTCATTGCAATGGCCTTCTGTCTAAGTACAGTATACAGAGGGCACGTCTACAGGGGCAGCAGGCAAGTCAAGGTATAAAACAGCACATAGTAACTACCACCTGGATATTCTTTCTCAGCCTTAGGTCTGAGACATATGTAGAGAGTATCCACACTTGGTTTCAATGTAGTTTATTTTTTCTGTGTTGATTGGGCTAGAAGTTCCAGCATGCCCCTCTAGACATGCTGGGAGTGCCCACGAGGCCTCGCTGGGGTGTTCCAGGTGGTGGTGAGGTCCCTGTTACAACTCAAACATCTTCTTGGCCTTTCTGATGACCTTCAGTGCTCCCCAGGTTCCCTGCACTGGGGGAGCTCTGCCCTCATCCCTGTTTCCATGCCTTGTTGCACGCCCTGTGCCAGAGATAAAGCCGTGTTCTGCCAGGGCACCCTCTGGCTCATATCTGCAGACTACCCCGCCATGTAAGGTAGGTTTAGGAGCTCTTTGTACGACCCAGTTTCCTCTGTCTGATCAACGAGACTTGGAGTGAATGAGAATGTCTAAAAATTGAAGTAACAATCATTAAAATAACAGGAATGTACAATGAAAGTAATAAATACAAATATTTACAAGGGAAAATAAAGGGCAATGTTCCTTGTATAATTAGACTGTTCTTTCCACCTGTTGGGAAAAAGACAGCACTTTAAATCTTGCTGCACTCTTTTCAGTCCCACTCAAGAGGAAAACTTTACAGTTGGATATACTTGTATGAAAGGTTTTAATAGACTTCATATTGAATGTAATTGTTTGCCATTATCATTAAGAAAGCATTACAGCTAAAGATGACTTCTATGTGTTACGAAATCCTGCCATCAAGGAGCAAATTCTTCCAGAGGAGAACTGTGAGATTGTTACCGTCTTCAGAAACACAGTTTAAGTGCAAAACTAGCTAAAATACCACGGAAACAGAAAAACAGTGTCTAATCTGACTGCCAGAGGAGAACTAATGGGGTAATAAAAGCAGATCTATAACTGATGGATTTCTTTAATGATGGAGAGTACAGGGTTTTGTTCTTAAGCCTTAAGATGGTGAAGCACTGACCTATTACTGTGGATCAAGCTGTAGAGAGTACAGCAGATTGGCAGGGAGAACACTGACAGTTAAAATTACTGAAAAAAAACCCATTTACAATCTGAAGAAAACAGTCAGTTTTCTACATAGAGGAGTTACAAGATGTTTTCAAGTAATTTATTTTTCAATAGCATGGAAAAATTAAATCCCTGTCTACTTCCACAGTTGAGACTGGACTTTTCATGTGAGCTGTGTAACTCTTGTGGATATTAATTTGCTTATTTCAGCCCTAGATGGCTAGAAAGCGTACTAGATTAACAGCTTCTCTCTCTTACAGGGACCAAGAGGTGAAAAGGGCAAGAGGGGTGAAATGGTAAGATGAAACAACTTCCATGCTTTCATGTTTTTTGGCTGTGTAAAAAGTATTTCTGTGTTACTCTGAATGTACTCTTACATGCTCTGAATGCCAGACAGTCATGTTGTGCTCCTGGAGAGTGCTGGCCAAGAAAGCTGGTAGCATGAGTCAAAAGTCTGACTTTTTCTGTTCAACGTGACTTATGCAGATATGCCCTGTGACTGTGTGCTGTCGGGCCGTGTGGCCCCTGATCATACAGCAGTCACATACTTAAAATCTGTCCCAGTTCAGATCTAAAGGAAAAATCCCTTGTCACATTTGTTGTCGATGCTGCAGTGCCTCTCAGCACACACGTGTTCATACATCTGTACCATCTTGGCTAGAGAGGGAGAAGTTCAGGAGAAGCCTAGAGCTGAGGATGGGTGTCCATGCAACCTGTGGCAGCTGTAGCAGCAGTAGGCAGCACTCATGGGTTATGAAGTTGCACTCTCTCATTTTTCAGTAAGAATATTACATTAGGTTTTGTGCATTAATAAATGTTGGATTTTATCTTAGAAAAAAAAAGTGTTAGAGCTAGCAATACCTTCAATTAATAATGGCTATGTGAAAAGCCAGTGTCAATTTATAATATTGACAGCAAATATGAATACAGTGATACCTATGACATCACTTTATATGACAGGTTTATAATTAGTTCCTTTTACAGTAACTGGCCAATGTGATCTTTTTCCTGTTGCTCTTACCCTGCCTTTGATCCCACCTCACTTAAAATCATTTCATTTCTCTCGTCTTACTGTATTTTGCTTTTAGCAGCCACCTGGGTGCAATTCCTAACTGCCTTATAAAAGTTTTGAAAAATAAATCAGAAATATTAAAAATTGCTTAAAGAATTAAGGCTTGGAACTAAGTTTGCTGCACACGTCTTGGGGAACTTTCCTCTTTGATTCTAATCCTCTTGAGGCCATTCTTATCTCAGAGTAAGAGGAAAACTAGCTAGGTTCTTAATTCATACTATTAACCATCTTAACTGTCTTTTTCTCCTGTTTGTTCATAAGAATTGCTATGACAGTATAGAGCTAAAAATGCTGACATTTAAAAAATAAAAATAAAAGCCATCCAAAATGGTGAACAAGAAACACCTGCTTTCATTATTGGTGCTGGTCTTTAAGAATTTATTTCCTAGAAAAGTTCTTGAATTTATCAAGATTAATTATCTCCTAAGACTGTCTTCAGAATAAGAATGCTTAATTTTAGGTCATACCCAGTGGCATTAGTTTATATTAGGTAGCCAGGAAAAGGATTTATTTCCAACTATTTTCAGATGCAAAGGAGAGAAAATAACTTCCATCCAACTATGTATTCCCATCTTGAATTTATATCTTTAAAATTGATATTGGCCTTCTTCCTAGAATCACAAAAAATTTAACTTTTTTGTAGCAGTCCGAGTTTTAGTTACAGTTTTTATTCTGTCAGGGGTACAGTGTTCATTGCTAGAAAGAAATATTCTTTTATCCCCTGAAAAACAGGGAATGTAAAATCCTTTCTCCTTGTTGAAGTCAGTAGTGAACCAAAGTTCAGGTCCTGTGGGCTATTTCTGGAGAAAAACTGATAGAGTCAGAAATAAGTTTGTTGAAATATTTTAATCAAAATGATTTTTCACTTTAAAATATTCATATCACTGTGATTGAAACGTTTAGAAAAATATCGAATACGTTTTGGAATATTGTTTGAGAATTCTGACATTTCTGAAAGTGTGTTTTCATTGTCTTAATTTTTTTTTTTATTTCATGACATGTCACATAATGAATTATAATATAAAGTAATAGGATAATCCAGATCACAAGGGATCTCAAGACATTACTAGACCAACCTCCTGTTTAAAAAAGGGTCAGCTCTGAGATCAGACCACGTTGCTCAGGGCTTTATTCAGTTGGGTCTTGAAAACTTCCAGGGATGGAGGTTGGATAATCTCTTTGGGCAACGTGTTCCAGTGCATGACTGCCCTCGAGGTGAAAAAAAGATGTGATAAGGCATAATCAGTAATTTTCTATTATTATCTTTTATCTTAGAATTCCAGTCATTAATGGCAGCTACGACACTGTGTTGTGTATCAAACTATTACACTGCAGGATGTTATTAGGCTTTACCCATTCTGAGATATGGTGACAACAAGAAAATGACAAAAGTGGTCAGGGAGACCTTAACATTAATTGTTTTTATTAAAAACACCTTCTGTTTCTTGGAAAATTTCAAAATTCATGGAAAATATGGAAGTCCTTGGGATTGGTCACGTTTTCAAAGTTAAGTATATGTATCTGGGCATGTAAAATTAAGACCTTATGGTATTAGAAAAAAAACTGGAGTTTGGTCTTTGAACTTCTGCACTAGCAATCAACTTGGGTGATTAAAGAGCACACTAAAGCTGTCCTCCGCTTTTGTTATTATGAACTGGAATTACACTTTTCTCACTTAAAATCTAATGTGATCAAAGGGTAAATTAAGTAGATATGTAAAGGTAATCCTGTAAATTCCAGTAAAACATTTAGCAATTAATCCACAAAAAGTGTAATTTAACCTTATTTTGCTGCTCTACAACAGAAAAAAAGAACATTTGTAACATCTCTACAGGATTTTCAACACGCTGTGCAGTCTTGTTATAGTTTATAAAGGCTTGTAAAGGTAATTGATATAGCCCTGTGAAGTTTTAATGAATTTAAGAAATGTAATATCTCCCCAAAGTAGTTTACTATAGTTAACAGATAACATTAAATATTTACCTTTTTTTCCTGTGGGTTTTATTGGCAAGGAAACAGTGAATCAAGACAAATCACATTCCTCATTTGCAAAATACTTTAAATTCATTGAAACAGTGTGGGTTTTGATTGTTTAAATATTCAGTTCTATCTCAGAAACCACTACGAATTTGAACTCTTCTCGTCCCAAGACTTTTGGAGTCTTAAAATTATGACACATGCTAAGAACCCAAGAACACAGAATGTTAACTGAAGCATTCAGTCATCTGAAAAATCTACTGGAATGTCTAAATCTCAGCACCCAGAACAAGGACATCTATTCATCAGAGAGCAGTGGTTACTTGGGACAAACTGTTGAACACTTTGGGCTTTGCCTTGACATGGTATTTACATAATCAAGTCCTGACCCAAGATAAACAAGTATGTCCTTACACCATCAAATTAATTTCTCGAGTTTCTTTTTCACACTTTCTCTTTCATTTTATACTAAACATACTTCACTAAGCATGATCATACAGGTCAGTAATATATTCACATGGGATTGAAGGCATCCTGCAACAGCCTAACAGCACCTGAGTTGCTGATCGGATTAATTAAATGTGGAGGTCAGCCCTCTCAGCTGGCATACAGCAGGGTAGCTCTGTGAAACCCAGTGGATTTGCAACAGCTTGAGGGACTACCCCAAAACAGCGAATGTCATATCTGCAAACTCCTCTCTCATCAATTTTGTAATAATGAATAGCAACAATATTTAATAGTGATAGGATTTCAAAGAAAATTTCAAGCTGGACGATAATCAAACTCAGAAGAGTAAAGAGAAGGTACTTGCTACAGAACCCACGGGGTTTTCTATATTACTGTATATGCTAAAAAGACTATTCTTTGATTTCCGTTTTCCAACATCAGTCACTAATTTCTTTACAAAACATCAGTAAATGTTTACCTAAAAGGCAGCTTAGAGTCCCTTCTGTAAGTGGATGAAACATAAACGAATAGATCAGGATGCATCAGCTGAAAAGCTGACAGTCCCTAGAGCTATGCCATTAAAGTAAGTTTAGTTAAGTATCAGAAGACCCTGAACACCCAGAAATTGCTTCAGTTTTGATTCTCCCCTATTCTACAAAGAACATGTATAAAACACGGGTCTTGGTCTCAAAAGTTATTTGCATTCTCTCAACATAGTCTTATTGGTATTGATCTGGCACTAGGAGTTACATGATGGCCCCTGCTTTTCATGCTGTTCATAATCCAGCAGGTGATGTGCAGGCACGTCATTGTAACCCCCGACAGATCCGTTCCCCAGTAGCTACCATGAGCTCTGCCTTACAACTATGTCTAGAGGTAGTAAGAAAAGCAGTTGGTCTTCTCTTAAAAATTGACAAATTTCTAGCCTCAGTGACTTAAGTACGAAATCACTCCTGTCTGTTTGGAGATCCTTTTTTTAAATATACGTGAATCAACATAAGATTGAATCTGGCCTTTCTTTAACAGCCAGCTGTTAACCTTTGCTGGTGGCAGCTTGAAGCACAGCCCAAGTTCAGCAGCTGTAGCGTGCAGTGACACTCACGCAGCTCTGGCTGTGAAATCTCACAGCAGGAATATTCTTATTACTACAGTAAGTGATTTACAACTTAATACCTCTTTGACTGGATCAGTTTCGCAATATTTGTCAGCATGACCATGTCAGATAAGATTATTTCTCTTTTGGCAGAGACTTAGCGCTAGCGTGACCATACTGGTGCAAGAGGGCTTTTGCTGGAACAGCTTATTGTGCTCAAATAATTGGTACAAGCGGCGCTAGCTAAAGAGTGTTTTGCTTAAATTAACTCAGTTATGTTAAAAGGTTTTATTAATACATGGTGCATGTCTGGCCTATGCCTTTCATTCCTCCTCCTTCTCTTTTGCTTGTATTAAGGCACTGACACCTATTCTTTTCCTTGACATTGTTCTTGCTGTTGTTTATGTTACAGCAGCTCCTAGAGGCTTTGAGTATGTAGAGATTGAAGAAGAGAAACACAAGCATCGCTGTATATTAACAGATATTCATAATCATTCCACCTTAATGTGAATAGTTTCTCAAAGAAAGGATAATTCAGATGGAGTTATTGTTTTTGTGAGGGTCCGCGTCTAACCCCAAGGCAAGCCTAAAAGTTAGATTTAGGACTGCGTGCATTGGCAGCACTGTAAGCTAGGGAAAAGCAGCTGTTCCTTCTCCTCCTCTCCTCCGCACTGCAACATCCTACTCACTAAAATGATGCCATTTATGATGAGGAAATAAGGGCATAACTTCTTGAATATGAAGAAAGCCCGTGGTATCACTGTTCACAATGGAGATAACATGTTCTGGCTGAAAATTGGCACTGCTGATAAATGGAGCTAATAAATGCCTAGCAGATACTCATGGAGTAAAAATGTATTAGTTTTTAAGGTACTTTGTATGACTTCTAATGTTCCCTTAATATCAAAAGTAATTGGATAATCAAGTAACCAGACAACCCAGCAACCCAGAATATTCAGGAATATTCACACATTAACACAGTACAGTACTTTAACAATAGTAATTTATAATCTACAGATTTACCAAAACCAGTATCACATCTTCTTTATAGTATGCATCATGACGTTTTGTGAGTTAAAAATACATAAACATAAAAGCAGAGATGTTCATCTATAACTGTTGCATTTTATCTCCATTTCTTCTAGGGGCCTCAGGGACCTCAGGGCCAGCCTGGGCCACCTGTAAGTGCATAAAAACCACACCTGTATTTTCCCATTGTGATTGCATTATGTAAACACGTGAAGCACTTAATATCTGGTTTCTCCTATTTTCCAGGGACCACCTGGACCACCAGGACCAAGAGTAAGTTCTGTAACAACCCTAACCTGCAATACAGTGAAGTGAAAGTGAAAATAGCAGAAAACTGCACATGAAATGCAAATACATTTTTCTATAACTTCCATCACTGCAGTAATACATTTTGTGAGCCTCCCACCTTACAGTGTCCATTCTCTTCTGCCATGCTGTTAAGCCCTCAACAGGCAACACTCATGGATACGCTCATGCTTTTGACATGGTTGAACGCTGTCACACTCTCAAAGGTTTTACTTCTGTCCTGCATTTGAACACTCTGAAAGATAGCAACAGAAAATTCTGTGCTATTTCTGGCCCAGATATTCTCCCTATATATACACACACACAGAGATTTAGTTTGTTAAGGGAT
This sequence comes from Gorsachius magnificus, assembly GCA_034008185.1. Lineage (NCBI taxonomy): Eukaryota > Metazoa > Chordata > Aves > Pelecaniformes > Ardeidae > Gorsachius > Gorsachius magnificus. Next base: position 73,055,964 of record CM067085.1, on the reverse strand, counting down.
TGTGCCAGTTAAGAGAGAGTCAATATCTGAGGTGTCCTAAAGCTGCAATGATATATGTAATCTGAGAACAAATTGCAAGAACTAGATGTTTGTGTGGGTGACTTAATTCTTTAAATAAACTTGTTGTCTGGGCCTGGGTATATATGTCACACAAAGTGCAGATAATGCAGAGAGGCAAGAAACAGGCTTCCTATTTGGAGGCTGGATTGTCGGTCTTGGTATTTGTTCATGCATCAGCAAAGACTACTTCGATCTGTCAGCTGCTGATGGAAATATTCTTTGTGTGCTTCCCTGTAAAGGAGTAACACCTTTTCACACTTACCTGGATTGGTTTTCTTAAGTATATCAATTAAATGTCTGGGAGGAATAAGTTCGGACATTAGTCTGTACCTTTTTTCCGGTTTCCAGGAGTATGACCATTACATTGGGTATGGGGTTGCTAATAAAAATCAAATACGCTTTTTCTGTATGCATGCTTGCATTCTTTGGAAATGGAAGGGAGGATCCTATTTTAAAAGTAAGTATTTTCAATGAATTATTTTCTAAAATGACAAAATAATGGAGCTATCATGTGTGTTGCTACAATGCTCAAGGAATTTACCACCTGCATTTTAGAATATTCCTGTTCATCTTTTTATTTTCTGAAATATCTTTTTTCCAGAAACAAGTGGACATCAATGCTGCTGTTCAAGCTTTGATTGAGTCAAATGCTGCACTGCAGATGGAGGTAATATATTTCAATGTGTTTACATTGTCATACAGGGTATGTAATTACAATTCTATTTTTTGAGGACAGAACAGGACTTATTTGCAAAGACTTAATTAATCATTAATCCATGATTCATTAATCATGGGTAGCAAGTAATTATTGTAGAATATAATTAAACATGCTAGGATTTATAGGATACAAATGAAATGAAGTTAAGAAAAAAGAGCAGCATTTCTACCTTTTTGTCATGATTGGCAGTATTGGACATTTATTAACTATCACACATAGCAGACTCTATCTGTTCAGCCACAGATAATGATAGTGGCATTGATCCAAAAAATACTGACATATATGCCAGTGTGTGGTCCCACTGATTGCAAGAAAACTCCTTACATGGGTGAAGCCAAATACATTTGCATATGTTTTCTAGGTTAAGTCGAAGAGTAAATTTCACTGTTCAAAATCTGAAACTGCTAAGTGTACTTCAAAAATGCACTAATTATTTTCTTTTTTCTTTTTTTTTCCTGTATCCGCATTTTTATGTCAACACGTCATAATGACGTATTTGCATGATCTTAACCTGCCTGTAACTTCACTGCTCTGATAATTTTAATAAAATGTGCTAATTTGTTTATTGGAATACATTATTCTTACCCTGGTTGATGTGGCTGATTGCATGCATTATAAATACTTTGCTTCTGGCTGGCTATTCAACGGCCATTTGACTTTTACTGCATATACTGCTGTTGTGCTACTTCTTTGTGGTAACACATTTGCTAATGGCCCTTGGCAGAAATACCAGAATACTGAAGTAACTTTACTAGATCACAGTACAGAGATATTCAAAACGCTGCACTACCTTAGCAATTTACTGCACAGCATCAAGAACCCCCTCGGCACACGGGATAACCCAGCACGCATCTGCAGGGATTTGCTTAACTGTGAGCGTAAAGTGGCAGATGGTAAGTGTCCACTTTCATTAAAGCTTGAACACAGCTAGGCTTTGAAATGTGTTGCTTCCAAATGTTACTTTCTACATCAAAATTCTAATGTGTAGATTTATTGTGTTCTGTTGCAGTGTGCCTGTCACAGCTATCTTTATTTCATCTTTATTTAAGATAAAATTTCTGAATTTTAAAGATGAAAGTATGTAGTTCTCTAATATTATACAAATATTAGAGACAGAGTATATCTATAAAGTAAACAAAAGTGCCCAGAAAGTTTGAAACTGAATCCATTTTTGTGATTAAAAGTTTACCAAGTATTTGTAGCTAGTCTGCAATGAATTTTGTGTGGATCAGTTTCTAGATTCCCAATGAGAAAATGATATACGATATACTACCACTGTCAGATACGCTGACAGTTGCTGTATCCCAGAAGATCCTGAGTCAATATTTCAAATAAAAAATAATTATTTAAACCTGCAATGTCAATACTGTGACATAATTCAGTTTCTGAGTGGCTAATAAAATAATAAATACCTGTAAATATCCCTATTATCAAGTATTAGCATTTACAAGCTAAGGAGGAAATGGGAAAGTTAGAGGTTACAGGGAAATCACTGTTCTATGGCATATATAAGGAGGGATCAGTTCTTCAAGACTCCAGTAGAGATGAGCCTAACTCTCCTTAGAACTGTGCTCTCCTAAATGAATCTTAGTCCTTAGGGCCGCAGAGGTCACCAACAAAGTCCTCTGCTTCAGAGGATTACACACAGCCATATAAATTGTAGAGCACAGGCTCACCCATATTTAACCATAAATTAAGGAAAGCTAAATCCTGATATAATTTGCATGTGTCCTAGTTCTTTTATTGGACCAAATCCCATGGGTTCACAATGGCAAATACTCTTTATTACCGTTGCTAGGATATGTCATGTAGAAGCGTCTGATGGGAGAAAGTTAGTGGAGAAAGAAAGAATCTTCAACATGCTGTGAGAGCAAGAGAACTTAGATTGATATTTGACATCCTGAATATGTTCTCTGTATAAAGCCAAGCCCAAAGACAAAAAAAAAAATTAAGTTTTAATACAGAAAGAGCAGACAGGAAATACTGTTTGTTCTCACTATTTAGCTGTAGAAAGAGAAAACGCTTTTGAAATTATGGCAGTATTCAAAAGTCATCATATATGTAATCAGAATTGAATGGTTATGATAGTTTTGCTCAGTATCACTTATTATTAGAATTGTAACAGTGAAAAGACTTTCATGTTCCTTTTCTTTCATTTCCTAGTGAAGCTGTGGTGAGAATATATCTAATACTTGCCAAAAAGTATGAATATTTTAGCAAATGGTTTAGTAACAATTATGTTTTGGTTTTATTTTCCATCTGGGATTATGTCCTAATAGGAAAATACTGGATTGACCCAAATATCGGATGTCCTTCTGATGCCATTGAAGTTTTCTGCAACTTCACTGCAGGTGGTCAGACATGTTTAACGCCGCTGTCTGTGACAAAGGTATGCACTGCTTCCAGAGAGACTGTGTCTGTGCTGCAACTCTGAACAAATGAACACTTCTTTACTTAACTCATGAAAAGATGTTAGATTTCGGGGGGGGTTAATGTGCCTCTTTGTGCCAGGACATGTTATATATTCTGTTACAGAAGTTACAGATTTTCTGGAGACAATATATGTTAGTGTAACTCTCGCTTTGTTCATTAACTCACCATCTATGCTGATAAAATTGTTTGGTTTTGCTTCATTCTTTCCTATACAAGGTATAAAAATAAGCCTAAAATGCTTCTAAGCTACATTAGTAACTCATCACTCGGGGCAGCCAAGTGAGGAGATGCTGAGCTTATTGCAATGGAAAGGAAGAAAATTATGACTACTTTTCAACACTTTGCTACTTTTAAATGCCATTAGGCAGAGACTGGTTTCCTTTCTATCATTAGTCTATGCTCCTCTTTACATGCAGTCCTTAAACCCTTGGGAACAGAAATTTTATATTTGTGGAGTTTTGCATATACGCTGTAGTCATTGAAGAGCACAAGAAATACCATAAAGTTCCCATATGCATTTCTACATTTGGAAGATCCCTGAATACGATCTAGTCTTGGAGAAGTTCTTGTTGAGTAATAAGTAACTATATTTTCTGTCTAAAAGCAAAGTATGCTTACAAATTTATTGATTTTTTTAATGGCATGTAGGTATTGCCAGAACTTGTGGTCTGAGAAGACTAAACAACAGAATGATGTGCTGCAGTTAAAAGATTCCTACTGATAATATCTTTATTTGAATCACAAAGTCATTTGTTTCAGTTTTCTTATTTAAAAAGTGTTTTCTGCCCAGCTGTGTTTCAACAATGTTGTAAGCATTTGCACATGTTTATATCTGATCTTTGAAAATGTCCTATGAAAGCTTCTGTTTATAGTAATCACTATAGTAGAACCTAACAGCTCTCCTGAAAAATACAAATTGTGCTCCTTGGCATTGATCCCAATGTATAAACACGTATACATGCGCCCACGCCTGAACCCACACATGTACGTGCATGTCACTTTGCGTTGGCTGTGGCCATTCAGCAGAGGCCAGCTGTAAGTCTAACGATGCATTTCTCTTGGAACTTAGCTGGAGTTCGGCGTTGGAAAAGTGCAGATGAACTTCCTTCATTTACTGAGCTCAGAAGCAACCCATAGCATCACAGTTCATTGTCTGAACACACCAATGTGGAGATTAAATAAAGTAGGTGGCCAGAAAACGTCTGTTAGCTTCAAAGGATGGAATGGTCAAATATTTAAAGCAAATACGCTACTTGAACCGAAGGTGCTTATGGATGAATGCATGGTAAATACTTTTTGGCACTAGCATTATTAAAACCATAATGCAGTTACTGTTTAGACTTTATTAACTTTCTGCAAATAAATAAGTCATTTAGAGTCACATCCCTTAAAGCTTACTTCTTACACTGTTCTGCATATGTCTCTATATGCCAACCTTTTGATATTGAATTCAACGTCTACCCAAAGGTAAAAGCAAGTGCAGTAATACAAGGGTATCTGTACTTGCTGTTTGCATTGAGTGTCATGTATCTGAAGACTCTACTAAGACACTGGAGAGATAAGAACAGAAGTAAGGAGGTTCTCCAGGTAACTTTAGGAAGTCACTCTCAAAATGAAAATTCAGGCTTCGGTAAGAGTTCTTTTGAGGTTATCTAATGTAAAATCTCAGGTTCAAACAGGCTGGAAATTATTTTTTGGACAACTAAATATCTTTAAATTCATTGACTGTGAGTCAATTGTTTGGTTATGTAATAAAATACTGATGACTGGAAATGGACTCCCTTGCTAACTAAAATATTTGTATTTAGGAAAAATTGGAAGAGCTTATTAATTTTCTAATGCTTATTAGATTATTCCACTCACCAAGGTGTGAGCCATTTGGTAAATGTCTTGGTAGAACTCTATGAAATATAGGAACCAAGCACTTTATACTTTCACTATTTTGTAGCTCTACTTTCATTTACAATAATGAAAGAAGTGCGACTCGTTCCATATCGATACAGGGGTGTCAAGTGAGATTTTTCATTTCAAGACAGAAAGTGGTTTTATTGAGGCACTTGGAAGCTGTTATGCTTCCAGCCTTTATTTGCACACGCTCATGAGATGTTCTAGCTTGTGTCATGCAGCTAAGGTATGGCCACTGAAGCCCCTTCTCCCCGCCTCCCAGTCTGTTTGGGACTGGTTTAGTCCCTGAGAAAAATTAAGGCATACAGTGATGGCTATTGAGAATTGCCATTATTTTTCTATGAGATTCCACAAGGTCTGTCACGCTTTCTGTGGGAAACAATGTATTGTACAGATCTGCTGCAGAATCTCACACGTTTCCCTCTCTGCGGGGATTTCACTTTTCAGTGATTTCCACTGTACTCGATGGTTTTTAAGAATGGAGTGGTTGCAAACATCACGGTGCTCCCAGTCTCAGATAATGTTATAACGTTAGTTTATAGTTTTTATGAGGTACCATTTTTTTACTGGGATTTTTAAAGGATTAGAATAATCAAAGTTCATGGCAAAAATGCAGTGCTTGTTCATCACGATTATTCTTCAAGGACAAAGTCATTCAAGTGCCTGTAAAGTTTATAACCTGAGACGTACTGTTCAAATTCGGAGCTGAATTTAGCAAGAGATCTAAGACTCTATAAGAGCCCAGGGCTGCTTGCAAAGTGACGGGCACTCACCTCTGAGCCACGTTGCACTGTGTCTGCATCTGATCCAGCTGGATTCCAGGCTGGGCTCTTCTACAGTTACGTAGGTTTTGCCAGGGGTGCCCATGGTATTACATGGGAGAAATGGCATTTGTTAAATTACACAGTTTCTTTAGGAACTGCCGGGAGAAGAAATGTTTCTGTACACTTCTCCTCCTCCTCTCGCTCTTTAAGCACCATTTCTGTTTGTGTTTGGTAGCTCATCTTTGATACGACTCTAATATTCTGCTTCTGTGTATTGCAGGTTGAAGATGGCAGCTGGCGTAAGACACAGTTCTTTTTTCACACTCAGGACACAAATCAGCTTCCAGTTGTTCAAGTTAACGCTCTTCCTCATCTCAAACCAGGACAGCAGCACTTTGTAGAGAGTGGTTCAGTGTGCTTCCTTTAAGGCTTCTGTCCTGGGTTTGTTTTTTGCATCAACATGGAATTGCTGCATAGATTGAATGAAAAGTAATGATCCATTGCAGGCAAAATTACTAGGGAACTGAAGAATCATTTTAAACAGTGTTGGTTAAAGAACCTCAAGAAGAAAAAGACTTCCTCCTAAGGAGAAATGGAATTGAAAAGAAAAGAAAGAAAGAAAAGACTACAACAATTTTCATAAAGGATTCAAAAAAACCAAAACTGGTTGGTGCTTTCTTGCATAATTTCCTGGAACAGAGTATCTGAACACGGAACTTTTCAGGACCTCTGGGTGTTCTTAGCAATCTCTTTAACAGGACTGCAAAAAAACCATCTGGAGGAAAGCTGGAGACATACAATACTAAGGAGCAATACTGGCTAATGCTCCTAAATGTGCAATAGCTTATATATGAAAAGTGAATTATGCCATAGTACAATACGTCTTCTTTTCTTAAACGTTGTTTTATTATAGTCCTTCGTGGACGCATACATCTTAACAGATGGCACGCTACCTCTTCTGTGTTTCCTGTCCGTGTGGCCGTGGTGCTCTTCATAACACAAGGTGCTCGTGGCTTTACCAGAGATTATTTGAGTCCCTTTTTATCTCTCAGACTGTATGTGCTGGTTACATCAGGATACGTTTCTGTTGTAAAGGTACTTATTTTAAATCGTTGGTCACATACTTCACTACAAAGAAAACGTTATTTATGTGGATTTCCTTTTTAAAATATTTTTGTGTACTGTTGTGGAAATGGTATATGAGACAGCACATTGTATATGATGCATATAGTCAGAACAGTTAGCTTTACAGCCATTGTAAAAAATGTCGTAGGAGAGCTACCTACAGTAGTTTTGAGCTTTAGATTATGTATTTCAGTTAACATTTTGAACGCCGAAGGCATCTTAAGATGCTATATTGTGTATATATTTTGTAACTTGTGGAAAAAAATCTACTGCAGCATGTCTTCTGAATGGCTGCTGTTAAATTATAATCAGCATTTCACCAAAATTCCATTTTTTTGCATTATTAGGTCGTTTCAGTTTTTTTCAAATTAAGCCTAAAATGTTCAGCCATCTTTTTTTTTAATTAATAAAAGAATGATTTTGCCATTAGGAAAAGCACTCTTTATAACAATAGGTCTCTATCTATTATCAATGCAAAGTCTGCTCAGTACACGGCAAGATGATACCAGACTATACCGGGGAGAAGGGGAGCGTTTGAACAACCTGTTTAACTGTCTTGATCCACAGGCAACCATACTTACCAAAGTATAATAAAATAAGCTTCCAAGCTATCTGTTTGTCTTTTACTTTTCTGTTTCGTATTGCATAATTCATTCTTAGCAATGATGAAAATCCTCTAGAAGGGCACTCGTTCGGTGGCAATGCTTCCTTTACCAAGGGGAAACGCACACGCTTTCCGCCATGGAATACCATGAGAGTGACGGCGCTTGCTTTCACAAGGTAACGTATGTGTACATCCCAGTTTACACTTCACATCAAAGCATCGGGTTTGTTCCCTGTGAGAAAACCTGATAGAACTAAAAGACAAAGCAAGAGTACGGAGTGATGATAAAGGTTAGAGAAAATGTTTCACATCTTGCATTTTCGAGACCATTACGGTCTGACAGCATCACTTGTCACTTGCTCTTAATTTGGCTGCGGAGCTGATGTTCTGACACATGGGTTACTTTTTTATAAGAAAGTCATTGTTTAGAAAATGTTCTGCTTCATGTATATTTATATTTGTCTCGCAGCCCTATTTGGGAAATTCTTTATAGCCTTTACTTATGGTTTATATTAGCATGTCTCAAATGATATGTTTTAAAAAACAAATAGCTTGAAGTACTATAAGGCTGCTTAGATGGCAATACCTGCGTTTCTGTAATTGAGGCGAAAGCGCACCCCCCATGCAGGCGGCAGAGTGGACTTGCGCAGCAGGACGCTGACTGCAGTAACGCACCGCATCGCTTGAGTTGGAGGTTGCTGAAACATTTGGCTGAAAGCACCTTGTTTGACTGTATGCGCGTGTATTCAGTGCCGTGCGTGTTTTGGAAAGCCTCTTGTGTCCAGACATCTTTGCTGGAGGCATTGGCAGGAGCTCTCCTGCAATTTTGTCCCACAATATTAACAAGTACTCGTACTCTGCAGTTGATTTTTTTTTTTTTTTTTATGGTTTCTGAGGTGGTGTCTGCCACTTTGTTACCCTGAATTTTAGAGCAAGCCCTGAGCTGGATTATAAGAGTCTTTGTCAGAATCCTTTTATCCCTTTTCATTTTTCACGGTTAAAAATCCATAAAAAGGCACCCGGGAGCGGGGCTTTGAACCAGCCTGAAGCCGGAGGGATGAGGCCTGAAGGCTACGGGATGCTCCCGGCGCGGCAGGGGGCGGGCCCCTTCTCCCCTGCTCCGGGGCGAGGCCGGCTGAGGCCGCCGCCACCCGAGGGCCGCCAGGCGGCGCCACCGCCCAGGAAAGGCCGGCCGGGCCCCCCCGGCCGGGCGGCGGCCAGGCGGAGCGGGAAGGCCCCCCCCGGGCGGGCGGGCGGAAGATGTCCCTGCAGAGGTAGGGGCGAGGGCAGGGTGCGGGGCCGCACCCGGGAGCGCCTCCCGCGGGCTCCGCGGGCCCTTCTCCCTCTCTCCCCGGCGTGTCTGGAGGGGAGCGGCCCGCCGCGGCGGCGCTGCCGGGCCGGAACCGGGCGGTTTCCCCGTGAGGAAGGGGGCTGTTCCCGGGCCGCGGGGCGAGGTTTGTCCCCGGTGGCGGCGTCTGCTTTCGCGTGTGGATTGGGGCTGCAGGCAGAAGACGCGTGGCAAAGCGATCTCCTGCCACCGCGGCCCCGCTACTGCCGTGCGCCGGGCACTGCGGAGATGGGCGGGGGCGCGGGAGAAAGGAATCCTTGCTCAGGAGCGCGTCCCGCTTCTGCTCCGCGGCGCATGAAGCGCTGGCGTGGTGTTCCCGCGGGGCAGAGCCACCTTCTCGCCAAGCGCTGGTGTTGAGGTGTTCCCATGGTACAGAGCCACCTTCTCGCCAGGCACTGGTGTGGTGTTCCCGCAGGGCAGAGCCACCTTCTCGCCAGGCACTGGTGTGGTGTTCCCGCGGGGCAGAGCCACCTTCTCGCCAGGCACTGGTGTGGTGTTCCCTGGTACAGAGCCACCTTCTCGCCAGGCACTGGTGTGGTGTTCCCTGGTGCGGAGCCACCTTCTCGCCAAGCGCGTTCCCATGGTGCAGAGCCACCTTCCTGCCAGGCACTGGTGCTGTGTTCCTGTGGTGCGGAGCCACCTTCTCGCCAGGCACTGGTGTGGTTTTCCCATGGTGTGGTGCCACCTTCTTGCCAAGCGCTGGCGTGGTGTTCCCGCGGTACGGAGCCACCTTCTCGCCGGCGAGCGCGTGGTGGGGGAGAGGAGGAGCCGTGCTTTGAGGCTCACGTGTTCCTTTGGTCGTTGAAGGTGGTGGGTTTGTGCCAGTCTTGAGAACTTTACTGATGGCGTCTGTGCGTGGGGGGGTATTTCCCTTCCCCATTTGTCAGAATTAAATTAAATGAAAAGCGACGATTGTTTCACTTAATATATCAAGAACTTTCTCCAAAGAATAGGGGAAACGTCTATTCTAATAGACTAGTTGAAAAGCAGAACGTTCTATTTGTAGAGGAATTTTTTTTTAATGAGATATTATTTGTTAGCTATGTTCATAAAGCTTACACGTTGCGCCTGAGATGTTCCCTGACTTTGGGGTTTGCACTGCTAATGGCCAGAAGTTCTGCTGACTATATCGTCATTTTTTTTTCTGTTTCACTGAAAAAAAATGGATGCCGTGTTAAGGTTTTAGTGTATATCCTTGACATTTAGTTTCCAACTGCCTAAAACTGGACGCATTCTAAACCAGCAAGGTACGATGTACACTACAGGTGACGTAAACGGAGAAAAGCACTGATACAACCAGGCCACAAAGCATAAACTGCTACGGCCTTGCTGTGCTTCCAACTCTGCAGTTAGCATGGTGGGTTTTTTCTTCTTTTCAAGCTCTGTGTTTTAATACAGGTAAAACTCCTATATGCATTTGGAGATATTCCCCACAGCTTGTGTTGTTTTGTCTGCCACCTTACCTGATCCAGGGTATCCGTGTTTTCTCTTTCTTCTTTCAAGGTTCAGATAACTTTTCCTGAAAATGCCGACTGAGGGCATGGTGCCTGGTTGTTGAGCAGGCACCTTCCCAGGCCAGTCAGGCACAAATATGCTGCTTTATTAAGAGGTAATTTTTACTTCTTTCAGATGTGAAACATGCAGCAAAGAGGAAGCTAAGTACAGATGTCCACGGTGCATGAAATATTCGTGCAGGTATCTGTTATCTGAATTAAATTGGTTTGGGTTTGGTTTTTCCCCCCTCTTGCTGAACGTGGCACGTTAATATTTTTTCTTTTTGTCATTTCAGTCTGTTGTGTGTAAAGAAGCATAAGCTTGCACTGAGCTGTAATGGAGTAAGGGATAAAACAGCGTTTGTCTCTGTAAATGAATTTACTGACTTGAACCTTTTGAGTGGTAAGAATAAGCCTTGTGCTTTTAAAAATTCGTTAGTTTTACTAGGTGAGCACTATATTTTTCTGTGTTCTTTTTTTACCTTCAGATTATCGTTTCCTGGAAGATGTAGGAAGGACAGCTGATGCTGCTGCTCGGCATCCTATTGTGCATAGTCCACCAACAAAAAAACTGGTAAGTTTTGAATTATAAACTTGGTTTGTTGGAATTAGGGTCGACTACCTTTGAATTCCCACTGAGGCAGCCCCAATCCAGATTTCAGAGCTGTCGTGGTTCAGTAAAGAATAAATCTAAGCAACAGTGAAGTAAAAGCCAGTCTTCTAAGGGTGAGCGGGGGGGGTGATTTTTCCTGAAACTCCTTCAATTCCAGTAAAGCATTAGTGAGATCACACAAATGTATGGCATTTCTGAAAGTCCTATGATGATAAACTGTGAAGACCAAGATCAAGAAGGGGGGAGAAAACCCAAAACAGAAAAACAAATCAGCTGCAAAACACTTTGACTCATTGATAACTCACCGTAAGGCATCGGGACCATCGTTTTTTCCAGTCTTGTGAAGATATCTTTAAATGTAGCACTAAACTCAGTTGGAGAGAACTCATGTTGATAACAAAGTAAATTCAGAAGAGTCCAGCTTTCTCTCGGGCTGAAGTCATGCTCTGTGTGTGGACTTATCACCGTGGTGCCTTGAAAATGTGTGCTGAAGATGGTGAGATGCTACCTAGGTAGCAGGTTTTAGGGTGTGGTACTAGGCGTCTTTACAGGATGATATCCTTAGTGCTACCTTCAAATGGGAAGTTGTCAGAGCAGCCAAGATGGTGCTTGTGCATCCCTTCTCCTGAGGGTTGTAGCTCAAAAAACAGCTCCGTGGGTGGTATTACACCGGCAGTGGCTGGCTGTGGCTTTCACGGTACGTTAAAGAACTTCTTCTGTAAAGAGATTATTGGCACATTGGGTTTTAACCATGGAAAAACTTCACCTGAAAATGTTTCAGGTAGTTGCTAGGCTTACTTTAACTTCTTAATTCATGCTGGGTTTTTTTAAAAGTCAGAGAAAGTACTTCATTAAATGTGGCCTCTTCTACAATTTTTCCCTAATGTCTGTCAGCATTACTCTTTTATTGTTTAACTTTAAAGTTTTGAATATATTATTCAGATTTTTAATTTTTTTTTATTTTTTACTAGTTATATTGCTTGAGAAACAAAGCTCGAAGGTGTAATATTGACCTGAGAACTCTGCCCGTTGGATTTACAAAAAGAAGAGAAAATTCAACCACCTTCAACTACATGTGAGTCTTCATTTGGTTGCGGTCAGCAATACTTTGTTTTCACTGAACGCACAGTGATGTGAATCTGAATTCATACCGATATGCCTGCTTTTCAAATCTGCTAGGTGCATGATTTTTTTACAAAAGCTATCTAGATTTAATATCTCATGCTGCAGGTTTTCATTTTTTGGGCTCTTTGAGCTCAGTTTAACAGCTTGTGCAATTCCTGCTTTGTTTTGAAAAACACCAACATTGAATAACTGGAGGAAGAATCAGTGCCACTGTGTTCTTCCATCTTTTAATTAACATTGAGTTTTGTTGCTGGAAAAAGAAAACACTTCTTTAAAGGTTTATGATAGAAGACTGACGTAGAATGATTGCAAAAATCCCTGTCTTTGAAAAGGCTGACTTTAAGTCTGAGGAGGTGCTTCCAGTACAGTTATCTCTGTCACATGCCGCAGTAGGTGTTGCTGTGCTGGAGGATGTGGGTGCTCGATGCAGCACAGCTTAGAGAGATGAGTGCAGACAGGTAAGAATTCAGGAAAAAGGCTAAGAAGAGTTTAAGTGTTCTTCCCTTTATCCGCTCTGTGGGTTTTCTCTGATATCCAGAGTTTGTATTTTAAAGTATTTTCATAGAAAAAAAAAATTTAAAAAAAAATTACAAAGTATTTCATTATGGCGGGAAACGGGTCTAGAGTTCAGCTCGATGATCTACTGGGAGCAAGTACAAACGCCTTCTGAGCTTCTCACAGTAATCAGCTGTGCCAGCTACCCCTGATGGCTCCTCCGCTTGTTTTCTTAGTAGTCGTAGTTTTGGGGGCAAGTCCTGGTTTTGGGATGTGTGTTTCCCTCTCTTCTCTCCGCTGTGTCTGGTGGGGAGAGGTGCGGGTGGCTGAGGCCTGACCAGCCACCAGGCGTCTCTCTCTGACAAAGTAATAACCAACCTGAAAAACTGCCCAACAGACTTGCCCATATCATTTCTTCTGTTCTGGGGCAAAGCAGAGTGGTTTGGTTTTGCAGATACCTTAACTTTTAGCAGAACGTGAGGCATAAAGTAGATGTAGAAGTGTAAGCTCTTAAAGTTACTCATTTTACCAGTTCTGCTGGAGAAAACACCGGGTGGATCAATGGAAAGAAAGGAAATCTGGGGCATTTTCTCCTTCCTCTACCCTAGATTTCTATATCGCTGAGGCCCTCCCCTCAGAACAGACCAGGGAAAGCCCCAGACCTTGCAGGTGTTAAGTCACGGGGGCAGAGGCTGTCTGCCTCTGCGCTGACTTTCTTGTCCTTGGCCACAAACTTTACCTTTTACAAATACCTTGTACTAGTCTCATGCTGTTGAAGTGTCTTAGGCTTAGAGCCGAGTTTAACTTTCCTGGGGAATTTTCCTCAATGTCGTGGATAAAACAACGTAAACACTCTTAGGAGTACAGGATAAGGGTCTTTGAGAGCCAGAGGAAGCCCCGGGATGCTGGGATCAGTGGCTAAGAGAAGGGCAGAAGAACAGAAAAGGCACGGCTGCAGGGAGGTTTGACACCATTGAGGAGATCCTGGGTGCGGTACGGTGCTACGCTGACAGAAATCTGCCTTCATGTACCATACTTTTCAGTTCTTTTTCTCTAGAAAGCCTTTTTGGGTACATACTGAAGTGTAGCTTTGAGTACATTATGCTTTCACGCGTGTCATGTTTTTGTGTTGTTTAACAGCAGCAGATTTAAAAACGAAGAGGATAGGGCAAGGAGGGTGATTTATTGGCAGATAGGCAGGGAAGTATTTCACAGGCTGGCTGGGAGAATGCCTTACTGGTTTTTGTCAGTCATAAAGTCCTGGGGTATTTTTTTGTTGTTGTTGTTTTGGGATGCTAGCCTTTCTGTGACTTTCACATCCCATCAGAAAGAACATGCTAATGTTCTCGGTTCTTAAGAGGGTAGGAAGTAACCACCTCTTTCCTGCAAATGCTGTCCAAGCATATGGAGTATGCTCAGTGAGCAAAGATAGGATGTTTCCTCTCTTTTGCTGCTACTGTTATTCACGCAGCAGTGGGCTGTTTGAATTCAGTGGTGCAGGTTAAAAATTAACCTGTGGTTTTGTTCTTTCTTGTTTTCAATTGGCATGTTTTACTTACTCTCCTTACAAGTGTTCCTGAGGGATCAAACCTCAGGTTTGATCGAACCAGTGAGTATCAACCGTTTAACACTTACCCCTTGTGACTTCATGACACGCGTGACGTTTTGTTGAATATTACATTCAAATGGGGTAAAGCTGTGGAAGTAGTTGCTTTATGTAAGCTTCACACCTGACAGTGGTCAGGGTCTGGTGTGTCCACTCTTCTGTAGATCTGAACCCCTTCTTGTGCTGTTTGTCAGTCGAGATTTGTAGAGGGGTTGCTCCAGAGGATGGAGGTTGGAAGCTGCTCTACATGTGTGTGTGGAAAGCTGAGGACGGTCTTCTCTGATGTCCTCTTCGTGCTGTCCATGTGAGCCAAGCTGTTAGGCTGTACAAGGCAGGAATCCGAGTAATCCAAAACTAGGAAGTACAAGATGTGTTCCTGTGTCATCCCCTGCCCCTGCCAGCTCTGGAGGACAGAGCAGCGGTTGTTTGGATGTGTTAACCAGACTCTTCATTTCCTGGTTTCCATTAGTTTGTTTGCTAAATTCGGTGCTGTGAAAGCATACAAGCCAATGCTGGGCAACACATGGATTAGACTAACTTGTAATATTGGATATCCTGATAATGAAGGGTCATTAGAAGGTAAAGAGTCTGAGTCTGGTTTGTGAACTCATGGGACATCTGACTTAGAGATGGTTTAGGACGCCTTATTTGCAAATTATTTTTAATGTGCTGCTTCACCCTGCCTTTCCTGTGGGGCCCTTGTTTCCCAACAGAAGTGATAGTTTCCCTTCTGGACACATGCTGCCGTGGAGTTGGGGTGGGCTGCTGGGAGAGGGAGCCTTTGGGAAAGGGGTGGAGAGTGTGACCAGGTTGAGAAGAGGGCTGGCCCCAGCCAGCAGGGCAAACTGGAAGAGGGGAGGGAGCTTGAGCTCCAGGGCTCCTGGTTCCCTGGTGGGAGATGATGGCAGCCACGAGGAGCTGAAATGGGGCAGCGCAGCTCCCTCAGCTCTGCAGCCTGTGCTGCCCTGCTCCAGCCCTCCCTGCTGCTTGCACTGTCATTGGCATCTCCTCCCTGCCAAAATCCTTCTTACCTCTCCTCCCCGCTGAGAGGGGACAGAGGGCTACAAGTCTCCTCCCGTGGTGGAAGGCACGCCTGCGGCTTGGGAGCATTTGATCAGATGATAGATGTGGGAGAAGAAGGAATCTTTTTCATTATTTCTCTTTGATTTAATTCTGAGAACAAATATAGTGTGGGGATTTGGGATTAGCATCAGTTAAGTGATCGTTAGTGTTACAGAAGCTACTTTGAGGTACACCTGAAAGCCCTAAAATGTCAACTCTAATCCTTAGCTAGGTAGGGATAATTAAGATTAATTGTTTGAAGTGTTTCTGATCTTGAGAATTTACCAAGGAGTTATTTGAGCTGGGGTTTGGGCTAATATTACATTGTGTGAGCTGTTAAACTTGAATTTAGTTGTTACTTAGTACATAGTTTTGCTTGCTTTCTAGGACCCACCAAAGTAAGTTCCCTGGCAAAGGAATGCTACTCTGGAGTGATCAGAGAGCAGGATGTTTATGCATTTTAGTAAATCACTAGCTTTTCACAATATCCCCATGTGAAAATGAGTACTGACTGACTTCTGTACCTGAGATGGTTTTTTGGTTTTTTTTTAAATTTTTTAGCAACTGAATCGTTTTATTCTCACAGTGAATCTGATGGTAATTTTGTTTATTTGCAGAAGTTAAAGAGGACAATAGTTCTATTTTTTAAAGGTTATTACAGTTTGGGTTACTCGGCCTTGACAGCATCCCTTTGATTTACACAGGACTTTCAGTTCAAGCCTGGCATGTTTGATTATTGCAACACACATGGTTAGTAATGTCTCCTGCTGTTGGAAGGCCCCTTGATAGAAGACCATATGTGTTACAAAGGAAGTGCACTTCAGTTCCTTCATTGATTGCCGTGCTGTTTACCGTAACTCGGGAACATACGAACTTTCAGTAGAAATATTTCAGTTCTACTGTTTATACATCAAATCCAGGAATTAGTTTGATGAAGTTTCAAGGAAACAGAGACATTCTCTTTTGTGTGTTGTTGTTAGAAGTGCAACAAAGTCAATTTGGCGCTAGGAACACAAGCGTTTGGGGGGCAGGGAAGATGAAATCATCACACTTCTGCATGTTCTCATATTTTAATTTTTTTTTCTTTAGTCCGCAAGAGATTCTGGTCACTCACTTTGGCTGAATCTTCATTGCTTAAAAAGGTTGGAAAAGGCATTATTATCCAAAGATGTAGGTCCTGAATGCCCAGTATTTCAATTAAACTTCAGTGCTTTAGGTGAGAGTACTGGGTATTGTCAAATTAAAGGATAACTCGTCCTTCATTAAACTTCTTTATGTCCTTTTCATCTATCAATTAAAAATAACATAGGAAATACTACAGTATTTGCACTTTTATGTAAGATGTCCTATATACTATTTTTAAAACATTTAAGGGTTATTAGTTGCTAAATAGAAACAAAATCATCAGTGAATCACTGACAGGCTGGCAGTGAAGTACTTATGCAGAGCCAGAAATTGCAGTTGGTATCTTAAGATGTGATGAATTTGGATTTTTTTGTTGAGAGAGAGAGATATATATACACACAAACATTTAAAAGGTTTTTATATACATAAAACCTTCTACCACAATCTAGGTAAAATTGACTGTTCAGAGGAAACCTAGGTAAGAAAGTTAAGTTTTATGAGATATTTCATAAATGTTTTAAGAAATATGTAAACATTGGGCCCTTCTAAAAAGGCACTTAACTGGTATGTCCAAGTCCCAGAATCCTTTGTAGATCTGTCCTTTAACTGCCAGCAGCTGTACTGCCCGCACCCGCAGTACTTGGAGCACCTTCCTAGGTACTGCATTAACTATAAAAGACTGAGAATTTTTGCGGTTGTCCTGAGAGCTAGCTGAAAGTAACAGCCACTTTGTATATACTGCTGCTGTCTTTGTAACATCAGAAATAAAAATGCTTTCGATTGTTGCTGTGAAAAATTTAAAAATCATTTACATGTAGTTCTGTGAAAACTACAGCTGATTATAGAAAATAACTTTTTTGAAGTTTTAGGAGAAATGAAAGGGAGAGAGTTACTTTGCTTTAGAACAGCAATTGCAAAACAGCCTGTGCAATTCTGAACGGAATTTGCAGCTTCGTCTCACGCAGGGGAAGAGGTGCTTGGCTCCTCTTTTTCCTTCTGATCAGTTTCCATGCTTCTAAAGTAGCCAAAATAGGATGTGAAGCCAAGCAATGTAGGGATGGGCTATGATGCTGCTTTTACTGACATCAAGGATGTACTTGTGCCTCATCCAGATCTCTGCCATTTGGTAGTTTTATAGTCAGTGCCCTGGTATTCAAGAAAACTGGAGTGGCGTTCCATGGCAGCCAAGCGGTGTGGAACACTTCATGCAGTGAGCTGTTACTCAACTGCAGATGACCTACTCAATTAAGCATTTTAATTTAGAAAATGAACATAGTACATGTCAGTTGTATTTGAAGGAAATACTACCCCAGTGAGCCATAATGGAAAATGAAGTCAGTGAGATCTGGAGCCAGGATATCTAATTTTAATCAGAACTTGTTGTGAAGCAGCTTTGATAGCATCTACAGTTGACATCCAGATCTCTAACTGGGCAGAGATCAGTGATGGCAAGGGATGCTTCACTGTAATAACAGGCACCCAGCAGGTTGTTTTTCAGAACTTCATCATACAGCAAAGTGTATGAGGCTATTCCAATTCTAAGTTGCTTTTTTCCTTGCCTCCTTCTACACAATTCTTAATCTATCTTGCTTCTTTCTGCTTGCCACTTACTTTCAGGCAAGAGTACTTTGGACAGAGATGAAGTAATTAACTGCAGTTTTGGTATTAGCATGCTGAAAAAAAAAAAAAAAATCAACATTCCCGTTTTTTCCAAAGTGAAACTTTTCGTCAAGGAACGATCTTTTTAACATCAGTGTTCAGGCTCCCTAATTCATTGCTCTTTCCGTGCGCTATTCCATAGACTAGATTGTGCCTGGAAGGGGGAGGGAGGACGAAAGTCTGAAAAGATCCCTCTTAAGCTGATTATACAGCTGCGACGATGAGCAGAGTCTGCCTCAGTGAGCCCACAGGGAACTGGTCTTGCATGTGAAATCAGAATGTGCTGTGTGATGACCGTTACTGTAGACACATAAGGAGTATTGCTAACCACAGGTAGCAGACAGCGCGAAGCACTTCTGGAACATTTCTTTTCTAAGTGCCTGTGTTAGAGACAGCCCTCTAAGCCACACAACGTGTTTCTGCAAGCTGTGTCGTGGTTTCTCTGTTCCCACTTGGAAGAGGAAGATCTGCTTCTTGATGTGAAAGTTTGACAGAAAGAAAGTCCATATCACAGGAAGGGCTGATCACTTCGAGTAGATAAACATGGCTTGTTTGAAAAAAATTGTGGAAGATGATTACTTAAATGAAAAAATGCTAGAAAGCCTCATTTTAGTTGGTAATACATAACAAAAACGTCATCTGAACAGTCCCTGTAAGTATTATATATAATAAATGTGCCCATTGTTAGTGTTTCCTGCAGCAAATGATGGTGACCCTATTTCTATGCCTAAAGATTACCAGCTTTTACTAAAGTATCCCTTGAAGGTGCTTTGAATTAATACCATGCCATGTTAAATGTCAGATACTAACATGTCTGAGAGAGGAATCACAAGCTTGTTAATCACAAGTCAGTTGAACTGGTTCCTATTGATATTCCAGTTTGTTCTATGCGTGCAGTAGCATTGATGCTTCCTTCAGCTGTCAAGATGAAGCATTGCAAAACCTTCTTTCACTCATCTTGCAAAAATCTTCCCAAAATTTCACTCACTGATTTTGAGTCATTTCAAAAGCTTTTCAGTTTGGTAATTTAAGACAGGATCATACCAATATGCAAAATAGCACAAAATGCATGAGGCAAGATACTGTGTCAGCTTCTGGTTATATATGCTATGTATTGAGTAATGTTTTCTGTGTTATCCTCCAGCTCTGGTCATACAATCTTCTTGCCTCTTTCAGACCTGATGTTTCTAATTATTAGTTCTTTGGAGCTAGGGTTCTTGCTTGCTCTTTTTTATTTTTTTTTGGTAAACACTACCACTTCTGATTTTACTTATACTACAGGAAGTATAGGTCTGCTTAAAAGCTCAGTTTTTTCCTAGGAATAACTAGGTAAGGAAATGATTATTTATTTGATAAGAGCACTTTATAAAAATAAAAGTGCTTGCTTGTAAAAATTGGTATCAGAGTTAATTGAGCTTAGCAGCTCACTTGTTTAGTGTTTTGCTGCTGGATGTTGCATACGCTTGCCTCTGCAGCCAGCTAGAACCTGCTGGATAATGTTTCATCTGTGTGATAAACAACTTAAACAACATGTTGGAACAACACTGTGTTTACTTTTAATTGTAGTACCAGAATCTTTGCATAACTGATGGTGATTATCCTGGATATAATGATTCATAGGTCTTAAGTAGTGTTAAAAAAAAAAGTAGAAAAAAAAAAAGGGGGGGGAGGTATGCTTCACATAGATGTCTGGCCTCTGATTTCTAAATGGTAGTAGTTCCTTCCTTCCTCTTCCAAATCTTTACTGTTTGTCATGAGTGTAAAATTCTGAACCAGAGCAAAAGGCCATGCACCTACCTTTTAGACTGTGCTTTCTCTTAGGAAATTTCTTTTAGAATAATATGGTTACACTCACCATACCAAACGGGAGAATTTGGAGATGAAATGAGAGGGGGGAAATGCTTTGTGTTAAGTCAGTATTAACTTCAGCTGCATATCTGAACATGAGTAAAAAGGCAAAAAGACATTTCTTAATCTAGCAAAGTGTCTTCTAGGTAATACTGCCTTTCTTAAGATGATACTGCAGTGGAACCTTGCTTCGGTAGCTTCTATTCTTGGGTATTAATTATGGTAGTTGGAAAGGGAAGATGGGTCTTAAAACTAACAGACTGGAGAAGGGAACATGACATCAATTTTGGTCTCTACCAAAGGCTTCCTGATCTTTCTGTGAAACATTTATTCTTTCTAACATCTGTTATCCCAGTTATGCCAAAATGCAGCTTCCCTCCCTGCCCATGACACGTTTTCTATTTGGGCAATTGCTGCTGGTGGAAAGTCAAGTCCCCTATTTCATGTAGAACCTGGCCTCAGCTGGGACCTCTGGCTATTACAGTCGCACAGGTTTGGCGATCTGTCCTGGAGGATAGGCCAAAAAGCATTTTCCTTTTCTAAATTAAAGAGCAGCTATACATATAGGTGGTCAGCTGGAAGATACTTCAGCTGTATTTTTAAAGTATTTTTTAAAAATGTGACATGTTGATCGGTTAATTGGTGGTATCTTACCTGTATTTGTAAGGAACAGATTTTTAACCCATGAGGACTTGAAATTCAGCAGGATCTGAAAACATCTTTCAAAGGGCCTCTCAGCTTCTCTGCATGCCCCTTTCACTCTTTGAAAATGCCATTCGAAATCTTGACTATATATTTTCTTCTGCACCCATGCCATAGGCTACCGAGCTTTGTCGTAGAAAAAACAAGTAGTGTTTACCAGCTAACATTAAGAATATGCGTTTTCTTTTTCTTTTCAGGGAGAAAAAGTTCTACTGGCATTTGAAGCTCGTATTTGCTCACTGTCATGCTGAATACACTTTAAAAGGGTACAGAGCTTGAAAAACAGGTTTTTATAAAGTTTAAATTAGTCTGCTGAAATTGATCTGCAAAATATTTTGATCAGTTCTTATCTATTTCTTATTATACAAGGTAAACCCAAATACTATTTTTAGTCTTAATTAAAAGGGCATTTAAATTGAAAAAAAAATACTTAAAAGTTCTGTAGTCCTTTCCTCTTTGAAAGCTAGTGGGCTTTTCAAGTCAGGCAAAATGTTTGATTGCTAGTCCTTTTCTCCGTGTAAACAGAGCAGCCTGTATATTCGTGATAGCGATATCGCATACACCTAACATACTCTGTTCTCATGGAGCAGACATTCGGCAAGATTTGCCATCCCTCCTCGCCTGCACACTGGAGCTGACCTTCACATAGGATGAAATGGTTGCATTGTTTGCTTTGTAGGAAATCCCACAAGCACATTTGCAAAGGCCGAAAAATAAGCTTTTGTTGACAAATCTTTCTCCTTTTTTCCTAGCCTGAAGGGGGATGAGAAGTATGCCCTTGTCTACTTCTAGGGCTGAAGGAATGGCATGTTTCTGCTGCAGGGTTAGAAACTAGAGATATGCATCTGTTTACTCCTTGTTGATGCTAGTGAAGTCCCAGTGTTGAAACTGAGATAAAGCTGTCAATTATCTATGCTGTATCGATACACATTTATGATCCTCCCCATACTGCTCAGTTGTGCCACTATAGCATGTAAATATACAGCTTCTTCCAAATGACTCAGGTAATAGATTTTTGTGTACGTGATGAACCATGCCTTATGTATTTGATTTTTATCTTTGGTGAAAGGGTGCCTGACGATAAAACACTCGCTGATATCCTTAAGCCCTACATTGATCCAGTGGAGTCAGATCCTGTAGTTTGTCAAAGGTGTGTATTGAATAACTTTTCTGCCTAGTTCATCTAATGCACTAATAAAAGAAGGCAATGATTCCAGATAAATGGCTTTAAACTAGCTACACTTTCAGCATGCAGAGCTGAGTTCCCAGTCAGCAATACATCTTTAATTCTTGTGATGAAAACCATCCTGACATTCACCAACCAGCTAACCCTGGAGTATAGCCACCAAATTTAAACAAGGAAAAGATTAAGAAATTGACTCGTGGCATAAAGATCAAATAAAGCAACTGTAATTCTAAAAAATGTAACCATAATTAACCTCAGTGAGGGTGACAGTGAACCTTGCCTTTGGAGTAATTAGAAAAACATACTAGTAATTATAGCCCTCATTTATAGGAAATGCTTAGTATGTGGCGTATTATTTTTATGAACTGGCTGTTGACATGTGAAAGATAACCATCTCTTATGGATGATATATTCTTTTATGGACGATATTCTCTCTATTGCATGTTCTTTTTTTTTTTTCCAGACTGAAAATCTATACAGTGTCTCCTCGGTCAGATGTACAAATTTTAATGAAAATAGAAAACAGGAAGCGAAATTCTGTCAGGTAAGGTGGTTCTTCAGTTTGTGTGCTTAGTAATTAAAAATAGGACCAAAAAAAAAGTTCCTTAGTCTTTTATATTACACATGGAGATTACATAATCTCATGGATTAAACTTCAGTAATTACCAGCCATCTTAAAAATGATTCAGCAAAAATGTTATTTCTTTGTCTTGTACTATGTCAGCACTGAAATTGTGCAATTACTGAGTAGTAAGTTCAGCTGACTCATACTTGGACAATTCATGAAGCTCGGGCACTCACAGCTCCATTGGTGGAATAGCGAGTGTACCTGAGCTGCTTCAGCAACAGTCTACACAAACACAACAATGTCTGCAGCAAAGAGAGGTTTGTGTTAAAATGCTAAAACACTGTATTGACCAGCAGAAATTTAGACATCCATTTCCTATGGATCCCATTCCTCTACGGATACGTTAACGTCCCTGAGAGAGCTGAAGTGAGAGTTGAGAGCTGTCTTTTTAAATCACTGCAGCAAAAATTATGTGCTTATCAGCATCCAGTCACTGCATTTGAAATAACACATTTTTCTCAAAGTTACTAGCTCATCACTCTTCATGTTGCCATATTTCTGGGTGTGGGCTTTTAAGTCTTCAGAATTCAGACTTGTACAGAATTGTTTTCTTTGTTTCCAGAACAGACAATAATCGTGAACTTCAAAATTAAACTTTAAAGAAATAATTTTTGTTGGTATAAATACCATTTTGAACACTCCACCCTGTTGTCATTGTTACTGAAAAGGATATGTACCAGCTCAGTATCATAGCTTATTGTGGTTGACCAGTGATTCCTAGTTAGGGTTTTTAAAGTACATTCTTTTCTTCAAATGTAACAAATGTAAATAACATGCTTCCCTGAAGCATGGTATATTATTTCTAAGGGGGAAAAAAGGTATATTAAAAAAAACTCTAGTTGTAACTGAGCTTCCTGTTTGTACTGTATTTTTTCCCAGTTAAGTTCTATTCAAAAATGTGTAATGTACTTTGAAATTCAAGCCCCAAGCTCTTCATGGTTTTGATTTT
Source organism: Gorsachius magnificus (assembly GCA_034008185.1). Taxonomy (NCBI): domain Eukaryota; kingdom Metazoa; phylum Chordata; class Aves; order Pelecaniformes; family Ardeidae; genus Gorsachius; species Gorsachius magnificus. Next base: position 73,032,516 of record CM067085.1, on the reverse strand, counting down.
CTTTTTTTCACTTTCCCCTCCTTGCAATTGTTATTTGAAACATAGTTGTAACATTTGCCATCAGAGTTGTCAGCTAGAAACCTGTTGGTTTTAAGTGAAATGTCTGGACTGATTTCCATTTAATTCAAGAATAGCCAAGTGCTGGGTGTTTATGGGGGAAAATTTAGAAATGCTGGTGGTGTTCATCGCAGAAGCACCCAGGCAGATGTAGTTTTCTCAGTTGTCTGTCTGCCTTTCTACTGTATTTCCCAGTGCTCCGTGAAGGGCCATTCAGCACAGCGCCTTAGCTGTACAGGTTGTATGTGCTATTGCACCCACGTGAAGAAGCCCTTCTAGAACTCAGCCCCAGGAAACAAGATCAGAAACAATTCCCCATTTTTTTTAAATACTTTTAACGGACTCTTCTGCTCATCTGTTAATAGTGGTACTCAGGACAGGTTCCCAGAGCATGAACAACCTCTGTCCCTTTCTCAAGTAATTGACTCAACTTAATGTGTCAAAAACTGAAAATGCATTCAGTATGTTACTGTTGTACATCTTGCAGTATGTAATTGGAAAAGCAGTATTCAAGCAATGATATTGAATGTTCTTTTGTATTTTAAAAATATAGTAATTTATACACAGGTGGGTTTTCCCCTGGTATTTTAGCGCTTAGTTTTTCATATTTCTTAGAAAGGAAGAAAAAAATGGCTTTTGTAATAGCAAGTAAAGTCCACCTTTTAATCTTTTTAAGTAGGCTATGTGAGTTGCGTAGAAGGCTTGGGAAAGAAACCAATTTAATATCAAAGAGGACCATCTCTTGTGCTCATCAATTTCTTCTGTTACTTAACCATTTTCCTCTTCTGAAGTCTGTATAATGCTTCCTTAGCTCCCAGATTTGTTGAGAGAGAATTCTTTTTCATGAAACTTTTTAGAAGAATCTCAGGAGTTGTGCTACACTTAAATATCCTGAAGTTTGAGCCTTGTCTGTATTCCCAGAATCAGGTATGTTGGTTGGTATTAAAGTCACGGTAATTAGTATTTATCCCACTTACAGAATGTAAACTTTAAAAAGAACTGTAGAAAGTTAAACTAGAAAAGTTTTTTGGCTTGAGGAATGCAACTCCTCACTTGGAAATTATGTGAATCTTTTCATATAAGCTGGTGGAGTAGGCCCAGCTGTGGCAGTGCAGACAGGTCAAGGAAGCAGCGCATTGAAAGAAAATTCCACTTCTGAAAGGCAAGAACAAAGTTTGTTTGAAATGATGGGACTGCTATGTCAGCAGAAAAGCATCTTCTGTCGACATAAGCTGTGTCTCTGCCAGCAGGCGCTCTCAGTGTGGTTATGCCAGCGTAGTTGTTGTGACAAAGGCTCTGTGAGGGAATTTAAATTTTTACTGTAGTTGCATTACAATTAAGCAAGAAAGAGAGCTTATTTTGATTTCTTCTCCTTTTGACTCCTCCTCCCCCCCACCCCCTGTTAAATTAATTTGAGGCTTGCAGTTCTCCTTCTATAAAGCAATACCTGGAACTGCAGTGGAAGTACTTTGCGATTGAAATGGGACCAGCTTGCTGCATAGTGGTGTTCAGCGTGGAACAAAATCTGAGTCCAGACAGAGCGCTCTCACGTTTCTTTATCCACATTTCTCTAACAGTGGGGAGCTGTTAACTGCTGGTTTGCGTAGCCCTGAGTGCCACTGAAGGCTCAGCATAGTTTCTCATCCTGTGCCACCTCATTCTGCATGGTTTTAGGCGTATGTTCCTGTATGGCAAAGTCGTCTTCCGTCACTCTGTGGGCAGACCAGAGCAGTAGGATTGGTGTAGTCTGCTAATGCATGCAAGCCTACATGAAATGTTATCCAAAACTTCCCCTGTGACCACCAGAAAAATTCCTTCTCCTCAAGCACTAGATAATAGAAAGGCTGTAAGTATACGTTGTTGAATCGGATGTTGGTTTTAGGCTTAGCAGAACCTTTTGAAAAGAATACTTTTCATACTTACAATTACGTATTGTTGAGGAAGCGCGATGGTGTTTCAGAGAACATCCAAGCAGAATTATTACGGGTTATAAAATCTTAGTCTTCTAGTTTTAAGATAAGTATGTTACAGAAGGATTTTAGTATTTCCTGCAATTGTTTATGAAACAGGAGTTTGTGGTTTAGTCTTGGCTGTTTTCTGTGTTTCACAGTAAATGGCCCTTTTAGTTTGAAGGTCCTTTGCAGAATGCTTTAAATTTTTTGGGTTTTCTTTTTTTTTTTGTCTTCTCCAGAAATATAAATTAGCCATGTAGTACAGATTTCTGCTTCCTCACAGGAGTTTTGCAGAACTTCAGAAAGCAACTGGATAAATCCACTGGTGTGCAGAAGTCGTGGATAGCTGCCGAACAACATGGCACTTGCTTTCTTCTTGCTAGGTGCCTTTTATCATCAGTGGTGACAGTTCCTCGAGAACTTTGTGATAAGTTCTTATTTCTGACTCCTCTAAAACCAGCTTGTAAGAATTGCCTTCAGTATGAATTGGTAGCACTCCACAGTTACTTAGAGTAACCTAAAGCATAATCTCTCCTCGTGTCCTCTTCTCCCTACCTGTCGCCTAACACTCTGTAGCAGTTACACCACTTGATAGTCTTCTTATTAACTGCACTTAATTTATAAGGAATCTTATGAAGGAGGGTTTGAAAAATAACGAGTGTTGCACAACTCTCTTCTTCCTTTAAAACCTTGGTTTGGAAAAAATCTGCGTTTGAATGGGTTATAATCGTTTTCCGTTTGGTAGTCCTTGCCTCTGTCACCTGTTACGCAATATTTAGTTGGTGGTTGGTGTCCATTCTCTCCTCGGCTGTAACTATTCCAAGAAAGGTTTAACTGCTGCCTCTTGGATGATTTTTACAGTCTACATTCTTTTATAAAGTAGTCTTTTCTTTCTTCAGGATAAATTAGTGTCCTGACTGTCTTCAGTCCTTTATTTGGGATGCCTTCAAAGTGACTTCATATGGTAAGAGTATTGCTTTTTCCACTAAGGAAACGAAAGATGCAACTGCCAAATTACACAATCTGGTTTGGGAAATACACCTTCTTTTCCTGAGAACTGCCTTATTAGGCTTTGTGTAACAAAACAAAACACCACTGCTCCCCCCCCTCCCCCCAGAAAAAAAAAAAAATCCTAAATCCAACAGACCCCTTGATATTTGTTATAAGTAAGTTAATGGTCAGAGCTGGGTTTTTCGTAACTACAGATGTTTAATGAAAAAGTTATTTATTCATCCTTATCATATGATGATCCTATTTCTAGAAGAGAAATAACTGCCACGGACTTGGTTTACAGTAGATATTTTAATCTAAGAGATAATTAAATAAATGTTAATGAGGTTAAACCACACAAACAGTATCTTTTTTACTGGGTGCAGTAATACCTTGCATGAATCTAGTTTAGATAGTTGCTGGTCTTTAAGCATGTGCATTTAGTTTAATGGAATTAAAAAATAATGCCTCTTAAGCATTAGTGTTAGGTCTTTTATATAAGTAATTTTCTTTTTTGCCTGTTAGTATATTCAGAATGACATATGAACATTGTTTCAGAGTAAGTTGTTGTAGAAGACTCATTGGGATTTGAAGATATCAGTAGGTGCTGACGGAATATTTAGCAGCTTAGAAAATACAGTCTCGTTGACCTTAAAAGCTTTGCAAAGCCCACTGCTTTCGATGGACCATGTCCTTCAAGGAGCTGCAGTACAGAGCAATACCAGACTGTATCCTGTAGTTTTCCTGTTTCTAAAACTGCCACACCATACAGCGATGCGTATAGAATTGGTTGGAACATTGGGTTTTGTATCTGTAGTACTGGTGCAGCTCATGCTTTGATTACTCAGAAAGCCAGGAATATCAAAAGCATTTTTGTACCAGCTCCAATATCAAGGGGCTTCTTAATTTCCGTGGTGACATTGGCTGGTGCACATGAGAATACTGGCATGTTTGCCACTTAATTCTTGTGGACCACAGGGAAGAAAATCTGCTAAACAAGTATCAGAGGTTCTTCTCTACTAAATGCCATTGCTTTATGGTGGTGAACACTTATTTTGCTTTAGCTGATCCAATGCAGTTGCTTCCCAGAAGGCTGGATGATGTTAGTAATTTTGGAGCACTTCCCTGTCTCAAGATCAGCTGGCAGAAATGAGAGCTATTTCCTTGGATGACTGAGTTCTGTGCTCAAAGAGAATTTTCTTTTGTAGTCTATTGTTTTTAAATACCTAAGGGTTAGATCACATTAGTAGGTCGCAGTAGTCACAGTAATAGATTTAGGAAGATGAAGTAAGTTTTTTGCTTTACTGTGTACACATATGCCAACAGACTTCTAGAAAAGCATATTGGGATGTGAAGAATAATATAAATGTAAGGGAACCAAATCTTTTTAAATGTCATATTTATATTGGATTATTTATTTTATTGTCATGAAAAATGTCTATTAGATATTAGTTTGCCAGTGATTTTAAGATTATCAAAACCTGTTACAGTTAAATACATTGCAGATAGTCCCAACTATTGGTAGTGTTAATTTTTTTTCTTAATTTTTCATACTGTCTTCCTAGGGTACTTCATTCGGCATTATCATCTGTGAAAAACTTCATGTAAAACCAACAGAGCTTATACTCTTTGCTTCCTGCTTTTCATACATAACTCAGTCATTTACAAAAAATCACTGCTATTAGTGTGGTGCATGAATCAGTTCTTTTTATCATCACATTACGGCCTCATTTCAAAAATACAGCTTCATCTAGCAAAACAAATATACTGGAATTGGCATGTTTCAATCATTATTGCATTTTCTGCAAATGTTTAAAAGTGTGGGGTGGTTTATTTAAGATTCTCTAGCCTTACTTAGGAAGCAATTTCTTTTCACATTTGTGTAGTACGTGGTATACATGGGACAGGAATTAAGGATACAAATCCGTGGCTGAACTGCTGGCCTTGGCATCAGTTGGAACAGACCCCAAGCTGGCTTTAACCTATGCCAGCAGAAGATTGACAGTAGAATTCATTACTCCTCTCTAGCTCGCAGCAGCTGGCACAAAGCAGCTCTGCCAGCTTTACAAAAGTGGGGAGCTGGCTTACAATAGTCATTCTTCACTGCACAACTATAGTCAGGCTCTGGCAACTTCGTACTGTTCAAGGGGAAATAGAATTTGGTCTGCAGTCCATTTCTTAAACACTGCGCTCCTGTGTATTAATACTTGCTGCTGTTTTTTCCCAGAGTGTTTGGTTTTGTTTTGTGGGGTGTTTTTATTAAAACTTCAGCTTTTCTTACTGAATACTTTGTTACGTTCTCTTGTAGTTCGTTTCGGGCTTTCTAGTTTTGTTACTGCAGCCACTTCAGTGTCATTTTTCACTTGCTCCTTCTTTATCAGCAGTCTCTCTGCTGACAAAAGCGATGCAGAGCGACAGATGCCAGGATACGCGGCTTTTACTGTAAAAACCAGTCACTTTTCCTTCCTATCTACTTACATTTTTAATTGAAATCCTGTGTTACACAACATAGATGGAAAGCAGAAAACCAGTCATTGCTGAGTATAAGAAGTATGTATAGTCTGAGTCTGCACCATGCACAGCTAAATGTTTATGGTGTCTGACTACAATTACTTGACCTTTGAGAAGTTTTTTGGGATGATTCAAAAAAAGCCAAAGTTTGTCTGTCTTCCTATCTTGAGCAATCATTCTTTTTTTTTTTTTTTTCTTGAAAGGGATTCCTTTATGAACCAGTAGGCGCCTGTTTTTTAAAGTAACAATCCAGCGTTTTGTAACCCATGCTGAATTCTTTTGGATGAACTGGTTTGTAATTAATGGTATTGCATTAGAGTTTCTGGAGTGCCCTAGCTAGAGAGTCGCTGACCGAGACCTCTATTGCACAAATATTTATTTGAAATTATAGCCTCCGCTCGCTCCAAAATTCTGCAGTCTGTGTTGAAGCAAGCTAGATCCAGACCTCTCACAGAGGAGGAATACGTGAGTAAGTAAAGAGGTAGAGGATGAGATAACAATAAAAGTGTTAGTGTTGGCTTCAGCCAGTGGTTTCTCCTATCTGGTCATCTAGTGGTGTTCTGTAAGCACCGCAGGCAGACCTGAAGACCTAACGTAAATAAAACTGTACACAGTAGCCTCTTTTCTGCATCGTAACGGAGCTTGAAGCATGGGAGTAGCATACCCAGCGTATGCATAGGTGGACATACTCTTGTATGCACTGAGGAAGTGTGCATCAAGGAAAGGCTGTTTCAAGAACAAATCTTGCAGTTTGCTCCAGCCGTCCATCTTTAGGGAGCTCTAGGGAGCAGAGAAGAACTGTCCTGTATGTGTGTACTATGTAACATATGCATAGTATGGAAAATGCCCTCATGGAAGTCCATGTACTGTGTAGCATGCACATATAAGGCAGACTTGAAGGCAAGAAGACAGGCCATGGAGTCTAAGAAAAGACTGCGGTTGGGAAAAACTTGTTGAATAATCTGTTGCCCCTTGGCTGGGGAAAGGAGCTGGTAAAAATGAGCTATAGAGCGGAAATAACGATCAAACCATTTGTCCTCTTCTGCTCTAGCATAAGTGTTGTGAGATGTATCGAGGGTGTAATTCAACTGTATCTGTCTGGGCTGCTGTTAAAATAGTTTTCTGAAGGAAAAAGAGGATTTGCTGCTAGCTTCTTGGAAGAAAAAGACATGGTGAGATGTTGACTGAAAGTTAGACACGTTTCTCAATTTTGGGGACCAGGCAGCATGGGGAGGCTGGAGTAAGAGGCTTCGAGGAGCAAAGATACAAACTCACCTGTGTTTGAGGGCAGTTGAAACGATAGGCTGAGCTTGGAAGCTGCAGCACTGTGAAACATGGCGGTGTAGCCATCAGCATTTTCACAAAGGCGGCGTAGAGGAGAACCTCTTCATGTTCCAGTCAGGAAGGAGCAAACTTGTTATTTCCTGCTGATGCTGCCAAAGGGGATTCCCTCTGTTTTTTCTCTTTCTTGACGGAAATGAGCTAGGGCTGATTGTTTCGATCTTGCCAAGGAGGGAATTGACCTTCCTGCTCGTTTGCCAAGAAAATAATTTGTTTTCTTTATTTCATAGCTTTTCATTGTAAAGCATTAGTAACCCCTTAGTGGAAGGCTTATGGCAGTGTGATTCCCATGCAAGTAGGTACGAATTTGTAAATATGTTTCCACCATTTAGTACAGAGAGTTAGAGGCATTCAGGCTAGCTCCATATGAGCTAAATTTGGAAGTAAGAATTTGCTATCTAGGGATCTGAAATTACTGAAGTGTCAATTCTTCCTGTTCCTGAAGTGGAGGTTCATTAGATTAACCCAAGTATAATAACAAAAATATTGCCAGTTTACAAGGACTGATTTCTCATCAGTTTTATATTTATTTTATCAGTGCACTGCTTACTTATGTTAATTTGTCAAATGAGATTGGACCTATTAGTTTTCTGAACGTGATCTGTTAAGAGTTTGTCATTGCATCCTTTGGTATTCCTTGGTACACCCCCACCTCTTAAAATTATTTACAGTAATGTTTCATGAGGCTGTGCAACAAAAGTACTGTAATTAAAGTAGACTTACAACATTTGCTTTTTCTCCGTGACCATGCCAGTATTTTATTAATGGTACAAGTTACATGTTTTAACTTCCCTGCATTTTTGGGGAACCACCCACAGCTTTCATTTGTGCTAAAGATGCCACTAATATCTTTTCAGTTTTTGAAACTTCAGGCATTCATCTTCAGTAGACAAGCCACTCTCTTTTTAAATAATTTTTCCCTTGTGAAATCTCATATTCCCCTTAGGCCTTCTGGCTTCATTAACTCTTTTTTTTGTTTTGTTTCTTTATCTCAGCCATATAGTAGCCTTGCATGGTTGTGGTATACCCTTTTTCGGTACATCTGCTCTATACCACTTCAAGATTTGTAAACCTTGAGCTTTTGAGCAGTTTGTAAAGCTGCCTGGCTTTGCAAAGTAAGTAAATTGCTGTATGTGTGAAGGACTGTTGCTGTGATGCACTTGAATTATAGCATCTTTACTTGCTGCTGGATTTTGTTACTTCTTTTCATTATGTCTTATGAGATGGGGAAAGTATTTGCTTTCTTGAAATTCAGTATCACTTCTGTATTCTTTGAACCAATTTCTACCGAATCCAAGAAGTGCATTTGCTAGTTTTACATTTTCCTTCTGTTTTGTCGTACTTCCTCCCATAACTAAAAGATGTGGAATGGTTTTTACTTCGATTAATCTTTACATCATTATTGTGCATCCTGAATCCTATTACCACATCACTCTTAATGCTCAGTCCACTAAATTGCTGCAGCAGATGCCTTATCTGCTTTATGGGTTTTGCCATCAATTGATATATTTTTCTATTATTGCCATTCATCAACTTTTACTGTGTTTTTCTCTTTGTTCAATTGCCTCATTCTCAAGAGGTTTAAACAAGGACAGCCTTTGTGCTTTTATGGTGATGTACTCTTATTTTGCTTATCTCTTCTCCCCATTAACTGTTTTGTCTATTTTTCTAAGAGTAGAAGTGAACAAACCATTAAATCTTTCTGGACATCTACTATTGTGCCAAATAATTTAGGTGACGGCTGGTGTTCCTGCTGTCTTCACCTGGGTACTACTTTTTTGTCTTCCAGGATGTTTTAACTCCCTGAAATATGTTTGTAAGAAGAGGGGGTTTGTGGTTTGGAGCCATCCTGCCCCTGTTTTACACTTTAGTTTTCAGCAGTTCTTAGATTTCCCTAGTGGAGGGGCCTCTTAGGGCCCATAAAAGAGAGGAGACCGCGGATTGTTACAGCTTGTCTTAATACGGTCTTTGTTTGAGGATGATCTGTGGCTGAAATATGGCAATGAAAAGGAACTGCTTCATGGTTTTCTTGTTATTTGGAAGTACCTTTACGTATTCTGTGTATGTAGGTATAGTTAGGAGATGGTGATGATGTCTTGAGATGCTTTCCTGGTATGCTGGCAGCTTTTCTTCCTGTGCTTTTGAGTTGGTTCCTAGCAGGACTTGTCAGCCAAATAGTTGACAAGACAAGATTTCTTGTCCTAGTTTTCCTTTTATTTTTTCAGAAAAAGGACATCCCTGATGGAAGTGTTACTTAAGATGGGCATCTGAACTGAAAAGGGATTGGCCAGGCACCTGGTCTGTATTGGTATAGATCAAGCTATGCAGGTAGCAACAGTATGGAGGAGAGGCTAGTGAACACTTACTGAGGCAGATTACGGAGATCCTAGACTGGGAGAAAAACCATAGACCAAGAGTGGAAGGAGAAGCTAGCAGGTTTTAAAATACTTGTGTAAACTGTAGTATAATTTTTTTTTCATATTAAAATATTAACTTGAACTTGGTTCACGCCCCCCTTCCTTAAAAGAGCGTTCAGGCAGAGTAGTCTCTAATAGTGGTTAGCTCTTGGTAAAAACTAGTTATGTGGGAAGTGTTATGGCAAGTCATTTCCTTTTTTTGTTTCTAAGGTCTCTGCTTTTTTCTTTTTCACACATATGGACTAACAAAACTCACTGAGTTCCAGATTTTTAGAATGTCAGAATTCTAGTGGCAAAGTTAAATATAAAAATTATGCAATATTTCAATACGTTGTGTTTACTTTCTGCCATATGACTTTCCTTTCATACCTAATTCAAGAGTGTGTTTCACCACTTCATGTTCACCAGATCATAACCACACGAAGTGGTTATTCACCACTTAGGAATGAAAAGTCCATCTGTTAGTTATTATCTTTGCTGTGCTGCAGCACTTCAGAATGAGTGCTTGGGGGAGACTTTAAATGCTGTACCCAGTCTTTGCTCTCTTCTAGGCAGATGCGGATACCTAGGAAATGCTACCCTCCGTTGTTTGGGAGGGGGGAATCTTTGTTCTTCCCATAGGTTAGCAGAAGTTTGGTTGTGGATTTTTAGGACTAGGCCCAAAATAGATAGCATGATTTATTGTATCTGAATTATGCCAAGTAAATACCTCGATGTTTCCACTCAGTTCCAGGAAGAAAAAAATCTTTGTTTAAAATGTGTGCAGGGTTTGAGTTGATCTCTCTCACAAAATTATGAACGTCATTATACAAATACGCATTTTAGTAATATTTACAATTATTTAGATGGTTAAAACTTGTTTGTTCTCTTTTGAGTGTCTAGAAGACTAAAGAAATAACACGCTTACAATTTATCTTTAATTCCAGATTGCAGATTTTTTTTTATTATTATTATTATTAAAATGAAAGTTCCTGTAGATGACATTCAGGAAAACCTGATCAGCAGGGAATTTCCTGCTGTCTGAATTCATGGAGACAAGTTACGCCCCGGCGATGATAGCCACGGGCTCCATTTGAGGGGAGCTGGTTGCGATGCAGTGACCTAATGCGGCATTCCTGCCTGTGGGAGACAGATTAGGAGTCTGAATTGTTGAATTCCTGGAAGGTGGTGGAATAACTATAGATAGTGGAGCTATCCTTTGTAGAAACTCATAGATGCTATCAGAAGCGCAGAGCCACATTAATGTCGGCGTTTTGCGAAAGGTAACAACGCCGTTCATAGAGCAAATGTGACAGATTATATGGGAACTGATGTGGGATTGCTGTATCTTGTTAAATTTTCTCAATTGTCACAATTTCTGTAGGCTTTTAAACTGCCTGCTGGCAGGCAAATTTTATTTAATTTTTGTCCTTTAAAAAGCAGTTATTGTTATTTCATTCCAGCTAAAATCAAAAGCTGTTTTCTGCCAAGATTGTCTCTTTGTGGTCCTTATAAATGGAGTTGTCTTATTAAGAAGAAATCCAGGCCTATTTCTTGCTTCATGGCATGGGCATAAAGCCTTGCTTCGAGCAAGAAAATAATTAGGAAAATGTATTATTAGATGGTGGGGGTTGGACGAGGAGGCTGAGGGAATGTATGGAAGGGAGAGAGAAAATATGTGGGAAGTAAATACCAGGGAGGAAAGAAGATTGAGAGAGAAGGGTGCAAAGAGAAGTCCCACTGAATACAGTGATTGGGAGGCTGTAGGATGGATGATTTGTATGAACTGAGCAGCAGGAGAAAAGAGAAGGCAGGGGGCGGGTTTAAAAGTAAGATGGGAAGATGGGATATTGAGGCAATGGTTCTGTCAGGGTGGTCAGTTCATTTGGAGCCGGGCTTATCTTCAAATCCATCATGTCAGGAGAGGCTGAAGGGGCTCGTTTAGGATGACAGCCTCAGTTAAGTTGGTTCCTGCAACTGGAGTTGTAGAAGATTCCAACTGAAAGGATGGACTTACGCTGGTTGTCATTCATTTTACTGGGTTGTCACTTGAAATGCAGAGTAAAGGAAGGGCCTGAAGAAGGTTGCAGCTCATTATGGGTTCTTACTGAGCAGGCTACACAGTCCCAGTGATACAGGACAAGTAGGTAAAATGGTGATAAAAGAATATCTGATTACCAGGTTCTCCCTGTTCCATCTCCTCCTACCTGTGGTGAGACCCCTCCCCTGCAAATACATGGGAGGGCCTGCGTCCCAGCACTGCCCTACATTCTCAGCTCATCCTGGTGAATAATCAGTACAAGAAGTTACGAGACTTGCAAAAATACCATTTCATTTCTTTTTTTTTTCTCCAAACGAGTCTAGCCTTTTCAAAAGTAAAAATAAAAATTGTGTGTGTGTGTATAGGCATCTGGAAAAGCCTTACAGGGCAGTCTTCTTTTGCCCATAGGTCTGTGGTGTTCACCTTCTGATGTATGACTTTGTTCTAGTTCTGGGGTAAAATTGGGAAGGTTTTTAATCATGACAAAGCCTTTCAGAGAGAACCTGAAAAATCAGTCTTGCTCAGGAGCCATCGTGTATTAGAGTTCAGAACTGAGTGACAAGTATTACTTTCCTTTTGAGATCTTCTAAGCACGCACAGTCAAGGAAGAGCTTGGCAGGTGGATTAGCAGCAAACCTCAGCTTGCACTTGTGTATGAAGTAGGGAATGTGGTAGACTGAGGTCTTTCAGATAGCATAGACACTAACAGCAAAGTTTAAAAAAGAGGAGCATTGAGCTCCTTTGCTATATTCTCCCTGAAGTTTACAGCCCACACTGTGCACTAAAAATGTAGATGTTTTCTCTGTCACTGTCAACCAATAAAATTTACTTTAAAAACACAAAAGATAAAGCTCTGACTCAGTGATCTAACACTTCAGTAATTTACTATCATAAAATAGTTTAAAGTACAAATGTTTTATCTTATGCCAAGCTGGACGCTAAAGATGTTTTGTCTAAAACATGAGATAATGGAAAGTGTATTGTGGCATGTGAACTACTTTAGCCTCTTGGTGGTAAATGTTTGCTTAACCAGAGAAGAATGTGTTGAGGTCCTTGCCAAAGGAAAGGTATTGCCGTGCTTTGCATTTAGAGTACTGTAAATAAAGCAGTAAATATGTTTCTGTTCATGTGTGTTAATCCACAAGTTATGAATGCATTCATTCAATAAGAAATGTAATATACTGTTATCCCTTCTAAAGGGTTTCAGTAAGAAGAGCTCATAATTACTTTGGGTTGAGAGAAACATGAAACCAAATATTTTCATGATGATTGAAGTTGAATATGAGAAATAGTTTTTGCTCAAACTAAGTTTCCCTTAAGTCCCAAGAACTCAAATTCTGTTTTACCTCCAATACTCTTCTTGTGTGCTGACTCTGATGTACTGTTCTTAATCACACATTACTGTAAATCATAAAGTATATAATTGCCTTCACCCATCCAGTGTTGGTTTTGGCAAAAGAAAACCCAACTGCATAATATGTTAATGATCAGAGAAGGTAGAGCAGCTATGGGAAATACTCCACTTATTGCCCACAGTGTATTTTGGTTTTGAACTTCATTTGCCTTTAACTGATACAATAGCTTAGTAGTAATTTAATAATGCTGAGTACAGAAGGAATTGCATAACTCAGATTGCAGTGTAATAATATCAGAGCATCTGTTGGCTGCTGCCATTATGGCAAGGGAAGGCAACAGGGTTTCCCTCACAGAGGGCTTTGAAATATCCCTTCTTCCTTTCCCCAAAATCCCACGTCCAGGTTTCCAGTTAAGAGAGTTGGGAGAGAATATTACGCTTCTAAGAAATAATTGTGGAGAAGATGCTCAGTTTACTTTTTGTTACTGTGGCATCATTTGTTACGTACCTGGCTTCAGCCTCCAGGGTGGAGAGGCGTCTGTTTCTGGGAAAGGACCGCACCTGAGTCACGCACACGTATGTGGGGATTTCTACAGGGAGTTTCTTGCAGACGGTGCTGTAAGCAGAGATTTGCTTAGGCATAAATGGGCATATTGTACCGTTTTTTAGAAATTATTGCCCCAGTGTTCTGGGTATCGGAGCCCTTACTTCTACAGAACCAGAATTCTAAGTGCTTCCAAAATACCTTTGCTTTAGTAGTTGTTCAGATACGCTTTTTATTTCATCTTCCCAGTACTTCACTGATAGTTCATAAGCAAACATGATAAATGAGGTACGCTACTAACCAAATTAAACCTGTTATGTTAAACCCATAAGTAGAACATTGCTATTTTTAATCTAGAATCTGATTTTGGTAAATATATCCATTTTGATAACCCTAAGTCCATATCCGATTTTGGTAAAGATACTCATTAAGAACTCATGAAACATTTCAGCCCTTAGAGAATTTGACTTTGATTCTCCTCTTGTTCTTATGCTTAGATTTTTAGGAGGGTTTAAAAAAAATTATGTAGTTGGATAATAAGACTGGATGTGTAATTTGAATCATAGTTCTTCTGAACATGGTATCATCTGAAAATCCTATGAATTACCAGAAAGCTTTTTTTTTTTTTTTTCCCCCAGAAAGCGTACATTATGTCCTTGGTAGTATTAAAACCTAAAATAAACTTCCCGGCTATTTTTAAGGTACAATGAACTGGATGCCAGTAGAAGCCTCCTAGACAATTTGAAAGGCAAAGTAATAATTGAGTATCCAACGTTATTTGTGGTCTTGAAAACACTGAAGAATGACATGGTGATTCTTGGCCAAGGTAAGCATATATTTATTTCCTGTTACGCTGTACTTCGGTATTTTAGTTAAATAAACCATAATTAAGGATACACCTATTAATAATGCCAGGAATGTGCAGTATGTCTTGTATTTCCCTCTGAATCTAAAAGATTGTTGTAAAAAAACTGTTATGAATGCTCTGTCTTAAAACTGCTGGCTGATGGCTTACATCCATAAGCTGTATTGTCTCTGTTTTTCCTAACTTTGTTTACTGGTGCTTGATCCTTTTTTTTGTATATTTTTAGCCCCTAAGGTAAAACCACTCTTCAGAGTTGTGCTAAATTTTGTATGTAGCAAAGTTTGACAAAGTTGGTTATTTCTAAAAAGTCAAGCTGTCTGGGGAAGAGGAATTTTAAGTAAGCCTGCTAATCATACAAAGGAGTTATTCTCCATTATTTTCTAGTGTAACTCCTAACATTGGACAAATAATTCTGAATTACAGGACAGTTACTAGAAATCGTAATGGCAGAGTAGCTTTTTGGGTGGGTTAAAAGCACAGTGTTATCTTTTGAAAAGTACTTAGTTGAGGGAAAACTTCATCTTGGAGGATCTTTCAACTTAGAGTCCAGGCAGAGCAGGAATTTGTATTTTAGTTTTGAAGTTAATTTCCATCTTTCTCACCAGTATAAAGGCTTCATGTCCCAGCTTTGCTTTCTGCAGCTGCTGATACAGGGTATCAGCTCCCTTGTCTCTCGCTCCCCCAGCTAGTCACCTTAGTTACCAAATTCCATACTTTTCAGTGATGAGTTGACACCAAACTGAGTGGTGCGGTTGACGCACCAGAAGGATGGGATGTCATCCAGAGAGACCTGGACAGGCTGGAGAGGTGGGCCTGTGTGAACCTCATGAGGTTCAACAAGGCCAAGTGCAAGGTCATGCACCTGGGTTGGGGTAACCCCCAGTATCAGTACAGACTGGGGGAAGACAGGATGGAGAGCAGCCCTGCCGAGAGGGACTTGGGCGTGCTGGTGGATGAAAAGCTGGACATGAGCCGGCAATGTGCGCTGGCGGCCCAGAAGGCCAACCCTACCCTGGGCTGCATCAGGAGAAGCGTGGCCAGCAGGTCGAGGGAGGTGATTCTGCCCCTCTGCTCCGCTCTGGTGAGACCTCACCTAGAGTACTGCGTCCAGCTCTGGAGCCCTCGGCACAGGAAGGACATGGAACTGTTGGAGCGGGTCCAGAGGAGGGCTACTAAAATGATCCGAGGGCTGGAGCACCTCTCTTATGAGGACAGGCTGAGGGAGTTGGGCTTGTTCAGCCTGGAGAAGAGAAGGCTGCGGGGAGACCTGATTACGGCCTTTCAGTACCTAAAGGGGGCCTATAGGAAAGATGGGGACAATCTTTTTAGTAGGGCCAGCTGTGACAGGACAAGGGGTAATGGTTTTAAACTAAACCAGGGTAGATTTAGACTGGATATAAGGAAGAAATTCTTTACAACGAGGGTGGTGAAACACTGGAACGGGTTACCCAGAGAGATGGTGGAGGCCCCATCCCTGGGAACATTCAAGGCCAGGTTGGATGGGGCTCTGAGCAACCTGATCTAGTTAGTGGTGTCCCTGCTCCCTGCAGGGGGGTTGGACTAGATGACCTCTAGGGGTCCCTTGCAACCCAAAACATTCTATGATTCTATGAGTTGATCTGTAATTTTTACAGCTTTCCAAGGAAAAGCTTTGAAATATGTTTGCAATGGCTATTTCCTTGCGGCAGCTCAGTGATGGCTCTATATGTATAAAGTTGTTGTCCCTTTAAGGGTATAGATTCAAATAAGCGTTGATGGAACAACTATATTTTGAGGTCGTGCTGCCGCAGCAAGTAGCCGATTCTGTAAAAGGGGAAGTAGAAGGGAAGAGGGAAGAGAGCACCCGTAATGGCTGGGGCAGTGCTGATAGCTCTGTCACCGGGCGGCGCGAGGGTGACCTCCCTCTGCTGCGGGGATCATTCAGTTAGTAGTCATTCCTGAAGCTGGTATTCAGGGAACACTGGCAGCTATTTCAGGTCTTTCTACAGATTCCATAAAAATCAATCGCATAGTTAATGGTAAAAAGAACATGATTTTCCTAAATTTTATCATAATTTCTTTTTTTACATCTTCTTAGTTAATATCTTAAGACTTGACCTCAGCCTTGAGTTTGGTTTGGACCCTGTGTTCTTGGAGCTTTTTCTGTCAAGAGTGGAAGCCTGCCACGGAAATTCCAGATTCTTCCAGGAAAAGCGGGTTCAGAACATGAATATAAAAACAGAAAGGCTTTTTTGTTGCTGTTATTCCACTTGAAAAGAAAGTATCACTTCTGTTGAAGTGTGGCACGATCATTGTTCTCTTCTGTTGCGTGTCATCCTTGCAGAATAAGGGAGAGAAAACAGTATTTAGTTTGCTTACCAGTTGCATTCACAGGTAATTGCTAAGAGTGGCAATCTTGGGTTCACCTCCAGACTCTCCAGGGAGAAGTCTGTAATCAGAGAGGTGCTTCAGCCCACTCCCATCTCCCAAGAAGTGACCTTTCTGCTGCAGCATCTTGTGTGTTACTTGCAGTCCAGTTTCTTCGACACGTATGGCTTTTTGCGATCAGTTGCGCGCTCCTCCTAAGCCATCCATCCTGCTCTTGCTTATCCTGTCCCTGCCAGTAGTGACTTTCCTTTCTGCCTGCCTTCTCCCTGTGCAGCGGGAGGGACGCTCCCCTCAGATCGCCTGTCCGGCTGACCTCCCCTTGGCATTCCAGGCAAACAGCTGCCACACTGATGAGAGGATGCCTGGCAGGGTGTCTGCCGGAGCGCAGGGGCTTCGACTACCGTAGCCCTCCAGGGTCTCTTTTCAAAGGACCCAGGCTAAAACAAGAAACAAAGTCTTGTGGAAATTTAACTTCTAAAATGATGCTTCTTTACTGGGAGATCTTAGGTCTACCCTCTTCCCCAGGAAGAACAGAGGCAAGTTTTCATAGCCACAGCAACAGCACATGCCAGGGCAAGATCACCATTCCCCCCCCCCCCGTGATTCAGGTTGCTACCCCCAAAGACTGGGGGAGAGCTAGAGCTGGACGCCTTCAAAGAGAGACTGCTAGAGTTTAACGAGGGCAAAGCCTGGTTTTCCTATCCTTCTTCTCAGAAGTGGCTGAAGTATTTTGGCTGAAACTTTAAAAAAAATACGGAAAATAAGGATCAAGGAAGGAAACTGGCACTGAAAAATATAAACCCAGAGTTTAAATTTTACATTGTAAGTAGACTGCAGAAAGTCTTACGGTGGGAAGGCCTGGGCAGTCTTAATTTATAGGTAATGCTATCGACACCATAAAAATATGTTCTTTTAGAGTGAAGACAATCTATAATTCCTGTTAAATAAAACTTACTGTAACAGACTAAACTAAAGCTAAAATTAATCTGTGGAGCTTCACTGTGAGTCAGAAGATTGCCACGTTCTTTTATGTGATGTTTTGATGCTTGACTTGCTTATAGCAAAAACTACAGGTGCTCCAATTTCAGCATACAAGGTCAGTCATGGCTGAAGATAGTAGGGGATTATAGAAGCTTTCACAGGACTTAGGGGCAAAAACAATCCTTACTTTGTGCATTACTCAGTACATATCTGGCATATAAATGTTAATTGATTATACACTAGATTTAATGTAGACAAAATGTGACCTCCGATGTTTCTGGGTGAAATGCTTCTATTTTCTTGAACAAATTCCACTGAAACTGTACAGGTGCACACTGTGTCCTATGTATTATCCGTGTTTGCCAGCTGTAGAACAACTCATCTTGACAAGACAGTAACTATACTGCATCAGCTCCCTTTCAGTAACGTTTCCTTAATGAAGCATCTGACACTAAATGCTCAAAAACTCCTTTAAATTCGTAGTTGGAGCAAATACTGAAAATAGCAATGACAGCAGAGTATGAATCATGGGCCTACTTCGCTGTAGTTTATTTTTGTGCTGCTTGAGTGCCACCAACCAGTGGCATTTGGTCATCTCACCACAAGGTGACCGGGATCAGTGCTTGTTAAAGTAGGGGTCTCAGGGTGTGAGGCTGACGACCGGTTTGGGAAATGAATGCTTCACGATATGACCACAACAGCGGTGACCTAAAGCACAAGTTATTACGCAGCTTTACCCTCAACAGCCTTAGCTCATGGATTCACACAGCTTCACACCATCTTGGGGATGCTGGAACACATGGAAGGAGTACGTAGGTGCATGATCTTAGTTCTCCATTTCTGTCCAGAATTTCTCAGTAGTTCCCCATCTTAAGTGAAATGCTAATAAAAGTGTAAATGATTTATAATTCATTACAGTTTTGAAATGTAAGTAGCAACCCAGAAAACAACATTTAAAGCAAATAAGCCAAGAGAACAATTTGAAATTCGCCGTGGATGAAGAGGAAGAGTTTTGTGGGGGATAAATACTCTGCTGCCCTACTTGACTGAAAGACTGAGGCTTAAAAACTAAAATAAACTCTCAACAGTCTCTTGCTTTCTCCTTCAACTATGAGGTCCTACCCAGGGCTTTAGCCCGTGTTATGAGACTGGTTATGTCTTAGGAAATAGCTGTCCTCAAGGACAGTGTGATTAATAGGAAAAGAAGATACGAAACTGCTTCTGTTCGATGAGCAAACAATGTTGCTGAAACTTAATTGCTTGTTTGTTTTTGTTTCTGTCCTACACCCTCAGATGCCAGTGAACCTGCAGACAACTCAGACAGTGAAAGTTCGTCCCATTCATCTGTGGAAGAAGGGGAAATTCGGGACAGTTCATGACGGTTCTTTGAGAGAAGAGGGTGGAATGAGCCTTTTTTTAATTATTTAATTAAATCTTTTTTTATACGACTGAGTTCTCAGAGGTTTGGTCTGACTTCCATCACTAAAGGCAGCAGTTCCAAACTGCCTGCCTATTTTTGGATTTAGGAATGCGTATTTAGGGCTGTAAATAAAGAGATAGGGAATTGCTGGTTCCAGAAAAAAACTTATATTCGTATTTTATTGCACCCTTTTTCCATGTATCTTTAATGAATCAGAGTAACCCAAATTTAAGTTTCCAATTTAGTTTCAACAATACATTTTTTCCTTTTACCCTAACAGCTCAGTGTCTGATTTCTGAGTTTAAATATTTGACCACATATTTGTGTTTATATGCGGATTTGCGTTTTAATGCGTAAACTTACTGAAAAAAAATCCCACTGGTATTTCATTAGATTAATTTTCTTTTAGGGTATTTCCTTGTCATGCTGAGCTGCTGCAAATTATCTTACTTTACTTTTGATTTTAATCTTCTGCGGTGACATTTTGATTGCCTGGTGCAATACATTTCTTTTTTTTTCTTACTTGGTTGCGTCTTCTTTAATGTGTTAAGGACGAGTGAAACCATGTTTTCAGGGTAGCAAGATGCTGTATGTTTAATCTTCTACCCTGATCCTTTAAATTAGCATGGGTTTTAAAATCAACGGATACATAGACTGTCACTAATGCTGATATATTGGACTGCTAAAGAATGCTTATGTTACGCAGCTGGTATTAACTAGTTTGCCAGCTGAAGCCAGGTATTGCAAATATTTACTGGAATATCAACTAAATTTGCCTACTTAAAACCAAATAAACCTTAAAAAAGGAGTCCTGTGCTGTATCATCTGCTGACAACAGAAATCTGTTGTTAACTTCTGAGAACATTTCTAGATGCCCAGCCACTTACCCCTGCATCGAAGTCCCCCGTGGCTGTGGGGTCGGTTGGAGGACGAGACCAGTGTGTGCTGCGAGCGGTGTGAGAGCAGTGGGTGAGCCCCTCTGCACGCTCGCACCAGGGAGTTCTCAGGAATCGGTGTCTGGGGTTAGTTTGCAAGGGTCTAGCTAAGTCGGCGTTGGTAAAGTCTTAAGGACGTGATGACTTTGTAGAGAGCTCTGCAAGGCTGTTGCTGCTATCGTTCCCCCAGCCTGTTTGTCTCCTGCTTGGGACTAGCACCTTTGTGGCAATGGTAGGTGGCACGGGATGCACACCAAAATGCCATAAGGGGCTTTTTCAGTCACAAGTGTTCTTCTTGCTGGTGCTGACCTTAAGACAACAGAAAGCAGTGAAGGAACTTGTTGAGGTAAGAAGGGTCTGTGACAGCGATGTGGGAGAGGGCTCGGGCTTGCAGACTCTCCGCCTGGGCTTCAGGGCACCAGGCTGTCGGTTCCTTACCAGTCATGCTGCATGGAGAGGATTTTTGAGATGTTCAGAGTTTTAGAAGTTATGTTTTTCACGCCTTTGCAAACAAATTGTCGTTAAAAAATTGTTCACAGTGACATCTAGCTACATCTAGCTTGGAAAGAGCGTCAGACCTCTCACATGCTACTTTTTCTCACAGCCCTATCGTGTGTCCTTTCCCGTGTGTGTTTTGCAACCCCTGGTAAAACACTGAAATTTTTCTTCTTGCCCGGCGGTAGCCACCTGTGCTCTGTTTTCTTTTTTGGTCATTGTTGGTCCTCTGCCCACCTCTTGTTTCAATGTTTGTTTTTTTTAACCCTTTTTAAAGGGTCAGGATTCCTAGCTATAGGTGCTGCTTTCATATTTTTTTTTCAGTTCAGTGAAAGTGAATAATAAGCTTTTCCTAATCAGCGATTACTGCACGCTGACTTGGTAGCCACAAATTACTTTAAACCAGTCTTGAACCCGTTCGTAATAACACCCGTAAAAGAGCAGGACAGCAAAACTGCCATAGTTCGTTTGCCAGAAAGTGTTTCATCTGGAGTGAAAGCGTGGTGTTCCTGTTACGATTCATAGCACATGGTGGAAATCGGGAGTGCTGCAAATATCCGTGGTGACCTGCGTGCGTGTGTGATGAGTCTGTGGCTGAGGAGGGCAGGTTTGTAATTTGCATCGCTCCCCTACGCTCTTGGAGGTGTTCATTAATGGTATGAAAGGGTTTGCCTGCATTTTTTTTTCCTTAAATAAAGCTAGTTTAAGCTTCCTTGTGAGCCAAGCACAGCCGTAATTTGTTTTTAAATGAAGATGCTGTTAAATCTATCCTGCGGATTTAAATCTTTACGTTAAAGAAGGTTTTAAAAAATTACTAAGGAGCAGTCCTGTGGTGGTTACTAGAACTGAAGTTTCCCAAACAAAGCTGGGAATCGTCTTCCAGAGTTCAATCAAATCAAGTGTAAAAGGCCGTGGTAGCATTTGCCATTCATTCCCAGGTCACTATTTACCTATTTTTATTTGGTTTTGGTAACGGTCACGCTAGTTGGAACAGTGGTGATTCATCCAGTGCAAGCCAAGATGGAACTCAAATATTTTTACGCAGTTTAGCAAAATGTGTTCGATTTTTGTTTATAAAACAGAATCAAAATAGCCTGGCTAAAAGCACGGCCTTACTGATGGAGGGTGCCCAGCACAGGTCCTGCGACAGTGGGAATTCTTCAGGATGGTAAGGTTACTGATTTAATGGAAGTTTACGTGCGCTTTGGCTGGGCAGGTGGTTTTTAACACTTTGGTAGGCAGTTAGGGGGAGTTTATAATTCCTCCCTGAGTGACTTAACCCAGAACAAGCATCATGTAAGAAACTGAAGGGAGAAAATACATCTTTAAAAGCTGTATTTTTAAATGTCTGGTCAAGCACTTGAAATGTCAAGACATGGAGCTGAGGCTGCCCGGAAAACTTCAGTTCTGTCTGTTTTGAAAAAATACTGTAGTCATATTATACGAGGATGCCACCAGGACGCTGCCTTGATTCAGCGCAGATGAAGTCTGTGAGTGGAGGCTGCGTGATGATGTTTTAATCTTCATCATTCAACACCAGCTTGCGTTGAGTGCTTGATTTTATGCCTACTACGCTTACTCATTTATTTTCCTCTATAAACTGCTTGTCACAGACGGAACAAGTGGGGTTTGTGTGTAGCGTTATTCCGGCGTTTCTGTTAATGTTCAGACTTCAGGTTTCAAACCCTGCACCCTCACCGCGTGCTCGAGCGGAAGGGCCATCAGCTTACAAAGCAAAGAGTCAAGGCTCTTGTCCTGAATGAACGTGCTACTTCAAGAAATGAAAAGCTTAATGAAGTCATCCCTTTCACAAGCCGTAAAGGACAAAAATAGAGCATAGCTAAGCGCATAGCAATAGCGGAGAGGTAGGATTGAGTCAGCCGTGTGAGAGAACTTGGTTCTTGCCCTTTTTTGTAGAACTTCCTGGGAGTATGAGGCATAAGCAGCTGAGTTGTCACGGGTCAACAATGTTACCTCCCCTGTCAGCGTAACAAGCTTGAGTTTTGAATGAACATACCCGAATCCTAGGTTTTGCTGTATTTATCGCCGCATTCGGAATTGTTGATCCGTAGAGGAAAAGATGGTCGTGCCACAGGATGCGTGGCTGGCACTGGGTCTTAAGAGGCGTGCGGGAGCGGTTTCTGTTGCTCCAGTTGAACACCGCCGGTTTACTTTGCACTGGGAGTAAAACTGCTGACCGTGCAGAACGCGCACCCTAATCGACAAACGTACGTAAACGTCCAAGTTCACTGCAGTGCTGATGGGAAGCCCGAGCTCTGCGTCGTATGCGAGCACGGCCGCGCTTCAGCCCTCGCCCCGCCAGATATGGCTGTTCTCTGTTGACATCTGTAGGAACTGGGAACGTATAGCACCTTGCGAGAGCGGGCTTTCAGGGAGCAAATACACAGCTGTGATGATGTAACTTCAGGCCCTACTTGGTCACAAACCTTTCATTCTGCTTTCTGAAGTCCCACGCTCTTTTCCTGAAAACATTTCTTCTTCCTCCCTCCGAAGGAAAAAAAAATCTTTTAATTTGTGTTTATGTCGTTGCTATGGCATTCAGTTAAACTGTATGCAGATGCAGGTTCTGTTAATAAGAGAGAGAAAAAAAAAAAAAAAAACTGTGTACTTCAGCAAACAAAGATTACCCTGTGTTTGTATTAAAATGTTGCTATGGCAGTGCATATGGTTTTATTTGGTGGAAATTTGTGGTGAAATGGAAGGAAGTCACATGTATGCAAGACAAACAAGAAACGGCAGCAAAACCAACTCGGAATAAATACTGAAACTGAAAGGGAAGTTGCAGATGACCTCTAAAACCAGGAAAAAACAAGGATCGTTGTTTTGCTGCCTGTCTGCCCGTGATAAGAGCAGTGTGTTCCCACTGCGTCCCGCCGGGTCTCGGTGACCCGTCGGACAGTGACTGAGCTCTCACGATGCTTTTATTGCGAGAGCTTCTCTCCCTCCTTGGCTCTCTGCATTGTAACGTTTTCTTTTGTTTTGTTTTGGAAGCAGAGTTCCGCTGGCTTGGCCTGATTTCACCACTGCCGAAAAGCATTGCCAGGCTATCTTACTGTAGTAGGCTTTTTGGCAGGAAAAATCAATAGAGTGGTAAAATGTGGAAAGCCTTGCCTGCCTTTGGGGCAAGGGGAAGCCTTTGTGGACTTGCTGGCTTCTACTAGTGATAGAAACAGTGGATTTTTATATTTCTTTTTTTCTTAACTGGTACTGTAGTCCTCATATTTATCTCGTCCTTTTGCATTAGGCTGCTTTTTGCATCAGTTGTGTCAGTTTTGTGGGGTTGGGTGACAAGTCCGAGCAGGTTAAAAATAATCTGCCAAAGCAGCAGGGATAGAAATGAGAGGGGAGAGGGAGTCTTTATTTGGAGAATAAATTACCACGCTGGGAGCTGGCTGGTTCCCGCATGATCCCAGCTGGTGGAGAAAGCAAAAGTCATTTTAAAATCCCATCGCCACTTTCTTCCCGTCGCCCGAGTTCCGCCTTGAGGAGGAGGAAGAAGGGACTGCGAAAGCTGCCCGCCGCCTCACCGATCCTCGCTTCCCCGCTTTCTGCTGAATCGTTTCGTAGCTCCAGAACTTGTCCGTTTTGCCAAGAGTGCCAACAGGGAGTAGGGATATGTCCAAGTGAGGTAAAAATTATTTGGTGGATGAGGTACAGACATGCAGGAAAAAGAGCGGACAGGGGTGGCATTAAAAGCTTGCCTGAGGAGCCCCCATCACTTTCATATCTAAGCTCTCAGTGGGATCTCTTCGTTGACCTTTTTTTCCCAATCCCTGCTTTCAGCTGTGCTTGAGCATCCGTATTGGTTTTAATGGGGTTGTTCCACTACAGCACAAGTATCGGCTTCTGTAGAGTAGAATACATTTTCCTGTTTTAAGTTCTCATCAACAGACTCGCTGGTTTTTACAGCCGGGGCACCTTGATGTCTGACTTTGTCAAATCCATGAGCTAATTGGGATCTAACCCGCTTGGTTTGAGATGCTGAAGGAAATGAGTAGGTTCTCAGAAACGGGTGTTTTTGACTCGGGCAATCTGCTGGGCTCCTTTTGATCTGGTGTTCAACCATTGTTCTCAGGACACCGCTGGGCTACGCTGCTGACTGTTTAGCTGACACCTGTAACGGCATCCCTTCATTCTTACCCAGACTGCCATCGTCATGAGGTTGAGTTGTTAACGTACGTCTCCCAGCTAGATTCCCATCTGGGCAAATCTGCGCACCCTACCTATCAATTTCTTCTGCCTAGTAAGCGAAAATCTTTACAAAATCTTTTGTCATCTTTTCCTCCTGGACAGTGGCTACGTTCCGTCCCATAAGTACACTTCCAAGACAGATGAAGTTCCTTATGTGGATGGTGCCTTGGGGTCTTTCAGGATCTTCTCCAATATAAATTGTGTATGTAGAAGTCGTAGCTCTGTAGTTTTTCTGGGGAAAAAAAAAATCCTAGCATGCTGGATACCATCTATTCAGTTTCTTGGTGTTTGGCCTTTACAGGGTAACAGGCGCAGATGCTTGTTGTATCATCTTGTTGGTTGAAGTCCTCTTTTACAGGATTTCTATTTTCTAGGCACCAAGCCTCACTGCAGTTCAGGTGTTCATCAGTTGAAATGCGTTTATAAGTGTCTGCACAGCTAGTTGTGTGTTACGCTTTCACCATGACACCTCCACGTTTCTCTGTGCTATTTTATACGTGGCAATGTAAGGTGGAGAAAAAATGGTGAAGATGAAAACAGGGACATGCCTACATCGAAAAAATGGGCTCGAGGCAGAGCAGCCAGTAAAACCACACAGCCTTCCCTTGCTGTGGGCCGAGCTCACCGGGCATGGTGTGGAAATAGTTCCACTGATTAAACAGGAGTAAACTAAGTGTGCATGTGCATCAAAGTGCTTTTCTGCACTGGGGGTACTGGTGGATGAAAAGCTGGACATGAACTGGCAGTGTGCACTGGCAGCCCAGAAGGCCAACCCTACCCTGGGCTGCATCAGGAGAAGCCTGGCCAGCAGGTCGAGGGAGGTGATTCTGCCCCTCTACTCCGCTCTGGTGAGACCTCACCTGGAGTACTGCATCCAGCTCTGGAGCCCTCGGCACAGGAAGGACATGGAACTGTTGGAGCGGGTCCAGAGGGCTACAAAAATGATCCGAGGGCTGGAGCACCTCTGCTATGAGGACAGGCTGAGGGAGTTGGGCTTGTTCAGCCTGGAGAAGAGAAGGCTGCGGGGAGACCTGATTACGGCCTTTCAGTACCTAAAGGGGGCCTATAGGAAAGATGGGGAAAATCTTTTTAGCAGGGACAGCTGTGACAGGACAAGGGGTAATGGCTTTAAACTGAAGCAGGGTAGGTTTAGACCCTACAATAAGGGTGGTGAAACACTGGAACAGGTTGCCCAGAGAGGTGGTGGAGGCCCCATCCCTGGAAACATTCCAGGCCAGGTTGGACGGGGCTCTGAGCAACCTGATCTGGTTAGCGGTGTCCCTGCTCCCTGCAGGGGGGTTGGGCTAGATGACCTCTAGGGGTCCCTTCCAACCCAAAGCATTCTGTGATTCTATGATTCTAGGATCATCTCAGAAGGGACAGCATTGGGCAGGAGCAAGCCTCTGGTGCAAGACATTTAGCTGCTGCTGCTGCGTAGGTAGGTGGGTCTGACTTCCAACCCTGAACGCCTGCCCCCTGCAAATGTATTTGTTTCAGTCCTCAAGACCTGTGCAGCTGTAGCTGAGAAATTCTCCCTGCCTACCCCAACCTGTGGCAGAACTCCTTCTCTGCAGCCTGGGGGGGACTGATGCAGCTTCAGAGGCTGGTGAGCATGGGAAATCCTCCCGCAGCAATTCCTCCCGCAGCAATCCCGCCCGCCCACTGTGTCGCTGCCTGTTCCCGTGCAGCCTGTGCACCGCCTCAGCTTCCCACCGGTAGCGGGGAGATGGGCCTGATTCCCAGAAGGTGTCCACTGGGGGATCAGGCAGCCCCGTGGGCACTGCTTTGCTGTGGATGTATATATAGAGTGCAGGGGTTTGGATGGCTCTGCTCAGCAAGGGCTGATGAAAAGCGTGGCTGCCGTGCTGTCAGTAGGATCTTGGCTCTTCCTCCATCCACTGCTCGTGCAGGAGAGCAAGCTAGCAGCATCCCAGGAGAGGGGATTCAATGTAATCATGGAAGTCCCATTTTCTGCATACTCCTGCTTTTATTTTGTTTCCTGCGATGCAGCACTTAAGGAAGCAGAAACTTTGTCTTCGCTGTGTTGCCTTCATTAGTAGGGAAGATTTTGTACATAACCCTGATGCTGTGGTGGGTACCACCATCAAACTTGTAAATAAGCGCGCCGAGCGCACAACTACGCCTTCCTTCAGTCCCACAACCATACTTTGACAAATGCTCTTTTTGGCAGCAACGCCGGATTCAGCCAACTGCCCCCTGCTGCCGCGCTCCATCCTTGGGTGACCCCAGGGCTTGCAGCAGCTCAGCAGCTTGGAGGGCTTGTGTGACAAATCGAGGCAGCCGAACGGCCGGGGCGGAGGGGAGAGGCGGCGCGGCCGAAGCAGGGCTGCTGCAGAGGGGACAGCGCTGAGGCCGGGCTCTCCTGGTGCCCGCCCAGCTTAGAGGAGCTCGGCGCGGCACAGGGGGCTTCATTTTCAGGGTTGGAACTGCTTGATGGCATTGAAATGCACTGAAAACGTACTGCTCCTGGTCGGGTATGTTATTTGTTATGCTCCTAACTCCTTAACTTTTAGTATTCATCTTGAAGAAGAATATTGATATTGTAGTTTTTGACCAAGAAACGAAATTATGGTTGTGCTCATTAACCTTACCTCTAAGCCCTGCTGGTTACACTTAAAGGAACCCGTGTTTTTATCATTTATATTTTCGTGCCTAGGATTTAGGGGCTTTTTCTGCTGGAACAAGAGAGGGTATAAAGATTTCAAAGCAAGTGCGAAGATGATGCACAAAATACGCCGATTCCTTTTACGGTATCGCGAATTGGTTGGTTTAGTAGTTTTGCCATGTAATTGTGAAATGGAAAAAGTGAAGAGAGGGCTGTGTGGGCGATGATACAGTGGTGTGAAATCCCGGCTCTGGAAGACATGCAGTTCATTTTAGCGGGGTTCATTCCCGCTCTTTTACAGCAGGGATAGTTTCATTTAGTGTATTTTACTCTCACGCTTGGCACGATCTGCTCCGTGCAGCCCTTCCTCTCCCAGCAGTACGTTTTTCTAGTGAGCAGATTACAGGACCACCCCTCTACTTGACGAAACGTGGAGAGCCCAGAGCACCGGTTGTAAAACCCCGGGCCGGGCTAGAGCCAGGCTTGAGGCCAGAGATGGAGGGGCCGCGTCTGTGTGCACGTGGGGCGCGTGTTGCAGACACGCAGTCTGCGCATGGGGTATGGCCGCGCGCACGCGTGATCTTTCGGGGGACCGTTCCGTAGGTCGGTGTGAAGGTGGGCGTCATTCAAGCGACATAAGCGACGGCGGGGAACGCGCCCGCGGCCTGAGCAGCGCGTCCTCGTCCTCTCGCCGTGCAAACCTGATGACTCCTCAGCGAGCGGCGGAGGTGGTGACGCGCGCGGTGCTGGGTGTAAGTGGGAGCCAAACAAAAGCGCTTTGCTGCGTTTTACGCGTTTGCTGTCAACAAATACTGTGCAGGCAAGTTTAGCTACAGCTGAGACTGGTGGCCAGGTGGTGAATTCCAAAACAGCTCAAGTTTTGAATGCCTTCGGGGAGAGAACTTGACTGAGCAGAAGAGCGATGGCTGTAATTTCTCAGGCAAAGCATTAGCTGCCAGAGATGAGCTTCTGAGATATTTGGCCATTTATTTTATTGAAATATTTATGTCTAATCCAATAAAAAGTTGACTCTCAACTATGTGACTGGATGACTACTGACTGTACGACACTGGCTGTCACAATTCTAAAACCTCAAAAATCAGTCTCTGTTTTTTTGTGAGAAGCAGCCTGCTTGCTAAAGACTCTGGGAGGGTATTTTGCCAGAGGAATAACCAGTGACAAGGAAGAGGAAAAAAACCCAAACCCAAACTCTTGCAGGTTTTTTTTCAGTCTTCGCTGTAGCGCAGCTTTATGCTAACAGGCGTAGTACAAACATGTGGTGCTGCTTTCTCAGGTCCTCCTCAAGTTCATTTTTTTTTTTTTTTTAAATGTCATTTTGTTACTGCCTGCCAGCAAGCTACCTCACATCTCCCTTGGTTAGCCAAATGTCATCCATGTCCCACAGTATAAAGTGTAATTACATATTTAAAAAGTGTGAAGGGGAAGGTGAGGAAGGGAGGAGAGTGGCTGCTTTGCCTTTTACTCTATTGGAGAAGTACTTGAAATTCCTCACATTCTTCCCCTGCTAACAGTATGTTTACTTTTCATCACTGGGTTATTAGGATTAACAAAAGTCATTGCTTCAAGCTCATTTGATTTGAATTTAGTGAAAGCAGACTACCTCCTGCAGACTGTACGAAGCATTCTTCTGCCACAGCAATGTATTAATTCGCAAAAAAAGCAGCCACCAAAAAAAAAAAAAAAACAGTGAGACCTGACACCCACTTCCACCCCAATGCTCAACATCACCATGCATGTGCTGCATTCTAATGAAGTACCTTATGTTGCAAATTCCAGGACGGTTTGAATAATCTGACAGTCTAATTAACATTTCAGACTCAGGATCCAGCATTTGCTTTCAAGGCGTAGCAGCTTTTTCTGTATCTACTTTCTCAAGCAGGGGGCTGCGGGCACCCCTTCAGAATGGCATTTGCCCCAAGAATTAGACTCAGCTTTCTTGGCCATTGCTGCAGCAGAGCTTGTTTTAATTTCCAGAGCACCTAAGCTTTTCAGAATTCAAAGTTTTCACACAAAGCTCTCACATTTGCTGTATTTAAGTCCATTGCCTATCACAATGCTCTACTGCAAGGAGTTAGGTAAATATTTCTTTATTAAATGATTAATTCCATAAATAAATTCTTTGAATTCATTGAATATAAAATTAAAATCATTTACAACTTATTCCAGTATTACAGGGGCTGGAAGGGGTAAAAAAAAAAAAAAACCACCTCAGAGAAAAACAAACGAGCTACAGTTTGATAAATAAAATACTTAGCTTTAAAACAACTGATTTCTGTTTGCCATTAAACTACAGTTGGTACATAATAGCTGCCACTGTGAACACCACACAAGTGCCCACCTCAGGAAGGAATGTAACTTCCAACTTGGTTGGGAAAGGGTTGGAGAAGATGGAGGGAGGGGGGAGAAGCATCATGTTAAACTGAACAGGATAGGAGAAAAAAAAAAAAAAAAAAAAAAAAAAGAGTTTTCATAACCGGAACAGAACATTTATCTGATCACTTACAAACAGAAAACAGTATATAATTAGATAAGGTGCTCCAAAAAGAAGCAGTAAAGTTGCTCCAGTACTATGAAGCTTTAAGTATGCTTAAATCTCTGTTGGGTTAGTGTCCAGTCGCACAGTGCACTCTCGTGACAGCTCAACGTTGCCCTCGAACGGGCAGGGCACCATTTCCATCAAAGGTCCTTTCTCCATGGCTGGTTACTTCAAAATTCTCTTTAGCATCCCACCCCCAACACAGCTTAGTCCCTAAATTTGTGGATGTCATTGACTAGTCTGTAGTAGGGATAAGCTTCGTTCGCGTGCGGGCAGTTGTAGCTGCATCGGCAGGACTGGATCATCATGACGCTCTTGGTGAAGGTTTCTCCGTCGTCGCAGCGGAACCTGATCTTGACAGTCCTGGTCTGCTGAGGCGTGCAGCACCTGCCATCCACGCAGGAGCCACAGTACTTGGGGCGGTACTTCTTCACGCTGGAACATCCGGCATAAGTGAACTTCACTGGGGACGGGGACTTCTTAGTCTTGGTACATTTTTTTCCCTTCTGTAAAGGAGAGGCAGATAAGACCGTTAGCAGGAGCTTCTCCTCCAGCCTTTACCCTCTACCCGAAGCAGTTTGGAAAGAAGAGAAGCACCGGAAAAGCCTGTGTTTACCTTTAGGGAGGCGTAGCTAGGCTCGCCACATGGCCTCACTTCGCATATCCTGGTCTCTTTGATGAGCTTGCAGTCGGGATTGTCGTTGGTAACCCTCGTAGAGATGCCGGTTCCACACGTCTTTGAGCACTGGGACCAGGAGGTTGTTTGCACGATGCATTTGGGATTCTCAAAAGCTCGGCTTTGTGGCTCGGATCCAAAGACTGGAAAAGAAGAGGAGGGCTTAGCCCAAATGCATCCTCTCCGCTGGGTTTCTTTCTTTCCATCGGGGGTCTAAGGAGTCGTACAGCCATCCCCCCGCCTCCTCCCCATCACCGTCGCACAGACTAGCCCATACTCACCAGGTAGCATTTTCAGGCCTCCTTTCACAATGGCAATTAGCTCATTGTTCCTGGTTAGTTCGCCTTCGGAATCGTCCAGACCAAACTCTTTGCTGAAGAAGCCTTCCAGCTCATCCAGCACATCCTTGCTTTCATCGCAGACCCACTCTTCGCAGCACTGCCCGGGGACTTTGACCAGCCTGGGGCTGGGGCAGCCCAGGTTAGGAAGAGAGAGCTCCTGGGGGCAGAGCGGGATGCAGCCCACAGCTCCATCTATGCACGTACACTGGTGTTTACAGTTCGGCTGGAAGCTTTCGCCGTTCTGGTAGATCTTGGAGTTGTATTCACACGGTCTCCCCTCGGACTGCGCTGCAGAGATCGACAGAGAGAATCATAGAATCACCTCGGTTGGGAAAGACCTTTAAGATCATCGAGTCCAACCGTTAACCTAGCACTGCCATCCCACCACTAAACCCTGTCCCTAAAGAGGGGAAAGGAGGGAGTCAGCGGTGGGAATCGCCGCTTTCAGCACAGGTATTTGCTGGGCTGTTAAATTCGATTTACGGCGGAGCTCCCTACAACCCCCCGGGGATGCGGGGCCAGAACAATAAGTTAGTCAGGAATCACTTTTCCTTCTGCGCGTTGAGCGCAGCCCAGACATACTGAATCGCATTCCAGACTGCTGAAGTCATGTGCCTTTCTGCCAAGCTACCAACAACAAAGCATAACCATACATGGACTCGAAGTTACTAAACTCCGGCGCTACGGGGACCGGGGGTTTGTTCTCCCGGGGGAGGCGGGGGGGCAGCCGCTTACCTCTGCAGATGCCCTTCAGCGCGGCGGGGCTGGCGCCGAAGTTGCACTCCAGCCCCTTGGTGTGGTCGCAGGGCTCCGCCCGGCTGCAGTCCTCGTTCAGCTGCTTGGCGCAGACCTTGCAGCAGCCGCAGCCGTCCGGCACCAGCCCCACGCCCGGGGCGCACTGCGGCACGGCCGCCGGGCACTGGCAGACGGCGGGGCAGGGCGAGCCCAGAGCCTGCGGGAGCAGAGCAGAGCGGCGGCGGGTCAGCGCCGGGAGCGGAACGGAGCGGAGCGGCTCCCCGCCTGCCCCCCGCCCGGCCCCGGGGCAGAGCCGCGGCACTTACCAGGCGGGCCAGGCAGAGGAGAGCAGCCGCCAGAGCGGGGCGGGTGCCCGCGGAGCCCATGTCCAGCGCCGGCGGTGCAGGGAAGCGAGGAGCCGCGGGAGGCTGCGAGCGCGGGGCGAGGCCGGCGCGGTCTGAGGCGGCGGCGGGCGCGACCGCCCTTATATGGGGCGCGGGGCCGCCGCGTGCGCCGCGGCGCTGACGTCGCGCGTTCCGGGCCGCGGCCGCGTCCAGCGCTCGCGGCATCCCAGGAATGCGGCTGGCGCGCGGCGCGGCCGCCCCGCCCCGCCCCGTCCCCCGGCACCGCGGCCGCGGGGGTCCCCCCGCCCGCCCGCCCGCCCGCCCGGCCCCGCCGCTGCCCGCCCCGCCGGGCCCCTCCGCCCCGGCCGTGCGGGGGCGGGGGGCGGGGGGAGGTCTGGGCGTGGGACGGGCCGGGGCTGCCCCGCCGCCGCGGCCGCCGCCGCGCGGGGGGGGTTTGGGTTTGTTTCGCGGTTTTTGGTGTGTGTCCCCCCCCGCCCCGCAGACGCACCTCACCGCCGGGGCGTTAAAGCGAGGAGCCGGCCGCCTCGGAGGCGGGGCCGGCGGGGGCCCCCGGCCACCTGCGCCACCCGCGGCGGCGAGGACTCGCATCCTCCCGACACCCCCCTCCGGCCGCGGCGGGACCCCCCCCACCTCCGGACCGCGGCCCCTCGCGCGCGGCCCGCCCCGGAGCAGCCCGGCGGCGCCCGGCGCGGCTTCTCGTTACTGCCGCTCCCGGGGCGAGCAACCCCGGCGGTGCCCGGCGCGCACCGAGGTGCCCGGTGCTCGGGGCCAGGAAGGAAACGGCGGGAACTGCCGGGCCCCGCAGCGAGCGGGCCCCCCCCTCCCGGCTGCCCCGCTGCCCCCCGCCCGAGCGGGGCGTCCTCGAACAGAAATTCCCGTGTCGGAGTTCAAGGTTTGGGGCTGGGGAGGAGGGTTTAAGCTTCTGTTGTGCCGTCTTTTCTTTTCATGGCCGTAAGTATTTCCAGATGGGGATTTAGACACCAGACGTAACAATATTTCCATATTTGGTATAGCAGTAGCCTGCATTTTTCACATTTTTCTGCTCTGTTATCCAACCACAAAGCATTCTTGACAGCTTCAGATGTTGTTAAATATAGCCTTAACTTCTGTTCCCAGGGCAGGAAATTCTTTGGAATTCCTGTTTTTCACGCAATCTGTCTATCATGATTTAGGAGCGCTGCGCTGGAGGAGCCAACTGGCCTTAGAGCTGCAGTTTGCTCCTTTTTATTGAAAAAAGCCCAGCAGTGGAGTCCGCTGCCCGACGGCGGCACACTAAGTCCCCATTCCAGGGATTTTTTTTTTGTTTTTAATTTTTTATTTATCATTTTGCAAATGAGATTATTGTTCCTAACACAAGTTTGGGATTTGGGGGGGTTGGTTGGTTTGGGGTTTTGGTGGGGTTTTTTTTTGTTTCGGTCGCCTTCAAGGCTGGAAGGTGGAGGAGCGGATGCAGAGGAGAGGCGAAACTTTGCGGAAAAAAAAAAAACCGAAGCCCGGGAAAAGCGATGGGGGGGTGGGGGGGTGGGGGTGCTGGGGAGGGGAAGGGAAGGGGACGGGATGAACCCGGTGAGGGGCGGTGGCGGCCCCGCCGCTCGGAGGAGCAGAGCCCGGGCGCCCGCCGCCTGCCCGCTGCGCTGCCCGGGCTGCAGGCGGGGCCGATCCGTTCCGCGGGGACCGCGCCGGGGCTCCCGGTAAGTGCCGCCCCCCCCCCCCCCCTTCCCCCGGGGCCGCAACCGGCCCGGCTGGGCCCGCCGGGCCGCCGGGAGGGGGCGGGGGGCCCGGGGGGGGGGGGCGGGGGGCCGGGGCCCCCGGGGGGGGCCAAAGCGGGGGGGGGGTGGTGTCCCCCCCCGAAGGCGGCTCGGGCCCCACGGGGGCTTTCCGGCACCGCGCACACCGCTTCGCTTCCCCGGCGTGCGGCGGCCCCAGCCCCCGGGGACGGGACAGGGCGGACGGCCCGGTCGGGGGGGGGGTGTGGAGCCGTGCCCCTCCCGGCCCCCTCCACCCCCAGGGCTGCCCGGCGGCGGTGCCCAGGCCAGGCCCGAGGGAGGGTTGCCCTTGTGGGTCCATCCCGTCCGTGTCGTGTCCCCCCCCCCCCCCCGCAATTCATTCTCTTCATGTTTTCTTTTCATTCAGGTAAATCAGACCCACGTTTTACTTCGTGGTGGTTTTGTGGCTCGGGCAAGGTGATGGGATGAAAGCTCCGGCCCCTCTTTGCCCAGAACTTGCTCTACAGAAGGCGGCGGTGGTTTTCTTCATCGCTTGTATGCCTCAAAATTTGACCAGAACGGGACAATAGCCGAACGGGAAACACGGGCTTTAGTTACATGCAGCTATCTCCCGAGCCTGCCAATATATACCATTTAGTGCCATTTCTGATGACAGGCGTTATTTTATGTGTCCATTAAGAGTTGGACAGAGACCACCGGCGAACTGAGATGGTTGCCAGTAACAGTAGTAACGACTTTCCATCCCTACTGATTTGGCCGAGCCCCAGCTGGTGACGCGGAGGAGCAAGGCTCGGTCCCGTTTCCAGTCTCCGAGCTCTCCAGTTCGCCAGGCTTCCCTTGGTTCTGTAGCTGTATGGGTGTATTTTCCTGCGGTATTTTAGTTTTAAAACTCTGAAGAGTGGTTTTCAGATGGAGAATCTGACCGGTACTTTTTTCCCCAGGATGATCCCTTCCACAGCCACACTGTGATCAGGAGGAACGAGTTTGTGCTTCAACACGCCTTGATTCGTGAAAATTTTGAAAATTCTTCCAAGATTTTTTGAAAAAGCAGGAGGAGCTGGTGCACCGATGCGTGCTTAAATTGGCCGGTTTTGCTTTTCAGGGATTTATGCAAACGCTTGTTTGTTTAATTACATCTAATTTAAGGACACGCACCGAGCGTTTCTTGCTTTGATCTCGGCCTTTCACAACATTCAGCAAACGCCGCGGGAAAAGGCAATGAATAGCGCCTTTTCCTCACTTGGTTTGCTGTCTTACCACACATTCTCCCAACTTTGATGGGAAACTGTAACCGAACCTCCATTTGCTCAAAAAAAAAAAGTCACTTTGAAAGCTTTGAAGCACCTTTTAGCAAACCTGTCCTGAATTTCAATTAGTTGACGGCACTTGAGGGGGGTTGAGTTTCTTTGGCGTTCGGGTTAGGCTGCGACCCCTCGATAGGTTTTCCCGGCACGCATTTACCTGTCGCAAGCGGTGACCCAGCGCTTACCTTCCAGGCTGTGCCTGCATCTCCTGGATGTACGGACGGGAAAGAGGAAAAAGTTGGGAATAGGTTCCTGTTTGGATTTTGTTCAGTGTACAGTACTGTTCCAGACCTTTGCTGTCCTAAGTCAACTGGGAAGCGCTCCCTGCTTCATGTCATGAAGCGTATTTTACTGGCTCCTGGCTTTTTGTGCCGTAGGCGAGCGCTGTTTGTCAGGTAAAGTCTGATGGGAGCACGGCTAATGCAAAGCAGGAATTTGAAGCAGTTGGCTTACGCAGCAGGTATCACAGATTTACTGAGTACATCCTGCCATTTTCACAGGCCTGCGTCTCTCCAGGAAAAGGACTTCTCCAGCGAAACAAATCGAGAAAAAAAAAAGAAATAACGGAATGGTTTCTCTTCCCTCCTCCCGGCGCCAGCCTTTCATGGCCGTGCGCAGGGAGCGCCGGGCAGTGTGAGCCGGGCAGGCTCCCCGAGTGCGGGTGCTCCCACTGATGGTAGGCATCCAGCGCCAAACTGGGGCACACCAGAGGTTTGCAGCCATGTGAAAACTGGGGAAAGGTCTTACTAAACCCAGCGTCCAGCCCTTTTTTGTAAAGTGCTTAATTTCCTCTTTTGCGCTGTTTCCTCTGCCCGTCCTTTGCCGCGCGTTTCTTCCGTCTCTCCTCCTCTTTCTTCTCCTTTTCCCCGTTCCAGTCTTTTTCCCCGTGGCCTTTCCTCTCCTACTGTTTACCCACCCCGGGCTGGGCCTCTCCCGCCGCCCCTGCCAGGCCGCCGGTTCCTGCTGCACTAAATCAGTCCTCCCGGAGTCAATGGCTCCTCTCAGGCACTCACAGGAGGTGCAAATCCAGTGGGGCAAATTAAGCATAGCGATGCGCAGGCAGAGCGGCCGAGTAGCCAGAAGGCTTCAGCAGCTAAAATTCAAGTGGGTTCAGATTTATTTTTTTTTTTCCCCCCTCGCTTTGATTTGCTTGGAGTTTATGCTGAATTCTTTGAGTATGGCATTTCCTATTTGTTTTCTTCCTCTTCCCTACTACCCTCTTTTTAGCCATGCTCACACCTGGTATTTTTTATATAGTCTGTGCCTTGCCTGTGGTTTCTAATATTTGGGGGGTGGGTGTGTGGGGGGGGTGGTTTGCTGGGCAGTATTTGTGTGCTGGGAGACACTTTGCTTTGTAGGTGCCTGCCTGGCTGTTGTCGAGGTGTTGCAGAGGTTCCTGTTGTGTGAAAGGGGAAGGGGGGGGACGTGTGAGCCTCCTAACTCTGCAGGGAAAGCGAGAAGGAAAATTTGCAGTGGTATGTGGTCGTGCGTGTTGCTGCCCCAGCGTGGGACCTGCACAGCTCCACAGATGGACCTTACACAGGGAGAAGGGACGCAGCAGCCGGACAGAGGCACGAAGCGTCGCTGCCGGTGGTCAGTGTGTTCCCTCGAACCGCTGGCGGGCAGCACATGCTGCCCGCCTTTCTCACCCCACGCTGGATGCAGAAATGCAAAGCAGTTCCAGCCCGCTTCCCCCTGCCCGGTCAGAGACTCAAAATACCTTTGTCACTGACATTCAAGGAGCTGGCTTTAACTTTATTTTAGTGCCAGCCACTACTGTTTCCTCAGTGAGATGGGTGGATTCCTTAATATACATTCACCTGCTCTCATGCGTGTGTGCTTCAGCACTAGGCTACATTAGAAGATGCAATTTGCACCAGGCACATCCCTATAGCTGAGGTTCGCAATGAAAAGGCTGTTAGAGGCTTTGGCTCTCCATGCCGCAACAAAAAAACATAAATCAGGTGTTCCTAGCTCGGGCCTGGCTTTCTTAGCCAGGTCTATTGTTTTCATCCCATGCAGTGATGTAGCTTCCAAATGATAGCAATATAGCCTGAAATCGCTTTCTATATTCTAGGAAAAAAGATTTCACAGCTGTGTCCCCTGAGTTTTGTGGAGGAGGCTGAGGCGGCAGAAGCAGACACGGGTTCTTCCTCAGCATCAGCTGGGGTGAAGGTCCTGGACAGGGATCCCACCCCAGAGAGTTACTCATCCCAAATGACCTCAGTAGAAACAACTTCTTAAATTTAAGCTTTGGTCCTCAGAGTGCAGCATTTCCCAGCAGAGCAACGGATGCGAACTGACGTCTATTGAGATGAAATGAGCAAGCTCAAAAGAAAATTGCTCGTGATGGCGAGGAGTTGCCGGAGCTAGCTGAACCTGATTGCAATCAATTGGGTCATGCCTGAGAAGTCCCTGATCAAAGCAGACTTCCAGGCTGTGGCCCCTAACGCCTGTCAGCTGCTGTCTGCCTCAGCCCACAGCTTAACTGCACCTTGGAGAGAGCAGCCCCCTCCTTTTGGCTGTGTGGGGGGACTGCCTGCCCCAGAATCTGCTCTCTCCGCTGTGCTCAGGTTTGCTCGTTTCTTTTCTTTTTCTACACTGGCGATAGGTGGCAAACTCTTCTTTCCCCAAAGGTGTTTTCTTTCATTCTAGTTAATAATCACAGCTATGGTTTCTTAAGGTTAGTCTGCGTCAGAGCTAGGGGAACCCCTGCCTTCCTCCTGATGCTTTCCCTCCCTCCCTGCCATCGTGACCTGCTGGAGCAGTTACATGTTGCTGATACATGGACATTCCAAGGGCTTGCCTAGCCCTTGGTTTTAGGAACATGTTTTTGTAGCTATTTTCTTGAAGAAAAAAAAAAAAAAGAGTATTGATTAATATACTTTTTTTTTTTTCCTTTGGATGCAACTAGAAGGGGAGGCCTGGTCTGGCAGGATGCGGAACGTGCTCTACCCCACAGTGAATTCTGTCACTTACCGTGCTTTCCAGGCTAGCTGCTGGAAATGTCGCAGGATTAATTTTAGAATCCCCTGAGGTGCCTGTTGGCTTTGTCCAGAATCATTACTCATTCCCTGCTACGTACACGAGCTTATTAAAACATGGTGAGACCTGCGGTGCGTTCGCTGCGTTACCGTTTGTTTCCATTCTGTTCCATCTGGGCTCTTACCCTTTGCCTGCCGCTGTGTCACATGAGCACCTTGCCGTGGCAGCGAGCTGTCTTCTGTTGGGCGCGCTTATTTTGTGGCACGCACGAGCTAACCGACGCGAGGAAGCCAGCCCCAGCCTCTTCCAGGGCTTCTCTGCTGCTGGAGATCAGTTCCTTGCGCCGTTCTCTGGCTTGTGCCCATTGCTTCTAGCCCCTGATAGCCTGGTGAAAAAATCAATAGCAGACAAATAAGTAGACGCGATGTCATCCTTGCAGATAGGGAGGACTTGCAGGCAGCCAGTAGATCGTGTACGTGCTTTAAGAATGTTTGTGGAGATGAAGTTACGATCCAAGAATGTGCGAATAGCTGCCCGTCCCAGCCTTACGTGCCTGCGATGAGGGAGAAGTGCTAAACCATCTCTAGACTTGATTAGCATCCAGATCTGAAAGATGTGCCTTGCGCTGTGGAGCTGGCGGGCGTGATTTTTCCAGGGGAGCGAAGAAGAAATCGTGTGATTGGAATCTCTTCCTCACCTGTATCTCTGCCGGGGGCTAAAACACAACCGGAGGGAGCCGGCTGGCGAGAGCTGGTGGGCTGCTCTGCGGAAGGGTCCTCGCCTGGGCTCCAGCCAGGAGCCCGGCGGCTTGTGCAGCCCCATGGGGAGGAGGACATCCCCGAGTCAGCTGGGATGCCTCCCTGCTGCCTGCTGTTTTCCCAGGGACCAATGCCCTCGGGAAGTAAGAGGTTAGCAGGGGCTATCAGCAGACCGCTTTGGTGTGGGGGCTTTTTTACGATTGCATGAACGTGTCTTTTCCTCTTGTTGTGCAGAAATTATGACTCCTGGTGTCAGTGTTGAGATGAAAGCCCGAGCTCTTCTGTGTGGAGCAAGTGTTAATTAAAAGCTAGCGGTTACGTTAATCATAAAAGAAAATTCGTGCCGGCTGGCGGCTATTACTTTCAGAGAAGTTTGCTTTTGTGTTGGTACTCTTTTAACTCTTTGCATGCGTCTGTATCACAGAATCATAGAATCCCAGGTTGGAAGGGACCCCAAGGATCATCTGGTCCAACCTTTCTAGGTAAGAGCGCAATTTAGACAAGATGGCCCAGCACCCTGTCCAGCTGCATCTTGAAAGTGTCCTTTAAAGTGTCCTTAAAAGTGTCCTTTTGTACGCAGCTGACCACGTCCGTCGCTGTCCTCTCTTCCTGGGGTCTGCTGCTGAAACTCCCCATGAGCTCAACTTCTAGACTTGGGGGAGAATTTGGGATCAGAGCAGAAAAATGGGAGATAGGATGGGTCTTTTGGGTGAGCAGCGTGTGATCACAGGACAACGTTTGTAACCGGTTGCGAGAGGGGAGCCTCTGGTTTCAAGGAGCAGGCTTTTTGCGGGATGCACCCGTACAATGTCTTAACAGTGCCATGCCAAAATAAAAATCATTGATTAAAAGCGCGCCTGGCTTGTGCTGCTAAAAACACTTCTAGATTATACGCGCTGAAAACAGTAAATATTTAATGTACAGGTTTACTTTTCCTGGTTTATAGAGAGCTCAGCAGGCCTGACAGAGCAGCCAGACAGATGTGTTTATAGCGAGCTCCCCGGGCGGGCACAATGCTGCAGTGTTTGGCCTGCAAGCACCGCAGGGGCATGCTTAAAAAAATAAAAGTGTTCCATTTACATTGGAGGGGGGGGAGAAAAAAAATCCTGAGAATGTTTCTATTAATATTAGCTGGTGTAAAAACCCCAAATTCTACGTGTTGGGCCTTGCGTATTTCAAAAATAGAGGGCTCGAGGGTGGTTGGTGAGGATGTGGGGTAAGAAACGTTTCCTCGCTTACGTAGCCGGGGGAAGGGACGGGCACGGTGGTGGTTCTTGTAGGAGAAGGGGGCTGGTGCTGAAGAGCCCCTGGCGAAGGTCGGGTGTGAAATGAAGAGTTTGGGTGCGAGCAAAGCAGGGAAGCCTGGGGGGGTGAGTGGGGGGCACAGGCCAGCGTGTTGTGCCCGTGGTTTTCCACAGACTGGGAGCTGGGGCTCAGGACCGTGGCTGGGAGCCTGGACGTTACCAGCGGGCATGTTCCTAAAAGGTGAGAGGGACCAGATGGCGTGGGAAAGCAAAATGCGCAGGGTCCTCCCCACACGATGGGATGCACGCACCTCCCACCCCTGCGAGATGCAGACGGGGACAGTGGGAAACCCACGGCCGCATCCAGGGGGATTATTTTTTTTTCCAACACTTTAGCTTTGATCTTGGCTGAGGTGTTATCTGAGCACTAGCTTCTGATCTCAATTATACTGATGTTAAAGCTGATTTATCTGGCCAAAATTAATGGCATTAATTAATTAGCATACATTAATTAACTGAAACAACTGGCATTTGAGTTTCTGGAGAGCTCCCAAGGAACGGGTGGCTGCATCTGCCTGCCTCTGATTTCCTCAGAAATTGTCCTCGGCTGAGAAGTGAGTTTATTTCGATAATCTGATTAAACAGCTGGCAGCTTTTTAACTCTTGAAGAAAAAAATATTAACTTTTAAAAAGGGATTCTTGGGCTGGCTGGCTTCTCAGGGAAGTTTTCTGTTGAAGAAAAGTTGAGTTAGGAAGTAGAAGTCTGTATTAGGGCTGGCTAAGCACTCCATGACTAAATATAGCCATATATATATATAAAAAAAAGAAATGTAGTCAGCTCTGTGTGTGAATAAAGCTAGGGGTCCTGGTGAGGTTGGTTTGCTTTCCCCCCAGCTTCACCTGCCGAGGGACATCTCTCCCTGGCTGCAGGTGACCTGCTGACACCAGGGGACAGAGCCATCCCACAGCAGCTCAGCACCTCTCCTTACCGGGGCCTTAGAATAGAATAGCATCGTTTAGGTTGGAAAAGACCTTTAAGATCATCAAGTCCAACTGATAACCTAACACTGCCATCCCACCGCTAAACCATGTCCCTTAGTACCTCGTACCAGTCACCTCCAGGGATGAGGACTCAACCACTTCCCTGTGCCTTCCAGCACAGGGGTGCCGGGCCGCTGTTGCCCTCGAGCGAGGCCTGGCCGCAGCTTCCTTTTCTGCAACCTCCTTTTCTGACAGGTCCTACTTTGGCCGTGTTCCTCCTGCTGTCTGAGGAGCTAACCAGTTTTCATCCAGAGGAGGACAGATTAGGGGCTGCTAAGGCACAGCGAGGGATTGTTTTACTGTGGGCAGGGAGGTGTTTGCCTTGTGGCTTGGCCATGAGCTGCTCCTGGAATTGCCTGGCCATAGACTGCCCTGTTGCACCTGGGAGCATCATGAAACAAGGGGTCCGAGAGGAGGAGGATCCTGCAGCAAGCCATGGCACTAGGGTCCATTGCCCATCCAGAAGGAGAATCATAGAACCATAGAATATTTTGGGTTGGAATGGACCCCTAGAGGTCATATAGTCCAACCCCCCTGCAGGGAGCAGGGACACCGCTAACCAGATCAGGTTGCTCAGAGCCCCGTCCAACCTGGCCTTGAATGTTTCCACCACCACCTCTCTGGGCAACCCGTTCCAGTGTTTCACCACCCTCATTGTAAAGAACTTCTTTCTTATATCCAGTCCGGTGATGAGTGGTGTCCCTCAGGGGTCCGTACTGGGACCGGTGCTGTTCAATATATTCATCAATGACTTAGACAGTGAGATCGAATGCACCCTCAGCAAGTTTGCGGATGACACCAAACTGAGTGGTGAGGTTGACACACCAGAAGGACGGGATGTCATCCAGAGAGACCTGGACAGGCTGGAGAGGTGGGCCTGTGTGAACCTCATGAGGTTCAACAAGGCCAAGTGTAAGGTCATGCACCTGGGTCGGGGTAACCCCCAGTATCAGTACAGGCTGGGGGAAGACAGGATGGAGAGCAGCCCTGCCGAGAGGGACTTGGGGGTGCTGGTGGATGAAAAGCTGGACATGAGCCGGCAATGTGCGCTGGCGGCCCAGAAGGCCAACCCTACCCTGGGCTGCATCAGGAGAAGCGTGGCCAGCAGGTCGAGGGAGGTGATTCTGCCCCTCTGCTCCGCTCTGGTGAGACCTCACCTGGAGTACTACGTCCAGCTCTGGAGCCCTCAGCACAAGAAGGACATGGAACTGTTGGAGCGGGTCCAGAGGAGGGCTACAAAAATGATCCAGGGGCTGGAGCACCTCTCTTATGAGGACAGGCTGAGGGAGTTGGGCTTGTTCAGCCTGGAGAAGAGAAGGCTGCGGGGAGACCTGATTACGG
The DNA here is from genome assembly GCA_034008185.1 of Gorsachius magnificus. Taxonomy (NCBI): domain Eukaryota; kingdom Metazoa; phylum Chordata; class Aves; order Pelecaniformes; family Ardeidae; genus Gorsachius; species Gorsachius magnificus. The sequence continues at coordinate 72,990,355 of CM067085.1, read as the reverse complement.
CCTTTCAGTATCTAAAGGGGGCCTATAGGAAAGATGGGGATAATCTTTTTAGTAGGGCCAGCTGTGACAGGACAAGGGGTAATGGTTTAAACTAAACCAGGGTAGGTTTAGACTGGATATAAGGAGGAAATTCTTTACAACGAGGGTGGTGAAACACTGGAACAGGTTGCCCAGAGAGGTGGTGGAGGCCCCATCCCTGGAAACATTCAAGGCCAGGTTGGACGGGGCTCTGAGCAGCCTGATCTGGTTAAAGGTGTCCCTGCTCCCTGCAGGGGGGTTGGACTAGATGACCTCTAGGGGTCCCTTCCAACCCAAAACATTCTATGATTCTAAACCTACCCTGCTTCAGTTTAAAACCATTACCCCTTTTCCTGTCACAGCAGGCCCTACTAAAAAGATTGTCCCCATCTTTCCTATAGGCCCCCTTTAAGCACTGAAAGGCCGCAATCAGGTCTCCCTGCAGCCTTCTCTTCTCCAGGCTGAACAACCCCAACTCTCTCAGCCCATCCTCATAGGAGAAGGGCTCCAGCCCTCAGATCATTTTTGTGGACTCCTCTGGCCCTACTCCAACAGGTCCACGTCCTTCCTGTGCCGAGGGCTCCAGAGCTGGACGCAGGGCTCCAGGGGGTCTCACCAGAGTGGAGCAGAGGGGCAGAACCCCCTCCCTCGCCCCGCTGCCCACGCTGCTGGGGATGCAGGAGTGGCGGAATAACGCGGCTCGCTGTTTGCCCGCTGAGCTGGAGGCCGTGCTGCACTGCGCCCGCTCGCACCTCTTTATTGCGCCTTCGTTGTGAGCGCCCGTTCAAGCAAACCCAGCCATCTTAGACCCAAACTGAGATTCATTCATTCCGGTGGTGCTGGCCCAAGGCACCCTGCTCTGCCGCGGCCGCTCCCCGGCGCCCCGCTCGCCTGCATTTATGACCTCCTTTTCCCTGTTAGAGGAGGAAAACAAAGGCTCCAGCCCAGGTTTCCCAGGGGTAGCAAACCGGCGCGTTAACCCCCTGTGTGACCTGGCAAGGACGCGGGGCGCTCTCCGGGTTTTATGGCAGGATACCCTCGCCGGAGCATCGTGCCTTTGGGAGGCTACACAGTGGGTGCACAGTCAGCTCCTGAAGGGCAGCTGGCACGAGGACAGTCTCCTTAAAAAATGAATGAATTGTCAGCTCCAGTCTGGATGTCACCATCATTTTAATGCTAATGGACTCTTTCCTCAGCCAGCCTCCCGCCTGAATGGGGAGCACAGAACCGTCCCAATGTTTATGGGATTTTAACTAGATTAGTTACAAACCTATAAAGCAAAGAAAGAGACAGTTCATCCACTATTGGGGAGGGGAGTGTTAAAAATGCCACCTCAGATAAAATATTATGGGAGTTGAGTAACTGTAAATAAGAACCTTGCCTATGAAATAGCTTCTTATGTGAGCTTGGGATGAGGGCCAAGAGAATGTCCAGGGCTTGGGGAAATTTATTAGCCCAGATCAACAGGATTTCTGGGACTCAGGAGATGGAGTGGCAAAGAATTCGCCTGTTGGAGTCTGCACTTCCTCCATTCATGCCTGTAGCAGGAGTTTCACTTATAAAGCTTTCAGGATGGTTCATTTGCATTTTTTGAATTTTCTCGGTTCTCATTAGCAGCTGCAGTTCTGTCCTGGGACTTGGGAGAGCTGGGTTCAAGTTCTGGGTTTCCGCAGCCTGCTGGTGTGGTCCCGGACGAGTCACTCCCCTCCCCGTGCTTCCATGCCCCTATGCAGAGAGATGATAGAGATGATATCCTGGCTGAGGGGGATGCCAGGAGGGTGTGCGGAAGACTAGGAGGCATTCAGGCACCCACAGCGGGAGCGAGAGTACTGTGGGTGCCTACGGGTGCCGGGAGCACCCATGGAGCAGCTGCAATGCACAAGCTGACCCCTCGCAGGGGGAGCAATGCCCTTTTGGTGGGGGGCGATGGGCTTTCCCTTTGATCCCGGTCATTTTAGTCGCTGCCGTGATTCTTCCTACTCAGGTGCCTTTATTTTACAGCCTTGCCAGTGCAAGCTGGCTGTCCCAGTAAGGTCACTGGTGTCCTGATGATGTTAGGGTCACCTCGGCTATGCGTTCCCTTAAAAAAGGAGCACATGCACATCAATATCACACAGCTGGGGAACCTGCCACCTTTTTGTCTGCCCCACTCTTCCTCTCATTCCCATTTGCACCCCTCTGCCGTTCCTTATGCTATTCCTTACCCACATTCAGCTTTCTGTCCAGGTTCTTCTGGCACACATCTCCCCTTCTGCGTTCGTTTCAGTATTTCTGCCTCCACCTCCATCCTCACTCCCACATTTTGTCCGTGTTTTATTTTTCTTATCTTGTTTTTGGAACCCGTCTTAGCCTCTCCTATGTATTTCCCTTTTCCTCCCTCTAGTTCCAGGAGCTTTTCAGTAAACAGCATCCCTCTGCTATTCTGACTCATTGCCCACTGACAGTGGAAAGATTTCGTCACGGAAGCGATGCAAAGACCTCCCGGTTCAGCGTGCGGGGGTAGGTTAGGACGACCTCACTCCGCCCGTGAAGTAAGAGCCACAGGGTCCAATTCCTCAGCCGATGTTGATTTGCCAGTTTATCTTGTTTGTGTTAGTTATGCCAGTTTATCTCAGTTATGTTCAGTTGTTCCTTGTTCCCACACCAGTATAAGTACCTGTGTGTGCTGGGGGGGATGCTCCATCGTGCCCCGCATCACCCCGCTCCCGTGCGATGGCCGAGAGTACCGCAGCGGCTGTTGGTAATGTACTTAGCCGAAGTGTGGGAAAACTCTCAGACTTGAACTTCGCTTTGTGTTTTCATGCCATATGAAACTCATTGAATGTTTGTCCTTTCCCTTCACGTGGCTGCTGCCTGCTCTTGTATTGCACCGACATATGTGAAATCTATTTGGTCCCCGGTTTAATACGCTGCTTACAGTATAAATACAAAAGCAGACAGCGCTTCTGAAGAGAAATAAATGTAATTGTGGTGGTGGTTGTTGTTATAAATAGTGCAAAGGATTTAGAAGCTATTTAGCCTTTCGGGCAGGAATCGCAAGCGTTCTGTGTAATATAATCTTAAGGCGCTCGTATTTAGCTATAGCAGCCTTCCCAGTTGGGACTGGCCCAGCTCACTCGTTACCGTTTGGCTTCAGCGCAGCGTGAGGATGCTCTGCTCTTCCCGGGAATGAGGCTTAGCCTCCAAAAACGTGGTATGCTAGATCATATGCCCGGCCCATACATGCATATAGCGCCGTTATTCACCCCCACCAGGCGTTTGCATGTGCAACTGGCCCCTTTGCATAAAGAACTGTGGTATTTCCACACACGGATTTTTGAGGTTGGTTCCTAAGATCAGTGCTGCATTTTTCCTCTGCTGGAGTGAAATGCAAATATTTATTTATTGACAGAGCTGGAGCTGATCGTTTTCCCTGTCCAGCTCCGAGCTGTCTGTTCTGTCAGATGAAAACAAGTAGTATTCTCATTTCTTTTTAAAATGCATTTGTTCATAACTGGGTTAAAGACAATTAGTGCCTGCTCTCTGCCAGCCCCGGTAGAGTGCTGTATGTATTTCTGTGTGTATGTGTATGTGTGTATATGTATATCAAAAGGGGCTAAACGCCCAGAAATTCTCTTGGCAGCCCCGCTGTCTGGTTAGAAAAGGAAGTGAGCTACAAAATTTGAACATTCAGTTCTGAGACTTGAAAGCTTTCTGGATTTTATTACTGACTCAACAGGGTTTTCATTATGTATGTGGCCAAGAGGAGAGGTTTACGCAAGAGGAACATATTGTAGTTGAATATGTTTGTAATTTTACACATTGTTAAATAATTGAGATAACTAGATGTCTCCTAAATGGGGAAAATAAATGAAGTGTTAGCAGCAGTGTCACCGTGGCACAGACAAGTCCGTACAAAAGAGCGGCCGCCCCGCATCCGAAAGCTGATTTCCAGGGCAGAGGGGTCCTGATCCAGACGAGGAGTGAGATTTTGCTGTTGGTGTGAGTGGGAGCCGCCTGTCCCTCAGGATATCTGGAAGCCTCTTGCTGCCTGTCAGTCTCTTCATCTTCTACTCCAGATAGCACCCTCAGCTTTTTTTTTTTTGCTTTTTAGTAACTCGGCGCTATTTAAACAGCGGTTGGAGGCTACGTTTCTTCTGCTCTCATTTTCATGTTAGTTTTAGGAAGGAAAATATTTTGAGAAGCAGATTATCATGCAAAGAGAGAAGGTGTGGGATGCATGGACTAAGCTGCAAATACAGACAGAGGCTGTGTCCGTCTGTCCTGCTCACCTCCCACCACAGGGGATGTGCTGTCGGATCACGCCCTGCAGCCAGCCAGCTCCGCCGCAAACCAGCTTGACAGCAAAGTGAATTCCTGTCCTGCAGGCAACACGCTCCCAGCTAATTTTGCACTGGTTCATACGATGGGTATTTGTTCTTCATTGTCTTACAAAGGTATTTATTTTTAAACCTCTGTGGTCTCTGGTGCCGTACAGTCTTAGCGCGTGTGTTCCCAGGAAACTACTGTCAGCGGGAAATGCTATCTATACGTGCCTTTGCATTTGACACGCGGGAAGCCAAGGTGCAGGGAAAATATAAGATCACTGGATAATTCAGGATGGAATTCAGAACTCAGCCTGAACCTCTCTGTCCTGTTTATACCTGGTGTCTCTCCTGTGCCCACTGCTGTGAGCAGCCAGGCTCTACCTTCTGGATAACCACCCCGGAGGTGCCGGGGGCTGCTCTCGGGGCCCCCCGGAGCCTTCCCTTCTCCAGGGCGGCCAAGACCCCTTCCCTCAGCCCAGCAGGCTGCTGGCTCATGCCTGCTACTGGCTCGTGCCTGCTGTGCCCGCGGGAAGCCGGTGTGTCCATCGCTCTTCACCCCAACGGCAGCCACCAAGGGTGGGAGGGAGAATCGCTGCTTTCCTTCAGCGGGCAGCGTGATGGTGTGCTCGAAGCTGCACTGCGGTCCTGCTGCTGCTTCACGATGGCAAATTCCATCATCATAGAAGGTGCTTGCCTTTGTTTTCGGTCTTTTTAAAAAACTATATATCTTTAGGGCGTATGACACCTCCGACTTTGTAAATCAAGCTGGGTAGCCTCCCATTTTTGCCTTTGATTTGTTCCATTTGTTCTGTCGTGTACCTTCACGGAGAAACATCCACTCTTACTTGTCTTGCAAAAAGAGAGGTGTGCAGCGGTGTTCATTGCGGGAACAGCCGATCCGTGGCGCGGAGCCACACGCAGGTCAGCAAAGTTGAAAGGTGTTCCCTTGCCGGTGCTACAGAATCCATCTCATTGAGGGTAAATGCATGCGTAGAACAGATCCACTTTTTACGTGGGATACGCAATGTGTGCCTGCCCAGCCGCGTGTACCAAACGGAGTTTGCCGGCTTTATTCCACTTCCCCCTCTGTTGCTGTGCCGGGTGGCCTGCGGCAGGGCTGTGCGGTGGTTGGGACGCTCCGATGCACTGATCCTGCACCCGCAGCAGGAGGTGGGAGAGCAAGGGCTGCGGTGCTGGGCTTGCTGGGAACACAGCAGGGGGGCTGGGAAGGGAGCTGTGCTGATGCCCAAGAAGGAGCCCCTGTCATGGCTCCCGCCCTCCCCTCAGCTCCCGGAGGTGCGGGGTAGGTGCCCAGTGCCTCCAGGCCTTGGGCGAGTTTTCATTTGGGGCTGCTAGACTCGAGCAGGCTGCTCCTGCTTTATAGCGTAATGTTTTTGTAACGTTGTTATGCTGGCTTTCTTACTAAATGCATTTTTTTTTTTTTTAGTCACTTTTGCCTGCTAGTTTGCCCTCTGCTTTTGAGTCCATTGGATCAGTTTCAGCCAACCATGAGAGGAAGGTGTTTGTATCCCAGAGATTAAGCCGGAGGCAGAGCCCAGGAAGGGGAGCAGCCGGGGGGAGGAGGGGTACCCTGCCAATGCCCTGGGAGAGCCGGTGGCCTGAGCACAGCTCCAGTTAGAGCCTGGAGGAAGAATCCGTGGTGGGGAGGCAGAGGGAGAGGCTGTGAACACCCTAACCACAGAAAGTGCCTCCTTGGCGCTCCTATGATCTTCAGACACCGGCAAGACACAAATCCATAGGAAATGAGGTCTCATTAGTTCCACTGCCCACAGCTTGCTCACAGCTCCACCAGCGCTTCCAAGCGTTGGGTTTGGTCGAAGGGCTACTGGAAACTGGGCAGATGCCTTCCCTGAGTCACCCTGCCCTTCCACCTCCCCAGGGTCGAGGTGCTTCGCAGGCCAGGGCACGGCTGGAGGAGGTGATGCCCAGCTGTCTATTGTCATACAGGCACCCGACCTGCGGCTGGTGTGCTGGCCCCTTGGCACCCGTCTGGATCTGCTTCGTGGTTTTGCCAGAGATGATTGTGCTAACTCGATTGTATCAGCTCGTAATTTGTATCCTCTCCCTGGTGAGAAAGAGCCAGAGAGCGTGTTTTACATGTAGCCCATGGTCAGATGGTGTGGGGAGTGCTGGAAGCCTGGGATGGTCTGGCAGAAAAATAATTTCCCCTTTTAAAACCACTGAACAGTCCTTGTACCTCCCCGCTCCAGCTGGTTAGCTTGGCCGTGCAGCCCGGGCATGGAGACATGGCCGGATCCGCTCCCAATGCCTCCCAGCACCCCTGGGTGAGCTCTTGCTTCCACCTTTGCTGCTGCGGGTGAGGGACGGGCTCTGCCTTGTCTTTGGCTGCCAGCGAAGAGGGGTTGGGGGCCTAAAGGGACGTTCTTTCCTCATCCCTTGCTGGCGGCTCTGCAGCTTAATTGTGGTGCAAAGAATTTGTGGGGGGTGTTAATGTTTTGGGGGGAGGATGTGCGTTCACCTGGGAGCAGAGGCAGCAGGGGGGCGGGGGGGGGTCGGTGGTGCTGCCCGGTGGGGTTGAGTTGCCGTTGGGGGGATTTGCTGCCGCTCCATCACGCCGTCCCGAGAGGAGCAACGGGAGGTGGTGACGCTGCGCCTGGAAGAGGCTGTGCGGCACAACACGTGGTTTAAAAGAAAAGAACCCCAGCCCTTCAAGAGCATCACTAGGGAAAAATTACCTGAACGCTTGGGCAGCCGCTGTTCAGTACATGCGAACGGCAGCTCAGATTTTGTGGAGTTGAAAGCACTGCCAAGCCTTTTCCTCCTGCCTGTGTAACGCTGCACCTCCACCTCCCATCTCCCTCCCCAGAATCGCAACAGCCCTGTGGCACAGAGTTTTCCAAACGCTTTCAAGTGTTCCTAGCAAGGAACTGCACTACTCGCTTTGCTCGTGGCCCTGCACAGCCGGCGGCAGCGTGGGCGAGGGTGATGGGGCTGTGGGTACAGCCCTGGCTCGGCCAGTGGGGAGCTGCTGGCTACCATAAACGCAGCGTCCCCCAAAAGGCAGGGGTGAGGGGGATCGACAACCTTCCCGGCGCTGCCCAAGCCGTCATCTCCAGCCAGCTGCCTCGCTGCTGGTTTGAGCGCTGTGGCCAGCTAGAAGGGGCAGCCAGCAGCTCGGTGGCCAGCTGCAGCCTGGGAATGCCACATCTGGAAAGGGTGTTTGAGCTGCTCCTGGGGACAAACCTGTACGGGTCCCAGGGCTGGGCCAGCACTCTCTGGATTACAGGAGGGCTCCCCGAGGATGGGGTGGTTTGGGAGGCGGGCAATGACTTGAGTGAATCAGCAGAGCTGGGAGGGATCAGAGTGAAATGCCAACGGCACCCTTTGGCGCACCCGCCCCGCACCCTTTCCTCCCGCCGCTGTAAATTGGCTCCTTCTTAAACGGGAGAGGAAGGCAGCACTTTGATATCAAATCTAGTCCATTAAAAACAAAGCGACGAAGGAGCACTTTACCTTCTCTGAGCCCACCTGTCAGCGTTTGCGGCTTTCCTATCATATTTTCCAACATCTTCCCAGTGTTTTTCTCTCTTCTCCGTTGCCGTACGCAGAGGCAGAGGAAACTTGCCTGTGCAGAGGAAAATGTGAACCAGGCTTTCTCAGATGTTCTTATAAACAGCCTGAAAAAGCTTTACACATTGATCCCATGCCACTTTAGTCATCAGAGGTCTTATTTACAACTGTAGCTTGCTTAAAAAACAAAAAAACAAAGCAAAACACTGTAGCCATTCTGTAAGTACAGGTCACCTGGCTGCCTGGAGAAAAAATCTCTGAAGAAAATTGTAAGTAAGATCAAAAGAATATTGGTTTGGTTTATTTGTTGGTTTTGGGGTTTTTTTTAAATATTGTCTTTTGGAGAAGAAGGTACCATTTAAAAATGCTAAGTGAGGGTAACAGCCTTAGCACCCTCTGCGTGTCACCTGGCCTTGTTCCATGATGCCCATAAACATTCGAACCCTTGGGTGCGTTAATGCTTTACAACAAAGCTGTTGGCTGCAGCCATCTGAAACCGCATGGGACAGGCTGATAGTTCACCTATAGGGGCTCTAGGGGTTGATTATTTTTTTAAATTATTATTATTTTTTTGTCAAATGGGGATGAGTGGAGGGGGACAAGATGCACAGAGGCTGTCCTTGGCAGCCCTCGCAGGGCTCTCTTGCCACCCTTGCAAACCGCACGTGGAATTTCTTGTTTACTTCCACTGTTTGAAGGCAAAAATTACAGCAGCTTCCTGGGAGAGGACTGAGGAGGTGGGTTCCGATAGCCACAACAACAGCGTAGCAAGGGAGGGTTAAGCAGCCCCGGAGTGATTTGGAGCAGTGCTAAGACTGCTCAAAATTATTCAAGCTGTTAACAAATTGTAGGAGTTGCCATCCTGGAGTACGCTGGGGTCCAGCCAAAACCTTCTCGTGTCCAGTGAGCTGCTGGCAGGTTCCCTGCCCAGCGGTGGCACAGGAACCCAAGGCTGGAAACCATCGGCTTGCCCCAAAACTCCCCAGTGGGGAGGATGACACGGGTATTTTTTGGAACAGTTTTCTTCCATTTGGAGGAAACAAAAAGGTCAGAAGCCAAATGGAAACAGAGATGTAGCATCGCTCCAAAAAAAAAAAAAAAAAAGGGAAAAAACAAGGTAAGGCGGTGACGGGAGTGCAGTATGTTTGTAATCAGCTGTCACACTGAAAAGATCCAGCGCGCGGCTCTGAGTTCATCTGGAGTACAGAGGAGCAGAATTATTAGCAAGTGTTTTATTTCATTAGGAAAATCAGCATCTAATCTGTGGGGGAATTTGGAAAACGTGTTTCCACAGGAGTCCTGCTTTTTCAAATTTATTTGTTTGCCATCATATGCATTGTGTTAGTTAAATAAAAGTATTTAAGTCAAAGAAAATATGACGCAGAAGATTCAGGGTGCCATTTGATAAACAATGGGCCGCAAGTTGTCAAAAAAAAAGAAAAAGGAAAAAAAAAAAGAGGCAAGTCTGGCACATGCTGAATCCATTCCTTTCTGTGCAGGAAGAAAAATAACAACTTATTTCCCATACAGCCTGACTCTTTCACAATCTGCATTGCTGAAAACTGAAGTAATGGCCAGCAGCAGCAGGGACGTTTGTGTGTCGGGATGCTCTTTGCCAGCAAAGGTAAGCCCAGCTCTCGGGGACCCTGCGGCTGAGACGGTGGCTTAGGAGCGATATTGTCTGTTTCTTGGTACAGGGTCAATGAGTTTCCCCCACCAAATAGCAGTGGGCAGCATCTGAAACGCATCGAATGCTTTTCTGGGTGGGCCAGGTGGCCTCTTTACAGTGTGTGTTTGGCCGAAGGTTGCTTACGTGCCTCAGATGCCTAAAATGAGTTGTTTGACAGCATTACCGATTACTGACTCAAGATGGTGATACGAACAGTGCAAAGTTTGGATCTCATCTTTCTGGCTTGTGTTGCTGACAAGTTGATCTGAAAATAGCGGTTATCTAATGAGGAAAATTCCACAGATCTAGACAAGTGAGTTATAAAAGTAGCCGCCCTCCCTGGTGAAGAGTCCCAAAGTCATTTCTGAACCATGCCGCGGCTAAGGGCTGTGGACAGGTACCTGTTATCAAAAAAAGGAGCAAAAGGCTGGCAGGAATTCCCCTTTAATCTGCCAGGCATCAGTAAATACCTGCAGGTCAGCAGAAGATGTATTTATAGTTGTAACCACATGAAGTGAGAAAGCCTATGCTTGCCCTGTATTTTTCCATGAAAGAGGTGAAGTAATTCGGGGTTTGTGAATAGATCACTGTTCCTGGACCTTCTTTTTTGACCCTGATTCCCTTTATATAACAGTCTTCTGTTCCTCCTGTGGATATGGCTTTTTTTGCTGGGAAAGTTATTTTTGGAATGATGGTTTATAATTGATGTTAAAGCATGCAATAAGGCTTTTATATATCTACTGTGTGCTCACACTTGTTTTATGTGATTGCAACCAACATGTGGCCCATTCACTTTCCATTTTCTTCCCATGTTTGCACCTGCTTTTTGCTTCCTTCCTGTTATTAAGTTTTCCAAGCATATTGTTGGGCATCAAGGATTCAATCCAAAGTCCAGAGCTGCCATAATATCTGTTCAGTTTGTGCAAAAGTACTGAAGTCTTAGTAAGTTAATTGTCACCTCATGTCATCTACTTCGGCTTTTTTTTTCCTGAGGGGGGAAGCTAGTGAGCTATTTTAGCGTGTTTATATGCCCTCAGAAAGACAAGGTAATGAATGAATGAATGTATATTTAGGACCTACTCTGCTTCCCCTTAAACCCAAGAGGGGAGGGGTAGAGCAGGGAAAGAGAATTCTTTCTACTTGGTTTGTGGAAACCTAAATCTGGCCTCCCTACAATTAAAGACCATCAATCCCAGTCTTAAAATACTTATGCACTGAAACAGCTGAAATTTTACCAGATAGTGACTTCATAGCATGAGGCCACATCATTATTACATAAGAGTACTCTGGCTATCTTCATTCTGAGACACTTTCAAAGCGCAGGAATGAAAATACATCCTGGCAGAGGGACGGAGACTGGAAACTTTTGCTGGGAGGGTGCTGTCGAACAGAGCCATGTTTTCTTTGCATCGTTGCGCCGCTTCTTGAAAAAAAAAAAAAAAAATCTAATAAAGCTAATTTTGCTGAGGGAACAGATACGAGGTCTTCTTGCAAAGGTTCTTTTTTACTGTAAACGATATTCAGACTGGGATGCTTGCCAGTATTATTATGCTTCTAAAATCTTGTTTAGGCATACAATCAGGTTGTCCTTGCCTTTTGGAATTATTGAGGGTGTAGGTTTTCCAAATTCAATATGGGCTTCAGAAGCCTTAAAAATCTTTAAAATTCTTAACTTCTGCTTAAATGCCATAAGGCCTGAGCCTGGAAATTAAGTACATGGAAGGCTCCACCTTGCTCCTAGTCAGAGGAACGCCTCTTTTGTACAAAATCAGGTTTGGTAACCCACATTTGAAAAAGCCCTGGAAGCTTGTGGTGTTGGTGACTCGTCCCGGGGGTGAATAGTGCTGGGATTTGTATTGGTTTCCTTTAAGGGATATTTTTACCCTTGTTTTGTTTCCCAATTCAAGAGCTTTTTTGTGAATGAGATAATCTGTTATTTTCAAAACTACAACTAGGTACTTTTTAGACTATTGATTTGATGCCATTTTTGGTACCCATTATGTCTTTCCTGCAACTCATTCCCAAATCTGAACAGATACTCTGCAACATGTGGTAAAGTAATTTTGTCTCTGAAGTGTATATAGATCATTACAGACTGCATCCCAGAGCAGGTGTCCATGGATCGGGATGACCATTTTCCATCTGTTTGTTTTATTCCCTGGCTTATTTGTCACTATTAAATGATTACCGCAGTGACAGAACTCCCCAAGTATGCATTACTGAATTTCTATTTCAGCCGGGAAGCAAGATGATAGCCCTTTGGCATGCACACAGCCAGGGGAAGACAAATATGAACAAAGTGGGGCTTTCAGTTCCTGTATCTTTGCAAGATTGTGGTTTGTTTTTTTTTAAATAACCTTGCAAGGCTTAGCAATGAGCCTCCGCCAACGCAGGCTTAGCTGCAAAGCCATCAAGGTTGGAGGCGAAACTAAGCGGGAAGCAGGGCTGAAGAGGGGCGGCCAGGAGAGCTCTGCAGGTGGTGGGGTGCCCAGGGATGGTCAGGGGGACAGATGCAGGCTGTGTTGCAGGCATCAGAGTTGCCTCCCATGCTGCCGAGGTCCTCTCCTGCCAGCCTGCCACGCTGCGAGGAGCAGCTCCATGCCGGCGCTGGGGAAAGGCAGGGATTGTGAACTATGAGGAAAGGCTGAGGGAGCTGGGCTTGTTTAGCATGAAGAAGAGAAGACTGAGAGGGGATCTCATAAACACTTACAAATATCTTAAGAGTGGATGCCATGAGGATGGAGCCAGACTCTTCTCAGTGGTGCCCAGCTGGGACAAGGGGCAATGAGCAGAAACTGAAGCAGAAGAGGTTTCAGTTGAATATGAGGAAGAACTTCTTCACTTTGAGGGTGACAGAGCCCTGGCACAGGCTGCCCAGGGGGGTTGTGGAGTCTCCTTCTCCGGAGATATTCAAAGCCCACCTGGACGATGTCCTGTGCAACCTGTTCTAGGTGACCCTACTTTGCAGGAAGGTTGGACTAGATGATCTCCCGAGGTCCCTTCCAACCCCTGCCATTCTGTGATTCTGTGATTCTGTGTGAACCTCATTCAAAGTCCAGGTGAAGGCAGTGAGCACAAGCTCAGAAGACCAGTTAAGTTCAGCTCAACGTATTTATTAAGCTAGACCGATCAGGAAAAATTACTTTACCAAGCACTACTTCTTTCTTGGTTACCAGTACCGAGCCAGTTAAAAGCATAAGCTTAACTTATAAAGTCTACTTTTATTCCATTGCTTAGTTCCATTTAACTATAAATATTCCACAGTCTTAAATAAATCCCACCAGAAACTGAAGTGCTGCTATAAAAACATGGTGTTATTGGGGGCATGTCCTGATCCCTGTCCCTAAAAGCATTCGGTGCTTCCCAAGTGTAAGTAAGAAAGAATCGAGTTACCAAAACATGTATCAGATTTAAAGAGTAAGATTTTGATTGACACATCACTGAAATGATGGGACTACGGGTTACAACAAGTCTAGGCAGGCCACCGGTCTGGCTGGCAAGGTGCTCCCCAGAAGCCATGGGCCAGTGCAGTGTGGGGGCTGGGAGATCAAAGAGCAGAGGGGCTGGAACCAGGCTGCTCTTATTTTTAGGCTCTTGACTCAGCACAGCCTGGAATGATCATAGAATCATGGAATCATTTAGGTTGGAAAAGACCTTTAAGATCATCAAGTCCAACTGTTACCCTAACCCTGCCATCCCACCACTAAACCCTGTCCCTAAGCACCACAGCTACACGGCTTTTAAATACCTCCAGGGATGGGGACTCAACCCCTTCCCTGGGCAGCCCGTTCCAGCACTTGACAACCCTTTCAGTGAAAAAATTATCCTAATGTCCAAGCTAAACATACCCTGGCGCAACGATAACCAGGAGGTTTCCCACTGACAGCTGCTGGCTGCGGGTGGAAAAGGTGGCTGCTCCCGGCGGGCGGGGGCTGCCCTCCCGGGGAACGTGGCTATGAGTCAGGAGCAAAGCAGCTAAGAGGAGCCTGAACTCTCCCGCATCCTGGTGCACCTCTGGTACCTGGGGTCCTGGTGCTGCAGAGCGGTGGGAGCTGTGGGCCTCTGACACCCACCTGCAACTCCCTGGTGTGTTTCTGCTTTCCAGCAGTGTGTTTTTTATAAACCTTAGATTTTATGAAATTGCAGCATAAAGGTTGATCTCTGTGCAGCCACCTTCTTTGTGACCCCCTTCCATGCTCCAGTGAGGGCAAGAGCTGATGGGGGATCCCCCGAGGTGGGTGTGTGGGGTGGCAGAGGGGCTCTGGACCTGGGGGCCAGCGTTGGGAGCAGCCATCTCACGCCGGCGGCTGGCGCGCACCCCTGCCAGGCGAGCGGGGAAATGAAGGAGCTGTGTGCCCTGGCGCGCCGTGTGTTAGAAACGAACGGCACAGGGGGAAAATTCACTGGGAAAGGTGTTTGCACAAAACACCTAGAAGCCTTTCAGGCATTTTTTGAGGTGGGGACAGGAAGGTATTGGGGAAAAAACTGTGGGTTGGAAATGTATTTCCAACTATTTTTAAAGTAAACAAATTCCTTTTGAAGTTGTGGGCTTGTTGCATAAATTGTGCATTTGACAGAGTAAGTGGTGGGATGTTATGGTAATTACTAATGTCCCTTGAATATTTGGTTAACCGCTATATATAATCCCACATGCGGTAGCCTTTCCAGGGAGAATTTAGATCTACCCTTTGGGCAGGATTAACTGTTACTCTCTTGTTTCAGCAACTTTTCAATTATTTGATTCCAGCACAAGTTGTTTTCCATTTTGGGGAAAAAAAAGAAAAAAAAGAAAGGTGTCCTTTTGATATCTGACTTTTAAAAGCAAGTTCCATCCTGTACCTGCGTGTGCTGAGCTGTGAGGTGACTGCCTTGGCACCGGGCGGGAGGGGTGGGCAGGCTGTCCCAGCTAAAGACCCTGGCTCTGTTGCAGAAATGGATTTGAATTCTTTCCTCCCTGGACCCAGACACACAGAAAATGCGTTAGTGCAGTGCTGAACTCTGCCTTTCAGGTCAGATGCTGGCAGAGTTATTAACGCTTGAGAAGGTACCCATCCCTCACCCGCTTCTCCTGAAACGTACCCACCCTGTCCCTGCAGTTTTTCTTCTGCCTGTTACTTTATCTTCACCTTCCTTCTCAGTTTTTCCTAGGAAGGTCTCCCCCGGTTCACACCCTGGAGCCTGCACGCACCGGGCTGTGTAGGCTCGAGGCAGAAAGGCGATCCGCTCTCTCTAACCTCAGTTTTTCTCTTCGGGGAATGGCATATCCTTGGGCTATCACCCTTGGTTTGCAAGGGACAAAACCTGCTTGAAGGTAGATGCATATGCACTTAGGTGATCCCCTCAATCAGAGTTTTTCTTTGGTGTGTTAAAATACAGATGCAGCTATGCTTTCAGAGGAGCTTCTAGTCTGGCTCACAGAGCCTAGACTAGGTCTCTAAATGGTATCAGTACCTCTCTGCTTGGCTTTACAACATGCTTTTATAAATTTTGTTTGTATCCAGTCGTTACCCATTTTCAGCTCATTTTTTTTTTCTGATTGGAATGCCTGTCTTGTTCTTCATTACTGAGGCAATACAAACCTTAACAGTACTCTAGCCAGAGCTACCCGATGGTGTGGCTTGCGTGGATGCTGAGCACTCTTCCCGCACTGCCTGGCTCACTTTCCTACTGCTGGTGTTTCTCCCCCCATTTTCCATCTTTGTGACAGTTTGTCTCGTAAATGCACTCAGGCATCACCAGCAGAGCTCCTCGCTGCTGCTCCGATACCAGAGGAGAAAACGGGCTCTGTAATTGCTCTCTTCTGTTACCTCGGTTTTCAAGACATTAACTGCAAATAAAATAACACGTTAGAGCCACGTACCAGCAAAAATCCTTATAAGCAAGTTAAAATCAGATCTTAGCTCTCTGGAGTACAATTTGAAGCTTAGCAAAACGTCAGCCATAAGCCTTTGTACTCTTCTGTATAAAATAGGTCTGGGTCTAGTTTCCAAAAATGACTTTAAATACTAATTAAATACATATTTCACTAGGGATAGGCCCTTTTATAACCTGCAGAGGTTACAAGAGCAAACTTCAACCAAGCTCTCAAATGTAGAAACCGTTACCAATAGCTCTGGTGGCTTTTCGGGATGTAGAAACAGGGTAGCAGTATGGCGTGAGGCATTTCGGTATTTAGATATCCGCAATGGAAATCCAGTAGCACAAATATTTTAAAATGTGTATAATTTCTTGTTTCGTTTTCCATCTTCACATGCTCACTTGAAAGCTTCCAGCTTTGGTTTTTTTTGGCTGGTCCAAGAGTCCGTCAGCTGAAGCGATGCGTACTGCTAATCACGCTCTGCAGAATTAGCTAGCCATAGGAATAGTGTTGTTCCTAATTAGTGCGAGTAGACATTTATCAAATAGTAGAAACAATTATTGCCATTCATTTTCATACTATTGGGAAATAGAAATGGCCTTCCCTTTGGTGTATTAGCAATGCTCGGAAAGTTGCTAGGTGATTTAAGGAAAATTCTCTTATTGGAGATGGCACAAGTTTCCTGGTCAGAGAGTTTAATAATCCAAATTTAAGCAAGACCAAGGGCTGAGTGTTTCCAACAGAAGTGGGGATGGAGAGCGGGGGCCAGAGCCACAGGCAGAAGTTTTGGGGTCTGGTCACCGGCTCTGGGTGGGGTTTGTGGTGGCCACCATCTGAGCAGGGCAGCTGGGGGAACTGTTTTGTTCTTCCTCAGCCTTCCCACGTGTGTGGGGACCTGTCCTGTCCCCCCGGCCAGCTCCTTTGGCAACCCTGCCCTCAAACGCCAGGGCAAAGGGTTAAGTTATATCGCACTGTGGCATAACTTCTTGAAAAGCTAATGCAAATAACAGGGCGTTACTTTGCATTGTGAGCAGGCTGGCAAGAGTGAGTTTGAGGAGGGATTTAAAAGAAAAGACGTGGTAAACTGAGCAGAATTAGCAAAACGTCTCCTTACCGAGAGGTGGTGCAGAAGAAAGAGAAGAAAACATCAGTCTGGGTGAGCTCGAAAGGATGCATGTATAAGAGGTGGTATTAGAGTCTGATGAGACCAGGGCTGGATTTTCAAAGGAGGAGCAAGGAGTAGAGCTGCAGATGATAAAAACATTTATACTGAGGCTAGAGGGACCTAGGGTGGCTCCCACCAGCTTTGGGCTTGCTCTGAGAAACCCAAACCCGATGAAGGAGCATGAGGAGCTGTGGTTTTGAGAGATCCCAGAGTTCGGCAACTTCAAAAGCAAGGTTATAAGCCAGCGGGGTGGGGTGGCTGAGTGCCAGGGTGGCAGAAGGGACGCTGCGCTGCAGTCGTGACCAGGTCAGCCCGGACTTCTCACTTGACTTGTAGAGAAAGAAAATCAGCTTGATTTCATCAGCTCCAAATCCAGTCATAAATTTTGAATATATTATGTTTCTCATACAGAAGCAACCCCATGCCAATCTTTCTGCATATTTCCAACTTATTTCCACAAAAATAACCAGTTTACAGCAAGTGCTGGGGTTCAGGCATATGTGTAAGGGAACGGGTCTCATCTCAACAGACACAGAGAAAACCCAACTGCAAGGGTGCTACGTCATTTAGAGCAGACACCCACTCTGTTTAATCAGAGACAATCCCGTGCACACCCAGACACCATGCTCCCAGCTCTTTGTCAGAGTACACTGGATGATCAAAAGTTATGATTACTCAACAGAAAATAACGCAATGATTTCTAAGCAGCTCTTGATTCTGGGTGAAGGAAGCTCATTTACATTTAAATACCCTTAAGCCCCTGAAAGAGTTTGAAATTTTCATTATGTTTGGAACATAGCTTGTGCTTCTTTTCTGTATCTCAGATGTTATTCTCTTATTTACCACTGGCCCTTGTAATTTCAGTGCCAGGTTTCTCATTCATGAGCTGATCCTTTGCATGTCGCTGCTTCTTTCCTAAGCTGGCCTCCTGTTTCAGAAGTCTACGTATTCTCATGTTTGGCTGTGTCAGGCATTTCTGGAAATTCCTTCACCGAGCTATGGTATGTGAAAAACATCACAGATTTTCCTAGACCTTCCCAAGACCTTCTCATCTCCATCACTTTTTCCTGTTTTGGTCCTGCTTGTTTTAGACTGCAGAGTAGCAACTCATGGGTGGAGTGTTTATCACGGTGGGTCAGTTGTGATAACGTTACTTAAAACTGATGTTTGGGTTTACCAGGATGATTCTGTGTTAATAGGTTTTTATTACGAAAAGCATAGCTGACCTTTAAAGCCCAAAGGCTGTATTTTTGAATGACTCAGCCCGCTCTCAGGGCAGCTGAAGATTACAGTACGCAAACAAAAGCCAAAGCATACTTCTCCCATGTAACTTTTTGAGAAAGCAGTATTTGCCTCTGGCATTCACCGAGGGAGCTTTCCCTTTGTGTGCAAGAGGAAAATGGGGCAGGCTACAATAAAAGGCATTGTTGGTCCCAGCATGCAAAGAATGATGGTCCAAGAACCGAAATAATAGAAAAGTGTCAGCAGGGAATTTAGTTCACAAACATGTCAGGATAGCTTCAGGCTTACTCAAGTTTTGATTCGAGCTTCTCATTCTTCTTAAATTCTTTCCAGGCCAAAATGGATTAAATAGTTGCTAATCTTCATCCCGCATTTCCCTGGGATTAGAGTTCGAGGATGGCCTTGCCGTGCCACCATTTCAGCCGCCGGTTCCTTAATAATAGTAAACCTTGGGGAATCACAGAGTATGCACACTTGTGCTACAGTTAAGATCTGCCTCTTCAAATTCCATCGTTAAGGACTCTGCAAGAGAGGGCCTTCTCGCTTTGTGTCCCGGGGAGTATCTGTCGTGACAGTCAGCAAGTGTGACCAAGTATTGCACCCAACGTGTACATAACAGGTTATAAGCTATCGGTTTTATGGAGCTGGTTTCCAGACCAGAATATTGCCTTACAGCCATGCTTAAAAGTCACTGCAAATAGGAGAAGAGAACTGGTCTTGCCAGGGCATACCTAGACAGATACTGCCAGCCCTGGACTTGAAAAAAAGAAAAAAATTTTTTAGATTGTGTCTTTTTTTCTTCTCCTGCTAGTCCTATTGGGATGTTGTCCCATTGAACTGACAACAAAGCAAGAATAATAATAATAAAACATTCCTACATAGATATTATTAATTTTTTTCCTAAAACTTTTTTTCTTTTTTTAAAATAAGTCTCTTGAAAGTTCAGAACATGTCTTTTTCTCTTCTTCCACCTTATCCCTACTGAAACCCCCTAGGAGCTAATGCCAGGCAAGAATTTGCGGTTGCAGCTAAACATAAAAACTATGTAATTTACATCCTGTGGCCCCATCAAATATAATTACAAGCCATGTTCATGGCACTGCAAATTACACAGCACTTCACCAGTGTGGGAGATGGCACATTGCCTATTGTGATAGATGATCCCACACCTAGAATTGACTGGCAGCTTTTATAAAATAGCGAGCCATCCCTTTTGTGCCTGGCTGTTGAGAGACAGATGGTCTTTTTCTCCTTCGAGGAGAATTCCCATCGAGCTTTATCTGCAATAGTTTACGTGCATGTGAATTATTTGCATTAAAAGAGAATTAATACAGCATCTATAGGTGAACTATAATGCATTGAGATGAAGTGAAATTTTTAACTATTTCTTGCATCAACTGTAGTACCGGCTGTTCAATATTTTTTCTTTCTCTGATAACGGAGATCATTTTCATTAGGTCTAAGGCACCCTTGTGCTTCTCTGGCAGTGTAAATTCATTTATACCTGCCTTTAAGCCCTCTCTGCCCTTCCAGAGCAGTGCAGCAGAGGCTGAGGATAAATGAGAATCAAAGTGCTATTAAAGGGACCAAAAAAAGGCATAACACAAGTTAACAGTCTTTAATGTTCATAATACTCGTTTTAACCTTCCTTCTCCATAGAAGTTCACATTTAAATTGGAAGGTTACGGATGGCTCAAGGGGAATGATGGATTCCCCCTTGCCCTTTCTTTTCTTCCCTGATGTATCCCATAGCTTATTTGTTCTTTGGTGAATATAGTTTAATCTTGTTCAGCTAATCTTGTGGCTTAATTAAGATAGTCTAACCATTTTGTGCAAACACAAGGTGATTTATACAGCACAATGTCTTGGGCATTGCGGTCTCGAGCTGCTGGGCTAAGTGGGATGCTATTTTACCTTTGTCTTTTTAGAGCTTTTTAGAGCCCTTGCTCTTGGATCCATGGGTACATAATGGGTTTTCCCACTTTAATTCATAATAAAGTGATAATCATGATGATAAAATAAGGGGCCTGAGCTTTTAGTGGCTTTTCTCTTCAGTATGTTTTGTACAGCTTCACTAATTGCATTAGATTCAGTACCTGAATTATTGAAGGCTTCTGAAAAAACACATATTGTGGTCAAGGACAATTAGGAGGAGTTCCTGGAAACTGCGCTGCTCAAGCTCAGCTGTCCGTTAGTTACTTTTATTTATACAGCACCAAAAATGTGCTGGGAAAATTGAAGAGGTTACAAAGCTCTGAGAAATTTTTGCTATGTTGTTCCTTACAAGGGAAGTAAAATCTGCTCTTTCCTCCTAGAATCCACACCTGCCTCAGTTCACAAAGGATGGATGAATGCTGTAATGACAAAATACATAACAGGTAGGGCTTTGTTCCCAGGAGAATCAGACAAGTCTGTGGACGTCAAAATGAAACCGCTCTCCGCTCTGGTTTTGAATGCCCTCGGTGGCGTACGCAGCTAATGAAGAAAGCCTGCCTAGAAAGCCAGCTACCTGCTCGGGTGGGCGGGCGTTCGAAGGCAGTGCCGGCGGGTGGTCCGCGTGCACAGTCCCACAGGCAGGTAGTCAGCATTGCATCTTGGCCATGGCCCCTGCTGCTTCTCACTGCCTATAAATGCTGCTCCAAACACGGCCGGCAATGCAGAGCCTGAGCGGCAAGATTGATGGCTGGAGAGGATGCAGGGAAATTCGGCGCAAGTAAAAGAATCAAGCGGCCGACGAACGAGCAGGCAGGAACGCAATTCTTAATGGAAAATGCCCTGGGCAGGGGAGGGTGGGCTGCAACTGGAGGTGAAAAATGTGAAAATGGAGTGGGAGCGAGAAGACACTGCCTGGAAGGGTCTTGTGGAAATCCCTGGCACAGGGGCTGGTGGGCATCGCGGAGCATCCGTCAGGCTTTGGGAGGATTGCTCACTTGGTGGAGCCAGGTGCAAGCAAGGATTTGGGCTTTTTTTTTTTTTTTAATAAAAAAGAAACGTCAGTGCTAGCAACAGCAGCAGGCTTGACTGTAATGAACTTAATGAATGTGGTGCAAGTGATGTTTCAGGTAGAAGAAGAAATATGGGATTTCTTGTGTATGTAATTAGGACACTTGGCAGCTGGGTAAGCTTTAATTGCCATCCAAAGCTCCTGATCTTGCCAAAGAAAGAAGAGAGTGAAGAGAGCTATTGATTTCCATCTGGGCAAACAATTTATTTCTTAGCGCTCATCAGCCTGATGTGTATCTTCATTCCCTGTCACTGCTGCATGCAGTGCTTTCATCGGCAGATTTCAGGTGGGGGTTCAGCTGAATATGTGGCTAGAATTGCAAGGCGTTAATGGTACAAACTGCCTTGCTTACCACACGGTCAGTGCACAATGTGCTGTTAGTCTTGGAAAATCTCCACATCTCTAGGTCCTTCCTTATATAAAGCGCCTCTTTGCTGTAGGGTCCAGTTGCCTCCCAAAAATAAAATGGGCACAGAAGGAGCCTTCTTCTCTCTCTGCTCAACAGAAGCAAGGCAATGTTTATTTTATATGATGCATGTTTGTTTATAAATGTGGTGTTACTGAATAGAGGACTAGATCAAAGAAGTGGATTTTGCATTTCACTTTGAAGACACAGATGTCCATAGTCAACATGATCTCTTTTGGGTGCTGCTTCCAAATTCCATGGGCTAAATGCCACATTTTTGCCCTGTCGTTGACAGTTCCGTTGTTCCAGGGGCACATGGCTGGTGCAGGTCATGATCTTGAAACAGAGGCACAATGAGAAAACTCATATGCAGACACAAAGTTTAGCAATTTAATAAGAAAAAAAAATGAAGTGGTATTTTGGGGAGAAAAGGTTGAGAGGAGAGAAAGAGGAGGTAGAATTACTTTTGCAAAGCTATCAAAAAAACAGACTTGCTGCAATTTACAATATGTAAATAGCATCATTAGGCACAAACAGATTTTTATCCAACTAATCAATCTAACATTGTGCATGTAATGGAGATTGGTGTGCCTGTGCAGGGTAGACATGTGTCTATGGTTTTCTGAAATTAAAAAAATAAAGGTTAGAATAATGAATTCCCTTCTGTTGAGGAATGGATAATTAGTCAAATGGTAATATTGACCAGATGCAACTTATTCATGTAGAATATTCCATCATGTAGTGCCACAGGGGCATTGGACACTATACAGTAAAAATAATCATGGTCAGTAGTAAAAACTGTTAGGTGTACCCAATTCTAGCAAAATTATTCACACACCTAATGGTAACAAACACAAACGCATACAGGGCTGGTTTTCCTTTTGCTCATGTTTCAACCCGGAGTGACTTTACTGGCGTGGCTCTGCACTGACCACAGTGATTGGGCGGAATCAGCCTCCAGATATCTAAATATTGAGTAAGTGTGGTAAAGCTAAAAGATGGCTTATAAATTACAAGGAAAGCAGGACTTGACTAATGTCTAAAAAGTAATCATCTAAAAGTAATATTGTCCAGTAAGTTTCATATTTTAAAAGTGGCTTTGTCTGACTAACCAGGAAAGAAATCTGTAACATGGATTAATACGGTCATTGACTAGTCATATGTTGATTTTTTTGTTTGTCTTTGTTTAAGAAAGATTTAACTTGATTCAGTAGGAAAATAATTCCAAATTCAAACAGGCCCTCTTGGGAACAGTGATTTATTTCCTGTTGACTTTAATAACTAATACCATTAAAGTAGCCTGTAGCGGAAAGCAAACCTTATATGTGGACAAGATAGTAGAGATAAAAAAGGGAAGTTTTAGATTCATACTTGCCAAATTTAAAATAGGAAAACGATGCATTTTCTGTTGGTTGGTTAGATCTTGAATTCCATCTTGTGCTATTAGAGTATTTTTAAATCATGATGTCACCGCTGCGTTGCTTTTGTGTGCATGTATATATATCCCCCTTTCTAATCAGGAGATGACAATATACGCAGCAAAAGTCATCTGGTACCTGAGACAGCTGTTAAAATACAACAGTTATTGATATATCCCCTTTGTTATCCAGTGTTGGGTTATAGTCTCATTTTATACACAGAGCAGTTCTACTGTTTGTAACAAAATACTTCCCACATGACACTGTCTTGTCATCTTTGCCGTTTCTGGAGAGATTTTGAGAAATGACTCACAGTGTGCTGTGCCCTACTTAGGATACTTCAGATGTTGCTTTTTCCAAGGTGCTTCCCCAAGCCTCCTTGGGGATCCTTCCCTTTCAGATCTTGAAAGAAGAGTACCCATAAGTGGAAGTGCCTGAAGCTATTAGTTATCTTTAAAAATAAACAAAAGAATGCTCTTTCCTCTGCTATTTAAAAAGTTGTTTTAAATTGCTTGTAACTGAAAGGAATAAATAAGTATGTTGTTCCATTCCTGCCATTAATGCATGTGTTAAAGTGAGCAGATAATTATACTTTGGATCTATCTCTCCTGTAAAACTATGACCATAATCATTAAATAATTATATTTTATCTAGATGCACAATAAAATTTCTTCCATCCCCACTTACTGTGCTCATTAACATGGTATTTCTTCTCTGATTCTGAATGGAATAAGATGATGAGCATTTTGAGGCACTAGTCTATATGTATTTATAGCAGTAAGGACTAGAACTGCCAAAATGCATGGAATATACTTTTCTCTTACTGTTTTCAGAGAAATCAATATGATAGCTATCTGTTTTCAGTGCTGATTTAGTCTGTGCAGTTACATTGTGAAAGGCATAACTGGTCCTCTTCACTTGATTTCACAAACACATTTCAAACAGGACTGAATTTATGTGGTCAGCAAAGCTTTGGCAAGCATATTCACTATGTGAACTGACTTCTCCTAGCAGTTTATTAAGACAACATTCATTCCTTTCAAATAACGTGGCCGGCAGTGTTTGTATGTCTACCTAAAATTAGAGCGGTTGGATTTCCACAAAATATTAAGTTGCTATCAAATGTAGAAAGAGAGAGGTTTTGAAATATCAACAGCTCAGACAAAAGTGTGAGCATCAGTGCAGAATAGTAATTTACAGGTCATCACAAGCCCTCAGGATTTCAGGGAAAAAAAGAGTTGTAACCACCAGTTTCAAGACAACCCAAGAAAATGTGAATGAGATCTTTTACTGGTGTAACTAGGCGTGGCTCCCTGGAGCTGAATACAGGTGTGTGCTTTCCATAGAACTAGATGGGCAAGCTGATTTTTGGTAGAAATCCTGCTAATCGAGTGAAAGGATTGGAGGGTTTGTATTATATATGGAAGGTCGCTGTTGTTTTTAACAGCGGAAATTCCTTTTGATCTACCTTTTTGATCTTTGTGTTTGGAATGTGCTGAGGTGCACGTCTTCATCTGGAGTTGTGCCGAGCTGTGGAGAATTCAGGTGGACCCCATGAAACCTGAACGCGGGGCTAACAGCAACTTCATGAAAGTCAACAACCTGCAGAGATTTGCCAAGGGGTGGATCTGTACAAAACAGGAACCAACCCACCAGGAGCCCTGCTGAAAAGGATGTGGGGGTTGCTGTGGGCTCCAGGTCCGCAGTCTGCAACTATGCAAACACTATACTGGCCTGCACTAGGAGGATCATGGGCAGCAAACTGGGAGAAATTATTATCCCCCTCCACTTGATACTGGTGAGGCCATATCTGGAATACTGTGTCCACTCTGGGGCTCCCTGGTCAAGAGAGAGAGATTGAGAAACTGGAGATTGCCCTGCAGAGGACTACCAAGGTAATTAGGGGTCTGAAGCACATGGCATGGAAGGAGAGATATAGGGAGCTAGGCTTGTTTGGTTTGGAAAAGAGAAGTTTAAGAGGGAACTAATAGCAACCTATGGGTACTTGAAAGGCAGTTACAAATACAACAGAGACGAATTCTTCTCAGTAGATGCAGAGGATAAATCAGGCAGAAGTTGTGCCCTGAGAGGTTTGAATTGAACATTAGGGAAAGCTTTTGTACTACAAGGGTACGAGATCTTAACACTGAATACACAGAGATTGGCTCTAATCTCACTGACGTTTGGAAAATAGACCCTGAAGTCTGCTTCAGAGAGCAGTAGATGATTCAGCTCAGCATTCCCTCAGAACCAAATGTTAGGTGGTATCAAGGGTGCCTCATCTCTTGCTGGTTTATCTGCTGAAGGCAGTGCTGCCTCCCGGTCCTTGTCATGTGCAATGGCACTTACTTGTCAAGGACATTGTGGGGAGTAGAAGTCCTGTCCCTTTCTTAACAGCACCTTAACTCTTCCACTTCTCCACTCTTTTTCAGCTGGTGACTTAGAGGCATCCAGAAACCTCTTGGTTAAGCAATAAGGAACAGCACAAGTTCAAATGGAACAAACTGATCACCCAATGCCTCCTCAAGCCTTCAAAGCGGTGTCACTCCCTCTGTATTACCTGCTCTTAGCTTAATTTGTGATGTATTAATCTGTCTGTCTCTAGCACTTATCTTTGTGCCAAGGAAGCTGGCAAAAGAACTGCTTGCCCTTGGCAGGCACGCAAGGGAAACCACAAAGTTGTTGACTCGTGTGCATACATACACATATATAGATGTGTGTATATCTGTCTCCATATTATCTTTCTTGGGGATACAAAAGCTAATTCCACTTTAACAAGTTTCATGTAAATACACAGTTGCATTTGCAAGTTATTGACCAAGTCAACATCAAAAATGCACCAAGCATTTACAAATCAAGGCGAAAGATGCCTAAGTAGTAAGAAAGGCTGGGAATTCATTCTCAGGCAGCTGGGTCCTGGAAGGAATGGGAAATGCAAACTAAGAAAAGCAAGAAATGCTACAGCCAAATGTCATTGCATCTTACTGCTGAGCTTGCAAGGGCTTTTCAGGCAATGAAAGGGAAGGACAGCCTGCCACACCTGCGGGGTGCTGCCAACTGGTCAGCTGGCTCCATAAAAAAGGGAAATGGAGACTTAGGATAAACATTAAAAAGCAACTCAAGTTACATTGCAAAGGGCTTGGGTCCTTTAGAAAATATTAACCTGCATCAATCAGCATTTTTAAGCTTTTGCTTTTTTAGGAAATAAAGGTATAGTTTTGGTGGAAGACTTGAAGGGGAGAAGAAACTCCCAGCATGTGCATTATTCCTCTTCTATCAGTGCAGTTTAGCAGCAGCCATGATTTACCGAAGACTCTATCCCCCGCTTCCCTCAGGCACCCTTTTTTGTGCTGCCCACCAGGGCACGGGCAGTACCTCACAGGGGCTGGGTTTGGATTCGGGAGACCCATTGAACAGCAGCTGTGTAAGTGGGACTGGCATGAGCCACCCCCGGCTTCTACTGCTGGAGCCGACGCTTTCTTGCCAAGCTGATAAAATAGAATACTTTATTAAAAATGCTGTCTGATAGCAGGAAAAGTCTTATTGTCTAATTTTCCCAGGACAGCCACAACAAGAACAATTTGCAAAGCACTTACCCTAGCCCTGTCTCTCCTTTCTCTCCTGGCTGGCGTATTATTTCTGGCATATTTCTGGGAAGCATGTCCATCAGGGAAACAAATGGTGTCTTTCTATTCTTTTCTGTAAGAGAGACGTCAACAATTGTAATTCAGCATAAACTTCCACAGTTTACTAATCTCGTTTTTCAGCCGTGGCAATCTGAACCTGTTGTAACTAACCCATGCTTTTTTAAAATTCAACAAGTGACTTTTCCCCTGCAGAGAAAGCAAGGCAGAAGTGGACGTAAGGCATGGTGAAGGTGAGGAGATAGGAGCACAGGAGGTAAATAGCCAGAGTCCTGCAGCTCTCTCCCCAGTGATCTGTTTGCTCAGCCAAGTGAATCCAAAAGTTGATCCTGGTTGTACTAGTGCAACCTATTGTAACCAAACACGTGGGAAGACTATAAATGCGAGGAATGCCCAGCTTTGTTTCCCAACAACTGTGTAGCTGTCAGCTCACGGGAATTCCTCCTTCTCCGGAGGATGCGAAATGCCAGCTGAGAAAATGCCCAGTTCATTATCCAGTAGCAGACAAAACAAATATTGTATTTCCCCTGAACCAGCTATATATAGAATTAATCTGACCCTGGTAAGACTCTGTGAGATAGCTCGGGTTCAACTCAGGCAAGGGAAAATGCTGCTCCCCAAAAGGATTTCTCTACAGGCTAGCAGATGCACTGTTGATCTACACCATCCAGAAGCCATTGGCCTCCCCTTCCAGGAGTGATCTGTTACATAAAGAATAGACGGCAAGCTAAATCTGTTCAGCATTTGGAAAATGCAAAACCACTCAGGAGCCTGTCCATGCAGTGGGGTGAAGTTAAGTGAGGTGACTTGTTGCCTAAAGCCTTTAGCTCCTCTAAATGAGGAGCCAGACAATTATTTAGTAAAAATACTGCTTCACTGAATCACTGTGGTTTTTTGTATTACAGTACTAGAGCAGAAATTGAAAACTTCTGTCAACTATCTGGGTGAAAACCCCTTTGAGTCGCTTTCTGTGTATCTAAAGCATGATTAAAGTAACATTTTTCTCTCCTATGGCTGTGAGTAAGACCTGGTTCTGTACCTTTACGAAGAGAATGACCCATTGATTGCAATGGGAGCTTTTCCTGCCGAGCAGCACTTCCTGCTTTTAATAACGGCATTTGGCTGTGCAGTAGTTGCATGGTTTTCTATCGAAGTGAAGAAATTGTTCAAAGTTTTATTCCTTTTAAAAAGTGAAACTCGGCGTCTCCCCATCTTTCTGGTGCAGGTTCCCAACACCACAGTGGGACGTGCTGGTGCCTGAAGGGCTCAGCTGCCGTCTTGTCCTGGCTTTTCGCTGTCTCAAGTTTCGAGCAGCATTTCATTAATAGCGTGAGAGATGTCCATTCGGGCTTTAGAGCCGGCGGTGTGGTTCCAGCATCTGCAAGCGACGGTGAGGGCGTTCAAACTTTGCAGCCGTCTAGCACACCCTAGCAATCAGCCCATGTGGGACGTGTTTGTATTTGGCGGTGATCCAAATCCTCCTTTGTCATGGTCACACAAACTGTTGGACAGCAGCGACCAGCCATGACCTTCACTCACCTAGCGGTGCACGTAAAGGTTGCGCATTTGTTATTGGGGACATCAGACTCATCATTACATAGCTGTTTTCGCTAAAAATATCAATCATTTTCAGTGTAAAAATGATAATAGAATCATAGGACTGGAAGGGACCTCTTCTCATCCATCATTCCTCCCCAGCTCTGGCTTTCTGCTCCTGGCAGATATTTCTTTAACTTCTTAAAAGCACCTGTTATGGAGGCTGCACATTCTTCCCAGGCAATCTTTTTCTCTGCTCCTTATTGTTAGAAAGGTTTCTGTACTTTTCCTTGCAATAATTTAAGTCCGTTGCTTGCCTTCTACCTTGTGGAAATTATTCCCTTCATCTTTGTGGCAGCTTTTTACATAGCTGCAGACTGTTCTCAAGCTACGTCTGTAAAAAAAAAACCCAGACCCAAACCAATAAAATCTTATCAATACACTGCTGGTGATTTTGTCAAACGGACGAAATTTCACTCGGTGTGCTGATGACTTTTCTGTCATAACTTTTAAACCGTATCTCCTGTTTCAGTATCTATTCCTTTCTCCTGAAAGTGAATGCGCTATTCACATATGCTTCCTCAAGTACATTTTGCAAAGCAATTTTCTTCTCACTGTCACTGCCAGCAGATGACTCCGTGTAGTGTCAGTCACAAAACACCTGGATTTGCATCCTTTTCCGTATTTTCTGTATGAAGCGTTTTCTCCTTTCTAAATGCAGCTTTCTATGATAGTGCTGAAGTGGTCTGCAGGCCATCTTCTGTTGCAAGCATGGTTTTCGTTGTTCTGCACGCATTCCGTAGTGTGACACAGCTTTTTTATTTGCTGGGGGGCAGCTTTGCTCTTTTACACTTTTTTTTTATCACTCCAGCAGGACAAAATTACAGGAAAATACTGGATATAGAGCAAGGTAGACAATAAATGCTATCTCTATGACTGTAGCTGACCCATTTTGTCTTACTGTATATGATTAATTTTAACATCAGTCCCACAAGACTGTGTGAACACATTCTATTATGTAATGTTAATTTGTGAGTAAACTGATATTTTGTTAATCTTATTATAAATATGCACAATTTTGCTCTGACTGCATCTGTTCCGAGATTGTTAACGATGCCTTTCTGTTCAACATAAATAATAGAACAATCACAATCAGCAAACAGATCTTCGTTTGTATTTAAACTGCACTGTTTTATACATGTATGGAAATACAGATGACTAGTTTTTTACTGTAGTCGTTACTTCTGTAAACTTGTCTAAATAGCTAATGTTTTTGTATTTCCAAAACACATTGTGTTTGTAGCATACCACTGTCTCATACCAGCGCATCTCATAAGGAGATCCTCCTTCCTCCAGCCTTGTCTCCCACAACACGGGAAGGTATCGAGAAGCTGTCAGAGGTGATACCTGGCCAGCTCCTGGGGAGCAGCCGTGGCCACCTGAGGTCATCCTGGGCTGGTGACAATGCCTCCGGGGCAAACCTCGCTGTCCTAGACTATCATGCGCGTACAAGATGACCGAGTGGCATCAACTCATGTCTCATATTCCTGTAATCTCAGTATGATCTAAACATTGTCATCACTTACAAACTCGTAAGGTATTTATGGATGTCAAAAAAATCTGTATTGACTAGAAATTTCCAATCCGTTGGCTGCAAGAACAACTATTTTCAATACCTTTCCAGATTGGAACCCTGGCAATTTTTTTAAATTACAGAAGGATAATAGCACTTTTTCTTCTGGCTAAAAGTCACACTAACAAAAAGCAAACCAAAGCGTGCCAATGGCCATATCCCACAACTGTAATAAGTAAAAATAGGCTTTTATGATCACGGATTATACCAGAGACGGTATAATACCATTTGTAGTGGTTTCTCAAGAATTTGAAATGTCCTACATGATAGCAACTCAATTATCTGTCCATTTGTTTTAAGGAGAACAGTATTTGCACGTTATTCGGTGAATGACAGCTATTCAAGTAACTCCACCTATGCACATTAAATAAAGGCAGCCTTTACCGGATATTTGGAGCACGTGTGGAAAATGCAGATGAAAATCTGCTCAGCTGCCATTTTGGAAACACACTTTGGTATTTCCCTTGTGCTACTCATTACCCATATTCCCAAACGCTGAACATGTGCCAACGTCCGTGACAGCACGGCCAAGGCAGCTGCCCGGGTTTTGTCTGAGCACTGAAGGGGGAACATGGAGCTGTGCGCTGGTGTGGCCAACTCCGTGACCAGAGGGACACTTGAAAGAGCCTTGCCAGTAAAAGAAGAGCTGGAAGAAAAATTCATATTCCTCCTCTCTTCCCACCGGCTCGGGTGAGGAGAGACCTCAGAGGTACCTGGGAGGGCAGCAGCAGGAGCAGTGCAGCCCGGGGCTGGTGCTGTGGATGCCACCCATGGGGTGAGGTCTGGACCAAAGCCTCCTTCGCCTCCCGCCTGACAGCCGGAGGCGTGCGCCGGGAAGGGCTGGCCCTCACCCAGGATAATCTCAAGTCAGGATAAACCTGGGGTGAAAGAAACGGGGGGAAGTAAGGGCTTGTTTTGGGGGAAAGGGTGGAAAATGCTCATTGTTTCAATGAGGCAGAGGTGGAGCAAAACTCTGGTGTGCCTTCTGCCCCGCAGAGGCGGGAACTTGGACAGCGTGAAGGAGTGGAAGAAGGTGGACACGCTGTGTCGGTGAGCAGCCCTGTAGAAAGGCGTGATGAGGAATTAGGAAGTGGCTGGGCTGTTTTCCTTCGGATTTGTCTTTGGAACTGCCTCCATCATGGGATATTCTTCCTTTGGTCGCCCGGATAAACCCCCTGGTCGCTCACTTTGCCGCTGGGGAAGCAGCTGGCGGCCACGAAGGGTGCACAGGCAGCCAGCCCGATGAGTCCTCGAGCAGGCGATGTGGGCAGCCTTCCTCCCGGCCCCTGCCCAGCCTGAACGCGCACAGGAATGCAGGGAGACGCAGGTGCTTGAATTCTGTCAGCGTAGTTGCGTGTTTACACATAACTATGTGGAATTACCATGTGAAACCCCGTTGCCCCCCCCAAGTCGCGTTGCGCTACCCAGGGGCAAGGCCTCGGACAAGCGCCGGGGCCGCCCTACGGACGGTCGAGGCCCCACGGCCTCTCCCCGGCCGAGCCGCACTGCCCCGGGGGGGGGGGGGGCGGAATGGCCGCGGCCCCGGGGCTCGGCCCGGCCCCTCTGGGCTGAGCGGGTGTCGCCGCCGCTCCCGCCCGCCGCACAGGTAAGCGGCGCCCTGCGGGGGGCGGCCAATGGCGCGGCCCGGCCGCCCGCGCCAGCCAAGGGGGCGGGGGGGGCCTCCCCCCCCCCCCCCCCCCCCCCAGGCCGGGGGGCGGCGGCCCCGCCGCCTTCGGCCGCTGCACGCACGCCGTGGTGCGGGCGCTGCCCGAGTCGCTGTGCCGGCAGGCGCTGCGCAGCGCGCCGGGCCCCGAGGTAGACTTCGCCCGCGCGGAGGATGCGGCCGTGGTCTGCGAGGAGACGGCGCTGCTCACCCGCCCGGGCGCGCCCAGCCGCAGGAAGGAGGTGCGGTGCGGTGCGGCGGGCCGGGGCCGGGGGGAGCGGTGCCCGCGCCGCGGGTGGGGGGCCCGCGCGGCAGCAGCGGGGGGGGGGCGCGGCGGGCCCCGGGCAGCGGCTCTGCCCGGCCTCCTGCTGGCGCCCGGGCTGGCAGCGCCCGGTGCTGGAGGGTTTGCCGGAGAGCGGGATGCTCCTGAAGCCAAGTGGACGGTGTAAACTGCGACTCGCCCGTTCCGGGGCGTGTGGGCTCCCGCTCGCTGCTAACCTGCCCACCTCAGTCCAGCGGGATGAGTTGCCGGTGGGTTGGGCAGGTTCGTGTCTGTGCTGCAGCACTGTTTGGTCCTAACCCAGTTTTCATTATGCGTTCAACTTGAGCTCTGTTCCAGGCAATGCATTACTGATACTGATAATAACTGCACCTGCTGGCCTGCGTGCAAGAGCTAGTGCTTGTTTTGGTGTGCTTGGTGTGAGCCTGAATGCCCTTGAACCTGGTGTCGCCTTCCCTGTGCAACTGCTGCACGCTCTGCGGGCTAGAGGTGCGTGGATGTGCAGGGGATGCAGGCCGGCTCGATGGAGAGAGGTGTGAAGGATGCCCAGCCTCAGGAGCCTTGCCTTAGGTATCCTTATGGCTCTTCAAATATGCTCAGCCCATTCATAAACTAGTCCGTCAGGCGGTGCGTGCGATGAAGTGCCACCCAGTTATCTCCTCAATGAGTTGTGAGTAGCAAATTAAAGAAACCTTACCCTGTTTGAAGCTGCAGAACTACTACACTGGCAGCCTGCCTTCCTGTAAGCACATCTTAACGTAACCTTCTTCCCATCTCTTCCAGTTCCCATCTCCTCTGTGGTACCGTAGCTCGTCTGGTGATCCCCAAGCACATACCACCGTGCGGGTGGGAGAGGGCTGGGCCGCTAGCTGTACTATACCAGCAGCTGCTCTTGGCCATTGAGTGCAATGGATGAGTGTCTCTGCTTCGTGTTTTTGATGCAGTGCCCTTCTTTTAGCAATAACGAAGCCTACTTGAGTTTTGTCCAACCGTGTAACAGTCTGAGATGCTGCACAGATCTTGCACATGTGCACTTCCATGTGCGTACCCATGTGTATTTATTCTTTGAAGCACATCTGAATGCTCTTAAAGGTGACAGCATCAGCATAAAGTGTGTTTGCCACATGCCGTTCTTGGAAGCGGCTGTTTCTCAGCCAGAGACCAAGTGAGTTCTGGTCCTTCCCGTGACTTGCTGGTATGTAGCTATGTGACTCCCATTGCCATTTGCATGATTTCCCCTGCAGGAGAAAGATCTCAGTTATTGAATTTGCACTTTGTGCAATAACTGAGATATTTTTCCTACAGGGGAAATTGTGCAAACTCACAAGTGTGTGTGGGGGAATCGGCTCTGCCTCAATATGGCTTTTTTCCATTTTGAGGTCTCAAATTGTGCCAACGCACAGTGAATTACAAGAGACAAGATACAGCAGCAGAGCTGAATGTGAGAGTGGCTGTAACTATTTGCTGTACCATCTGAGGTGCCATAAGGAAATTAAAAAGCATGAAATGAGGCAGCAAAGGATGTGGGGTATTTCTTGCTCTCTACAATGAAGCAGTTTAACTTCTCCTCCTGCCTTCAGTGTCTCCAGCTGTTCTGGCTCAGCAAAGGTAGTGGACAAAGACACGTAACCCAAGGTTGCAGGAGTAATGGAGGAGAGTTAGTGATGTGTGAGGCAGAGAGAAGGGGTTTGCTGGACCTTTGAGCAGGACAGTGTTGGGTGCAAGTACCTGACAGCATTTAGCCCCCTCCTGGGGTTAAAACCAGCAAATTAACAGTTGTATCCTGCCTGTTACAAGTACCAGTCAGGTAAAGCAAAGCTCTTTTTTTTTTTTTTTTAAAACAGCCACAAGATGTGTCATTTATTTCTGTAACCCTAAATATGTTAAATTGTTTTAAACCATAATTAGATGTTATTTCCCAGCATCCATAAAAATTAAAAAGAATTGTGCTGCAGGGTGTGCATATGGTAACAATTTATCATTGAATTACTCAGTTTATTATCAGTTTGAGAATAATACAAAATCTATTCTGTTTATATTATGGGTTTTTTGTGCTTGGCCCATGCCTGCTGGCCCTGAGACTAGGTTTCTTATTAAACAGCATTCCCTATTTTGCATGAAGTAGTAGTTCAGAAGTACTGGAAGTAAAGCCTGAACATGGTACATTTTTACTAGAAACAGCAGAACAGGTTTACTTCTTTCCATGGGTGACTTGTCCAGGCAGAGTCATGAATCTAGAGGAGAGAAAAAGCGTTGAAGCATAATTTGAACCTTATTAGTTTTCTCGAATGATGGAGCAATCCATCCCCTGAGTTTTCTGTGAAGTAAGAAATGAAAAATAATTGAATGAACATCCTCTTAAAGCTATAATAGTGCATGACACTGCAGTGTAGCACTTGTCTGAAGGTATAATTCTTAATTGTTTACAACAACTCTCCCTCCTGGGAACATCATTATGGCAGCACTTTGCGGAGAGGGAGGGAAGATGCTTGTTCCTGTGGGATAATGCCTGGCTGTTCCTGGTCCCTCTCCCATCCCAGGCATCCCTGTGGGCAGCCTCCCCTCCCCAGTGTGGTGACTGGGAGTCATTTGTGGTTAGCTGGTGAGTCTGCTTTGTTTGAGTAGTTAGTAACCAGGGTGTCGTCTTGAAAAACAGTAAGGTGATCAAGGCTTTAGAAAGTAGAAATGTGTACGTGAATACTTCGGCCCGAGCTCTTGCATGCTGTGGTGGAGGGCTTGGCGCATGCCTTGGACATCTTGCCAAATGTCTATGATAACCTTGCTTTCAGAAAGAGTTCCCCAAGGAGCAGCAATGTTTCTTGTAGCTTCCTGAGAGGGTGGTTCCTACTGTAGCCAGAACTTCTCTGTTCTTGCTGCCTCCAGCCCTGGTTCTGGAGGTACCAGCTGCAGGTGCTCAGGCAGTCCTGGCCCTGAGGTCAGTGGCCACCCTGAGCTGAGGGAGCCCAGCATCTGCTCCTGACCCTTGTGCTCGTCCTGGTGGGTGGCTGTCGGCAGCCTCCCAGGGTCTCTTCTGAGGTTTACATTCAGTCTCTGAATTCCCCACTGAGAATTCCTGGAGGCTGGTGGCAAAGTGAAGTTGCTGCGGGGTCTGTCCCAGCATCTGCCCTGTTAAATGTCTTTATCAGTGACCTGGAGGAGATACGGGCATCTGTGTCGAGCTGTGAACAGCCCCAAACTGAGGCAAGGGTGAGCAGCAATACCCCTGAGGTCCAGACTGCTGTTCAGAGGGACCTCACCGGGCAGAAGGAAGGGGCTGACCCATGGGGACCTTATGGCATTGAACAGGCACAAATGCAAAGTCCTGCCCCAGGAAGGAAGGATCCCAAGGTGGGTCTGAGCAGGTGGGGGACAGCTCTGCAGAACCCCCCTGGGGAGGTCTGGTGGGAGTGACAGTGGTCA
This sequence comes from Gorsachius magnificus, assembly GCA_034008185.1. Classification (NCBI taxonomy): domain Eukaryota; kingdom Metazoa; phylum Chordata; class Aves; order Pelecaniformes; family Ardeidae; genus Gorsachius; species Gorsachius magnificus. The sequence goes on along the minus strand of CM067085.1, from coordinate 72,955,541 downwards.
TGAGCCAGCAGTGTGTCCCTGCAGTAAGAGTGGCCAGCAGGATCCCGGGCTGTATGAGCCGTAGCATGACCAGTAGACTGATGGCAGTGATTGCCCTCTCTGCTTGGACTGGATGACCTCTAAAGGTCCCTTCCAACCCAAAACTATATGGTTCTGTGATTCTACTTGGTGCTCACAGACTGCATCTTATCAAGAACATGGAGCTGGGCTGTTCAGTTGTGTGGCTGGAGGACAAGAGACAACAGACATAGATGGAAGCATGAGGTTTTAAAGGGGTATAAGGAGAAGGCTTTTCAGTAGGGACAGCCAAGCAGTGGGACGAGGGCCTGGAGAAGCTGTGCAGTCATCCTTGGAGGTTTTAAAGACCCAGCTGGATAAAGCCCTGAGCAACCGTGGTCTGTTCTCATAGCTGGCCTTGCCTTGAGTGGAAGGTTGGCCTAGAAACCTCCTGAGGTCCCCCCTCCAACCTGAATTATTCTGTGAGCATGAAACCTGTTGTATGTTAGGATACATCGAGTCAGGCATTTGTCAGTTGAACTGCCATGAGATCTTCACTGTTGAGACAGTGGATTGTCATTAAATCCGGATGGCTTCTGGTCTGATGGATCTACTGCTAGAAAATCAAAAGGATGAAGCCCTGTGAAACCAGTTTTTTCATGCTGCTTCTGAAAGGCTGTACTCCTACCTTGGCTGGCTTGGCCAGCCTGCCATGAAAGTGAGCCCAGGCTGTTGTGGTGCATTGTCACTCCTGCAGTCAACTGGGTGACCGAGAAGGAAAGAGGGTGCATGCAGTCTATGGACAGCGCCAGTTTCTCAAAGTGCAATCTCTTATTCTTTTTATGTAATGTAAGTGCAAACCCATGAATATTTTAGCAGTACAGCTGGTGTACGCTTGGCTTAACCCAGTTAACGTAAAGCCCAACTCCTAAGCGTGAACTCCTGCCCTGAGCCTCCCTGTAAGGCAGGACTCAGCCAGGCTTGTCTTGCTGATCTCTTAACTGTTTAACAGACCCCTGTACAGAGCAGGGCAGGAGCAGTGCAGGAAGGAAGGGATGAGGGAAATGGGGTTGTAGGGTATCATTTCTGCAAAAAATTAATAGAGGTAGAGCTTGTGTCCAGGAAACCTCCCAAGAGGCATGTGGTAGGTCAGGCTTCGAAGCCTGGTCGGACCAGTGAAAGCTGAAGGGCACAGGGGGCTGCCAAGGTGCATCCCAAAGACAACAGCCTGGTTGACTATGCAGCTGGAGTGGCACTGTTTCAGGTGCCTCCTGATAAACTGTCTGCCAGATGTGTGAACTGAGCAGCACTGTCTCCATCTCCCCTGTTCCATGCTACTTGAAAACCCATAATGCAATATTTAAGAACTGATGCAGCATGTTCTTTCACTGACTAGACTCCTTATTAAGAAGGCTTGTCATCAATTACTGTAACACTGTATGCAGCAGGCAAATTTCTGCAGTAGTTTGTAATAGCATTGATTGAGCTTTCAGGCTTTATAGATACTATTGCCTACCCTTCCAGCACCATTGGATTCTTTACTGGTTGTCTGTCTGGAACAAAGCAAAATAAAATCTGGGGTTACGTCTGTTCTTGCTCCAAGTTATTGTAGGGAGAAAAAGAGAGTTGAATTAAATTTGGTCATGTTCAGTCAGTACTGGGAAAGAGCCCAGTATTTTTTTAGCAAAGTAGAAAAATCAGTCATGCGTTTAATGATTTGTTTGCAAGAGTCAGACTTATCTCAAGGCATTATGTTTCTGTGTTATCAATTTCTGAATTTATTTTAAAATTCATAGTTTCTTGGGAGTTTTGGATTTGGCAGAAAGGTAAAGGCTTTTGCAGTAAGCCAGAGGTAGATCGCTAATGCGGATAAGCCTGTGTTTTGTTTAGCTGTGTGCAGTCACCAGTGTGCTGGATGTTCAAGTTGAGTAACTCTAATGGAAATGTTGTGATCGTTGATCAGATTGCCAGTTCCAGCACCTTTTGTTCCAGCAGTATGTTCTCAGTTGTTTATTCCTCTCGTATAAACTCTTCACGTCACCTTCTGAACACAACAGGGTTAGCTGCTGAGAAGAGCCCTCATCAGCACATTGCTCATACTGCCTAAGTTGTCTTAATGTGCTTGAGATAGCACAAACCAGCATTTCTACCATTTCTGTGCTTATGCAGACAGATGGAAACCCAAAAGCTCAGCAAAACGCACCCACAGCGACCTGGCCCCTTCTCGCCTGCTGCATAGGGAAGGGAGAATAGCTGGTACTGGGAAAGCTTCAGGAGCTGCTGCAGAAGAGAGCATTGTGGTTCCTTCCTTGGTTGTCGAGAGGAAAATTCCACCCAAGGGTATTTTTATTCCCTCTCCCCTCCAAGATCCACTAGGGACAACTTGTGGGGCTGCATTCCTGTGGTGCAGGAGGATAGACAGTCCTCCAATAGTGAGGACAGAGGATGAGCAGCAAAGCAGTATGTCAAATCCCATCCCCTCAACAAGCATTGGAGAAGCCTCCTAATTCCCTTCTGAGCATCTCTGGGTACCTCTTCCCGAATCTGCTTGCTGGGTGGCAGGGCTTTGTCCACAGCAGTGCTTCTGCTGGGCCAGGGAACCTGCTCCTCGGTGCTGAGCACCCTCAGCTGCCACCCCCTTCCCACCCTGTGCAGCTTCTGCAGGGCTGTGCAGCCATGTACGAATGAGAGCCGGCACCCTGCACTGGGCTGCAGCCCCAGCTGCAGCTTACTGCTCGCAGGAATGATTCTCAGGCTGGTTGATGGAGGCTTCGGAGAAAATAGAAGGCAAAAAGAGTTGAGTAAGTTACATATATATTGCACAGACTCAAGTAATACTACATAGCTACTGCTAAATGCCAGACCCTTCCTCCACTCCCTCTGTAGACCTGGACAGTTCTGTAGGATAATGATTTCTATTGCAAAATAATAGAAAAGCTAGGCTCAGGAGAAACAGATTCAAGGCTCTGCTAGCTCCTGAACTTAATTAGGTTATGGGGGTTTTATTTTATTTTATAGCACACGCTAGAACAAAAGGACATGTATTTGCTGACTAATCACTTGAACCAGCATCTCTCTGCACAACTGGCAAGACCTGTTTCATTTCCAGGGAGGATTAGAACTTGCCGATCATGAGAGAGGCAAGAGATTGAATGTTTTATTACCACTTTAAATAATTCATAGTTCTTTAAACTGTCATAACAAATTGTAGGAGGTCTTGTACACTTGCACTGACCCCTTTGCATGTCCTTATTGTGCATTACCCTTGATGTTACAGACTTTGTTCTGCCTCAAAAGCTTATGATAGAAAGCATGGAGGTTACCATCGTGTCACTGCTTAGTCTCAAAACAGCAAGTGAGCAAATATGGCAAGAGCTTTACATGAAGGTTGAGAAAAATTAGGAATGGCACTAGGTACCTCTCTACCTTCTTGTCAGATTGCTTTCTTGAATGCCCTTCCTATTCTACACTGAGCCGTATACATGCTCCTTTAGCCTATCCTTTTCACCATCTTCTCAGTCTAACCTCAAAATTAGAGTGAAAGCATGCAAGATACTGTCAGTATGTTGACAAGTTGAGACATACCAGTCAGACTGCAGATGAGATGTATACCTGAGTTTTAATGTGGGTTTTGGTTGTCTTTTGCAGAGCATATGATTGGCAGAACCTAATGTAATGATCTTCCCCGAAACTGTGTCACTTGGAGGCTGTCTCCAGGAGAAAAGGGGTGATGCCCATCATGCGGTACAGAAGGCAATGAAGTAACTCATCAGAATCTGCAACAGTGTTTCCTTTAAATATATTTCTATTAACTTTCATTTTCAATGTTTTGGTGTTAGCATATAAGTTAACTGGAAAGCACCCAGTAGAGGAGACAAGCTGCTTAAACAGTACTTAAGTTTGTTCTTAAACAGTATTGAGAAGCTTAAAAAACAATCCTTTGGACAGTATTAGCAAGACCTGTATCAGGAGCCTATGTAATGGTAGTATTGGTAGACGTGAGAAGAGATATTTTAACCTCCCAAAGCAGACTATTGCAAAAGCACTTTGATTTGTGTCTGTGGCTCTGGCCCTTCCATGTGTTTTACTGTCTGAGTGCTGCCTCATGGTTTGGGTAGGTGGTTCTTTGGTCTTAAAGTTCGTTGCTGATGTAGCTCTGACCCTACATTAACAGGGCTGACACTTTGGGCGAAGTGGCTATGCCAACAACTGCTGTCTTTTCATTTTCAATTTTGCTTCTGTGATCACAGATTTAATGAAAATGTTAGGAAGTAGCTTCTAGTCAGGTCAATATAAGTGGACTGTATTCATTGTAATTGGGTTCTATCTATAGAACTGTAAAACAATCTTTAAGGACAGCCTAGGAGCAACTTGTCTTCCATGCTTTTCTAGCAGAGGCAATGTTTAGACCTTGTTATTAAATTGCGATGTCAGGTTTCTCAGGAATATCCAAGTTGCTGACCAGAAGATTAAAAAAGGGCAGAACCCAAATTAAATGCCTGCTTTTTAATCTCCTGTGGACACTGGATATTATTGTGTGAGCCTGATGTCAGCTTTTGTACCTTGTAAATCACTGTTCCTTTAGCTGTGATAAATAGCCCTTGGTGAGCTTACGGTTCAGTGCAAATGCTAAGTGGTTAAAGGTTCCAAGTAACTGTAAACGTTTCCTCAAAAAGTGAAAAGAGCCTTTTCTGCTGCTCTGACTTATACGTATGGTTGGGAGCTACCCCGTTCCTTCCCCAAGAGATTTCTGCTCAGACTTCCAAATTGAACCTAAATCTTTCTTTGGTAACCACCTCACTTAAAAGCATTTTAGAAACTAGTTACCACAGTCACTGCTGGAATTTTGGTTTTGAGATTCAAAGGTGGGTTTGTAACATACCCAGTGTAGGTTGCCTGATAGTTTTTTGGGGGTTTGGGGTTTTTTTAATCCTATGCTCCCTGTAAACCTGCAACACCCTACACTCCCTGTGAAAGAGGGTTGGCGTGCAGACTGCAGTGCTGTCTTGCGCATCATGGGATCTGACTGCATCTCCTGAGAGCGGTGGAGCACAGTATATGGTGGAGAAGACCTCCTGCATGCTCTGCTTCTGCCTGGTGGCCTCTGAGATGCTCTGGTATGGAGAACAAAGTCCCCAGCTGAGGTTTCATGTGCGGTACTAATGGCACAAGCAGCAACTGTTCCCAGCACCATGCCAGGATGCTCACATGTGCAAGAAGCAGCATAGATCTTAATTTTCCCTCCTTTGCCTCCCACGTGCTTCTGCTTGCAAACTTCCCTCCAGCCCCACATCTCTCCATCTGGGCCCCTCTTGCCCTCAGTGTCTCCAAATCGGACTGGTCCCCCAAGCCAGGATCCTGTGTAGAGCGCAGGCTGTAGCATGACAGGGCTGAACTGTGCTTCCTGTGGGAAGAACAGGGAGCTGGGATGGGGTCTCTGCTGGCAGGCTGCCCCTCTGATGGTAACCCAGTAGGGCTGGGCTGAGGGCAAGGGTTTGCTGGTGATAGTGTGTGGAGGTGGCTGCACTTCATTAAAGTTCTCAAAACTTGATTAATTTCCTTCTTCCGCTAAACTCATGCGTTACAGGTTTATATAGCAAGCTAGCACTCCCTCCAAGCCCTGCGACGCCGGGTCTTTTGGCTGATACGGAGCTTCTGTTGTAAAGCACCCTGTCTTGAGGCAAGATGTACAACGCTTGCTTCAAGGTCCTTTACTCCACTTCCTAGGAAGAGACATGTCTCATGGTTTCACACAATGTTGTCTGTCTAGCTATGTATATAACCCAGTGAAACAGATATTCCTTAAGCTTTTATTCCCTTTATCTTTTAAATGTTTGTGTTTCTTTGCAGGCCCTTCTGGCAGTTGGCTTTATAAGAACAGTACTTTCTACATTCTGGTCCCAAGTTCCTTGTGCTCACTTGTTGCCCCAATGCTGCGTCTTGCGAAGCTTCCTCTACTCCTAGGGTCCTGTTTATTTTATGCAAAACTCCTAATGCTGCACATAAGCCAGTGTGATTCCCTTGATGCTAATTCAAGAACATGAGAACAGGCTGGTTCATTCTAGAACATAGTTCTGAGGTAAAACATGAATGTGGCAGAGGCAAGAACCTCTGCTTTGTTACTATTTCTCCCCAAACCACATTTGATCAACAAGGCCAGTTGTGTCCTTAAACTCACTGCCTCCAATTGTCCCTCCTGGTGAGATAACTGGGCTTGCAACTCTTCAGCAAGCACGACTGGTCTAAACACTGACTTTTTTTTTTTATTAAAGTAAATGCATACAGACTTTAATTTCTACCTATATTTACTGGTTATTCTTCTGTTGCTGGTTTCTCTGGAGTGACTTTGGAACAGGTACTTGGCCTCTGCTGCAGACACTGCATGACTCCACCAAGGATGCTGTGGGAAGTGACCATAGAGCAAGCTTTAACTTGCAATACTCTACTCCAGCTGAGTATTCTGTGAGCTTAGCAGTTCAGGTCAGCCCATGCAAGCAGTGTCTATGTTTCTGTGTTGTTTCGTTTTCAGATAATCTCTTGTCTTTGTCAAAAGTCTCCTGGATCAAAAATGTAGATCCAGTTATTAAATGTCTGACCTGAGACACAAGTCACCTATACAGAGCAGCATCTTCATTGTCTGTAAGTTATCCCAGTAAACACAGACATCTGTATAGAAGTCAGTGCTTGTGGCAGGCTTGCAGAAGTTGGTAAGTGCAGAGAATGTGTTCCTACAAAGGAAGAAATTACTGCTAGTAATTACTGATCATTAATTGCTTTAAAAATCCCAACTTTTTTTTTACAGGAGCTTATGTCTAATCAATCAAGTTTATGGTGTAAGAGAGCTTCACTCTTGGTATCGGGTCTGGGCAGTCACAGTTCTAGGGTGAAGGTAAATGATGTGCCCACAGCATCAGGTGACAATATCTTTTCTTGCTGCCTCTTTTGTGGCAGTAGTTTTTCCTTCAGGAAAAAAGAAATAAAACGTTTTATGTCTGAGGTGTACCTGAGTCAGGTCTTGCACTCATCCAAGGCCACTGATCACATATAAGCCAGCTGACCACACTGTAATGTGCCATTTTTCTCTCGTTTTGAGTCAATAGCAAAACCAAACCACGTATTTCAAAAATAGCTTGTTTGAGACTTGCAGAATTCATTTTCATTTCAGTAGAGATTCAGTATTTGGCAGTACCTTTAAAAAATAATTGCTACAATTTGTTTCTGGAAGGTTTATGTATGCTAATAGTAAAGGAACTGGCTATCCACGTCTGTCTCTGGATGCCATCCGAAGTTCTCTGGCAAGAAGAAATCGTCTGTCTCAGCTCAGTCCCAGCTGGCCACTGAAGCAAACTGAAACACAACTGCCACATAGTTGGACGCTATTGGCAGTGCTGTGATTGATTTTTTGCATTTCTCATTTCTTTTTCTGAGGCTTAATGTAAGAGCTGTTAGGGAAGCTGAATCCCATACCTTACAGAAAGGGTGATCATACAGGATATGAATCCTGCTCGTGCCTGTCTCTGTACTGTGGTTGATGTCCTTTGAGTCACAGACCAGCAGCCACAGAGATTGTCATCTCCATGCAAATCCAAGCTGGAAAGGAAAGTGTTTTAGAGGTGGATCCAACTTTTGGCCTGCTGTCTGGAAATAGCAAGCTATATTTTTTAAAATACTTGAAATGTTTAGCAGTAAACTCCAGACCATGCCTCTCTGTAAAAGTGAGAGACATCTACCAGTCCTACAGGAGTTAATTTTGCAAATGGTACAAGTGCTTTAGAGAGTTTCACCTACCCAGGTAGCTGAGTGTGCCTGTCGTCACTGTGCTTAAAATAGTAAAAGTGATGAATCTCAAGTATCTCATGTTGTTCCAACACTGTACAGAGGAGAGGTGGTGTGGCTATTGCTAGTCACTAGGTATTCACTGAAGTTTAATGTACTGCTTCATGGCTTGGTATTTGTTAAAGCCTCTGATGGGAATACTGGTGCTAGCCAAGTGTGGTAGCAAGAGCTAAAGTGAGCAGTGCTGTGCAGAGGCAAAAAGAAACAGTAGATACCAATGGGGGATGATATGAATTGGATACCTGTATTTTTCCTGTAAATACTGAAGTCTTCTGCAAGTTTGCCTGCTTTTTGCAAGCTGATACGGGGTGACTCCAGTACCCACATGTATTCAGAAACTTCCAAATATGGTGCTTTCCTGGAGCAGAGGGTGTTAAAGGAGGAGGCAAAGAGTTGCAATAGACCCTTTTCCATATTGCTCCTGGCTGCAGCAGCTCTAAAACGTGTGCAAAGAACAACTGGTTTTAGTGTAGCTTCTAGAAGAAATCGTTTAGATGCTATTCTGCTGTTGGCCTTAGCTGATCTTTGTCCAATAATTCTTGATCCCTTTGATATGAACTGGTTTTAAGGAAGGAAACTGTCTGAAGGGTAAAACCCCACCGGTGTAGGAAAAGTAGTCAGGGCAGGAGAGATCTGGTGTCAAAGCCAGTATGAAGAAAAGAGGGGGGTGCCCTGGCAGTCTGTGTAGGGGAGAGCCCTCGTCAGCACTTCATGCGTCGTGCTGGATGCCATCTCTTCACTGATGCTGGCAAATCCAACTGCGAAACTCCAATCCGTATGAAATGGGGTTTCAGTAGTGTCGTACAGCAATCTCTTATGACCCTTAAAGCAAGCATTTCTGTTAGTTAACCCTCCTCTTGTGGTGGGATGTGACTTGGTTGTCGCACAGTAAAACAACCAGCTTGCCTTGACCACAGGGCTCTGGGTTAGGACAGTCCCTTCTAGATGAACATTTCCAAAACTTTTTTACATGCTGTGTACCTCCAGTATTGCTGAAGGGCCATTTTTTTGACTGGGCTTAAATTGATTCTTCATCTGGACCTGAAATGCTGTGTGAGGTTCTGCTTACCCGTTCTGGAAACACAGTGTAAGCAGAAAAGGTAGGAGTGGGCGAGAAGACCTTGCTGCAGCGTGCGACTGCTGCTGTATGAAGTGATGCTAATTAGATAAATGCCTTCAGCTCACAGTTGTTTTGGGGAGGGGAGAAATAGGAGAGCTCTGCGATACCTCAAATGGTACAGAGAAAATGAACTGGGAATGATAGCATGAAACTTGATGACATCCAGAGAAATACCCAGGCAGCAAATTCAAGCAGAAGGAAGTACTTTGTCATGCAATGTGCAACTCTGCCATCAGATTCACTGCCAGGATGTTGCAGGGGCCAAAAGTACAGCTGGGTGTCAACTAATAAAAGAGAGATCCGTCAATAGCTGTTTAACACTTTGATCCAGTGGCAATCTCTGGCTTTAGAAATATGTATGCTGCCTCTTACAATAAGCTGGGGAAAAATGTACTGGAGAGAGCAGCACTCTATCCTTGTCTTCTTTCTGTTGTTCTTTCCTTAAGCTGCCAGTACTGACTGCTGTTGGAGTCAGGCTACTTGGCTATACAGGTCTTGGTGACCCACTTAAGCTGTTCATGTATTATGAATAAGCTGTAATGCTGATAGCTGTTTAGCAGACTCATTACGAGTTGCTTGCTGTGATCCTGAAGGTCACACGTTGTCCAAGGACCCCGGTGTTTGGGAGGCAGCTGCCCTGCCTTAACCTTGCAGGGATCTTGCCGGTGTTTCTGTCCCACTGGGTAAAGGGATCCTGTGTTCAGGCTTAATCAGCATGTCCGATGGCATAAGACGGGCCATCACTAGCACCAGAGATGGGTGCTTTAAGGTCAGATGTTGATTTATTTTTTTTCTTCCCTGCCTCAGTATATCCATCCTAGAACAGATAGCAGAAAATTGAATGATTCCACTATTAAGACAGTCAGGGATATTTTATGTCAACGGTATAAAAGGATCTTCTCCCCCCCCCCCCCACCCCCCCCCAGCAAGTCAAATAACCCTAAGAAACAGTGCGTGCTTTGTAAAGCAGAGATTTCTTACTGGGAAATGTTGTTTCTAGCTTTTCCATATCAGCTGTGAAAACATGTTGCCATCCAAGCTTTGCAAAATGATTCTTAGAAAGGCCTAGCAATGAATACTTGGCATGCAGAGGTTTCGTATATTGAGGGCCAGGCTTAATGTTATGGGAGAGTGTGTCCTAGCAGAGCCTCTGCAGAATGGTGCCGGGGGAGGACAGTCTCGCACGGGCCCTGAGGTCTGTGTTGTTGTGGGACAGCTGATGGCAGCTGATAACCTGCCAGTTTGTGCTATGGAGGTGATGGACAGGCTTTTCCTGAATAGCCTGATGTAGATCCAGTGACCCTGAACATACCAGTGTTGGTGATAAGAAATAGCTCTTCATTTTCAGAGCACAAGGAGCCTTTGGAAAAGGCGCCGCTCTTTTCTGCCCTTATACCCCTGCTTCACAGCTAACTTGAGTGACTAAAAATTTGCAAAGCAGAACTGGTGGTCATCTTATGCCTGCAAACAGCAGAAGTGGGAGCCATTTCTAGGTGGCTTTGAATGGCAGGCTGCCAGGAGTGGCGTCCATCTTCTTAGCCCAGATAATGCCATGAGCAGCCTGAAAACCTTTTCTGGCAGAAGAGCATCAAAGCAGCCATGCATCGTGCAAGGCTGACCGGAGGGCTTTTACAGGAGCAGGACTAGAACTGGTGTGGCCAGGGTTGGGCGGTCAGCACTCTTCTGTGGCCATGTTTCCGAAAGTCATCCCAGCCGTCAGCCCTTGGCATGGAAGCCTGGTGTAGACCCATGGCATCAAACAGGGGCTGTGAGAGCCTGGGAGCTGTAGGCATTGCAGCCTGCTGGGCAGGGAAGGAGGGCTGTTGTGCAGCATCTTAAAGATCTTTTCCAACCTAGATGATTCTATGATTATCTCTGCTTGCTTTGGTGCCAGTGGTTTGGCTGCAGTAACATTCCCAATAGGTTTGCCTGACCCAGCAGCTGGACCCGTGGCTCCCCTGCAGCCCTGATTGCTGTGGCACTGTGTCCTGGCCATGCAGGGTGACTGGAGAGCAGCAAAAATAAATGCCAGGGAAGGTGAAACTGATACAAAGAAGGGCAACTGCTACCCAGGCTTGTGACAAAGGCAGCTGGGTTTGTGGTACTGGTGGGAAAATACTCCCGTGACTGTCCCCTCTGCTAGCTGCGAGCGTGTCCTGTCCTTCCCGGGGCTTGCTGTTTCATGTCCTGGCTCTGCTATTTCCCGAGCATGGCTTTCTCTTTCTCATTTCTCCATCCTTAGGGGAACCTTGGCACAGATGTCAGCAGCCACCAGAAACCGCCAAAAGCTTTTGTGCAGTTGAAATGTGCTCTGTCCATGCTTCATCTTAAGGACTGAAGGCACTGCTTGTAATTCTGCACCAGGCTTCTCTGATTTTAACCTAGTTTCCACTTTGCTTAGTATCCTTACCCTCCTTACAAGATTGCTGCACACAACCAGAAGCTTAACGGGAGCTCCGAAAGGTCTGCCAGCCCTCCAATGCACAGCAGTATTCCCAAAACTTTTTAAGAAACGGGTTTGTGTTTCTTCAGGATGGAATGTAAACAAAGGGCTGCTAATAAAACACTATGTAAGGTTTTATTCAGATTTATATAAATCCTGAGACCACATCTAAAAATAGTGCCCTGTTTTGCATTCCTGAAAGCAGATTCACAGCATACCTACATCTGCCACGAAGTGCTATTGCTGGTAACGAACTGGACTTCTCGGGAGCGGGATGAAAAGTACTGAAAACCCATTTTAATTTTATTAGCCTTACAAAGTACGTACCGACAGTCATGTTTAAATATTTAAACACATGGAATGGACAGCAGCCTTGGCACTAGCAGGAGGCATCCAGTATGGGAAGCAGCCTCGAGGTGTCTGTCGGAGAAGCGCAAGTGCTGGCTGCCTGCTCGGAAGTTGGTGGGATCCTGGAGCAGGGAGGAGTGTGAAGGAGCTGGGTGTGGATCTAGCTGGTGGCTTCAGTCCAGGAAGGAGCGAAAGGGCAAAGGCAGGCATTGATGTTCATTCTATATGTTATGTTAGGATTCAAGGAGAGGGACTTTTTCTTTTAACTTTAAGGCTTTTGTGCCTGTGACGCAAGTATATAAGTAGCTGGGGCTCAATCTTGTAAGGGGCCAATGCTTAATGCAGAGCCTGTAATCAGTCGTCTTAGTTTAAAGCACTTAAACTCTTTCCTGCCCTGTGTCTGCTTGCTTACCATCTCTCTGAGCTGATCTCATGATCGTGTCTTTCAATAGCGGAAAGTCTGATGTAATGTAACATTTGTCAAGATGATATGGCTTTAGCTTTAAAGTGTTTCTCAGCCTTAAATGTTGACTAGGAGGTTTTTAGACTGTAGTGTGGTGCCTGTGGAAGTATGTGGTTAATAGCACGGTAGAACTTGCATGCATAGTAATATAAAATACAGCGTGTAGCAATATTAAAAATATCCTGCAATGAGTTTTAAGAACAAGCTAAATCCATGTGGAGCTTAATCTTTGTGCCTTGCTTTCTGCATGCTTCTCCAGGGCTGGGAAAGCTGTCTCTTCGTTGTTGATGCATAAAGCATCTGACGTGCCTCCTGTATGTGTTGACTGCTCTGGTAATGAGATTTTTCTGTAGGTTTGCCCCTTTATACTTAGTTAGAAAATAGATGTGCTCTTTTAGCTTTTTGGGAAGGTACTCCAGAGGAGCTGAGGATGAGGAGGTGGCTGCTGTTGACACCAGCTTTCCTTGTCACGCGTACCCTATCTAGTGCAGGGTGTTAACCCCAGCCCTGCATGGACACGGGTGTAGGTGATAACTCCTGTAGATGAGATCAGCAGCAGAATTTTTTTAAAGTATTTTAACGTGCCTGAATAACCACTCATGCTGTGGTATGTGTCCTCTGACCCTGGACAAAGCCCTGGGTGGGATGTACAGGCTCAGCATCCCTGCAAGGCAGGCTCTTTCCTCCTGAGCCTGCGTGTGATTTAGGAGCCCAGTCCAGCTATAGGTACTTGTACGGAGAAATTCAGGCTTCTGTTTCTAAACTTGTCCTTAAAACTTGAGCTGCCTGTGTGCTAGGAGTGGGGGGTTTGTTTTTCACAAAAGCTTTTCTTGTCCCTGCTTCCCCTGCTGTAAGAAAGCTAAGCATGAGGCAGAGGAGTGCACCATCGCACACAGGAGGTAGGAAAGGTGTGTTTGAAAGTATCTTAAGCTGTGGCTGCTGCTTGTATCAGCACAGGCTGTAGGAAGCTGCATTTCCAGTAAGCAGCCAGAACAACATCTTGAAAGGAGCCAGGACCCACCATAGCATCTAGTGTGGTCCTTACTTTATCCCAGTGGCATCGGCATGCGTTCAGGTTCTCCTGTGAGGTGAGACCTGGCATGAGGAGAGAGGATTTGTCTACATGCACCTGTACGTGGCCCAAATTCTGAATTTCCAGCAAGCTTTTTCCCAAGCTGATTTGTCAGTGGGAATTGTACTGACCCAGCAGTGACGCCTAGAAAGATGCTCACTGAAGTACATGTGTGAGCTGTATCAGCCTACAGGTACCTGAAGTATTTACTGTGTCACACTGGGAAATGGCCTTGTCCAGCTGTAGTGCAGGATTGCATGGTAATTCCATAGAAGAGACCAGAAAATGTGGAAACCTTGGCTTCCTCAGTCCATCATTAGTTATGCTTTTAGGAATGTGCATGGAAGATCTGTAGGTCTTGCCTGAGGCTCCTATGCAGAGTTTTCACCAGCTTGGTCATCTTCATGGAAACACTTGCTGGAAGTACCCTAGGACTCATGGGAAACCTGATTCGGTGTAACTGGAGGATCAGTTGTTTATTCTTTCCATAACACTTGCTTCTCTGGAGTAAACTGTACCGATGCCCTACTGCGGTGGTGTCTTACCAAGCTGTTTTCTGGGAAGCAAATTTTTTTGGTGATACCTTCAGTACTGTAGTTTCGAAATTCAGTTAATCTTAGTGGAAGCAGTCTTTTAGCATGGAAGCGGACCAGACACCCGCAGCAGCAGAGGGAAGAGATGAGTTATTTTAGAATTCTAAAAATTAAAAAGTGGTGGTGTTTTTTTTTTACTTGCATTCCTGGGTCTTGGCCTGAACAAGGAGTGGAGGTGCCAAAATACTGCGAGAGCGTCTGTTGTTGCAGTATGTCTGGCCGAAGCAGAAGCAGGAAATTCTTGTGAGAGCCTGTCTCATGAGATTGCCAGCCAGCTCTGAGCCTTGCTGGTTGCTCGTCGTGAGGTGGGAACGTGGTTGGGAGAGAACTACTAGAAGGTGGGTAAAATGGTTCATTAGAAGCGACAGCAGAGGATGTGTGGGGGGGGGGGGCGGCAGTTTTCTGGTTTGAACGTAAAAGCAAGAAGGGAATCCACGAAGCAAACTTGCATCGCCCTCCTTCCAGTGGAGGAGGAAATAGGGAAAACTCACTGTGTAGGTTGAGTGCTGCTCTGCCTTTGGGTCTCCCTCTGCTTTAAAAGGGGCCAAATCCAGCCCCCTGGTTCATAACATCCTTTAAAAAACTTGTAGGTCAGGAATTTTTTCTTACCCTAGGCTAGACTCTGCCCTAAAACTTTCCATGTTGTCGTGTGCAGAGCTGCCTTGGCAGGAGCAGGGATGCAGGCGCTGCAGTACGAGCCCTGGTGCTTTAACCCCCCTGTCCAGTAAACTTATTCTGCCTTGGCTCTGTTTCAAGACTATTTAAAAGGCTGTAGCCAGTCTCTGCTGCTGTTTTCAGCGTTATTGCTCCTGGTGGAGCTGTAACAGTGGGAAACTTTAAAGGAAAAGGACATAATGGAAACTGATTAGAAAAGTGGAGAAAGACTCGGGGTACAATAAAGCATTGCCTAAAGAAAGGAGGGGGGGATAAGGTGAGGCCTTAAAAGGCATGTATTCGATCACAGCAGGGCAGGAAATAGCTTTAGGAGAGTTTTTTCTTTGGTCCATTCATAACCTGGTTTGTACCTCATTAACTTTCTGTTAGTGCTTTTTTTTCTTCTGAAATGCAGGGTAGCTTACTCCCACTGAAGTCAATGTGAAGAGTCATTCGGCACTGAGCGCACGAATCCTCTCGTGCAGATTAAATAGGAGAAGCTCCCAGTGTCGCTCTCATCCTACAGGGATGAGAAGCACGTCGAGGATGTGCTGACGATGCGTGCTTTAGTTGCTCCATTTCTGTGGAGCCACAGTAAGCTTCCCAGAGGTGCCTTTTCCAGGGCGCTTGCACCATTTTTCTGTAATATGTTGGACGTGCAAACGACAGCCCCAGTGAAACCAGTTGCACCCTTGCTACTGGTTGCATTAAGCCTGTTAGGTTGTTAGAAGCTCCTGGTTTATGAAGGAATTGCCATAAAAGCTGCATGGCTTAAAAACGTGCCTGATTGTTTCAGATCTTGGAGATTTTTCTCTTTCAGCCATTCCCCACTTACCTAACAAATGCTGGTTTTGCAAACTGTTGTTCTGCAGCGCTAAAATTGGATTCCAGGTATTTAAAACTGCGCTTCATTATATCCTTTAGGAAAGACAGCTGGGGTTTTGTCTTGCTGATGAAGCCTAATTTGAATGACTTTCCTCATCAAGCCCATTTAATTAAAGATTCATTACATTCTGCATAGTGTAACAGTGAAAATGCAGAAGTGTCCTCTGGGCAGCCAGCTGCTGAAAGGGAGGGATTAGCTATGGCAGATAGGGTAAGAAGTTGTAGGATCAAACTGCAGTGAGCAAGATACAGGTTGGATACCAGGGGAAAATGGGAGGGATAGCGAAGTGTTAGCACGGGTTGTGTGGGTGTCTGGGGGTTTTCCAGTCCTGGAGAGCAGGGTGGGTGTGCATCTGTGGGATGCTCTTACCCTGCCTGTGGGTAGGAGGGTAGACCTCTCGCTGTCCCCTGCTGCCCTCTAAGAAAGTTTAGTGTAGACGGCACAAAAAATAGAGGATGGGCTATTGCAACCTTTTGCAAAGCCTGTATGGTTTGCAGTTATATGGGTCTCGTTAGGGAATGAGGAAACAGCAGCCCAGAACGCGGAGAATGGAAATCTGTAAAACGATGCACTGGGTTTGAGACAGGAGTCCTGGTCATGCCCCAGCTGCTTGGCTTAGTTTTTGTCCCGTATCATAACCAGGTGTGTGTATGAGGAGAAGAGTGGTTTCTCAAGTATGTGTTTAGCCACAAATACTTCCAAAGACCCCCTTAAAACTTTTTGTGCCAGGGTCCTTGGTGGCAGTCGGCTCTGCGCTGGAGAAACGCTTCTGTGATTCCCTCAAGTGGTGCAGCGGTGCCACTGGAGCATCCGCACAGGCTGTTAAGGTGTAAATACAACTTCTGCTTCAGTGCAGGGATGAAGAGTTGTGTATTGGGTTTTGGGGGGCTTAGGGGTTGTTTGGGGTTTTTTTGCTTGAAATGAGAGATTTGATGGGTCTTACTTGTATTTGAAAAGAGGAATGACTTAGATGGAGAGGGGCGCTTCAGTATAAATCTCCTGAGCCTGGAAAAAATTCCAGGCTACATTTAAAAAGCTTGTTTATACTCTTTCTGAAGTGCCTGTTGATCTTGTTTGCTCTGATCGAGAGGGAAAATCTTAAATGAACAAATAAACCATCGCAAAGCCTGGCATAGCTGGTCAGACCTGCTATTCTGCAAGGAACATGCTGAAAACCAGCGCTTTCTTCTTCTGGTCCCAGTTCTAACAGTCTGTTCAGGTTTGCTTTTTGCTTAATTGGGTAGGGTTTTCTGTACTCAGAGCAACAAAAAGATGGGGGCAGGTTCTTCTCTAGCATGAGTTTTGTGGCTCTTGCTTTGTTCCTTAGATTTTGAAGGCATTTTGGTTCTCTACCTGCTGCAGCCACCGGTTGGTGGCCAGGCTCCCTCTTGCCAGCTCTGCTCAAGCAGAGCTGTGCCACCAGGGAGCTGTGCCCTGGCGCTGCCATGCCATGTGCCAGGACCCCAGGTGGTGGCAAAGCACTGGTGGGCAGCCAGGAGCTCCCCTGCTCCCAAAGGGGCTTCTAGGAGCACCCCATAGCTTCCCTTGGCTGAGCCGGCTGGGCAGACATGCACTATTTTCTGTCCATCCACAGCAGATAATCACACAATGGCAGGGGTTGGAAGGGCCCTCCGGAGATCATCCAGTCCAACCCCCCTGCTCAAGCAGGGTCACCCAGAGCAGGGTGCACAGGACATCGTCCAGGCAGGGTTTGAATACCTCCAGAGAAGGAGACTCCACAACCCCCCTGGGCAGCCTGTGCCAGGGCTCTGTCACCCTCAAAGTCAAGAAGTTCTTCCTCATGTTCAACTGAAACCTCTTGTGCTTCAGTTTGTGCCCATTGCCCCTTGTCCTGTTGCTGGGCACCACTGAGAAGAGTCTGGCTCCTCCATCCACCCTTAAGATATTTGTATGTATTGATGAGGTCCCCTCTGTCTTCTCTTCTTCAGGCTAAACAAGCCTAGTTCCCTCAGCATTTCCTCATAGGGGAGATGCTCCAGACCCCTCATCATTTTTGTAGCCCTCCTCTGGACTCTCTCCAGTAGTTCCTCAGCCTTCTTGAACTGGGGAGCCCAGAACTGGACAGAGCACTCCAGGTGGGGTCTCACTAGGGCAGAGCAGAGGGGGAGCATAACCTCCCTCAACCTGCTGGCCATGCTCTTAATGTGTCCCAGGATGCCACTGGCTTTCTTGGCAACAAGGGCACACTGCTGGCTCATGGTCAGCTTGTTGTCCACCAGGACTCCCAGGTCCCTCTAGGCAGAGCTGCTTTCCAGCAGGTCAGCCCCCAGCCTGTACTGGTGCATGGGGTTCAACCTCCCCAGGTGCAGCACCCAACACTTGCCCTTGTTGAACTTCATCAGGTTTCTCTGCCCAACTCTCCAGCCTGTCCAGGTCCCTGGTCTATCAGCCACTACTCCCATTTTTGTGTTGTCGATGAACTTGCTGAGGGTACAATGAACGCCCTGAGCTGCAGAGGTGTGGGAAGGAGCCATTAATTTCTATAAGAGCACTTGAAAGCTGTTTTATCTGCCAAGTGTTTGTTGATGTGATGCTAGATCTCAGCTGCAGGCAGGAATGGGGAGATGCAATTACATCTTGGTTCTGTAATCTGAGCCTTCCACAGGTGGCTCTGTCAGGGCTCCTCTCTTCTCTGTATTTTCACATTTTTGGAAGGTGTACCTGCACATGAGATTTATTAGGTTGATTTGTCTGGTTTTGCAGTTAATCCAGAGGGGTCCCAAGGCACTGTAGTCTGCATGGCTTCCTGCACAACAGGGCTTTGCGTGGCATCGTCCCCCTCCGCTGAGCCAGACTGCACCTGAACATGGTCACAAACCTGGGTAATACAGGGCCCATTTCTGCTATCCCATTATGTTAGCAAAATTCCTTCGAAATAGTCACGTGGAGGAATGATGCAAGTGCTGAGCTGCTGCGCACTGCTAGGTCCAAGTCCCCTTTGCAAGAGAGCTTGACACGCCAGGATTAAAGTATATAAATCTTCTGTGCAATACATGGAAATAAAAATGTATTCTGGGTTTGGGTTTGGTTCCTGTTGGATCCAAGGTTTAGAGCAGCTCTGTTGTATCTGGTTTCTCTGGCTGAGCTGAGGGTGTGCACAGGTTCTTCAGGGGCCTTAGGATCTTTTGGGCACAGGTGGGTTACAGTGTGCAGGGAGCTCCACGCTGTTTTTAACGCTGCAGTGGTTGGTAAGCGGGGTCTGATTTGCTGTAGCATGAGCCCTGGTAACTGATAGAGGGCAGAGCGTGAGCTTGTCCAAACACAGCATCTCTTTTTAATTTTTTTTGTGCAAGGAAAAAACATGTAGTATTTCATAGCCAGCACTGAAAATACTGCATTGGAAAGTTTAACTCTACATACGTTTTAACTGAGGTTTTCTTCATTTTATTTTTAACCATATGCATGGAGACTGCCGGTGTCCCAGGCACAAGCATAGCTCCAGGTGCTGTTCCCTGGCAGATGGAAAATTAGGTATCTGAGACTTTGCAGACACAATCTGAACTTACAGATTTCACTAAGAGACAAAGGAAACACAGAAATAGTGGTTTTCTGTTGGAGGTTCTACTGAGGTACAGTGAGACAGGTATTGTCCTGTGGAGCATCTCTGCTAGCACGGGGTTGCATCAGTTCTGCTCTGTGATGGGCAGTTTCTTACAGACTTTGGTGTGCAATGGGAAATTCCTATTCCAGGGAGTGTTGAAAATGATGGGAGACCTCCCTTAGCTTGCAGAAGTTCACTAAGCATTCCCATCCCTAGTTCAAAGGTTCTCATATGTAGAGATGTGTGTACATATACATGGTGTGTGCAATTATATATACATGGTTACTTGTTCACTGTGAACGATACCGCGGTTTTTTATTACTGCAGGGAACTGCTCTTACTTGGTAATGTCTGCTGAGAGTTAAGTCCATCGTTGAGAAATATTTTTGGTTTTGACTTTAGGCAGGTCTTAAACCTGGGACCCAGAGGTAGGAAGAAGTGTCCTAAATGATAACCCTAGCTAACTCTCTGAAATAGCATGGTGTTCTTACTGCCCACCTTTCTCATTCATCCATCTCCCTGACTCTATTCCAGGACATCTTGTGGAAAAAGGAAAAGTTGTTTCCTTTAGAACTGGCTGTTTTTCTTCTCATAGATGTTTTTTTTTCTCTGCCTCCCCACCCCCCCCCCCCCCCAAGTTAAATGGGAAAACAAAGTATGCAGTATTTCTGCTGCAGAGTTAAAATATTGATGAAGATTAAGATGCATTAAAAGACTGAGGAAATTCATGGGACAGGAATAAAAATAAACAAACCCAAGAAAATTAAAAAAAATGTTCAAGTGTATGAATAGCCCTTTATCTTTCTACCTTCCTGCATGACTTCCAATAAAATGTTTCAGCATCTTGATGCAGACGTTCCAGTTTCGCTGAGCCTGGGGACAAGGAAGTGCTGTACAGTAACAGTTATGGGGGGAAAATGTTCTGTGCTGTGTTGGTCTTGGACTTCCTTGGAGTATTTTTGTTCCAGATGTTAAACTGTTATTTTTTCAGAAGCCTTGTTAAGATGCCAGAACATTAGATTTTTTTGAAGGATTTTCCGAACCCCAGCTGATTATCACAACACTCAAGAATCCAAACTTGGGCTTGACTTTGCTGTGCTGCAGCAGCTGCAGAAAATCTGTGCGAAGGCACAGGTTCGTAGCGCCATCATCGAATGCCCTTATAGGGTAAAACAGGGAGTGAGGGAATTCTGCTCCGCTGCCTCGTACAACGCGGGGATTCACGTCAGCCATTGAGTAACACTGAGTTCCCCAAAGCAGAAATACCACCGCACGTGCTCTGCAGCCCAGGCGGTAGCAGAGCTCCCAAAAGAGCTGCAGCAGAGCAACTTTGGGATGGAAAAAATGACATCCCATCTGCATCTGTCCAGGCAAAGGATAGCCTGCTCGGAGCAGAGGCAAAATCAGTCCCCCATGCATTTTCTTTCTAGATATAGCAGCACTTCTTTTTTAATTTTAGCTGGCAGCATGCGATGATGCTGGTAGTACATGGCACAGACCACGCGTTGCTGCTTGATTGAAGTCAAACACTGGATCCCCCCCCGGCCCATCGGCTCCCTCCCTGACCAAGGCGCCTGTGCTCCAGCTCCCTGCGGCCCTGCCGCTCACATCCTTTTCAGCCCTTTGATCTAATCCTTACGGAAATAGATGGAAAAATCTCCTAGGTTCTGGTTTGTCTGAGAGTGCTGTCAACAGGAAGCTTCTCTTTACAAAAGCAATAAACGTATAAGCACCTTCTAGTTTGTACCCGCTCCTCTCTTTACCTGCCTGATTTTTGTCTTTGTGCATTTACAGAAACTCTCAGCTATGGTATTTTTGCACTTAATGCATCTTCCCGACACTTGCTGTACCTCCCCTGCTGCCTTTGTTTTGCTTTGAAGGGTCGTCAGCCCATACGAGTGGAAAACAGTGACTATCCTTGCACTAATGACAGCGTGGAGCTCAATGTGTTCAAATTCCTTTCCCTGACCGCAACCGTCTTTTCAGAGGTGAAGTCTGCCAACCAGGACTCGGGCGCCCTGCTCTTCCATGCCAAAGAAAGCCGCTTATTTAGCCAAGCATATCTGCTTTACCTGGAAAAGGGCTGCTTGAGGCTGCCGGAGTGAGGCTCCTGCCTGCAACGGGAGAGATCCCCAGGCTGCTGGTGGCTGGGGCAGCGTGGGGCTGCCAGGGCGTGTTGCCGAAACAGTAAACAGATTTGGCATCCTGCAGCTCTTCATTGTCTTGGGTCTGTGCCTGTGCTGTAAGGACTGGGATGTTCTTTTCCTGCGAGCGATGCAGGGCCAGAGCACTTGCATGGTGCCTGGATGGAGCTAAGGGTGCCTCTCCCACCAGGAGCCACTGCATCGTCCCCCACCTCGAGAGACAGCTGGAGGACAAGACCTGCTGGAAAGGTGGCGAAGAAAGGTGGCTAAGGGGTCTATATTTTTAAATAGGGTTTTGTTCAGTTGGGTACCAAGTGAGTGGTGGTTTGAGGCAGTTAAAGTGGAAAGGACAACAGTGTCAGCTCTCTTTTGCTGTCAGTGCTGATGTCTTGGGGAAGAGATGACAAAAAGAGTCCAAAATGTGAGATATGAGCACATGGCAACCGATAAATTGCAATAAAATTGAGTGAGAAGCTTTTCAGACCCCTGGAGCTGAAGTTTGTGCTGGAGACCCAAAGGGACTCTTCACTCGAATGGCCTTGCGAGGAGGCTGGGATGCTGGGGAAGGGCTGCCCCGGTCTCCTGGGACCAGACCCTGTTACTCGCGAGGGGTTTCACTCTGGTGTCCAGCGTGCCACAGGAATAGCGCTAGTCTTGATTCATGGTTGTAGCCGAAAGAGAAGGGTCTGTGGCTTATCTGCTGCCATGTGATGCCCTTGCTGCCTGGGGCTAATCCCAGAAGTGCTTTTCTGGTTTTGTTTATTTTTTTTTCAGTAGCATTCCGTAAACAATTTGATGGAGTCTGTTGTTGTGTGTGAAGATATCCACACAGAGAGCATAGAGGACACTCTTCCAAAACAAAATCTGAAGCTTGGAGTGAAACTGGTCAATGAAGGCAGAAATTTGGCTGTAGAAATACAAACAGGCTTGTCTGTGGCAGCCTGGTCCTCAACTAGGCTTTGGAGGGCGATAAAGAGAGCGCGTAGCAATGCGCCGGGATGGATGTGTGCGCACCCTTGTGCTGCTTCCCGTTGTTCCCCTCTGACTCATGGATTGCGCAGACACCTCTAAATATTTTAAATGCCAGTGGGCCCCGCAGCAGTAAGTGTGAGATTAAGCCCAGCTTTTAATCGATGTGACTCTGGATAGACTACCCTCATTAGCGTCCTCCAGGTTCTTCCTTTTCCCATTTCTGAGCAAGGGAAGCGGAAGAAGTCATCCCTCATTTACATAAACTGATGGATTTTAGCAGTTTCCCTTGAAAGGTACCATTATCCTAATTAAGTGAAAATAACCACCAAAAAGTCTCGGTTATCATAAAATCGAGATGTTGCAGTTCAATTGTATTTCCAGACTCGGGCGAGCTGCTGGAATGCATGCAGTTTAACTTTCCTCTATGATATAATAGTTTAAAAGAGATCAGGGTACATTTTACCATAGTGTCTAGCAATGTGAGTTTATTCAGACTTTTGGCAGGCAGTTCTGCACACTCTTGCTAAAACTGTGAATCATCCATTGTTGGCTGATTGCACTCTAGTTGCTAAGAGATCTGTCAAGTGCATACTGAGGCTTAATTCTACATTTGCTCTAAGAAGGGCTAAATGTATTAAATTGGAACATGTCACATCCTTCCTAAACAAGTAATTAAGGCTCTGCTATGAGCCTGTCTGATGGAGGGAAGAGAAGGAGCCGGGAACAGCTGGAAGATTTAACTTGGGTCGAGGTTGGTCTCCTCTGTCTGGGAACGCTAGACTTATTGCATGTTGGATTTTCACAACCTGATGCATAGTGGAAATAGAAAGGGGAGGCAGGCATTTAAAAAAAAAAAAATTTGCAAAAGGACTTGTTTTTCAGTGTCCTTATATAAACCTCTTAAAATGATCTAATGCTATTTCACAAAGTGTAATTTTTAGTAATGGAAAGACAATACGTCAGTGTTTCCCAAGCTGCCTTGCCCCCCGCCCCCTCCCAAGCGAACTCGACCATTCGTGCTGCTCCTCCCCAGTTACCCCATCCCTCGGAGGTGCTGCGATACCTATTGCAGGTGCTGTGTGCCTTCATTCAGGATCGCACCCTTTAATGTTCCCGTTTGCGAAGTACACCAGCAGAAGTGGCGAGTAAGTGGGTACTGTAAGACAGCTTTAACCACCTTGTCTGTCCTAAACAGCCACAAGCTTTTACTACCCGCAAAGAGAAAATTGATCCGTCGGTAGTAAACCAAGTACGTCATCTGTTTCTGTGAGTGTACTCCTGCCTGCGTGGGGATGTGTGGCAGCAATTTAAAAAAAAAAAGTTCTTTAGTCAAGATTTTCAGACTCATCTGTTCCTAAAGTTACATCATTTGCACTGGCATTAGCCACTGTCTGGAAAGTGCCTTAGTTTCTCACCAGGCTCTGTATCTTCTTCCCCTTCACTGAACAAGGAGGGAAAGTTGTGAAGTTGCGGTTTGTTCGCCAGTGTTTTATGGTGCCTGGACTAGCAGTAGGCTCCTAGGTTCAGCCTTTCACCCATCATCTTCTCCCAGACCAATGCCATCCATGTCAGGGGTGGGCTGCTCCCTGTCCACCCATGGGTGCCCTCTGCTCGGGCTGCAAAGAAGGGAAAGAGTTTAATATGATCCTTGCTGAGTTATTGAAATGATAGATCATCTTCCTTTTGAAATAAAACCATTATCCCTGCATCAGCCATGGCTCCTGGTTTGGATTTGGTTTCTATGTGCTGTATTTTGTCAGAGCTTGTTACTGAATTTCTCTTCCTTGTGTAGGTCTTTGCAGACATGATTGAAGGCCTTTATAATCCTCTCTTTGATCAGCAAAACCAATTGAGCTTTGTGAATGCTGCTTTGATTGAGGTTTTGGAAATTATGCCTTCTTCCTGGTGGTTTCTCTCCGAGCCCTTCGTGATTGTCTGATGTTCTCCATGCAGTGGATGTGGTACTGGAGAGCAGCTGTGGCAACGGCACGTGTCGGGACAACGGAGACCTCTGCCCCAACACAGAGTTCCTCTCCTTGTCCGTCCGAAGGTCTCTCTTCAGTCACAGGATTGCGGTTAGAGCCCACGTGCAGACGGTGATCCTTTGTGGTGGCTTGGTTTTACGAAACTGAACAGATGGCCCCATCCTCTGGCCTGAGAAACTCGTGAGGAACTGGCATGAGGAACTCTGCCTGAGGACCTCATGCCAGCCATGCGGCCTTCGTGGTGGCCATATGGCCGTGTGCGTTGGTCGCTTGTAGCTCTTCTGCCGTCCTCCCTGCCCGTGACCTGGTTTGCTCGCGGTTTAGCACTCGGGTGGCTGACCGGTGATAATTGTGTGCTCTCGGGCTATTTGTGTGAAACCTGAGCGACCTCGCACTGGTGGGTGGGTTTCTGTTTGAAACACACCTAAGCAGAAATGATTTCCATTCTCATTGGGTCTCGAGACATGTGTGAAAACATTTTCTTTGTGTACCGGCAGCGGTGTCCACTTGTATACATCTTAACCTGGTGCATCAGTGCTCTCGCTGCTATTGATTGGAGCTATCCTATCATCCAAAGCTACATCAAACTAGACAACATTGACTTTCCGTAAATGCATGCTGATTGGCATTAATTATTTTATCCTTTAATTCCTTATTACTCTCCTGTCATTTTGCAATTTTTTCTGGCATCCCCATTAGGTTGCAAAGGTTTATGAACACTATAGAGCTCCTCCTTAGGTGGAAATCATCCTGACCTGCTGTTTTAGAAGTGCTCTTTAATAACCACTGTTTAATGTCCTCCTGTGTTATGGTTGGGATGAAAATTACTCCCTGTAATACAATCTGAATATTTAACTAGCTTTTTCCCCATGCAGAGCACAAATATTTATTAAGTACTTTTACCTTTTTGGTGTGAATAATGAAAACTTCAGCCTTTCCAGGTAGTAATTATTCAGCACCACTGTTGCTATTCCTATTGTCCTTAAGGTAGGGAAGCAAAGAAGAAATAAAAAGGCCCTTGCGAATCTTGATTCTGCTATCCAGAAACTTTCACTAGGTCCTTTTGCTTTTATAAGTTCTCTTCATTTCTGATATATTGCACTAAAACTTACTTGTTACAATTGTTTTGGCATTTAGATCTGATTTAACTTCCCCTCTACACCAATTAATTTATCCATTATCTTTGATCCTTAATCTATTATAGCATTCTTTCTCACATGTGAGAGCGGGCTTTCTGGACACTTAGTGATATTTTCTTAAAACTGTCCTGGGCATCACTTATTTTTAGCATGCCAATTAGCTGCTTAATGATTTGGTGCAACTGTTTCAGCTTTGTGAAGACAAGGCTTTTGAAAATCATTAATTCTGTGCGTTTGTTGTGTAACTGCTTTTACTTATTAGGGACATCCATTTTATCTATGAAATCTGTCACTTGTTTGGTGTTTTTTAGCTTCACCACTTTACCTGTAACTGAAAGAGCATGGAGTGTTATCTGTGTTCTGAACAAGTTATCATGCCTTTATAAATTAATATCCGCTAACGGTGCGTTAGGTTTTTTCAAGAGCATCGTCTTTCTGGTCACTGTAACGAGTGGTCTCTGAAGGAGAAGCTGTATTTCTTCCTTCAGAGCAAAGTATTGAAAGGACTTGGTGTATTCCAGTGCCTTGACGACTTGCTCCTACCTTCGTCTTCTTTTCAGCCTGTTACTCTGCTGAAGTGGAAGGTGAACGTGGAACAGGCCAAAGAAAATACTGTATTCCTTCTGCTCTGGCCTTGCAGACTGTATTAATTTCTGCAGCTTCGCTTCACTGTGGTGTAACTACAGTTACAACTTTCTGTCACTAGCCAGAACAGGTAGGAAGACAGACTTTCTACCTTCCCTTTGAGCACTTGCCACTTGTAGGACATGAAAAGCGTTCAGCAGTAGATAAAGGCAAGTTCTAAAAATGACACTAACATCTACAAAGAATACAGAAGTCGTTGTTTTCCCAGGTTTCCACTTTATTCTTGAGCCACAGGTCCGTAAGCGTGTGCGGTGTGGAGTTAACGCCAGCCAGCAGAAGACTCTTCCTACTGAAGAAGCTAAAAAACTTTCTGTACAATATATGCTTGTCTCTGGTCTTCCTAAGAGTAACCCAGTGATCATGAGGAGTGAATGAGGAGCTCTTGAGCTGTCTTCCTTACACGGGGGTACATAACTAGCAAGCTTTAGGGCACCTTCATTTTCTCCAGGGTGCTTGCAGGAGATGCACTAAGGGCTCGATGCTGCAGTCAGGGGTGGTTGGTCTTAGGCGAGGTGCTCCTGGTGGTTTCCCCCATGCTTGCCACATGGTGCAGGCATCGTTTCCCTCCTCCCAGGCTGGATGACATGGCATGCCCACGGCTGAGCCCTCTTGGTAGGGCCAGGGCTTGCCTGGCTGGGACTGTGGTCCTTGGGGAGGCTGAGTGATGCCCTCCTTGGTGGGGCAGGAGCCCCCAGCAGCTGAAACGAAAAAGAGCTGCCAAGGAAATGCACTGTTCAGCTCCTCAGTGTCAGTGGTGTATTAAGTTGTTTTCATTTAACTTTTCCACAAATGACCCCCGCTCCAGCCCATGGCTCGCCTTCTGTTTGCAGCAGGTCCTGCGGGTACCTGTGGGCTCTGGCATCGGCCTTGTCTGGGAGTGCTGCAGTTACAAGCTGTCAGGTTACTTCCACACCTCTGATGGTGTTGATAGCATCTGGTGAGGTAATAGTTTCCATTTAGTTATAATTTTATAAATTTCAGTATTTCCCTTTATTTCTGTATGGCAGTGAAATTATGTAGTACTGTGCAGAGAAAGGAAAAGCCATTAAGGCTGACTATAAAGTAATACTGGAGTCTGCTGTATCATCAACTCTTGGCTGTTATTCCAGCCGATGTGCTCCCTATTCCCACGCGAGTCTGGAAACAGGCTGCTGTTGCCTCGTGTCCGTCAGTCGTGCTGCTGCCGTTTGCTCTGTGCGGCGGTGGGTTTGGGCCAGGCTCCTGCAAGGCAGGTATGGCTCCGAACAGGGGACCTGCTGGCAGGATTGTGGCATCGCTGCGTCCCCCAGAGTGGTGCCTCGTGCCTGCGGAGCAGGCAGGAGGGCAGAGCTCGGGTGTTCTGGTACGTAACCCCTCGGGAGCATCGCTGCTGCTCTGCGCAGGGCGCTGGCTTGGATGCGGTGAAACACGGGCATGTGCTGCCTCAGATACAGGAGGTGTAATTAGGAAATGTAGGTCATCAAATTCAATTAGCCCAGTGCAGTGCAGCTGGGAAGAGTTCTTAGTGGATTTAATCCTCCTTCAGAGTAGCTCTTACTAAAGAATACCTTAAGTGAAGCCGTAATTGCAAAGATGCATTTAAAAACCTGCAGAGAGATCTTTCCCTTCCCAAAGTATCTGTTTGCAAGACAAAGTAGTTGGATAGCGAAGGAGCCGTGTCTCCGGTGCAGTGCCCATCAGTGCGGTTGGTGGGTGAGCAAAGGGGAGATGGCTCAGTTGGCCAAGGCACATCTTGCTCAAGGAGCTAAAATTGGGTTAGGAGTCTCACATCTAAATTGTCTTTCTACTAGAAGAGCTTTAATTAAGTAGAATCTTTGAACAGTTACTTCTTACTTAGCTGTTTTGCTTTTCTTTATTTCCCCGCCCCTCTGTCCCCGTGCATTACAAGTAAGCGTGTTGGTTTCCCTTTGTTTAAATCCATCTGTATTTTTTGCAGGTACGGTGGAAGATGTTTGTTATACGGTAGCAAAGTGCAGTAGTAACCGAGTTGCAGTCATGTCAAGGAAATGTATTTCTCTTGAAAATGTAACACCGCCACCCCCAATTTCACCGCACTTTTTAGCTGGAGACAATATTTAGCTCTGTTGAAAGAATATGGCTTCGGGATACGTAGAAGTGTGTAGCAGCTTGTTTGGCAGGGAAAGGAGCAAGGCAATGAACCGCATTGCAACTGGCAGCCCTCTTAAAGGGCTTTCCTTACAGGCATGCTGGCATTTGCATTTCTGCATTTATTGTGTAAAACATCAAGGGACATCTTGGGTGGGAGGGATTCTGGCTTTGGTGGGTTTCATCCTCTGCTGCCTACCTACAGCTCAGGTCCTGTGTTCTGGTTTGATTCCTAATTCCCACCTGCAGCTGCATGTTCTCCTGGCAAATGTGTGGAGTTATGTTGATGGTGCTTGCAGGTGACCAAAGCAGCAGTGTCCTCTGAGATTTGAAATTATTATGACTTGAACTTAATTGCACCTAAGCAATTTTGGTTTTTTTAAAAAAAAAAAACAAACCCAAAACTAGTATTCTAATCTAAGTTTTGGTTTTAAACTTGGTCATTACTCATCTATTGTTGAGTATTGAAAGGATGCATGTTGCTGTGCTGCCTCTTTACCGAGTGTTTTAAATTCTCTATCCTTGTGCCTATATTGCAGAAATTGGTTGAGGGGGGTGTGTGTAAATGTCAGTGCACTGAATCTCATGTAGACTTCAAGGTAATTAAATGTGGGGAGGCCTTAAAGGGGTTCCCTTGGCTTGTTCTTCGTTACTATTTGTTGTAGTAGATTAGAGTTTGTACGTGTGCCCTTTTCTTCTGGGTGAAACGTCACTGCATGAAAGGCTGGTGGCCATTTCCTTTCCCCAAGCACTTAGATGTCTGTCATGAACAGAAAATTCACCATTTTTCAGGATTTCCCATCATGTATCACCTATATCTGAAGTTGGTGCTCACACCCCACCTGCGGGGCAGACGGGTGCCTTTTCACAGGTTCTGCATCTGGGTCATTGTCCCCTCTTGGGCAGTAGGACTCAGTGCTGTCACGTAGAAGGCTTAATCACCATAAACTTCTTGCTCTATATCTGGTCTTCTCATTTTTGTTGAGCAACGGTGTCCCAAGTCCCCTGAGACATCAGTGAGGGTGGGAGCTGCGTTTTGTTGATACCGTGTTAACGTAACGCATGTTACAGTGAAGGTAGCCTGCCTGCAGTCGCTGCTATTTCTAAATTAAATATTGCCTGTGAGTTTTATGGCTTAAAAATGCAAAAGGCGAGAGGAGAGTTTGTACTGCAATCTTCCTGTCACTAGAGGCACAGGAGGGTGAGGGGTGTCCCGGCAAAGGGCGGCATTGTCCCTCTCGGCGTTTGTGGGGCGTGCAGCCAGTGTCGGGGGGGTTAGAGGCTCTTCCCTGCCCAGCACTGCCAGCAGGCACCCGGGCGCTTGCTGAGCCTGCAAGGAAAGGCAGGGCACTGCACATACAAAAGTTGCGCTCTCTTAAAACTTTTAAAATGTGTGGCTATAGAGAGACTGCACCAACTGCTGCGTCTCTCCTGCGCTTGCTGCTTTATTCTCATTTCCTCCTTACGACTGTAAACCTCAAATGAGAAGTCAGTGCAGAAGCAGAACTTGCAAAGCTGGCTCTTTCTTCACCGTTGTCAGTTTAAGTTCAAGGAACAGTAGCCAGAGACAGGTAATTCCTTAAAGTTTAAGAATTTATTAAAACTTGTCAGTATAGTATTAGAGTACCATGGGTTATTTTCAGGTTGACATGTCCTGCTTAGCACTGAGATGGCCAATTTGTTCAACAGATGCCTCCCACTTTGCTTATTTTTATAATGAGATGTATTTTTGACTACTTAAAACTGTTGGTGTGTCTTCAAGGATTTAATCCCGTTTCATGTATACCAGCAAACTTCTGTAATCCTGCTGGGATGATGCTTTTCTTACGCAGCAGTGGAAACCTTACTGGAACTAGTTGGGAGATGGAAAATGGTCAGAATTTACATTTTCTGCCATTATTGTTGTTATATATGTCTAGACACTTCAGGGCACTCTTGCAGGATTTGTTAGCTTAGCTAAAATAAGACAGACAAGTCAACTTCTCTGAAAGCATGAATGAAACCTATTATTAGAGGGGAAAAAATGCTGGGTTGGTATAACCTCTGCCCGTGGGGCCCTTGTTATAAAATAACACAGGAGCAACCGGACGCTCCTCAGTGAAAGGCCAGTTATTGAGTGAATTCAATGTGAAGAAAAATACTTTCTTTGCTTGTGACTGATGGTCACTGGTCTTTGAGCTGGGCTGGCTCCAGGGGGGCTCTGGGCAAGTGGCCATGGGAGCAATTGCTTCTCCTTGCCCATCCTCAGCATGGGGCAATGGGGACCTAGAGGGAACCACTGGGTCTTGTCCATGGCTCCCCACCAGATAGAGTAGATGGGGCCAGATCTTCCCAGTGATGGTCCTTGGCCACTTGTGCAGCTGAAATCTGCAGGTTGGTTCCCACACACCTCGGAGAGGAGATGGGAAGAGTTAAGAGATGGGTGGTGATGACAGCTCCTGGGGTCCTGTTGGGACAGAGCTGGGTGGCAGCTGCTTTTCTACAGTATCGGGTTAGTTAATATAAAATTAAAGCTTCTAAATCCCCTTCTGAGAAGGAGATTGACATGCTTTTCAGTGTTTGAAATTACAAAATTTGGAGTCCTATTGGCACAATGACATGTGCACGCACCAAGATCAAAAGGCAACAGCAGGCGTGCCAGCAGCTTGACAAATAACTGTGTGGAATCTAAACAAAATCCATTTTAATGCAAAATCAACACTCTTGAAGGGTTTCTCAAAGTTTTTTATATTTATTTTGGTTGATAAAACTAAGATTTGCTGGAGGGAGGAAGAAACGAGTTGCTGAACCGCAAACTCAACTGACAATTCAGACCAGCCCAAGCTTGTCTTGGGCGCTAGGGAAGCCAGGAGGTGCTCGTACCATTTATCACTACGTTCACATTGTGAGCACCCCGTTCAAGAAGTTACAAATCCCCAAATATCCCAGTTGAGGTACAGTTATTTTTCGCCGCTTTAGTGTAGATTTTCCTTTGAAAAAGAGTTCCCTACCTTAAAATAAGCGGAGTATTATCCTTGCCAAAGATCTTTCAGCCTCTTTAGAATAGGGCATTTAGATTACCAGGGACAAAGTGAGTATCTTGAATGCTCCGTGTCAAGGCACGAACAAACGGCGCAGAAAGAGTAGTACAGTACAGAGTGAAACCTGACAACTCTGTGTTAAAGGAAAGGAATGCTACTGTATGGTTCGATTGTGATCAACTTATCTTCAAGTGGGTTTATTAGCAATTTAATGGAATATTGGGTTATTCAAGAGCCATAATAGCCCCGGTTGAAATGTCCCTTCTGCGCGGTTTTCCCATACCCTGTGGAATGAGCAGAATGTGACAGTCGAGCTTTCAACAGGCTTCATGAATTTTAAATACTTTTCAGCTGTGAAATGGGGCACATGGCGTGTGGTCAAGGGTGGACAAGGAGCTGGCAGTCGCTGGGGGTATTATGGGATATTGAGTGTCTGGGAGATAATGAATGTGTGGCTTATCCAGGTGCATTCTTGGCCCGCTGTGCATGTCCAGGCAGAATGGAATATATTTCTGTCCAACACTTGACAATTGATCATTTTGTAAATGTAAGCAGAAAGTATTTAGAACGTTACTTTCTCAGCATGCCTTCGTACGACTTAAATTTCATGTCATCGTTGTTATCCAGCAAAATCTTCACTGTGTTTCTGTAACAATGCATTCATGCTGCTTAAACTTTTCCACTAACCTGATTTTATGCTTAGTGGATCTTAGCGAGCCTTTTCTTCTAGTGACTTTAAATCTCCCATCTTTTTAAGCATCCTTTGTTTTAATTTTTTTTGCTGTGAAGTTTTTAATACCTGATTGAAATTATTTCCACTTGCTGTGGGTTGAAATTTCAGCCCAACTTTTTGTAGCGAGTGAGCAGATTGCTGGCTCCTGTTCTGTGGGAAATGGTGTCCCTGCATTTTAAATGCTAAGGGGTGGAAGAGAGGAAGGGGAAACCCCGGTGTGGTTTACTGCTGGTGAGCCATGTAGAGTTGTTCTCATGAGCTTCAGTTCTGCTTAGCTATTAAAACACAACATGCACCAAGGACATACAGGTTAATTATGTTTTTAACGGCGTGTGCCTGGAAGAGGAGGTTGCCGCTTGACCTCCCAGGAGCTGCCAGGCTGGAGCTTCCCTCCTGCATGACCGAGAAGCTTTTCTGGGACAAGAAGCCCGGAGGCAATCTGCCATTTTCTCTTCCTCCTCCTCTTCCATGTGCCAGTCCCTCTCTGCTGCCCATGGCCCAGCTCTTCCCATGTTTCCCCTTCTCCATTAATCCCTAGCGGTGCTATACTCACCCTGACCTCCCGTTGCTGTCTAGGGGCGATGGACATTCAGCACTGGGTACATCAGCTCTAGGTACAGAGTCTGTGACTGTTCCAGTAGCAGGCCAGCAAGTGGCTTTGGATCTGTAATTAGCTGTCTGTGGGCGATAACGAATGGGGTAGTTATCCATGTGGCCTGTTCTGAACTCCATGCTTTATGAACTACCCAAACTCTGCCAAAAGTGCAAGCTTTGGGTAAGAGTGAAACTGCCTCCGAGCTGCAACCTGAAAGCATTGGCACGGGAGTTGTCTACCTTCTGCTTGAGGACATGGCTTGGGAGTACCTCCGTGTTCCTTCTTGGCCCCCCCATGGCCTTATTTGATGAGAAGTGGTTGAGGACGAGCCGTGCTGTGTGCATGCTGGACAGCAGATGGGGCTGAGTGGGGTGGAAGGAGCACGGTGTCCGGTGCCAGCTGTGTGCTGGTGGGTACTCCGGCACAGCCACTGAGGCCATATGAGTCTGACTGATGCTGTGGTACAGCTGCCCCGCCATTTGGGTAAGGACCTGGCCCTGGGGCTCCATGTCAGCAGAGAGTGGCAGGGTAGGATCAACTGAAACTCCCAAAAAGGGTTTTCTGGGTGTTCTGACATAATGCTCTTTTCCACATGTTGTGATGTGCAACCTGGTTTGATGAAGTCATGCTTGGATCGCCCTGAAATGAGCAGTCTGGATGATATTTGTCTGGGTGGCTTGGGAGTGGCATATCCACCCACGGCATCCAGGAGTGTGCTGCCGAGCAGCCGGCGATTCGCTTCGGGGCCAGGCTGCTGCCGGTCTTCACCACCTCTCCCCGTCCCAAAAGAGGCAGTGGGATGGACATGGACCCTGCGTGGGTCGAAAGTGGGATCGATTGCCAAAGCAAACTGTGGTCCATCAGCTGGCTGGGCCAGGAATAGAAGGTACAGGGTGTGCTCACCAGGCTGTGCTGGTGGCTTTTTGTGGGACAGAGCTGACCTTGCTCATCTTGCATGTAACACACTCTTACAGCGTGATCTGCATCACACAGCAGTACTGGAGCATCTCGTTCTTCCACCACTTCCCCTCTGAGTTCTCAAAAGCCAGGGCCCTTTCTGGTATCAACACTGGGAGCAGGAGTCAGAAACCCTGCCACAACCCACATCCCACAAAATTCCGAGATCAATATACGTGAGGGTGTGTATCTGACCTACTTAAAGCAAGAAAACAACCAGTAGTGGGTTTTTCTTCTCAAAAAACTTCAGAACTATTACAGTGCTGCTTTATTTTCTTCGAAGCCTCTGGAAGCCCAGAAGGGCAATGCTTATTGTCAAGAGGAGGCGGATGTCCCTCATCTCCAAACGGAGCAGATTCAGACAGGCAAGAACCTGGATTGTGACCAACACTGGTATCTGGTTTTGCAAAACTGAAGTCTACCCTTTCCTGGCCCCGGATTTGTCCATCTCTATTTATAGCCTTCACTCAGAGCCTTGCTGAAAAATGCATTATATATTGACAGTGGCACTTTGTGAACTCGGAGCTAATGGCTCCAGAAATAGTCACCTTGGAGATATCACAGTCTAACTCCTGCATATATTAAGTCTGACATTTGCTCTGCGCAGCTATAAATGACTGTTTAAAACACAATGAAGTGGAGACTGAAACACAATAGTTGTGATTTACCATGCTGGAGAAATTGGTGGTGGATGTAAAATTTCAGGAGAGTGTGCAGTAGCACGTCTTCGGCTGAGCACCCTTTTTGTTAGGGCTGTGGTCGGTCTCCAGAGAACCGAGCTGTTAGCACTTAAGAGCTGAGCTCTTCTGGTTTAGAAACCTCATTTAATCTCTGGCTTGTTGGATGGTCTTCTGCTCTCTGAACCTCTCTGCATCCTTTCGTTCAAAACAGGTCTGCAGACTTGTTCCCCCTTCCACTGAAAGCTCGGAGGCAAAGGCGGGTGGGTAATTGCAGTCATTAGGGGATGCCTGATTTGGTACCATCCACAGCTTCTGCCGAGCCGCAGCTGTGCCCTGGCCCGTGGGGCATTTGGGAGCCTCGGTGGTGCCTTGCCCTTGGCCATTGCCACCCAGCCCTGGCACCCCAGGGGAAAAGCTGCCCTGCTCTTGGCAGGGGTGAGCCCGTGGCTCACGAAATCATTCCCCTGTTTCCGCTGTCTTTTGAAAAGATAATTTCCTTATTACTGTCAATAACGTAAATCCCATAACGTGGTTAGTGCGCAGAAGACCAGTAAATAATTTAGGAAGCAGCCTCCATTTAGAGTGCATCAAATACTAATATAGAGAAGGCAAAATCCCCCCACATCAGTTACAGTAATTGGTGGAAGGCACCAATCCGGAGGGTAATGAGCTCCATTTTTAAAGCATGAGGAAGTTAGATTCTTATAAATGTCAAACACTGTTATTGTCCTCTTTCCTTGAAACAGAGCTGAGCTGGCTGGAGCCCATTGTCTCTCAATCAGCTTTGCTATGGATTAGACACATCCCGTCTCACACCAGGAATGTGCTTATTAGAAAAAAAAAAAAAATCACTACACAAAGCATACAAGCTTTAACACTCAACCGATGTACTAATGGGTACGTTTACAATAAAACCCAATATCATGTTGCAAACCTGAAGCTGACCTGAGATAATACGATACAGCAATCTTAAAGGACACAGATGAGTGTTTTCTTTGTGCTGTGGTTCTGACTACCTGGGGTTTTAGTTTTCAAATAAAGGAGATAAAGTCAGGGAAGGTGACTTTTCCTCTTGGCTACTTATGAAAAAAAGCAAGCAGTAAGTCGTCTTCACAGTGAATATGCTTGTAATCAGGTCATTTCCAAATACTTTGTGTATTTTACCGGTGTCTCCTGGGTAACTGCGGCTTCACAGGGACTTTCTCCATCCATCTTTTTTCAGTTCTCTCCTGGAAAAAAAAGCAAGAGGTGGTTATTTGTTCATACATCAAAGCTAGGTCTGTGAATTAGTCTTTCATTCATTATAAAATCTCGCCAGTACGTGTGAAGGCTCCACGCTTCAGAAAAACCAGTATCAGTTGTTTGGGGAGGATAAAATGTGAGGAGGATAGAGGCCTTTGTAAAATCAAACCCCTTTGCATCCCTATTTTTAACTTCTTATTGGAGGGTAAGTCACTT
This sequence comes from Gorsachius magnificus, assembly GCA_034008185.1. Lineage (NCBI taxonomy): Eukaryota > Metazoa > Chordata > Aves > Pelecaniformes > Ardeidae > Gorsachius > Gorsachius magnificus. The sequence continues at coordinate 72,920,133 of CM067085.1, read as the reverse complement.
GGCCCTCCTTAGCTAGAGATTGTATCTACTTTTTTCTCCAGGGTAGGAGCTCTGTTGGGAAGTGGCACAAGCCTTCCTGCCGTGGGAAGGCTTAAGTATGGAGCCGAGCCCTCAATTCCCTTTTGCAGTGATGAGATGCAGGCTCAAGCTACTTGTGTGGACTTTCCCACACACTAACCCAAGCTCTGAATGATGCAGGACGCTGTTTCCAGGATGGTCGTGTGTCCAACATGTACTGTGGACATGTTGTGTTGGAGACCCTACTCAGAACTGCTGCAGGATGGCTTTAAAGATGATGTGGTAGAGGTAGCGTGAGGCTGTGCTATCCTCCGTGCAGGAAACTCAGCTATATGCAAAGGCAAACAGGCTGTTTATTTTTGGTTTTGCTTTTTTTCTGGAATCCAGTATTTAAAAGTTCTTTTTTTCTGGTTGCCTTTTTAATAATGTCAAGTCTTGCCTTCGATCTTCTCCATCTCAGTTGGTGCTCCTTTTTTCATTTCTGCTTCTACAGAATGAGGTTCCTGGTGTTGCCCATAGAAAACAAACAGTAACTTGAGACTTCTATTTTACACAAGCAACGGATATTGAAAGATATTCCTAGCATATGTCAGCAGTCATGCGAACAGCATTTTCCAATTAAAACTCTAGGAATTTCTACTGGTTGCCTAAAACCCCTGCAAAACATTGAGCCGTAGACTCAAATCCATTAACACCCATCATGGAAAAAAGATCCAGCTATTTATATATGGCAGTCATTTTATTTATTTAAATTTGGTTTCATAAGCTAAAATGAGCTCAACTGTTGGAGAAAAACATCTTGAGCATCTTATAAATATCTTCAAAGCCTGAAACAATCACGAAGCAAATTAAACTAGTTTTCTGTGATTTTGGACAACTTTTAGTTCTGATAACTTTCCTTAATGTCTGTGCTACAGCTGCATCAACCTCTATAAATTAAATAAAGAAACAATTCAAGGCATCTCTGACGTAGCTTGGTGGTTAAATGGTAATCAGCAGCTGGTGATTGAAACATACATATGACTCAAATCACAAATCCAAAGTCAGCATTTACCTTCCACTATTCTCATTAGCTAGGCACTTTACTTAATTGATACTCTAGCACAAGTGTTATTAATTGGCCATTCTGGCCTGGGGATGTGAAGTGCTGCTGCCTCCCTGTCTGGAAGCCCTGTGGCCCTTTGCTGGCTGCCTTGGGGTTGCTTCTCGGGATGGCGCAAGCATTTTGCATGGTTGCAATGCCCAGACAAAAAGTAGGTTTCCCACCTGCCAGAGGGAGCCCACGCATGTCTCTGTGACTGGTGTTTGCTCTGGTCACAGCCACGTCTTCTCTCAGGCAGATCCACCTTTAGGCTTTTGTACCACCTTGACCGTCCTCGCATAGCCAAGATGTGTGCTGCTTTTTTTTCCTCCTCAGTGACATGCCTCCTTCTGACCATTAAGTTTATTTAAACCATTAACAGAGACAAATTTCCTAGCCAGTGTGCCTAGCTTGCTTGCAATGTTTGTTGCACAGTTCCTGGCCCCATTAGGTCTGCAGGCAGCCTGGCAACACCTGGAGGCACCTTTGTGTCTTCTCTGTAGACTGCTGAGGTTTTACATGTTACCTTTCTCAGATGGTCTTCTGTGGTCCAGAGAAGCTTCTGTTTTTGGCTCTCTCCACCAAAAACAGGTGAGGTGGTCCCCTGCCACCATAAGGTCTGCAGCTCTGCTGATGCTCCAGGCTGGTGGGGACACGGCACTGGCAAGGAGGACAGAGCGGTCACTTGGTGGGGGCAGTGGCTGGCTTGGGTGCTTCTGCAAGGGCTTTCTCTTCTTAGCATTTTGGTTTTGGAAGCTGCTGGAAGGGGTGGATTAACTGGAGATAGGTGACCACACAACAGGCTGGCTAATCCTGGCTTGTTTTTTTTTTTTCTGTGGTTTGGCCTTCTGCCTTAAATAACCCCATCTGATGGGTATATTTATTTATTCCAACTGCCTGTGGCTGGTGTACCCATGTGTCAGGGTGTCCTTACGCCCAGTCATGAGTTTGCTTGTCTGCTTTGCACCGGCACAAAGCAGTGAGCCTATGTGGTCTTGGATTGGGAACCTTCTCATAGAATGCCTCAACTGTATTATTCCATATTAAGCAATTGTTTTCTTTTTTGGGGCCTGATGGCTCTTAAGCACGTAGCACCTGCACAGTAAAAACCACTGGGCTTCATGGGCAAAACAAATCATTCTGCTATCAGCACACGGATGTTACAAAATGTTGCTGTGTTTGTTCAACAGTCGGTTTTCCAATATTAACTCAGCTGTTTCCAATTTATTTTTAAAATATCACATGGGTCCAGTCCTCCTTATAAACCTAATTTTAAAGTTCACTGGAGATAGAGCAACAAGGCTAAGAAAGATGAAGCCTTACTACTAAGCCTGGAGACTCTTGAGTGCCAGGTTTTAGCCTGAAGTCATTTTAGCATCAAGTGAAAGACAGAGGAGCAAAAAGAAGCGTTAATAACTGTAAAGGGCGTGCTACAGGCTCGCTCCAGTCTGCGTGCCAAAGCCTTAGAGGGGATTTCATGTGGGGACGATGAGTCCCTGGGTCTCGGGAAGCTGCTGGGTACAGTACAACATTGCAGGGTAACCCATTAGCATTCTCCAGACGGCACAAAGACCTGTCTTTGTCCTGTTCAACTCGAAACTGAGGCACCTACTTCAGCAGTGTGCTTTTGTCCCAGGTTTTTTATGTAAAGTGACTGCAGAGCAAGGATGTGCTGGAGAGAAGGAGGCATCTGCGGAGAGCAGATCAATCTCGGAAAAGGTGATGCCCCCAGTCTATCAGTTACAGACCTACATCGTCTGTCCTAGCAGCCTGTAGAGACCTCCTCTTGCCTTTTAGACCTGGCCTTCGGGGTTAATGGAATGACTCACAAATGCCACATAGCCGAGTCATGGAAATTGGGCTTAGGTGGATCACGTCTGCCCCCTCCCTTATTCCCTAAAGCCAGCACTGCTCTTAGGAAGGTATGACAGCCAAAGCACGTGCTGCTATTGCTCTGAGGTTGCTGCAGTGAGGGTGAAGGACTAATCACCACCATGTCTCCTTTCTCTGCCATGGCAGGTATACTTTGGCAGAGCCCAAGAGTAGGGCTGCTAGAGTTGCTTCTATTGGTATATGATGCCAGAAGACAAGTACTGTGTCACCTGCTTTAGCTTCCTGCATTTCTTCTAGAAATGCTTAATTTATCATATTAAATAGGTAAGTGACTTATGGGACATGCAAAAATCGGAGGTGTCTAACAGGTCTTCGCTGCGTCTTCCACGTTCGTTAATGCTTTCTGGGCGTCTCTGGTTAACCATGGTGAGGAGGTTTCACTGAATGCAGATGTGTGGGATCAGATTCACAGGTTTCTGTGGATGAGCTCATATTTATATTGACATAGTCGTAAGGTTTTGGTGAGTGGTTGCTTGCGAGTAGGTGCTTCTTTTGGCTTACAAGGCACCAAGACGATGGCGCTTGAACACAGCGAATGTTAGCCCCTGTTATGGATGACCAATGGCTGGTAGAACCGTGTCTTGTGTTTGAGCAGCGTGGAAGGAGAGAACGTCACTCCTGCTGGTCCTTTTTCCTGCTCAAATCCAGTGGGTGGGATTTGCAAGAGGGGACACTTCTGTGCAGAGGGACCAGAATGACATGCATTTTGCATCCCTTATCTGTCTCCTCTGGATGCTGCATGGTTCCTGTGCAAAGGCAAGAGACACCCCATCCCCTCCCAACCTCAAAGGCCTCTGGAGAGGGTTGGGGAGCTGCAATGGGCAGGGACACAAAGGACCCTGCGCATCCATCTTGCTAAAGGTGTGCATGTTAAAGGACTTCAATTCTTATTAACGATACGTATTTCTGGTAGGTTTTTTAAATTTTTCACTGACACAATATATTTTACACAACTTTCTTTTAAACAGGTTGAAGCCATGAAGAAAGTACTAGAAAGTCTCAACCTCAATATAGTAGAGATGGCAGATGAAAACGCAACCTTGGATGGTGGAGATGTCTTATTTACAGGTACAGTGGTAGTGAATTTGCTGTTTACATATTCTGACTGCCTCGAAGACCACATGTTATCTGTCTTCTGCATAATAAAATGTCATCCATGCAGTTTGTTAAATCAATTGTTTACTAAACGTCACGAAGGTAGCTGAGAGATGAATTTTCAATGCAACCCTCAATGTCCTGCCTAATGCCTGAATAAATGAAGTAGCAGTACAGACAGTACAAAGAGCAGCACTGTGCATACAGATTTCATTTTAGCTTGTAAAGTGCCAATAAGAAAAATGCTTTCAGTAGTCAACTGCCTGCAGTTGTTTCATATTTCTTATTACAAGCAGCTACGTTCACCAGACTCATTTTCAGGACTTGTAAAAGCTCGATACAGACAATTGTCACTAGTTCAATGAATCAAATGCAAAAAAATGCATTTTTAGTTTATGGAGAAAGTGGTGGAGTTGCCTACCAGATGTCATGTGCCAGACAACTTATATGCATGGTTGACTTCAAAGATGAAGATACCGACTGTGTTTTTCATGTCATTAAACCCATTAGGCATTTTTTCACATCAGCTGCGCACATGCTTGCTCCCTGCCTGTCTTGAACGAGCCTGTTTATTTTGATCAGTGTCACCATGGACTGGCTGCTTGCCTTAGTTCACCAAGGGGAAAGAAGGGTCTCAAAGGAGGCAGACCGGGAAGGGAGGCCTTTCTAATGCAGTGCAGACCCAGCACTGATTTCCTCTGGAGCTGGAGGATGCTGGTGGCTGCAGAGCTGCCTTGCAGACCAGAGGAAATCTCAGAGGGAGGGGGAAATGGTCAATCAGTGCTGTACTAATCCAGCCCAGCTGTTCTCTTTCCTGACTCAATGACCATTGCAGAGCTTTAGAAGAGGAAGCTATTTATGCTTCTGGTGAAATGTGTCTTCTGGAAAAAGATAATTGCTTTAAATTATCAGCTCACAATTGCAGGTGGCATTCTTCTAAGCTGAATTTTCATATTTACTATTCAACTTGAGAAAAGAAAGATAGAAAATGATACCCATGAAAGATTGTTTCAGATTGTCTCTAAAGCTGGCCTGTTTTTAAAATGTGTATGTTCTGATGAAGGAGCTGATGTGGTGATTTTTTTTTGGATGGTTTAAGAAAACCCAAACAACCCAGCTGTAATTGTTTTGCCCTTCATTTTTTCATTCCAGGCAGAGAATTTTTTGTGGGTCTTTCCAGGAGGACAAATCAACGTGGTGCAGAAATTCTGGCTGACACATTTAAGGTTTGTAGATTCGTTCATGCCACAGGAAATATAAGCTATCATCCACTGAACCAATTTAAAAACTATACTGGCCGAGATGTTTGTCACACTCAAGTGCTTTATTTAGGATTTATATATTAAAAAAAAAGTACAAGTTACTGAAAATGTTTGAGCATCCTGCAAAGTGACAGATGCTCAAGTTGGATCTGAAACGTGAGATCGCTGCAAAGTAACTTGGATAGTGGGAGGCTGTTACTATTTGAGAGTGTATCAACATTCATGTTCTTAATATCCTCATGTATGAGCAACGTGTTCTTATTGCTGGTCCCTGGAGTGGTTTTATGTACATACTCCTTAATTACTTATTTTAATGTATTTCTTTACAGTTGCAACAGTAGTAATATTGGAAACATGTTCTGGATTTTACTCCAGTGCACCAGAAAGACAAGCTGGTCCAGAGGGGTATATCATACTTAAACAGTTGACACTGTTCCCTGGGATATGTTGCTATTGTTAATTTGCTGAGAGTAAAATTAATTATAGAATGTCTCAATATAATTATGGAACTAGGACAATTTAAAAATATTTATAGCAACTATTCTTTGCTCCCATACAGGATTATGCTGTCTCCACAGTCCCTGTTCATGATTCTTTGCATCTGAAGAGCTTTTGCAGCATGGCTGGACCAAACTTGATTGCTATTGGATCAAGTGAAGCTGCACAGAAAGCCCTCAAGGTAAAGCACATAAGAAAATTTTCTCAACAGACTTGGGATTTTTTTGTTTTTAATCTCTGCTCAGGGATGCTGGAAGTTTAAAATAGATGTAGATCTATGAAAGAGGGTCTCAGGGTCTCCTGTATGTGCAAACCATAAAGAATGTTTATATCAGGCAAGAGAACAGTGATGTTAATTTAGCTTTAGCTATCTTCAGGAAATAAATGGATTATACAAGTTAAAATGGATTATGCAGGTTATTATTTACAGCTTTGTTGACTAAAAAGGTAATAACTTGGTGATAGGAGGGAGGAAGGAGATATCATCAGAGCAGTAGGAGATGTTTACTTCAGATGTTGCCATGAGGAAACGTGGCTTTTAAAATTGCCAGCGGGGAAGGTTTGGCATGGAGGAGGAAGCAGGATGGTCTGATCCCTGTTATGAAGATGCCCTGCGCACACATTTGCAGTGTAGACTTTCTGGATGAGGTTGGTAAGTAACTCCAGTCACAGGGACTGGAATCCAGGACTCCACATCCCTCCTCCCTCCATCACCTGGCTGCAAAGTCGAGTTCCTTCCTGCTCATGCTTTGTCCTCTCTGGTGGCATGAGGGTCTTATAACAACGTGACTTCAGCAGAAAGGAGGGAGCGTAGCCTCACCCCAGCCTTGCCGATAATTTCAGTCGCTGAACATTTTCCTTTAAAGTGGGAGGTGCGGGTTTGAACCCTCAGGCTAAGAGGCCTCATGAATCTAGGTCTTTCTTTGTTGGCAGACTCGTGAACCAGTAACCTGTTGTGTAGCAGGTCAGTGCTGTACTACCACCATCATCCCCGATCGGAAATGTTTGTTGCTCCTGTGGTTTGCACTGGGCTCGGTGGCTTTCCTGCCTGCTGGGTGTGTTCAGAGCAAATCTACCAAATTAAGCTTTTTCGGAGATGTGGGCACAGAGACACCTGAGGCTATGAATCTCATTACGCACGTAGGCAATGAGATGGCTCACCCGAAAGATCAGCATCTCTGCTCCTGCATGGTAGCATAGCTGCAGGCACAGATGCTTTGCAGCAGAAACTTTGGCTGGTGCACTGAAACAGCAAAGTGCAACTGAGACTTTACCTGGAGTGAAGCTGAAGTTTGACAGAGTTTGTTCCTTTTGGTAAATTAGGACCTACCATCCTGCATGGTTTGGTTTGAGACACAGGTAAGCCAGAACATGTCTGAAAGCATTACAGCTAAGTGTTTTGCACATTTTTATCAGGACTTGCCTTCAAAAGTTAAACCAAAACCTACTTTTCAGTGATGGCAGCCAGTCCCAGATTTTCAGCTTATGTTTATACTGATTCTTTTGCCAATAAATAAGAACGTGAGTGCAGGCTTTGCTCCTTTGGCTTTGCAGAAGCATCCTTGATGCAACATGATCACTAATGCATGGAGGAAGCCAGCTGTGTGTCCCTTATAGTAAATGAGGAGGGGTGGAGATAGCTCTGCTTAAACTAGTGAGAAAGCTCTCTGAAATTTGCTCAATTTAAAGGCACCTTATGCAACCCAACTTGTATGTCTTGCCCTGATACTGAAGTATGAGATATTTTAAAGAACAGCACTGCTATTGGTGCCCAAGGCTACTGATCCGAATCTGTGCCAGGCAGGACATTTACAACAGAAGTAGTATGTAACTCTGAAACCAATGTCTCGGCCCCCAAAAGAGCTTAGGAACCCATCCTGCACGTCTTGCTCACCTCCTAGGCTTCAGGAAGCTTGTGATATTTGTTACTTTAAAACATCCTTAAGTATTTGCAAGATGGAGGCCTGAGAGACTTCTTGTCCTTACTGCCGTGCTGTGATATTTCACTGCACATTTGCTTTTCAGATCTTACACATCTTCCTCGCGGGCATAAACCTAGGACATCTCATTTCCCAGCAACATCATTTTTACTATCAGAGCTCGGCAGAGATTTGGTGGGGTTTTTTTTCTTTTTTATCTTGTGACAGTTCAAGATTTAAAGTGTCTCAGTCCCCAGCTAAGATAAAACCAACATTTCAAATATCAGAATCTCCCCTGCTGGACGTGGGTTGAATTATGGAGGCCAGGAAAGTGCAGTCCTGGCTGGCTTAAACTTGGCAGCCTGGCAGCAATTAAGGGAATAGGATAGCAGCCTGACTGTTCCACATGAGTTTAGGGGAGCTCTTAAACAAGAGGATGGTCCCGTGGCTTCTCACATAGTTTGGAGTGGCTTTAAGTTTGCTTGTTCATTTGAACGAGCTGTTGAAGTTACCCTCTTATGAGAAATCACTACGTGAAGCTCCGGGAGCACATTCCCAGCTTATCACCCGTGTCTTCTCCCCTCAGAAGCTTATGACAAATGGTTTTGGTTGTAAAGGTCTGATGTTCCTGATGCTGTGAGATTGATTTAGGCTGGGATGGAAAGTGCCCTGCATCTTTCCCTGTGAAATATGCACTATCCCAAATATTCAGGCTCAAACTCAAAATGCATCGTAAGCAGGAGGCTGATGACGTTTGCAGATACCCAGACAGCCCTACACTTGTATAGAGTGTTTATAAACATGAGCAAAATTCAAGTACAATACTGGTTGCTCAGAGCTGCAATTTGAATTTGAGCCAGGACTAATCTGAGAACTCATCAGTTTGATTAAAGCCTTTTGCACAGCTTGGATAATCATGTTGCAGTGCATCAATTTAGCTATTGTAGCCAGAAATATTTTTTGGATAAGCTGATTAAATGTTGCTGGTAACTAGCTGTCAAGTAAATACCAGCATTAGTCAAGGTACAGTAAAAAGCAGGTACGTTTTTAAAAGAAAATGGTAACTAAAAAGATAATCTAGCAGTCTTTGCTTTTTGGTGGGTATCTTTTGAAAAATAAATCAATGATGTCAATTTTCTGTTTCTCTGCATTGGAGATTTAGCAGCACATTTCCGTGTGTGTGACGGGTGCATTTGCTCTCACCCTGCCAGCTGAGGTTGGGGGCTGTGGCCCAGAGCAGCGTTTTTGTGCCATAGCATGTGCCCTCCTCGTGCGCCCAGCGAGCTGACAGGTTACATCAGAGTCGCAAGGGTTGGAAGGGACCTCGGGAGATCATCCAGTCCAACCTCCCTGCTAAAGCAGGCTCTCCTAGAGCGTGTTACACAGGACTTCTTCCAGGTGGGCTTTGAATATCTCCAGAGAAGGAGACTCCACAACCCCCCTGGGCAGCCTGTGCCAGTGTTCTGTCACCCTCAGAGTAAAGAAGTTTTTCCTCATTCAACTGAAACCTCTTATGTCTCAGTTTTTACCCATTGCCCCTTGTCCTGTTGCTGAGCACCACTGCAAAGAGTCTGGGTCTGTCTCCGCGACTTCCACCCTTAAGATATTTGTATGTATTGACGAGGTCCCCTCTCAGTCTTCTCTTCTTCAGGCTGAACAAGCCCAACTCTTTCAGCCTTTCCTCGTAGAGGAGATGCTCCAGTCCCTTAATCGTTCTAGTTGCTCTCCTCTGGACTCTTTCTAGGAGTTCATCAGGCAACCACGTTGCAGTCAGAGCAACACACGAAGTTACCCAGAGTGTGTTTCTTGCTCAGTGTATTGTCTCCAGCTGCACTCTTATCCTGGGGAGCCTCTAGCTGTTCCTCCAGGAGCCTAAATCTCTTCAGAGAAATTATTGGAAAACAAATAGGTAAAGTGTCTCTCAGAAATGATGGGGTTGGCAGTGCTGCTTATCACTGGCTTCCTCTAAACGTTTGAATTCTTGCTTTTTTGACCTCAGTGATTTCTTTGTATTTGTTCATTTGTCTCTGAAGGCAAAAAAAAAAAAAAATCAGTTGGTAATCGGCTTCTTGAAGTCTTGTGGAAATGCAATTGCAGTAGGATCTCCATGAGGCACTGATACTCAGAATTAAAAGCTGCTCCCTGGATTTCACCAGATCGCTGGAGCAGTGCTGGGAGCGGCTCCCCCCGTTACCCACCGCAGCCTGTGTGGCAGCGCGGTCCCCTGAGCTTCCACTGAGTCATTTGCCTGGCACAGCCCAGCGTGCCGCTCCTTTATTGTGACAGTCTGTTATTTTAAACCTCTCCTTTGTTGTTGCCATTTTTCATGTCTGCTCTGGAAATGCAATCATACGAGCAAGGTGATTAAGCTGTCTTTAACCATGGCGGGTAGTCGAGTTGTTTTTGTTTTTCAGCGTGTCTTGTTAGGCAACAAGTGAACTGCTGTGGCATGCCGTGCTAACCTTTTATATTTGAAATAGGATTTATCTTCCTACTAACAGTCTTGTTTGAAAGAGATGTTTTTCTTGATTGTTCATACTGGTGCAACTCATGTATCCTTATGGCACTTTAAAAATAGAGAAAGAAATTGCACCTGGTGCTCACATATGGCAGAGAGCAATTGGTCAGGAGCTCAGTGCCGTGTGCCACGTGAAGCGCTGCAAGTGAGCTAGGCAAGGAGTGCGCAGAGTTTAGGATTATAGAGCATATGCTAGAAGCAGATAATAAATCGGAAGTGACATTTTAACCATGAAATCCTCTTCAGGCTCTGGCAAGTATAGAGTATTTGGGCTGCAGCTGAGAAGTGGCACTTAAGGAAACTGGGTGAGAGAGAGAGACAAATTAACTGCAGAAACTACTGGGGCCAGTAGTGGCTATCATATCCGAAACTTTAACTTCCCTCCGCTGTTTTCAGCATGCATTTAATTTCTTCTTGTAGCTAAACCCGCTCGTAATTCCATATGCATAACTCCATAGTTGAATGCTGGCCATGGCTGTTGAGCCAGTAAAGCCTGGCATTATTTTTGTTCCCTCCGTGAAGCCAGGATTTCCTCCAAACATGTCACCTTGTGGGCTCTGATCCTGCACTGTCGGAGTCAGACCTTTACCGTGAGTGTGAATGAGGACAAATGCAGGCTGTGGTGGTGCCGGCCCTGGCGTAGGAAGATGATGGGGCAGCGCTGCGGATGAAGGCTCTGCACTGCTTTTTCCACAACGAGGGACACAGCCCTGGGGTGTTGCTGGGAGAGCAGATGAGCAGGAACTGGTCTGGGACGTAATCCAGTTCAGGTTCCAGCAGTAAAGGCAAATGCTAGGCAAGATGAGAACAGGAACCGTGACATAGCATCTGTTACACGCTCATTTCTGCACTCTCTCACTCGATACTAAATCCTGAAAAGCCACATTTCCGTCTGGTGGCTGTTCATGTTGGTTGGTATTCATGTTGGTTGGTACAGAGCACAAAGTACTCCTGCTTTCTGTGACAAGTGAAGACTTGGACAGTGGCAGGTGATGGTGGACACAGTCCTTGGTTTAAGCAGCTTTGTCTACGGTCAAACCATCTTCTGTCACCCTTTGGATAACTCTGTAGGAATCCCAAAGGATCTGAGGGATACATGTGCTGTTCCCAGCTTTGGCAAGCTCAACCATTCCCTTGCAAGCAGTACGTGTTGTATTTGTAGCAAGTGCCTGCTAATGAAGTTGTTCTCTCCTGCATTGGGAAATGAGAGTTGTCCTGTGGGCAGGCTCTGATGTCAGGCACTCTCCAAAGGTCTAACCCCAGGGTGTCCCCATGGGACTGGTAGAGAAAGCCTCCAGCTGACCCTGCTGCTCCGAGATAATGCTGGGTACCTGGTGGTTGCTGATGGACCTCAGAAGGGAGCAGAGGACTTAGAAGGAAGGTAGGAAACCTGTCATGGTGCCTGGGGGTGAGGGCTGTGACATGGAGAGCACTCATCCCACCGTATAGAATCATAGAATGGTTTGGGTTGGAAGGCACCTTTAAAGATCATCTAGTCCAACCTCCCTGCAATGAGCAGGAACATCTTCAACTCAATCAGGTTGCTCAGAGCCCTATCCAGCCTGACCTTGAATGTTGCCAGGGATGGGCATATACCACCTCTCTGGGCAACTGTGGTGGGTGCACTCAACCCCTTAACCAAACTAGCAGGAGTTTGGTACAGGCTGCAAAGGAGGCAAAGGCCTGAGCCGTAGCCAGGCCTAGAATGAGAACGCCTCTCATTTCAATCTGTTCTCTGAAAACCCACAAAGCAGCAGAGTGACGCAGTGAGCATCAATGTGTATGAGCTTGGAACACCGATCATGCGATTAACTCATGAGTAGCGGGTGGCTTTTCCAAGACTCTTCAAGGAACAAAGTTGTGGGTACAAGGAGTCTCATGCCTACCTTTTCATCGCATGTGGTTTGGCTATGAGCCAACCACTTTATTCCATAAATATGACAGCCTAAGTGAGCCTTCTCTGAGCTCTCCCTGCTAGGCAGCGTGGCTGTGTGGCGGTGATCTCCCCTTGAGCTGGGATGCCTCTAAAGGTTGCTCCTCAAGGCAGAGAGACCTTTTACCAACGACAGATCTTTGGGCAAGTCCAGTTTGAGCTCTCCCTGAATTGCAGCCAGACTGCCCATCAGGTGACTCTTCCCTTGAGCAGGGACACCTCTCAAGGTTTGAGATTCCTTACCTGAGACTGAGATCCTTCAAGGCAGAGCGATACCTTACAACAGATCCTTGGTAAGTGGCTGATAGTATGCTGAATTAATATTAATGAAACATTAATAATCCATGTAGCTATTAAATATTGATTACTGTAAACTTTGTATAGATAATTCCATTAGACATAAACTGTTGTCCAAGTCTGAGACTAAGATTGGACCTAGCCGCACCTAAGCTCCTTCAGGAGTTTAGAAAGCCAGGGGGTCTACTCTGAACCTTGTGACTCAATGGGAGGGTCTTCCTCACCCTTTGCATCTCTGGTCTCTGTGTGAATCATTCTAACTCAATTTTCCTTTGTATGTTTCTTCCATGCAGCAACTAATAAGGTGAACCTTGCCATCAAACTTGGCAAACCTGTGTTAAACTTCGTTAAATTCCATCAAATTCATTGAACTCTGTCAAATTATTAGTTTACCTCAATAAAATGTATTGCTGCTGCTCTCTTGCAAGAGACATGCATTTCACTCATTCTCAACAGCAGCCTGTTCAGTGTTTCACCACCCTCATAGTAAAAAATTTCTTCCTTATATCTAGCCTAAATCTACCCTCTTTTAGTTTCAAACCGTTACCCCTTGTTCTATTACAACAGGCCCTGCTAAAAACTTTGTCCCCATCTTCCTTGTAAGCCCCCTGTAAGCACTGAAAGACCACAATCAGGTCTCCCCGGAGCCTTCTTTTCTCCAGGCTGAATAGCCCCAACTCTCTCAGCTTTTCTTAGGGCCGAGCTTAATCCCTGTGGATGCTGTATCTGGGGTATTCCCTCCAAGATCTGGGATAACAGGGTACTTCCCAGTTTCACATGAAACACCTGGGATTTTACCTGGTTGTTTCAGAGGGCTTGCAGAGGCAGCGTTGTGGTGGTGGTGGTGGCGGTGGCAGATGCGGGGCTGCATGGGGTTGCCAGGAGGGGTGTGAGGCAGAGCAGGTAATTGCAGCTGAGCTTGTAACCCCTTGTGTCCCCTGGACAGACCTGCCCCAGCGGCACCCCGAGCAGCGGTGGCATCTGCGCTTTGGAGCTCCTCCTTGGTATCTGGGGCCCATCAGTCAGCAGGATTTCGTTATGGTCATAGAATCATAGAACAGGATCATAGAATTGTTTAGGTTGGAAAAGACCTTTAAGATCATCAAGTCCAACTGTTACCCTAACCCTACCATCCCAACCACTAAACCCTGTCCCTAAGCATCACAGCTACACGGCTTTTAAATACCCCCAGGGATGGGGACTCAACCCCTTCCCTGGGCAGCCTGTTCCAATGCTTGACAACCCTTCTGGTGAAGAAATTTTTCCTGATGTCCAACATAAACCTGCCCTGGCACAACTTGAGGCCATTTTCCCTCATCCTATTGCCCATTACCTGGGAGCAGAGACCGGCTACCCCCTCCTGTCAGGGAGCCATAGATAAGGTCTCCCCTCAGCCTCCTGGTCAGGGCGTATCAGAATATGTACAATACGGTGACTTCAGGAAATACCTTTTTTTTTTCCTGCTTTCGATAAAAGATTGGATGTGATTGTTCTGCCGTGTTCTTGATTCCCCCATTCAGTGTCTTCTGTTGGGAGTGGAGCTGCTCATTCATCCCCTCAATTATTCCCTGAAGGACGCTACTGCAAATGCAGCCCTTTACGCTGTTTTGACAGAAGTGAAGGGAAGCTTATCAAAACCACATCTTAAGGATAAAATAGAAAGGAGTCTCTTTGGGGGAACTAGGCCCTTGGTCTGTATCCAAAGCTGCGATCAGAGCGGTGCTTTTAAAGACTTGGGCACAAGGAGTCGTTCTAGCATTGGCAGTTGCCCCCATTCCTGTGATTAAATGCCTTTTGTTCTTATTCCGTCTCGTATAACTGAGGTCTCTGCAGTGTGCCAGCTTTAGGAAGCCGAGTGCTGTTTCCCTGCATGAGAGCAGGGTTATAGTGCCTGCATAAAAGCAAAGGGTTTCCCAGCTCTGCCACAGAAGCGCCTCCAGAACCTGAGGGCAAACTTCATCTATTTGGTGTTCTTAAAAAGCAGCCTGTACCCCCAGGCAGCACGAACAGGCTCAGCTAAGTCTGTTTCTCCTATTGTCTGTATAGAGTCTGTCTTTTCTAGTAATGCACAGGTTTGCCTGAAAACATTATCTCTTCGTCCTTAAGAATTCATCATTTGTGCCTCTGCTTATTCCCCACATGAAGTCATAATCCTCTATTTACGATATCACAATGGGTTGCTGTGGAAATGATTACTAATATTAATAACCCAAAGAGGATGACATCAGTTAGGGAATTAGCAGAAAGTGCAGATGAATCCTGACTTTTCTGTAAAGCAGCAACAAAGACAGGTTGGTGGAATCCAGAGAACAACTGACAACGTGCCCTTAAAAATGAAAATTAAAAAATGAGCCTTTGTTGCTCACAGCCTTGTAGACAGGAAAATAAGTCAATTCATAAAATTCTCTGTACTTCCCTTTAGCTCCTCCTGATTTTCCATTACTTTATGGATTAGGGTTGTACAGCATCTCAGAGGACGCAGGTCTCCACTGAGTACCAGATGACCTGCTACTTTAAAAAGGCAACTTGTTGTGTTTTTCTTTAATTAAAGTTAGCTGTTGTAATAAACATACAGTGCTTAACGGAGCGCCAGTTCAGTTTGCATATATGCAGAAGAATCTAGTCTTTTGGAAGATACAGATTCAAAAATACATGTTTATAGAAAAGAGACTGGTCTTATTTTTATTTTTTTTCTTTAAAGGGCAAGGAAAGCGTCCCTTTCCATACCTATTTGTCGTCACCAGTAAGGCTGTCAGCCACGGGCGCTGGGTCAGAGGCTGGCTGAGAAGATGTCATTTGACTTACGTAAATGGGGATTCATGTTTCTATTCCTTTGCCGCTTTTTTTTTTCTTTGACTATTCTCTCCCTGGGTTCCTGTTCCAAAAGACAGGATGTTTGTCCTCTCGCCTTGACTGCAAGCAACACACGTAAGCCGCTTCCTTTTCCCCTCCTCAGGTTGTGGTTTCCCTTTGCAGCGGTCCTTGGGCAGGTGACAGGGTGGCCATGACGCAAGGTGGTTCAGAGCAGCACGGGCGTGCGTATGAATGGCACGTGGTACCCGTCACATCTGCGGTGATGCGAAAGGTGTCCTGCGCCCGGAAAAGCCAAAGGAGCAGGGTGGGAGAGGCTGCTTAAAGAGTTGTGCCTTCCGGAAAACATGACTTGAGAGGGTGCAGCAGGGAGGAAAAGCCCAAAGCCCAGCTGCTGAGAGCATGGGTGGAAATTAAAGTAATGCTCTGGCTGTGTATGGGCTAAGAAATTTGGCATATTGACTGTGGCAGACCGGGGCATTGCTGGTTTCAGATAGATCCACTTTGCATCCGTAGGATCTATCCTATGCTATACCTCTTGCAGACTTGCCGGTACCTGACAAGAAGCCCTAGATCCTTCTACTGTGATTTGTGCTGCTCAAAGTGGTGATCTTGTGCCCTTCCTACTGAGTCTACCCCGCTGTTGTCTTTCCCGCCTGTCTGCATTTCAGGGATGACACTCCTCATAGATCTTGACATTCGAGAAGGTTGCTGGCTTTTCCAGCTCTGCTCTTCTGTCTCCTCTGGTCAGCCTGGCCAATGGTCACCATTGTCACTGCTGCGTGTCAAGGAAACTCTTGAGCGGCTGTTGAGTAGCGTGGTTTGTGTGGCAGGCTGCGTCCTTGCGCCCAGGCGTGTAGCACCCTGGCAGAGCTCTCCAGCCCCGCTCTGTCCTGCATCTTCTTGTGTTGAACCCTAAGGCTGCCGTTTCCTTATCCAGCGCCAATTGCTTCTCCAAATATAAAAAGCAAGGAACAAACTTAATAGAGACAATGAAACAATGAATGAAGTTCAGCAGAGATAAGTGTAAAGTGGTGTGCAGCACAGGGGGATGACGAAGTGAACATCACATGTGAAATAATGTGCTCTGACTGATCATTACCACAGAAATAAGATCCTGGGCTTTGTCAAAATTGCCAGCTCAGCTGAAAGCCTAATGAGGAACATCATTATGCCACAGATTAAAGCTGTGGTGCATGTGTATGTTGGCTGTTGTGTGCACACATCACGCATGATCCCTTCATTCCAAAAAAGACAGAGCAGAACTGGAAAGATTCAGGAAAGCACAATAAGGATGGACAGGTAACCTGGAACAGCTTGCCTGAGGAGACAAACTAAGCAAGCTATGACTATAATCTAAAATAGGGGCAATTAAGAGGTGATGATAGATGCTTGTGAAATCAGGACTGATGTGGAAAAGGTGACCAAGGATCAACTGTTCCCTGTCTCTCCCAGTGCAAGAACCTGGGGACCTCTAAAGGCAAGGGGCAAGTTCAGAAAAGAAGAATGTCTCCTCCAGTCCCTGTCTTAGGATCCAGAAGTGAGACATCGTCAGCTCTAACGTGGGGCTGGAGGCCCACATCATGCAGCACTAATAAAGAAGCACTTCCAGGTTCTACAAGCATTAAAAAATGGCAGGTTTGGTAATCAGAGGTATTTTCCAAGTAGTGAGCAATAATTTACCTTTCTCAGTCCTCCCTCCAGATGGCAATGTACTGTCCGGGTGCCTGTCCTCATCCTTTGCCTTAAGTGTGTAAGGGCATAAGTCTGCTGTTGTTCCCAGGCACAGGTGGTCTTCCTCTGAGCAGAAGAGCAGCACGATGTCTTCTGAACTCCCAGCCAGCCAGGGGGGATGTGACTTGCATACTGCCGAGTTATTCTTCTTATCGGTGTGAGTTGCCCTGCACTCCAAAAGACTTAATTTTCATCGTTGCAGGCAAAGTCTTGGTGTAGCTTAATCTTTTCTCACAACTTTCAATCTCTTGGATTAAAATCGTCCAACTTGCAGTGTACTCTGGGCCAAATGTTACTTAAGCATCAGTGTGAATCAGGCCAAACTTTAATGTGCTTGGAAAGAAGGAAGAGATGGGATGGAAAAAATATCTTTAGTGGTTTTAAGCGAATAGCTTTCTTTTAAGCGAACAGCTTGCTTTTAAGAATACCATGACTTGAAGGATTTAGGGCAAAGTAACTGAAATCTGGTGAGGGAATGATCCTGTGGGTGTAAGGTTGCATGCATTTGACTTGGGCTTTGGTTTGTTTTTCTGCTAAATGTTGGGGTCTAAGGGAGCAGGAACTAATCAAAACAAAAATCAGACCCTGAAAATGCGCATTTGTGTTTCTCTATTGACATGACGCAGGTGTTTTTAAGTGCAGCGTTCGCTGCTGTGTTAGCAAGGGGAATGCTCGCTGTAGGTCTGGTTTTGCTTGTGGGGTGTTAGAGATGCAAAGGCACATCTGGTTGCAGGTGTGGTGGGTTTGGTCGCTGGCTGTCCCGCGGCAATCTGGGTGCGAGTAGGTCCCGGATGGCAGCAGGGCTCAGACTAATGCTGTCCTCATGGAGGGGGAAAATCTGTAACTAGGCTTGGCTTGGTTTAAAAGTGCATGTGGTCATCTTGACTCTGTCAGTGATAATAGGCCCTAAACACATACGCATTTTTCCTTCATGCATAATGCTGCTTCATATTTAGGATTATTTAGCTTATCCATTACCTCAGTTGTCGGAGGACACACTGTAAAAAGCTATAGAAAAGGCATTTTAGGCTATGCGAATGACTTCAACATAAGGAAAGCATGACTAAGGGCTGAGAGAATGTGCAATGAAAATCACCCTCTTCAGGCTGAAGAAAATTCCCAGAAAAACTAGGCATGCGGGAAATGCCTGGCCCTTAACGTAGCCGGTCGTACAATGTCTGTGGGCAGAAAGCCAGCCCTCCGCAAACGCATTGTGCGAGTGCTATAGTCTTCATAAACTTGTCATTTCCAAAAAAATACTTATTTTTTGAGTGTATCTGATAGTAAATACAATCAAAGGACCTTGCTTTTATCTCCTCTGCTGCCCTGGAGTCCAGTCTGGCCAGGCGCACGTGCTCAGTGACTTTACAGTCAGTAAACCCCACAGGTTTTTAAAATAACCCAAGTGCAGCGTATCGGTGCATTTCTGCTGCGCCCAGAGGCTCTGTACCAGGCAGGTTTGGGGTGTTACTGCCAGGGTGCTTTCCCGAGAAAGTGGGGTTTGAAATTTTACTTTAACATGCAGGCATAGTTGTAACAGGGATGAAAGCTTGCAAATACGATTTCCTTCTTAACTTGAAAGCTGAGGAAGAGAGTAATCTGGTATTGTCAAACCTCCAGTTACCAATAAATGCTTTCTTGTGGTGGTGTTCGAGCTAGCAGAGACCCCATTCCCGCTATCGTGGCTGTGTACTCCAACTCCCATGCTGCTTTATCTCATTTCCCCAGTCGTTTCTTCTCCTCATTTCTTTCGGAGTTAATTCAGCCACCGCTTCTGTGCTTTTTAATCTTGAAAACAACCCTCCTAATGTGCCCTTCCATCATGTCCCAGGCTTCCCAAAGCTGGTTCGTGCCTTGTGCTGGCACAGCGGGAGCCCTGCCGCTTGTTCGTCGTTCCTGCCTGCTGCTGGTGCTCTCCCCCCGGCATTCTGCAGAAGCGAATGGACAGGAGATGCGTCCGTACCCTTCTGCTAAGAATTCATGTGTAATTTCATATGGTAGTGTTACCCAGTGATTCACAATGTATTTCTGATGAATGAGCTGTTACTACAGAAAACCTACAATATCACGATTCTGCTGCCAGCAAGGACCGGAGAAAGCACGACTGGGAGCTGAGCGAACTCCAGGCGTGGTGGCTTTTCCTCTACTGGCAGATGTATTTCTGTGCAGATTTATTAAATACGTTTCCTTAATCCAGACTTTAAAAGATTATGTAGGGGAAGAAAAGAGAAGCTGCAGGTAGAGGACGAGTCTGCTGGCTCTGGTTACCCGGGAGGAGTTGCGCTGGGTGTAAGCATGTCACCTCCTGCTAGATGTCGGCACCATCAAGGAAAGCATAATAAAATACATCTTGGCAACGTTACAGAAAAAAAAAATTATAAATAGGGAAGTCAACCATGGTAAACACAGTAATAAAAATACATCCGGTGGAGTAAAGGTGCAAGGATTTTTCCCCAGAAAAACACATTAACCTTTTCTGGAGGTAGATGTGACCTTGGGAACTGGGGAAAGTTTCATAACTGCAGAAGGAACAAGAAATGACAATCTGATAACACTGCCTCAGGAATGCATGGCATTCTTCGTTGTGAGTTTCATGTTCTCCGCGGGATGTGGGTGACTCAGGCTACAACACGAAAAACATATCCCGACCTATAAAGGAATTACTTACTGTAGGTGTGTGCCAGTGTGAGTTGTGTTGTTGCTTCCCAGTATGTTGTAGACCCTCGTTATAATTTAGTTCCATATAATACTTTTTAATGAATGAGAAGTAGTACAAATTAACTTGTAAATGATTTAAAGATTAATTTACTGTGCCTAAAATCAAAGTCTGCTCTCTGCTATGTGACATAAATCTGTGGGGTTTCCCTGAGAAGGGAATTCAGTTAAAAAAATTTGTTCTCAGAATACCAGTTTAGTTTTAAGATGCTGTTAGTGTATTTGTAAGCTGAAAAAAAGCCTTTTCCTTCTGTTTGCATCTTTACAGTGTATGTGGGAACGTAGTGGCGCTAGGAGAGAAACTGGAATGCTTGAATTTGCTTAGGCTTTCAGTAGGACCAAAGTTTTTGACTTTGAGCTTTGTTCAGTTCTGCATTATTCTAGGTCTGTCAGGGTGAAGCTGAGGTAAAGCTGGAATGGTACAATGGGGAGTCAGGCATCTTGTCTCCAGGCTTTTCCCATCTTTATTAAAGTTGAGCCTGATCCAAAACATGGGATCTCAGGCTTCTCGTGTGCTGAGAGCCTGTCTCTGAAATTCCAGCCAGGATGCCAGTTTGTGTATGAGCCCTATATTTATAAACCAAACCTCTGAAACGCACCAGCTCTGCTGTTCTGGGGAGGTTTTTGTGCTGTCCCCTTGGGAACGCGGATTAGCGCAGACGTGCCTTCTTGCTCCCCAGCACAGGTGCTTAGTGAAAGAGTAACTGCTTGGAAAGCAGAAAGGAGGTCCTTGAAAAGAATTAAAGATTGGGCTGATATCCAAGCTGGGAACTGTTCCTGTCCTGTTTGTGTTAATTCACGGTCATTTTATAAATACTGAATGATGGCTGCTTTCTTTGAAGGTGCTGAGTACCTAGAGTTTCCATCAGTGCAAGCAGGAGTTTTGCATACTCGATGCGTGTTCCTTAAGGAGAAGACCCCACGGACGATGCTTACCGAGTGCCCCGCTTGCAGGAACCATTTCCCAAAGGTTTTCTATTGCTCATTTCAGTTAGGGCTGGTAGATTGTTCCTTGAAGGGCAGAGATGAAAAGAGAGCTCCTTGCTTGCTGCATAGCAGAATGGCTCTTGGCTGACTTGGCAATGGCAGTTTCCTATTTTTTGAAGGCTGTGTTCTCCCATTTGTTTGGGGCTGCTAATGTGTTTGGTCTGAATAGCTGCGCTTTGTGTCCCCTGGCAGACCATGCAACAGATGAGTGACCACCGCTACGACAAGCTGACGGTGCCCGACGATGCCGCAGCAAACTGCATCTACTTAAACATTCCCGGCAAAGGCCACGTCCTGCTGCACCGAGCCCCCGAGGAGTACCCGGAGAGCGCGAAGGTGAGAGGGGTGCCTGGGAGAGCCCCAGCATCCCAGCCTCGCTGGGAAGTCGGTGGGCATTGAAATAGGGTGCTTTCCAGAATGGGCTGTCGTTTCCCATCATGGAAATAACCAGCGCACGTCCAGAGGAGAGCAACCAAGCTGGTGAGGGGTCTGGAGCACAAGTCATACAAGGAGCGGCTGAGGGAACTGGGGTTGTTTAGTCTGGAGAAGAGGAGGCTGAGGGGAGACCTGATCGCCCTCTACAACTGCCTGAGAGGAGGCTGTAGTGAGGTGGGGGTCGGTCTCTTCTCCCTGGTAACAGATGATAGGATGAGGGGGAATGGTTTGAAGCTGCGCCAGGGCAGGTTTAGGCTGGACATTAGGAAAAACTTCTTCACCGAGAGGGTTGTCAGGCTCTGGAATGGGCTGCCCAGGGAGGTGGTGGAGTCCTCATCCCTGGAGGTATTTAAAAGAAGGATGGATGAGGTGTTTAGGGACATGGTTTAGTGGTGGGATGGCAGGGTTAGGTTAAAGGTTGGACTCGATGATCTTAAAGGTCTTTTCCAACCAAAGTGATTCTATGATTCAGGTGGCGAAAGGCAGGAGGCCTGGGCTATGTTCTTGCCTCCGCTACTGATTTAATGACTTTGTCTCTCGTGCCCCTGGTGCGGCTTCTGCATAACTGGGTGTAGCAGCAGTGCCCCTCGCTGCAGTGCTGATGCGTGTGAATTCTGTAGCCAGAAGGCCACGTACA
The DNA here is from genome assembly GCA_034008185.1 of Gorsachius magnificus. Lineage (NCBI taxonomy): Eukaryota > Metazoa > Chordata > Aves > Pelecaniformes > Ardeidae > Gorsachius > Gorsachius magnificus. The sequence continues at coordinate 72,898,300 of CM067085.1, read as the reverse complement.
CTGTAAATGTTGGTGTTGATTACATATTACGAGACAGCTTAGCACCCCCTGATAAACCTGTGCCTCTTCCTTCTGTAAATACTCGGAGAAAAGGGAAAACGGGGAGACAGAAAGCGTAATGATTCCTGTTTCATTTTCTTCCCTAAACAGGTATTTGAAAAGCTGAAGGACCACATGCTGATCCCAATAGCCAACACAGAACTGGAGAAAGTAGACGGGGCACTCACCTGTTGCTCTGTGCTTATTAACAAACCTTCAGAATTATGAGTTTACAGAGTTCCCTCCCTTGTAACTGGCAATAATGTTACACACAAGGTAGACGAATCTGTATCCACACTTTTATTGTTTTTATTGACAATCTACTGTACCACTGTGCTACTAACCCTTGTTTACAAATTTTTTGCGTTGTGTATTTTTATTATGTCCTTGCAGATGGTATTTAAGGTGGATGTACGGTTTGTTGGGGGGCACATAACTCTGAAGTATGTTAGTCCCGTGGGCTAGCAGAAGACAATTATAATGGCTAACCCCTAGCTTTAGTGATTTAACATATCTGTGTGAAAATGTTATGAAAACCAACTAATTCTCAACATTTCAAGCACCTCTGTTGACTTTACACTGTTCCCTTCTTTTGTCTTTTTTCTCTTGCTGTCTTGCTCTGCATCTTTTTTCCCTTCCTCGGTGGTCTTTACTTTCGGTGACGCAAAGTATCAGGGGGACTGAAGAAAACTCGGTGGGCTCATGAACTTGGTATCTGGTGTGGTAGGGAAGCTTTCCGTATGCTAGCTGGAGCAGTGGGCAATGGACTGTGCTCGCTGTCTCGGCCGTATCACACTGCTGCTGCTGGGCAGAGTTGTGGCTGGAATCAGTTTCAGATGCCAGGTAGCAACTTTAGAAAAAGCTTCCTCCGACGGGAGCATTCAAGGGCAATGCCTGCCTGGGAAACCCGAATGAGTGTGAAAGAGAGAGTAGTACAGCCACACAAGATGCATCCCGCAGGTTCAGGTCCCAGTTTGCTGCTAATGCCGTGACTTTCAATTTGGTGAGAGTGGAAGAGGAGATTTTAAAAAATCCAGATCCCAGGGAGCACCCAGACCACAAAAATGAAAGGCACAGATGCTTTTGGAAAAGTTAAAACTACAAAAGTAATCTAAAATATGGGGGGGTAGTGTGTGTGTACTTTTCTTTGTTTACTTTTTGAATTTATTTCTGTCTCTCCTTACTGTTTTCTCCTCTTTTGGAGGCCACTTACTAGCAAAAATTCAAAAGAAAAGGGTGATAGAAGGAGTTGAAGGACAGCTATTCCTGGACTATGCTCATGAATAAGGGAAGCTATTTTTTCCTGGAAGACTGGCATTTGTACTTTATCTGTCCTTGGGGCAGTTTTCCTTGGAACAATAACCATCTTATATTTTTTTAATTGCATGAATATTTGCTGTGGTATTCACTTAAAACAAATATAATTTTTGTAGCAAATTCCACAACATGTTTACCCACTGAGTCATACTTTTTTTTTCACCACAGTAAAGTGAAGCATACCCGATTGTATTCACATGCTTCTTGTTAAATCATTTATAAACGAAGGATAGAGAAATTCCCAAATAGAGGCAATAGTGGGAACAAATAGTCAGAACATGTTATCAGCTTCCTAGACATCTCCTCCACCTTTCCTGAACCACTTGTGTGTTGCTAAGGTACAGTAGGAAGCAAACATGGGGAGGGGCTCAGGCAATGTGGTCTGCAGGAAAGTAAACAGTATTAACCCAGCAAACACTGGGATATCCTTTGGAAACCTGTGTGCTTTTTTGTGCAGTCATACGAGGGGAAGCGCAGCTACTCATATCCGTAGGTACTCTTCAGCGTATCTCTCGCTTCATCTCAGTGGCTAATGAGGAGGAAGCCTCCTGGCAGCTACCAGGACACATCTGATGCTTTGTGGGCATGCTGTATGGGGTGATGACACGAGAGAGGGATGATGAGTGAATATATAACGTATGTGAAAAGAGAGCGTGTCCCAAAGGCAGTCTTTGGCCGGCCAAACAGCAAGTGCTGGTTTTACGGCTGTATGCTGTCCCAAAAGGGTTCTCCTAATGTTTCCCTTTTGTCTCTTCCATTCCCGTGTGCCATCATTTAAGCCTGACCCAAGTGATCAGGCTCTAAGGATGTAAACGTTGCAGTGAGGAATCTTTTTCTACCTTCCCTTGGTGCTTTTTAAATACCTTACAAAGCATCTTGCATTTTAAAATGACTTAGAATCATAGAATTGTTTAGGTTGGAAAAGACCTTTAAGGTCAATCTTTTTAGCAGGGCTGGCTGTGACAGTGCAAGGGGTAATGGTTTGAAACTAAAGGAGGGTAGATTTAGACTGGATATAAAGAAGAAATTCTTTACAATGAGGGTGGTGAAACACTGGCAGGGGTTGCCCAGAGAGGGGGTGGGGGCCCCATCCCTGGGAACATTCAAGGCCAGGCTGGACGGGGCTCTGAACAACCTGATCTGGTTAGCAGTGTCCCTGCTCCCTGCAGGGGGGTTGGGCTAGATGGCCTCTAAAGGTCCCTTCCAACCCAAAACATTCTTTGATTCTATGATCATCAAGTCCAACAGTCATCAAGTCCAACCTTGATATTGAACGAAGATTTTGTGCCAAAAAGTGACCCTGCAGTATTGAACTGTGACTTTCCAGAGGCAAACTGTACTCTGTTAAAAACCTATGCAGCCATGGGAGCTGTCATACCAAGCCGGAACAGAACCCCCCTGACCTGTCTGTGCACCCCCCGGGGCCTGGGTCCCCTCCATCTCCTTCAGTCCCTCTTCCCTCCCCTCGCTAGGGAGCCAGAGCATCCAGCTACAGTGGGACAGCGTTAGGCTGTGGGATTTCTCTTTGATTTATCTTTGAAACTTTGTTTACTTTTTTTTCCCTTCCACCCTTTCTCACCTTTCGGCTGTCTCTCTTTTCCTCAGGCTCTCCTTTCTGGTTTGTGGCATGATGAGCACTTTCCTCCTTTGACCCCAAGTGATTTTTGCCCTCCGTTGCCTCAGTTCTCCTACTTGAGTCATCTTTTTTTGTACTCCTTCCCTCTTTGCTGTTCACTCCAAAGTATCCCAGCCCATGGTGGTCTATCTGAAACTCCCTCCCTCCCTGAGTAGGTGCCAGGAGGGAGAAGAAACCAAGGAGTCTGCTTTGGCTCTGAGCAACGTCCTTTGGGCTGGAAGGATGACTGTCAACAGGAGCTATAGATCCAGAGAGTGACAAGGTGACTCCTCTTCTTTAGGATTACTCCAGAAAAGAGAAACACACACAGTGGTGGACACTGTTGATCTCTTGTGTCCCTGAAGGCAATAGAATAGGTGACAACGAATTCCCCTGGCTCCCCAAGGGAGGGAGAGGGGGGCAGTTGGTATCTCGGAGCTGAGAAACATCTGCGTTGACAGAGGAGTTGGTCTTTCACCTATTGCTGTTTAGGTATCCTTGCCTTCAAGGCTACGTTTTGGCATACAGAGAGAGCAAAGGGAGTGGCCGAGGGACTTGAATTCCCTCAGGTGATGATTTCAAGTTGTAGTCAAACTGTCTTAACTTCAGGCACAGAATTTAGGTGCTCTACATCACGCCCGCTTTCTCTCTGTTGGTCTCTGTAGGTATCATAACCTCCTATTATAGACACTCTGAATTACATCTTAGCCTGATGCCAAAAGTTACCCAAGCTGGTTAGTGGGCTTGCCCTCACCTCTCTGCTTGTAGCATTATTCTTTATCCTGGCATTATAAAGCGAAAACATGAAGAGCACTTCAGTTTGTGCATTTGCAGTATGGCACTAAGAACTAAAATCATGCCAAATGCTGCTGCTTCTTGCTGTTTGCTGTTTTTTCTGTTGCCCAAACGAAGAATTCAGTTGTGAGGACATTTCTGCTGTGATACATATGCATCTAATGGGCATCCCGTACATCTTGTCACCAGAACATTTCTCAGATGCCTGATATAAATCATCATCCTTGATTAATACAAATAATAAAATCCCAAACCAAAAAAGGAGATGAGGCACTGAACTGCTGCCCACATAAAACGCTTGATAACGACTGTCAGGCTATGTGACATAGCAGGCCAGTGCAGAAGTTCTTGTGGTTAATAGCTTGGCAGTGGGGCTTGAATTACGCATCAAAGGGGTTTTGTGGCTTTTTTTTTTCCTTTGAGCAATCGGTTTAGCTCGGTTCAAATGAAGGCGCTTCGGTGTGCGTTGTAGGCCATTCGCAGGCGTTATCTTTGCTGAGCGTTTAGGGAGAGCTGTGATACGTGGGCTTCTTTCTTCACCAGAATGTGAATACAGTGTCTCTCTCTGCAATCAGAATGTGAATGCATACTGTACCTTAAGATAAACTTGAATTCTTCCATTTCTGCATCTTTGTCTTTTCCGTGCTAATATACTCCTTTTCGGTCTTAAATAGATGCCACTGTGTGAAGCCGTGCTCTGGTTTTTTTTTTTTTGGTGATTTCCATGTGATAGGTACAGAGCTCATAGGCAACACTATGTCCAGTTTTAAAAACAAAAAGTCAGTGCACAGAATGCTGTTTGTTCACACCAAATTGGGGGTGAAATAGGGGGGAAAAAGGTGAAATCAGAGCTTTGACAGAAAACATCAACATTCACATGGAACCATTTGGGGAAAATAACTTGCTATTTAAGATTCTCTATTTTTGCTTTTATCAATAAGGAAGCTGAAAAAAAGATAAGACTGCTTAAAGAATGGTATTTGTTAAGTGATTGTGAACAAAGTATCACTGGACCTCACGTGTCTTTTCAGCAAAGTTTTAACTGGACGTATGATGTAACTTGTATAGAGTTGCATGTGAATCGTGTTAGTCACTGTTTTACATTGTATTGTTCTGCAGTGCACAGATATGACTACTGAACACAGAAGTGTTACATTTCATTAAACCTAAAATCTTGTTGCAGTATAGAGTTCCCCACTTTTTGTGCCAAAAACATCAATACATTCCATAATCTGTTCTAATAGAGGTTTGCACTTTGATTTTTTTCTTTTTTTTTTCTTTTTTTGGTGACTCTTGCGGTTTCAATACTATATATCCCTATCACGAAGGAATAAAGTGTCAGTTGTACTGTGCATTGTGTAGTTTTTGCCTCTTGTTTTAAACTGAAAGCATATGCGCTTAATTTAATACTGTCGCATGCCACCCTTTTATTTGGAAGCTTGTTACATGCCTAGAAATAAAGCCAATTGTAGGCGCTGGTGCTAAAACCTTTCAGCCTGTTAAAGAAATCTTGACTCTTTAAAAACAAGTCATTGTTTTAGACTCTTACATTTAAAAATAATGTATAGAGAGGGGATATTGCCTATGTGTTCTAGATATAATGGCCGTGACTGAATTTCCTTATTGTCGAAGATAACTAAACAGATGTTACTGTAGAACAGTATTTTCTCTGTAGTTCCTGTATTTACTGTAAAGTTACAAAAGGTGAAACTACAAAGGTTTAGCGGCATGACCGTTACGGTTAAATTATTGCCGTAGCTCTTGTGTATTTTCTCCCCCAGGATGTCAAGAGAGGTGACTACATTTCAGACGTTGCTTTGTGGTAACGTGGCAGATGGTTGTACATTTTATAGCTAAATACTACTTGCTGTGTGCTACAAATATAGCACGGGTAGGGCTAATCTCTGCTCGTACCCTTGTGCCCTAATATCATTAGGTTATGATATTAGGATTAACGATCTCGGGAGAGGATGAGGTTACTCCAGGCTTCATGGACGTGTCTGGAAGTGCTCGTGGGCCTTCAGTGCCACCTCGTGGTAATCCCAGACTCAATATTGTTGCTTCAACTTTTTAAGAAACCCAACATAAATTAACAGTACTGCAGCGAAAGAATTGCATCGCTTCCAAACTGTGCAGCTTTGCTAGTAATAGGACTTGAAACAAACCATAATCTAATACTCTTCTTGCTGGAGAAGCAGGGACAAGGGAAGATTTCATTAGGGCTGATTGAAATACAGCCTTTGTACTAATTTAACTACACTGGTTTAAAAGTATGATTTTTATATGAATATATGTAAATCAGTGCTACGTCCAATGTGGATACATGCATCTTGGTGCAATTAATATTGTAAACTATTGCATTTACATGCATCTTTGCGTACCCGTATCTACAGGAGAGAGTTGGTACCAATTTACCTGAATTTGTTTCTAAATGGCAATAATTAAAAATAACAAAAGCTATACAAGCCACTCCCACTTGCCACGTTAAGAAGTTCTTCATAGAATATCAAAACCTGCAAAAGCATAATAGTCATTTAAAAAAGGAGTGCTCTTTGCAAAATTTAGCTGTAGAATATTACTTCAGCGAGTAGCGACTTCTGCACTTGGGTGTACGAATTCCCTCTCTGCTGCAAGTACATCCTGCCCAAAAAGCATCGGTCACACTCTCCTGCATCATAAAGTCCAGACATTCTGATGCTCTCAACAACCTCACCCCCCAAAATTCACGAGCTGTAGGTTGATTGCTGTGAGTCTGTAGTTTAAAACTTGCCACTGGTAGCTGCAGATACTCATTCAGTTTGGGCAAGGTCCTCGATCTGGATCTGTAACTGAACCAAACTCTTTCCCTGCTCTCTGCCTGGCAGCTTTCCTTCTCCTCCCTAGGGAACTGTGGGTGTAGAACCCCACCACTCTCACGGGAGCTGTGGGGTCCTGCCAGCTCCAAAAAGGGGTTGTCCTGAGGCAGGACCCAGACCTCTGAGTAAGGACCAGAAGGCAGAATGGGAGGGGAGCACATGAAGCTCCCAGGCAGAGGCCCCTGCTTTGCACTAAGGACAGGCTGCCCAGAGTGGGGTCGATCAGCGAGGGCAGAGGGGGAAGAAAACCAGCTCTGAAAAGCCGACCGACCTCTTCTCACAAACTGCGACAGTGTTGCAGCGTTTTCTAGGACCAATATTGTGAAAGACTTGAACAGCTCTGGATTGTAAGCAGTTCACAAAACTTAATTGGAAATTTACTCCAGAAATTGGTTCTAGATGGATCTTATGTATGTGCATCCTCAGAAAACCAATGCAGTGTCTGAAATCTTCCCAGCTCCCTTGAAAGAAATTATCCCCAACTCGCTCTTCACTGAGGCTCACTTCATAATATTGAACTGATGTTAACGAGGTTCATGCTGAGAGTAGTCTTCTTCCAGCTGCCTGGACCATTAAATCCTGTTAACGTTTTATTGGCATTAAGTCTGCTAAAATATATTCTGTTCTTGCATTCTCTAACCGCCTGCTCTTTTCCTGATCGCTCAAGTTAATTCATTTCAGTTTCTCTTGTACATGGCTCAGGAATCCAGAAGCTTAACCCTCCAGACATCGCGCGGCTTTGAACTGCACCTCTCGCTGAGCAAGGTTATTAACAAATACTCTAAGTCCAGAATGCACGAGAGCTATTTTTATCAGCAGCATTGTACAGAGCCAGCAAAGTCTGCAATATAAATCACCTTGGAGAGGAGGAGCTGGAAAGCATTTGGTTTAATGAACAAGAATGGGAGTCAGGGGCTGGGAAGACGCCTGGGACTGTCTCAGAATCAGCTCGCTGGAAGCATCAGAAAATCTGAAACCTTTCCATGTTTGTGGGTGCCTGGCAGAGATTAGGGAAGATCAACAAAGGCACTTGAACTTGAAAAAAAAAAAAAAAATACCCTACCCTGGAGCCCTCTGAGCAGGAAAACAGGAGATAAATACTCATTTATTTTGTATTTCAGATGTTTAATCCAGAGATACACAGACAGCTTTGAGAAATTCAAATCCACCACAGCAAACTACTTGGGGCAGGAATAACACCACAGGAGGATTTGTTGGGTTGTGCGCAGAGGCGTGCTGCTGAATTACCAGGTCTGTGGGGTAGGATGGTGAGGGTGAGTCTGAAGGAGTTTTCACTGGCAGGCAGCAGAGCTGCTTGGGTGTTTTCTGGCAGTTTGGGGACTGGCTGTGATTTTAATACCCTGCTCCACAGAAATCAGCCCTGTCACCAGGTAAGAGTAGTGGCTGGTCCTTTATTTTTTAAATGTTCTGAGCAGGACCTTCACTAACCAATGTGCTTACTGAAAAGCTGGGAATGCTAGCACTGTAAAATAGGCATAATTGCAGCTAATATTTGAAGTACAATTGCATTAACAAGGTGCATCGAGCAAAAGGACTTTGCAGAACGCAGTAAAACTGGTGGGTTTTGCCTTGCTGCCAGCAAAACCCAGTATTGATTGCTTCCACTTCTATACACTTGCATGCTTAACTGCTGGGAACAAAGCTCTCAAGAATGCAGCAATAGCCTGAGTTTTTACCTTTGACAGCTGAAAAACTGAGTTTAATTAAGGTTTTTTTTCAGTTAGATTCTAAGTTTTGCCTTCTGTCCTTTCTTGAAGGGCTGGGACCAGCAGCAGCATCTCCCGGCGGGGCAGTGCCCGAGAGCACGGGGCTGTCTGGCCTTCGGAGGAGCCAAACAGGGGCTACCAGCTGCCCTGCTGCGCTCGTTCTCAGGCCTCCAGCAGCCTTGGGAGGCGGCCCCTTACAGCAGTGGGGTTCTGAAAACTGTCAGTCCCTAGGAGCCATTGTAAATCATAGAATCATAGAATGTTTTGGGTTGGAAGGGACCCCTAGAGGTCATCTAGTCCAACCCCCCTGCAGGAGCAGGGACACCGCTAACCAGATCAGGTTGCTCACAGCCCCGGCCAACCTGGCCTGGAATGTTCCCAGGGATGGGGCCTCCACCCCCTCTCTGGGCAACCCCTGCCAGGGTTTCACCACCCTCAGTGTAAAGAATTTCTTCCTTATATCCAGTCTAAACCTACCCTGGTTTAGTTTAAAGTCATCACCCCTTGTCCTGACACAGCCGGCCCTGCTAAAAAGATTTTCCCCATCTTCTCCATCCAAATCCCCGTGCCCTCCTTATTTACTTGCTTATTAACGTAAAAACGCTGTAACGAGCGCGTCGCGGCCGGTCCCCAAGCCGCCAGAACACGCCCAAGCAGCTCTGCTCCCTGCTGAAGGCTCCCCCGGAGCCGCCCTCGCCCTACGGGCCCGGTAGCACCGGATCCGGCGGCGCCGCTCCCGCCCCGAGAAGCCGCCGCTTGCTGGGGCGCGTCCCCCTTCCCCCAGACCCCCTGCGTCTCCGGCAACCCCGGAGCTGCGGGCCCCGGCCACCCGCACCCCCGGCCCCCGGCGTTCCCAAGCGCCCGTGCTCACGGAGGGGGGTGCTCAAAGCCCCCGGGGCGGCGGCAGCCGCCCGCCGGCCGTTCCGCGGGAGGGCAGGGCCAGCCCGCCAAGGGAGCCGCTCCCGGAGCCTCTGCAGGGCGGGTGGGAGCCCCACCGCCCGGCCCGGCGGTCCGTGGCTCGCTGCGCCGCCGCAGGACGGGAGCCCCAGCCGAGCGCAGGGCAGCCCCCGGCCAGGCCAGGCCGCACGGCCCCGCCGCGCACGGGCTCCCGGCGGAGGGGGCCCCCGCGTGCCCATTGGCTGCGGGCAGGGCGTGCGTGGGCGGGGCCCGCGCCCGCACCGGAAGCGCTGCCCTGAGCGGTTTTCCCCGGCGGCGGCAGCGGCGGAGGGGTTTCCGCTATGGAAGGCCTGGGCCCGGGCTCGGGCTCGGGGGCCGTGGGGCGGCTGCTGACGGAGGACGAGATGGCCGAGGTGAAGAAGGAGAAGGGGGGGGGGGGGGGGGGGGGGGCCCCGGGCCGGGCCGCCCGGAATTCCCCGCTGCCTTGCCGGAGGGCGCCCGCGGGGGCGGGCGGGTGACGCGCGGAGCGGCAAGGCGTGGGCCCGGCCCTGGGCTCCGGCCGCTCGGGGCTGCCCGGGACGGGGCCGGTAACGCTTGCAAGCACTGAACCCTGCGGCCCGGCGCTGCCGGCGAATTCGGTTCCCTTTTGCTTTGCCCCAGGCGGTCTGCTCCTCTGCCGCCTCCGAGGGCCGGCGGAGGAAGGGTTCGGTTTTCACGGTGCCTCTGCGCCGCCATGAGGCGCCGGGGCGGGAGTGGCGAGGGGTTAACCCGGCATCCGAAGGTCGGCCGCCGGTGTGTGCCCGTCTCCTGCTGTTAATAATATTCTCCCTTACAGAGCATGAGTATTTGGATTAAATATATTTTTGAGGCTTTTTTGCTATATTTCCCTGATGATTCCCACCCCTCCCACTTATTCACTGATGTCTGGAATCGGAGGGGAGACTTCACCCTGACTCAGTCTGGATTTACTTATCTCTTTGCTAGGCTGGAAAGCAAGCAATGTCTAACCAACCTCAACAAGCAATTTGATAACTTAAAAAAAAAAAAATCACAGTTTATTAATTACATATTACCACCCATGCTTCTGTTTGTAATTTACAGTGTCTTACATTTGACTTACTTGGTTTTTTACATTCCTTTACAGTACAATAAAGAACATTTGGAGTTCGGTTTCAGTTTCTTGCTAGCTTTATGCATACCTACTTGTCTTTAAATGCTTTGTCATAGTTCTGTGAGACATGTTTTTCAAGTTATTACTTGCTTCTGTGGAACCACAGGGTAATACTACAATAGTTGGCATCCGGTAGTTACACCAAAAAAAAACCCAGATAAGAACTACTTAAGTAGGGCTATGTGTATAACGTGATATGTACGTTAATCTGCGTCGGTGACTGAATTCACGGCTGCATCTGACAGAAGTGTGTGTGTGTTGCTTCAACCCTTAATCTTACAGGGTCTCCCTCAGTAATTGGAGGACTTGATGGAAACCTATGGAAAGAAATAACATTAGTTTTATCATCAAAATGCAATCCAGTTAATCTGACTTCAGAGCTGCTTCTCTCAGATTTTTAAATGTTGGAGCTTGACGATACAAAGCACTGGTTCACTGCAAGCTCGCTTGCCTGTTTCAAAGCTGTTCAGGTAACTTTGATAGGATCGCTTCAAACAGAAGTGCTGCGTTACCAGAAGTCCTGTGTATTTTATGTGACAGCGAACCTCAGAAAGCTAACCTGCAAGGATAACTTGGTCTTGAGGAGGAATCATAAAGGTTGGAGCCTTACACTCGAGGGCTGGGAACGAGGCAGTGATGTGTTTACTCTAACATGTTTATTTTTTCTCTCCCTCGTAAGCTGTTAACTCGCAAGGACGGCGCGGAGGGGAATTCAGAACTGGTGCACTTCATACAGTGAAAGACTCATTACAGGAAGATCCTAGTCAAAACGCAATAGTCCTTCTATTCAATAACAACCCTGTTCTTTTAATGTTGAAACATTGACTGACTTGTGTTTCAGTATTTATTGATTGATCCTTCTGGTGGTAGGATGAGACTTCCATGAGAACTGACAAAATCTCTATTGCCTGCTGCATTCCTAACTGTTCAGGCACGGGCTTGTTGCAACTGGACAGTTGAGATGTATTCCAGAACCACCTAAATCCATATAAGCTCTACTGTTGCACTTTTCTGTTCTTATTGTAGTCGTTACGCCACCACTAGTGCCGTTGTGCTGCCAGAAGTCATCTTCTGTGCACGCTCATCTGATGTTTTCTTTAACAACTGTGTAACCACAGGCTTCTTTATTGATGGCTTAGTATTTGTTGGATCCTAAAGAGCAACTAGACAAACACATTTATCCTCTGCTATACTTAGTGGAGCAGCCCAGGAATCTTTTTTTCTTTGAGTTATTGGTGCTTTTCCTAGCACCAGTATGCCAGACGGTATTTTGTTCTTTGAAATAATCTGTCTTAAAGCGTGTCCTTAGATCCAGCTTTTCCTCCACTTCCATTTACTGAGCTAGTGAATGGCTTTAAGTCACTTTCAAATTTTAATTTTTAAATGCTGCTGTTATGGAATCCAATCTCAAAAAGCAGGAGGATATTTGAAAACTTTCTTTAGGAAAGTTTTGTTTCTTTCCATCTCTTCACATGTCTTGTATGCAAAGGTGTTTTTCCTTCTGGCTCTCAATTTATTTTTTTTTTTTTTAATCAAATGAGATTTGGGGGAGGGGGTGGTTTTTTTTCACATCAGTAATATTCAGCTAGTGGGAGTCTGACTTCTTGTGTAATTCTGCACAGTGAAAATGTTGGCGGGAGAAACTGCTGATTTTGTAGTATTATTTTGAAGCACAGAGATGTCCTTTTTGACTCTCTTCATAGAGTAGCAGATAATGAAACCAGAGAGTTGTGAACACAAGCATTAATTCTGTTTCGATGTTGATGTCAAGCAGGCTGGTTAATGTACAGACTGAAATGAATATCATTTACATTTGGCGATGTTTGTGCTTCTGTGTGCCCTCTGAACAGGGTGGAGGAAGATTGGTTTTTTGTTTTGATAACTGTAAGAATAAATCAGTCAGTATAGGAGAGGACACTCGATCTTCCAAGGAGGAAATAAAAGTGGTGACACAGCAGTCTTTAGTTCTGACATTGCTCCTGTAAAATGAGCTGCGAAATAAATTGGGAGTCAGGTTAGAATTGAATATGGTTACAAAAGAGAGCGTGTTGCCCCAGGAAGATCTCTGAGGGAATGTGATCTGGTATTTGGTGTTACAGGTCCTGAAGACGCAAAGTGCTGCCGCTGAAGTGCTCAAGACAGATGTGTCTGCTTCATCGTCCCCGATGTTAACTGAGTGCATGTTAGGGTCTTTATACCATGGATGGAGTTTCCCCTCTCACAGGCAGATTGTGCCACCTCTCTTTCTTTTTGCTGGTGATAGAGGAGGACTTAAGCAACCAGTTTACACTTCTAAGATGAAGTTACAGAGGGTCGAGTTATTTTGCTTTTGCCAGAGTCATCAGAGCTGCACTAACACTCGGTGGTCTGTGCAGCATGTTAGAGGTGTTGCAAGTAGCTTGAGGTGTTTAGTATAAAATCTTAAGCCAAAAGAAGGCAGCCTGATGAAGACAAAAAGCAGCCAGCAAAGTTGCTGAGAGTAGGTACATCTGTGGATGAAAGTGCATGTATTTTGGATGCCAGTAATCTGTTGAACTTGTAAATAGCGGTGTTTATTCAACACACCTTTTAAACAGGGAGTATATTCATGCTGTTGCTCTGAGACTGCGTTTACTCAACGTACAGAAAACATCAATGATTGCAATGTTTTGCAGTTGTACCTCGTGGATACAAATAGTATGGAAATGTGACAGTCGGGTAGTCAGTGAGGAGGAGCATGTCTGTAGAAAAAGTGAATAGGTGCTGTTGTGTTTTGTTGGTATAATTTCATTTTTACTTGGTGAATATTCTGAAACATGATAACCACAGTAACTAGCATTTTCAGTAAGTATTCACCTTATTACTTAACATGCGTTAAAACTCCTGGGTTCACTCAAAGAAAACTAATGAAAGGGATAAGTAAATCAGATAACGCTTTTTTGAAAAAAAAAGTTTTTTTTTTTACACTGAGAAAAATCTCTGCTAGGTAATGTGGTGGTGGCTTTAAAAATCATTTTATTAACCTATATCAAAACCATATAGGTTTCAAATACAGGCTCCTAAACAAATTGAAAGATTAGCTAATACTAGTTTGTTTTGTTTTTCAGGCTTTAGAAAGGATGCGTCCTTACCTGTGTGATAAAATCATCGCTGAGAGACACTTTGATTACCTGCGTTCAAAGAAAATACTCACTAGAGAGGACACGGAAGAAATTTCTTCTCGATCTTCCAGTAGGAAAAAAACTGGGAAGTTATTGGACTACTTAGCAGAAAACCCAAAGGGACTAGATGCTTTGGTTGAATCTATCAGACGAGAGAGAACACAAAACTTCCTGTTACAAAAGATAACTGACGTAGTGTTGAAAGTCAAAAATGAAAAACTTGAAGCTCTCAAAGGTGAGAAGTTTCTAATAATATTTTGTAAGATGTTAATTTTGCACATCTTCAAAATAAAACTTAACTCCAACAATTCTTTAAATCATTTTTCTTAGTACAGGTTGGTGGTTTGTGGTTGGTTGGGGTTTTTGGGGGGGTGAGGGGGTTGTTTTGGGTTTTTGCCTTCCTCTAGTGTTTGGAACAATGTTCTCAGAAATATCACCCATTTGGGTTTAAGATCCTAGTGCATGTATCATGGCTTTGCCTTTTTACTCTTTGAATGCATCATAAATGAGAAATTGCAAAAAACCCTGTCATGTGTTGTTACGATGGGTAAGTCTGTCTTCACATTTCAGTTTTGCTTTCTGTGAAGTTCTAATTGAGAACTCAGAATAGGTGGTTATCTTCCATCTTCTGTTTCTCTTGAAGCTATTTACTGCAGTGGCAGGATGCTCTGGTTTTGTTAAACTTTGCACCTCAGCAGAAGACAAGCCAGCAAATGCAACCTCAGGGGAATTCTCCTGTGGGCCTTCAATGCCAAAACTTAAAATTAGACACCATTAATGTATGCAGGTGTTCTATCATTCAGGTAGAGAGGTTTTGTTGACACACAAAGCTTGAAGTGACTGTACGTACTTGTATTTTAAGGCAGATAAAGAAAGGATAAGCCTTCTAAACCAAAAACCTTACTTCCCCTTCCACACCCATCAAAAGAGGAATAAAGAAGGAAGAAGTACATTTTAACCCTAGAGGTGAAAGACCTGACGTTTTCTCTGGCTTCAGGTAAAACAGCCTTCAAATGCAGTCCACTTTGGAGTGGAACCGTGTAGCTGAAGCTTTTAAAAGTTTGAAGAACACAGAAAAATCTTTCTTACCAAAAAACAGGTAAAAGGGCTAAAGTGACTGCCTAAAAATGAAGCTTGAATTACAGTGCGTCTTTGTCAAATAGTAGCTGATACAGAAAAATCATTCACGTCAGCCTAGATAACATGCATGTATTTTTTAATTTGTCGTGAATACTGGGATGTCACAGGTGAGATGAAGAGGTTAGTCTGTTAAAAATACAATCGATCTTTGGCAACCTTGCTGATACTAAATCAGAGCACAGTTTTAAGAGTGCACACTATTGTAATTAAACCCAGTCTCTTGTTTTTTGTCTTAGGTCTAAGCTGCAGCACCTGTATGACCTCGCTGTATGGAGGAACAAATGATCTTTCTAGATCATATTCTGATGAATCTAATTTTTTTGATAAAACAAAAGACAAAGAATCTACCCAGATACATCATCCGGAAGAAGATTACAGCACCGCTGCGTTTGTGTCTGCTGTCTCTCTTCATTCCATGAATTTACCGATTGTAGAGATGGGAAATGCAGAGAGTGCTGTTTTCTCAGCCACCCTTCCAGGCCCCGGAGACCCCGGTGCACCCCCTCTCCCCCCAGAGCTCCAGTCAGAGCAGCAAGAACCATGTACTAGTTCCAGTGACAATTGCTTCTTGCCTTTAAGATCACGTTCTCTTCAACCACAGTGAACGTAGTGACTTTTGTCCTTTCATCCGAATGGTACTGAAACTTCAATGTCGTATAAAGGTTAAAAAAAAAAAAAGTTTTCAAACTGCTAACTAGCAAAATCAGAGACAACAATCTATGCTATTTAGTGTTTTTTAAGGAGTAATTTTTCTGTAATTGGGTGACTCCAGAGCTGCTTGATTTTGTGTTCTTTAAGGAGCTTTTCTCAAAAGATCATGGTATTATACCAGCAAAGGTTTGTTTTTTAAACCTACGTCTTTAAGATTTTGCATTTAGTTGCAGGTATTTAAGCTGCTTAAAGAACAAACACTTTCTTCCTACAGAAACTAACAAATATATTTTTCTTAAAGTTTCTGTGACAGGTGAATTGGGAAAGATGGTTGGGAAAAGTATTGAAAAATAACTTTCTGAACTAAAAGCTTAAGCTCACTTACCAAAAAGCTTTAACTCATCTAAAAAATTAAATGTTTCTCTGTAGGATAAATTCTGCCCTCTATGTATGTGTGTGCAGCTCCATTTGCAAAAAAAACCCATCCCACAACCTTAAACCCAATCTGGCCAAATCTGTAGCTACACTTATTTACAAGAAGTCATCTTAATGGTCTGAACTTTGTTCTCTGTCCTACCAGTAAATCAACAGGCACTCGGTATCGCTGTGATTGGAGTTAGCAAATATACTTCCACAAGTCTTAGCGTATTGTTTTTGTATATTAGTTAGAGATTTCTGATTTGAGATGCACTTTAAATGCAAATTCTCATTAGTACTGGAAAAGGAATGTAAACTGCTGTGACAGCATCATGTGGACCGTAAGAAAATGTTACTGTATAATGCTGTTAAGGAGCAAAGCTTGTATGTTTTGTCCCAGTAGGGTCAGTTGAGGAGGAGTCATGTAGCAAGGAAGTATCTGTAACGGAAGGACTCTTGGAAATGTCGCACTGCAGATACCTACTCTTCAAAGCAGAGTGGTTTACATTTCATGTAATTGTTTGGAGTCACATGCATTTTAAACTCTTTCAACATGGGAAGGTTCTCATTTCTTGACACAATGTACCATGCTGTATTCTACTCTACTCTTGAGCTGTGATCTACTTTTTCTGGAGTTGGCCTATAACCACTTTAAAATTACTGATGTACAGATGTGTTCTGCAGTACTACACTTTAAAGTGATGGGATGGTTTTGGTATATTAAAGGGAAGGTTTGTATTTAAGACTTTAAATTATTTCGGCTCTCGTACGGTGCTATAGCCATGTAATTCCATTCAAATTCAAACCCAGGTAGTATTCCTAAACTGCATCCTCCTTTTGTGGAGACAGGCCACCTGCAGGACCTCAATATAGCCTCTAAGATTTTTTTTTTTCATGTTTACTCTGATTTTAAAGTAGGTTAAAATGAACTGCAATGTTCAACTACACTCCATACTTTGTATACGAATAGCTTACACTTGATAAAGATGTGGGCTTCTGTTTAGTGTTTATAAAAGTCCTTGTTGTCTTATATGCATCTAAGGTCATAGACTGTCAGGATGGTGAAAATGCTTTCCAGCAGCACCGCTTGATTCAGAAGGTGCTCTGGAAGTTAAGTGCCTAAATACGCAAGCAAAATTTTGCTCTCTGACATGAGATTAAGGGGAGGTTTAAATCCCCGTCTTTTCCATTAATTTGAACCGTAGTAGCACATACTCGGGATGCCTAAAAATGTATTTGTCTGAATGCCCCCCATAACCACTTAAAGGGCCATGCTTAGGTTTGGGTCCCCTCTTGGGTTCTTGTAGATGGAGAAGAGTGAGCAAGCCTGGCCTTAAACTGAAAAAGGGCATCAGCCGGGGGTGAAAGCAGCCTTGCAGAGCTAAACCCGAAAGCAGGAGGTGCAGTGGAGCCTGTTAACCTGAGACTTCAAATGAATGTATTATCTTACCAAATGTTTATAACATGCTTTTTTCTTTTTTTTTTTTTTAGATTTGAATGTTTTTATCACAACTTTTGAAATAAATTCTTTTGTACGATTGCCTGTTTTCCCATCTGCCTCTCTCATTATTAAAATGTATAGGTCGTAAGAGCGGTTTATGCCAGTATCTGGATGGTTTTGGTTTTGTGTGTGAGGGAGGCTTTTGTTCTCCTTGTCTTGTTAAAGAGGTTTGTCTTTTTGGTGGAAAGACTGACTTAATGTGAAACACCTGTGCCCGTGGGACTGCATTCAAGAGCAGCGCGTAGGGAAGGGAAAACGCCTCTGAAATGAAGAGCTCGGCTGCTTCACTACGCTTTCTGCGGTTCCTGACTAGCGCTGCTAACCCCAGTCTGGCTTTTTTTCAAATGACTCGGATCGCTCCACTTCTTAAAGATGTGACAAGTGTTGCTTCCAGCCACGCGTATATTGACTTCGTTCTTAATTTAAGGGTTTTATTTGTCTTAATAGCGGGGGGAGAAACAAAACCTTTGCGCGCTGAGGAGCGTGACTCAGAAAAGGCTTTGGAGGTGCCGCAGGGCCGGTGGAGGCTCGCTTCAGCGCTTGCTTTCATCGTACTTCGCGCGCAGGGTTTCTTTCAGAATAACGATCATAGTATCGATGATGAGAGATCGGCTGGGCCCCGTCCGGTGTCTGCCAAAAAGGAATCGATCCCATTGTACCCAAAGCCCCTCCTTTAGGCCTTGCCCTGCTTCCTCGGTAGCTGAGTGACCTGAGCAGCCCTAGCAAGCGTTTTAGCTGATGCAAAACCAGATGCATGGGCCTCGTTGACAAGAGGAGGCTGGTACAAACTTTTTCCAAGGGATCTGAAAGATCCGTTTCGGTAAGGACGGCCTCCGCGGGCCTGTCACTGGGTAGGCGACGTTCAAAGCTTTATCGAACACGAAGGGGAATGTGTTTTCTCTCTCCTGAGGCCTGCAGGTGTTAAAAAAAGGAGAAATGGCGGCCGTCTCGGTTTCGCGTCCCGTTGCCTGCGGCTCCCCGCGGTGGCTCGCAGGGGGAAGCACCCCGAGTTACGGGGGGCGAACCTCCCCGTGCCCCGGCCGGAGGCGGAAGGCTCAGCTCCTTCCACCGCCCCTTCGCCGCCCACGAACGGGGGCACCCCCCCGCACCCCCCCCCGCGCGCTAAGGCAACCGTGGGCTTCGCCTCCCGGGGCGGCCGCGGCGGGGTTCGGGGGCTCCGGCCTCCCTCGGAGCGGCGGCGGGCCGGAACCCTCGGCGCGGGCCCGGTTTCCGTGCGGGCGGTGTCGCGGCGGCAGGCCCCGCCAGGCGGCGGAGGGGAGGACCCGCTGGGTTCTTCGCGGCCACGGCAGCCGCCGGGCGGCGCGGCGGCGGGGGGCAGCCCGGGGCGGCGGCCGCGGCTGCCGCCTCCCGACGAGCTCTTCCGTAGGGTGTCGCAGCCGCCCGCCTTCCTCTACAACCCGCTCAACAAGCAGATCGACTGGGAGAGCCGCGTCCTGCGGGCGCCCGAGGAGGTGCGGGGTCGGGGGGGCCAGGGGGCAGCCCGAGGAGGTGCGGGGGCCGGGGGGTCCGGGGGGGCAGCCCGAGGCAGGCGGGGGGGGCCAGGCCGCCTTGCAGTCGCCCCGGGCGCGGAGGCCGGGTGTGACCGGTGCCCTGCTCTCTCCTGCAGCCCCCCAAGGAGTTCAAGGTGTGGAAGAGCAACGCCGTGCCCCCGCCGGAGACCTACAGCCCGCCCGAGAAGAAGCCCCCGCCGCCCCCTGCCCTTGACATGGCCATAAAGTGGTCCAACATCTACGAGGACAACGGCGACGATGCGCCCCGGCAGGCCAGCAAAGCCAAGTTCCTGCCGGATGAGGAGCAGGAACCCCCGGATTCGGGTGAGGCCCTGGCGTAAGGCAGCCGTGCTTTGCACAGGCACGCGTGTTTCAGATTTGTGCGTGCAAGGAGGCGAATTGGGTGGAGGCCATGGGGGTCTGTGGCTGGAGTCCTCCCTGCTCAGCACCCGCAGCAGGTTCTGCTGGCCTCTTCCATGCCTGCTGCTGCTCCCGGGCAGGGGGGCGGCCGGGCGCCAGTGCCCGCCTTCTGGTTTCCCTACAGTCGGCATAGACTCCCCAGCAATCTCTCTGCTCCCCTCCCTTGTCATTAGCAGAAACAGGGAACAATTAAAGAGTCTGTAGAACTGCAGCTACAGGAAAGTAACAGGTTCGGTCATGGCACCGCTAGAACAGAAAGCGGTATGAGAGCTTCTTCAAGCGCCGCTGCCTTGACCTTAGGTGCAGGTGTAAGTCAGATTATTCTCGTAATGTTTGCAAAACTTGGGGGCCAAGAGGGGAATTAAATAAAGCGCCCGTTACTGAAGAAAATATTTACTATCCTCTTTGCTTTTAATTGTGGTACAAGCTGTAATGGTAATCTAGGAAGTAAACAAATATTTGACAGGAAGGGGGAATTTTTTTTTTTTAAAACTCTCTGGAGAAAGAGAATAGCCAGTAACACCCGAGAGAAAAAAAACAGAAGAAGAAATTCTGGGCTTTCAGAACACATGATAATGTTTTGGTTTGCCAGTAAAGTTGTCAGCAAACCTTTTCCAAAGGAAGTCTGTTTCTGCTGTCTTGCCCCTTTTTTTTTTGTTCTGGCTGTTCCTTCCCCAGTGGCCTTGCTCCATTTGTTCTGAATGCTTCCCCCCCCCCCCCAAGCTTCTCTTAGTGAGCCTTCACCCAAAGGCTAAGAAGATAAACTGTTAATTGACTTTGACGTTACTTCCTTCTTCTAAAATGTAATTTTCTAGTTTTTTGTCTTATATATTCAAATAATAAGTTTTTTAGAACAGGTACTGTACGGTAGCACAACAAGACCTCTTCTTTGCTATCCTCGATGGTCTGTGGTAATAATAACAAGTAATCATTCCTGTTCTGTCCACAAATTGTCCACATTCCAAAAATGAGGATGTTTTCCATTAATACTACTGTGTGTTCTTTCCAGGCGCCTCAGATGTGGTTAAGTCAGTTGTTCTGAGACGAGGATGGTGTTTAAGACAAAAATACTGGCTTTTGCTGACTTTGATTAACTCTGTCTTTTATTTAAAGATGGTGAAAAAGATGACGAACCAGCTTCTGCTAAGAAACGTAAGCTAGACTCCGGGGAGCAGACGAAGAAGAAGAAGTTATAAGCAGGGCGTGCTGGATTTAGCCATAATGAGAATTTCAGTGAACTTGTATTCCTCTGCTGGAATGGGAAACAAATACATGTTTACCGCATTTCTCTCTCCTATTGGGTAGGGAATTTTATTTCTGAGTATGCTTGCCTTTTGGAAAGCACAAAATTAAGTGGACAGTGTCGTGATAGAAACTCGTCTACTGAACAAAACGTAAGCCTGTTTATTTAAAAGAGGGATTTAGAAGAGTGATCCGTTGTGATGGATGCTCGTGCTCATACAGGTTACAGGACTTCGTGGTATTTTGTTTATCAAGAAACCTGGTAACGTGAGCTTTCCTGGACTGACTTTTCCATTCTGTCAAAACCTTTTATAAAGGAGTATATACTAAAGATTCTTTAAGTACTGTCCTGTGATTTGTTTGCATAATGTTGTTTTGAAATGTATGTAAAGACTGCAGATAGGTCACTGGAATAAAACTACATTTGAAAACATATGCAGTATAAATATTGCATCGCATGCTTGGTGAATAGGAGGGATGAATTCTGTACTGTGCGTGTTTCAGTGATGTAATTCTTATGATGTAACAGATTCCTCAGGGTTTTGTTTGTAATAAATATACAACTGCAAACTGAAAAAAAACCCATGGAGTTTAATATTTGACCTTTAGTTTTGATGTTACGTGGTCTGCATCAGTGAAACATGAGACGAACTGATGCAGGAAGAATTGAAGCATTTAACATATTCTTCCTAAAATTGAAAATAGAATCTAGATATCAGTGTGGAAAAAAATTATGACAAAGCTGTGGTGGAGTCTTTACTGTCAAATTGTATTTCTTTCAATACAAACAGCTGATAACCTCAAAAGTGCTGGTCAGGATATATTGCATTTGTGATATGCTGCTGCATGGATTTGGGGGTCTGTATATGGAAAAGTACCAGCAAAACTGGGGTGCAGGGAGAGTTGATCTAGGTTGATTTTCAAATAAAGCTTCTGTGCCTTAGGAAATCTGCAATGAGATTAGGCCTATCTATAGAAGTTTATGTAATTAAACTACTACTGTAAAGAGTCATCACTTTTATTTTCCTTCTGTCTTGGACTAGCTTTAATTTGGCAGAACAGATTCTGTATGCATATGTACTAATACCATGTCAATATTTATTTTAAAGTGATTTTAAAAAAAAAATATCTTTTGAGCCTCAATATATAAAAAAACATATTCATTTTTAGTGGGTTTATGAAGTTAGCAACAGGTTCTGCTGTTCTAGCTTTGGCAGGGTGATAATTCTTTCTCTGGATCCTCTACCTGCAGACTCCACAACCGCTCCTGGCCGATTTCACAGGCTCTCCAGGCCAAATCCGTGATGCCTTCCACCCCTTCTGTGCTGCCAGTTGGGAAACCATTCAAAAAACGGTATTTGTATGCAGCTGAGGGTTCCCTGTGCCCCAGCGTTCCTAGCACAACCCCAAATACCTGACATGGTTGTAGCAAGCTCCCAAGATGAGGGGCAGTGTCGTAGGCAAAGCTGAGGGAGTGCCCAGATCTGGGTACAGTTTCTCAAAATGCTCCTTCGTCTCGGGTTGCGATGGCTGGGCTGGAGCGGGGACTGGGCTAGCAGGGAGCAGAGCAGAGCTGGCCTCTGGCTCACAAGGGGAAACTTCCCACACCCTTGATGACGACCCCGCTGAGTTCCAGCTGGGATGAAGACCCCTTCGCAGCAGTCGTATTTATCCCTTGCTGAAATGGGGCCTTCACTAGGTAGACAGCCAGTGACAGCGGAGGAGCTGTGCGTGTCTGCATTTTGTCTAGAATGCTAATGGCAATTCCCCCTCATTCTAGAGATCCCACGTGAAACTTCCACTAGAAGTTGCCACCTAATGCAGAGCAGTTCTCTTACAGGAAAAGCTGTCTCCGTGCAGGTAGCGCAGCCTGACGTCATCCACTTCAGGATGGGGATTGTCACAGGCTACTTGCAGAGCTGGTCTCTAGGTCCTCTTCGCCTGGGATCAAACGGTTTCTGTGAGCTTCGCTTACAAAGAAACGAAGGATGTTTTTCTTGAAGTGTTGAACATGAAGCCTCTAAATGAAAAGGCTCACTCTCATCTGTTTTTTCCTTTATCTGCTGTCCTAGTATTGCTAGTTTGAAGGTGCTGATCTCCAGCAGATGTGGTAGAAAAGATGACCGCTAATGCTCCTTTTTTAACAGGAATATTAGCTGGCAGAGAGGCCTGAGAGTAGGGAATAGCAGACCTGAATTTCAGATCTGAAAATCAGGTGTTCAGCCAGATTCCCAAAGGTTCAGTTTCAGTCCAGGCTATGAGTTGCGGATGACGGTGTGT
Source organism: Gorsachius magnificus (assembly GCA_034008185.1). Classification (NCBI taxonomy): domain Eukaryota; kingdom Metazoa; phylum Chordata; class Aves; order Pelecaniformes; family Ardeidae; genus Gorsachius; species Gorsachius magnificus. The sequence goes on along the minus strand of CM067085.1, from coordinate 72,875,582 downwards.
CTGGCAAGATGCTTTCTGAGAAATCTGCCTCGGCTATCCTGTGTGTACAGAATTTATTCCAGGGCTATGTGGGATGAATGAAATTCTTGAAATTTGAGAGATTTGACATGGAGTATGTGTTTCAGTGGACTGCCTAATTCTCAAGTCTTACAACAGTGCTGTTTGCTGCCGAAGTGCTCCTTGTTATAGCTGAAGGTTAATGTCACCAGCTCTGGAAATAGGGTGCATTCCCATGACTGTCATGACCAAGGAGGCTTTTGTCCTTGTTTGCTCTGCCATTCTGCAGGGTGGCTGGGGAAGCTACCATGCTAATCACTCCTTTTGTTTTCAGATAATACGATATACGTGTTAGCCAGTTGTCTTGAAGTTAACACTGTCTGATCCTCAGTTTCCACGGAGAAAACCGGCGTGGCTAATCCAGGAGAAGAATGATTAATTGTATGATTTACGGGTTGAGGAAATCTTCATTGTAAGCAGTGACCATGGCAGCTTCCCTATTCACGAGAAATGGCAAAAGCAACTTTTCTTTTTCTTTAGTAAGACTTCTGAAATGAGGCTGTGAGAAAGGCTGGCTGAAGCCGAGCTGTCTGGGTGGACTGGTTCTGCTGCTGGAAGTTTTTTGGTAGAGATGCTTCAGTGCGTCACCTTCAGGAGAAGATGATGAGAGAAGTGCTAGAGCTGCAGCTTCTGAAGCAAGTCAGATTTCCTGACATACAGGGCATACAAAAAAAGCCTGGAGCAGGGAGGGGGCTGACCTTCTTGAGTCCAGAGATATCAGGCAACGTGTGCATTTTATTGTAAGTAAATAAGAATGCATAAAATAAATGTTACGCTGATTTTCCCAAGGATCTGTAAGACCTTACTCGGATACCATAAAAAGCTTCTAAGAAAAATGGGCAATAGGCCATAAGTTATAAATGCTCATCTGGAGTTGGGCTTCTAGATTGAGATTACTGGCAATGCATCCATGGCATTCATAGCTACGAAGCTGTAAAATTACCAGCCGTTGTTCAAGTTCCTCAAAAAGCCACTAGCCAGAGCACTACTGGGAAAGATGCGGTCACGATTAGCCTTGCAATTAGAGGCGTGCATCCAACAGTCCCTCAAAAGGGGATCCAAGTCTTCTCCATCCCCTTTTTGCATTATTAGAAGTGACACAAATTTATAATGATGCAATGTTTAAGGGAAGCAGATCAGGTCAGTGTGAAGAAACGAGTGATAAGGTTTTCCTATTTTTTTTGAAAGCAGAAGAGGGAAAGACTGAAGAAGCTGAAGGACAAAGCTTGATGGAACAAGAAACAGACTGGCAGTTTTTCTTCAGGTTTGGGCAGCTAATAATGAAAAACTGACTCAGGATCAGTGAAATGCGTGAGCGAAGACTTCCTAAGCTTAAACTGAGAGCTCAGATGTTCAAAAAATCTCTAACTAGAGAGCAGTTTATCCTGGATTGTCGTTCAAGAGGAGACAGTGACAGCGAACATACACCCCCGCTGACAAACGGGGAGGATTGGCTCTGAAAACGAGCCCTCTATTGACTCATCATCACACTGTTTTTATGATGAATCAGCTGTGATGACAATCATGTGTAACAGGGAAAAAAAGGCAATAAAAAGGCGTAGAAGTTTCATCTGAGAAAATTCTCTTAAATGTTTGTCACGATTAGAAAAACAGTGGCTGGAAGGCAATTAATTTGCAGTGAACAGATTGCGTCACCTCTGGATGCTGGCACAATAGCAGCTATATCACTTGGGTTTCCAAGAAAGTTGGGGTGACCTGGAGAAGAAGAATTTGCATCAGTCTGGAAGTGCAGCTGTTGAGGGTAATGGCTTTCATGGCAGAAACGCTAATGGCGGGTGCGTTGCAAGGCATCCCTCCGTGAGTCTGCGATTCCTATGTGACAGCTTGACACTTACTAACACTACTGAAGAACCGATTCATTTACAAATGGTTTGTGATAAGCTTAAAGCTGCCAATCCGAAGTTGAATCTGGGACATGCAGTGTGTTCCACAAAGGGGAATTCATTCTCAATCTGTAATAATCGGCGCAGGAGGAGGATTTTTTTATCGGCAGAGAGACACAGCAGCTGTGCAGCTCTGGCTGGCTCTTTCTTTCTCCGGTGACGCGAAGCTCATTTGCCAGTTTGCTAATCTTGCAAAATCACGGCAGAGTTTGGATGGAAAGGTGTAATGCTTTCTGTCACCAGCAGGATACAATTTGGGTTTTCTTCTCAGGCTTGAACGGCTCTCATGCCTGTTTCTGTCTTAGCTTGCTGATTTTTTTTACAAACCCCTTTGACTACTGGTCACAGATGTTTGTGCTTTTGCTTTGGGGGTAGGTTTGATGCGGGAACAAGGTTAAAAGCTTAAAAGCATGGAAGCTGGTGACAGCTGAAGCATGTGTTCTTCAAGGATAAATGGCTCTGCCAGTTGCAAGGGACCCCTGGCAATGGCTACAGCTGTGCAGCGTTTCCATATGGAGAGAAAATGTGTAGGGACACCCACAATTACTTGGTAGACTGTAGAAAATACTGAAAAGTTGGTTTCTGAAGAGCTGGAAAAACCCCAGCACCATCAGGCCTGGGCACAAGCGTGGTTGTACTGGTGCCCTACGCCAGGCTAATTCCTGCAGCAGCAACAGAGTGGAAACGGCTGCCCTGGCGTGCTCGAGAGGAGATGCCGACTCCTCGCTCTGTAATTCACAGGAGGGCAAATGTTACAGAGGAAAAAAAACTTCTCAAAAAGAAGACTAGCGTGGGACATGTTCAAAAAACCCTTGAGCAAATGGAGGCAGCTTGCTACGAAATCTGATTCCATGACTGCCACAGGCGTTTTCGGGATGTATTGGCTAAGGTGAAGTTTCAAGGAGGATGCAACAAGAGGCGGCCTTTAGCAAAGTAGTCGGAGGCTGTCTCAAAGTGTCAAGACTGAAGCAAAAGCCGGATTTCTGTAGAGTAAAAAGTTGGCAAACTACAGAAAATTGCTGGGAGAAATACAGCATTTTCATTGCACAGGAGGCTTCCCGTGGGATATGGGAATCTCGGGGAATGGTTCTGTTCCTGAGACAAACGTGTTAGTAGCAGTGGACTGCTTCCTAAAACTTGTAAGCTGTATAATTCAGAACCAAGAAATAGTGGGGATAACAGAGGGAGGGAGATTCTCGTGAGCTAGTTCTTCATGTGGAGACTATCACAGACCCAAGGGAGCAAGCTCGTGTTCAGAGGAGTCCACAGAATTTGTGTCGTTGATAGAAACGAGCAAAGATCAGTTGAACCTGGAAGGCAGTCGCACCAGAGATTGGAATGGCTTTGTGCTGCTGGTTCCTTTGAACTATTTTCTTCAGGGCACTTCTGAGAAAAGCAGGAATTTTCAGGGAAGCCAGGACCTGTGGAGTTGGATTGACAGAAGAATGCAATGAATTCAGTGAATGGAGATAAGCATTTTTGGTTCTTATCAAATCATTTTATCAGTGCTCTTCATTTAGAAGATGAAGTGCTCGTCATCGTTAGAATGCTTTCGTCTTGGTAGCTTCGAAAGACAAATCACATCTTTGCTTCACTGTAGCTGTGAGCAACCATGCAAGTACTCTGTGCTTTGCTGCCTTCTGACAAGGTGAACCTATTCTTTGGAGCAAACATCGATTTCCCCTCCCTTTGCTTAACTTCTCCCATCATCTGTTTCTTGCTGTAGATGGATTGATATGAAAACAAATACAGGACTAATACAGGGTAACCCCAGGGAAGTGTAATGGGGCGTTAAACCTAAACTGCAGGATTTATCAGGAGAGGATTAACATACTCTCCTCAAACCAACCGAACGACACCCCCCGCCAGCAGCAGGCTCCCAGCAAAAGTAACTGGGGAGCCTTTCTGGTTGGGAAGTGGAACATGGTCCAGTTTTGCTAAATGAGTAACTTCTCTGACACGGGGTGGTAAGGGATGCCTCGAGGAACCAGACCCAGGAATGTGAGAGACCGATTTCACTTCTTTCGCAGGAAGGATCACAGCTACTTAATAAAGACCTAAAGAAGGGTTTACAGAAAAATGCTTCTCTGTTAGGTTTCTGGTCTAGAAAAAGTGTCACTTTATGTTGTAACTAGAAGATGCTTAAGAGAAACGCACAGATCCCTTCCTTAGGACTGATGAAATGGCATTTTGTGACACTGAGAGCTTCTATACTGCCTGAAAAGTTTCCAAGAATTCTATCGTTTAATGTAGCTACAAGGCTGGCGACGGCAAAGGCTTGTTTGACAATGTGCTGGTTTAATAGTTAGGAATACTGGTTTTTATACAAGATCTTAAGGTTTTACAGACCATTTGTGGTTTGTCCAATGACTTGTTCTCCCAGGAACCTTTGTGTGTACCTCTTGGATAGTTGTAAAGAAGCTCTATCTCTCTGACAGCTTAAATAAGCCATGTCACTGTGATCTTTGACGTGGTAATGAAATACTGCTTATGTCTTACAAACTTAAATTTTTCAGAGTATCGATATAAAGCCACACATAGACTTACAGAAGACAACACAGTTGTAAGTTATAGAATTATTATATTATTATACCATTACTAGATTCCTTGTATTATTTCCCCACAGAAGCATAACCAACAACTCAAGCTGTTAATATGAAAACAAATAGAATCCATGCTATGAAGTGATTCCAACGCTGATGAAACAGGGAGACTTGCCTGACACGGCTCATATATAGCTCAATTCAGGGCTCCTTGAATGGTTGAGAGCCAGTGGCAAATAAATTCTGGTCCCCACCTTCCTGCTGGGGATCCCATATTTCTCTGCCTTTTCTCAGCCTTCCGGGGCCAGCTGCAGCGCACGGTGACCGCTGAGTCAGGAAAGTATCACGCAGCTGGCAGAAATGGGCACTGCTCCGTCGGCAAAACCTTCCAACAGACTCCTGGACAAATGAAGCCCTGCAATAATTTAGCTCTTCTACATTTGCTGGCTTTTCAGCCGCGCTGCTCCAGTAGAGGGGGCTTTTGTTAGCTGCTGGCGTAACGCCTGCTTGAGTTTGCACCGCTTTAAGCAATAGACCCTGATTTTCTTTGATTCAGCCTAATACCTGATCAAGTGACTCTTGAAACAGTAGGCAGGCACCTATTTTGGTTGCTTAACTGATAACTTGCTCTAGATTTTCTTAGCACCACGAAGGCTTTTGGAACTGGGTTTGCACTGTAAATTTCAAATACTTTGAATGCTGTCTGGGGAGAGTTACCGTAATCTTTTTCAAAAATAATTTTTATATTCTGGAAAAGTCCCATAGATTTGAATAGCATCCTGTGCGTATTAACCTGAAAAGCGATCATGTTTAGTAACAGGACTAATTCCCGGGAAACTGTATAGGATTTTCCATCAGTGCTGTGTTTCTATCCCAGGTTGTGCATACGCACTTGAACACTAAGAGCCAGAAATAAAAGCTGTTGGGAAATTGGCTCTCCTGGTACCTGGGAAATAATTGACTTCAGAAGGTCAGTTCCATCTGGAACATTCATTTGTTTTTCTCAGTTATATTGTATATGGGTTTTATTTGTTAAATAAGTAGCTCTTCCGGTTTTACTGCAGAATAAAGGAGGTTTACTGACCCTCCTGGTTAATGCTATAGGGTTGTTGGGGATGCTATAGAGTTATAACCACTTGAATTCTATTTCTGATATCATGCTAAAGGAGGCTTTTTAATCTGTGGCTACATTTACATTCGTAAGTCATTTGGCGCAATGGGAGAGCGCCTGCAATGTGAACTGGTCAGTGCTGTGGGCTTAGCTCTGCTTTGCTCCCGTAGATGCAATGCCCAGCAGCAGTCCGAGTGCATTAAATGTGCTCCGGGAGTGCATCTCCTGGTTTGAGTTTCATCCAAAAGGAATCCACTTGGTGCACTCTGCAAACCAAAGCGGAGTCTGCTGGGCTGATAGGGAGAGTCACTTCAAAAGCAGCCTCCTGATCCAAACCAAAATACTTCTGCGGTCACGCCCTGCCTGTGCAAGGCGCACTGCACGCACCGAACCGGAGCATCCCCAGGACACGCCTGTACGCCCGAAACACACCTTCCTGGGAAAAGCCCAACTGCATGCAAACAGGATTTGAGAGCTGCGCTCCTGGTAGCGTGCCAATAGCGCCTTCTAAACTTAGCTTTTTCATCACCTTAGTTTTTTATTTTGATTCACTGGTCCTTATATTGAGTACAAGGGGTGGTGGAGAGTGAGAGCGGGGTTAAATTGCAGCACTGATCATTGCTTATCCACTGCTCCCAAACCAGTAATGTTTCTCCTTAGAGATGTTGCATTCGTTCCTGCAAGAATCTATCCATGTGTATGAAGCTCAGCTATGTCTGAACCTGGCTATAGGCAATGGAAAGGCTGTTGTACATGGAGCTAACCACACACGTGAATCCACATGGCCAGGGGCTATAGTGTGGAGCCTCTGATTCTTGATAGGGGCTGAAGCCTTCTTGTGCACCTAGCAGTAGAACAAAGAAAGTGATTGTGGGTTTTTTTGGGGTTTTTTTACTCCTAGGAAGAATGCTGTCTTCTCAGGAAAACTTAACTAGCATCTGAATTTAGCAATATTACAAATAAATATTTTTAATTTCAATGTAGTTGTCTTAAAAGATTAATTTATCCCTGAGGATGTTTGGGCAAGGTGGAGAGAGAGATTGATCATTTTCAGATGCTCTTTGCTGACAGGCAAAGAAAAATTCTGCTTCAGCTTAATATTTGTGAATGTATTTAAAAAATATATAGTTCTGCATCCAAATCTGACAGGGAGAGTGCAAGCTGGTACGGCAGGCATCTTAAAAGTGCCTGAGATGCATAGATTTGCCTTGTCATAGCTCCATTAATAGGACAGGGCTCGCCTCTGCTGACTGGGCTAAAGCCTTTGGAGCTTCCCTCTCTGTACCTCCTATGGGCAAGCAGAGGAGATGGATGTATTTTTCATGTAGAAACAGAGGCCATGTTCCGCGTGCTTTGCAGTAGACAAATGATTCGGCAGTGCTTGCTGAATCGGATAAAAATCCATCATTCACCTTTTATTTGATGCTTTGGGTTATGTTTCCTGATGGGATTCCTAAGCATTGCACGCTAACTGCTGGCAAGACTGGGCACAGGGAGTGACAAGTGGTTTGACTTTGGGTTGCTGGGGAGTACCCCGAATTACAGAAGCAGGGAGAGCTGATGTCTTTTGTGCTTTTGTGCATTTGCATCCTGCTTGCCATGCACTCCGTCCCGCTTCCCTGCAGAGCAGGAGTGACTTTGCTGTGCTCCAGAGTCTCTGCATGAGAAATCGAAGCTTGCTTTGATAGCAGCTCCCTTGCCTGGCAGTAGCCTGCGATGACTGCAATGTGAAGACTTCTTAATGGTGAAAGCCGAGACTTGACCAGTTCTGTAGGAGACCCTGATAACCTGGGAAGAGCAGATTTTTCTTCAGTTGATGCTGATCTCTAAGGGAACAGCAGCTGTGGTGCTGAGCAAGGGAAGTCAACAGGGCTGACGCCCGTCAGCAGCAAAGGAAATGCCTCCTTGGGAAGTGGTCTTTCCTAACGCCCATCCGTAACAACAGTTGTCCTTCCCAAATGACATGTGGAACCAGAAATGCCACTGGAGACCAGGATGCTCTTGTGAGTCCCAAGCTGGTGTTCACTGGGTGGGTGGAAGAGGTGGGGGCGGTCAGTGGGACCAACCATGCGTGTTGCCTGCTTGTGCACGTTGAATCCTGGAGACATGGGTTTCTGTCAAAACGATCAGTAAACCTGTCTCCATTTGGAGGTTGCCGAGTGTTAGAACTGCTTTCACTAACTGACTGTCAAAAAGATGGATAAACACATTTTAGCTATCTAGAGAGGCAAGGCTCAGGGGCCCGGGCACATTACGGGCAAAGCCCTTCCAAGGCCAAAGAAAGAGGCGTGTGAGGGCTGCCATGGATGTGAGGTCCAGAGATGGTAAAGTCCCACCTGAGGACATTAATCTTTCATGGAGCTGTGTCACGGCACTTGTCCCAAAACCCCGCAGTAAGCTCAGCTGGGACAGAGTAAGTGAGGGTAAGGCAGTGATGAGGGGAAGAGAGGGGCATCATCCTCTGGGGTTGTTCAGGTAAAGCAGGTAAGTATCTAAAGGTCTTCATTAAGCTCATTTGCTGTTTAGAAAGAAAAAAAAAAAAAGCTGGTTTAGAGCATTAATTCATTTGCTGTCTTCAGAGGGGGAAGATGACTCTGAGTCACGTTTTTGGAGTGTTTTCTGTGAGAGCAGGACTGGGGAAGAAAATGAATGTTACCAGGTTTGTCCTTAAAGAAGGAGACAGTGCTGTGCAAAAGAGGGGTCTGAATCCTAAGGCAAATCGCGAATGATTTCTAGGTGCTAAAGCTCTGAGGCTTGATGCTGTAGGTAGCAAAGCACTGGCTTTACTGCATCGGTCATGTTGCTGAAATGAACTCTCCGTTTGGGGGTTGGTTATAGAGCAATGTGGGATGTAGCCTTTGGTGTTTTCTTAGGGTTTGGGTTTTTTTTTTCCCCCCCTAAATACTTAGTAGTGGACATGTATGAAGATCTGAAGAGATGCATTCCGTGTGCATGTGTGTCCCCAAGGCTTTCCTGTCACCGATAGCTGCCCAGGCACAGAAGTGCCCGATGCCCCAGCTCAAAGAGGCTGCAAACTCGAAATGGGGCCTTAACGCATAATTTAGCCTTGAGACCTGATGGACTATGGGACTATGTGCCCAATGCGAACGTGCTATCTGGGAATATGTCTTCCAAAGGGGTGCTGAAATTGGCAGCTTTGCAATTTGACCTGATTTTTCTTTGTTGGTGGTCGTAAAGATAGAAGCCACTACGGGGTTAAAATCTGTTGTGCTGGGTTTGGTTTGGTGGAGTTTTATTTTGAGGAGGAGGAGGATAATTTTAGTTCTTCAGAACTGAAAATCAGATCAAAATCCTGGCAACTGTTCAAGACAAATGAGCAACCTTGCAATAAAGGGGTTTCTGTCACCTTGGAAACACAATTTCAAAAAGCCAGTTGGAGTAATTTTAGTTTCAGACTTCCCTCTGCCCTTGTCCCTCCCATGCAAATTCTGTTTTTACACTCAGTATATCCTGTTTAGCTGTGTTTCTTTTCTATATAAACAACAGGGGAATTTGCCAGACAAATGTGGCAGAACACTGAAAATGACCTTGCGCGTGATGTCTCAGAGCAGAAACTGGTGTTTGGCAACACACAAAGTTAAACCCATCCAAAAATAGATTAAAAAAAAAAAAACAAACCAGTCATTTTAGACCTTACAGCTCAATGTAAAAAAAACCCAAAAGTTTAATTTTAAATACTTGTTTTTTACATACTGTTGAGTCTTTTTATTCTGGAGAAGAATATGGCATTTAGGAAACAAATTTTAGCAATGAGGAGGAAGGTTGGGGGTGTGGGAGGGGGAGTTTAAACAAGGAAAGATCTACTTTGAAAAATGGATGTAATCTAGCAAATAGACATGGTCTTCCAGAACCCCCACCGTTGTGATATCCATCTGAACTGCGTTGTGTTTAAGTGCTGGGGGGCTGTGCTGTGGGCGTTACACAGATTATGCCGTGGCACGGCTGGAAACTCAAGTAATTAGAGAAGAGATTAGGATAAAGTAGTGCTTCTATCCACTAAAGAATGTAAATATTTTGAATATTTTCAATAGCTCACACTTCTCAATAACAGATCTCACCTGAAGAGTGCCCTTACCGTGAGGGCCCGCTGGAGAAAACAGAAGTCTCTGCAGCCTTTCCTGTCCACTTGAAATCAGCTGAGACACGTGGACTTCCCACTCCTGCTCAGAAAATACTTCGAAGTACTGATTTTCAATTATTTGAAAGATTAAATTGCATTTAAATATCTACTATATTCTCCAGGTAATATTACTGGAAGCTCAGAGGAAGCCGTGGGGGACTGGCTGGCAGCCCCCATGCCAGCATCTGGCATCACCTCTGCCCGTGGGGCTGCGTGGGCTGCCAGGCTGGGAGGGAGGAGATGCCACCTGGGACCAGGGGCCATGACCTGAGCAGCCACAGACGACTAGCAGGGCATTGCACTGGTACATCACATGAGACACAACTAGAGAGAATAGCTGAGTGACATTTGGGTTGAATGTTTGGAAATGCTTCCCACCCACGTGACTGGTTGGACGGTTGGGATAATAGAATCATAGAATTGCTTAGGTTGGAAAAGATCTTTTAAGATCATCAAGTCCAACTGTTAACCTAGCACTGCCTTCCCACCACTAAACCATGTCCCTAAGCACCACAGCTACCCGGCTTTTAAACACCTCCAGGGATGGGGACTTGACCCCTTCCCTGGGCAGCCCCTTCCAGTGCCTGACAACCCTTTAGGTGAAAAAATTTTTCCCAATGTCCAACCTAAACCTGCCCTGGTGCAACTTGAGGCCGTTTCCTCTTGTCCTTGTTGACTGTTAACAAGCAATCAGTAGCCGTTCAAGATACTCTTTTTACAGCGTTTAAGTTTTGCAGGATTTTTAATAAATACATTTTGCATATGCAGCAGGTTTTAGGACCCCATGCATAATGGGATTGATGGTGGATGTACCTTGCAACGTCTCCTGGACTCTGCTGTGTGGACTGGCAGACCCTGGGCTCTGCTAAGGGTCTCTCAGTGGGTCCAGCGCTCCTGTACAATATTAACAGGGACTGCTACAGGACACAGCTCAAAAACCTGACAGCTCCAGCTGGTTAGAGGATGAGATTCACAAATGTTACATTTAATCAAAGTTTGGATTAATAGCCAAATACTGTGAGAGCCTGGATGATGGTGAGACTTTGTGAAGGCACGAGGCCGAGGAGACAGACGGACCACAGGCGGACATGGGTGAGAGCTCTGCTACTTCCCTGCCCTCCTGGGCACAAATGTGGTCCTGGCCTAAAGAGATAGGATGAAGTAGACAGAGAAGTGCTTATTTAGTGATTTCAGTTCCTTTGTAGAGGACCTCCTAATGTTTTGAGCATAAACTCAAATGTGTTTTTCTTCTGCTTGAACTTAACAAACCTTTCACTGATATTTACTTTCACATGGTGGAGTGTCACCGATCTGCCGGTTTTGTCTCCATGTTAGGAGAAGGTTAATGGTGATGATGGTCATGATACCGACTATTTTTACTGCATGGGTAATGCTTTGGCTTCTTTGTATCCAAAATACTTTGGTATTTTTAGCATATCTTCAGTGAGACTGGCATCCTACCATTGCACTGGCATGCTGTGAGATTGCAGTCAGAGGTGGTAATGACAGCCCTGAAGTTCAATGACATGTTTTGAAAAGCTCATAGGGATGTCAGCTTGCATTCTCTGAAAAGACAAATACCAACTTAAAAAAATAAGTGCAAGATACTAAAAAGAGCATCAATGACCATCTTATTGCTGTTTAAACAAAGCACAGAAGGCAGGGCCGTGAACGCTCCTGCTGCTCAACTTAGCAGGTAGCTATGAACAGAAGTATTTCCATCACACAGCTCATTTGAGTCAAGGTTAACCTGTCCTGGTTTCGGCTGGGATAGAGTTAATTTTCTTCACAGAAGCTACCATAGTGCTGTGCTTTGGATTTAGTGCTAGAAGAATGTTGATAACACGCTGATGTTTTTAGTTGTTGCCAAGTAGTGCTCAGACTGCTCAAGGACTTTTTGAGCTTCTCCTGCTCGGCCAGGTGCATAACAAGCTGGGAGTACAGCACAGCTAGGACCCAAACTGTCCAAAGAGCTATTCCATACCATAGAACGTCATGCTCCGGGGGGCTTAGTCGGTCAGTCGGTCGCGGGGAGAGTGATCGCTGCTCGGGTACTGATCGCTGCTCGGGACGGGCTGGGCATCGGTCGGCGGGTGGTGAGCAATTGCATTGTGCATCATTCGTTTTGTATATTCTGTATATTTTGTTATCATTCTCATTATTACTATTATTATTATTTTCTCTTATTAAACTGTCTTTATCTCAGCCCTCGGCTCTAACCTTTTTCTCCTTCCCGATTCTCTCCCCCATCCCACTGAGGGAGGGGGGGGAGTGAGCGAGCGGCTGCGTGGTGCTTAGTTGCCAGCCGGGTTAAACCACGACAACCGTACATGGTTCTTAAAATCCTCTCCTGTTTAGTTTTAATCACAGCCTAACAGGGCAACTAGACCGTGCCACTGGGAGCAATGGGCTCAGCACTTCACAGCCAGCCAGGGTAGCTGATGCTGATTCTCCAAGTCGTATTGCCAGAGCCCAGGAGGCCCATGCCATAGGCATCAGAGAGGAACTGGCGGTGGCAGTGGCTTCTCAGAGGTCCGTTACCTCTTCATGAGAAGGCACCAAGTTTGGTCGGCCGAGGCCAAGCAACAGCGATGCAGGTGTGGTGCACTGGGCGTAGGATCTCGACAGCGGTGCCTCTTAAAGCAGTTTTGGATTAAGGAGGTTTCTAGCAAGGATGAGCTCTAGAAGCGAATTAGTGGGCTGAGCCAAACACTTGACTGCTCTTGGAATCTCTAAAAGTTGCTTTTAAAAAGTGCAGCCCCAGCTGCAAGTGGTCCTGGAGACCAGGGAGCAGATGGTGGAGCTGTTTGGGTAATGAACACCTTCAGCTTTGGCTGGTCTGTTGTCTAGCAACCTCCTCAGGTTTAGAATATAAATGGTTTATTCTCCCATGGGTTTGTCTTCCTAAGAAGATAACCAGCTGTATTCTGGACCCTCTGGGCCTCTGGGGTGCCTCGGCTGGCCAGTTCAAAATGGGGTCTGGGGGTAACAAAGGTATGGATGACTGTAGTGGTGTCTGCATCTGAGAGAGATCAGCCGTTTGGCAGGCTGGGGATAATGCACACGGCTATTAGCTGCCTGATAGAGTTTCATGGGGCTCTTGTTTCAGTCCGTTTCCATGCCAGGAAGGCAGGCGCTTTCGATAAAAAGAGTGCTCATAGATTTTATTGGGGCATTCAAACGCTTCCAGTTCCCAGCTGTCATCAACCGCGCTTTAGCCATATAGTTGTCACTTTATCCCCCTGTCTGTGACGGGACTCGGGACTCTCTGTCGGGAGAAGAAAGGTACCGGTTTGCTAAGCTTTAATGAAAAGGAGACTTGCTCACGTTTCCAGACACTTTTAGTTTTACTCATATGAATGAATCCCACTGAAGTAAAACAGAGTATATCTTTAGACACTTACATCCTAAATTAATACATAGCTTTAATTTCAGGTCCAGGAGAAGGTCTGAGATGCCACAGGGGATGGAATTTTCCCAAATCGGACCAGATCAGTTCAAAACCAGCCCCCGAGTTTGTAGAGAAACAAAAGCCTGTGTATGTAGGAAAGCACAGCTTCTTCACGGTACCTGCTAAGGCAGAGCTGACGCCCGAAACCGCCAGCAAGGCTGGACAGGTTGTTTGTCAGCCTTTTATTAGGAACGATTTATCTGCGTATTTTTATCATTCCGCTATATCAGTGCCCAAACATCGCCACCTATGCATCAGCGTCTTCACCAGGGATAGCCGCCTCATCGATGTGGGTTTTTTTTTTCAGCTTAAGTCTGACTTTTTTGCTTGTGCAGCCATTTACAGTTCTCACGTCATCAATTCAGAAAAGATTAAGTAATCGGCAAAATCTCAGCCTGTTAATGAAAAAAACTTTGAAAACCATTTCTCTCTCTCTACTTTCAGATGACTACTGCTGTTTGTTTAAAGTCACATTGTTAAACCGGTCCTAAATATTTGCCAGTCTCCTAATAAGAAGCCTCTTCAAGTCAATGCAAGCTCCAGTCCCGTCCTCTTGAAGTAGCTTTCACATTTTGAAGAAGGCCAAGGGAAAGGACCCATGCTCAGCACCCTGTGCGTTGCAGCTCCTGGACAAAAAGGGCTGAGCTGAAAACAAAAGCTCAGCTTTGACTCTTACTCCACCGGCTCAAGTTAGTTCCAGCCAGATCCTTAATGTTATTTTATCTGCAGGGTTTGGTGTTTTTTGGTTTTGGTTTTTTTTTTTTTTTTTGCATGATCAATGCCAACTCTGTTGGGCAAATACAGGATGCATAGGGATTTAAAAAAAAAAAAAATCCAGCTGCCAACAAGAAAAAGTGCTTTGTAACTACGGCTTGGAATGGAAACAATTTTCTAAGATACAGATCAAACTGTGTTTATAGACTCAACTACTGGCAGCTTCTCACCAGGCTATTTCCTGTGAGCCTATTGCAGGGAGGAATAACCTAAATGCTTAAACTAACATTTAAAACCATACAGAACACGAAGAAAATACCGTGTGAAGAAGCACAGAGTGCACAATGCTGTTGAATTGTCTTTTGTTTCCACAGCTGATGCTCATGGGAGAAGGCAGGACCACACGCCGAACGCCAGCACTCCGGCCCTTTGCAGGATTTGGTCCTCACTCCGGCTAGTACCTACTTTCTACTAATAGTGTTTTAATTGCTAAAGGAAAATACCCAAGCAACAAAAATTTCCCCAAATGCCACTAAATAAGAGGAACCTGCTAAAAATTACATACAGTTACTTTAAGTGCAGTAAGCTGTTATTCATTAGGGAACGAATGCAGACAGTCGAAGGTGTGGGTAGGCAGGATGAGGGATTTCCCATTCAAGCAGGCGGGAAATCTGCAGGCACGACGATGACCGCCAAAGGAGGTGTAGACTTCTTCTGTTTGCTCCGTTTGAAATGGCTGCCCACAACTTTTTCTTGCAGAAAAAGCCTGGAGTTCCTCGCGTAACTGTTTTGAATCTTTTCAGTGCTTTTTAATGGGGCAAATCCCCTCTTCCAGACTTCCAGTGCATGCCCTCTGCTTTAGGCACGCGTTTGCTGGCAGCACAGCTGACCTGATAGCATCAGCAAGGTCAGCGCAGTCGAGCTGTGGTGCCCATGCAGAATTTTACCACTGGTAAACTACTGGTAAATGTTATTGCCGGTGTTCTGCTTGGCTGGAGTCTGTGCCTGCTATCCAAGCCATGTCCCAGCTAGGGAGGACAGCAGCTCCCACACAAGGAAAAGTTTCAAGTCAGGAGAGTAATTTAGGTTGGCCTGGACCTCCAGAGCTCCTCTGCTCAGCCCCGATGCACACCTATAGGCGAGCTTGCCCAGGGCCAGCCCAGTTCTCAGTGTTTCCAAGATGGAGTTTCCACAGATGTTCTGGGCAACCTGTTTCAACATCCAACTATGAGATGAACCAAAAAAATGCCATCAGATATGTTTATACCTCTTTTCTTTGACTGTGTCCTTACAGATGAGCATCACCGTCCTGGAAGGTGTAGTTAGCTTTACCTACCGATTCCAGCCTGACGATCCACGTTTTTGTTGGGGATGAAAGCTTAACCACTCAATCAGGTAGGATTGGTTTAGAGGAGGTGGCTCTGGGCTTTCCCTTTACTTGTGCCCATAGGTAATGCAGATAACGTAACTGTGGATCAATCTGCTGGAGGTAGGCGCACTGATTGCGCGCAGTGAGCGCAGTGTCAGAGCAGTGCCGTCAGTTTTGGTTCCACGCATTTCTTGCATGCTGCTTTGCCCGAGATGCTGTTCCCGACCCAGCCCGCGGGCGCTGCGATGGGGCTGTCCGAGGGGGCAGGATCTGACCCCCGCAGGGACCGGGACCAGGCAGACCCCTCGGGATGCGCAGCTCCTCACCCGCACAGCAGCGTGCATCGGATCGTCCCAGCCGCTGCCACCTCGTCTGGCGTTTTCCCCAACCAAAAGCATTCTGGAATGGTTTTATGTCTCGCTCTGAAACTCGTACGCAGTTATTTCCCATTATGTGCATTTACAGGAATGCAAACGGTTTCAAAAAACAGGATGGCAAAATGGCATTTCAAGCTGTCGCAATGTGGCGTATGACAACTACCACGAACTTTATTTTAGAGTAAGAGAAACCGTAACTACTTTGTAATGTGTTGGTTTTTTTACATGCTATGGTTACAGGTATTACAGAGTTACTGCTGTTGGTGCTTCACACATAAAGATTCAAAAATTTAATCTAATTTTGTCCTTCAACAATTTAATTTTGTTCTTCCAAAATTTAATCTAATTCTGTCTTTCTAAAATATTTAGTTTCAAACGATCAAATAATTAAATCCCCCTCAAAATGTGGTAAGAGAGGAAATCTGTGAATACGTGCGATGCTCACGAGCTACGGTTGTTTCCTCCAGGACGGAAGGCGCACTTCCTTCGGCCTGGGATTTGGGGGGGTCGTTACGTACCCAGGCAGCGCTGTGCTTGGCACGCAGAGCACCCGCGGCGGGGAGGTGACGGCCAGCCCACCCCCGGACGCGATGGCTCCTTTGCTCTCGCCTGCCACAAGACAGGAGCACCGCAGATCGTTTGGAGGAGGTGCCACATAGAAGGCTGCAAAATACATTCCTGAAGCCGTTGACAATGAAATGTAGACCCGTGCGGATGTTAACCAGCGGAAGCTGCCCTGGTGTTTTATCGTGGTAAAAAAATCAGCGATGTACCATTTTCCAGGGTGTGTCTCGAAGGGTGCCTGCTCGTGGAACCGATGTGCGATGTACCTGAGCCACGCATACACCAAACCCAAATTTTTGCTCGCCTCAGCAGCCTGAGCGCATTATTTACCCTGTCCGGATGCCACTTGTCTTTTACCTATGTGCTGTTTTGGCTGGAATACTAAAAGCCGCTAACACCGGGGGCAGCTCCATCCCCGCTTCGCTGGCGTTTCAGGAGAGCGAGTCGCCGATCCCCGCGCTGCCGGGCTGCGGGGAAATGGTCTAAAATCCTGCCAGGCAGCAAGAACCGCCACAGGCACGGCCTAAGCTCAGCGGGGGGGAATAAGTTTGCAGCCGACAGATGTGTTTCTTTGGGGGGGGGGGGGGGGGGAAGGGGGCGGGGAAAGAAAAAAACCGAACGAAGCGAAAGACATAGAATCATAGAATCACCTCGGTTGGGAAAGACCTTTAAGATCATCGAGTCCAACCGTTAACCTAGCACCACTAAACCCTGTCCCTGAGCACCTCATCCATCCTTCTTTTAAATACCTCCAGGGATGAGGACTCCACCACCTCCCTGGGCAGCCCATTCCGGAGCCTGACAACCCTCTCGGTGAAGAAGTTTTTCCTAATGTCTAGAATCAAGGGAAAAGAAGTATTTGAACCATGCTGTCTCTCTCCTCGTCGCTGGCGAGAAGCGCTGCGTGCGCCTGACTGACGGAGAAGGCGACGCTCCGAGCCGCGGCGAGAAGGGCTCGGGGTACACGGCCGGGTGCTGAGGGGGAGCAGGGCGGGCCCCGCGCTGGCCGCCCACCTGCCACAGCCCCGGGACGGGTCCCCCTGCGCCGTAGGGACCGGCTTACCCGCGGGCGGGTGAGGGGCGACACCCCCCCCGCCCCCCCGCCGGGCCGCGGGCAGCCCCCGCCGCTCTCCCCGTGAGGGAGCGGCGGGCGCGGCCCCTCAGGCGGGGCGGGGGCGGCGGGCATGCGCACTGCGGGGCGCCCTCTCACCCCGCGCAGCTATGCCAAGTATGTGCGCGGCGGAGCCGGGGCCGGGCCCGCGGAGCCAGGCCGCCATGGGGCAGCGCGGGACGGGGCTGGGGGGGCCCGCCCGCTGCCGCCCTTCCACCTGCCGGGCGCGGCGGCGGGAGGCCGGTCCCGGGGGGGGGTCCCGCGGGCGGCGGGGGCGCGCCGTGCCCCTTCCCCGCGGGGCCGGGCCGCGGTGGCTGCGCTCTTTCCCCGTCCCTGCCGGAGCGGCGTTCGGGCGCCTGCACAGCGGCTCCGCTTCCAGACGCGGCTCTTCTTGCTCCGCTCAGAGGCGGGAGGGAAAGCCCCGCCAGGCAGTGGACGGGCGCGTTAAAAAAAAAAAAACAAAAAAAAAAACAACACCACAAACAAACCCCCAAAAATCAGTTTCCCCCGTTTCTGAAAGATGGGAATTCTCTCTGCAGACCCGCGGGGTTCCTTACCGCAGCCCGTGCGTGGTTATTTTTAAGGCGCGGGACCTGGGGGTTGCTGAAGCAAAACGCGGCGGCGGCGGCGGGAGCTCCGGCGGCGGGCGAGGGCAGGGACGCGGGCTCCGTGCCGGTCCCCCCCCCTTCACCGGGGTGTTTTGGGCTCCGTGCCGGTCCCCCCCCTTCACCGGGGTGTTTTGGGCTCCGTGCCGGTCCCCCCTTCACCGGGGTGTTTCGGGCTCCGTGCCCGTCCCCCCTTCACCGGGGTGTTTCGGGCTCCGTGCCCGTCCCCCCTTCACCGGGGTGTTTCGGGCTCCGTGCCGGCTCCCCCCCCCCCCTTCACCGGGGTGTTTCGGGCTCCGTGCCGGCCCCCCCCCCCCTTCACCGGGGTGTTTCGGGCTCCGGGCGGGCCCCCCCCCCCCTTCACCGGGGTGTTTTGGGCTCCGTGCTGGCCCCCCCCCCCTTCACCGGGGTGTTTTGGGCTCCGTGCTGGCCCCCCCCCCCTTCACGGGGTGTTTTAAGCCCGCCGTCCGCCGTTTAAAAGCCAGCTTTATTTTCGCTGGTGGTTGCTAGCTTATATGCACTGTGAGTAAACAAAAGCAGAGCCCTCAAGCCGATAGGGTTTTGGATGGAGCTGCCGCTATGCAGCGGAACTAAGCGATTTATTTACTCACGTTTGGAAAAGTTTCTTCTTTCCAGATCTTGTGTGACCTTCAGATCTGTTGTGAGCAGAGATCGGGCACTTCAGCAAATCTAAATTTAGGTCTTGAATCGGTCCCGAACGGTAGCATCCTCACATCTGTAATTGCTCTTCTTCTTGGGAATATGAATTCCAGATTGAAACAAAGAGGTTCTTGAGTTTAGACCGCTTCTTTATGTGAATCCCTGCATGTTTTCTAATGTCATTCTTCGACTTTTGTGTGCTGCTTGCTGGTTTTCTTGTTTTTGTTTTTTTAAAGGTGCACTTGGAAGCTTACAAATCCATCTTTAGTCTTGCCGTTGTTCCATTTAAATACAGAATTATTATATTTCATATTTTTACTGGGAAATTTGGTGAAAGAAAATGTGTTTAAATAGCTGCTATTACAACCAGAAGAACTGTGAATTGTTTTGATCCATATACGGAGAGGATGGAAAAAGCTGTTCCTCTCTTTGTTACAAACTGAAAAGCAATGCACAGTATCATGTTGAAATACTTTATATGCCAGCGTAATCCACAGAATATAAATTTTGACCTCAGTTGAGCTGAAGTTCTGAGAATAACATGTGTTGGTGCCATAATATTTTAACTTTAAATAGGGAATTATTGAATTTTTTGTCAATAGAGCGGAAGGTGAAAGGAGCACCTGATTTTTTATTTTTTTTTTTGTTATTCACACCATACTGAAGCCTTTTGGGAAGGAACCATTGTCTCGTTTTGTGTTTGTGTGGAGATTTAATTTATATTTTTAGAATATGTTAAAGTACTAATAGGGAGTAGGCAGCGTTCTTCTGCATGAACCTTTGCTCTAGAACAAAAAGCGTGTGCCTGACCTGTGTATCTCTGAAAGCTTTGACATTTACTTAAATCTGAATCTTTACTATAACAGCTAACGACGATTAAAACCTGCTGTGTTACACTGAACCCGTGGTTGTGCAGATACTTGCGTGTAAAACAGTTTGTCACGAAAATAAACACAGGCATAAGGGCTTTCAGGATCAGGGCCAAGCTCGAATGAAGGGGAAGGAGCGCTCGCAAATGCTGCTCTCCGTTGCAAAAACTGCAGCTGGAAGATTTACGTGTAAGCGTACCGTTTGGAGGAGACTCAGTGTACATTTACAGTCGGTGACCTCCAGCAGCACGTTGGCTCACTCGGAGATGGGGAAGGGGTAGCTTTGGATCCGTGTGGTGGGCGGTGTGCCTCTGCAAGCGGTAGGGTTTTTGGAGTACGCTGGAGGTACTGGATTATTAATGCTTCTGCAGTAAGCTTTTGAGGATGGTTTGCTATCGAGATACCCGGGTGGATGTTGCAAACAGAGTTGAGTTTGCTCTGTGCATTTGCGGCTGCTTGGGACCGAAGGGCAGCTGGAGGCCGATGCCAGATGTGTTGCTGGGTGTATATTTAGGCACGCTGCACTTCTCGGGAGCCCGCTGTTTTGGGAATTGTAGGCTGCCTTAACCAGTGCGGAAGGGACTGCATTCCTTCAGTGAAACAGGAGGTAGCGGATGTTTTTCGTTTGTGGAAATACAGCTCTCGGATGCTCCATCTATTTATATCTCTGGAGCAGGGACCGCTCCTTGGGCTTTGAGGTAGTTGTCTCCGGCAGGAGGATGCCCGCCCAAGAAGTCCCTGATGCAAAGTGACTTCTTGGAAACGTGGGCATAGCCCACTGCAGATTAGCTCCCCGTCCTTTTGCTTAGTTCTTACTTGAAATAGTGGTGAAATTGTGCAACGGGGAACCTTTACAATGGCGCGCTTACATTTCCAGGCTAGGGGTGGGGGAAGGCATATGGCTGCTGCCAAATCACTGAAACTTTGCCAGAGGTCTCCGTCCTCAGCCCTGCTTTCACGTTTTCCTCAGATTCTGTTAATTGCCCGACGTGGGCCCCAGTGTAGCGAAGCATTTCAGCAGAGGACTGTGTACAGGCTTCAAAATGAGCATGGTTAATTTTGTTAATTCTCTGAATCAAGGTAGTTCTTCAAATCACAGTGTTGATATTGCAGTTTAGCTAAACAAGTAAACCTCACTTTTTTTTTTTAATCACCAAATGATGAATCTTTCATGGCATGAAATGGTGGTGTTTCAGATCTTATCAAGGATCTCTTCTGTCATTAATGTGCAAACCTAAGAAGAGGCTCGAAGGGAAGGTGTTCAAAGTGACAGTCTTTTTCCTCGTCTCCCTGTCTACAGCAAACTTAGCTGGATTTACAGAGCTGCTCCTTGAGTCTTCCAGAGAGGTGTCCGTGTTTTAACGTCTGTTACTGGTGTGTAAATAACTTTTTGCTGAGAATGATGTTCAAGCAATATCAAATAGCTGCTCCCATCTGGAATTTCCAATTGCAGAGGGCTTCGCACAAAACCAGGTTGTCTGTTCTCTGAGAACCCCGTTATCCCCGTTCAGGGCTCAGCAAACCCTCTCTGGGTTGTCCTCGTCCGTGGAGGAGCGTGAGGGTTACCTGACCTCCGTTCACTGTTTTTGATTTAGATGTATTTGCAGCTTTCCTTCCAGTCCTAGCGAAGGGACGGGTGCTTGCTCGGGGGTGAGGTGCTCGCTCCTTGCGTGGTGGCCCCCCCCCCCCCGCCGGTGGGATGTGCAGTGCGGTGCCCTGCAGCCTGCCCAGGGGGGTATGGCACCGCTGCGGAGCAGGCTGCTTGGGCATGCTCTGACAAGGGGCTCAAGTGCCAGTGGCTTTTGTGACGCCTAATTAAATGTTTGGCTGTTCCTTTGAAGAAATTGTGTCAAGTTTTGGGAGCAGTCAGTGGAATTTGATGAGGTGTTACCCGGAATTTTTGTTGTGTAATGAGATGTTTAAAAACTCTTCTACATTTCTTCCTCCTTCCTTCCTTTTGTGGTGGTGTTTCATTTTATTCCCCACAAATCAGGGGGTGCTTCTGTCTTAGTTATAGGATGAAGCAGGTAAGGACAGTCCGTCCTGGAGGTTTTTTTGTGCAAGACACATCTTGACCTTTATCTTCTATCCAAATCTGGAAGTGAGTCTACAAGGGGTTTTTTGTAGCCCTTTAAGCTATACATTATAGTAAAACCAGGGTCTGTTTCTTCGTTGGCATAACTAAACTGTGGAAATACCTCATAGCAACTTTCCAAACCGATTGTACCTGAACTTACCTGAACAAAAAGCAGCCATTTTTGTCTAAGTATGCATGACCTTTCAGGAGGGCTATCTCGCTGCCATTTATCTAAATTACATGGTGTTAAAAATACAGCCCAACAAGCCTGACTCTTTATTAATTATGTGCACATTCTGTTTTGACAGGCTGAAATCTAATTTTATGGTCACATCAACTTATCTTTTGTCCTTTCGGGTGAGGTCTAATGCAAATGTCAAACAAGAGCATATGTGTTCATCTGTCAGAAGCAAACCAATATTCTAAATGTTTGTCTTTCCCTCTCTTTTTGCCTTTCTCTCTGGGAACAGATTTAATCGAAAATGTTTACATAGCTTCGAGGAGCAGAAAGGAGCCCAGGTTCCCCCAGGCCAGCGAGGTCCCCGAGCACAGGCCCCAGGTGAACAGCATTACTGTTTCTAAGAAGCGCAGCTGGCTGCAGCAGAGCACGCACCGACCTCCTCCTCCTCCTCCTCCGGAAGAAGAAAGCACCTGTAAAGAAACACATGGGCCTGTTTTCCCAGTACCCAAATCTCCCATCCTGCTGCCTGAACCTGCGGTGCCGTGGGTTCTTTCCATGTCACCAGTGGGGCGGGAGCACCCTGCGCAAAGCTGCGCTCCTGTTGGTGCCCTGCCAAACATCACAAGCCCGAGGAGCGCTGCTTTGGACTTCGGTGAGGATAATGATGCAGATGATGAAGGAGAAATATGGTACAACCCAATCCCTGAAGATGATGAGCCCGACTTGCTGAGGGTCTGCCCTTCCACTGTGAATAGCCCTGTTGCTGTGGGCTCCCCGGTGTCTCGGTACAAATCCCCCCCTGGGGGTGACTTGGGGATGGCCACAGGTCCCTACGAGGGTCCCCCACGCACCATGGAGAGCGTGGGGGACAGTCGGACAGCTCAGCCCAGAGAAATGAGTCAGGCCGATGCAGTGCATCCCGGGGAGCACGTGCAGCAGCACCGACAGAGGTTTGCCTGCAAGGCTCCTAACGTGCCAGCAGTAGAGGACAATCCTGCCTTTAAGTGCCCTTCAACAGGTAAGAGGAATTGTTTAGGTTGGAAAAGACCTTTAAGGTCATCAAGTCCAACCATTAACCTAACCCTGCCATCCTACCACTAAACCCTGTCCCTAAGCACCACAGCTACATGGCTTTTAAATACCTCCAGGAATTTAAAAATAATAAAAAAACCCAGGTTGGGGACTCAACCGCTTCCCTGGGCAGCCTGTTCCAGGCCTGATAACCCTTTTGGTGAAGAAATTTTTCCTAATGTCCAACCTAAACCTGCCCTGGCACAACTTGAGGCCATTTCCTCTCGTCCCACTGCCCTTTAGCTGGAAGCAGAGCCCAACCCACCCCAGCTCCCCCCTCCTCTCAGGCAGTTGTAGGGAGTGATAAGGGCTCCCCTCAGCCTCCTCTGCTCCAGGCTGAACACCCCCAGTGCCCTCAGCCACGTCTCATAAGGCATAACGTGAAAGTGTTATGTCCTCTGTTTTCTTTCAGAGGAATAACAAACCCTTCTTTTCTCTTTTTCCTCCTTTTATCTTTATCAAGCAAATTTCCTGTGGAAATGCATGGCAGGTTCATAAAATATGACTCAAATTGTGAGACTGATACCTACTACATGTAGAGCTGCCCAGTGGTTTCTCCATCAGTTTGTTCGTGGTGTGTCCAGGTGTGGTTGTCCTCTCTGTTCTTTGGCCCCCACCTCGCTGAAGACACAGGTTTTACAAAGCGAGCTTGCTAAAGCCTGGTAATGTGAGGACACCCTGGGTTTCCTTTGTTAGCTCGTGTCTAACCCTGGCCTTGGATTCCAGCCTTGAAGCTACTTAATGTCTGCAGAAGTTTCTTTAACTTGCTGTCTGGGACTTTTTATTAAAGACTTTTTGGAAGACCATATAAACGCTATTCATCACGTCACTTTCTGTAATTGCTGTCTTGTTGACTGTCTCAGACTAATCTAATAGACTGGAGAGGAGTGGTTTTTGCTTTCAGAAGCCAGCCTCTTTGTTCCTTGTTATCTTTGGCTGAGTGTTTGATAGTCTCATTTCCATAATTCCATTAGTGGGTGAATTCAGCTTCTTATTAAAGATTTTCCCCAGTCTATTAAAAAAGCCCAAACTGAAATAAAACCACACCAAATAAAAGTAAGCAGAACCACCCCCCCCAACCCTTTCCAAAAAGTATTATTTTTAATTAGTGATGTGTCTTACATTACCATGACCTTAATTCTGTTATCCTGTTGAGAGTTAGGAACTTAGTGTAAAGTTCAGGAGATGGAATTCCAGGTTCCCCTCTGGAGAAAGTTCACACTTTCTTTGCACTGACATTTAAGAGCCTGTGTTTCTGCCCAGCTCAGCAGTGAGGACCTGGCACACCAGCATCGGAGCCCAGGTGTGCATTGCCCTCCAGAGGAGACCCCAATCTGGGTTGCCATCCCGGCAGGCTTCTGGCCCCACGTCACTGCGTGCCGGGAGCTGCTGTGCCTGGATTCCCAGTGCAGAGCTTGCTTCTGGGAACGGGGTTTGTTTGCAAAGGCACCAAAGCAACCGCTATAAACAGCAGAAGAAAAAACACTTGTGTCTTGTCTTCTGGGAGTTGATGTTTTGTTCTTTTTTTGTGGAAATGCTACAGATACAAGCATATTTTTAGTTGCAAAGTGTGTTAAAGTTACTGGGCATTTATTTAGAAATAGCTCACTTTATAGCTGCCTTAAATACTTAGCCCAGTTGTATTTGCTTGCAAGACAGATGAAATATCATGTTCTTAGGTAGATTTTTGCTGTTGTTGGAGCTCTAGGTGCTTGGAGAGATCAGTAGGTGTGGTGATTTAGGAAAGCCATGTGTGTGTCCTGCAAACTCTCTGACCCCCGTTCAGGTAGTTAATCTCTCAATATATAGGTGACTACTTCTTTAAAAAAAACCCCTTTCTTTAAAAAAATCCCTTTATGTAAGAAGAAAAAAGTCAAAATTGTTTTCATACTGAAAAACCATTTATTTCTGAAAGCAAAATTGCCTGTTTAGTGTGTCTTGTGAAACCAGGAGAAAAGTGTTGTGAATTACCCCCGATTGGTTTGTTATGCATTGAGTTAATTAAGGTACTTTAAATGCAGCTCTCCTTTTGCATGTATTGAATAGTGATCACATTGACTAGATTAATTGATGATGAAGTGGATCCCTGCTGCTCAGTAATTGGCTTTATTATGGAGAAGTGGCTTAGTTCTTCTTTTTAATCCAGTTAAGGTGTCTACAGTTATTTTTCAGTCAAATTTAAAATGACAGCTCATCCATGCAAAATTACTGCGTGAAGGGCAACGTGGCCAATTTAACTTTATTTGTGTTAGGACCTTGTTTGAATTATACAACTGCTATGAAATAGACGTCTGTGGTCTTAGAGAGCTGGGTACGTGAAGCAGTAACTCCTGACAAATAAGCAATTACTGCTTTGTGGAAAAGTCTGCTTACCTTTCTTATTGATACGATTTTATGTATGTCAGTACTGGTTAGCATTAGAGTCTGAATGGTTAGATTTTGAGAAGCATATATAGAAAAAAATAGGGCACTATAAAAGCTGACAAAATATATAGTTGTTCATTTTGTCATTTACTGTCTTCTTCTTTGGATTATGGAATCAACTTTACCTTTAGAACTTTCAATGTTGCTGCCTTATTTGGATTTCCAACTTTGTAGAGAGAAAATGGCTGTGGATTTTTTTCTATTTCTTTTTGGTGGTGGGATTTTTTTTTTTTTGAGAGTCTTTATTAGACAGAAGATTAAGAAGAAATAAATGATAGAATTCAGTTATCGGGAGTCTTTTCAAACACAGCAGCAAATAGATATTTTTTTGTAAATGTTATCAATAAAATGGATCATAGCTGTAGAGGTGCTAATTTGCCCCATAGTCTTAATTTACACTGTTAGTTCCTGCTGTTAATCTGGTTACTTTCTACAGTAAATGCCACTTATGTTAATAGGATTTGTCAGGTAATTCCCTAGCGAATAATTCTAGCCATGCTGGCTTTTAAAAAGAAACTGATCAAAAATAAGGTGCCCCTTTAACAGAGCTTGGGAAAATAAGGAATATATTTTGTTTATAACAAGTACACAAAAGGTAAGAATAAGAAGATCATTTGGTTCTGAGTTAGTAATGGAGAAACCAGCTCGTGCTCTTAGGTCTGTGGGAGAAAGTTTTAAGTGGAAAGGCCCCTGGAGGCTGTTTTTAATTTGATGGCTCCTTGCACAGGCCAAATGGTTATGATTGGAAAACAGGAATATTTTTTGTTACAAATGCAACATGAAAAAATCTTTAGGATTGAACTCTGTGGTGTGTGTATCACCTGCAAAGTGTCGAAGAAAAACACCCCTTTATAATGTCGGCTCCTGAGATAGATTTACATTGTGGAGCTCTGAATAGTGCCTTCTGAAGAATTTGTAATATTTTTGCTTTTGGGGAGGATTACTGTTGGGATTAGTGTCCACCTAATCAGTGGAATCATCTCACATGTGTCTGCATCTCAGAGACATCCTGGTAGGACTTGCACTTGATCCGGACTGTGCTTTTGCTCCTGAAAATGTATGCATGTTAACCGTCTGGATGGAAAAACCCTGTTAGGAATCACTGTAAACAGATTTCTTTTTGAAGTCGTAGGAAGTGAAGGTTGATACCATATATTCCCACTTAACCCCAATACATGCCAACTGGAGCTTGGCTTAAATCACATTAAAATTAGAGTGCTCTTGCTCTACTTAGACCATGACCGCTATCCTGGTTTCCAAATACATCTTTTGGGGCCAATGCAGGCAAATATTTTGCATGCTTAGATGTTGCAAATAAGCTTCCAGCAATATACATAGAGTATAGTGGGCAGCAAATCTTATCTACCAATTCCATGTGTTGCAAATACTGTTGGCTTAATTTTTATTTTTTTTCCCCAGATGGAAGATGCTTTATATTTTAACTGTTTTCCACATGCAAGGAGCTTTGGTTTCATGAGGCAGTGCTAGGTTAATGGTTGGATGTGATGATCTTAAAGGTCTTTTCCAACCTAGACGATTCTATGATTCTATGAAATATTTGTGTAATGTTCGAGATACCAAAATGGTTTGACATGTGTTAGAAAGGTCCCTCTGCTCCCTCTGTCTCCTGCAGAGCTGAGGCGGGTTTGTTGGTGGGCTTTGGGGGAGTTCATGCATGTGCTTTTGAAGGTCAAGGGCTTATTCACGTGTGTGTCTTTGATCCATGGGGTGACAATGCCATGAAGACCTGCTGGTGAAAGAGGCAAAAGGACGTGGCAGCTGTGGAGTGGAAGCAGTTAATTTAAAATAGCTGCTGCCTTTTTCAGTCTCTGATTTGTGCTGAGTTAAGTGTTTGTATCCTCCGACTGGGGAAATGGAAGCAAAGCTGCTTTCCATGCCATGAAAGACACAGCGAGGGGAGGAAATCTTCATGAGAGCAGCCCAAATGGACAGCGCTTGGCATCAGCCGCGGTGCTGCCGCCTGCGTCTTGCTGTGACCGCAGCGCCTGAATAGAGCCGACTGTGGTTTACGTGCATCGCGGAATCACTAATGTTTAAATTATCTGCAACAAACTCATGCTTGTTTGTAGATATCAAACTCTCTCAGTGTGGCCAGAGAGCTGAAGTGCTCTTACCACGCGCTTGTTCCTCCCTCTAACGAGGTACGGCTGTCAAGGGTGCTCCGGGGATCGCCGCTGTGCTGCAGAGCAGCCCCTTCGCCTCGCGGCATCCGCGCAGCCTCGGGAGGTTACTCTGGAATCGCTTCCCATTTTAATTAATGGACTATTTAAAGCAATTTGGTGTATATCGTTTGCTCCCATAAAAAGGATTCCTGGGTTGATGGGTTTGTCACAATTTTAATTAATGTCAGTATGCATAATATTTGAAGAAAACAAACTACTGTTCTTGAGATTTTTTTTACCCTGCTAATAATTTCTCCATTCCTTGACTCTCAAGCATTATGTGGGATGGAACTCTGAGGCTGCGTTGGTCAAAACAGTAATTTTTATAGGGGTAAAATTTTTTTTTTTTTTTTTTTACAGGTTAAGAGGTGTTTTCCTTTTTTGGAACAATTTTTAAAGGTTCTTTTCAGGTTTTTTTAAGGATTTTTTTTCCCCATTGCTGATGTGGATGGAGGTGACGCTTTCCTTACATTTTAATTGAAGTTGCTTGAATTTGATATAGGACAAGTTCTTCTCTTAGTGGCGTTTGCAGTTCTACTCTGAAGTTTTCTATCAAAACAGGTCTGGAACTATCTGAGGATGAAAAAACGTAATGGGCCTGTGCCTGAGTAAATTCACAGCCTCTGACATCAGTAGAGCTGTCCTGTTTCTGTCAGCTGGGTATCCAGATCAGTATTTCTTGTGGCATCTAGCACAGAAAAACAGTAGCCCTTTTTCTCTCACCTATCAGTTGCTGCAAGAACAATTTGGAGATATTTGTGCTTTTCTGTTTTGACTTGCTGCTTTTTCATTTTTAATACATTTTCTCAGTAAGTCATTGGGTTGATTTAAAAATAAAAAGAATGAAAAATCTAGGCAGAAAGGAAACTTTGCTTTTGCAAGTTACAACCCCTCGGTGTAAGTGGTATTTTTTTTTCTCTTAAAATGAAATGGGTTAGAGCTTCAATAGTAACATTATTATTCTGAAGAGATGCTTTCAATGTTAGATGTGGTGTGCTTATTAAGTATGTCAGGAGAATGGTAGGAAAAATTAAATTACCTATCAGCTTTAATTTGGTCAGAACTCAGCATTTCTGTTAGCTCTGAGAGTGGCCATTTGCTATTTCAATAGCTTGCTGTAATAAGGAACTGAGAGTTTTCTAACTTACTCATTCACCTCAGCTCATTGTCCCCAAAATAAATCACAGGTTTTCTGATGAACTTTAAAATAACTCAGAAACCCTACTTTAAGCGATGAGGAATGTTATGTGTAGAATAGGGTAATCAAATATGCCTGTAAAACAGCATGCGCTGTTGGCAGTCGGCGTGACAGCAATATGTGCCCGAGCACACGTAAACAGTGTTAAGCAGGGTCAGACAAGCATTTTTACTCTGCTAAATCAATGCCTGTGTCTGGCAGGGGCTGTGCTATAAGTGCTTGGGGTAGTTTGAGCCGCCCCGTGCCTTGGGGCAGGGTTGGGTAGGGTCTGTTGGTGGTCCCCTGCTCGACCGAGGGGATGGTAGTGGTTGCCCCGTGGCCAGCTGGCTGGGTGGGGTGGGAGAGGGGGCCTGGGTTTGTGAAGTGCTGTATTCCCATGGGCTGTTTGCCTCTCTCCAGTTGCGTCTCTTTGGTCATGAAAACGTTTTATCCCTTCATGCAGGCGTACCCCTGAGCAAAGTAAAAGGTGGCTTTACCAGTCACGCTGAACAAATAGCTGATGGAAGCAGTCACTTACGACGTCAAGTCACTTTGACTTGGATTGTGTTGTCCTTCAGAAGATTTTTTTTTTTTTTTTTTTCCCTCCCCTGTCTTACTCATATTGCTAAAGCTTCCAGAAAGCATAATCGTAGAATCCTAGGTTGGAAGGGACCTCAAGGATCATGTAGTCCAACCTTCCTAGGTAAGAGCGCAGTCTAGACAAGATGGCCCAGCACCCTGTCCAGCTGAGTCTTAAAAGTGTCCAATGTGGTGGAGTCAATCGCTTTCCCTGGGGAGATTATTCTGTAAATATAATATTGAACAACCCAGGTTGGAAAGGACCTCAAAAGATCATCTGGTCCACCCTTTGGTGGGAAAGGGAGCCTAGATGAGATTACCTAGCACCTTGCCCAGTTCCATCTTGAAAACCTCCAGTGATGGGGACTCTACCATGTCCTTGGGGAGGTGGTTCCAGTGATTGATTGTTCTCACTGTAAAAGCCAAATGAATTTATATATACACACACATATATGTATAGTCAGCTGCATCACATCAAACCGACCATCCCCTTGCTGCCTTGGTAGTCATTTATGCAACAGGTGCCTCTTACGTTTCATCTCCTCCTACCATCCTTCCCTAAGGATATTTTTAAAGTTTAACTGGTCAGATGGGATGTATGGTGGCAGCGTGAGTGGGGACAGGGACAGCCATGTAACTTGCTAAAAGGAGCGAGGTGCAGCCCAGGTCCCCCTTGCGAGAAAGCTGTATCAGATGGGCAGGTTGGGAAGAGAAGCGTTCCTGGGCCATGCTGCAGCTCCTCTTGCAAGCTTGTTCAGAGCTGTGTCATGTACGCTCTTTAAAATTGCGTGCATACCTCAGCACATTGCTGGCTTTAGTGGAACAACATGTGGCTCAATGCTGATGGGAATACCATCCTGCATAATGCTCCACTGTTACGTTTCTTCCAGCCACAGATTTCAATTTAACTGTTAGGTGCTGAACGCAGCAGAAGTCGGACTCGTAAAAGTCAGAGTGTTAGATTGACTCTTCAGTTTTAATGGGCTGGGGGTGGGTGGGTGGGGAGTTTAATTTGCTGGCCTGCTTTTCCAAGCCCGTGCCAGAGTCTTTTGACAGAAAGGGAAGATTAATGTTAGTGGGCTGGAGCGTGGCACCGATGGCTATAGAGCGTTCCAGGCCAGCCCACCAGTGGGACTGTGCTGTGATTTGCAGTACAAGGGAAGGCTTTGTCTGCTTTTATCAAACCCCACATTTCTAACTAGCTGCTTGCCAGAAAAGCACAGCAGGCGTGCTAGAAATAGCCCTTCCCCTGCGAGGGAGCTACTTCCATGAGATGCAGGGCTAAATGAATTTTCCTCTGTCGCTCCGGAAAACAAATTCTATGCGTTATTCTTCATAACTGAATCTATCTTTTATAAAGGTACTCTTTTAAGCAACTGTCTGCAAAAGTTATTAACCCAAACTTCTGTTGGGACTAAAACTAGCCTTTGTAGGGTTGTGGTTTTTTTTTTGGGGGGGGGGGGAACCCAAACCCACAACAAATCACCTTGGTCAAAGACCAGATTGCCTGATTTAACTGTTTAAGCTAAGTGGAGTATAAAAAGTAAGTTATAGTTAAATGGTGAAAATTAATTTGGATGAACAGGGGACTTGTAAAAATCACTGGCTGTATGGTGCTTTGGACTTGAAGCGATTAGTTTGGAATTCAAGCAGTAAGCCTTTGAGAGATCTGTAAGAGAAACCTCTGTAAAGTATGATTTGCGGAGTACCTCGTGAAAACAACGCTTCTTTCTTTCTTTCTTTCTCTTTATATGCTGTGAATAGACTCTCCCTTTCCCTGGCTAGCAAGGGGGGGTGACGGATGGGTGTAGGTGTTCAGGCTGCTCAGGCTAATTGCAGCATGCAGGGTTAGTGAGCTTAGGGGGCTGCACCAGCGAGGCTCCCTGAGTCCTGTTGGGAGCTGCTGAAATTTGCAGTGATGAGTGAATGGGGTGGTTATTGCTAGCAAGAGATGTTCTTGGCTTCTCAAGGGGTAGAAAAGTGACTCTAAGTGAAAGTGCTCATGTAATTTTATTAATATCTATCATTCTGGCCTCAGTTCCCCTCTTGCATGCTTCATTAACTCATGTAAATTCATTGCCTTTCCTACAGTCATTACTGCCTCATGCTGGTGAAAGTGAGAAAAACTTGAGCTAAACTTGGTATTTGGATTTCGAGTATTGGAGCATGAGGTGAACCGCAGGTTCCTGACTGTGTGCAGTGCTGGCTTATGTCTGACCGTGTTCCTTAGTTGTCTTTTACTGCGAAATTGAGGGAGTCTTTTTTTTTTTTTTTTTTTTTTTTTCTCTCTTTAGCATCAGTGCCTGATCTTATGATTGGTTTGTTTTGGGTTTTTTTGTTTTTTTTTTTTTTTTTTTTTTTTTGGTACCTTGAAAGGGGATGATTTCCCACTAGGACATCACTTGGGAACTGCATAACTTTAAGCCCTGTCATGGGATGGTTGTGCCAGGAAAGATGGAAAGTTGCTGGCAGCAATGAGGCAGTGCAGGATGCAGCTTTTGGAATGAATAAATCCTTGTTGCATTCTTCCTTCTCCGTCCTGCGGCGGAAAGGAGGAGCTGAGAGAAGTGGAAGAAAAGGTGTGAGAGACTGCCTGCGTCTACACAGGAGGGATTTAGGGTTCTTTAGGGTAATAGAGGGGCATGCACAAGAATATAGTTGTATTCTGCATAGAAACCAGCGTCTTTCCTCGAGACCTAAGTGGAGTCAGCAACGCTGATGTGTTGGCTACATAGCTAACTGCTTTGCAGGCAAGGGTGCATTTGCCATATTCCAGGTTTTCCCATTTACGACTGGTTTCGTTGCACCTGTGCCCTAGGAATGCAGCCATGTCTGCTTGTATGGAGGATCCAGCACAAATGGATCGAGCTGAATGCAGCGGGTGAGATAGCTCATTTGTTTGTATGGATTTTCTGGCCCTTTCATCTCCATAAAGCAGAACAAATCTTGCTTTTGACTATGAACTGCCAAATTTGGCTCAACAAGTCAGCAGAGCACAGCTTTCTGAATGCTCCTGAACATCTGACTGATGAATGAACGATGGTTGTCTGAATGAATTGCGTTTATCAAGTTTTGACAAATCAACGTGTTTTCCCCTAGTTCAAGATGTATTTTTTTTTTGTTGCAGCGAACTGCAGTTACTAAGCGGTTTGAAAATTATTATTCCTTCTCTTTTCTTCTAAAGGGTCTGGAGTTGTACTTGCACACAAGACTGATATCCCCTCGACAGAGGTTTCTCCTCCAAGTCCCAGTCCTCTGAAAAAAAGCGGATCAATCAACTGGCCTTTCCCTGATAGAATTAAATCTCCCAGGACTGTGAGGAAGCTTTCCATGAAAATGAAAAAGCTGCCAGAGCTGAGCAGGAAACTGAGTGTCAAGGGAACCTCAAGCCATAGTAGTTCAGATAATCCTCCTTCCCTGCTGAAAAGTAGCTGCCGGGATACAAGCCATACAGTGTCTTTGCCATCTTCTGGAAACTCAACCACAGCTGCCAGCAGGAATGTGATAAGTCGTTACCATCTCGACAGCAGCGTGTTGTCGCAACACACCTACAAAAAGAAAAGCTCAAGGAGCTCCAAGTCCTTCAACAAAGGTGGTTACCTCAGTGATGGCGACTCTCCTGAGCTTTTAACAAAATCAGGTAAACATGGGCATGAAACCAAGTGTGGGAAAGGAAAGGAGAACCTTCCAAGTAACAGTGGTAAAACTGAAATAGATATAGATGCTTTCAGACACTATAACTTTTCTGATCAACCCAAGTGCTCTCAGTACATCTCTGGACTCATGAGCATTCACTTTTATGGTGCTGAAGACTTAAAACCACCAAGAATGGACTCAAAAGATGTCTTTTGTGCAATACAGGTTGACTCAGTAAACAAAGCAAGAACAGCTCTGCTTACATGTAGGACAACGTTTCTAGATATGGACCACACGTTCAACATAGAAATTGAAAACGCTCAGCACTTAAAGCTGGTGGTGTTCAGCTGGGAACCCACCCCGCGGAAAAATCGTGTGTGTTGTCATGGAACTGTGGCTCTTCCCACTCTCTTCCGAGTGACAAAGACGCATCAGCTGGCTGTCAAACTGGAACCGAGGGGGCTTATTTACGTCAAGCTGTCGCTCATGGAGCAGTGGGAGAACTCTCTTGATGGTCTTGATGCGGATCGGGAGCCTGTGATGTTCGGGGTAGATGCTCGAAAAGTTGTAGAGAAGGAAAATGCGGGCTTGATGGTGCCACTTTTGATGCAGAAATGCATTCTGGAGATTGAAAAGAGAGGCTGTCAGGTACTGTGCATGTTTTAATCTGTTTTGTTAGTATTT
This sequence comes from Gorsachius magnificus, assembly GCA_034008185.1. Taxonomy (NCBI): domain Eukaryota; kingdom Metazoa; phylum Chordata; class Aves; order Pelecaniformes; family Ardeidae; genus Gorsachius; species Gorsachius magnificus. The sequence continues at coordinate 72,842,094 of CM067085.1, read as the reverse complement.
CTGTGTTGGGATAGCTGCTACTGCAGAGTGTGAGCGGTGAGTGGGAAAGGGGAAATTAAAAACACCTCTACAGGTCACTTTTTTGGTGTGTTTTGCTGCTCCTGTTGTTTGGTGAACACTAGCATGTGGGAAGAATAACGGGACTGTGTGAAATCAGTGCTTCCAACCTGGCCTTTGTAGAGGAGATGCACTACTGTGAGCACACATACCTTAGGACTAGGGATGGTTAAATGAACCTGCAGCCCCCAGCACATAGTGACACTCAGAAAGCAGAGCTGCGATGAGAACTTGAAAATGTCCGATTCCTGAGACACAGATCGCTCCCTGAGGACATGTTGCATCTAAATGCAAAAATTAATATGAAGTTTCCTCCTGCCTGAAGCTGAAGTGTGCAGTGACACAAAGTGATGAGGACAGGCCTTTTGACAAAACTGCTTACCTGCGTGTGGTCTCAAGCCAACATGCCAAAGACTCGTCTCTGCCATCGCTTTGTGCACCGCATTAAGATAAGGAGGAGACCCTGAGGGGCTGAATTAATTGTTTCCCCGCTGCCATTGCTCCTTGCCTTTCTTCAGGGTGTTTTCAAAATCGGGACAGGAGATGAATGCTGGTAAGGCAGCAGTGCCCAGCATCTTCTCTTCATCCTGATGCAGTTTATTGGTTGATGTAACCCAGTGGACAATAACACGTATGAGAAACGAGGTATGGAAATGAATTCCCAGTTACGGCTGCTAGATGAGAAGCCTGTTAGGAAGAAGATGCACAGTCCTAAGGACGGATGTCCCAGTTGGCAATTAATTTGAGACTGGTGGGAGGACTCCCGCATGCTGTTCTGCAGTGTGTGTGAGCCCTGGGTTTCTTTTACACCTGTTCTTGCTCAGGTGAAATTGAGAAGCAATCACACCTACCACTGTTACTATTTTAAATTGCTGACAGGTTGGATGTAGTTCCAGGTGTTAGGAGATTAACTCTGCTATTTATAACCTAGGTCATAAAATATAGACAGAAATGGTACTTGTATTTAATTACTTTGCTGGAAGTCACTACTGGTTAACAACTGTGTGATTCTTACTGTGAATGCTCTTATGACATTCTGCAAGTCGGTGGAAAAGAGAAGTTTTATTTTTTCCAACATATGTGTCCCATGGTTTCAGCATTTTATTTTGGGCTTATTAGCACCTAGTCATGCAAATGATATTGGGTAATCAAGGCAACACTGGTAATGAAGCGATTGGGATCTGAATTGTCTGAATGTACCTCGTGCTTTTGAGCATGAAATCTAATTTGTGTATTTGCACAGGGAGAACCAAAAATGCGAAATATACTGTTAACTTCTTGTTTCAACCACGTGCCTGTCTGACATTTTTGATTTTCCTATAGACAGCAGACTACTGTCATAGTGTGTCACCTCCACCTGAATTTCAGGCGTGGCATTCGAAAACTTCAGAGTTTAAAAGAAATTGCCATAGGCAAATACTAAATTATAGTCTTGGGAAAGAGGGAGTACAAATTCCATTGGGTAACTCTCCATTTATTTAAGCAGGAATTAATATATGGCCAGACAAATACTCTTCTTTGCAAACCTAGATTCGCATAGTGTAAGTCAGTACAGTCTCAGTCAGGAGGTTTTGGGGTTGGTTTTTTTGTCTTTTGAGTCCACGGTAGTTTTGGACTTGCTATTTACTGCTCAGTATACCTGCTTATAAAGTTCATGAAAATCAAGTAAAATTAGTATATTTAATATTTAGTTCCTTAATATCATAGGAGTGCTTTATTTACTTTTCATCAATTTATACAATGATACAGTGAAAAATTTGAGTGCATGAGAGCACATGGTTGAATTAGTAATTCAGTCCAAGGGTGTTGTGGGTTTCATTTCTGGCGCCTTGAGCATGTTAAATAACCCCTGCTTTGCATAAAACTTTTAATATAATTTGAAACATGTGCAAGTCAGCATCTTGACATCTTTAAAACAGCATCTTATGGATGAAATAATGGAGTATTCAAAATTCTTTTGAAACCCTAGTATCATTATATTTTCTAGCTTATTCTGCATTTCCTTGTTTCCTAAGTTTGCATAAAAGCAAAATGATGCCAAGGTAAAAGTCACGTTCTGTCAATAAAATACTGCTCAGTGTGTTCACTGTTACGGAAAGCTTCGCTGTTAGTAGCTTAGCAGTTCACAGTCACAACTGTGTTTCTTGTGTAATGCTTGGTAACATACGTTATCATTCGATGTTAACAGTTTGTGCTGTTTGAGTTTTCTTAAAAGTTTATTTCCAAACACTTGCCTGAACGTGGTTGTCACGCTTCCCGGGCGAGACAAAGCCTAATGTCCATTACGAGTCCCCTCTGCCGGCAAGGAACTGATGTGAGGCTGTTGGTTTTGCTCCTAGGTGGTGGGCCTGTACCGGCTATGTGGCTCGGCAGCGGTCAAGAAGGAGCTTCGGGAGGCGTTTGAGAGGGACAGCAAGGCTGTTACTCTATGTGAAAGCCAGTACCCAGATATTAATGTCATAACAGGTAACACTTTTCCTTGCTTTCCTTTTAATTTAGAATTGTGCCATGTTTGTAACGTGAAGTGAAAAAGGTGAAATTGTGCTCTGAACGAGTTTTCTGCTGTCGTTTAACAAGCTGGTAATGGCTGCTCTGTATTGCTAAGGGTCAGGTGAGAAGGAGCGCAGTAACCTTGGGGATGGGTACACGTGAAGCAGCAGCGATTTGGAGGGAGGGGGATATGGAAAGAGCCGCTTCCAGTAACTGCTTCCCCAGTTACAGGTGGAAGTCTGACAGGAGCTGAGGTCCCCGGAGCAGGTTAAACCTCTGCTGTTGGTTTGTATTGGAGCAGATCTTGAAGAACTCGGTTGTGATCCGAGACATGCGCTGTGCCAGTTGCTCCACAGCGTGTGATCCATCTCGGATCAACACATTGTCCTCCCTTTACGTTGGAGTTCGCAGGGTTTTTGGAAACAGATTTCCCATCACCTTGTGCAGGCTAGTTAGAGCTGCGGGAAAGTGCCTTCGGTTGATCATCTGCTGCTTTTAAAATGTAATTAGATAGCAGCTTTCTCCTGCTCACTGGGGTGGCCCCTTGCTGTCACGCAGCAAGCTGCTGGCGAAGGTGACAGGGACTGGGAGCACAGGACCTGGAGGTCCCAGGGAGCCCGTCTGCATCTGCGTCAGCCCTTTGCAGGAGTGTTTACACGGGCGTTGCACTGCACAGCTGAAGCAATTTGTTGTGGGTTTTTGGTTTTGTTTGTTTGTTTGCTTAAAAGTGGAACGGTTCTATAACTATTGATACTTGTTACGTAAACCGAAGTTGATCTAATTTCAGGCATCACTGAGTAAACCAATTGCTCTAGGAAATGAGGCAGGAGCATTTGTTTCCTACCTATTCAGGGATGGAAAGTGTAACAGTAGTCAGGGTATAAATTTTCTGTGCCCAAGCCCTTCCAACATCCAGCTGTATGGGACAGTTCTACCCTGTTGGGTGGTTTATTTCATTTCAGTATACTGGGAATTAATTTTGTTCATTACACTTTATAATTATACAGAATGGTTATCGGAAGATATTACTCTGTGACATTTACTGAGTTAAATAAACCTTTTGGTTCAGAACATCCAGCTATCCGGTTCACCTTACTTGCCTTGGCTGGTTTTGCTGTTGGGTTCAATGTTGCTCACAGGTACCAGTGTTGCCAGCAGCAGAAACTGGTGTTTATGTTTTGCTCTGATGGGATACACCCTTTATAAAAAGGAGATCTAGAGTAAAAGTAAATAGTATAAGAGGTCTTTTAAACTGGATAATTTTCTTCTCTTTGCAAATAAATTAATGAGAAAAAAAGTAGTGATAATTTCTAAGAGCAAATTGTTCCATGAAATTATTGAAGTCCTGTTTTCTTCCCCGTTTTGTAAATCAACTTCAGACGGGGGAAACACACACCCCACACCCCCCAACACACACACGCACACCCGTTGCTTTCTGCCAAACAACAGAAGCTGTTGTAAGCAGACAAATGGCAAACTGCTATTTGGTTAATGGAAACTTTTGGCTAATGGAAAACTTTGGGGTTTGGTTTTTTTTCTTTTTAATTTTGGAATAATAAAAATGGCATTGAACTCCCATGCTACAAATAATCATTGCAATAAAACTATTTGCAAGAAACAGTTCAGGAGTATCATGGGAAAGGGTGTAGGAACTTAATTCTCATCCATATACAGAAGAACCTGCAACATTTCATAAGCACTTTGATTTTCCTGAGTACATTGTACACTTAGAACCAACCAGAACTGGCTGAAACTGAAGGCTGAACCCCAGGAGAGTTCGGTATTGATGGAGGGCCCTGGAAGGGCAGCAGTATGGTCTGACTGACCTTTCCATCACGAGTTTATGATGTGGTAGCTAAATAAAAAAGCGTACTTTAATTTTCCAGTATACATTGCCACAAGCCTTGTTGGTGATGGTGAACATTTGGTGACTGTGCAGGTCCTGCTGGACTCTTGGTCCTTTTTTGGCTTGTACTGTAAGAGTGAAAAGACGACAGCCTTGGTGTCTGTCTTATGGAAGGACTGCTGGGTATGCTTTTCTAGGTGTTACATTGCGAGAGTTGACTTACATGCTGCTTTCCTTACAAGGAAAAATAGTTTTAAGAAATTACGTTTAAAACCCCCTAAATTCTTTCCCCTGTTTCCCTGCAGCTGTGCTCTGCGATTGCCTGTAGTGCCTGGGTTAGAACGGACCGAGTGGAGGGGTCCTGCGTGAGTTGGGGGGAGCAGGGAGGGAAGGGGTGTTTGCACCCATAACTGCTGCTGGCTAAACTGCAGCCCGCTCTCTAATTAATTGTAAGCGGCGTGGTCTGGGCTGAAAGGGGAACCTGCAGTTTTTGCTGACAGGCCTGAGGTACCTACTGTGCTTAGTGCTAGGAGTAAAAGCCCACAAAACCTCCCTCGCCTGTGCTTAGGGAGCTGGGTTGAGGAGGAATGTGTTACTGCTGTATTTGCAATGCTGAGGCTGATGCACAATTCATACTTTTATAAGCCAAAACGTGTTCCATAAAATATGAATCCTCAGCATAAATCCTGGCTGATTTGGAGAGAAGTGCTGCCTTGTGTCCCTTCTGAAATTTGAGTAGTGCTGCTTTTCCAAAAGATTAAAAAGATGATTTTTTTTTTTTTTTGACAGCTCTCCAAAGACTAAAGAATGAACATTTGATGATCAAATCTTGACTGAGAAATGCTCTTGGGATTGGCACAGGCTTTATATACAACTAAGGGTGCTCATGGCGCAAACTGAAGCGTGCAGCCAATTTTTGGAACTGACCAGTAGTCCTGTTGTTGCCTCACGTCTGTTTGCATCCGCATGAATTCAGTATCTCTGCATAAAGCGTGCAATGCTGTTAACAGTTCAGTGGGTCAGAAAAATGAGGAATTAATGAAGTGGATGGCACTTTCTGCTCACTGTCTAAATTTGTGTGTGGTTGTGTCAAGGGGAATGTGCAAGTGGGCTGGCAGCAGTGGGGAAGCGTAGATTTGTGGAAAAAAAAAACAGCGGCCTCTTAGAGGGCTAATTTAGCTGAGTGAATAACAAAAGGATTTAGAAAGGTCAAGGGACATTCATGGCTCTCAAACTCTGCTGTTATTCAGGGTTAAACAGGAGAAAGTCCTTTGGCAGGTGGTAGTCCTGTGACTGCGGATGCTATTACAGGAATCCTTACTGAATTATTATTAATAGATGGTTGTGAGCGTTTCAGCGGTATAAGCTGATTTGATTGCGACCTACCATTTCCTACTGTAAGCTGATTCTGATTTCAGCCTCCCCCTCCAAAAAAAAAAAGCACAGCGGATACAAAGATCCTGATAAAAGTCAGCATCTCTTGCTAGCGTTTTGCTTTCGGAAAAAGGAAGACATCCCAAACTGTGATGTACAGCACCGGCTTCTGCCACATTTGTCTCACAGGTTTCTTTTTTCCCCCCTTCTTAAATATGTTATCCCAGAGGTGATACCATTGTCACCAATGGGCTCAGCCTTGGCCAACAGTGGGTCTGCCTTGGGCCAACTGGCATTGGCTCTGTCAGACACGGGGGAAGCTTCTGGCAGCTTCTCACAGAAGCCACCCCTGTAGCACCCCCCCTACCAAAACCTTGCCAGGCAAACCCAATACAACACTGAACAGAAAAATTAATTGCCAGTTGTATACAAAGGAGGAGGTGTCGTCAGGCTGCGAGGACTTTGGTGTTGGCAGTAGCTCCTTTCCTTGGGCGGGAGGTGGACTGCTAGGAGCCCTCTCCTTGCCTCGCTCATCTCAGTCCAGAGGGGGACCCCAGGCAGAGCTGCTCCTGGGGTACCTGCATGCACCCCTCTTCTCTGGATGCGGCGCATCTTCCTCCCCTGGTTTCAATCCTTAGCTGGCCATGGGCCACCTTGCGTGGGCTTGGAGAAGCTGTCAGAACTGTGAGGACAGGGATGCTGGTGCCCCTGACCTCCCAAAAACAAGGGACAGTGAATCTGCAGCTTGTTAAAGGCAGTTGTTCTTGTGTCTCTTGTGAAGGCGTCCTAAAGGATTACCTGCGAGAGCTACCCTCTCCCCTGATAACCAAGCAGCTCTACGAAGCGGTGTTGGATGCCATGGTGAAAAATCCCTTGAAAATGACGGCAAGTGGATGCGAAAATGACCTGAGTGACTCTGAGCACACAGCAGCCCTCCTGGATTGCCTGCCAGACGTGGAAAAGGTGAGTGGAGTTAGCAGGCATTGCATGCTTCAGAAAACACGGGAGCATTTTCACAGGGGATATGAAATGCATCAAAATGTATACACCTGTTTCCTGACTCAGCCATCCGCTTGGATTTTTGGTGCTCTGCATCTTTGAAAATACTTCAGTGCTGTTATAAATTGGAGGGTCTGCGTTGCTGGATTTGTTCTAGTTTGCATCTTATATTGTCTTTATAAAACCACATAAAAAGCTGTGATTGCCTACTTCTGCACTGTTAGATGAGAGATTGTTTCCGTGTGGTGTCCTCCTCCATTTCTGTGGAGCTCTCTGATCTGTATGTTGTAATTACATGGGCAAATGTTTTCCCCTTTCCTAAGCATGTGCAATAAAGCCTTAGCTTCCCATACTGTGCAGTATAATAGTGCTGTGCACCGTTACCTGCCAAAATTCACCTCTGAAGAAAACCAGAGTTACCCCATGAGAGAGAGCAAGCAAGTAGCCTGCACAGTACCTGGAAATTACCTGGAAGCTTGTTCTGATGCTGAGGTCAAACTGAGGGTTTCTTTATTTTCTAATATACCTGGGTCATCTGTACTGCTTCTGCAGCTTCTCTCCCCGTCCTGATGTCCCCTCTCCGCTGTGAGAAAAATCATCCATGTAAAACTGAGATCAGGAAAGAAACAAGCTAAACTTTACCAGAAAGTCTGTCTTAACTAGTCTGGTCTGTGATAGTCTAACACAGCTTTTCTAATTCAGCAATTACATGTTCCATTGATGAGTGTTGGTAGAAAAACCATCGCTATCAGCCTTGATCTTGTCCCTCTAGAGCAGCGATGTTAGGATGTCAACACCACCTTCGTCCAATGTTTTGTTTCCTGAGCAGTATTTTGTTCTTCTAGGCTACCCTGAAGATGCTGTTGGATCACCTGAAACTGGTGGCTTCTTACCACAAAGTAAATAAGATGACGTGCCAGAATCTAGCTGTATGTTTTGGGCCTGTGTTACTGAGCCAGAGGCAGGAGACCACCAACCACAACAACAGAGTCTTCACAGACTCAGAAGAGCTTGCTAGTGCCCTGGACTTCAAAAAACACATAGAGGTTCTTCACTATTTACTCCAGCTGTGGCCAGGTACTGTTTCATGAATCTGATCAAGGGAAAATGTCAAACCATTGCTGTATGTTTTTTTTACTGTGTAACAGTGTATTTTAATTCACAGGATGGCTGAGCAGCATCAGAATTCTTAAAACACGAGGTACTATGGCATCACCTATTAATCTAAAGGAATCATGACAATTTCATAATCAACTCCTTGTATTTGGCCCCTTTGTTTATTGAGAAGTTATTAAATGCTTTCTTACCAGACGGCAGAGTTTGAGTATCACGTAAAAAGTGGACGAGTGCTTTATGTGCATAAAGACACTAGAAAAAACAAACCCAGTGACAGTAGGCTTTCCACATCTTTTCCACATTTTTTTTTTTCTTCTGCTCTCCTGCTTTCACCATTCAGGATTATCCGTGTATGGAATTCATTAATTGTTTGCCCTTGTAATCTAGCAGAGTTGTAAACATCTTTACAGTAAGAGCTGTGCAACTGCTAGTTGTTTTTGCAGAGCTTTGCGTAAGGAGAAGTGTTTGTAAAACAAAACACAACAAAAAACCCAATCGAACAAACCCCAAACCAAAACACCCTAAGCACCTTTTAGCTCCCACTTCCAAACTTAAGAGGTCATACGCTTTTGCAGAATTTGGGGTCAATTCTCAAGAAGGAGGGAGGTGAAATTCTGATCTTCCTAATAAGTTACCAAAGTAGATGTGAAGGTAGCTATTTCTGCTGAGATCTGCCTTTCAAATGGGAAATGATTGCAGAGTGTTCACATTTCCCCTGATATTGAGAGCGGCATAAGCCAGTGGAGATAGCCGGGGTGACATCTGGAGCCCTGGGTTTCAGCCTGTGCTGAATTCCTGTGCCTTGCTGCTGCTAAGCCCCAGCCTTCTCTTGCACAAGCACTGCCCCGAGTCGGGAGCGGACAAAGGTGTTGCAGCTTTTCAGTTAAACAGGGAGAGTTTGAGGGTAGTCCTGGGACATCGGATCTGATGGGTTTAGTTTTGTTTTCAGGTAGTCTTTGGCCAAGCAGTTGTTGAAAGCTACCTAACCATGCAGAAGATGGGTCCGTTGTGCTCTGCTATAGCATCTTCCTTTTTCACAGTGGTCTGGCTAACAGTGCGGAGAACTGAGCTGTTTGGCAACCTGAATAATTTAATATCCACTTCTCAAATTTGAGCGGTGTAAACCCTTTAATTCTCGAGGCTAAGAGAAGATTCAGCTCACCTAAACAGCATCTTAATTGTTCCTTTTTAGAACACAATAATAACACAAGAATTGCTCTTGGGAAACTGCTGAATTCCTGCTCCAACTGAAACTTGAAAAGGAGTTACAGTTAATCTAAATTAATTATTTGTTTTACAATTTATTTCATTTTTACTTGAAGAGGAGGAGGTCTGCTTTTTATGGGAGACTTGGGGTCACCTGGGGAATGTGGAGGGCAACGAAGGGCCTGACTTGGCAATGCTGAATTACAGATGCTGTGGCTGCATTTGAGCCAGCCAGGTGGACTCTGCTGCTCTGTGTTCAGGATACAAAGCACTCCCCAACTCATTTAGAGTGTGTTTGGGAAAAGGCTTTTTTTTTTTTTTTCTTCCCGTCATCTCCCCCGTTGCAAATGTTATAAAGAGAAATTGCCATTCCTAGCTAGGTGGTTCTTGAAGCATTTTATTCTGGAGGGCTCTGGAAGGGCTTCTGATGTGTAAGCGTGGGTTGGCAAAGACCTATGTCTGGCAGATTCTATATAATAATTAAAAAAGCGTCTGGATTTGTTGTCTATTCCTAGACATGAGGTATAAATGAATATGCACTAGCAGACAAAGTGCAGGATAGGCACATGAGCGTGTAGTCTTTGTCTTAGTTTGATTATGAGCTGCTATGTAAGGTGTATGATCTTGCTGTTTAATTAAAGGGGCTTTATGATTACAAAACCAGTATAGGAATATACACTGTACTGTTAGTACGCAGGTCATCTTAAACAGTCTCTGCTCTACTTAGCCAGTAGTACTTGTTAAGTTTTTATCTAGGGATTTATTTTAAATTTTTCAGATGGTTTTTTTGGGGGGCCTGTTTTGCTTTGCTTTTTATTTTAATTATGAAAGAGAGAATTTTGGGGGAAGGTTTTAGTCCTTTCTTGGGTAAAACTATGAAGTATCAGGACAAGTGAAGCAAATGCAGAAGAGGAGAGTTGGCTGTAAGCTCACTTGATGAGCGCAGCGGAATTGCCAGGTTTGTGAATAGCCCACTGAGGTCTTTCAAGTGCGCAACCGTTTCTTGTGGTATATCAGATACTGATGAGTATAAAGAATATTCCGGGTGAGATGGTGATTATTTTCCATCGTGGGCTACTTCTTCGTTCTTCCACCAGCAGTTTCCACCCGGAGAGCATCACTGGGCTTCTCCCTGCTGCCACAGACCGTGCCGGCAAGAGCGGCTGTGAGTCGGGGCACGTTGCTGGCTGCAGCCGCTCTGTCGGTCAGCGAGCCCCTGCGCCTGCCGTTAGCTCTGAGCAATGGGAAAGGCGAGTTTGGAAAACGAGTCAATGTAGACAGCTGATGTACTGGCGGGCAAAAAGCCCAAGTATAGTCTCAGCTGTGTTGTCTAATTTTTCTCCCTCTCCCCCCCCCTAAGTCTGATTTATCATAGTTTGCTGGCATTAGACATTGCCAGTGGCTCTGCTCTGATTTTCAGCCGAGCAGGTGAATTGCTTTCCAGCAGCTCGGGCACTGAAAGGATGCCACTGGCTGGGCGGCTTGAAGAGCTGCTTGTGGACAATGTAAATGGCAGTGTCTTTTATATTTTTTTTCCATACTCTGCTGACTGATAGCGGCTGTGCCCTGGAGTCACTGCCAGTGACTTGGTCGTAACAAGTACACGCTGAGCACACTCTTGGTCAGCTCTGCTTGCTGCAGCCTCACAGAAGCCTCCCCTGCCTGAAAACCAGAGCAAGAGGAGAGGTAGTTTGACATATGGTGCAGCTTCGTGATGGGCTTGAGGCGATTGAGGACGCTTCTGCTCCCTTGTCAGCTGCAGCGGGACAGCCCCAAAGCTGCTGACCACCAAAAATGACAAGAAGCTTTCGGTCAGGTCAGTGAGCCAGCACAGTAGAGGTGGGAAATGTGGACGGAGGAAGGGGGAGACTGAGAGCTGTTTGGGCAGCAAATACTGTGCAGGAGCTGATCATGGAACCCTGGGGAGAGCTTACGGCGTGGCTGCTGTGGGAGGCAGAAACAGGTAGATGCAGCTCTGCCCATGGGAGGGTGTGTTGCTGTAAGGGGGGCAGGAGTAGGGTAAGTAGTAGAGCTTTCCTTTGCCTTGAACAGAAAGAGGAACGCAGTCCCTCAGCCTGCAAGGACTGTGCAGGACGTTGTACTAAAAGGGAGGTAAAACATGAATGCAGAGATGTGAGCGGACGAGCACCGTACAGGGCAAACACAACAGTTGGACCCGACGGAAGGGCTGTGGTCTGGTCCCTTACGTTTAATCTCCTGTAGATTGAGACAGCTTGATAATCAACATGTTGTGCAATACTTCAATTTCCGTGTTTTTCCAACCGAAAACAAATAGTCCTTGTTTGGCTAGAGCATGTAATGCTGGCAAGTTATTGTTCACCCATGGCCCCTTGTCTTAATGGAGCATAGTCTGAACAGAAGGGCTTTTGTTATAGTAAGGGGGGGGGGGTGGGGGGTGGAAAAGCAGTGATAGTTATTGCGTGTTACTGTGCAAGACTTTAAGAAAGACTAAAATCCCCTGGAGAGACCTGTAATGCAGGCCCAGGAGAAGGCTTGGGCACATCTCAGGACTGAGCCTCTGTGCGGGCGCGTGGAGTCTAACGAGGAGTGGGTGAGATTGTGAACCGCGCGGCCTTGAGTGCACCACGTTTTCAACGGTGAATGGGAATAGAAAGTTTCTGCTTCCAATAACAAGAGGTAATGGTCTGTTAAAAGCAAGAAGTTTTGCAGCTCAGACATTTAATAGGGACAGGTCAGTAAAAATATTTGTGCTGTTTACTGTAGGAAGCCGGTAACAGTGGAGGAGACTGTTAGTAACTTATGCTGTGTAATCGTGAGCTCAGGTAACATGTCCATCAAACCCGTTTGAGTGTACGCCTGACATGGGGTTGTGGCTGCTTAGAAAAATAATGCATAATGCAAATGAGCTTCTTTTAATAGCGCAGAACGCTAGGGCAAAAGAGAAACACAAGAGTTCAACTCTTGGTGCATCTTGAGCTTCTCTAGGTGTTTCTCCGTGGTGGTATTTTTGTTGTGTTTTAACCTCTTTTGCTATGCCTGCTTTCTGTTACTCTCTTAGCCTGGACAAAGCGTGTGAGCTGAGCTGTTTGCTTTTCTCTGACCCGGAGCCAGATGGTGATTAACTCACGCAGTGAATTTAATCGGTGCTCTGGGAGTTTCTACTTTTAGATAGGCTTTTCTCCACTGCGGTTTGAATCTGGCATGAATCTTGAAAACTGAGCTTTTACAGTAGTTTTTCTAATTATTTTACATTAAACAGCAGCAGAAAAGAGTAGTGGAATGTGTTGGCTGTAAGCTTGCATGTATTCATGCATGCTGTTAGCGTGCGACGTCGAGGGAGGAGAGCGGGCACCTGGCGTGGACTTGTCTTGTTGCAGGACGGATTCAGCCCTGACTCTGGTTTAACTTCTCCTCTCTTCTAGTACGTCACTCGCCTGCCAACGAACCATCACATCTGAATGCATTTCCTCAGCACCCATCCTCCCTGAATTACCTGAGACCCAAGAGGCAGAGACCTCAGATGCTGAACCTGAGCGGTACCGAGATGTCTGGGGTACTCAGACCAAGGCCAGCGGGTCTAGACAGCCCATCAAGCAATCGCTACGCTGGAGACTGGAGTAGTTGTGGGGAGAACTACTTCTTAAACCCAAAAGACTGCCTGAGCGAGGCAGACTACGATGACGTCCCTTCGGAAGACACAGAGAGCGGGGATGACGGCAGCAAAGCCGAGGAGTCGGTCGCCCCGGTAAGAGGCCCGCAGCCCATCCCCGGAGAGCACACCTTTCAGAGCTATTTGACAATGCAAGCGATAGACTCCGTGGTGGATCACAGAGCAAACCTCAAAGACCTGCAGGAAAGCATTGATACTCTGATAGGTAACCTGGAAAGGGAACTCAACAAAAACAAGCTTAATATGAGTTATTAAATCCAGTTCTGCATGACGCCTCCTCCTAGTGCCTCCATGCCCCTCACCAGGCTTCCCACAGCCATGTGAGGGGTGATGGTGCCCTTGAACGCTTTGTGGTAAGGCCACGGCCCACCTTGCATTAACAAATTTTAAGCCATTCCGTTACCTTTCTGCCTTTTTGTTAGAAGGTGTTGGAGACAACCTTAGAAGACCATGAGGTGATTCCACATAGTGGCATTTCTCCCTAAAAATACTATGTGCTTAGGCAGTCTGGGCAATACCTGGCAGAAGATAAAGCAACGTCTCCGCTGTCAGCGGCAGCAGAATTCCTCATTCCTGAAACCCTAGCTCCTCCGGTACAGGTGTTCCTCTCGGAAGAGGATGAATGCTGCTTGGCCTGAGTTTTGCAGCATGGACTTCAGATAGACTCGTTTTACTATATATGCAATGGCTGCTATGAAAAATGCTTTATATATATATAATATTTATATATAAAGTTTTAATTGTACAAATATTAATGTATTCCTGTATTAACACTTTCCAGTAATTATTTAAACAAGCAAAAATTAAATATTTTTCTAACCTTGTTTGTACATATCTATGTATAAATGTGCATGTGTCTGTAGCCACCTTTGGAAGGGAGAGGTCTCTCAGAATTACGAAACGTCCCCGTTTCTAGGAAGACATGTTCAGTGATGCCAGGGTGAAGTTACCCCTTGGGTAACACGGCGATTGATTTGTGCACAGAAACATGGCCAGACAGGAGGCAGGGTGAATGATTAATATAAATGACCTTGTGTCTTGCAGGGCCATCAGTTCGCAGGTGTTGACGGTTAACACTCTCTCTCACACCCCCACCACTTCTCTATTTTTTTTTCTTCTTTTTTAATTCGTTTTCTCCTTTTTTTTTTTTTTTCATATACAAAGGTCTGAAAGGTATTTACTTTTCAAAAAATGCTTCTGGTTTGTCGCTGTAACCTGTTACTTTATTCTTGACGTTTCAATACTTTTTCCACCACGTGCCACCCCCTCCCCCCCCCCCCCAAGTTTCATGTATTTGTATTTTTGTTGAGGTGCCTTTGTCTGGCTGCTGGTAATTAGATGTGTTTGAGCCCTCTCTGAAGGGCCATGGCTGTGGAGATGCAAGACTCAAATTCTGCGCAAAGGCAGTTACTTTTTTCTCAGTCTTTTTTTTTATTTTATTTTACTTAATCTCCCAAAAAATGGAAACCTTACATGAGGTTGAATGGGTGGAGTGCTGTTACTCCTGGGGGTTTTGGTGGGATTGTGGTTCACTGCGACCTTACTAAGTTCAGCTATCGCCATCGTCTCTGATCATCTTTTATCTTTAGTCATTTATGGTGAGCAATTAAACATTTCATGTTAAGGAAGCACATTCTTGATTTAGTTAGAAATAGTTACCAAATGGCATGCAGATATTTTGTCGTCCCTCTAACCCAAAGGAGATGCAGAGTGGCTCCTTGTCCTCACAGGTCCCCCATGGTGAGGAAGGGGGGCCCTTGGATGGGCGGGGGTTATGTGTTTTGGGAAGTCAAACACAGAGTCGCTGGCAGGGTGGAACTTAATTCTCTATCTTTTTGGTACGACGTTGGCACCCCGCCATGGCTTCCCATTCACCCTGTGGGTAAGTGCTTTTCTGCCAACCCGCACTTCCTTATGTTGCTTAATTGAGGAGTTATTTATTTACACTAGCGAGGAATTAAGAATTGCTATGGCAAACTTCACCCCTCTTTTCTAAGGAATAATTTTAGCATGGTTTCAGATGGCTTATTCGATCTCATTAATTTATTTTTATAAGTGTTAAAAGATGCAAAACAATTATTGCAATATAATGATAATGTATGAAACTGTAAATTTAACCTGAAGCATTTATCAGTAAATCGATGTATTTTTTTAAACTTTTATACCTACAGAATGTGCATACTTTTTAAACTATAAATTTAAATTCTAAATAAAATTTGAATTAAGAACCAAATTTGACTAAGCCTAGTTAGTGATTATTTAAACCTGTCTAAGCCCATGTCACCCCTTTGCACTGGCTGTACCTACAGAATGAATTGCATACAGACGTTTAGGGTTGCAGAAGATGTTTTGTTCTGTTGTCGTTTCTAGATTAACTGAACATTTTGGTTACATCATTAAAAAGAAAACCAAACCAGTACTGAATTTAAATCCCAAAGGAATGACATTCTGAGGAAGCTGTCAGACCAGTGTTGTAGCAGCATCTCTTCATCTGTTGCAGGATGCTGATGCTTTTGAACATGGCCTGGCTTCTGCACTGAGCATGTAGATGTATGAGCACGAGCTGAAAGATGTCTGCATTTAAAGTTACTTGATAAATGATATATTAAGTTTTCATTGTCTATAATAACCTATAGATGATGTGAGCCAGCACCTTTTGAGTAAGTGTCAGCTTTTTCTACAGGAGGGTTCTGTAACAGTGCAGCAGTGAGCTGCTTTGTCAACTTTAATGTTTTAACCTTACAACAGGGACAGTAATGACTTCATAAACTGTATTAATATTAATCTAATCAGTTAATTAAAATATAGTAAAATATTGGTATTATTCAAATGAAACATTTGCTGTTAATCTAGTTACAACAATTTGTAGAACATGTTTTATATCTTGAAATCCTCTTTTAATGAGAGATTTCCCAAGTAGTATTTTTGTTATATGTTGTCCCTTATATTATATTCTTATAGATATTATCATATTTCTTATTTATATCATCTGGTCAAGCTGCATCTTTCTTATGATTGTTACAGGTTCTTAAGGAACAGGATTAGTGTGGGAATGACCCTAATCTAGAAACACTAAATCAGGAGATTAAAACACCCTGCTTCTACCAAAGTAGTAATGAACATTTTTTACACAGAAGAGCAGCCTTGGACTGCGTGGGCTTTGCAGGGTGGCACTCCGGTCGGACCCTGTGGGCACAGCCAGGAACTTCTCTTTCTTACTGTACTAACCTTGGGTCTTGTTGGCTTGGGGCGACTCAGTTTGACTTCAGGAGCAGCTCCCGTTCCACAGGGGCTCTTGCTGCCTCTGGAAGAGGTTAAATGTGGAGGGCAGAGCCTGCGGCTGAGTTGAGAGCACACATGTCCTTGGAGAGCCTATGGACTTCCTTCAAGTGTGACCTTCGCTTCCCAGGTAAAGACGATGGATGCAGGCACTCTTACAGAAACGGTTCTGAAACCGCGTACAAATTGTCATACCCGAGTATGGGCCAGTGATGGCCACGTGCCGGGTGGGGTATCAACCAAGAGTCATAGTTTGTAGTCCCTGGGGAAAAGCAGAAATGCCTCTGCAGGTCTGTGCAATTCTTTGCTGCCATGTGTTAAGGATATGATAGGCTTAGGTCAGTTCAGGAACGGACTCTAAAACATGAAGAGTTTGAATCCATTGCTGTTTGTTTAAACAGGATTGTCCAAATGCTGCCGGGGCTGGGCAGCTGATCCAGCTGACACCAAATTGCCTCTCTCCCTTTTTCAGCTTCCCAAAGTGCCTTATTACAGGAGCGTGCGAGAGCTGGGCAGGGACGGAGGGGGCAGCATCAGGGCCTCGGGCTGGCTTAAGCCGCTGGGGACCTACATCCTCAGAAGCTTCAGATCTGTCATTTGCAGATGCGTAACGTATGTGTGTGTCTAGTAATGCGCCAGGCAAGAAGTGTAGCTGCACCTATTCGGAGGTGTTCTAAAAATAGAGGGAAACATCCCCAGCAGAAGTAGATGTTCAGGGTTTTTACAGAATAAATCTATAAATCTGGTAAGCCAGAGACACATCTGGTATTTCGGCTGCCAGATCTTAACCCCTTCACCTTCCTCCCCATCCCAAGGTATAGGGTTTCCTTAACAGTAAAAATGTATTTTGATATAAGATGTCTTTATCTCAAATTCTGGAGCTAGTAACAGTTGAAAGGTAGTTACTTGGGGTGGGGGGAGGGCTGGTGTTATGCTTTAGTGTAACGAGGATGCGTTTGTTTTATAATATCATCCTACACAATGAATTAACCGGTTTCATTCTGTTTCATGACTTTTTTTAGAGACACACAGGCAACCCTATAATTTGTCTTAACAACAGAATTAACCTGTGGAACAGTCTGCCACGAGGTAATGCAAAGCCAGCCCTATAGGTACTTGAACGCCTAGGATTGCATTAGAGAGGGTAAAAGATCGCGATGAGGTGTCTGATCTCATGTCTCTGGTGTCACTTGGGAACAGAGATGAGGAGGCAAATGGCTCTCAGGAAGGCTACTCCCTTTCCGCTGGAGGATTCCTGCAGCTCCCCAGGCTCCTTTGCTTTGATCCATTGTCTCCTTGTCCTCCCTGTTAGGAAAACCCAGCTGAAATCCGTCTGTCTTCTGGAATACTTTCTTAATCAAAACTCTCAGGAGTGCCTCTCTGGTGGGGAACAAGGCTCACGTTGGGGCTGCCGCCTCTTCTGGGGCGTAGTGACAGAGCCCCAGCGGAGGGGAGATGGTTGGGCTTCCCAGGTGAGCCGTGACCATATGGTTGACTTTAATGTGTATGTAGTTTGCAGCCCTGTTAATCAAAAATCTGTGGAAGATTATCTGAGGTGGTGTTCTAACAAAGTCCAGGCCTGATAACAGAGAGCTGAGCTTTTTAATTAGTTGGTTGTGGGCTATTTGCATATCTGTGTGGAGCAGGTGGTTGGTTAAATATTGATTTAGCAGAGGAGCTGTGTTCTCTTCCTGTTTGAGCTCTGGCTGCAAACACCCTGCTGCAGGTGGTAGGGACGTGCTTGTTGAGTTTTCCTTGGTGTTAATTTAGAGGTAGTTTAATAGGAGGGGCAGGGAATAGTACTATAATATTTAAACTTCAAACTAACAAACAAAAGACTATATTCCAAACCAAGTCCTATCTGGTGGCACCAAACATCTCTTAAATCTGACCAAAGGTCAATCGAAGTGGTAAAAGTACGTGATGGGGAGGTCCTGGCTGTAGAAAATGGAAGGAGCGTGTCTTTAACGCTGCCTAAAACCAATTTTCAATGTTCATTTCAGGACACAGGAGGCTCACACTGCTCCTGTTTCATATTTGGCTACCCTTTACACTGCCGAGGCAGAGCACTGGGGCTGGCTATCGCTTGTCAGCCGAAGATCCTCTCTGCAAATCCCCCGTGTGCCAGTCGCCTTTTGTGCTTTCCTGTCTACTGTGACCATATGGACATTTGTTTGACAGGAGTCTGTGACCCTCAAGCGGTTTGGTGAGTCATGGAAAGAGTGAACTCACCCGTAGAGAGTTTAATCTGACCTCCTCTCATAGATTTGGTGTCTGCTTGACAGGCTCTGCTCAGTTACGTGGTGTCTGACCTGGCTCTTGAAACCGAGCAGCCGGCAGAGCACCGCTTACGAACAAGTCCTTCTCTGTGGATGGCGGATGAGCTTCAATATTCATGAGCCGTTACTCATTTACACTGGTAAATATTAAAACTTCTGTATAGTACCATTTGATCTCTCTCAGGCATTCCTGTCAAAAGACAGTTATTCACACACTCAACAGCCACGGAGTGCCTGGTAAAAGCTGTTTGTTCTATATAATACAGGTTTCTTCGAGGGAACAATACATTTTAATGGCGTTGGGTTACTCTTTGTAAGGATTTGCCAGGCTTGAGTGACAACCATTTTCTAATCTGATGATGGCAAGTCAACTTGGTTCAGCCTGTGACGTTTGAAGGGTTTATGAGCAGTGTGGTCAGAGCTATGCTTTTGGTTCAGCAGCCCTGGAAATTTGTTTAGTAATTTATACGGTCCTTCCTTAGTGTATCAACGTATGGATTCAGCAGAGGTGCATGGGGCTCCCCTGTCATTTAAGTGTAGTAAGTAACACACAGAAGGCTTTACAGCCCGGTGAATGTTTGTTGTGGCTGCATTTAAGGGAACAGAACTGTGTTGCTGCTGTTGAGGGGGCATTGATGTTGACTGTTCCTTGCATAAGCATCCTGTCATGCCTTTTGATCGTTGTGGCAATCTTCTTGGGACAGATTTTGCAGTGGTGATGGCCACCTCTATTCCCTGCTGTAATCCAGGTGACTGCACGTGCTACCTGGGGAAACAATTGTTTGTGGAAGCTGTAGTGGGTAGGGTAAAGCTAGCTAATGATGAGATCATCTCTAGTGTAAAAAATACCTTTGTTCCTATGCTTCATGAGCTGCAAAGGCTCATGGACTTACAAGAGCAAGTCTGGTTCAGACTCTTCTGGTTTTGATCTTTAAATCCCTTAGGTGAGAGTGGAGCCTTTGCATGAGGAATTGTTCCTTCCATCTCCTGTGTTGCTGTGATTGTTGTGGTTGTCCAAGGCACCCGCATGCCTACATGGCTCCTCTTCTCTCTTCAACGGCAGCTCGGGGCCATGGGGCTGCACGAGTCTCAGGTGAGCGTTCTTAGCTCTAGAGTGCGTTCTGTCACCCTATCTCCAGAGCAGAAAATGTCCTGGATATCTCAAAAAAAAAAACCCAACTGCTTGTCCCTACATTTTCAAGAGGAGTGAATACTTGGGATGAGGGAGGAGATACTTGCTGGAGGTGAGTAGCAGAATTTGGATCGTCTATGTGAACATAACTACTGGAGTTACTGGTGGGAGCAGGTGGACGTAGATTGGAGGGGTGAACACTGGCACGTTGCTTTGACTGGCTGAGTTGTGCTTAAGATTTTTACAGCTTATAGACAGACAGACATAGACTTTGAAAATTGTTATTTAAACAGAATATTTATTATAACTGTATTAATGAAAGATGGTGGGGGAAGTATGAGTAAACAAATGGATAAAGTTAATGAAATAACAATCTCTAACTGCAAGATGCTTTATTTCTGAAGCTAAACATGTTCTGCTGAAATAAAGAGGTCCTGAAATAAAAAGCTTGCTGGTTCTAAAGGTGATAATGGGCTCTAAGCATCTAATGGGGAAATTATTTCTTGTCCCTTTACTAGTCCTAAATCCATTAGTATCTGCTTCTCCAGGTCCAGAAACACAGCATAGTCTGCATTTGCTTGCTCTTCCATCTCTTCTTTTCTTTTCTGTAGAGTAGTCATACTCTGAAGGAAAAACACATACCAGGCAATAATGCATTGTTAAGCTCTGAAACCTGTACGCAACCCCATTGCTTCCCAGTGGATAGTGTCAGCGCTATCACAAATTAATGAAAATAGGCATCACCTAGGGCTACATCGACTGAATTGTCATTTCCTTGGTTGATTAGTAAAATCTGCATGTGAATAAAGAATGGAAGGTGTGAGTCTCTCCTTGCTTGAAGGACCAATGTTTATAGGGTAGTTGCCAAAATGTAACTTTTTGAAAGAGCAACTGATGTAAAAAGAAAAGCAAATTCATAGTTGTTAAATGTCCATAGCCGCTAAAGCTCTTGTAGGAGTTTCACTTGAATGGTCCTAGGACCATCTATTCCATTCCTAAGACTGTAAATATGAAATGAGGAGCTGCTAAGCTATTCTGATTATGTCCATCCTGATTTCTGAAAAGACTATGGGAAATCCTGCGTAGCAAAATAGGTGCATTTTAAAGACCCAATGAAACAAAAAGTTTTCTTAATTCTAAGTATAACATACTGTTTTCTGCCTCTGTGCCTCCAGCTCCATTTCAATTCTGTTTTGGCTTGAATTTCTTGATACTCTTGAAACTCTTGTTCGCAGGATTTCAGATATTTGACTTCTCTTTCAAAATAATCAAGTACAGTGGCGTGCTGTTAATGCAATGACGAACAATGGTCGTTACATGCCCCAAGACACAGAATTACTGCTGATGATCTGAATGGTATTGTTAGTTGATCTATATTGGGAATATAGATAGCTCCATTTATCCAAATAATTTGTAGCAAAACACTATAAACATGTGGATTGAAACCAATGGATTTTGGATACAAATATACATGGAGTTAAATAACTTTTGTTACACCGACTCTGAGTAGTAGATCATCCTTCAGGAACCTGCACTGAAAACTAAACTAGTTTTAGGTTAGTGGCTTCAATAAATCAGTCCATATCCTCACTGAGCCAACTTCAGGCAGGAAGAAACCATGAAATACCATACTTCAGTATTACACTGCACATTTATCTGGGATTCTGTGTTTTAGTTTTCCTTAGTCTCTTCAACAACCTAATATTCTTCTGTGAATACTTGCTAAGAGTGAATGTAATCTAAACGTTAGTGACTGCTCCTGGGTTAATAATTCTGTGCCCTAAATAGTGTAGTTCCAAAATGAATGTAATTTGGGCAGGAGCAATGTGTTCTCTCATGTTACAGCACTTAGGTAGCTCCTACCTTGCTTTGGCAAAGTTACTTTTACTAAAATGAGGCTGCTGACCTGGTGTTATATTGCTACATAGTGTAGCTCTGCACACAGCAAACCTTTATGGGATGTTTATCAACTGTTTAAGTGCATACATAAACTTAATTTAAAACTGGGATAGGACATGAAGAAGATTTTGTGATGTAAAAATAACAGACTAGGCAGCAGGCAAGGCTGCTAAACTAGATGAGATGAAAACTCTAGCCTGATCTTTGGCTGGGGGTGGGGGGGAGAGGATGAACTGGAAATGATGTGAAAATAAAGAGAAATTAAAACTGTTTCCATCGTTCCCATGGCCCTTTGGTACAGACAGTCCTTATTTCAAAAGAGAATGGATGAGTGGTAATGTTAGTAACAGTTTGCTGGAACTAAGCTGGAACCAGATACTAAGATGTGTAAATCGAAGCACCAAATTTACAGGAAAAAAAAAAAAATGACGCAAATATGGATAAGAAGATGTGAAGAAAGAGAAACTCAGTATATTTACATTACTATGCACTATATACATTGTTTCAGTGCATGAAATCGGGTGTCATGCATGTGGCAAAAAATGCTGAACTCTTTGCTGTGTTTTCAGGCAGCTAGGTTGGAGCAGTGGGATTCTGCCAACTGTCACCCAGGTTTCCTTTAGGTGCCTCCTGTAGCTTTGCTACAGGTGATCTTTGGAGAATATGGCCATAGTGATCTCAAATTAATTGCCATCCATTTGAAGGCAAGTTTTTCCAGGCAGGCCTGTTCCTGTGTTGGAGTTTTCAGGATAAAGTGTCACAGAAAGAAATAAAAATTCTTACCAACCTCATTTCTTGCAGGGTCACTTAGTGTCTGACAGATTTCCAAAACATGCAGTACTCCAAGATCATCAGAAACAGCCAAGAAATGCTGCTTTGCTGAAAGATATTTGACAAAAACCATATAAACAATCTAAATTCCAACAGTAACACATACCTCCCACCCAAACATGAGCTACAGAGGGTTCATTTTTGTTGTGGTCTTTTTGGTTTATTGTTCACTGCAGCAAAAAGGCAGCCCTTGTTTTCTTAACAAAGAAAATGTCTTAAGCTCTTATTTTCTTAACAAATGAAATTCCCTTTAAACTTTAAACTTTTTCAAACTTTTTTTAAATTGCCGTGGTAGTACAGTTAGAACTGATGTATGCATTTTTGTGTATATAGTGCAGTGTTAAATTAGTGGAAGTATGTACTTATCTACTCTGCAAGATTGTCTGTAACAAGATCAGTGTGCCTTGGAGTCCTGGGCCATTTTACAGACAAGGGTGGCACAGTAAAGTGCAATCACCATCAACATACGTGAGGCAGTCCAGGGGCTGATGAAAGTGATCATTGATTCGGAGATGTTCTGGAAATGAGATGGCTCATGAGTTTTCTTCAGTAAGTC
Organism: Gorsachius magnificus; assembly: GCA_034008185.1. Lineage (NCBI taxonomy): Eukaryota > Metazoa > Chordata > Aves > Pelecaniformes > Ardeidae > Gorsachius > Gorsachius magnificus. The sequence goes on along the minus strand of CM067085.1, from coordinate 72,819,378 downwards.
CCAAATATCTATATTTCCATCGTCTCTGCCAATGAAGAAAACTCCTGGTCTCGTTAAGGACCATTGTCCTGCAGTGTATCTTCCTGCAGAGCAGCTTGACTGAAGGATCGGTCCATTCTTAATTTTTTTTGAAAACAAATAAAAGACAGACCTAACAATCAAACAGTACTATCCATTCACTACTTCAAATCTCCTATCAGTTAAGAACATTCACAATTTAAATGATTCTATTATAAAAATTATATCAGTGGCAAAATTGGCATTACCTTCTGCAGATAGAGAGGAGAATTGTGGGGAAGTCAAAACCCTGGTATCTCACTTCCAGTCTGTTAAAGTAATCTGTCTATCTGCTGCTAAAATCTGTGGTCTTGAGATTCTTCCAGGTGCAGCTAACCTGGATTCCCACATGGGAGGAACTGTAAAAACCCCCACATTTCTTGCATCCTAAATATGAGTTCTTCGGACCTGTTGAGCACATGTTGCCTTTATTCTTCCATTTCCCTAGCAGCAGAAATAATTTGTTGAGAAGCTACAGTTTTTACAAGGTTGGAATTGAAGAAGGCCACTTTATTTTTTCTGTAAAAGGCAAGTTTACAAAACTACTTCTAAAATAGCTTTCTGATATGAAGAAAAAGGAAAAGCTCTTCTTGTACCCAATTTATTTCTAAACTATAAAGCTTTGTGACTTGCAAACATTTCTGAAAATACAGGTTGTGAGGCTGTATTATGAGTTCTGCCTTGTATATCTATGAATTGTGTTACAGCTGTGTTAAAGTAACTTACTGTAACCCCTTCTTTCCAAATGGCAAAATTCCGGCCTCCAACGCTTAGAATGATGTCTTTAAAAAACAGAGATCTCTGGAGAGTGTTGATAGTTTCAGTGTGGATGGTGTATTTCTGAGTGTGCTTCTGACCTAATGGAATGAAAAAGGCAGTTGCTTCTAAGCAGTGCTACAGTGATCATCTTCACAACGGGATTTAGGCAGGGGGAAACAGGAGCGCAGGATCCAGCACAGGCATCAAAGATACTACCCTCATTTTTTTTTCTCACAAGGTACAGGAATTGGAATTGCCACAAATCTAGTTACTTCCATGATTTGTGCCAATAGCTACATAGCGATGCACCTGTCACACTGGAGAGATTTTTTGGTATTCTGTCATAACAGCTGAACTCTTTGCACTTTTGAGGGTGTACTGCTAAATCTTGGTGTTGTCAGTGAGATAGACTATTAGAGCAGGTGAGCAAGAACCTTAAAAAGACAGAGCATTGGTGCAAATATTTTAAAGTCAGCGATATATTAAAGTTTAAACAGGTATTGAGAAACTTGAACTTACTAACTGGTTTTGCCGAGTCACTATCAATTTCCATTTTCCAGTTGGAATAAACAATTTCTCCATCCTGTGATGTCAGAAAAAACAAGTAAATGCATTTAATATCAAATATGTTCTGAGTAAATGAAAAATTAAAGTTTGCAGCCAGTGACTGAAAATACACTAAAGTTTTGGATCACCATTTTTCAGTTACGTATTGCCAAACCAGCTTTACTTACCATGATGCATGTAGGCAGCCCTTTCTGCAGAATTAGGTGACTGGAAGCAAAAAGGTAGCTAGAAGCCAAATTTTCATTTCCACATGAATTCAAAACTGGGGAAGTTTTTGGAATTTTAGATACGTAGGGTAGGTAGAGGTGTTATGAATAGTTGTGACTTCCTAAAGTAGAACTAAGTTGTGGGGGAAATTGTAGATTAAACATACTCACCTGACATTTGGGAGACGCTAAACAAAATATTACTGATCTTATGGGTTCTGGAATAAGGAAATACTGTTTGATACCTGATGGCAGGTAGTTAAGTTCAACATATTTTGGAAATGTCTTCTAATTCTGCCCTTTGAGTAAGGGTTCATAGTCTACCAAATATTGGGGTTTATTATTATTTTAAGCATGTAGCTAAGCACATTAAAATGGGAATAAAATGTGGCATGTCCAGAAAGATCTTTTTAGTTAATACCTGAAGAAAACATGCAAGCCCATACATTTGTGAGAAAACTATTATTGAATTGTTTGGTTTTTTTCGATATCTTGGATTAACAATTTCATCAGTAATCTATTATTTTCACTTACTTCAGTTCCAACAAAAAAGCCAGTGGAGATATTCTCTAGCCCTTTCAGATTTTTGCTTGAAGGAGTTCTCATCTCTGTATATGGGCTCTCTTTGGCAGGTACTTCTAGAGTGTTCAGAGATTGCACCTTCTCTAGGAAACAGTATGGATACATCTATTTATTATACACTGGAATTTATCAGACCAAGCAAATCCTTTGTCTTATAAAGGTAGTTCACGACTAAGGGGAGTTTTAAGAGGAGAGATCTCAAGAGCAGAAAGTCTGCCGAGTAAAGCAGCAGTTTTGCAGGTTAACTGTTTCCTGGTGGCATCTCCCTGTTGCTGCAGCTACTCTGAAGTCAGTGCTTCCCGTACCCAGACGACTACTTAGGGTAGCACTGTTGTGTTCTTCATCAGTTTCTGGCATGGTTTGCAGTCACTCAAGGAGTCCAACTCTTGGGCTACCTGCGTGTCAGCTTGCTGACCTTAGAGGGACCAGTAGTGTGCCCCTACCACATCTTACCATAACAAGAACTGATCTGCTACAGAATGTGAAGTGCTAACCTGACGTTCTGTAGTGAAGAGTGATGTCTCTATCCAAAGCGCTACCGAAATACCTACAACATATACTGTTGCTCCAGGATTATTTTGCTAAAAATAGTATTCTATAAGGGCTGAAAAGGACATACTGTTTCAGGGATAAAGAGACTGGGTGGGGGACTTACATTGGCTACTAAGTGAAACGTGGCAGAGTTACTGCAGATACAGAGCTGCTCTTTTTGTATTCAATACACGCACATATCTTTGCAGTCAATACATGTATATCGCACTTGGAATACCAGTATATTTATGAAACCTTTTTCCCCAGATGCATTCAGCTATACAAAATTTTTTTGCTCAGCTTTCATTATGTGTATACTGAAATATAAACTTAAGAACATTTTCCCTAATAAGGTGTAATAAAAATATTACCTGAAGTTTTGTAATGATAATGCAGTTCCCTTAAACTAATTCTGACAGGAGCATACTCTGTGTTGGGATCACTTTCACGCAGGTTTATCTGTTCAGAAAAAAAGCATTTGCTAACTCATTTTGTCAGATCTTTGAGGTACAAGACTGAACAACTTTCTGCTGTAATGGAACAGGTCTTTTCAGTTTGCGGTGTGCTTGTAATACTCCACAAACAGTATTTGCTGCCTCACGTGCAAGTACAGAGAAAATGCAAACCTGTGGTTTCTCTTGTGTTATCTTTTCCCTAAGGATTTTGCCATGTTTTGAGCAAGAAAACCCAGCTCCAGTGTTCAAGCTTGTTCAAAACATGTGCTGGCTGCAGCTATTCTGAGCAGCACAGATCAGCAGGTCCGAAATTTTTTTTTTTTTTTTTTTTTTTTTTACACTTAACATTATTTTCAGCCTCACTTTTTTCATAAACTGCTATGACCATTTTCATCAGACTGACTGTCGGGTTGCCAGTAATTATGGTTCTGTTGACCATGACCACGATTCACAGTTTGGGAGCCACAGCACAGCGGTTGAAAAGGCCGACAGGAGCTTACGCTATTAATACAACTACTTTTGCACCTACTGCAGTTTTTAAGAAGCAGTCGTGCTGTTTCTTGTGAGTTAGCTTTTCAAACTGCATTTTACTGATGTTTCAGAGCAATGTCTTTCATTTCATAATCAGAAGGAAATTCACAACGAAGTCACAATTTGCTTGGAAAAATTAAAAGGGTTGGGAAGCAAAAGAATACATTCCTATGGAGTTCTGGCCATACCTACAGTTTGGCTTGATCCTTCTGTTCTATATTTGTGTGCAGTACCTTTATGAGAGGTTTCCAGCAGAGATCTAGACGCTTAAAAGTATCTGGAACATCAAGGGGCATATAAAAAATTTCCTTCTCTTTCACTTTCTCAGATGAAGGTTGTTCAGGACGTTTAGTGGCTGGAATATCCCAAAAAAATACTGAGCTGCAAAATGATTGTATCATGTTATTCTCTGGTTTTGTTTCAAAGTCAGATGCAGTTTTCCACACATTTTAAAGAGGCTTTTTTTTAGCCTTTCATCTTCAAACTTTACATAGCAATAGAGACTCTGAAAAGCAGACATATGATAGATATTCAATTGCTGCTTTTGTAAATTATGGCATATATTCTTTTATTCACCATTTCATCAGTTGCTAACTATACCAAAGCAGCTAGATAGCATTCATACAGTTTGCTTATGGAAAGTTACTGGGTGAAGTTACTGGCACTACCTGGGAGAAATTCCTGGAAGCTGAGAGAACTGGACAGAACTCTGCAGCAGGTAATCTAGTAATCCAAATGGCACCTCATTCCCAATTCTTGTGCGTACCAATTTATTTGCTGACATTCAAGGCAAGTGGGGCCACTCACTTGAATCTGTCATCTCACTGGAGTCTTCAGCCCTCTGATTGTTCCTGTTGCTCTACTCTGGACATTCATTCACAGATTTGATATAGACAGTGATAATTTTTCTCATTGCTGACATCACCTTCTCTTTTCTAACAGGAGTTGCTCAGGCACCTCTGCTCTTCAAGGATGACATTACAGTGACTTCCCTGCTCTTACTTTAGGTGAGTACTTTTAATTCGGAGCCCTGGTGTGTGAGTAGTTTAAATTTTTTCTTCCATGTGCATTACTTGCATTACACTGCAAACTTACTAACACCAGTATTTACAATCATTCTTCTAACTTAATTCTTCAAAGTCTTCTCTGTATTTGATTAGGGAAAATAACTTTGTATCCTCCTTTTGATCTAACTAGCAATGACATGATTGAGCCCATCCCTGCAGCCTTGAAGCCTTAAGCCTTTTGCCGTTGTGAAAGCAAAACATTTATTTCCACTTTTTGCATTCTGCCCCCTTGCCAGCCTTTCACATAGGATAATATTTGGTCATAATCATCATGACTATTCAGTCCACAAAAGAGGAGATTGATACAGAATAATTTTGCCCGCTAAATCTTCAAGTTTAAATATAGTTTACAATATTTCTGTGGCCTCAAAATCTTTAACAGCTTTTTGTGCAAGTCACATAATCAGTGTAAGTGTGGGGCTGTGGCTCTCCAGGCCAATGCATGTGTGATCTACACTCTTAAGGTATACACAGATTATAAATGTATACATGTGAGTTTTTTCAGTTAACGAATACTTAATGCCGTTACTGTAAAGGGCTTAACTGGCCAAGAACTTGATGTGCTTGTCTTCTGCATACAGAATTTCAGCTATTCAGGGTAGGCTGGTAGGAATCCAGAAGGGTGCTAGTTAAATCATGGGTATGCTCCATAAAGCTTTCCAAAGGAAACTGGAAGACATCTTGTAGAGTATGTATTGTATATACCAATCAGGGGAGCAGGTTACAAGCTGCACACAAATTTCAGCTCTGTTTTCAGAAGTAGCACCCATTTGGTTGTCCTGAAAATAACAGTAATAATTATTACGGGGGGAGAAGATAACGAGAGACAAAAATTATACTTACCTAAGTATTTCAACACATAAAATGGGCCTCTAGAAATTAAGTCACTCTTTCTGCTTGGGTAAGGTTTGAAAATCAGGATTTATTAACTTGTAGTTACAAAGTCAAGCTATTCTACAAATGTACTTCAAGTGACCTGATACCAGCTTTGCCTGCTAAGCATCTAAAATTCTAAATTAAGTCAGCAGGATAAGTACTTGGTGGCACCACTGCAAGTCAGGCCCTCCTTAGGTTGCTATGTTTGTAACTTTTTTTTAATCCATCTTAACCAAACAGCAAACCAGTGAGAAATTTATCTCAAGCAGTTAAGTGTAGTGGGAGTGATATCTCTTTGCCAAGTTTACACCATGGGTCATCTCTCTTAAATTATCACTCAGCTAGACCACACTGTGGGATAGTAGTGGTGCCTTCAAATGTCAATTATTAATAGTTTAGTTTGCGTATCTGAGGTTCTGCAGGTTTTGTAGTACTTATCATTTACCAAGTAGTCATTGTTTTATACCAAATTTATTTTATTTTTTTCAGAAAAATAAAGAAAAGGTGTTGGGGGAGAACAAGTGACTATAGGTTATGCCCTGATCAAATACAATTTCCAGTATATGCAAAACATTAGCTAAAACTGTACTTATCATAGAATCATAGAACCATTTGGTTGGAAAAGACCTTTAAGATCGAGTCCAACTGTACCTGTCCACTACTAAACCATGTCCCTAAGCATCTCATCTACCCATCTTTTAAATACCTCCAGGGGTGGGGACTCAACAACTTCCCTGGGCAGCCTGTTCCGATGCTTGACAACCCTTTCACGGAAGAAATTTTTCCTAATATCCAAACTAAACCTTCCCTGGTGCAAATTGAGGCCGTTTCCTCTTGTCCTGTCACTTGTTGCTTTGGAGCAGAGGCTGACACCCTCCCCCCCCAGCTCCCCCCTCCTGTCAGGCAGTTGTAGGGAGCGATGAGGGCTCCCCTCAGCCTCCTCTGCTCCAGGCTGAACACCCCCAGCTCCCCCAGCCGCTCCCCAGCAGCCTGGGGCTCCAGACCCCTCCCCAGCTCCGCTGCCCTTCTCTGGACACGCTCCAGCCCCTCCAGGTCCTTCTGGGAGGGAGGGGCCCAACACTGAACCCAGCATTCGAGGGGTGGCCTCACCAGTGCTGAGTACAGGGGGACGGTCACTGCCCTGCTCCTGCTGGCCACACCATTCCTGATACAAGCCAGGGTGCTGTTGGACGCCTTGGCCACCTGGGCAGACTGACAGCTCGTATTCAACTGGCTGTTGGCCAACACCCCCAGGTCCTTTTCTGCCATGCAGCTCTCCAGCCACTCATCCCCAGGCCTGTAGCATTGCGTGGGGTTGTTGTGACCCAAGTGCAGGACCCGGCACTTGGCCTTGTTAAACCTCACACAATTGGCCTTGGCCCATCAATCCAGCCTGTCCAGATCCTTCTGTAGAGCCTTCCTACCCTCCAGCAGATCAACACTTCCACCCAGTTTGGTGTCACCTGCAAACTTGCTGAGGGTGCACTTGATCCCCTTATCTAGGTCAGCGATAAAGATGTTAAACAGAACTGGCCCCAACACTGAGCCCTGGGGAACACCACTCGTGACTGGCCTCCAACTGGATTTAACTCCCCCCTTTGGGCCCGGCCATCCAGCCAGTTTATCAACTATGCAGCAAAGTTTCAGCTACACTTTTTTTAGGTCAAATCCTACTCTTGTTTTCATTCATGAGTTGCCTACCTGCAGTCAAAATGGTAGTCTCACAACCATGCAAAGCTGAATTAGGTTCTGAATATAACTTTGAATACTTTTTCATTGATATATAATAATAAACTGCTGATTTTAGGAACTGTGCCACAAAAACTGCAATGCTGTGCAAAGGCTGACATGCATTCCATGTTTATGTAACAAAAAGTATGTCCCAGTACATGTTGCTAAATATTGACAAAGTCATTCCTTTGTCAGTGTTATTTGTCAAGCTTGGGTTTCCTGTATCTGTTATCCCAGATGAACATGAAAACAGCTTCCTGAGCCTAAGCCTTGGCAAAAAAACCCTCCTACCCAAACAACAAAAACCACAACAGCATTCTGCTATTCAATCCCTTTCTTCATGTTTTACATCTGGTAACAATTAGGATCCATGGGTACTAATGTAGCAAAATTTAATAATGAACAGTTGTGTCAACTTTCTTTTTAGGATATATGTGCACCCTTTTCCTCACTTTTCTGGTAATGTTGCTAAAGACTGCAGTATCTATGAAGTCTTAAAAATTTGTTTTCAAAAACTATTGATATATTAATTTGCGTAAACCTTTTAAAGATCTCTGTTTTCTTTCTCTTGACCTGCTTCTCCACTGACGTTATGTTGCATTTAACTACATTTGCATTCATTACATTTGCATTGAATTTGGGCAACCATTTGCAGTACTTTGATAGTAAATGAGCATCCAATACTCCCGTAATAATGTTGCAGCCTTTAACTACATAGACCCTAAGTACTATGCAGCTTTAAAACCATCACAGAAAATGTAAGTTTTGAGTACACAGGCAGCACCTAGAAGAATTAAGGTAACTAAAATAACACCATTCTTAGGTGCCTAGATATTTAGGTAATTGAAATTACTTCTCTGAGTTCTTGGTGGCAGGCTGGATTGCTCATGGTAGAAATTCAGCATATTTTAGATATGGAAGGCTTATTATAATTTTGAATTATAGTATTAGTAAAGCTACAGTATGAGCAGATTCATATCAGATTGAGAACACAGCACAGTTGTAAAGCACAGTGAAGAGGACAAGTGGCACCAGATTATTTCTCACTACATTTTCTAAAAAAATAAAGAAGGCTGTTACAAATAATTGAATCTTTAATACTTTATCTTGAGTTACAATATGATTTCGGAGGTAGTAGATTAGGAAAACAATAAAAAGAAGAAAAGTGCATTTTTAAACTCACCTCAAAATAATCTGGCAGCCAATGTATATCTGTTACTGGTTTTTTATGACTATGCTGTAGGGAAGAGACTGCATAGTGTCTTACTAGAGGTGGCTCTGTGCTACTCTGCTCGACTTCCGTAAGTGATGGCTAGAAATGTTTTAAAAAGAGATATCTTAGTGTATTTCCAAAATACAATAGTAGACCTGTCAAAGAAAAAAGGTTACTTTACATACTGTTAATGCTTCTTCACGTATTTCAAATCCATTTCTAGAACTTTCTAGGGGTCTAATACCTTCCTTTTGAAAAAAAAAACAAAACAGTGGAAAGCCTCAAAACAGGCCTTTTGAATATGAAGCTCTAAAAAGAATTCCACCATGCCTCCACAGGCACACGCACATCCACTTATGTTATTAGTTCCTCCTCTGCTCATAGGTCTCTCTTTTGCTTATCCCCTTTACAGTCTCCTTCCACTGAAATCTGCTTCACAGCTTCCAAGCTACCTTTTTTTCTGTCCACAAACTTCCAGAATCATTTTCAGTATTACATTCAGCAACAAATGCTATATGTATTTGACAAGCTTCATAAGGTAAGAGCTGAGACTGCGTTAGTGCCCATTAAAGAAGACTCCTATTGAAGCCTAAGTCTGCACAAAATGCAGCAAAGCTATTAAGCTGCACTAATCAGGTAGAAATTATATTGTGAGAATGGATTTATTTCATGAACTCATCAAGTTTCTTATCCTTTCTAGTCTCTCATTGCAAAGATTATCTACTCCTCTGGTTTGAGTGAGAATACCTTACCCATTTTTCCCCACAGACATGTAGATGTACTGCAGCATATTTAGAATGGAAGCATTCACTATATTAACAGCCCTTACCTTGATTCCATCAGCATCAGTTTTTGCATTTTGCAGCTTTTCTTCATGTTGAGAAATATCCCACAGTACAACCTACAATGAGAAATGAGTATATTATGAATTATTTCATCCTTTATAGTAATACACTTTTTTTTTTTTCAAATGCAGTTCATGGGGGCTTGGGGGTAAATAAGAAATTCACTCTATGCACTAGAACTTATGAAGTCTTTAAAGTATTGCCTCTTCAGTCTGATGTAACTAGCTGAAAGACACGCTTGCCTCAACAAAAAAGAGTCTTTACAGCTTGACCTATTTATCAGTACTACAAAGAAGCATTGTACAGTAATGGCTCAGCTATGGAAGTTTATTCTTAAACAGAGAATTAACACCTGTCCATTGATGCAGCCACCAGCAATGATATTTGGATCAGTTGGACTGAAGTGAAAGCAGGAAATGTCTTCAGGACACTCCAACATTATCTAGAAAGAAGAAAAACAAAATAGTTGAGAAATCCAGTCACAGTGATTGATTGTGCTCTTGTTATTTAAATACTTAGCATATTTAAAAGTCCTGATTAAATACCTGAGGGTGGATAGGGTCAAAAAAACTCCAAAAAAGTATAACAGACTGCTGCAGCAATGATTTATCAGAAAGGTTAACTTGTTCTTCGTAAGAAAGCTGCTGTCTTGCTGACACTGCTATAATCCCTGATTGAGAAAACAAATTTTCTCAGAAGAGACAATTCCAAGTTTCAGTGTGCTGTTGATTATTCTAAGTGACTTATATTTATACCTTCTGAATACAGTGCAAAAAAAGAAAAAAACCAACCAACAACTATGTATTTTTCTTTTTGCAGATCAATTTTGAGGAAATTATTTTTGTTGCTTAAAATTATTTAACAATGAGTCGTAGAACCTAAGTATCAGGATAAAATTCAACTTTTTTGTTACTGCTCCTTAATGGTGTAATACTGCACCTGAAATGATGTGGCAGGCCTATAGTCCTGGCCACCCATCATGAAATCAAATGTTTTGTAGCTGAATTAATTTCCTACGCAGGCTGCAGTGTTGGCTATTAGCGTGCTGTGCAGCTAGGGCATTTATATAGAACTTAATTGTCCCTTTAGGCCTGGCATCGTAGAGCAATAATCCACGGCAGGGAGCAGGAGGAGACATTTAGTACGCCTTGTGATGCTCCCTGGCACTCGGCAGAGCCACGTCCCGTTGTGGCTCTAACATTCCTTTCAAGCACCAGCCGTGGGGAGAACAACAGTGCTATGCAGAGCCACCAGAAGGACCTGGCACAGTTGCAGGCCCACTTAAATGAGCCTCATAAGGCAGAAATTTCCCTTCCCTATCATCTCCATTTACACATTACTGTGAGGGACTTCGCATGGCCTGTCTGAACTCTACAAAGAATTTGTCTGTCTCATTTTTCACTTCGTCTCAAGTCAGCAATTCCGACAGACATACTAAATCAGTTTTGATTTGTTTTTAAGTTTAAAAGGTGATAAGTTTATGAAAGATGCATATTTTACAGCTGTCGTGTAATACGTGTCATTCAAATCTCAAATCATTATTTTAACCGCATTACCATAAATGGTTGGATGCCAGCAAACGCAGCTGATAGTTCTGTCCTTGAGATAGTGCAGATCTGTAAATGACTGGTATGCTTTAAGATAAACATCTGGCTTGCCACCAGAACTGCTTTCATCTTCTGCTAGGGCCTTCCAGTCATCAAAAAAAGCATTCATAATTTCATTTTGCTGCAATGCAATTTCCATTCTGTTTTGTGAAGAGAACAGTTAACACTTTCAATAATCCAGATGTGACTACTCAGTAGTAGAATCACAAATATTTCTGTAAAGAGGCAGCTTTTGTTTTACACTGAATTATGACCGCAGTAGTAAAAAAAAAAAAAAAAAAAAAAGTATTAATTCTTCAGTGATGCATCACTGTAAGGAAACTCTCTTCCATTTAAATTTAAATAACTAATTTTACCAAGAATTTAACTCTACTTCTGTGTGGATCAAGTACAGTGCAATTGTCCAATTCTTGTGCAAAAAGTGTCAGCAAGTGAGACTTGTCCCGCAACTAAGGGCTGTAGGACAGCACCTTTGCTCATCTGCATAAGCATCTGCTTGAGTGAGCACTGTTTGAAAGATCAGCTTTGCAGCTTGTTTGAAAAAATGTATCACTATCAGCTTTAAGAGTTGTAATATCTATTTAAACCAACATGCATATTTATATGGCATAGATGTCATGTTAATTTTCATAGAAACAAATATTAATATTTAATATTAAAATAATAGGAGAAAAAAAGGAAAGAAAAAAGTACACAGAAACAAAAAACATATCAGTATGACCAGACTAATGGTCCACTCAGACAAGAGTTCTTGCCTGTATTCTGTATTATTTCAGGTAGCCTTTAATGTGTGTTGCTGCAGTAATTTTACCTTAAATGTACTGATGAAAGAAATTCTTTGAGCTTCTCAGATGCCAGACTCTCTTCTTTCTCTTCATTTGACAACTGTCTAGGAAAATACTGCGTGGCTGCATTTTTTGGATAGGTCCTAACCAATTGGAATAGATTTGAACGTGAGTAAGTATAGAAACAATTTCAAAGACAGAAAGCTATGTAATGTGTAAAATTAAAAGTTAAGTGTATTCTGTTTTTCTAGAAACTTTGGAAAAGAGTGAAAGAAGAAAGATGCAACCAGAACATCCAATCTCTTTTCTTAATCAGTCTGTAACTGAGTAACTCTAGAAGAGTTCAGTTAATTTACATAACTTTAGTTGAGATCAGAAAACAGCATGTAGCTTAATAAATAAGCTGATAAATATATTCTCACACTTACCATTTTGTCTGAGTACTAGCTTCTCTTACTTTTGGAACCATTTGTATGCCCACATCTTTTTCAAGCATTTTAATACTGTAAGTTTTGTCTTGATAGGACGTGCATTCAACATAACTGTCTTTTACATGTGAAGCATTCTTATCAGTAAATGAAATTGGTGCACCAAACTTCCTGCGTGCTCGAGAAATCATATACTTAATCTGGAAAAGCGATATTTCTGTAGTTAGCAGAGGAGAACGTTTTTGGAAAGTTCATTCTGTAAAATGGCAGTGTTGATATAATTATACAATTAGTTCTATTGATGATTTCTGTGCTGAGTTTACTTATATTTCTGCATTTTCAAATTTTGAAGTGCTCATATAAATAACCCACTTATCTAACAGAAGACAGGTTTGTATTTCTAAAGCAACATAACATTTTGGATTACTGCTAGTAGGGTAAGAGAACTATGTTTTCTAATTCATGCATTATCAAAGCTGCACCTTTAATTAAAAAGGACTGATTTGCAAGAGGTCTTATGTAATACTGCATTGGACTTCTAAGACCTAACTTTTCAGCCTGTCCCTCTTAGTGCAATTCTCGCCTTTGGGTGAGGTATTTCAGCTTCCCTTGCAGTGCCTAGGGAGAGAAAAGTACCCCAAAGAGGATCCACAAGAATAGAAAGAACTAGGAAGGAAGACTGCATGTGGCTTGAGTTCTACCCACAAAGAGAGGTAGGCACTCGATTTCAGGCAGTAGAGAGGTATTGCTTTGTCTTGGATTCACAGCCAGGTACTTTTTCCCCAGCACCTGCCACAGAACTGGAAAGGAATGTAGACTGAGAATACTCAGGGACAGGGTTTAGTGGTGGGATGGCAGGGTTAGGGTAATGGTTGGACTTGATGATCTTAAAAGTCTTTTCCAACCTAAATGATTCTATGATTCTACTTCTGTGTGGACCTTGCCAGCAAGGTGGAATATAGAATACTTGGACTGTGAATGTGATTTAAATTTAGTGACTGTGAATTAGCTTTAGAACAATCAATCAGATTATGTATAAGCAAGATGTCCAGTTGCTAAGAACTATCAAAACTTAGCCAGTCTTCCCTGAACAGGATTTAGGTACTGAGTAAAAATCACTGATGGACAGTTAAATGCTTGGAGATGCTCCGCACATCACAAGTTAGGTGACAGCTGTGAGTGGATCTACTTTTTAGACATATAATTTTCTCAGTATAATCTGTAGGTGTAGTTAATCAAATATGTCCTTCTATAAAGTCAGCAACATTTTATTCCGAAGTAGAGAGCCCTTAGAAGTGTGGCATGCTACTTAAATGCCATCCATATAATGAAACAGAGTTCACTGGGCTCCACTGAAACGGAACTAGGTCCTTAGAATATAATTACAATGACTCAATTTATAATCTAGCCAGAGAGTAAATTGAGCAAAAAGTGGCAGTGATGCTAATGACCAAAGATGATCAGAATTTTTGAACTTAAAACTTAAAAAGTAGATATGACCAATGCAGTCTTACATGCCTTATTTGCAGGATTTAAAGAGAACAGAGTTGTTAAAAACCCCTAAAAGTTTCTGCAGCACTTCCAGTTTTTGTTAAAAGTGGAGCTATTTCTCTCTTTTTTTTTTTTTTTTTTTGTGAAAGACCCCAAGCAAAACTGGGATTGCAGTTTTCAGTTTCCTGACTTTATTTTTTTTAAGGAACTTAAAATAAATTTTGGATTTTGATATTTATTTGATTGATGAACGTCCATTGATTCTGACCTTTATAACCTTGTCTTTAACAGATTCTTCTTCAACTTCCTTTTCGCTGCCAAGAGAAACCCAAGGTTTGTGGACAGGAGGCTTATAAGGATGGACTTCCAGAGTTTCCTCTTGATCTTTATCTTCTTTTTCTTCTTTTTCTTCTGCAGTTTCTGGAGGCTGTGACATCAAACAGTGAGAAATGGTACTTTTTCAAAAAATTGTTACTGAAGGGTAAGCATGAACTAGAACCCCAGTTTTCATTCTTTATTCACACATTCTTTACTTTTGTCTCAGTGCAGTAAGTCTGGCTATACTGTGCCCCTGGGTACAATTGAGTTAGGTCCCTTTCATTCATTTGTGCTTTAGAATTTTCCAATAAATGTTACATGTTTACTATTTAACTACTGAAGAGAGACACTTGTCTTGAAAGCAGATCAGTTATATAAAAAGAATTTATAGAGATTTTCTACATTAGGCCCTCCTGCCTGGAATTGCAATTTGCTTTTCTATTAATTGTTACTTCAAACAAAAAGATGATGATGATGATGTTACTTCAAACTAAAATATCTTGTTACTTCAAGGCAAACTCACACTGAAAAAATATATAATCTACCCACAAATATTCTCCTATGATGCAATGCACAAGTGGAAATTTATGTATCTAGAGCTATTTAGAACTGAAGAACATTTTAAAGTGTGATTTGAAGAAAATACACATACCTATTGTGAAAATAAGTATAATATTTCTTTGAAGATGCCCAATATATTGTAATCTTTTATTTTTGTCTTAGAAATCTGGGTCTTGGCAGAGGAAATTAATGCTTATAATAAAAATGCAGCAATGGGGGTTATACTGGCGCTCTCAAGTAAAATACAGAAGTTTAATTCAGTCTTTCGTAGTACAGAAGATATTTTTACAGTGATAACATGTATTTTTCCATGATCAGTTTAACCTCTAGGGAAACATTCTGACATTCCAAGCACGTCAGGTGCTTACGAATACATGTTTGAGGCAAGATTCTGAAATACTCAGAGATAGAACAATGCTGTGGTATACTTGGATTTTCTTACCTTCAGAAGGTTTTCCTTGGCTTCTTCAGAAGCAACAAAGTAAAAGTTCTGTCCGTACTGGAACTTTGCATCAAAAACTACCAAAAGTTCTTCCCCTGGATATTCCTATTTTAATTAAAACAATTAGTGGAAAACTGAAAGCAAATAACATACAAACCAGACATGAGCCTGTGACTGGCAAAGCTACCGCTAGTGTAAATTCAATATCTTTGGTTAATCTTGTGGTTTTAACAGAGAATTTCATGTGATAATTGAAAAGAACAGATGGATTTTATTTTGTAATAAAAATAAGTCTGGGACAAAACTTATCTTTTGACACAGAGAATTAAACAGAAAAGAAACTGGTTTAATGAGTCTCAATAAATAGGCCGTGAATTAGGGGAAGCCAAACTATGTGAAGCTCTGCCAGTTCACAGAATCAAAACTAATAATATTTATATTACTTTTAGCATATTTTCAATCTAAAGTTAGTTTAAAAAAAAAAGTGCATGGTGAGCCACAAGAAACTTTGAGTTGACAGTGGTCCATGACCTATTGGATATTACAGTATTAGTGTATTTACACAGAGTCAAACAAGGATAGACCTTATCATTAAAAGAAGATATATTCTGAAAGCATAAAGTCTTAAAGTGAGAAAGAAATAAGCTACGTACTAGGACAACTTTTTTGACAGGGTGGAAATCGGAAACTGTAGCTCTTGTTTTCAGGTCCTGAATGATATCCTCTTTTTTAATAAGTTTGAAACAATTTTCTTCTGTGACATCTTCATCAACTCGGCAATTAAAAATTTCTTGGGTCTTTGTAGTGAAAACTAAAGGAAAGATTTTTGGGTGGCCTGTGAAAGAAAGCAAAATTGCTTGATAAACAAATACAGAGTGTTGTTTAAACATAAACATATACTTTCATAACTCTGGGTCTTTACTGTTTCCTAGCAGAATGCCTTTGAATCTCTCAGCTTAGTTTTTGGTATTTTGGAAGGCATGGAATACAAATGATACTACATTTTGTTAATCTTGGAAAAGACTCTACCTAACATTTCCTACTTAATGAATATGTTATTCCTAGTATGAGGGGGTTTTTGTCCTCTTGATCAACAGGTGACTAAGAGCTTTAGTGAAGAGTCATTAATGGACATTAATACATTTAAGGACACAACTGCATGGTTCTGATTTAAGAGAGATCCCTTGAATAAATATACTCTAGTCCTTCCCTGTAGAGCAGTGCGATGTTAAGCCAATGTTTAATCTAAGTGAGGCTTCAGTACCCTCCCAAATAAGGATGCTTTTCTGATTTTGGGCTTTCTTCTTCCTCTCATCGAGTTCAGTGCACGGTTGAGTCTATCTGTCACTAAACAAGTGAGACTAAAGCAAGGTCACTAAGATTCAAGCCAGATATTTATTTTCAGCTTTGCTGGAGAACATATAGCAGTTGTTTTCTACACACGTGACCTTGGTTAGGTTCATTCACATTAACTCGGAACAAGCTATTTCTTATCCTAGCTCTGGCACTGTTACCTTCATTGGTTTTAGCGAGGCTGGGTGCAGTTAGGTGACCCGTCAACTGCGCTTTGCAAACACTCAATCTGAAGATAATATACAGTGCTTCTTGTGAGGTGTGTGTCGGCTGTGTGTAGGTAATGCTGCTCCTTCCCATATTACGTGTTCTGCCTTCCAGCTTACATGACAGCTAAAAGTGATTAAGGTCGCTATAGGCCCAGCTAGTTGAAAACTGATGCCAGAGACCCTTTTCTGCCATTGTGATACTGCCATGCTAGCAGACTCGTGCTCCGTGTCTCAGCTGCCACAGTAAGATCATTCTTCATGAAGGCCATTGTGCTTTTATCTGGCAAGGCTATCAGATGTCCATTTTGAAAGTTCATCTTTTTGATAAACTGGAAAGTGTAAAAGATTTAGGGACATGTATACATGCGATTTTTATATACTGAAATGAGCTGGCTTTTGTGATAAGAGCTGATCCTTTCTATCATCTTTGTTTCCTTCTCCTTTCTTAGTTTGAGTTATTTAGTATTTGATCTTAATTCCCAGCAACTGTGGTACTTTTCTCTTTGTGTATGCCTTCAGTTGAAGTTGATATATCTCAGACGATGATTTTGACCAGCTGGCTCAGCACATTTTGAGAAGCCATCTCTAACCTAAGCCAACAAGGACTGACAAACCGATAAATCCTCCTTAATCTCTATCATTCGGGAAGCTAAATCTCTGCATAAGCCTATCACATAATACATAATGTTTGATGAATCTGACATTTATCCTTTAAAATCTTTCAGTGCTGCTCCTCCACTGCGTCCGCTCTGCTGTAGTCATCCACTAAAATTAATTACGTGCATGATGTTTCTGGTACATCCTGCTCTATACCACATATGATTTACTTAGTGTTCACTAGTCATTTTGTAGCATACACCATCCATTTGTAGCATGCACAGTCCATTAGTTCACTTTCTTCACAAGTTGTAGTCAATAATGCGTGACTTTCCTGTTTGGTATCTTGGAGATTTCCAGGATTTCTGTGGGGATGCTTCCAAAAAATACAGAATCATAGGGATGTTGATTGGGAAAGACCTCTGAATGTTCAAACTCACTGTTCAAACTCACTGTTGGTAACACCAGACCAAGTCAGGTCTCGTTTATCTTTCAGAGTCCCTGTGCTTGCCTTTGCCCTGTGCTGTAGGTAATGAAGCCAAGACCTAGATTCTTTTGCTTATCAATTTGGCTATGAGACCAGACTTGGAAAAAGCGTTTACTCCAGGGTGATTTGAAATATCTAATCCTTTTGAGGAACTGCAGAATTTGATCTGCAGGACTCCCAGGTCACCCTGGCCAAGGGCATGAGGCCTCATTAGGATATCATTAGGAACCAGACTCAAACCCTAGTACAACCTGCAACACTACAGATATACTTTACATTTTGATACATTGGAGCAAAAAAACTAGACCTCCTTTTGCAAATTAAATTTCATAGGATAGAAAGAGGACAGAAACCTAGAGCTGTGCACCAAAACAGAATGCAATTTCCATCCTCTGCTATACACAGCTGGCTCAGAGGACACCAAAGGAACAAGAGATTTGTACATACCGCAGTCCTCAGAGTTGGTTATGTGGCTAGTGCAATTAGGAGGGCTAGAACCTACCAAAAATTTATAAATGTAATTTGCTGATTCTTATGTGATTTTTTTTTTTTCAGAAGATTATTCCCACTGCTCAAATACATGAAAGTAAACCTGAACAATTAGATTTTTTTTTTTTTGATATATCAAATATCCTAACCAGGAGTAATTGTTGTTTATTCAAGAAGCTTGTATGATGTTATTTTTTAAAATGCTGAATCGTGAGTACAGCCTTGTCCACAAATGCTAATGCTAAGAAAATCCTTTCAAAGGGACGTAGGTTTCAGTGTCAAACAAAACAATACAAGCAGGCATTAAAGTTTAGCAAAAATACAGTAGACATCACTTAGAAGAGGGAGTAGAGTAGGACAGTCTTAAGTGTATTTTTTTCAAAGTTCTATTGCTATAAGTCCAAGTTAAAAACAAAGTAATGATCAGAATTAAAATATGTCTGAAGGACTAAAATTCTGTATTATAGAATGCTATGTTATAACACATCCTATAGTATAACATAAGGAGCTGATACTGGAATTATTATTATTATGAACATTTTTATTGAATGCTCTTTTCCAGTAAAAAATATGTAGTATCTAATCAGAGGCTTCACATTGTTTTTCTAATAGTAAATTGTACTGATATAATTTGTAACAGTCAACAGCTCTTAGTGATATGAGAACTTTGCAAAGGACCAAGAAGCTCCAAGAGAAGTAAAGAACACTCGCAGGTCTTACGCTAAGGAGATACCATGCATACAGTTTAAATCCTGCTCAGACAGCATCTGCATACAGTAGCATTATTTTCCTGCTTTTAGCAATGGATTTCTAGCAATAGTTTAGCTATTACAGCTCTAACTTTATTTGCCACTAGGTGGAAGTAAAATTCTCTTACTGACAAAACTATCTCCAGGAAAACCAAAAATTCATTTTTGTAAAGTAACGCTTTCATCATCTGAGGGATCAGTTATTGTCCATTTTCATTAATTGCGGCTTAGCCATTTCGGTGATGCTATCAGAGTGCAATTTTCATTTCCACCCATGTGCTCATAGGATTATACGGCAAGACAAGTCAGTTATGATTTCTTTAAAAAAATACCTAGTTTGTATATTCATTGTTTGCCAGTTTGTTTTAGTTTTTAGCAATAAAAGCTGTACTGTTAAAAGCCAATTAAGGTGACCCTTTGGGCTGTTCCTGTAAGCCATAGATAAATTTTACATTGACACCATTTAAGTTATACCTAGGGAAGAATTGCACAAATCGGGTCAGAAGTAAAATCCAACCAAAAACCTGAAAAAAAATTATTTGGTGTTTAAGGAAAAAATAATATATTTCAATTAAAATAATTCCATATTTTAGCTCTGAACTGTGGCCACACTTAAAGCTACACTTTTCTTGCACATAAGCCAAAAGAAATGCTCGG
Source organism: Gorsachius magnificus (assembly GCA_034008185.1). Lineage (NCBI taxonomy): Eukaryota > Metazoa > Chordata > Aves > Pelecaniformes > Ardeidae > Gorsachius > Gorsachius magnificus. Next base: position 72,799,785 of record CM067085.1, on the reverse strand, counting down.
TATCTTGCAACTTTTAAATGGCAGAATTTTTTTTCCCCTACAAAGCAAAAGATGTTAATCATTGTCTATTGATATCTATGATTAAAAAACACAAGTGATATGCTAAAAGAATCTTCTCACCAGATTTAGTAATAACATCACAAAGATCAAAGATTAAAAAATTATAAAAATATTTCAAGTTTTTCTTTCAATTGCTTAACTATGACTAAATACAAACATTTTGCACTCTATAATTTTGTTGTCATCCTTTTTATTTCCCCTGATCTCAGCTCCTCTCAACCCAAGATAAAGACATCTTCTGCAAACCCATACCTGTTTCAGCATTCCTTGCTGCACTGCCTGCTACTCAAGTAGTGGTACTATAATCACTCCTGTAATAGCTGCGTTTCTTCATAGTTTCTAATTTTTCTCATTCATGAAAAAAATCTTTCCTTTTCATTCCCTGGTATTAGCAACACTGAAGTTTCAAAATGCTTTAAAAGTATTTCAAAACTATTACTTTAAAGCCCAGTCATCATAGCACTTACCTATACTAGCCTAGAAAGATCAACTTCATCTTTTTTAGCTGAAATATAACGACATGATGTTATCAGTAATTTTTCTTATTAACAAAGTAACTATAAACATACAGTCCTGTCCTTGTTAGGACAGTATTTAAAATCTCCTCATATATTTAAAACTAAACTGTGAAGAGGAAACGAAAAATAATTTCTATTCAGTTTAAAATTAACACAAAAAAATTAGTGAAGTCTGCTAAACTAGGTCTGTATTTTAAGGAGATGTGAGCATATTTTGAAACTCTGGACATTTAAAACTTATTTTTGTGCAGGTGGTCTGCATGAGAGAAACCCTAAGAAATCTGTCATCTTGTGGTGCACACTGCAGTTGCACTGGCTGAAAACTGCACTGACTGCTACCCGGTAGCAGCTACCTGGGGCAGTTACCATGCAAATCATGCCATAATGAAGAGGAGATAAATGGGCAAGGCTGGCTAACACCAGGCAGAAGCAGAGCTGGCAGGGGTGCGGGTAGGAGCAGAACTTAGTCCCCTCTGGCAAGGTGTTCTGGGTGGCAGGGTGCTGCAGGAGCTGGGCCTTCTTCAGCTCCTGAGAGAGGGTCTGCAAACCTCACAGCGAGGTAGGACAGGAGAGATTAGCACTGGTGTGCAGCATGTGCTCTGCAGCACCACAGCTATTAATCAGCTGGGAGGGAGAAGGTGATTAAAAGGTAAAAGCAATTTCAGGAAGGTGGCTGTCACAGCAGGAAAAAAAAAAATCCATGAAATAAAACAAATACAATGCAAGCAAGAATACATTCCCACCTTTTCTGAGAATGTTCATGAATCACTGGAAAAAATATTTGTATATAGCAAAGGCTCGTTAGCCTTACACTTCATTAACTGTACACTTTATAAATGACACAACTGAGATAGTATCTCAGCACATCTCAGAAAAAAACCACAATAAAATGCACTGCAAAATTAAACAGTGAGACTTTGCTATATTTTCAAGTTCTATTATTGCACCTTTACAGTGTGACCCTGAGCACCAGAACTCCTGCTTCTGGGGGCACCTCTGTCTGCCTGACACTCTCTCCCTGGGCTGTTCACTTTTGTGAATCTCCCCAGTTTGTATATATTATTAAGCCTTCCGATTTCCCATTCAGTACTGTTATTATGACACCACAAACTTTAATAATCTAAACTACCAACACAAAGTGTAAGTATTGCAATGTAGCTTTGTTATGTTCCCTATATTGGTTACAAAACCATAATCAGAATTGTAGATCTCTCATTTATATAAAATAGCACAATTTATCTCATGTTTATTTAAATGCATGGGCCCAAAATAATTAAGGTAGCTGTCACGTGAGACTAGATTACTGCTTGTGTCATTGCTGCTGTACCGTACATACCAAGCTGTGTTCGTTTTCCTTTTGAGGATCCCTTAGCTTTGTTTTCACCTTTCTGTTTCTTTGCCGAGTTTTTTGGACCTTTCGAGGAGGTCTTGCCAGATATGAGATTTTCTGACATTTTTTCAGGTATCTCTAGAGAAAGATACATATCATCAATAAACTTTAAACAGACAATGGAGTGCACCGTGTACGAGTGAAAATTTGGTCCATGACTTTATGTAGTTTGTCATTATAGTGGGTATTTTCATACTCAGCCAAAGGCATGTTCCATAATTTAAAATAATAAACTTTATTTTGATATGATATGTAATAGATGGAAGTAATTCTTCTGTCCAGGGCGATTAAGTATGGAAACTTAAAAACAGTGAAAGTTTAAATTGGGATAGGGGTTTCCCTTGCAGCAAGCTAAGGACCTGAGCTACAGGGGGAAGAGCACAGGTGAAAATATTTGTCCCAATGTCCACCAAGTGTAAATCATTACTCAGCTGCACAAAGCATTTCAGTGTTTCTCTATTTCCAGTTCACTTTTCAGTGTAGCTCTGTGAAGGACAAACTTGGAAAGAAGTTATATGCACAGTACACGTAGCAGCCACGCATCTGGAGACAATACTGTATAGAAGCCTACTCTTGTTTCATTTACTCTCCTTCTTCCCAGTACCTAGAATAAGGATGAGAACAGCAGCGCAGAAAAGGCTGAGTTCCATTACCAAGAAGGAAATGCAATACAGCCCGCCCGGTGCACAAACCAGACAGCACACCGCCACAAAATACACTGCCAGCACCATCATGTGGAAGGTACACACATAGCAGCCGATAGAACAACTAAATGGGGATGGTCCAAATTCTATTAGAAGTACTGAAAATTGTTTGATGTTGTTATTGAACAGCTAGAGGCATTCAACTGGGATGAGGACAATGGGGCTGTTTGTTTGTGTCTTCCCTCTTCCATTTTCCCACTTTTTTTCTTTAAGATTGTGAACTGACTGGGAGAGGAACCATTGTTTACATGTTTACAAATGGCCTACAGTATTTGGTTGCTGTTACACTTTTCATGCTAATAAGAGGAAAGCAGATGCGCTTATAGGACAGAAAGACGGCCCTTTCAAGAACTGTGTCATGACACAGCTATTTCTGATGAACTCTTACAGCCCGTTTACTGTCAAGATGCTTATGGTGAAAAGGTGAGTTTATAAAATAAATGTTCTATCTTGGGACTTTCCCAGTGAAAGGCCTGAAATAGTGTGAGTGTTAAACACGCTGTGGCCTGTACACTTGCAATTTCAGTGGTCATCCTGGCTTTGGAATGGTCTTTCATTCCCAGATTGAGAAACAAGTGTTTTTCTGTTTTGTAACACAGTTCTCAAGTGCTCCAAAAGCAAGCAATATAATTTTAGTTTCCAACCTGAATTTTAATTTGGAGATGGCTACTGCTGGCAAGATATAGGTCGTGGATTATAGCCTGGTGGTATAGCCTGGATTTGGGATCTGTATTAACTTCCCGTGAATTGAAGGTAAACTCTGCTGTTGACTTTAATGGAAGTAGAGTCTGACACTTTTACTAGTTATGCATTTCTCTTTTTTTGCTGCAGTCAAAATAGAAAAAATATACTCTGTAAATCCTCAGGCTCTTTTCTCTATCACACTGGAGCTTGCAGACCACAGGTGACAAGTGGCATCCATGGGATGTTGTTTGATCATTATGGCAAACACAGCCCCCTTCATTAATGCATCTGAAGAAGTGAAGCAATTTAAGCTTCTGCTTTTTCCAAAAAGCAATGATAATATGAATGCAAAACAGATTAATGTTTCAGAATTCTGAAACTTTTGCCTTGCAAGGGATGATGTTTTAGGAAGATTTAAAAAAAACACATTGCGTATAATGAATGTCAGGAGAAAGTTAGGAGTTTTTTCTGCTCTCATTCTCACAGTCTTTTTCTCAAATACAGGACTACAAAGGTAGACAATATATGTATGCCTAACATTCAATATATTTTCCCAGTTATAATCTTTCAGAGGAGCCTCTACACTGAACAATATGCTTAACTTATAGTTCTGAAACACTTAGGGCTACCTAGCCTATAGTGCATGTCAATTCAGATGGATAAGAGAGGTTAATTTTTCCCTTATTTAAAAAAAAAAAAAAGGCACAAGGCTATTTCTTATCTATCTCCTTGCATATTTTACGTTAAAAAACAAGTGACCCGTTTTATAAATGGATTCTGCGACTACTCTAATTTGAAACCAACCTTGAAGACTCTGGTTAAAAATGTCAGCCCTCCAGGACAGGAGAGGCCAGCTGTTGTAGACATTAGTTGAAGGACAGTATGAACCATCTCCTAGATATTACAGTCACATTGTCTTACTTCACCATTTCCATTTCATTTGTACGCTGAAATGAAGCCAGTTTGGAAATTTTGAGTTCTTTCTTGTGAGCAGCTTAAACCCTAAGTCACATGAAACACTGAGCGGGTTGAGATAAGTCACATGCCTATGTTTAGTACAATAACTTGCAAGTAAAAACATCCCTTTTTCTTCGACTGACTTCAAGTACATTATACCTATAAAAACAATTAAAACTTTTGAAGATAGCCTCCCACAATAATGCAATTCCTCCTCCTTTACTGACAGAATGAGGTGTAGAGGTACACGCAGCACTATACAGACAAGGGCCACGCTAGCGAAGGCAGCATCAGCGACTGAGTGTATGTACATGAGTATGTTAATACAAAAAGCATCCCTGTTTAAGGGTTGCAAATGAATACAGCGATCAGTAGGACTGTTCAGGGTTCCATCCTCACCCACTGGAAAGCAGACAGAAAAGTAATTATCTCCTTTTACAACATCCCGAATACCTTATCGCCTCTGCCCATTTGTCATCCTGCGGGCATATGATTGTCAGTGGTTAGGAAACATGTAAGGCCTCCAAGAAAGCAAAGGCACAATTTCTAAAAACTTCTCTGGAAGCATAACCAAGCCCATAGCCATTTACAAAGTATGTATGCAAAGTTGTTTTTTTACACAGGATTATGCTACTAACCCTCCGGTGCTCCCTGTGGGAAACCAACACGCATCACAAACTTTAAAATCGGTACAGAAGAGCAATCTTTTGCACCCCTCCTCTTCCAAAAAAGAAATAAAGGAACAAAAATCCTAATGGCTCTTAATGTGTAAGAGAAAAGCTAGTATTTTCAGAAGTTACCTTCTTACATCAGGTTTTTTTTTTCCACTCCCTAAGTTTTTACATGAAGTACCAAATCCTATCCAGAAAACCATGAAAAAGTTGGTGTCTGTATTTAGAGGACTGTCTGAAAATATGACAAAAAAGATAATTTCTTTAATCTGTGGTTAGATCCTATCCTCTTAGGGATATTTCTACACTGCTTATTTAGAAAGTACTCTAATATTTTATTTGTCCAGAAATGCACAAATGTGTTATGCCTTTCCATTAATGTTTATATAAATTCATGATTCTATGATTGAGAAGAGAGGTTGGAAACAACATTTAACATAATTTAAAAAAATTAAGAGGGCAAAACCTACAAAAAAGAATAGCTCTTGAAAATCAGTTGTCATAAACATTGCCATATATTTTATTTTTAAAAGTAGGTAATGTGCTATAACTTCATTAAATATGATCAGTCTAATTTTTCAGCGCAACACAGTTTTACGTTATTTAATTGGTAAAGCCCAAGTAAATATTTGACAGCTCTGACATTTTGTGGCCTAGTTTATTTATAGATGGCTGTAATATTTTGAACGTTAGGCTCAACAGAAAAAATAAGATCAGAGTGTTCTCCTAATCATTTAATGTACTGAAACATTTACGGTTATAAAACAAATCCGTGAAGTTGCTAGGTACTGCAAAAGGGGAAAGTTAATTAGCTGTCAGTACTACAAAAGATGCTGTCTGAATAGAGCACACAGAATGATTCATTAGTTGCCTAATTGAATGATTTAAGGTCAAGCCTGTGTGCGTTGCTAATTTAGCATTGCAATTTACTACAATCTGGAATGACAGAAGAAATTTTTAAAAACGTGCTACTTGCTTTTTTGTTGTTGTTGTGTCACTATCAAGCTAAAAGTCACCTTTCTGTCTGTAAACATTCAGGAACTTGTTAAAAATACCATCTTGAGAATGACCTAATCTTTCCAGAAATTCATGTACAAAGTTCCCTTTAATTAAACTTACTCTACTTTGCTCTACACAAAGTTTGTATTATTGATAATGCTTGTGCGTATTTGGGCACAACTTCATTGTGTAAGTTGTAGGGAGTAAAGCTGAAGTTTTGGCAACCGCCAAATCATTTCAGCATATGAGTAGTTTGATTTGAACGGACTTGATTTCACACATACAACTTTTCATTAAATTAGGCCTACTTGAACCAGGTGTATATTTTGTTATTTGATAGAAACCAGCAGTTACAGGCTCTGGGATGGCAAGTATAAGACGTGTAACATCAGGTTAAGAACTAGTAAGAAAGGCATAGAGAACAAAATGGAAAACTTTATTATTGTGTTCTGTTTTTCTCCTTTCTTCCATTCAAAGAGAAATGGAATAGAATCAGAAAAGCTGTAACATGGATGATTGAAGATATGGAACATGTTTTGTACTAGGAATAAACTGGGATTCTTTTTAGCCTGTTCTGAAGCGGGTATGACAGAAGTCAATAAAATCACGAGAGGGATGGAGAAAGTGACCAGGGAATGATTATTCAGAGTCTTTTGTAATACAAGATCTAGCTGGCATCACATGAGCTTACCAAGGGACAGGCTGAAAACAAACAAAGGGAGTACAGAAGTATTCCATTGCACAATAGGTAGTTGAATTATGGAGCACAATGCCTGGGGACAGGATAGCTGCCAAGAGCGCACAACTTCAAAAAGTAACAGGGCAAACTGACAGACAAAAAATTGAGGGCTACTGAAAATATCAATAATACCCCTGGCTATAGACATGAAGCCATAAATCCAAGAAAAAAAGGGTGCAAGAGTGGAAGTATGGCTTTATTAGAGTCTTGCCCAGGCCCTTACTGGCCTGGACAGAACTTCTGGTGAAAGCCAGTACAGCTGGTCTATGTTATTAAAACTTATTAGCAATTTGTTCAGTACTTCATGAATTAAGTAGTATGATATTTAAGTTGTCGGGACATGATCCTGTGAGGAAGCAAACAGTAGCATATGTTGCCTTGTGTTATGACTTTCGAACCAGAAATGTTGTATTTTAAAGATTTACACTACAGAAGGCTTTTTTTTTTTTTTTTTTTTTTTTTTTTTTAAGCAAAGGGAAGAAAAATAATCGTCTCATGTTTGCAATGTGAGCGTTAGGCTGCTGGAACTAAGGCACGTAGCGAGGCAGGCCCGGGGGATGAGTTCGCCGGGCCTTGGCGGCAGCGCCGGGGGGGCTGGACCGGCTTCGCTCCGCCTTGCGGGCCGGCTTGCACCCCCCGGCCTCCGGCACAGCCACCCCCGAGGGCCCGCCGGGCCCTTCCCCTCCCCTCCCACCGGCCGGGGGGCAGAGGAGGCGGCTGGGCCCGCTGGGGGTCAGGCGGTGAAGGGGGCGGCTGGGGCGGTCTCGGCCGCACGGAGCAGGCCACGGGCTCCGCGCCTCGGCCCGGCCCAACGGGTGTTCCTGGAGGGGTGCTGCCCGTGCCCTCGGGTCTGCCCGTTCCCACCACCGCAGCGGGGCCGGGGCCGCGGCCTCGCCCTGCCGGCTCCCCGCCCCGCCCCGCCCCGCCGCCCCTACCTGCACGGCCTCGCCGCCCCGGCCCCGCCGCGTCCCCGGCGCCCCGCGGTTGTCAGGGCAACGGAGCGGGGGCCAGGATTGACGCTTCCGACAGGCAATCAGCGCTCTGCTTTTCAATCCCGCCCCCGCGAGGGGAAGCCGCTCTCGAGTGGTTCCCCGCTGGGAGGCGGCAGCTCGGATAGAAAACTACAAGTCCCAGCATGCTGTGCGCGGGGGCTTCCCGCTGCCCGGGGGGAGCGGGGAGCGGAGCATGATGGGGCCTGTAGGCGGCAGCTACCTCTGAGACAAGCCACCCGCGGTCTCCCGGCCATCAGCCGCCAGGCAATGCTGGGGCCGCCGCCAGCTGGGCAGGAGGTTTGGGTGATTCGGTGGTCTGAAGATTTGTATCCTACGTTTTTGATGCGTGAAAAGAATTGAGTTGGCTTTGCTGCAGCGTAAACCGCTGTGGCAGCACCTCGCCCGCCGTGTTTGTGCAGCACCCAGCGCTGGTCCTCGGTGGCACCCCAGGGACCACCCGCCCTCCCCACGGTGGGCGGGAGGGATCCTTTCTCCCATTCCCCTCTCCGCAGCCGGCAAGTTCCCTCTCTTGGCGTGCCTGCTGCCCGCCTTGCCTTTGCCTTTCCCTGATTTCCCCTCCTCCTCTCATACCGGAGCTCGCACGGGGACGTGCAGGCAGCGGGTGACCGGCCGCGGGTCCCGCAACCGGGGCTTTATGCCGGGCGCTGCCTCCCGTCGGGCGGCAGCACCAAAGCGATCGTTCCGGCAGCGCGGGACCCCGCTTCTGTGGAGTCCAGTTAATAACCGTAACGGGCTTAACGGCACGTGCGCGGAACGCCTGACGCGCGTCAGGCACTGTACCGCTGCCTGCCCTTCGGAACTACAATTCTGTGACCAGAAAGGTGTTTTTTTGTTGGTTTTTTTTTTTAAATTATTATTATTATTATTATTATTACAGATGGGAGGCAGCGGGCGATACCATAAGCGTCACCTTTCTTTCCTCCTGATGCAGGAGCCCGAATCCGGGGGCGGCGTTACCACCCCACAGCGAGCGCGTTCGGCGCGGGGAGGCGTCAGTCCGCCGCGGCGGGAGGGCGACGTGAGGCAGCAGGTGACAGACCTGCCGCTGTGCACAGCCCGCACCCGCCGCAGCCGGGCCCCGCACGGCCCCGCGGCAGGGCCGGGCTGCCAGAGCCCCCCCCCGCCGGTCGGAGGGAGGCTGCGGAGCCGCAGGAGGCCGGGGAGCAGCCGGACCTTGGCGGCGGGAGCCCGACGCGGCTGGCGGGTACGCCGGCGCCTTTTCTTTAAAAGCTTTTTCCTCAGCTTCGGGGGGCCACGGTAAACCGGCGCCCGGCCGGGGCAGGGGGCTGCCGCGCTCCGCCGGGGGGCGGGGGGGGGGGGGCCCGGGAACGGCCGGTGCCCGCGGGGGGGTTGGCCCCCCCCCCCCCCCCTGCCCGGCAGCCGCTGCCTTCGCCGGGCGCTGCCGGGGCTCGGCTGAGGGGCCGGGGCGGCGGCGCTGCGGGGCGGTGACCGCCCGGGCCGGGGGGGGGGGGACAGCCTGAGCGGCGGCGCCCTGCCCAGGTGAACGGGAGGATACCGCCCCTGTGTTAGGTTTGCCTGGAACACCTTCTCAAGCCGGTACCGCCGGGTCAGGACGTGTGTATGTGTGTATATTTTATTTATTTATTTACTTATTTATTTATTTATGTATTTTAAAAATCAAGCACATACATTGACAGGAATGTTGCAGTATCAGAGTGGGGCTTAACTTAGAAATGACTGATCAGCTGCCAGGAAGAAGACTGGAAACTGTGGCGTGCTGTATCAATGGAGACCTGATAGGACAGGAGCTGGGTTGGGGGGTTTTGTTTGGGTTGGGTTTTTTGGGTTTTTTTTTGTTTTTTGGGTTTTTTTTAAACCTATTTATGGGCCTCTTCTTAGTGTTAAACTGCTGATTCCAAACTTCTCTTGCCCCCTCTGATAGCAGGGGAAATTGAAGTGCTTGAATCGTATCCGAAACCAGACTTGTGTTCTGGTGCGTGTGGTCGCCGCTTGAGGAGAATGGATGTGATCTATGCGTTTTTAAAAATTAATTTCAGTGAGGGTTTTTTTTGTGTGCATGTTTGAGTTATATAACAAGCTTTTCTTATGCAAATTAAAAATAATTTGTCTACTATGGCACATGTTTAAATTTATTCACAACCGAGGCTGTCTCCTCTGTTCTTAATGTCAGCAGTCTTTTATCTGAAATAAATATTCCTGGCTACCTCTGAAGTACTTCATAAAGCATTTATAAAATGTTTGAGAGTAAGTGAGGTCAGTAACAGATTAACATCTAAACGCGTTGAATACTGTAGAGAGTAACATCTCAAACTGTGTTTATAAGGTTCTCTTCTAAACTTCCCCCTCATACTCACCTAAAATCTGAGCCTCTTTGGCTAATCGTGATGCTTGACTGCAATTACCTTGTCCTGTTCATGATCACCATTGGTTTGCATTCAGTCTTTTATGGCTGAAGAAATAGGTATAATCTTCCTAAATGACAAGTTAATGCGCTCAGGTAATTTATCTGAATTGCAGTTTGGCATGCTGGGTCTCCATTTCCAAGAGCGAACAATGCCAGTACTAATGTCTAAGAAAAATGCTGTCTGTCTTGAAAATTCTGTTTCTTTCAAGGACTGGACAGCAGGCTGACAGCAGAGGAAAATACTTGCTATAGAAGTAGATAAGTTTTCCAGAAGAGTGAACGCTCGTGAGAGGCTTTTGGTCCTTTTCTGGACACAGGAGGAAATGAGTCAGGATGTTTTGCATATATGATGTTGTTGGCAAGGGAGAGGAAGAAGTTTTCAGCAAGTGACTCCGTAATTCCGAAGGGACAGAAATTCCACTATGAAATAAATGTCCTGACAGCTTATCTGCAAATTTAAGAGCTTGCCCAAACTTTTCTTTGGGTTCTGCAGAACACGCATAATATTATGAGGAAGGTCTTAAATTCAGTGTAATGTGCAAGTGCCATTCACAGAGGATAAACACCTTTGGAGTCCAGGTTGTCAGTGCAGGTGATTTGATGCTACTGTATTCATGCTTGCATGTTTTCCAACTGACGTGGACTTCTTTTCATTTCAGAAATGGAAAATCCTGAAGTGGCTGTGAGCAGCTGCAGTGCTCACGATGATGAAAATCTTTGCAGCTACAGACGGCACATGTCAGTATCACAGGAGGCACTTTTGGAAGACCAGCTGAGAAGGAAGCTGAAATTCTTCTTCATGAACCCATGTGAGAAATTCTGGGCCCGGGGCAGGAAACCTTGGAAGCTTGGGATTCAGCTACTCAAAATAGCAATGGTTACTATTCAGGTGAGTAACTAGGGAAGCAGGGACTCTTCTTAGCCCATGGAGGTTCAAATAAGGAGCGCAGGTGACAAATGCTATTCTTGGTGTGGTGCAGAGACAGGGAGAGGATGGACTGCAGAAATATCTTAGTTGCATATATGTAGATTAGATCTCAGATGGCATAGTTTTCTCCTAAAACTGTTGACTGAAAGATAGCTTTCCTAAGAGCGGAGATGAAAGGAACCATGTGTAAGGCCTCTGCTTTACTTTTTACTTTACTTTTTTTTTTCTTTCCCCCCCAAAGGATGGCATCCTTACACATCTGTTCCCCCTAAAACCTTCTTCACTCTGAGTGTGTTTGCATTCGAGGGAAGCAACAGTCGCTTGTGTTTCAGTGTCACAGTGATAAGAACTGAAATTGGTAGCTTTTTTCACTATATTTGCTTATGCCTTGTGTATGGTATACAAAGTCTTCCTATTGAAAAAAACAGAAATTTTGCCCCAGTCTTCCTCCTACCCAGCCTTGCACCACAGATTTCATGCAACATATTTATCTGCTGTCTAAAACACAATTCAGAGTTCTGTGGTTAAGGAGGAAGGTCTTTCATAACATCTTTTAACACCTCAGATAATGGTCCTTCAGAGTTGGCCGCGTGTGATTTACATTTAAGGCAGTGTCAGTGCTATGACTATACAAGTATAGAGAAGAATGTTTTCCACGGTTGCATGAATAATGGGGCAAACTGTGGGAATAATAATTCTTTTGCCATATGTCTGGCAGTATGTTTGTATCCCTTACTTACCGCTTTAATCTGAAATGTATTGTCATCCTCCGATTGTCATGTGTCCCATTTTACAATTAAAAATAAAATTTGATGGTGGAAGAACCTAAATAAGAAAGAAACTAATGCTAATTTAGCCTTTTCAGAGAAAATCTGCCCCGAGGTAATTCAGTCTTAGCACTGTAGATTTGTTGGTGTATTCCTGTGTGCCTAGCATGCTGAGCTTGCCCACAGAGCATTTCAGTATCTCTGTAACTGAGTTATCCTTATCAAATTTAGACTTATCATGAGTTTCTTCACAATACTGCTGACGCTAGATTTGAAACAATAGTCACTAAAGGGAATCGCAAGCTCCCGCAAACTACATGACATTCTTCTAGAAGCCTTTTCCAGTCTGGATAGTAGCTAGCAGTGTTTTATGCTAACTTCTCATGAACAATTGCAGTATATTTTTTAACAGCTTCAGAGGTTATCCTGTTACAAGCACAGTTTTGATCAGTTATTCTCAAAGCACCTTTCACCCAGACCTGAGGAAGGGATGTTTGTTTTTCTGAGTTGTCCTCAGTTTGCCTTTTCTGCATAACAGTAAAGACTTCACAGTGGGGTCTGGTTAAGTCCTGTCCTGCCTTTTTGGCTGAGGTACACTGATATTCCCCAAGGCAAGTCATATCAATGTCAGGCGGAGCTAACAAAGCACGTGTAACAGTATATGGGTAGCTTGAATTTGAGATGGTAATGCTTTTCTTTGTAAAAATGCAAGTCCGTGGCCAAGATGCTGGTAAACATGTTAAAAGAACGTTCTTGAAACCCATTGTTCCCTAAAGTCAAACTTTCTTTTGACCAGCAGTGAAATGGAGTAGCCTGCATGCAAGTGCTCTGTCTACCAGCGTGATGAAAGAGTGGCTGTTTGCAGGACAGGGTTTGCATGTTAATCCAGAAGCCAACTTTGTCTTTGAACAGGAAATATAAATGTCTTTTTCAGCTGGTAGTTTTTGGATTGAGCAATCAAATGGTGGTTGCATTCAAAGAAGAGAACACTGTTGCATTCAAACATCTCTTCTTGAAAGGATACATGGACAGAACGGATGATACCTATGCTGTATACACACAAACAGATGTCTATGACCAGATATTCTTTGCAATAAACCAGGTAAGGATTGTCGCTGCAATGTATGCAATACATATGCTCTTTACCTGGGTACCTTTTCTTCTTCCACCTTCCCTGATGGTGTCTGAAACTGAACTTCTCTGCCTGTTGCTTCAGGCTAGAATGTTGACTCGTTCAGGTTTTCTGTCATTGCCAGAGCATTGTACTTGTGGCAACATCCTTAAAGCTAATCAGTCTACGAATTCTGCACTAGATGCAGGCCTTGGATTTGAGCCAGAGTGCTTTGCAAATAAAAATTAGGCTTTTTAGTAAGGATCGTAGAGAGCAAAATAAATAATAAGCAAAACAGTATTTAGATCCAAATCCTGCACTTACTGCTTTTGTCAAGTACCTTAAAATATTTGAAGACTCCCCTGTAGCATGGTGTAGGTTTCTGAGTTCCTTAGGTGACCTTTCAAATGATGGGTTATGGCACAGACTCAGACACTTTGGGTTTATTTTTTTTTCCAAGGCTGACAGTTTTGGTGCCATCTAAGTTGGTTTGTTTGTTTGTTCTGAACTTCAGTACTTACAGCTGCCCAACATTTCTGTTGGAAACCATGCTTATGAGAAGAGGGGAGCGGAAGAGACAGCTTTGGCTGTGTGTCAGCAGTTCTACAAGCGAGGAACCATTTGTCCTGGAAATGACACCTTTGATATAGACCCAGAGATTGTGACTGGTAATGAACCTAATCTATTGTATCGGTTCTACATTTATGATGAATTCTTACAACCATCCAGTATTGTACAGTCCTATCAAATGATCTGTATTGAACTTACAACCGGCCAGAAAGCTACTGTGTAACTAACCTCTAGCCCTCACTTCCAAGTTAACAGTCCTTTATGTCTACTGCCACAAAACAAGTGATGAGCCTTTAGCACTGATGACCATCTAATACAAGTATTTCGGGCTAATTTCAGGAGCCTTCCCTGTGAATTCATGATGAATAGCTTGGCTGGTTCAGGGAAGCCAATATGTTTGTCAGCTAACTTCCCAAATGGCTCCTCACTTAAGTGTGCTATCTTGCCTGGTGTAGTCAACGGCTCTTTCCAGCCTCGGGAGTGGGAAAGGCAGATTACAGCTAAAGAGCGCGATAACCCGTGAGATACTGTTGTGAGTACTTATCCATTGCAGACTGCTTGTACATTGAGCCAATGATGCCGTTAGACAACACAACAGTGGGAAAGCACAATTTGAATTTCACTCTGGATTTCCACAGGTGAGGAGGAATCAGCATCTCCTGTATTGGGGTATTCATGCGTTTTCCCTGTGAAAAGCTAATACAAAGCTCTGTTGCAGACTGGTGACAGTACAGCTCATGTTCAACCTGAAGGCAATCAATCTCCAGACCGTTCGTCACCATGAGCTCCCTGACTGTTATGATTTCACTCTGACGGTACGTGGAAGCCTGCCACGTGTCTTTCTGTTCAAAATGAGAAATTGTTCCTGCTGGTTTATCATGCACAGTCAGTGCAAATGTTTTCTGAAGAGTGTTGGGCACCATTGACTGGTCCTCAGTGGCATCTGGTTGACTCTGTCATGGCTTAATGTACCCTGTGAATAACCACCAGTTTTGACTGTGGGAGGTTAAGCTCTGAGTGCTCATGATGGGGTCCTGAAGCACCTGCTTGGCTTACAGCCTTTTGTGCTCTAATCCATCTGAAGTACAATCAAAGCATACACATCTTCTCTTTAGAGCGGTGCTTCTAGGAAAGGTTGTTTTCAGATCATAGAGGAATGAGGCTGTAGTTTAAAGAATTTCACCTAGTATCTAGTTGATCAAGCAATTTTTGGCAAATACGTGGTTCACCAGATTTGTCTTTCACTTTGACAGCATTTATTTGAATAAACTGGAATCACCTTAGGCTTAAACAAGTTTCATAACTTCTCCCCTAGGAGAACTATTCTGAATCATTATGCAAGCTTAGCAATACAGTGTGCTTATGTATGTAACAGTTTAACTTTAAAAAGACATGCTTTTTTTTATTTGTTCATACAGATAGTGTTTGATAATAAAGCACATAGTGGAAGAATTAAAATAAGTCTAGACAACGACATAGCGATCAGGGAATGTAAAGACTGGCATGTTTCTGGATCAAGTAAGTGACATAAATGCATTCAAATTTTCATGCTAAATTTTTGCCACACTAGTACAATGTTTGTTAACCTTTTTCTTTATTAAAAGATGAGGCACTATTGACATACATTCTCTAGTGGGTGTGCTCTAAATCCTGATTTTCTAAGGAGTTGTTGTTCTTAAACCTCTGATCTGAAATCCTGGGAACCCAGCCACATCATTACTTTCCTTAGCAGTTTTCAAACCTTGCACCATTGATGCTGTCGAACCAACATTTTTCCACACCTCACTGTTCATCCTTCTAGCTTTGGCTACCAAACTTAGGCTGCTCATTGCTGTAGGAGGGCTGTGAACTCTTCTTCTAGCACCAGGCAACAGAAGGACACATGATAGTGGTGGAAAGTTGAAACTGATTCACTTTTATTTCAGGACTTAGCACCAGGAAAGATAAGGAAGCACCGTTGCTAAGGCTTGCTAGAGTGGAATGGCTGGAAACACTTCTGACTGCTGCTTAAATGTTGTTTGGCCTGTATCTGGGTGTAACTGAGATGCACAGTATGGTTAAATAATCTATCTTAAATAGTTACTCACAAGAACACTCTTTGTTGGCAGCTATTGGGTCTGGTCAAAACATTGTCTGAGATCATTTTGGTTAGAGAAGATAATCTCTTTGAAAGTCAGACCAGGGTTCTGAATTCCACTTTTTTTAAAAATTTTTTTCCTTAAGTAAGTGATAGGATGAATCAAGTCCATTTTTCTACTTTGCCACTCTCCCCTTTGCTAGTAGGAAATGAAGAGCGGGTAGTGAAAAAAAAGAGAAGTTTGAGGTTTTTCTTAAATATCCAGATTGAAATTAATTATGGGGAATTTAATGAAATGCATCACAGAGTACAAAACCACTTATGCAAACACATAGTCCACTAAACAGTATCAACTAGCTTTGCTAGCTGCCATGTTATAAATGCACACCAGATGGCATGCTACCCCTAACAGATTGCTAGTGCAGCAGTACAAGAAGGTTCTGTAATAATCCACATTTGATATCTATGCAGATTGCCTCTATAACGTTTTTCAAAATCATCTCCTGGAGTACCCTGTATTATTTTCTGAAAGCCAAGGAAAAATACAAAGGTAATGATTGCAATTGGACAATAAAACGTTGTTGTTCTGGACTACACTGCAAAACCAACCTAAATGGCAACAGTACATGTGTTAGTGACTTTGGTATAAGCAAGAAGTAGGTGGGCATCTTCTGAGTGGTGCAGTTTGTGAAGTCAACTAGAACTTCAGTATCCTGTTTTGGAGAATTGCTGCATCTTCTTGTAAATTTAGCATTAAATTGTTCCAATTTTTTTAATTTTAGTAATATAAGAGATGGAGAACTCATGTCTAGCTCAATGTTGGTCTTGGCTAGCTGAGCAGCAGTGCAAATTATTTGCACTGCTCTGGGACAGACAACCTATCTGATAGTCAAATACTGGTCTGGAAGAGATGATACGTACTGTAAAGTTCCTGGGATGATTTTTTTTTTTTTTTTTTTTTTTTTTTAATTCTTCCTGGCAACGCTTGTAAATGCAACTCACTCAATTTGCAGTTAAGAACATCACTGTTTTTTGATGTGATCAACCCCTAATTCTCAGTGGATCTGTAGTGCAATGCATGTGTTCTATGATATATTCAGATAAACTTTTGTGGGAAAAATGCTAAGATTTTTTTTAATTCAGTGGTATAAACATAATTGACATCAAAACTCAAGTCTTACTTCAGTACTCAAGATGGTCAAGAAGATGGAAATGCATCTGATAATGAACATGTACATTTTTGTTCTTGCAGTACAAAAGAACACTCATTACATGATGATCTTCGATGCTTTTGTTATATTGACTTGTCTGGCCTCATTGATCTTTGACAGGTCATGTAAAGATCGATCCAAGGTGGTATAACTCTTCTTGTAAGTCTTCATGTCTGTGCATAGTCTGATTAACTTTCTTCTTTCCTCCTTTCCCCTAGGAATTTGTAAGCTTTTTCCTATATTACTATAAGAAAGAAGTATCTTTCAGTGATCAAATGGAATTTGTCAATGGATGGTACATCCTGATTATGGTTAGTGATGTCTTAACTATTGTTGGATCAACTCTAAAGATGGAGATACAAGCCAAGGTAAGCTTTTTACACTGCCGAGTGGAAGCAAAACTGATTGTTTCTGTCCCAGCTAAGTTTAAATCTCTCTGAGGACTTTAGGCTGGCTATACCTGATTCTGAGTGGCATGCAATTTTAAAACTCTATCTTATCCTCTGGAATTATAACTGAGATGTGTTGTTTCCAGTTGCAAGATGTAAAAACTCCAAATATGACTAGATATTATAATTCTAATTATCTTTGCTCATTTGTGACTCTAAGGAATAAAATTAACTTCACCTCGGAAAGCTTAAGACTGTTGTTAGGACCACTTAAATTTGCTTATTTGATGGATTTTTTAATTTTTTTTTCCAATTTACAATTTAACTTTGTTTCCCATTTAACAAGTGTTTAACTAGCAGAGAGACTCTCTCCTTAAACATCACTTTGCTGCTTTCCCAGCTTCTGGTTTCCAGCATGTATATAACAGTCAGCCACAGCCAGGCTCTAGGCCTTCAATTTCTAAAATAAACTTGATATAAACAAATATTTTTAAAACATATTACATGCAGCCAGAATGAGCGAAGAAAAACTCTTACCATATGCTATCCTGAAGCACTCTAATATTCAGATAATGTTGTTCCTTCAAATCTGTAGCAGAGTTTGAAGTGTGACATTGCAACACAACAGACTTTGAACAGTAATGATGAAAGGACATGTCTGAAATCCATCTGGTGACAGCTTGACTGTCATAAACGCCCTGTACAAATTGCCCTATCTTACCTTAGGAACTATAAACTCAGTTCTTAGGAGCAGAAAGAAGCTATGAGGAAGCTGGCTAAGATAAGAGATAACTCCATCCTGCTTTGGGAGAAGCAAAGATGAGAACAAGATTGGAATAAGGTCTTGCATTTGGGATTCCAGTATCTTTTATATATATAAATACATCTATTTATATAGGTTTCTTTTCTAAGAGAGTATTTTACTAAAACTACAGGTACATTTCACTTCATTTTGCAAGCCTTGTAGCCCTTAGTAACAAGATCTTGTTCCATGTTACTGTGTGAAAGTTAGTGGCCAAATAACAAGTTCACATTAAAGTAGCCTAAATTTGGTTTTTGTCAAGCTGTAAATTAATTATGCTAACATAAAAGACTAGCCAACTCTCAGAGGAATAAAACCAGAAAATAGTGAAAACTTCTTATTCAAGTAAGTTGTCATGATCCATTTCAGAGTAGAGCTGTGGTTCAGGGAACAGTATATATGCTACCTTGGATGAAAACAGGCCAGTATGTATAGGTGGAAAAAACAGTGAAGTGCCAATAAAATATAAATGAAGTCCTGGTTAGAATTAATTAGAAGCTAATTAGTCTTCTCCGTGATAACTTTCTACACCTCACAGTTCCTGGCTACCTAACAGGATCCTCCTTAGTATTTTATCTGAGCTCTGCTGACAAGCCATGCTATTTTTAAAAACTAATTTGCCTACGTACTGGGAGAACCTTCTCTGCTCTGTGGTTCTAAAGTCACATCTACACTGTCTGTTGGGATGCAGTGGAGAGATTCCCAAGCTGCTCTGGGGAATCGGTCAATGTGGATTCCAGAAGCAGTTGCCACAGGTCTGGAAGGAGCATAAAAATGTTTGCAGTGCCACTCTGCAGGTCCTGGTGAGCTGGGTGGCTCTGCACGGGCAGTGCAGCTGTGCTCTTGGCCTTGCAAATGAAGCTTGTCTTGTCAGACTCTGTTTTCCAAACAGCCATATGTAAACACATGTGAAATGAGTTACCCTTCAGAGCACCCTTGCTCTTTAGTGGGACTTCTGCTTTCTAATGCATATTGCCCCAAACTAATTTTTAACAGGAGAGATTGCCAAGGAAAACTACGTTTCTTAACAGATCTTTGTAGTAGTGAGATTTGCAATTTAGAGCCTGCCAGTTGTAATCTTGATATTTTTTTTTTCTTTTTTCTTCTTTTTTTTAGAGTCTGACAAGTTATGATGTCTGTAGCATACTTCTAGGAACATCCACTATGCTTGTGTGGCTTGGAGTCATTCGCTACCTAGGTTTCTTTCAGAAGTATAATGTAAGGATCTCCTGGGATCTTCGTGCTGTTGGTATTTATTCTGTTTGTTGCTACAAGAGGACTGGAAGAAATGCCTGGTTGAATTCTAACTGTTTGCATTGCTTTGTGCAGCTTCTCATCCTAACACTGCGAGCAGCATTACCCAATGTAATGAGGTTCTGCTGTTGTGCTGCTATGATCTACCTGGGCTATTGTTTCTGTGGATGGATTGTACTGGGACCATATCATGTGAAGGTAATATACTTAATGTGAAAAAAGACAACTCGAATAACAGAATGGATTCCAAAGAAATGAGAGATTACTACTGTTGTCTTCTAAGTTTCCATGTCAAGGCTTCCCTTAATATAAAAATAGTGCATCTTCAACATGATGCTGCTCTGTTTGAGGAGCCTGACTTCCATGACTCAGTCAGACTTTCCTCAAGTTATGAAAGCTGTGAGTCAGGAGTGGAAGCTGCTGTGACTCCCAATCACATGCTGGTATTTTGAGAAATAATTTTCATCTTGCAGAACACCGGTGTCAGACTAAAGCTTTGGAGATTTTATCCTTACTCCTTTTAAAAGTTAAATTGGCGTACCTGCTCCAGCAAGAGTGTACAGGTGAATTAATTGAATGTGTGTGAGTACGGGAGGTGGCAAACTTTGCTCATTCCTCAAATGTTTTACGGTTTGCACATTGTCATACCCTGGGCATACAAACAGACCCGAGGCAGCCAGTCAACAGCTGTGTATCTTCTTCATGTTATGTAAAGTCTTTGGATCCAAATAAAGTGGCGACTGATGTCCTTGTCTACTTCCCTCCTCTCTAGTTTCGCTCTCTGAACATGGTTTCCGAATGTCTTTTTTCACTGATCAATGGAGATGACATGTTCGCCACCTTTGCAAAAATGCAGCAGAAAAGTTACTTGGTCTGGTTATTCAGTAGGATCTACCTCTACTCCTTCATCAGTCTGTTCATCTATATGGTGCTGAGTCTCTTCATTGCACTCATTACAGATACGTATGAAACCGTCAAGGTAAGCATGAACTCTTACTCTTTGTTTGGAATCAAAATGCAAGATTGGTGCTATCGACTCTAATCCCCCTCCATATTTTGACTGCAGTGTATGCCAATTTAAAGAATAAATATAAAGGCTACTTTTGAGGGTGCGGCGTGATGACAAGTCCTTCCCTATTTCAGTTTTCTTACAAGCCTATCTGATTTCCTGTCCCGATGGTAGCTAAATACCTACTAAAAGCAGTAATTTCATATTCAGTTCTGCGTCTTCTAAATTCAGGCTTAAGTAATGGCTGAAAAGCGGTCTGAGGAACGTTTGGGTTATTGTGTGGTTTTGCCCTGCTAAAGGTTTAACTAAATATCATTTTTTAGCACTACCAGCACGATGGCTTTCCGGAGACAGAACTTCAGAGATTTGTATCACAGTGCAAAGACTTACCAAACTCTGGCAGGTACAGGTTAGAGGATGAGAGTTCTGTATCTCTCTTCTGTTGTTGTAACGGTACGTACCTACGTTAAAATTATACATTAAGGTATATGCAAGTGCAACACACCATAAAATGTCCCTGGTATGTTTACGAAGAGTAATTAAACTTTGGGGAGTAGAGGGGAAAAAACCCCACAAAAATCCCAAATTATTTCTAATGCTCTCAAATGGAGCACTTCAGTAAAGTGTCTGCAGCCAGCAAACTCCTTAGGAGAGGTGAGGGAACTTTTCATTAAGAATTGCTTAACATATGAAAAATAGCGCAGAAAGTTAGATAATATATACAGTAACTGAGGGACCCCGTATGTATAATGCGCAAGCATTAACAGTTCCTGTACTTATGGCAATAGTCAGGTCTTTTTAATGATGCCTTGTGCAGTAAGGTGTCCTAACTTAAATGGTAGCGGGCCTGAAACTTAGGGAGAAGATCAGCTTGCCAAGGTTGTAAGATAGCACGCAGTTAAGATACTATCACAGCACTTGGAGAAGGATTGCCTAACTTCCACTATGGCGAGCTTACTGCTGCAGTTATTTAAAGTTTTGTTTCTTCAGGAATACTGATTGCAGGTTACATGGTTTATATTTAACCTTTCTGGCAGCAACTCTGAGTCTTGCTTGCTAGATGGTCCCTTGGTGGGGGAGCCGTAAAATATTTGCAGCTTGATTAGAAAGATCAAAGGCATTTGCAGCTCCTTGGTATTGGGCTTTTCTGGTGTGCTATATTGTTTTATGCCAGGTAGATAGAATGTATTTCTGAGGGGGAGGAGAAGGGGGCATATTTTGGAGCAGGGAGAGAACAGAGCCTGCAGTCAGACAGTCCAGAGCGTCAAGCTGCTGTTCTGACTGAGTTCCTTTCTTGAAATGAAAGCGTGGGATGAAGCAGAGCAGGGCATCTTACTCCTGGGTAAAGGGCACTGAAATGTTAATATTTTGTTTTCTGCACACACCCCTCAGTTCAACCAGGCAAGAAACCCAACACGAGGTGGGACAGGGTGGGGATGACTGACTTGGAGGCAGGGATCAGGACTCTAGAAGAGCATTGGAGAAGGAAAACTTGGTTACTCTCAAGCAGCTTGTTCTTCAGGAGCAGTGGGCAGCAGCAGTGCCCTGGACTCAAACAGAGCTGTAGGCATTGAAGTGCCTGATTTCAGAGCCTTGTTTCCTGAACTGATTAACTACTCTTTAATGATTTCATCCTGGTCCAAAATATCTTGATCCACATCCATGCCTCATACTATGCACGTTAGTGTTACAAACTGGAAATAGTCTGTTCCTTTCTCTAGAAGCTAGGCCAGGGTCTGACTTTGCAGTTGCCTGCAAATACTGGACGTTGCTCCTTTAGCCCAGTTCTGTGGCCTTCTGGTTTTACTTTGAAACAAATGATCTGTGGGAATAAATAAGTATCTCAAGTGGGATGTTGAGTTATCAGTTCTATGGCTTCTGGTCTTTAAACAGTCATATGGTCCTACAGGGGACACAAAGCTTCTCTTAATTCTTTTGTATGTTCAAAATGTTCCATGGTGGTTCGTAGTGGTTTCTTATCAGAGTGTGTCAAATTAGTAATTATATAGTTCAGATGCATTTTTAAGGCTCCTTGTACCATGAAACTATTATTTTCATGCATGCACCTGACAACTTTTTTCCCCCTCTCCTGTACAGGTCCCAGTGAACATGTTTAATGGGGATTGTATCATGGAGGCTTTAAAGCAGCACGCATTTCAAGACCTGGATGGTGGAGCTGGTGGAAAATCTTATACCTAAAGCCTGAATTTTGCTTTTCTCAAAAAAACAGTGTAAGCCTGTGGCAGAAGCTTGCGATAAACTTACAGTCTTTCTGATTAGGCACTCCCACTGCTAGTTCAGGGGTTTGGGGGGTTGTGGTTTTGATTAGATTTGTTCTATTTGTTTCCTCGGTTAAATTGTGCTAGAATGCAAAGGGCATTAAAAAGCTGTCTGTGTTCAGAGACTTGGCTAGATTATGTGGGTAGACTAGAAATGCAGTAACTTTCAACTCTCTGTAGAAATAGTGCTGGACAACTGCAACTTTGAACACCAACCTAGCCCTTGGTACTGCAGGCATTATCCAGCTACGGCTGACCCCGCACTGAATGAATGAAAGCTCGCTTTAGAGCCCTCAGCATTTTTTATTTATCTACATTCATAGTAAAAAAAGAAAATAAAACTATGACATTTGGTGTAACTTGTTTCTGGAGATGTTACAGTGAATTGATGCACAAGCCATTCAACTATGGCTGAGAGCATAAACCAAATACTTCTATAAACATAAGTACCACTTAACAGAAGTGGCAGCCTCTTCTCAGAGAGGCCAGGGATACGCCAGGCCAGAACTGAAGTTTGAGGGGTGAGTTGAGTGAGAACTGTAGCTGTTCTCTTATATCCAGTGCTGGGCAGGATCAGTTACAGCCTTCAGCTTCGCAGTGTGCTGACCTTATGTTTTTAAAGAAAAAGTCAGACAAAAGCATTTTCAAAATATCTGATTTTTTTATTTGAAATCTTCCTCTGGTACACAAGTCTGTAAACCTGAAGTCTAAGTTAAATACGTATGTATTTAATAGATAATGTCTCTGAGAGTCATCTCTCCACACTTTAGAAACTGGAAGGCGACCCAATAACATGGTACTGTCAGCGGCTGTCTGAAACATTCGATCTCGTCCGTTTTGACAACTTAGTTTATATACTTTGTTGCTTGTGACACCATTTAAGGGATGCCTTATTTTCTATAGTCTGTTCAGTCTGGGAGCAAAATGGAAAACCCAAGGGAAGCATATTTTAGATAACTCGCATTTGTGAGCCACAATCCCGTAGGTATGTGTTGACAACATATAATGCTGTGCACAAAGGTGGCGGGCACTAAACACGTTCTGCCTGAATGTTTACACATTGTAAATGTGCTACAATAAACACTTCCAGCTGCAGTAAGTATTGCGTGTGTCAGCATTCATCTTAAGAGTCAATATGTTCCCAGGTTAATATAGGAGCGCATATATATATATATATATATCTCAATATGCAATTTCTGGCATGAAGCAGTGTGTGGAGTGTGTGAACTTGCATTTCCTGCAGTCAGGATAGTTCCCGTGGACTCTGGTGAGGACCTGTTCCCAGTTTGATCCTGTTCAACAGCTTTTCAGAACTTGCCATAGAAACAAATAAGCAAGTATTAAACCTTCCACTAAAAATGCTCTTGTACTTTACATGGGGTTCACACTCAGCAAAGGCAAACCAAATGCAAGGTGCAGGCAGCACAGATTCTTCACAGTATCTGGAAGTTTCCTGTACTGAGGTCCTTGTCTCCCTCACCTAGGATTGAAGACTTTTGAAGCTTTTTGAGAAGATTCAAGGCAATCTTGCCTTAACAAGCAAGTACTAAGCGACCGTGTTTTCTGCGGACACATTAAACTCCTTATGGATCTTCGACAACACACAGTATCTAATGTGCACATCACTAGTGTATAACACTGTGCAAGGGATTCCGACAAGGATGGCAAGCACTTTAAGATCACTGAAATGTAGAGGGATGACTTCTTAGCAAGGCTTTTTCAGAGTTAAGAGAAAGCTGAGGTTGATGACTTGCTCAAAATGCAGGTGGATTTTGTAAACAGCTATGGAATACGTTGTTTGCCAAGTACAGTTACAAGTAGCAAGTAGTAGTCGGATTTCACTTAGAAGCAGGGCAGAGCATACGCTTCATCGCTGTTAACATGAAATTGGCAACAAATTTCAACAAAATTTGACAGAGCTCTAAAATATCAAATTCTTACAAAGCTTTATAGAAGCAGGGAGAAATCGTGTTAGTAGGATCCTGCAGTATGAGCATAAGGCATGGAGAGCTACAACGGGTGACCCCAGAGCAGGAACAGATACCGTATATAGATTCTTTCAGTTCCTAATAGGAGAAATCTTCCACTGAAGGCTGGATTTTGTTGCCTGAAGTGCGAACTGCATTGTGAAGCTTATTTCACAGTGAAACCCTTTAAGAGTCTTTTAAGTACTGAACTGTGCTTGTGCTACAGCTAAAAAGTCAATCAACCCAGACACAGAATTTCACTGGAAACGCACCCTCTGTTACTTCTGCTGAACTATACAGCTTTTAATTCAGCATTGCTGGCAGATGGGGGGGTTTGGGGAGGAAAGAGTTGATGAAAGGCAACTTGCCTTCAGGGCAGGGTCACAGTGCCAAGCCAGGGGGGAAGGGCTACCTTAAATTAGGAGGAGGACAGGTAAAGCAAAGGGTAGGATGGGGCGGCAGCAAAAGAAGGGACAACTGCTTATGAAGTTAGCAGAGCAGCAACTGCCTATTTCTGGCCACGGGTGCAGGCTGTTACATGGGGGAAAGAAGAACAGTACCCTGCCAAGTTACACCCGCTCAAAATGTCCGCTTCTGACTGGAAAAATAAATCCTGCCTGTATTACCTATCTGCTATCTATCTGTATTTTGTTTTTTAAGAAAAACCACATATTGCCCGCCTTTGTGGTGCTGCTGGCCATCTAAGTGCTGGCTGTCCCCATTTCTGACCTGCTTGATCCTTGGTGTCCAGGATCTTCATCTGCCCCAGTATTTGGCTCCCCTGAGAAGCAGCCAGCCAGTGCTGTGTTTTCTGGCCCACTGGCTGCATCTGAGATGAAATGCAGCTCTGCCCGGGGGATCTGTGGCTGCTGCTGGTGTGTGTGTGTGGTGGGGCTTTTAAATCTTATTTCGTGGCAGTTTATGGTGTGCTGGTTATGGCCTTGCAGAGCCAAGAAGCGTGACGGTGACCTTACTCTAAAAAAAGCCCTCAGTATCAGTGACCTCAACATTAGCAATGCTCGTAGCAGATGTAAAGCTGCATCCCGGAGGCATCGCTGTCTTTATGGTGATACAATCAAGCAGGCAGAGATAGAACTGTAAAATGCAGGTGGGGAGAGCAAAGAAGCAGATAAAGGATCAGATAAACTCATTATGCTTAAAAATGCCATCCTGAGGAAAAGAGGGCTTTCAGTGCCATCCGAGAAGGTGCGGAGGGGTAAGAGAGTTCCTTTGTTCTGATTCTCGGTGGGCTCTAGAGTTGCCCCAAAAATTCTGATAGTATTTCCTCACGGAAGTAAGTTGCCAGGTGCTAAACAGCTGTTTCCATACCAAGGCTCATTTCCATGCCAATGTTTTGCATATGCCCTGGTAGTGAGAACGTGTTTGCAGCAGAGCTCAGGTCTCTTAACAGAATGAAGTTACACCGAGGGGAAGAGAGAGGTGGGGGCCGTATTTGTTTGTGAGTACCGGTTTCCACGTTGGGTAGAAGCATATTCTCAAGTAAACAGCGTGCACGCAAAAGAGGAAGAGATAAAGTCCAGATATGCTCGTACCTTTCCAATAGTAAACCCCAAAATGTGTAAAGGCATAATTTCTCTCTGGCAGGTGGGGGGAAATACAGGTGCTGCTGTAAAAGCCCAAACCTGTGACCGCATCTGTCGGGGGCATCTTCCTGCCTGAGGCAGTAGCTCATACCAGATGCTTCAGAGGACACCGTACGAAAACTTTCCATGCATGAGCTGACCTAATGCTCTTGCAGCTCATTTTGAGTGACTGCACACAGATGTTCGTCCGGGCTTTCGTTCCTTCTTCTCCCTTCAGCAGCGTGACTGTAGGCAAACGCAGCACCAGCTGAGAGCCCCACGCTGCCCACCCCCACCGCGTGGGCAGGTAGAGAGCCCACAGTCGCTGCAATGAAGCCTCGCACAACCCGCCTTCTGTTTTTAACACCCCTGGTTTGGAGCGGCCGCCTCCAACCGCATCCTCCGAGGACCGGAGAACCTTCGCAGCTGCAGGGGGACCGGCTCTGCAGCAGCCGACCCAGCCCGGCCGCCTTCCCCGCCTCTTGCCTCCTTGCCCGCGGCAGCCACCCAGCCTTGCTCCGCTTGGCAGGAGCCCGAGCCCCGCTGCCCCTGACTGCAGCGGCGGGGGGCGGAGGTGGCGGCGGGCAGGGAGCTCCAGCGCTGCCGGGCACGTGGGCAGCGGGGCGGCCGCCTCCGCCCGCGCCCCATAAAGGCGGCGGGGCCGGGCAGGGCGCGGGGCCGGCTGGCGGGGCTGGCTGGCGGCACCGGGCTGCGCGGCCCAGGCCGCTCGGGTCGCGGCACCCCCCCCCCCGGGCCCCGCACCGCCCTGCCCGGGCAGCGGCCGGGCCCCGCGGCCCCATGGAGATTTCCCTCAAGTACCTGCCCGGAGGCGGGCCGCCGCCGGGGTGAGGCGCGGGGCGGGGGGGGCGCGGCGCTGCCCGCTCGGGTCACGCCGCCCGGCGCGGCGGGGGTCGGGGCGGCCCCTTCGCCAGCGGCCGCGGGAGGGAGCGGGGCGCCCCGGGGCGCAGCGGCCGGCGGGACGGCGATAGCGGGCGCGCCCCGCTGCACCGGCGGCGGGGCTGCCGCGGGAGGGGAGCGCTCCCGCCGCGGCGTTTGGGGGGAAGGGGGGGGGCAGGTGGGTCCTGCCCGCCCCGCTTCGGGGTTTGGGGGGGACGACACGGTGGGTCCTGCTCGCCTCGGGGTTTGGGGAGGGGGGGGACGACACGGTGGGTCCTGCCCGCCCCGCCGCTGGAGCGATGGGTACCGCTGACCGCTCGCTGAACCGAGACGGTTCGGGGTTTTTTTTAAACTCAATTTCTTAGAGCCCGCTTCCTTGAGAAGTGCTGGGCGATGCCCTCCCCTGGGCCGGTTGTGAACGCAGTAAAATAGGTGAAGGCGAAGGTTTCCCGGTCCGATGGGTAGAACCCAGCTCGGTGACTTTTTCTCTTTCCCCTCCCTCTTTTTGTCTCTGCACCCCACTTCTCCCCCCTTCGATCTCATTAATACCTCTCCAAGATGTAGACCTCGAGCAGGCAAATGTTCCTGGTATGAGTCTGTGATGGACAGTGTTAGTGGTGCTCCTGTAGTGAACTACTTTTTTTTATTATTATTATTATTTAAATCTGTGCTCTATAGCTTTTTAGCTACACAATTCAGTGATGCTTTTTTTGCTAGGTGAAGGGCTATGCATGAAATGTTTCTGTCATAAGCGGGTGGCTGTAAACGGCAGTCGTTACTGTTGAAACCTCTCTGGAATAGGACGCTGAGCTTTGAAGTGCCTCATGACAAAACGTTATCCAAAAATGTTTGCCCTACTGGCGACAGCATTGCATCGGCGGCTGTCCTAATGCAGCTTTTAGAATTGAATTAGTAACAGTTGTTATTTGTGATGCATGACGCTTAGGTATGCGTTTAAACGTGCGTAGGAGGGTTGGTCTTCATTCACAAAACTAGTTCATATCATACCATGGAAACCTATTGAGCAGTGTTAATTATGCTGTGGTGTCTGAGTTGTTCACTTTGTCTTGAGCTAGGTGCTTTGGATTATTTTTAGGTTATTAGGGTCATAAACGTTTGGTAGAACTGGACGGTTTGTTTTGAATGTGGTAAGTCACTACTAATCCCTCGGAGCTTTTAAACTTTTTTTAAATGCTTTGCTTGAAGGTTCTGGTTCTGCAGATTTGATGCAGTTTATTTGGGTGTTGTTTTGAATCTATTTGAGCAACGATTAGAAACATTCTTCTATTTTGCCTATTGCCAACTGAGTTGTTTCTTGAATGTTACACCAGAGGACGCCTCTTCTTTATTGGAAGACAAAGCCCAACAACAATATAGGCTTGAATCTCATCTCTTCCTCTTAAACTGACCAAGTACGTTGCTTTCCTTGGCTGAATTTCCTCTTGCAATGTCTACAGCTGATTAATAAAGGAACCTAAAGGCATCGGTGAAAATAATCTGTAGGCAGTGGAGTTCAGCGAGGGCTGGTTGTGTAAAAGTGAAAGTATTGTTATTAGTCAACATCAAGATTTTAGAATAGCTGTAGGGGCTTGGAAGGCAGCGTTGGAAAGATCAGCGTGTCTGCCGTAGTATGTATTTGAATGTCAGAGGAAGTAGTGTTTCTTGTAAGGTTTCCTGTTTGATTTTTTTTTTTTTTAAGATCTGTCGCTTCAATACGCTTTTACCGGAAGCTTAGGGGGGGATTTTGCTGAAGCATTGGAGCACTCCTTACATCATACCTTCATGCTTTAAGTCTTAACCAGATCCAGCTTAAACCTGCTCTGTTTCCTCTTTCTTTCCCACCTACTCCTGTGACTTGTACTCTGGGTTTGGGTTCGTTCGTTGTGCACCCACGCAAACGTCGCTGCCCGTTCAAGGGAAGCTGGTGCGGGCGTAGCGATGTCGTTGGGTGTCAGCGCGGGACTGGAGTATGTTGTGTACCCGTTCCCTTAGACAATACTCACAGCTGTAAGTACCACGTGTTATTCTGTCAGATGTGTTTAAATTGTTCAAAGGTTTTGTACCTTCAACATTATTAAAACCAGTCCAGTATGTTTTTATTATAAATTTAAATAGGGAGGTACTCCACAGTTTCTTTTTCTTGAAAACCTTCCTGTGTTTTTCCTGTCTCCAAACCAAAATCAGCTTACTTCCCATCATCTTCATGAATGATTGATTTAGGGCTCTGTAATATAGGTAACCTTTGAGTTTCTAATGTTAAAAAACATTTTAGGTTTTTTTTTTTTTCTACTTCCTCTTATGAAGAAACACCACAGTGTCGACTTTACTGTGGTTTTTAACTCTCATTTCTCTTACAAGATAACTGGCTCTAGCAAATCAAACGTGCTTTTTGGTCTACAGTTTGGGCTTAAATACCAATACACTTTGGACAGTTGAGAACAAAAGAAGTACGAATGCACCTGGAAACTCAAAGTGATGCTTCTGGTTTGGACCTTGAGCGAAAATGTTATCCTTTATAAAATTCAGAACATGGGGAGTAATTTTCTGGATGGTAAATAGGGATGCATAATAGGCTTATTTAGCCAGTCTCGGATATGATTGCTCTACCTTAACATCTTTTTTTTCCTCCCTCCACATGTTAAGTTTGGTTCTGATCTTTGTGTGAAGTAGAGAAGTTCTGACAAGTACCGTACTGGAAAATGGGGTTAAAGAAATCAGGAGAAAGGGAAAGTTTTCAATGTCCCGTTCAGCTGAGAGGGAGAAATTTTAAGTGTAGGACACCTACAACAATAATCCTCTGTGCTTGTTCCTCTAATATTTTACATGCCCAGATATTTAAATAAATAAATGCCTCTGAGTTTAGCCCTTAAAGCTGCATGTTCGTAACAGAAGCGTGCTGTGAAGCCTGCACTGGTTGTTTAGTCTTTAAGACACCTTTTTCTGGTGGTAGAATGCGGGTTATTCAGAGAAATGTGTTGATAGAGACCTCTCTCTATTTCAAATATTTAGATTTAAGAAAGAGATAGATGTAGGTTTGCTATTACTATTACAGATCTTCTTAATGCCTATTTCCTGAGAAATAGTTGTGTGAATGTGGTGTTTTTATGATCTAATGCGATTGAAAGATTTTGTTTTTTAATGATGTGATCATCGGGAAATATTTCTTGCGTTTTGATCAGAAAACTGCTACAGATCTCTTCTGTCACATGGTGAGCTGAGGTGAAACTGCAATATGAAGAAATGGTCTGCGAAAGTGTTCTGTTGGTTTCTAATCAACGTATTATTTATGGCAGAAATATGATGGCTCAGTCAGATTTAGATCTAAAAGAGACTGCTCTGAAGGAGGATTTGAAGTTTTACTTCATGAACCCATGTGAAAAATACCGAGCAAGACGTCAAATACCATGGAAGCTGGCTTTGCAGGTTTTGAAGATCCTTATGGTTACTACACAGGTAATCCTTCCTCTGCTTTTATTCTTGGAAAGCCTAGCAGTGGTGTGCAGGAGAAGCAGGTCCGTGGCTTCCAGGCCTTTGCCATCCCTAGGTATTTGTTACTGACTTGAGCTTTCTGCTTCAGTCCAGAAAGAAAATTAATACTATGAAAGGTGGTGGTGGGTAAGATTAACATCAACTAAATTACAAAAGCCTCCTGGAGATTTTTGGGCAGTATTTGACCATGTGTTTTGCTGTTTTTAAAATACCACTTGAAAGCAAATCACTCTTCCCACTGGATCCAGCGCTGTCTGCAGGCTTGCCCTCGCGGTGCGGCTCTGTGGTCTGCTTCCCGTTACGCTCGCAGATCATCGTTTCACTGGGTGGTTTCCAAAGTGGTATTTCTTAAAATCTAGTCAGCAGCTTGAAACGTGCATGTTCAGCGTGAAAATGCTACAGTCTCTGGTGATGGTGGGAGCGATGGGGCTCCAGGAGCCAGATGTGCCCCTTGCTCCTGCCATCGAATGGTGGGTTTCCAACCGTCGGGTACCTGGACAGGCAGAGGCAAAGAGGAGGGCGGTTTAGAACTGCACTGGTATCACGGTGTAGTCGGTTAATTTAGCGTCCACTAAGAAATGGTGACTGGAGGTTGAGGGAAGCAAAACGGGGCACATGTATAAGTAGAAATTACTTTTTCTGGACCTTTGCAAGGCAGGACTCTGACATCTGACACTTTGCAGGTACCGCTAAATATACAATTCCTAAAAACATGCTGAGTTGCAGGACTCCAGGTTTGCATTTGACCTGCCCGATAGAGTGAAGCGTAACCCCGGCTTACGTGTCCCCGTGTTTTATTGACCGCTCTCGCTCGTCACCCCCCTGCTGGAAAGACGGGGCAGGCTCCCTGGCCCCACTGGCATGGGATTCCGGCCGCTGCTGCTGCCGTGCCGGGGTCCCGCCGGAGCTCTGGCGGCAGGTGGGAGCGGGATGCAGGGCTCGGTCTGGCTAGGCGAGGCAAGCTGAAACGGGCTCTCTGTGCTAGTGCTGCCTGTAGTGTCGGGGCGCATTAAGGAGGGGGTGGCGAGCAGAGCGTGAGCTCGGAGGACGGGCTGCCCCATCTTTACAGGCAGCTGCACCTCAGATGGGGGTTATTGCACTCTCCTAGAAGACAAGGCAGTGACCTTTGTGTGTGAGTAACGAGACAAATTACAACTTTGCATGGTTCAGTACTTTCAATCTATCCTAACCTACCGACTTAAATTCTTGGGAGAGTCACCGAATGTGTAATTTTACTGTCTGCTGTCCTAGGGTCCCGCTATCCTGCATGAGCAGAAGGGGTGCTCTGCTGCTTGGCTTTCAAAGGCCACGAGATTTTCTGGGTTGCTGCTTAATATTTTTTTCTCAGCCCTAGGTCTTGCTCAGATGCCAGGCAGGTAGTCAGCAAGAGAAGGGAAATAGTTCCAGGAGGATAATGTGTTGCTGCTCTGCAGGGGGATCTCTGACATGAGCTGATAGTAAATAGGCAGGGTCAACAAGCATCTCCGTATTTCAGAGCAAGGGCAAGACCCTTGAAGGACAACCTAGGAATAAGTGAAGCCTCCTTCTAGCTGCCTGATGCCAGCCTGTTAGTTGTGACACTTGCAGCTCCTTCAGCGTGATGCAGCAGCTGGGCTACTGACCGAAAAGCAGAAGATGCTTCTGTCCCACTACAGGGAGCAAGTTTTACTCCAACGCTGTGCTGAAATCCCGCAGGGAGTCCCCTGAGGAAACCCTACTGAGAATGTTCTATTTCTCTGTATTGCAGCTGGAAGATCCCTGGGTTTTTTAGAGATGCCAACTAGAGTGCTGCAGATTTATTTGTAGCACTCAGTGATTTTTTTTTTTTTTTTTTTCAGTCAACTGAATTTATAAATAGTTGATTTAAAACTTGGCTAAAAGTATGAAGATTCAATTCTTAATCTGAAGTCTGTATATACCCAGTAGAGCTGACATCCCCCCTATCTCTGTCCCGGCTGTGACTTTTTTTGTACAACCAAACAGCCTTGCACTAAATAGTCCTGCTGCACGTTTCTTTTTAGCCTGGCCCAGATCTAAGCAACTACTCTTTTAAGACAAGAGATGATGCATTCCAGTGAAGGGGGGAAAAAATAGGTGTCCTTTCCAGTTCCTGTTGTTTTAAATGAAGGAATCTGGATGCTAGTGGAGCCTGCCTGTTTGCTTTGGGGGTTTTCTAAGTTCACAGTTCTCTTGCTTGCAGTTTCTCACTCTTCTTCCCTACTGCCAGTTTCTTACGGGGCTTAGAAAGGTCATTCAGCCCTGAGGCAGTTTTGTGTTTGCTGTTAGTAAGCAGTTTAAACCTAGGATGAAGAGTTAGGTGCTTGGGGCTTGGGATATCCTCCTGCGCCTGTGCAGAAACTCTTGTTGCTTAATTTTTTTTCAGCTTCTAGGGTCTATTTACATGTTTTCCCTTGGTGGTGGTGGGAAGGGGAGCATCCATATGGTAGGGCAACACAAATTCTGAGTAGTAACTCTGCTGTCTGCTGCTGTCTTACAGCCTCCTTAACCAGCCCCTGGGTCTGCAGGTGATGCTTTTTGTTGCTGTGGGGTCCCATGCAGGTTTGCTCTAATCCTGTGCCATGCCAGAGGTAGGAAGGAGGTGCAGGAATTTGTCCCGTAGCAAAGCAGGGCATTTCTGGGGTAGCAGGCTGCACTTGCAGGTTAGCTTGCCTGCTGTTTGCATCCTCAACAAAAATTTTGGCAAATTCCAGTTAGAGGTCTAGGATGTGTGAAAGGTGGCAGTGATCTAGCAGTCTCTTTAGTTGCTGCGCTATAAGTTTTGGAGCCAGTGGGAGACTTTGATTTCTGTTTCTCTTATCCTGCATGTGGTAACCTTGACTTACTGAAGTCTTATAGCATTAGTTAACAGCTTCTTTGCTTGTATTGTAGCAGGGTTACAGCAACAGGCACCTTTCTATTTTGTATTTGTTATAATGCAAAGCTGTTTCCAAAATGTTGCTGCTTGACCAGTGTTCAAAATCCAAATTTGTTTGTTTTTTGTTTTTTGTTTTTTTTTTTTTTCTCTTGTCAGCTTATATTTTTTGGTTTGAGTAACCAGTTGGTGGTCTCATTCAAAGAGGAAAACACTATTGCTTTTAAACACCTATTCCTGAAAGGCTATTCTGGAGTTGATGAAGATGACTACAGCTGCAGTATATATACACAACAGGATGCTTATGATAGCATTTTTTATGTTATTAATCAGGTAAGTGTGCGTGTTTATAATGAACGGTGTTAAAGCCGAAGCTGTAAACTTCTGCTAAGGTTCTAGTTTTCTGTCACCATTCTTGGATTTTGGTTTTTGGTATTTCAGTGAATCCGCATAGGTGGGGTATCCTGAGTTTTGTGTGTAGATGTCTGCATTTTTGTCTCTTGGAGACAAATTGAAAGCAACATCTCTTTCGGTGCATAGTACTGAAATCCAGAAAGTTTGAAAACTGGTCTTCTTGCATGAACTGAAACCTTTGTTTAGGCCTTAGTTTGAAGAGCCATGGGCCTGAATATACCTATGCATGGTATTCAAAAAATCTGTGCTTACAGCTATGCTGAATTGCAGCTTTGTAGTGAGTGCCAGAGGCCTGAAAATGGGGAATACGGTACTTCCAGGAATGTAGGGGCAGTCACCCTGACTAGGGATGGTATTTTAAAGAACAGTCCCTTATCAATCGTGGGAGGAAAGTGAATAAATCTAGGATGAACATTCAGTAAACACTTTTGTGTTTAATATTATATATTTAGAAGTCATGAGATGAAAGACTGTGTGTGTAAAATGAAATGTCTCTTGTGCTTGGGGACGATGATAAGGCCAGAAAGGATTCACTTGGGATGAATGGAAAGTGGCTTTAAACCACCTTTCATGTTCCCTGACCTTGGGGCATCAGCCCTGACGCTTGGCTTAAAGCAGTTTTGCTGCCGTCGGTTGTGACTCTCGCTCCTGGTATGTGAACTGAGTGTTGAAGTAGTTTTCTCAGTCTTCCTTTGAACTCTCAATATTGCCACTATTTCTGCTAGAAACTATGCTTTTTTTTTTTTCTTTCCTTGCTTGCTTTGTCTCACTTTCCTTCTCTTGTAGGCACTAAGGCTGAGGTGAAGTCCAGATAGAAGACAGTAGAGAAATAATAGCTTTCTATCCTCAAGAATGAGCCAATGTGTGATAACAGGCATCAGAAAAAGGTCACTTCATAAAATGTCTATGTTGTATAAATGTAGACATATCCTTTAAGGAGATTTAAACTTGTGTAATCTGGGTTCTTTAGTGTTCTGTGATGTTCCTGAAGCTTTTTTTATAACATGTAAGACTTTAAAAAGTGTTCCTCCAGTGTTAACACTTTAAAAAGTGTTCCTGCACATTATAACTGGTGTTGCTTTTTCTGGGTTGTATTTTGGTTTGCTTTTTTAAAGGATGCCTTCTAGGAAGAGACCAGCAAGCTGGCTCCTAAGCTAAAAGCAGTGCTTTTTTGTTTTGAGATGGGCAGCTAGAAGCTATAGGTTTTGGTGAGTTGAGTTTGATTTTGAAATGCATGGTTGGTGTGGGGGGCTTACAGGGGTGGGGCAAGCAGAAGGATATGATATTACAGAAGATGGTTAACAGTGCACAGCAAAACTGGAGTTGTAAAAATGGAATTTTAGGCTTTGTATAATGTGCTGCTGCAATATTTTCATGCTCTGGAAAAAAAAAAAAAAAAAAGAAAATACTTTCCACTTGGGAGAGTGAGTAGACAGCTTTTCCTTACTTCTCTCCTGGGTCCAGTTTGGAAGCTTCTGTTACAAGGAAGCCGTGCGGAGTTCTCGTGCCTGTGTCCTGCCTGCGGTCGAGTCTGGAGGACTGGGACGCTCTGCTGGCTGCTCTCTGGGGCTGCTGAGAAATGGGTAGAGGGGGAGTTTTGCTTCTACTGTTTTGTAGCGTTGTTTGCGTTACCCACAGGCCACTTTCAGAGCCGCGTGTTACGCTGGCAGGAGGGCAGAGCCTGAAAGCACACGGGGACAGAGCAACGGCTGTTGGATGCGCTGATCCGGAGATGTCTGCAGAGGGATGTGGAGTTGTGACTAACGACTGTTTCCACTCACTTGACCTGCTTGGCAGACTCAGCTTCCTTAGTTTACTTTTAAAATAACATTCTGGCAGGGTATGGAGGCCGTGCTTTCCTCCCAGGCTACCTAAACCTGTTGCAAGCTCAGCTGTGAGGAGCCACAGCAGCACTGTGAGGCAGAGCTTTGGGTGGAAGCGTGGTGGTTCCTGCTAACGGTTCTTCTGGATGTGGAGCGTGTGGTTGTTAAATGGATGCTGGGACTTTGTACCCCACACGATGGGCTAGTGGCCATAATGCCCGTAGGAAGGAGGAAATAGGATGACACTGAATGATGCGTAATAGCAAAATCCGTGTTTAAGGGGAAAAGGGTCTGATCTGTATTTTTTTTTTATTTTTTTTTTTTTAAGGAATGGGAAGCCTTATCTGACTTCCCACGCTTGCTTACTTCAGGCCCCCAGGGAGGTAGATGCTTCCTTCAGAGCAGCCCGGCGTTGTACGCTGCCCACAGCTCTAGGTGACATGACGATAAAAACTAACGAGTTACTAGATGGTTTTATGCCTTCTTCCTGAAAGGGCCAGGGCTCTATCTGGCTTCTCTTGGGCAATGTGAGCTGGTGTTAAGCTGAGCTGGTGCCAAGCTAAGCTGAGCTGGCTGACAGCTGTGTTCATGGTCAGTCGTTGATCTCCTTGGCAGTCGAGGAGCCAAGAACCAGAGGGGGAGCTGTGCCCCAGGGTTTGCCTCCCTTGCACAGGGCTGGAAGGTGTGACTCCAAGGGCCAGAGGATATATCTTGCTTCCAGCAGACACCAAGGATGCGTAGAAGGCAAGTCAGGAGAGGACCGGCCATGAATGGAGGAGTTCAGTGGTGCTCAGGGCTGATCTGTGCGCAGGCAATGCTTGGCTTGGCATAGCTTTATTTGCTTCAACTTCTAGTTGTTTTCAAGCATATCTTAACATAGGAAGAAGGAGACTTGTGCTGTATTTAGAGTAAGTGAAAAAGAAAGCGGCTTCCTCACAGGCACATTTTCAGTTGCTTGTGTCAAGCAGGCAGGTTAAATTACTTTTGGAGGCTGCCCAAGCCCTGTGTATGTTCCGTGGTTGCTGGTTACGTAGCGAACGCATGGCTTCCCTCGTCTGTAGTCACACAGGGAGCAGCTTTGGTTTTACACTTTGGGGTGGATTCGATAAGAACTGTGACTTGGATTTTCCGTCAAGCTGTTGGGTTGCAAGTAGTGTGAAAACTAACACCTTCATCAGATAAATATGCAAGATATCCCTGGAGCATGTGTGGTTAAGTAGCAATACTGCATTGAAGTCCCTGCCAGGCATCTAATTAAAAGCTGTCTGCTGGCTTGCTGGCACGTGGCTAATGATTTACAGGCAGCCCAGTAGGTACAGGGCTCCCAGTCAGTGTCACCAGGATGCCAGGCACTACTAATTAGTGGCCAGAAGCCCTCGTAGCTTCCCATGAGACATCAACTCTCAATTTACAGACTTTATGTGAAAGAAAAGATTTTTTTGGGGGGTTGGTTTTTTACTGTAAAAAGCTATATTGATACGCGTAACTTTTAAGACTGCAAGTTACTATCTAGTGCAAAAAAGATGACGGTCTCTAACTTCTGCTTCTCTTTTGTTTTTAAACTAGTACAAGCAATTAAAGAACATATCCCTGGGGACGCTTGGGTACGAACATGAAGGATCAGGTTTAAAAATCTGTAAACAACAGTACAAGAAAGGCACGATGCTTCCTTCCAATGATACGCTGAACATAGATGTTTCTACTGAAACAGGTATAGTGGCGGTGTACAAAAAATGCCTTTCTGGGGAGTACTTACATTCTAATTCTAAATCAGTAAAGTTTAAAGCAAATAGCTCCTTGCATGGCAATCATAGGAACATTAACATGCCTTTTGCCTGTTTCCCTCTTGCTTTTTAGTACCTGCCTAGAGATGGCATCTCTGTAGACTATAGGAAGCTCTTTTCAATTGCTGTCATTAGTGGGTTGTGGAGGGGCTTTTTTGGTGGGTTTTTTTTTTTTGATTGTTTTGGGGATTTTTTGGTGTCCTATTCTCCCCTCCCCCCTTCATAAGCAGAATTCCAGATGCTGGTCATCTGTACCTTCAGTGGGTGGGAGCCCTTGCTGCCTCTCAGGGTTGAGTCCTTGCTGTTAGCCTCTCAAGATCTGCTACATGAATCTGCTTCTGATCCCACTAGCTGGGGCTCTCTATGGATAAGCTTGTTTAACATTTTTGCCTGATTAGGACTTGCCATTCAACCTGATGAGGCTGCTGGTGCTTAGGGACATGGTTTAGTGGTGGGATGGCAGTGCTAGGTTAATGGTTGGACTTGATGATCTGAAAGGTCTTTTCCAACCTAGATGACTATGATTATCTTAGCTTTATGCTGCCTTCTATGTGAAGTTTTTAAGATTACAGCTTTTCCTCTTCTCCTCCCAGAATGTATCTTTTTTAAGCCACAGGAGCTAGCTGGTAAGAAGGCTGAACTGAAGCTGAACTCCTCTTTTTTCAACCTTGAATTTTACAGGTAAAGCAGTGGTGTTTTTTTTTATTATTTTAAACTTGACCTTTCATATGAACATGGTAGATTCTGAGTTGTGCAGTTTCCTTGCTCTGTGTATGTGTGTATTTCTGTGTATATTTATATATATAATGTATTTATACACTCTTTAATACATTCAGGCTTATACAGGTTGAAATCTCCTTCAAGCTGAAAGGCATTGCTCTACAGACAATCCATGCCCGTGAATTGCCTGACTGCTATGCGTTTCAAAATACTGTAAGTGAATATGGGGTATGGCACTTCCAACACTGTGTGTATATATATATATATAACAAGAGCTAAAGCTAAGGGGCAGTCATCATCCTTATACTTGGACTGCAAGGGAAAAGCAGTTGAGCATGTCCTGGCCCTCGCCCCTCCTTCCCAAAGGTTGCCGAAATGGTGTTGCCAAGGGGTAATACTGTTTTTGTATTGTATTCCAGCTGGTAATTTCTTAACCTGAGACAGAGAGAAGGAATTGTTATTCTTGTAAAGGTTAAACTTGAAGTTTGGCTTCTTGGAATACTGCTTGTTATGCTGTATGTGACATGTTCTCAAACTATGTCTACGCTAACACTTACGGTGACAGCTTTATTAAAGCTTACCTGACCAACAAATATTAATGCATATGATGTCAAAGCACTTACCAAGCTTTTTTTTTTAATGGAATGGAATTTTGTTACTCTTGTTTCTGATATACTTCTGTGTTTCCAGATAACTTTCAATAATAGAGCCCACAGTGGAAAAATCAAAATCTATTTTGATAGTGACACTGATATTCAAGAATGCAAAGACTGGCACATATTTGGCTCTGGTAAGTATGGTGCACGTCCATTTGCATGATCGCAGTTACCCATCTCCTCCTGTCACTTCCCCTGCTCAGTAACAGTCTGGCTAGCAAGATGTTCCCCATCCTGTTCATCAGTTGATACGAGTAAGCCAAGGAAAACACCTGATTTAGGGTTACATGACAGCTTATAAACCTATGGGTGAAAAGAATACAGTACAGAAAGTCAAACAAGCTTCTGACTGTGGGTCATGGAATGAGAAATGAGGTGGGATTTTTTCTTTGGTTTTAATTTAATAATGCTGATATGGGCCAAAGTCAGAATTTCTTTTACCCTGTATAGTTGTAATGCTGTTGATGTACAGATGGACAGAAGAACTTAGTGCAGAAAGGGACCCTTCTATTAATATACACATTTTTGGTTTTATTTTGAAGAACATGGTTTTCACTTTTGTGGCCCAGTCTCCATAGTTGCAGAAAGATTATAGGAAATACTCTGTTTATGGGGTAAGAGTGTCTGAATGCAAAATATGTGACATTTTATAAAGATTTGTGCTCAGAGAGATGTGAAAAGATGAACTCTATTTCCTTTCTTTGACTCTTTGCAGTTCTCCAGAAAAACACTCAGTATATTCTAGTCTTTGATGGATTTGTCATTTTAAGTTGCTTTGCTTCTCTCATCCTCTGCACACGATCTATTGTTCTTGCCTTGAGACTACAAAAAGTAAGTGCATTGCTCATAATCTCAACGCTTATTTTGCCTTTGTCTGGCTTGCTGCTACTCTTGTCAAGTGATACATTTTGAAATATTGGGTGGTCTAGCTGTTGCAGGACATTGCTGTCTTACTGTATCTCTGTCTCTAGAAAGGATGTGTAGATGTCTGTGATGAGCAGTTGCTAGCTGAGTGGGTTTTTACTTCTGTTTGTGTGGTGCTGTAATATGAAGAATTTTGTTGTATTTCTTGAGGGCAAGAGAATGAGACACATTATTTTTTTTTTGGTCCAGGACTTAATTTTGTCTAGGATTTTACACAAAAAAACCCACCTTCTGAGTCTTTGTGCTGCTAACAGCCAACACAACCTGCACCTTCAAAACACGAATTCTTCCTTCCCTGGCTTTGGAGTAGAATTTCCATAAAGGTCTTGTCATAAGCCTTTAGCCTGGAGAAGAGGAGGCTGAGGGGAGACTTTATTGCTCCCTACAATTACCTGAAAGGAGAGTGTAGCGAGACAGGTCTCAGTCTCTTCTCCCAGGTAACGGGCGATAGGACAAGAGGAAATGGCCACAAGTTGCGCCAGGGCAGGTTTAGTTCGGACATTAGGAAAAATTTCTTCACCGAGAGGGTTGTCAAGCATTGGAATGGGCTGCCCAGGGAAGTGGTTGAGTCCCCATCCCTGGAGGGATTTAAAAGCTGGGCAGACGAGGTGCTCAGGGACATGGTTTAGTGGTGGGATGGCAGGGTTAGGGTAATGGTTGGACTTGACGATCTTAAAGGTCTTTTCCAACCTAAACGATTCTATAAATTAATGCTTTAATGAACATCCCTCAAAGCCAGTTATAATGAGAAAATGTAAAGCATAGCATATAGTCAGAGTCTAACTCTGGCTGGGTTTTTTGGTCTTTCTGGGGCTGGAACTGCCCTTTTTCAGTTCTTCTTTCCTCCTTCTTCCTCCACGATCCCCAACTGCTATCTGCTGTCACCTTCTTCCCTGCTCACCCTCCTTTGCGGGCTGAGGCTAGCCCTGTCAGACTTCATCTCAGGCTGCTTGCAGAGCTTCATGTCATCAGACTTGGCTCTTCTGGTCCAAATACTGATGCAGAAACACAAGCTGGGCCCTGAGATGCGCTGGCTTTATAACCATTGATACAAGCTTTGCAAGCATGCGGCTTATGGGAGTTGGAAAAAAAGAGTTCAGGATAGGTAGGATATGAAAGCACAGATACGTGTTTATCTTTTTGTGGCTTGTAAACAAGACAAGGGTGAAGAGGACACGATTCAGCAAGGGCATTGCCAAACTGCTGTCAGGAATAGGGGCATCAGCATTTATTTATGAGCAGAAAGAGCAAGTGAAAGCAGATAGGCAGTGCTGGGTGTGGGAAGCGATATTGTTGGCTCTATTGGAAACAAGAGCTCTTGCCTTATAGATGTATTTGAGTTATTAAATCTCTTTTTCACTCCTTTAGTTGGATGGCCTTGCTTTGTTGGAGGTGGATAGAAACTTTTGTGAAGGGGGCTATAAAGGTGCTAACAAGCCATAGTTAGGCTAGTGGGGATTTGTTATGAAGTCAGCTGTTCTGTGGGAAGCTGGTTCTCACTGGCCTAAACCAACCTTAATTTTTCTCCTATTTATTTCTGTTGCTATCGAGAATGAGTTTTAAGCTATTATGTCAGCAAATACTATAGGAAAAGGGGGTATATGAAACTTGAGCATTGCTATCTACTGGGGCATCTGTACATATTTTTTTTGTCTAAGGTGACCTATAACTAAACATCTAAATGCTTGTCACAGAGGTTCGTGAACTACTTCTTGGAGAAATATAAGCGTCATGTCTGTCATGCTGATCGCCTGGAGTTCATAAATGGATGGTATGTCCTGGTAATTATCAGTGACGTGATGACAATCATTGGGTCAATCCTAAAAATGGAAATAAAAGCCAAGGTGAGAGTTTAATACTTCAGATAAAATACCAGTCTTATTATGACCACGTGTAATGTGTTTTAACTTGGGGACAAATGAAAGTGAGCTATCATAGTCACTAGTCATCTTGTTTTACTTTTGCTAGTTCTTATTTCTTCATTTCCTAGGGCTAGTTTGGCTGATAACTGGTTTCAGTCCCTTTTCCCCAAGTCTTCCAGTAAGACCATGTAAGCTATTTAAACATCTTATTTCCACAATGCTAAATCCCCTAATCCCTGGTATAGGACCTGTGGGTGGACAGTTCCTAACAAAAAACCAAAAAATCAAAACCTAACCTTGAGTTGTGTTAAGAAGTAGTAGTACATATTGCAGGGGGAAACCAGGAGTCATCCCCTTGTATAAAACAGGGGTCTCCATGGCTTGTGGGGCTGGAAACATGGCTGTTACAGTTTGTTTTCCTTGCCTGTCCAAACTACAGGCACAGACAGTGTCACCTGCTGGTCCTTGACCTCCCAGTCTGGGCTTGCTGAAATCAATGTATTTTTGTCAAGCTGCCAGCTCTTCAGGGGTTTTTTGAGTTTGTGGTGGGTTTTTTTTTTTGTTTGGTTGTCTCTTTTTTTTTTTTTTTTTTTTTTTTTTTTTTTTTTCTCTCTTTCAATAGAGCTGTATGTCAACAATTCATGTGTTCACAAAACTTTGTATTCTGGGAAAAACAGGGTAGGTGGTGTACTGCTCCTGCTTCACGTGTGCTAAGGCTCAAAGGGCAGATGCCCGGAGTGGCCTTTGGAGGAAGCACTTGAGAACCTCCAGCTGTATGGTGAGGTGGGGGGATGAGAGTAAGAAATCTTGAGCTAGATGGGCATCTTGTGCTTATTGCAACCAGTTCTAGCCTTCTAAAGTAAAATGCAAGTAGAATTGCTTACAGACTTCACTGGTAGTAAAAAATGATGTTCAGGCTCTGAGCAGCCGGCAACCTGTTCAGAGATGTAAATGCACGTAGCGTGGGAAGAGCTGTAGTCCTGAGGCTCACTTTCACTATTTAGTAAAACACGAGCCAGCATTTAAATGAATGAGAGCTTGTTTGCCTAACAGTAGCATATATTGACCTTTTTTAAACAAAAACGTGGAGATGTTCAGTTTAGTATTAGAACTGTGTCATAACCAAGGTAAAGGCTTTAGTTCTTCTTGCAAAACTACAAGACCATCGGCGTAGATGTGCTTTCGTTTGCAGCACTGTTGCATTTGGGTGATCTCACTAAATAACTGCAGTTCACTTTGACCTGATTTTTTGTGATGTAGCAACATCCTTTCTGTATTGGACTGCCCTGCTTTGCTTGTTTGAACTACTGGAACTTGACTAGCTGCCAAGCTGGCTTACCTGCTACCGCTTTGTAACTTGACCACCTGCTCTGTTTGGACCCTCAGACCCTCACGAGTTACGATGTCTGCAGCATTTTACTTGGAACGTCAACTTTGTTTGTCTGGGTTGGAGTCATCAGATACCTGGGATATTTTCAAACCTACAATGTAAGGCAGGAATCAAATATTCAACAATTAAAGCACATATATGTCATTCTTAGGCAGGTCTCTCTAACTTGTGGATTTTTCCCCTTCTCCTTTCTTCCACCCCAACATGTAGGTGCTCATTTTAACTATGCAGGCATCACTGCCCAAAGTGCTAAGGTTTTGTTGCTGTGCTGGGATGATTTATCTTGGCTATACTTTCTGTGGTTGGATTGTCCTGGGACCTTATCATGAAAAGGTACGTACTCCTTTTCTGGTCTAACGATGTGTGTGTAGTACCTAGTTATAACAACAGAAATAAGTCTTAAATTCATGTTTTTATTTAAAAGCTGTAACATGAAGAGCAGGGGGGGTGTTTCACCTTCTATGTGTAGCTCCTGCCACCTGCTCCATTCAACAAAATAACTGTATTCTTGCTTTCACCGTGTGCTTGAACTCAGTGTAATCTCAAACACGAGGCCGTGTTTGTGGTGAGTGGATGGTTTGCCCAGGCAATGTCTGGCTGGAGACTGGAGCTGGATTGGTTTATCTCTTTCGCCCTCTTCTGGCAATCCCAGTTCAGATGGCTTAAAGAGGCACTTATTCACCGTTACCATTTCTGGGAATCTCCTTGACTCTGCCTTTGTTTTTCCAAACCTTTCCTGTGCCATGTAACTTCAGCTCCTAAATCTTGACTCATAAAGGGGTGGATGAATTCTTGTCTTGTTTACTTTGCTTCCTGAGCAGGGGTGTGTTGTGGGGTGTGGGGGGTTTTTTGTTGGGTTTTTTTGTTTGTTGTTTCAGTGTTTTGTTTTAAGGTTGATATTGAAGCATGTGCCTCGTACGTTGTCTTGTCTGAAACCTGGGTACGGCAGTAAGGCTTTGTACATTCCAAAACACAAGTGAAAAAACCCACAAAGCTTGTCTGTGTGTTGGGTTTTTTGTTGTTATTTTTTCTTAGCGGATGCTCTATGTGATACTTTGAAAAAAGGCAGATTCCTGTTGTGATAAATTCTAGATGTCCATTATCTGTAACAAACATATGACTTCTCATTCTTAATTTTTCTGGTTATACACAGCAAATAGCGTAACAGAGACACATGCAGCAGTGCTTGCTTCAGCTTCTTGCACCTCCC
The DNA here is from genome assembly GCA_034008185.1 of Gorsachius magnificus. Lineage (NCBI taxonomy): Eukaryota > Metazoa > Chordata > Aves > Pelecaniformes > Ardeidae > Gorsachius > Gorsachius magnificus. The sequence goes on along the minus strand of CM067085.1, from coordinate 72,755,676 downwards.
GAGCACGGATTCCTCTAACATAATGTAATTCTCTCCTTTTGAGAAATGCAGGTATTCAGCCTGCACATACTTTAAGTAGACGATGGTACACTTCTCTGTGGGATGCTGGATGCTGTAGGATCCTCAGTCATATTAGAGGCTCAATTGTTTATAGCGGGCGCAGCGTAAATACTGTTGTAGCTTCCCTGCAGCAAGTGCATTAATTATCTGAGCAAAACACTCTTACCTATGAAAATGTTACCTCTTGCTGAATGTCACAGATCAATGTCGAGGAAAGCAGCTGTAGCTGTGCGGGGGTTTCCTCTTGCTGGTGGTTCCCCAGTACCCCGCTGGAAGGCAGTGTGGGACTGCGCAGCGCAGGGCTGGCTTCCCTGCTGAGGAATGGGAAGAGCCTTCCTTGCTCTGCAAGTACACAGGAGAGAGGTCCTGGTGCTCAAAAATTCCGAAGGCCTTAGCTCACAAACATAGAAATACATATGGGGTTGGTTTGGGTTTTTTTTTTTTCCCCTTCTACTACAGCCAGAGAGAGGGAGTGGGGATCCTGCGTTTTGTGTTATGTCAGCCCAGGGGCTTACAGGTGAGCAATCCTTAGCAGGTTTCTCTCTGTACCCACGCATCGAAACTTGTGGCTTACTCAAGAATTACCTGTGCCATGCACCCCTTCTTCTTAGAAATGTGCTGCTGACTTTAAAAATAAATAAAAATGATAATAATAAAAAAATAAGCCATAGGTAAGTCCAGACCTGCTGTTCCTATGCAACAGGACGTTCTCCTTACAAACACATGCCTCTTGACATCTTGTTTTCAATGTAGGACAGATATTAAAGTGAGTATAGTCATGTTAATTCATTGATAATAGCTACATTAAAACATTGTGCATTAATTCATATTGTCCAGTAAAGTATAGTTAACAAATCCCAGTTACTTGCAGGGACAGAGCGATGGTGGGAAGTGTGCTTACCTGGTTGATGAATGGAATGTAGCCTCAGAACATGTTCCACCTTGGGGAAATGGGGTTAAGAATTTAAGAGGATGTCCTTGAAATGAAACTATGGTTTTGTCCAGGGTGTGCTTAGTAGCTTCACAGTACAGCTATAGCTTTTACCTACAGCTCAGGGTTTTCTGAGTGACAGATGATGCTATCACAAGACAAATGTAGTTTAGACCATTTGAGCTCTGAAGGCTGTATGCTATCTCTAACTTCTTAATACAATATTGATTAATTACCCCTACTCCAGTAATGCTGCAGAGCTGGGTAGCCAGAGGATGTGGATTCTGTTCCCAGCATACCGCCACTGATTTACTGTATAGATTCTGTGAAATCGCTTTACCTACGCGTGTTGACAAACAGAACGATATTTTCCTGCAGGTCTAAACCAGTTTAAAATTCAGTAACTTACACTTTCTGTGGCAGTCAGTTACTGGCTGTTCTGCCTGTTGAGCGTCAGAAGTTTGTTTCTTGATAATAAATCTTCTTGTTTCTGATCTCTATGTATAATGCTTAGCCAAGATTATATTTCTACGTGGTTCTATTACTGACATGTATGTTTTGGTCTGAATGTATGGTTGGCTTTTTTCTCCTGCCATGAGTAAAACAAACAAAAAAAAAATTACTTTTTTATAACTCTTTTCACTTTCCCTTTGATTTGGATGATTGAGCTTCATATTTATTAATATTTTGTACTTATTTTCTAGTTTGAAGATCTGAACACGGTGGCTGAGTGCCTGTTTTCTTTGGTCAACGGCGATGATATGTTCGCAACATTTGCTCAAATCCAGCAGAAGAGCATGCTGGTGTGGGTGTTCAGTCGGTTGTATCTGTACTCCTTCATTAGTCTGTTTATATACATGATCCTCAGCCTTTTTATTGCACTCATTACCGACTCCTATGACACCATAAAGGTAAAACTTTTTTTTTTTTTTTCCCCATTATACTCCTAAGCAGTTTTGTATTCATTCTTGTTAATCACTCAACGCCATACTCTGTAGCATTAGTTATGATGACTGGTGAGACTATTAAAATCTTTTAGCTTGGTCTGTGGCGAAATTGGGAGGATGACTGGGTAGTCATCCAAATGACTAAGCAATAGTTGGTTTGGAAAATCATCCTTAGTGCATGTCCCCGTTCTGTATTTTTGGCTGCTTTGACTGGCTTCAGAAAGGTAACAGCTAATGGAAATGTAAGTGGAAGGATGCTTGGAAAGAATCCATTTTTAAGTATAGTTATTGAGAGCCGGAAAAGTCTTATCTGGAGTGAATGTTTGTTCTCGTGGCAGCAGAAGCTGAAGGGTTTGCTGGTATCTCGGAGAATATCCCCTTGTCAGGAGTGTGGCCAGGGCCAAGCAGATGACTCTTGACTCATTTAGGTGTCCAGGCTTGCCTAACATGCTGCCTGGAAATGTGTGGTTAAAAGGAGATGTATTCTGAAAACCCCACCACTTCTCGTTCAAGTCAAAATTGCGCCATCCATTTCCAGTATAAACTGGCTGAAAGCTAAATGAAGTTTTCGGTAATTACCTTTTTGTTCTTGCGCTCTAGTGCTGCCTCTCCTTCATGCTCCTGGTAGCTGCAGTGCCAATGGGAAGGCAATGTGGCTCCTTAGCTCTTGTCCCTTTCTTGTCTTGGTGTCAGGTGAACAGGCCAGCAGAACCCTGGCATGAGTTCCCAGGTCTGGCATGAACCACAACTTCCAGACCGAGCAAGAGCCCTACTTGCTAAGCATCTCAAAATACAGCTTAACGGTCTGTGCTTCTGAGGGTGTTGGATGGTCTGACCTGCGAAACGGTGTTTTGCTGTTACTCTTCCCTCCAAGTGCTTCGTGTGGATCTGTGGCGAGCCGTTTCAGTGTGCTGAACTGGTGTCTTGCAGAGCATTTCTTCAGCATGGCAATGCTGAATATCCACGTTAGGGCCCTTCAAAGGCAGCATTGGGGTTCCTAGGGAAAATGAGCCCGGAGCACTCGCAGTAAGCACAGCGGCTGATGTGAACAAGGGAGAATCAATGCCAGTATGACTTGAGATCACTTGCTTGGCTTATGGACAGCAAACAAAATGTAAGAGAACCTGTGAACAATATGGATCTTATGTCACTTAGATTGCTCTGTTCCACCGACGACATGTGGTGTTTCTGGGACAGGATTGTATTTTTTTTTTTCCTTCTTGCAGCAATACTGAACAAAAGAACCAAATAGTCTGGCTTTGGCTATTTCACTCCAGAGGAGATTTTGGAAGGCCCAGTAACCCCTTATGTGTTGTAAATAAAATGCTTTCTCTTTCAGAAATACCAACAAAGTGGGTTTCCAGTAACAGATCTACATGAATTTCTAAAAGACCATGGCAGTGTTGGTTACAGAAAAGACCAGGCTTCCGTGCCATTCATCTGCTGCTGTAGGAGGTCAGTAGGGTGTTTTTAACGAGTGGTTTTCTCGGAAGTACACCAGTTGGCTTCTCACTGCAAAGTGCTGTTTCGCAAATGCTGGAGCATCCAGAATTCAGCCCGTGGAATATTTGGACTCTGTTGTTCCTCTTGTGCTTTACTTGGTATTAGATCTTTAGTCTGCTAATGGCGCAGGGGTGACAATTCTGAGCTTAAACGCCTCTTTTAAATGTTTTGCTCGTATGAAAACTACCATGCAGAAACTGGTGGAATTTGATGGGAGGGCTGCAGAGTATAACATGGAACTGCCAAGGAGTAAAGAGCAAATGAAGCCCCTGCTTCTTAGGGTTTTGCAAGTCTTCTGTTTCTAAAATGCTTTTCCACTAGGCTGGGAGCAGTAGCAGAAAGCAAGAGAATGTGATTCAGTGACCAGTACTTAATCCTAAAGCTATGCTCTACCTCTGAGGCAAACTGGTTCAATACCATCTGCCAGAATATTGGCAACACGCTTCTAAATGTCTGGTTGCCAACAACTCAGGCCTTGGGAGCTCTTAGCACTGGTCCTTTCCAAGCTGGCATGGGTGAGATGAACGTCTTGCCTGGTGCTTGCTGGTCTGGAAGTCTCTTCTTTGAATTCTGTTGCAGAGGAAACCTAACACACAGCCACAAAGGAGCAAGTGATGGGCATGATGATGATGATGGGCAGGTATCCCAGCAGTTGCTGCGGACACTCAAAAGCCACCTAGTTAATAAGAACTCCAGCCAGGTACAGCTTCAGGTTTCACATCCAAGTCATTGTGCAGGATAAGAGACTTTTGTCTGCTTGAGCATAATAAATATGCTTTACTGCAATATGCTGCACAGTATTGAGGGCACAAGCCTGGTAGCTGGAATGCAAATCTAGAGCTTTTGCTAAGGTAGCAGTTTCTGCTTGATTGCCCCAGTGCAGGTGTTGGAGCTGTATGCTGAAATGGGAGAGCACAGAACAGAAGGATCAACACTCAGCTTGGTTTTTTATGGGTAAATGCTTCCCATTGCGTTTCTTGCTGAATGAAAAATTGTGAATTTTTTTTCTTTTGCAGACAACAGAGTGATGACAACTTGATACTTATTAATTGATGATTATACATTGAAATTCACCGCTAATACATGCAAAGAAAGCATAGTTGTATGAGAAGAATAATTCTCCAAATGGCAATGAAACCCGCTCTCTGGACCTGCCTCGGTGCGGACAGAACCAATCTTACCCAAGGGAGGTGTGGGGGGAAGACAAGCTGCTAATCTGACATCAGCTGGCTGGCCAGGGGGAGAGCCCAGAAGCTGCAGCCGGAGGAGAGCTGTGGAGAACTCCATATTCTTGCCCCAGGTTCTGTCACACTAAAGAAGGCTGATCCCTGAGCAGTGTCCGTGGGAGCTCTGTTCACTAATTGCCTCTAGGAGGAAGGAAAGTGGCCCTGAACCAACTGCTGTTGTTAATAAGACAAAGAAATATGTGAAAATAACTTTTTAAAATAATTCCGTGCTAAAAAATATTAACTAAAAAGTAGTCAAGGAGAAGGGAGGAGTTTTTCATCTAGTGATGCGTTTGGCATTGAGACTGTAACTTCTACTTGGCACAGTTCATTTCCTTGAAATAAATTTATGTAAAACTACAGAGCTGCAGAAAAGTGCAAGTTCATTCCTGTTCTCCCTCTTGTATATCACTTTAACACAAACCATTTATAGATCACAATCTCTTCTTTACCAGCTTTACTAAAAACAAAAGCAGTTTTGTTTGTGGTTTGTTTTTTCTGGCTTTGAGGCTTTTCTATTATATCCACAATATTTGATGTGTATTGTGTCCAAATTAAGCTTGCTACTTCAGCTGTAGGTAAATACTTCTTTTGCATGGTTGGAAACTTCTATAGCAAGCATCTTGTGAAGGATGATGAAAAGATTGTTGGTGTTTTGGTTTTTTTTTTAAGTATTGCACTGTGTGTTGCCATAACCTGGAGGACAAATTCAGGCAAAAACAATGCCAGGGCATTGACTTGCTGTATTACTTCTGTTTCAAGCACATCTTAAGTGGAAGAAAATACGTAACAACTGAGCCTGGCAGTTGCTTTGTCCCATTCTTGTCCAGGTCTCTTTTTACAGATGACCCTCCCAAAGTACTGTTGGGGTTTTTTTCCCTTTGACTTTTATAATTATTTTTTTTTAGTGAGAATGGAGCACTTCTGGTAGCTTTAAAGCACTCGCCATATAGTACTGCATAGGTGTGACCAGATGCTTCTGAAGCCTTTCAGTGGTGCTGGCTGCCCCTGGGGGTGGGTGGACTGTTTTATTAGATGCTCCACTTTGTCTGAATGGGGCTATCTGCTCCCTAAAAGCAAACTGTCTGTAGCAGATGATGTTCACTTCAGAGCGTGTTGGCTCGGCCTTGGCCTTGATATCATTAACTATTAATGATGGACTCTGCGCAAGTTCTGGCTGGCTAGTGTTGCGAGTTGCAAAGGCAATTTGAAATCTGCCCTTGTATGAGTCAGGTGGGTGGCAGCTTAGTCTGGGGTAAGAAGGAAATGGTGCTGGTAAAACTGGAACACGATCCTGACTTATTGAAAGCTGTTCTTAAAGAAAACTCTTCAAAATGCGGCCTTGCATCCCCTTGAAACCTGGCATGAAGAAGAATTATCAGAGGGGACCAGGAGTCTTTGGTAGCAGATAACCATAATGTGGGAAAACAATGGTCAGAGATGAACTAGAACTTGGGAAATTCATGCTCTGATGCTGCCAGGCAGTCAGGGGAACAGAAACTCAACTGTTACAAAGGAAGGGCTTGCTAACTGCCTTGTCCAAAGTGTGTTCTTGTTAATGGAACTACATGTTTATCTGCAGCCCTAGAGAGAGGAGCCTGATTTGCTGTTCTTGACCAAAGGTGTTAGAAGTTCACAGCACCATCTCGCAGAGACCTTCAGTAGCACTCCCGTGAAGCCTGCAGTGGGCAGGCATAGGAGGAATCCAGCGCAGCCGCAGCGTTCTCGGCAGTCATCGCCTCTGAGCTGTGCCGACGCAGCGGTTGGTCATAGTGTGGGCTGGCCTGAACCTGATGTGAAGGGCGAGACAGAAAATAACTGATTCTTGGATTAAATGTGAATAAATACTTTCCTGAAGGACAGCAGAAAAATAGACCAGACTTACTTTATTATTTTTTTTTCCCCTTTTTGGGAAACTGGAGAATAGATACATGGGCAAAACCAGTGCTGGATTCACACCTTTTTTGGTAGGTTGAAAAATACTTGAATAGGTCTGTTTTTGTTCTCTGCCTCTCCTCTAGGATGTTTAGGGGAGAGGTTAACAACTGCAGCTTCTCCAGCAGTGTTTCTGGCCATCAGTTAAGAGCAGTTGTGACTGAGGTCTGGAAAGATGTGCTGTTGTTCAAATCTTCCCCCCCTTGGTATTTGCCTTCCTGACAACGAATACTTTTTTTTGTTGGAAATGATACTTTTTTGTCTTGCTTTGGCTGCAGCTAGATGTCTAGAAGAGATGGCTTTCATGTCAGTATTTCCATATATGCAGGCTCTGCAAATTTTAATGCTTCTCTTGCTGAAATGTTTTTGGGACAGAGAGTCTTCTCCCCAGCCCAGTCTGAGCAATGCCTTGCTGTGGCCTCGGCTGTTGCTACAGCTTGTGGATAAAAATTGAATTGCTACCAATAACCTTCACACAGTTAGCAAATATTTCCTGTAATTGTCTTTTCATCAAACAGATGCTAATTGTGTGATCTAGAACAGAGGATTTCTGTCTTCTGCTCAGGATGGAAGAGTCAATTTTTCTTGTACAGACTGGTTGGGGTCAATGTTAGTCTTTCAGCATCTGCTTTGGGGCCCTGGATAATCTGAGTGCTCTTCTGCAGAAGTGATCAGCATGAACTGATTGCTAGCAGAGTTTCTTGGCCCATGCAGAGTGCAATCTTGGCTTCATTATGTGTAAGATGCTGGTGTTTTCCATGCTTCTCTTTCTAAATCAAGCAGTTCCCTAGTAAACGGGACCAAAATTCAGCATGTCTGAAAATGAATTGTATTTTCCTTACTGTCCTACCTCCTGCCATACTTATGGGGATCTCAAGTTAGAGACTCGAACCTATAAAAAGCAGATAATTAATGCCGTGTTAGTGGATAATTAGCCATATAACATGTTCCAGTATGTGTTGCCCTGATGGGGCACACAGATCCATTGGGCACTATGTGCTTCCAAGGGCTGTTGCTGGAGCGTGTGAGTTCTGCCTCTCTTGTGACCAGGAGGTGGTGTTGTTGCCCGCGGCTATGAACTGCCAACACCCAACCATGGCAGAGCAAGCCCTTGGGCTTGGATTTTTATTTTTTTTTTCCTTTTATCTCTTTAATTTCTTTGCAGTGCTATCTGAGATAGGATAGCATGTTGTGGAAGTACTTTCTGTTTGGTGAACGGTGTGACAGGCTCATCGCCTTCTTGAGGTCTAGAGCCTCTCTTGCCTAAAGCAGGGGGGGCACATCCCATACCCTTGGCTCTTGCACCCAGCACCATGGTGCAGGAGCCCCGAAGCTCTAACTCAAACAGCTTCTTTCCAATTTGGTAGGACATTGAGTGTGACCTGCCAAAGGCATTGACCAGCTGAATACTTGTCTGTGAGAGCGTCCTCGGGGAATGAGGGAAAGTATCATCAACCAAAGGAATGTAGAAAATATGTATGGTTCTTACTGATTTTGAGACTTAATTTCTATAACGGAATCATAAAGCTTTATTGTCCAATATTGATTATTTTAAATTACCTGAGCTGCTTGCTAGTTCGACTACTGCTTCAGCCCTACCATATTAGAGCAGGTCACTAATATATTGTGGAAACCAATTTGTGTGTTTGCCATCTGTTTTTTTTTTTTCCCCTCTTGGAAAAAGGATTAGAGCCAGTTGCTGGAGCTTCTCATCAGTGCTCTATTCCATGGAGGTTAAACTTAACAGGAAATCTGGCATACGTTGGCTCGTAATTCTGTGCATTAATACAGATTTGAATACAGTTGCTGACCGATAGGGGGTCAGCTGCTACGGAGGTGATGCACAGTAATGGAAGCAGAACTGGAGCAGAAGCTTTTCTGCCAAGTGTTCTGACAATAAGCTGTTACTTTTGATGGTCTTGTTCCCTGGGAATAAGACACTTTAATTGCCTGTAGGGCTTAACAGGAGGAGGAGAGAAAGGGATGGGGAGGCAATGAGGAGGTTGCATTAGAAAGAAGCAGGCAGGCAGGAAGAGAAGAAAGCTTTCTGTGCCCTCTTCAAGGTGAGCATTCGAGTGAGGGTGGGTGGGAGTTTGGGCTCTTATTTTTGGGGTTTTCCCTTGGTGGATAAACCAGGAAAAAGCCTCTGGAGCGGCGGGGGCAGTTTGGCGTTCGGTGGGTAGCGCTCCCCCGCAGGGCTCCAGCGCTCCGCACCAGCGCTCCCGCGGAGCCGGGACCTTCTGCTGGGTTCCTCTTCGGTCGCTTCTCCAGCTCGAAGCAGACCCGCCAGAGGCTCTGTACGCCCTGGAGGTGTGCCTGGTCTCAGCCCGTGGTTCAGGTAGGCAGCAATGGGACGGACCCCGCGGATGGCGACCCTCGGGTCAGTTTGGTCGCGTCCCACCACCACCTACAGCCGAGCTTGGCTCGTCCTTCCTGGCGAAGCCGTGTGCGCCGGGTCCTCCGGCACCCGAGGGGGCTTCTGGAGCCCGGGGGGTGTCCTGCCGCTCCGCTGGGCGTGGGGTGCATCTTAGTTGCTCTTTAGACCGTGTTTAAAAGCGCGGCTGGGAGGAAGCGGCACGCTGCCTGCCCTGGCCCCAGCCCCTCACGGCAGCTGCTGCTTTGTTCGCGTTTTGCTTTTGTTTCCCAAAAGGCGAGCGATGATGCCCCTTCGGAGGGGCTCTCCAGAACTTTTAGGGGCCGGGGGGTCGGGTCAGGGCGGGCCGGAGGCGGCGCTGCGGGGGCCGGGGGCGGTGGGGCCAGCGATGGGAACGCCCTTACCGCCGGCTCGATGGACTCCGTCGCTTGTTAACTGTCTTCCTCCTAGTCGGGGCAGAACAAAACTTTCTGCAGTTTTACTAAAATCCCTCCCGGTTATTCTGGAGCCCCCTCCCCGCGCCCCCCCGGGGTGCCCGCAGCGGCGGCAGAGCCCCGCTTCCCCCCGGCGCCGCAGCTCTGCGTGGTGCGTGTGGGTGCGTAATCCATACATCCACCCATAGGCGCTTCTCACACGCACCCATCTGAGTTTCTGTCCATTTGAACCTTCGTTTGCACATCTCTGGATTTGCCCGTGCACCGTGCCCTGCTGAGGCAGTGAGTATGAACCACGGGGAGGGGGTTAGGGGGGGTGGCACAGATTCTCTTACAGAGGTTTTTTTTTTTTATAAGGTATCATCTTAATCTATGCAATACACTGAAAAATATTATTTTGCATTATATCTTTCGATTAGGTTTTTTTTCCCTTAAGGGGGAAAAAAAGCAGCACGCTTCTGTACCTTTGTGTTTCCAGAGGTCACGTAGGTAGGTCTGTTCCCCTCTGTAATATGAATCTAGAAAAAGACATTTCTTGTTACAGACTGCTGGGGCGTAGCTTTGTTCTTTAAGCTGTGCAGAGTATGCTTGCATGTTCTTATGGTCTTTGAAGAGGTGTAGTGGGAAGCACAGCTCAAATCCAGTTAATATGGTGAAAAATCTGATTTCAGTAGTTTGTCTGTGTACTGAAAATTATTTTTTTTAATTGCACTTCAAACACCAAAAAAAACCCCAGGAAATCTGCACCATCAGTAAAGAAGCATCAGCTCTTATCAGAAAGTAAAGCTGAGAGATGTATTTGGCTTTTTGCAGAATGCCAGGCTATAGCTCCAGACAAGTTGGATCGACTTTACTCTTACCCTCCTGTGCTACTGTGACTGGGAACCATTTTGGAACATCCTCCAGCATAGTCCTTATGCTATCAGAGAATGAAATAAAATCTCTGAAGTGTAAGGTTTGACATCTTAGAGAATATATTCCTCTTGGGTATGAAAGATTCACATTAGGTCAGCTTCCATGTATCTAGCAAATACTTCTTGGAGCCCAGCATTTCTACCAGTTCCGCTGAAAAGTTTGCTTGCAAACCAGGGCTCTGCATCTACTAAGGGAGCAGATGCAGGCAGGTGGCTTCTTTTAATCAGCACTGGCCTGGTTCAGGTCCTCATCAGCTACGTGCTGAAAACAAACAATAAAATTTCACTCGGTTGGGACTGTGCCGAAATAGTCTGCATTCCCATTCTGTAGGTTTTGTGGGAGAAAGGTGGTTTGCTGGACCGTAAAAGGGAGCTGATATTGGTTGACGAGTGGACCTGGAAGTCCTACAGGAATGGGAAATTCAGTTTAGAAGCAGAACAGGTATTTTCTTCCAGGCGTGTTTCACAGTGTACAGGCTGTTTGAATGGCTTTTAAATACTTTAAATGCTGTGTCTGTGTCCGCATTATAGGATGACCTGCCAGCTCCTTCCAGAACCACACTTAAAGGAGACTAAATGAAGGCTTTGCAGTGAACTTTTTAGTTTGAACTCCATATATAGATTTAGTAAACCATAATTTCAGAAAGTCTTAAATTACTGAAGTCTGAAGGCTAAAGTTGTGGTAACTAGCAAGTTACTTAGTATCTGTCCCTAACAACTTTCCGCAGAAGATCAGAGCTTTAAAAAGCAATTTGGTGTGGTGGAGCAGCTTTGTACCAAAGGGATTTTAGGAGCTGGAGCCTGAGCTTTGTAATTCCTCAGTTTAGGTGCCCGTGTATCTGTGCGTCACGGTTCACCTGCCCGTGCCAGCCCGCAGCGGCTCGCAGGGGAACAGCGCTGTCACGTACTCGCACGGGGCGGCACTTCTGTGCCCCGACACTGATTTTTAAGCCTCTTATCAGTCTGTGCCTGCGAAGCGCTGTGGTCTGTGGCTGGCGGTGCTGCCTCCTCTCTGTGGCTTAAGTATTTTTAGTCTTGAGGTTCTACATTTTTGGTGGGTTAATGCTTTTCTTAAGACCCTTCGTTTGTACCATGTAGCCTTGGTATTTTATGCAGGATTATGATCAATAATAAAACCTTAAATGTTTCTACCACTGATATGTGAGGATTGCCAATTCCCTTCACCCTGCTCCCTTCTCTTTTCAGTCCAAAAGATGATGCCATTAAAATGGGCTGTTACTGGAAATGACCAGAACCATGGTGGAAGTACGAGTGCTGCTGTACTTTCCATCAAGTTAATATTATGTAGATAAAGCAGGCTTGGAGTGGAAATGTTTGTGGCCCTTGGCTCTCCTTATTCCAAAAGGCGTTGAAGACCAGCACCAGGGGTAATGCTGCTTGTGCCTGCTTCAGTTGAGGTCAGCCAAGTATCTGAAATGGGGGATACTAAAGCTACAAAGAAAAAAATATAGCCAGACACAACCAGGAGTAGTTCTCCTTGCTAATAAATAAGTTCTCTGGGTTAAAAACTTACTCATTGAGCCTTACAGTTTTTTAAGAATAACTTTTTTTCCCCCAATTTATAAGGCTGAATTTAAAAAAGGCTTTAAAGTTAATTTAAAAAAGTATATTCTCTGTTCCTTAAAGTGGTCCATGCAGCACGCTGCTCCAAGTACAGGCAGTGCCCGCAGAATTTCTTAATAAACAAAATGTAAAACGGTATCTTCTGAGATAATTTGTCTCTGCAAAACCTGTTACACGAATGTCGGCTTCCACTGCATCCTCTAATAGTACCAGATAAAAAAAAGCTGTAGTTTAGATTGAGATATTTGGGTGTAACTTTGTGTCCTTTATGTGCTTCCTTTCGGTTTGTTTCTTTAAATTGATGTTTATTATAATATCAATTAACTATTAAAGACAATTAAAAGGGAGCTGGAGTACTTACCTCACAAAACTCCTTCTTACAGTTACATATTAACGTTTTTGGCCTCTGCTCCGTTACACACCCTTTTCTGCACAGGTATTTCTTTCTAAGCCGAGGCAACCTGAATGGGTTTCTTGGGTTACCATGCAATCATTTGGCTGTGTTTTCCTCGGCGGCCGTACATGTACGCAGGGTGTGGAGGGGAACGAGGAACCGATTCCCTTTCTGAACTGGGACTGCTTGTATGTATAGCTTGGCTGCCCAGCTCCCCGGCTTCCTTCTGCTGCCCACGCCTTCCTCTTGGGAATGAGGTGAGAGAGGGCTTTTCGGTAACGAGAAAAATAAAAGCGGCACCGGTGGTTTATCTAGAAGAAGAGGAAAGGCTGGAGGGTGTTTGTGTCTGTGGCACGGGGTGCGGGCAAGTGAAAGCAGTGCTGCCGGGAGCCCTGGCCAGGGGCTGCGTAGCCCGCAAGCCTCCAGATGCTCCTTTCGTGGTACTATCTCAAGGGCCACCTGGCTGCCTGCCAACAAGCTTAAAAAGCCTATAGTGCCCACGCTGTGCAGATAGGCAATCACTGCTGCTTAATGTTGCTCTGCAGTAACAGTCTGTGTGCAGAGAGGGTATTTCGAGCGACTTGCCTCCTTGCTCTGCCTGTGATCAGTCAGCGTGATTAAACTCTGCTTGCTGACAAGCAACTTTTGTAGTAAGTTTCAAAATACCCTGCAGAGGTCTGTGTTTAATACCTTGTCTTTGCTTATGGACAAGGAGAGGCAGGGCGGTGAAGGGTTCCGGCATGGGCTGGCAGCCTGCCTGCCTTGCAGGCTGAGCCTGGGTGCAGCTCACTCCTCCGTGCTGCCCCGTGGACCTGCCCGGACTGCACCGGGCTTCTTCTGTTGGTTCCAGAGGGTATCAGTTTTGGATGCTGAACCACCCTGAAGTTCTGCACAGAAATCCCTGTGCCAGCTCAGGAAAACCAGCAGTAAACCAGGCTGGGGTTCTGCCTGGGCAAACTTCCCTCGCCTCTCCCCCAGGCTATGAGGAAGACCTTCACTTTGAGGGTGACCAAGCCCTGGCCCAGGCTGCCCAGGGGGGCTGTGGAGTCTCCTTCTCTGGAGATATTCAAACCCTGCCTGGATGATGTCCTGTGCACCCTGCTCTGGGTGACCCTGCTTGAGCAGGGGGGTTGGACTGGGTGATCTCAAGAGGTCCCTTCCAACCCCTGCCAGTCTGGGATTCTGTGATTCTAACCTTCAGTCCTGCTACAGGTTCACTCCTGCTCTATGGACTTTTCTGTCCAGCTGCAAACTCTGCTTGAATCCTCTCCCAGTAGCTCACTGTGCCAACCCATGCTTGCCCGCCCCCTCCCTGTTGCATTTATCCAGGAGCAGGGCAGAAGCCATCAAAGTCCCCTGAGCCGATGCCAACTCTTCAGTAAGGCTGTGGCCAATGTATGGAAACAACTTGGTTTTTAATGGGCAGGAAAGAGACCAAAAACCCAGTGGGGTGTGCCATGAATCACATCATGGCTTGCAGGCTGAACTTTGTAATGATCTTCCCATTAAAATATTATTTGAGTTTTCCTTCAGAAATGTCTGCGTTAATACAGAGTAATTCAACTTAGAGATGATTTACAAGCCAAACTTAATTTTGAATCAAAGTCACTTAAAAAGGTGATTTTAATGACTTTCAAAAATCCTTTTTAAATTTATAAATATACACAAGCTAGTTTCAAACTGAATAAGAACTATTAAAGCATGTTAGCTTGAAACTAGCTGAAGCTTTTGTCCAAAACATTATCTAGGTGACGTTTTATTTCACTAACTCTTTATATAGAGAGCTAGTGTAACATATTTCTATATACTCATGCAAATTCTTGACTTTTATTTTAAGAATGGTGAAGAACATATTTGGACTTGATACAGGCTGCACTTACACAGAGGACTTTAAAATCAATTCAAATATACAAGCTGCCTTTAAGACAAACAGAGCTCAAGATGTGCTGGATTGGGAGGAATCCTGAGTGCCTGCTTTTGCATTTGGAAGCGGTTTAACTGAACCAGATCCTTTGAGATTTCTGGAACAGATGATTTCTCTCACTCAAAGCTCATGTTTACTCGGAGCGGTAGAGGAAAACACACTTCACAGTCCATCAGTTTCTGATCTTCGCAGCCGCTATTGGTTGAACTGAAGTAATTAAATGGATTGAAATAAGGAAAAGAACCTTTTTTGACAAGGGTATGCTTTTGGCACTTGCGAAGTTTTGATGTATTTGCTCGAGAGAGATTTGTGGCAAGCTAACAGCTCAGCCCATCTGCAGAAGATGCAATACGTGGTTCCTGCCGCCAAGCTTTTGGAGGCCTGTGTGGAGGGCTGCAAAATACCGTGTGGCATAAAGAGGTGACTGGAGATTGTTTGCTGTCCTTTCCCATAAAAAATGAGAAGCATCAAGCTTGTGAGAGCCACTTTCAAAGCAAAAGAAGGCAATTCTTCATGGAATGAGTGGCAGGAGTGGGGGGCACTCTGCTGCAGACTGAAGACTGTTGTCTCCACAAGGCTGGGCTGACCAGTTTAGCTGTTTTTCTCCTATTTCAGTTTCTATTATTTTTAAAACTTTGAACAATGTTTTGCCCAAATCTTCAAATTTGTGTGTACTTAATAAACAAATCTGAAATACGTAACTTTTTTTTTCTTTTCTTTTTAAGTTTAAACCTGCCCTGATTCAGACAAACATCTCTGACTTGGCTGCAGAAGAGAAGACCTGGAGGATAAAGTCCTGCAATGTGTTAAACTGGGACATGCCAGGAAATATGGGACATCCTATCGCTCAGCCCTCGTGCCTGGTGTGGACTGGGGCAGGACCATGGAGGATACAGCTGCGTAGCTCTGCCACAGCTGCACGGCTCCCCTGAGGCCGGGCTAATTCTGCTGGGAGGACTGAAAATAAAATGAAAGAGTGAGATAACCCCTTGACTGGAAGGACCCTGGTGTGGCAAGTGCTTTTGTACGTGGGCTCGTACAGGTGCCCGAGTGCTACGTCTCTGCTCTGAAGGACTGGGATGCACGCGAGCTCCAGCTCAGCTCCCGCTTTGATGCAGCTTCCATTTGGACGCCTCCAGAGTCTGCCCTGTGACCCTGAGACCTCAGCTGGATGCTTTTCTACTCCTTCCCGCCTTACCTCAGCACCTTGGGGCATCTCTTTCAAAATCGTCTGCCATTTGAGCTCTGCTGTGTGACAGTGAGTGTTTGCAGTGTGATTATTTTGGTGGAGAATTACAGATATGTGATGATTTATTTTTGTGGTTTTTTTTTTTTCCCCGGGTACTACTTCAAATGAGGATGGGATCTCAATAAGCTGAAGTACTTAGAATAAGTTCATAGTTGATATTTCGGATTTCTTTAAGCTTGTTCTCCAGATAAGATGCGAAAAATATCTGCAGATCTCTTTATTCTTCTGTCAGTGCAAGTAAAAGCGATTCATCTGTTGGGATGATTACACAGTAAGATATAACATGTTCAGAAAACCTTCCCTATAATTTTCACAGATTTTTTTTTTTTTTTTTCCTGCCGTTCTTGCCCGAAACGCTGCTTCTATTTGCAGGCATTTGGGCTGTTCTGTAAAAGCTCTGTGTTGAGCTCAGCAAGTCCTTTGCTGCCTTGGTGGGTAAGAGCAGAGCCATCTCGGCTGGGCAGGGTTCCCACGCTGTTGTCTGCAGCTCCCCGGGGACTTCTGGTGGCTTACAGACTTAATTTGACTTTTGGGTACCTCCTAGGTGAGAATGGGGAACGCACTGACTGTGCAGCTCTGCTGTATCGCCCCGAACAGGGAGCGGTGGGCGTTGCATTCCGGTTGACTCCTTACAGCGGATCTGGGTTTGCTGAGGCTTTTTTATTTTTAGATGAAGGGATGCTCTGTAGTATTTCAGCACAAGGGATGATTTACTTGTTTCCTTCCACTTCTTGTCCTTAAGTAATTGTTCTTAGTTCTAACTATGTGCTTGAATTTGATGCTTTAAGTAACATAGTCTTTTATAAAAGAAGTGGCTGTCAAGGTTCTTGAGGGTAATAAAATGGATGACAACATCAAGTGGGCTGGTTTCACATTGACTGCTAGATGTCGGGTGGGAACCAAGACAAAAAGGCCAAGGAGCTAGTTCAGAAAAATTAAATTAAAAAAAAAAAAAAAAATCACTTGGAAAATCCTGATCATGGAATAGTGCGAGTTGGTTTAAATTTAGATAACACAAATATTGCGTGAGAGAAATAACACAAGTAGCATAACTTCAGGGACAGAAGGTGAACTTTTTTATCTTAAAACTCGGAAGGAACCCTTACTATAACTGTGGCTTGTTAGCCAGCCCGCTGGGGATTGCTTAATTTGCCTCCCAGTCACTGGAGAGATGTGAGAGAACTGATAAGTAACCACAGGGTAATAATAGACCAAGCGAACCTGATCTTTATCTGTGATCAATTTTAGCTGCAGAGGTGAAAAGCGTATGCTTTTTTGTATCTTTCTGCCTGTAACCACTACTTCTAGGTTTGGTGGGGTTTTTTTTCTTTTCAGCCCTACTCGGTCTATCCCTCTGGCACTCAGTGTAATATCTACCGTGGTTCAGATCTTGTGCCATGGTTGGGTTCCTAGGTTTTGCTAAAGCTATAGAATATCAATTAACGAAGTCATCATTTAAAACCCTTATTCGGATACTGACGGCGAGTGTGAGGGCTGGTGATGATCGGATGCAAGCTCTCCCCGCTCGGCTGTGAAACCCCGCGCAGGGTCTGGCCATCACGAGTGACGGCTGTCGGGTCTGCCTGTGCGAATTAGTTCGAGTTCAGTTTGGTTCAGAATAAAGGCAGTAAAATTGCCAAGGCAGCTGACATTGACCTCACCGGAGTAGCTGAAGTGTGATGTAATCTGGAACGCAGACTCCCCCTTCCATCATGTTTAATAGCCCTGTGTCCAAAATAGTGCTGAGTGGGTATAAGAAAAAAAAAAAAAAACAACAACCCAGCACTACTGCTGTTGCTGGGGCTTGCTTGAGCCTGTGGTTGGGTAGGGAACTGTGTTTTGGTTTTGAAGATAATTGGGCTGTGTGGTGCTCGCAGGGCTCTGGCTTGACAGCCCAATAAAATAATCCCTGGCTTTAGAGCAGTCAAATATGTAGAATATGTTTTTTTCCCTTTTCAGCACTTTTACTTAAATCTTGCAGCAGTAAATAACAGGCACGTGCAAAGAATATATATGCCTGTAGCATCTTATAAACCTGCTTTTTTACGTTTATTAATGTATAATTGAAAAACCAAAAAATATTTTTCCAGTAATAGGCCTTTTATTCCTTAGTCAGTAAAATAGAAGAGTTATGATTTATGCTTCCCTGTCCTTACTGGATACATTGAGAAATGGAAATAATGATGGGGCTGTGGCTCAAACATGGGATTTCACAGAAAGGATGGCTTGGCTGTTGCTCAGACTTTCTCTGTGGCCTCCATAAAGGGACTTTTAACCTCTTAACTTCCACTTGGTGGCCCGTACAGGATGACTGCTAGTGCAAAGGGACTGTGCTGGGCTTTTGTAAGCAGGGAAGTCTTTTAAAAATTCCTGATTCATCCAAGCATCGTGCACTACAGTCCTCCAGTGGCCGGAGCGTCTTCTTCTGCACTAACTCTGTACAATATGAATTTTTACTCAAGGCCTCCAAGTAGATACCCTCTCATGTCCCTGTCCTGTCCCTTTCCTGCCTGCCACCCCCCAAAAGCTGCTAGGTCCAGTGACTGAAGCCAGGACCAGTAGTTGATTATTAATCCTTCTTTCTTTTTTTCCCTTCCCCTCCTTCCTAGGATGCAGGGGCTTTAATCCAGGATGAACGAATGCTACTATGATAAGCGTATGGACTTCTTCTATAACAAGACAAACACTGACACAGTAGATGAGTGGACAGGGCCAAAACTTATTGTCGTTTTGTGTTTTGGGACATTTTTCTGCCTCTTCATTTTCATTTCAAATTCATTGGTCATAGCAGCTGTGGTCAAGAACAAGAGGTTTCATTTTCCCTTTTACTATCTCCTGGCCAACTTAGCTGCTGCAGACTTTTTTGCTGGAATTGCCTATGTCTTCCTGATGTTCAACACTGGCCCAGTGTCTAAGACATTAACTGTTAACCGCTGGTTTTTGCGCCAGGGTCTCCTGGACACCAGCCTGACAGCTTCCCTGGTGAATCTCCTGGTCATAGCTGTTGAGCGGCACATGTCGATAATGCGGATGAAGATCCACAGTAACCTCACGAAGAAGAGAGTCACCTTTTTAATTATATCAATTTGGGCCATTGCTATTTTCATGGGTGCTGTTCCTACCCTGGGTTGGAACTGCCTCTGTGACATTACCGCCTGCTCATCCCTGGCGCCTATTTACAGCAGAAGTTACCTGGTGTTCTGGAGCGTCTTAAACCTAGTCGTCTTCTTCATTATGGTGGTGGTTTACATAAGAATCTACATGTACGTCCAGAGGAAAACGAATGTCCTGTCGTCGCACACTAGCGGATCCATTAGCCGTAGGAGAACCCCTGTGAAGCTTATGAAGACTGTCATGACTCTCTTAGGTAAGAGGCTATAAACCATGGTGTGCGAGGCTGGCGGTGCCAAGGAGGGGGTTTGTGTGTTGGTTTGGTGTTGCTCGTTTTTTTTGTTTTGTTTTGTTTTTTAACAAAACAAAAAAAACCCCAACCCCCTAAACCAAACCAAACCAAAAAAACCCTCACTGAACTTTCAAGTGCTGGAGACATTTATACTTCTTGTCCGCTTTAAATAGCGAAATAAGCGTTGCACCACACCAAAATGCAAAGTGGAGGACTGCTTAAGACGTAGGAGAAAAGCGTCTCTATTTCATAGGCAGCTTGTTACAAACCACAAATTATTTACAGTCAGTTTTCTGGGGGCCTGGGGGGGAATACAAAATTACTTTGGAGGAAGGCTTGTGAAGATTTACAACTACCTAGTAGAACATTTTCAAAATAATGTTCTTTAACATCTGCACAAGGCCATGAATCCTATGGCTGGATGCCGATAGTTTTCTTGTACTTCTTCCTCTTGGCTGTTTCCTGAACAGACTAAATTCTTCCTCCTGGAAACACTTTCCCTGGGGAAAGGAGAGGATGCCTGGTGGGTCTGTGACTTCCACAGACATTTGCTTTGCAAGGGGAGAATCCACCTTCATTCTGTGAAGATTGCTTAGTGCAAAAAATACAGTATGGCCTTGGGTCTCTAGATCATAACATGAGATTTGACCTGGATTCTGCCCTAGGGACACTGTTGGTGTTTGGGCAGCTCAGGTCACTTCATCAGCTCGTTGTGATGTAGCTGCTTATTGAATTAGAGATGCACAGAGCAGATGATTAATTGTTGGAACAAAATACTAGCTGTAGCAGTCAATTTTCCCCAGGGAGACTTGAATCTGAGTGAGATATTTTCTGGAAGCCAGGCATCACGCGAGCCCGGCTTGTGCAGCTGGCTGCGGGTGGAACGGAGGGGACACCGGGACACTTGGGAAGCTGGGCTCAGGTGGTTGGGGACTCTAAAACCGTAAATACAGCTTTAGCACACTGACAACTGTTCTGAGGTTGTGTGAGCCAGCACAAGAAAGCAGGAGCTTTGGGGAAAAGCTGGTGTCCTCGTATACCTGGGACATGGTTATGTTGTACAGCAGCATGGCAGTGCGAGAGCTCTGGAAGAAAGGTGTCACTTCTCATGGAGGCAGGAGTGGCCGGGGTAGGAAGTTCAGGCTGAGGACACATTCTTCCCTTTGCGGTCTATGGATGCTGTTTGCACAGTCTGGTATCTGGTTCTCTTTCTTCTTTTTTTTTTTTTTTTTTTTTTTTCTTGAAATAATAGTGCTGTAGTGCACACCACCTTTGTCTACCAAATGATGGTTTAAAATGCTTTAGAAGCTGAGATCAGCTAAACTTTACAGTGCCTGACCTTGGAAAAGAAAGTAGGCTGATGGTTCAAGCAAGTGCGAGGTTCTCACTGAGACTCCTGGGTCTTCTGAAGTTGGCTTGTCCACTGCCAGAGCCTTTCCCTTCTAACTCCCTCCCCAGCTGTCCTTCCATTTTCCCCCTTGATTTCATGGCACCTACAGAGGGACGATGTGGCGGTTGGTCCCGTCCTCCCCCCTGACTTGCAGGGGCAAGATTTGATCTTTTGCCCCACCTGAAGCTCAAACCGCCCACCTGGAAGGAGAAAATCCCTGCAGAAAAGCTGAATTGCTCCAAATGTGATCCTGCCCGAACGCGTGAGCATCGGGCAGACTGCAGTTAACTGCTGCCTTGGAAAGAGGCAAAAAGAGAAGTGCTTTTAACAAGCAGTTCTCTGAGCCCTTCCGCTGAAGGCAGAACGGCAGGCTGCTTTCTGGGAAGCCACATGAAAATAAATCATCATGCAGAGCCTCGTCTAATTGATATGTATATTTGTATGGTTAATATTACTTTGGGTAATTAACAAGCCGAAGTTGGAGGGTGCTGAGTGGGTGTTGGAATAACACCGCTGGCTCTCGGTGCCACCCGTGCGCGTTTGCAGGTCCGAGCAGAGCGGAGGTCTGCGTGATGGGGAGGACACCCGGCCACCTGACGCGGGGTTGGAAGGGTGGCAATGGTGGCTGCCGTTTGCTGAGCCCTTGCCGTCCTTCAGCCTGTGGCAGGCCTCCAGTGCTCACCACGGCCGTGCTGCTGTGTGGAAATAAACCCCGCTTTTAACTTCATTCTCAACTTATTCTTTCTTTCACCGGGGAGAAGGGCCTTAGGACTATGCATTGATTTAAAGATCAGCATTAGCTTTCCCTTACCTGTGGAATATGGCTTTTCAGCCACCAGATTAAACTATAATGCAGGCAAAGCATTTAACGATATTGTATTCCAGGCCAGGCAAATTTAACTCAGAAAGCCCGAGTGATACTTTAGAGATAATTTTGTATATTTACTTTGTCAGTCAGAAACAAAACCAAAACCTGCTTCCGAAGAAGTTGAATTAGTGCCTGTGTTGCTGGGTGTGGCATCTACCCCAAACTCCTGTGTCAGAGGAAGCGTATCTTGGCATGTTCCTTCGTATCAGTTCTCCAAATTTGGGCTCTGAGAGGCTTTTTATAAGTGTTTATTTCTAAGAATGAGAATTTATTTTTTTAAAACAGTTTGAAATGTGCATCCCTCGCCAAGTCATTCAAGCACACTGTGCAAAATGCGTTAGAAACTGAAGAGCACGTTTTTGGGGGCTTTTCAATTACCAAATGAGCCACTGAGTGACCAAAGTGATTCTGCCAAAATTCTGCTTACATCCACCAACGCATCAAACCACAGCTACACGCAGCATGTGAATTTTGCCCAAGGCCATTATTTTTAATGGCTTGTTCCAAAACACCTGAAAATGCTTTGGAGTACCTGCCTGGTACGGTCTTAACTAAAAGCGATTCCAAGATGCTGTTGCTGGATGAAGCATGATGAAAAACAGAGTCCTGGTTAATGGGCTCTGTTGGTGTCACTGGGAGGTTCAGGACAAGATCTCGCTGTCCCATGGGGATGTGGGAGGAGGCTGCGTGCAACTCCGGGGCAGGCTGGCCCTCCAGCAAAGCATCACTGCCCTCTCGGGATCTTCTCCTCCTGAAGTCCCACAGTTAAGAGCTGGGAGAATCATAGAATCGTCTAGGTTGGAAAAGACCTTTAAGGTCATCAAGTCCAACCGTTACCCTAACCCTGCCATCCCACCACTAAACCATGTCCCTAAGCACCTCATCTACCCTTCTTTTAAATCCCTCCAGGGATGGGGACTCGACCACCTCCCTGGGCAGCCCATTCCAGAGCCTGACAACCCTTTTGGTGAAGAAATTTTTCCTAATGTGCGTTTCGGTGTGACTTCATGGTGATCACAGCTGCAGGTGGCTTTCCGCACTACCCTTTGGGCTTGGACGACCCCTTCTGGAATCTGGGACTTGGCTCCCTGTCTACCCTCTTCTACTGTAACCCCTAAAATGCTCCATCCCAGGATAGGAGCAAGGCTTTCCCATTGGCATACTACACTGTAGGAGGTTACCTGGTTGAAACTAGAAGATGTGAAACCTAGCAAAACCTAGCTAAAATCCTCTTAGGCTGACCTTGTGGCACAGTCCTAGCTAAGCCTGTGATGGCGGCTTTGAAGAAGGGTGGCTGCAGGTGTGCGGGAATGGGATTTTCAGGTGGCATGCATGTGGTAGCTCAGCTGAACTTGGCAGCGCGATTCCTGCTGAAATAACAGCTTTGGGGCGGATGATTTTCAGTTTCAGTGAATTTATAGTTTAATTGGTAACTTGCTGTTTTAACTTGGGCGCACATGTGGCAAAGGCAACTGGAAGCTACTGGTCTTTTTTTTTTTTTTTATTTTTTTTGTCTTTCTCAGTGTTGGCACGCTCAGGGACAGCTTTGATGTGCAGAGGTTTAGGACACAATGCTGCCGAAGCATCGGTAGTGCTTCCAGGTACGCGGGAATTTATTTTCAAGCAGAGATGTTGTAATCTACAAGAAAATCCGTGTTTAAATCTGATGGAAAATCCTCAAACTGACCTTGAGGCATTGTGATGCCCGATCTCCCATAATCTGGTGGGAAGACTCAGAGCTGTTCTTCTGTTCTCCACGTTGCAGCCAGGCTATATTTCATGTCACTTTGGTGAATTTTGGAGAGTCCCTGAAGTTAAACTCTTATTGGAGTGTGACGCTTTGTCAGGAAGAGGAGCTCCTACAGGATAAAAAGTCTGCAAACAAGAAAATCGCCAAAGGGCCAAGGCAAAGGTATATATTTATGCTTAACCATGGTTCCTTCTGAAAGCCCTGCGGTAAAAATAGCAAAATCTGAGGAAGGCGGCGAGCCTGAGCCGTGCCTTGCTTTCATCTCGGCGGTGCTAAGAGCAGGGTGTGAATCGCTTGCATTGTCTCCAGACAGAGCCAAATGTATTTTTGATGGAGTCAAGGCAACAGCCCCCATGAAAGCATTGGGCAGCAACTCCGACACCATCCCTGCATCACTCCCCGTCCCTGTCTTCAGTCGTGGGGTGGGGAAGATGTGCAGAGAGATGTCCGCAGATGCCTTTGATCTTCCCTTACTTTTTTTTGTCGCTGAAACCTTTTAGGGTTTTGCCTGTATTGGTAGACACGGATATACCCTAGGAGTTCACGGACTAATCCTGCCTGCAGTCTTGGGGTGTTGTTTGAAGGAGGGATTTCTGTGTCTTTTGTTAAGCGTGGCTTTGGGATCTGTTTCCTCTCCTGCTGACTTCCATGAAAGCAGGGCTGGACCTTGCATGCTTTGTGGTACGAGTGGTCAAAATGCTTTCAGTGCTTGTTCTAAGGAGGGTTTGTTACCACCTTCATTTCTGCATGGAGCTGGTGTGTTGGTGACTTTGCCAGTGACCCGCGGTGGCCAGCAAAACCTCTCTGTCCAAATACTTCCTGAGACACTCAGCTAGACACCGTATTGTTGTCTGGGTGGTCTGGTTCCAGCGCTTGTTAAAAAGTGTAGGATTTGCTGGTGAACCCCAGGGCAACAAAGCAGTACAGTGTTTTCTCCATTGCAGACTGTAGGAAAGAGTTGGTCTCACAACTGCTTACTCAGCAGGCGGGAGCCAAACCAGTCCGTAGTATAGAGACTGACCAGAGAAAACAAGTGTTGTGGTAGTGGCTTGCAGCTCCTGATGCCAGTGGGCGAGGGAGGAATGCTACTGATGTTAACCAGTATCTCAAAACTAACACCATGAAATTAGCACTTAGTATCACAAAAATCTTGGTACAGCAGAGCAGAAAATGCAGTTTCTGAAGGAGGTGGTCTCTTGCCTTTCTGTTCTGTACAGTGTTGCCTGGGACATAGTAAATCGGTTGGCTGAATTTTGTCTGGACCCCAGGAGCATAGATTTGCAGCAAGATCCATGGGACCTTGTCCCAGACGTATTTTTCAGCAATCCTAATGCTTACTAAATCACAGGAATTCACTTTATATGCCATTATGGCCTGCCCGTCAGATGGGCACAGTGTCCATTAAAAGCCTCGAAGGGGAGAATCACAGAATCATTTAGGTTGGAAAAGACCTTTAAGATCATCGAGTCCAGCCCTTAACCTGACCCTGCCATCCCACCACTAAACCATGTCCCTGAGCACCTTGTCTGCCCAGCTTTTAAATACCTCCAGGGGTGGGGACTCCACCACTTCCCTGGGCAGCCCCTTCCAGTGCTTGACAACCCTTTTGGTGAAGAAATTTTTCCTAATATCCAACCTAAACCTGTCCTGGCACAACTTGAGGCCATTTCCCTTGTCCTATTGCCCGTTACCTGGGCGATACCTGGAGAAGTGTCCAGTGCCGCTGAAACTGGCCCCTGTGTGCCGCCCAGCCGAGGGGGTGCCTGGGGTGCCACCGGGTCCCGGCTCCGGCGCTGCCTGGGTCCTGCCGGGAGCCAGGCTGCCCTCTCACTGTTTGCTTCCACAGCTCAGATACGGGAAAGCCAGCGGCTTTAAAAAACCACGCTGGACTTGCTTTCCCTACCAAAATTGTTGAACAGATACCAACACCCCCAGGAGAGCTTTTTAGCATGTAGCTGCTATCATCCTTATTTGTTTGATTTTTTTTTTTCTCTAAGCCCCAAAAAGGGGGAAACTCTGCTGTTACAAATGATTGGAATTTCCTCAGCACGTTGTTCAAACGGTGACAGTTGCGCAGAGTTGTAATTTTCTATTTCTGTATGTCAGACAGCAATTGTGGCTTGTGCTAAATTAGTATTATCATGCATATGGCTACTCCTTCCTTGGGCTCAAGGCGAGGGACGACGGGCTGCGGTGCCGGTGCCGGGGGGAGCGGGAGGGCAGCCGGGGCAGTTCAGGACCCCTCCCAAACTCCTGGCTGAGGGCTGTGTTTGGCGAGGTTCCCCCTCCCCAGCGGTCCTGCCTGCGCCCCTGCCTCTATGGAGATGGGCAGTAACGTGGAAAGATGCAAACGCAATACTCAACTTCCTCCTAAGCTGTGGTTTTTATGCCTTCTTCATGTTGTCTTCACTCTAAGATCCCTTCTCCCTTATTCCCCTTTTCTTTAATTTTTTTTTTTTTTTTTTTTTTTTTTGAGGGGCTAGTGGGACAGGACTGTGTCATCCTACGCTCTCTCTTCCAGCTTTTATCATCACCTTGTGCCTCACTGCTTTCTCACAGGGCTGGTTGTCATTCCTGCCTCGCAGCTGAAACACGAGAACTCTGCAGTTCCGGGGCTTGTCCTGCAGGTTCTCGCTATGTTTTGGGGAAATGCCTCTCTTGCAGAGTTTTCTTGTTCCCCCGTTGCCACACTCTTACTTCCTCATCCTTTTTGTCTTTTTTTTTTTTTCTTTTTATTCCATTCTTTGCTTCGTTTCTTTGCCCTGGCTGCTGTGTTCTTTGGTTCATCTTCGCTAACTCATCTGTGTGTTTCTTTCTCTCAACCACTGCATTTGTTTCCTGGATCCAAGTTGTTGGGTCTCACGAACCCGGCATGCACACCCCGGGAGGGAGCAGCGGAGAGCAGTGGGCTGCTGCTCTGGCTGGGGAGCCGGCAGGGCTTGCGTATCGCAGGCGACGGCGTGCAGCCGACGCTAGCGGTGGCGTTTCCAGCCAGGATGTGTTTAAATTATGTGACTTTTGTTTTATGAATTGGGCAGCGTGCCCGTAGCTCTGCAGAGCCAGCCGTAGTGTGGCAGACGATGTGTCTCCTCTTCGAATCCTGGTGCAGCAGTGGTGGAAGCTGCCCAGGGTCTTCTCCTCCAGCATACGAGAGAAACAAAGAGAGAGGAAGGCTGCGTCCCGAGCACCAGTTCTCTGCTTGTTAATGCTTGTTTATTTATCAGCGTGGACGAACCGCTGTTGTGATGGCCTCTCCCTGCTCGTGTTGGAGCTGATGCTGTCTGCAGCTGGGCTCTTGCTCCTGGCAGGGGAGCCCCTGCTCGGGGCTTGGCAGAGAAGCTGTGGTAGATATAATTTTGCTACTGTCATTAGAATTTTGTCCTCTCCTGCTTTTATCATTTTTGTGTGGAATTTTGATGAACCCAATAATCTTGTAAGGTGCAAAAAAAAAAACCCCAACCCCCTAGCAGTCTGAAGTAATTTTTATATTTTTTTGTCTCCTTTATTTCTTAGGTGCCTTTGTTGTCTGCTGGACCCCCGGCCTGGTCGTCTTACTGCTCGATGGTCTGAACTGCACCTACTGTGGGATTCAAAATGTTAAAAGGTGGTTTCTTCTCCTGGCCCTGTTGAACTCTGTCATGAATCCAATAATTTATTCATACAAAGATGATGAGATGTGGGGTACCATGAAAAGGATGATTTGCTGCTCCTCTGAGGATAAGAGCCAAGACAGACGCTCGTCACGGATCCCCTCGACAGTTCCCTGCAGGAGCACGGATAACTCGGGGCACTACATTGAAGATGGCATTATTCAAGGGACGATTTGTGGAAAAGGAGATCTTGGGGACAAAGGAAACTCCTGAGCTATTCAAGGGACTGACTTGGCTGGAAAAGGAGAGGGGGAAGGGAGAGGTTTTGTAAGAGAAGATTGACTGGCAAAGCTAGTAAACAATATATCCACTTTGTTCCAGAGCCTAAACTCCAGTGTTAACAAAAGTTCTTATAAATAATTGCCTGATGGAAAAACACTTTGTGATGAAGAAAACTTTCTGTGCTGCCGTCTTTCTCCTTTTTTTTTCTTTTAAGTACATGAAATTGTTTATTCTTGTGAATGGAATAAATACATCTCAGAGACTTCTTGTGCATGGAAGCAAAACGTAAGCCGTGTAGTGAGACCCTCATTAAGCTCCTACGGAGAGAATAAACCGGCCTTACTGTGCAGGCTTCGTATTCATTGGGTATTTATGCTTTGAACAGTTTCTGTGCATCCTGAGGACGATCGTAGGCTTGGTTGGACAGAATTGTGACCGGTTGTCTTGGTTTACGAAGCTTATGCAATAGTTCATACTTACCTTCTTTCTTCCTCCTCCTCACCTTGCTTTCAAATTAGGTAGTTTGATGGTTTATTAAAGCTATGCCAGAAACCTGGCTGCGATGGGAAGCCCGGACCAGGCACCAGCGTGCGTGAGTATGTCGGGCCGTGGGTTGTCAGGGTCTGGGAGCACAAAAAGCACAAAAGCCATTATTACTTCCATGGTGGGGTGGATGCTGCAAGGAGATACGTTGTGCTCTCTGCTGCTGTTGTGTGGGCAGATGTTGAGGGTGGCTTAACAGGGGAGCGGCGTGGCCGTGCTGGTTATGCTTATTTCTTGCTTCCCCAGATAACATCAAACGTGTGTGCTCACCCCTCTTTAACTGCTGTGCCACTGAGAGAAACTAAATCCAAACCTCTGCTTTAGGAAGGTGAACTTCTAAGGGAAGTTTAAATATACATGTATACGGGTTTGAGCAAGCTATTTAAAATAGAAATTAATTTACAGGAAAAAAAAGCCTGAAACTAACCTAAACCCCTGCAAGAGGACGGCATGCATTGACTGTCTGACCTTGGCTGGACCACACTTAACCTCTGACTGGCAAGCAGATCTTACTGGAAGTTGCTTGAGGAAGAGGCCATGAAACAGCAAACAGCGGAGGGCTTTCAGCATTGTGCCTCGTCAAGTCTAGTGCCGATGCAGCCACAGCCCCAAAAGCTGAAGTTTTGACTTACTGAGTATGCCCTGATGGAGGATCCAGCAATTTAAAGCTCTAGAGTAAAGTGTTTCAGTTTGAACTTCTAAATTAAAAATGGGAATGTAGATTTCTCAGTACTCTCAAAACCTGGCTCCTGCTGTCTGGTTTTTAACAGCAGCGAGCTCCCTGCTACCCGCCTTAATTTCAAGAGGAGTCACCCGTGTTGGGTCCTAGAGAAAGCGATCCCCGGTGTTTAAAGCAGGTGACCACAACCAGAGACCAGTTTGGAAAGTTTTGGAAGTTTTGACCACTTGGAATTGTCAGAGACCACCACCAAGAGCATATTGTATGAGGCTTGAAAGATAAAGACCAGCTGTGATTTGGGCAAATTCTTCCTTCGGTGCAACATGTGTGTGGAAATCTGGGCTGTGTTGATCAAGGAGAACCAGTGCTTGGCTCAAAGGCCAAGCTGCAGTTTTGTAGAGGGCAGTGGGGATTTCATAGCAGGCCTTGGCTCATGAACACAGCAAGCCCCTGATCGGAGACCTCTCCCATAACACAAGTTACCTTGTAGGGATGTGGCCTAACGTTTCAAGGTAGAGGCTGTATTGGAGTAATGCTAAAAAAAGGTTTACACATGGTTTTTGCTATTATAATACGATGTTCTTGTGCAAATACTACTTCATTAGTTTGGTGTTTTGAAAAAGTAGGGAAAGTGGTGCTTTCTAGAGACGGCGGCATTGCAAAGGCATAGTATGCAAACGTTCCTGTCCCTACCGCTATTTGCAGCAACATGCCCTCTGTTTCGGCATGATGCATCCCGCAGAGCTGCTACCTCGTTGTCTATGACTGTAAATTACAGTGTGGCATGGCTGGAACGGGACGCTGATCCTGCATCAAACGTTATGCAGCCTCTGCTGCACGGGTTGTGTTAACCAGGCTGAAGCTCCGTATGCAAAGCTAACGGAAAATAAAATGCTACTGCAAAATAAAATACTTGTTTTGTTCCCTGTTTGCATGGTGACTGAGTGTTATCTGGCACTACAGTCAGCAATAAATGGCTGCTGTTACTCTTACTTGTTTCCACAGATCCATTCAAGGTAAAGCCGATCGAACTGCAGATAAAAATGAAGATGGGGAAATGTTTCATGTTACCATGGGGCTGTGTGGGGAGGAAGATGTTTTAATAAAATTTTCATGTTTACTAACAATACTACGCATTGTAATACTTGGTTGAATCAGGTCCCTGGAGGGAGCTTGGATGAAGATCTGGAACATCTGGAGCAGTGGAGAAAACACCAGGTCCCTCCTGCAGAAGCTTGGGATTCAGGCTGCAAAAGGAGTATGCGTGGATGATTTTTCCAGGTAAGCAGGGAAAGATGACTCCTGTAAAGGTAAAGGACTGCGTTATTTGCAGAGCACCTCATACGGTGAGCTCCTGGTCTGGATTAAGATCTGAGAGGTGAGATCAATCGTTCCTCTACAAATAAGCGGGAGGACTGGAGGGTCTGCGCTCTTATTCTTTCTGATGTCTCATTTAGACCAAAAAAAAAAAAAAAGCCGACAAAACAAATCCCAAATCCAACTGCCAAAGCTTGCAAACTGGTGCTCTGTGGATGGTGTTATTTGCAGCAACATGCCCTCTGTTTCGGCATGATGCATCCCGCAGAGCTGCTACCTCGTTGTCTATGACTGTAAATTACAGTGTGGCATGGCTGGAACGGGATGCTGATCCTGCATCAAATTTTCCTACAAACTGCTACAGCAGAGGCTGCATAACGTTTCCTACAGCAAACTGTCTAAACATCCCGCTGCTTGTGTAGAGGGGAATTTCTTTTCAACTCCGTAAACATTTATCAGAATAGTTTGTCTCAAGGAAAACATTAAAGCACTATTTGTACTTGAGTAAAAAAAAAAAAAAAAAAGAAAAAAAAAGATAAAAGCAAAGGACAGTTGGTGAAGGCAACTCCTGTGGGATTTCCCCGTTGCCTTTTTCTCTGATATCTCAGAATAACAGATACCAGTATCTGTTGACTTTGCATGTGCCTGCTCCTATTTACGTACCCCAGCGTACTGACGTGCGAGATGAAATTCATTCTTTTTGGGGAGGGCTTTAGGGTGAACGCCCACAGAAACCTGAGGACATTGGTTCTTAGGAGGCAGAGGAAGGCAAGGGTAGAGTTGCCATCAAGTTGGATAGTTACAAGGCTTTGCCTGTTCCTGGTGATGCTGGAGGACTTTCTGTGTCTGAGAGAGCCTTGAGAGCTGCTGTACCGCACCAAGCAGGTACTTCTAATACAACATCTTCACAGCAATTATGGTTTGAAAACCTTTGTGATATTCTCCTCCTTTTCCCCTCTCCAGCTGCTTCTCTCCCAAACCAAAGTTGCTCTTCCAGTCGGTCAGTGGGTCCAGGAAGAAACGCTCCATGGCTTTTCCCAGGGCAAAGACGTATGGTCTGTCCTCCGTGGTTAGCTGTCCCATCAAGCCTGCATGGTCATGATCATTAGAGAGGCTTTTCAGAGAATTATTATTAAAAGCTGAGAACAATGAGGGTTTATTTTAAAGAATAGATCTTTCGAATCTTTCTGGATAAGCAGAACATTATTTAATAACTGCGTGTGTGGGAGAGAAGTTTCTCCAATACCTGTGCTGTCAGTGGGACCTAGGGGGGTGTGGGTGATGAGTCCCTCTGGGAGAGCAGCCAAATGGCTACAGCTTGACCAGCTCTGGGGCATGGCTTCGCCACTGCTTTGGGGCTGCTTTATCATGACTACTCTTCCCTCACTGTAGGGTTTGGGGTTTTTTTTTTTCAGTAATTACTGCAGACTGGTGAAATACATCCATATTTGTGCACTGCAATAATTACTGCAGCTAAGTGACATGATGGTGCCTTTTTCCGATCAGATCTGTATTTTATATATATTTATACAGGTTTTTGGGTTTTGTTGTTGTTGTTTTTTAATTTAACACTCTCTTCCAAGTAGCAGTTAACTATAAGAGCAACACTTCCACTACCATCCTTTCACGGTTTTAGTGAACTCTGCACGAAGATTTCTAGACTACTGGTTGTTGGAAACTGATGGAGGAAGGGTCACCTTAAACTTGTCATACGTCTTACGCTCTTTCCCGACTGTTCTGGCTATTGACCGCTGTCCTAGCAGATGCAGTGCAGGGTCAGCCTTTGGCCTGGCCCACAGCTTGCAAGATTAGAGCCAAGAAATGAAAATATATAGAAATGTTGAAAAGAAGGTGGCAGGGGAATTCTGTGATTTATCCTAGCCTATAATTCTAATGAACGTTTTAAATCACTGGGAAGTAGAGATCCAACTTTCCCCCTTGCATGCACTCCCTCCTTACACCGCTGCAGCCATGTGCAAGACCGCAGGGTGAACTGCAGCGGGTCTGAAAAATAACCCGGGGTGAAAGACATCGCTCGTAACTGGAGAAGATTTTCCACTTGTCACGAGCGAGCAGCTGTATCATTTCCTCGGTTTGCTGTGCAGAGTCACATGGATGATTTGTTCTCTAGAAACCTTTGTAAAATACAGCCCTCCCCGAATGCTACGCTTCGCAGTCCCTGGGCATGCTTCTATCAGGGGGGGAAAAAAAAAAAAAAAGATCCATCTGAAAACAAGGAATTAGGTCATGATAGTCTCCCCCTGCCCCCCCGCAAGGTCTTTTGGAAGATAAGGAATTTAGACAGTGCTATGCTTTGAGCCATTCTTCAAAAACATCCTGCTTATCTTTCAAATAGTAATTGGTCCC
Source organism: Gorsachius magnificus (assembly GCA_034008185.1). NCBI lineage: Eukaryota > Metazoa > Chordata > Aves > Pelecaniformes > Ardeidae > Gorsachius > Gorsachius magnificus. The sequence continues at coordinate 72,724,012 of CM067085.1, read as the reverse complement.
TGGGCTTCTCTTATACATCTTTTTATAGTATCGAGGGTGTTTTTTCCCTGCAGCAGGCAGAAGCATCTCTTTTCATCCAACCTAGTTAGCAGTGCTATTTTGCAGCCCATAGCTATGCTATTCTGAATTGTCTTGTAGATGCATCTATGTGTCTTCTCCGGTGTGTGTTGAAATAAATTAATTTTCAAAGTAACCTCTGCTATGTTTACCACAGGCAACTGTGCTAGGAACAGCTCTTTTTTTTTCTGAACTGCCTTTACTAGTATCCCAGTCGTGCACTTAGAAGTCTGATGTACAGCCCTATAAGAAAATCAACAGGCAGAATAAGAAAAGCACAAATCACTTCTTAATCTGTTCTCACCGACAGCTGTATTTGAAGTTAAATGTTAACTTCATTGAAACAATAGATATGGTCTAACTTCTCTGAGAACCCCCAAACAAATGAACAAGGATTCTCATTAAAAAACCCCGCGACAAAACAAAAAAAAAAACATGAAAAAAAATTTCTGCATATCTGTAGGCCAGGAGTAAGTATGCGTACTTATCTTCCCTGACCTTTACTTTACCTGACTTTCTTTGATATATATGAAAATAAGGAAGCCGTGTTTCTGAGCACAAGTAATTGGGGTTTTGGTAGGCGATCTCCTGGGAACGTGCTTCTCATCTAGAGATGTTCTTTAGCTTTCCTTCTAAAGCTGCTGTGGAAGGAGAAGGGTTACTGGCCTGGGAGCATCATTGCTGATCTCGCCCAGCATTGCATTTTGTGTGTGTAAGAATATATAATATATAATTTGTAGTTAAGAATATATATCTACTGTCTTGACGACCCTAAATATTAAGATCCTCTTGCATATGCTAGGTTCTCGCAGTACTAATGGATGTCAAAAAGTACGGAAGTGAAAAGGCTTGACCTCCAGAGATGGAAATGTTATTAATGCTTAAATGCTTCTATTGAAATCCCAGTTAACGCATCAGTTGTGATGAATGTCAGTGCATTTGTTTGTGCAGCGCATTCTGTGATACTGGGCTGGGATTTTCCCACAGGTATAAACGAGTTAATTTAATTAGAAGCATAAGGTTTTGTGCCTATAGGGATAACGGGCCCGTAGACCGTCAACTCGCAATTGCTCGCTCCTGCGCTTAGCTCTAACTTCCCGCACAGTTGCATTGCTTTTGGTAGACCCTTTCCTGCGAAGGGGGTCCCGCCTGCGTCGCCATTTGTGAGATGGAAGAAGTTTAATGTCGCCGGTTAGACCATAATTTTCTGCTCTATGGGAAACTGTCCCTTCACCAAGCGGTGCAGCTGGGGCAGGCTGGCTCCCTCCGCACGCCAGTCCCACACAGACATAGTTGTTGATTTTAAAGAGGAAACACTTGGGCCCATAAGCACAAATTTACAATGTTGGATTATGTCCCAAAATTGACCTAAGTTGTTTTGTCCTATTTTCTCCTTTATAATCTCTTTGCGCAGTCCATGTAATTTTTTGTGTGTTCTGCTTTGTTCTTCAAAGCACAGATTAAACCACGCTTTTCTCTAAGCAGATAAATTCCAGCAGTATTGGGTCCTAGAGCAACCCTCCAATTTCACAGACCAGAGAGCCACAAAAAGAAATAAATATGGTTGAGCAGAGATTTTAGTTTTGGGTTTTTGCAAGGTCAGAATACCAACACTAACAACAACTAAGAAAGTTCTATTTGCATATATTAGTTAAAAACATTGGAGAATAATACTTTGGCAAAAGAAAAGTAGACCCTAAACTTATGACTGACTTTTGCAACTAAAATGTGAGGTGGGAGTCCTAGGCTGTTAACCGGTGAGTTTTCTGAACAGCAGAACTGAAGAAATCTGTTTTCTTACTGACTTCTTCTCCGAGCTGGAGCGAAGCTGCTGCGTACAGCGTGCAAGCTCCCTGGCGGGAGGGGATCCAGGCAGAAGGGTGATGGCCTGAACCCCTTCTCCCGGCAAAGCTCCAGCCCGCGTGTCTGTCACCAGGGCGGCAGGAGCTTTGCTGAGTCACGGGAACGAAACCCAGCCTGAGGATGGAGGAACTTCTGCTGAACATGGGGTGAGCTCTGGCTGGTGACTTTCTGGCAAGTGCTTGTGTCCCCTTTCCCCAGTGGTGGCAGGGGTTGCACCATGGTCCATCCTTCCTTCTGCGGAGGCAGGAGCAGACTCTCCTCTACCCAACCGCCTGTTTTCCCAAAACCGAGGCAATACCTTTAGATCTCTTCCTCTCAGCCAAGTTTTACTGGAAGTGACTGATGATTTCAGAAAGCATGAGTGACTAGACAGGCGAAAAGCAATACAGCTGCACATCCTTCATTCCATTCCGAAATCAGGGTAAAACTGTTTTCTGGTTCAAGCTAAGTCATGGACGCAATTTTCTGCTTGCCTGTGCATAGGTGAGGACTCCCTGGGGATGGATGAAGGCAATCCCCAAAGCTGCTTCACAGCAAACCCCCAGCGCCCTGATATTCCACTGCTACTGTTCCTCTACTCATCTTCTTGCCCAGTCAGTGCCAGGAAAATACCAGAATCTGCCATCTTTATCCCATTTTATAGCCAGCAAAACTGTTAAGGAATTATTGCAGTGAAGTAGCTTTGATTCCCTCTCTCTGCAGGAGCACGAACGTGGCTTGTGGTTCTCCGAAAGGTAGCAGGGTGACTTGCAAAGAGCTGTGAGTCCTTCTGTAAAGACACTGTTATAAACCAAGGAAAATCAGGCTCCCGTGCTGGCTCAGCTTGTGCACTTCATGACGGTCGAGTTTCAGAGGTTTTGCAAAACAGCTTGAGGATTTACTTCTGCGTGTGAATCCCGAGACCTTTGTGTCCTGTGGGAGTGGTTCGAATGAGCCAGAGATTGCAGATTGATCGACAGGAGGGAGCCTCAGGGGATGCAGATGGTTGGGAGGAGATTCCCAGTGCAGAGGGCTGCTCCTCTTATTCACTACTCCTGATGCTATTGACCCCTTGTTGGGCTGTTCAGCTAACAGCTATGGTTGTAAGCCCTTTTTGTCTGAGGGGGAATGGGCCACCCCAGTGCTGCTGTGGGCGTTCACAGCCTCAGCTGCCATGTTCCAGGGCAGCAGGACCAGGTACCGGCATTTAGCACCCACACATGAGGTTTAGGAAGCTTAAAGAAATAGTGGGAGGTGAGACCTCAATATCTCAAGGGATTTAAGCCCAAATGACTCGCCGAGGGTTGCCAGACAGGAGTCTCTGATGGATGGCAATCCACTTCTCTCTTCTATTGCCCTCTGTCCCTCCTCACCCTTCACCTCAGCAGCACGAGCTTCGGAGTTGAAGTGCAAAGAGCTTTCCGTGAGTAAAGCCAAACGTTGGTTAGAAGAGGTGCCAGGGATGAGACAACACTTCAATTTGTTACGAGCAGTTCATCCTCCCCTGCAGCAGACACACTGAATATTTTGACTTGCTACAATAATTTCCTGTGGGCTGATACCCACTGATTTGATGTGAACGGCTCCATCAGGAGCTGCCCTGAAGGGCTGTCGATCCGTTGAGTCCCACAATGAAGACTGAGCGAGCTAGTATTTCAAAAGGCAAGCTGGATCCGGCGTGCATTTGTGTCAACACGCCAAAGACGACACAACCAGTGCCTCACCCAGTCCAGCCAAGTGGGTCTCTGCTAATGCTTTATTTGGTCTCCGTGTTTGGCTGGGAGACAAGCAACGCTCCTGTGATGTGTGAGCTTTGTGAAGAGTAAACTGAAAACCTTCTCTGTGCGGGGGTGGCATGGCAGCGTTCTGTTCACTTGATTTCTGGGCACCTCGCTTCTGTATAGGTTAAAGTGGGAGACGTCGCAGTGAAGTTAAGGACCCTGGGCTTCCCGAGGTGCCGCCGTGACCAGGGCTGCCTGCCCACCAAATGGAGCTGGGAGCTCCTTACAATTACCCCCGCCTTTTGGAAGCCACGAGGAAAGCCGGTGGGTGGCCTTGCTGACGGAGTCCCGGTGGTCCCAGTTGGTTCCCACCCCCATGTGGGGTCTTCGCAGGTCCCAATCTCCCCAGAGAGCCCGCGGGCACCAATGCATCTTTCCAATTATGGGGTTTAAATTTTTGTCCCTTTAGTTTTTAAGGCATGTTTTTGATGTTGTCAAAGTTGATGCAACTGGAGCTTTCTTTGATCCAGGAGTGCAGTTGACTCAGCTCTGCTTTGCCCTGTTTTATTTAAAGACCACGACTACCACTTCTGAAATGTTACTTGTGAATGCTGTATTATTACATTTATCTGCTTTTCCATCTGTTAAATGCTATGGTTCCAGCAGCAAAAATACCACTGTCTGACAGTAGCAGCTGTCAAATGCCTTATTTAGTCGTCTTCAAAAAGTAGTAAAGCCTGATACCGCTAAAGATAAGCCAAGTTTTGTTACAATAAAACTTTCTTTGGATGTGATTTTAGGAATGTCACTATTTATAGCACCTCTGGATTTTTACTCTTGCATAAGAAGGAGGTTGTACACATCTATAATTTTAAGTACAGTTATTTGCTTATTCCAGGTTTAAACACTGTTACGTTATTGTTTATAACCCATGTACAAATATATAACCCTCTGTGTAAATCTGGCCTCGGCATTCTGCGTGGTCGTTCCCCAGCCCTGGGAGACGGCACCTATGACCAGGCTGCTTCACACAGGATAAAAAAGCATCGCTTGGGCCAAACCCTTCTCCCATCTTCTGTGTGACCCCAACGACTTCACGTCAAATCCAAAGTCAAATTATAAGCATAGCTGGTGAAGCAGGAGATGCCCTGAACCAAATCCCGTGTATCACTTAGAAGTGAAAAATCACAATTCCGTAATGAATAATGCACTAAAACATGAGTGATAATTGGGACAACAAATTAAATGAAGCATTGTTTATATCAGTTGAGTAGTTCTGAAGACTTCTGGTGTCCCATTAATAAGCATCACCTAATGGATCGTACTTCCCTGGGGAGCTTTGCAGCCGAGGCCCGGCACGAGGGAACGAACAAAGAGGTTCTGCAACGCCGCGGCTCCGTGGTGCCGCACGCCGTCAAACTGCGTGTCTGCAGGGTCTCGGGCAGCCCATCCCTGGTCCTGGCTGCTCTTGCACATCCGTCCTCTGGGGCTCAGCACCTGCTGGTCCTCCAAGCTGCTGGGAAAATTACTGAAGAGCACAGTTCTCCCGAGCACAGCCCAGCAGGGGCAGGGGCAGGGGCAATGCTGTGATGGCCACCAGCTGCTTTCAGGGTTGGGTCTGCCCCACGTGGAGGCACGATGGTGAGCGGTGCCCTGTGGCAGCTCCTGGTCCCGTGAGAGTTGGAAGATGCAGCAGAAGCACTGGTGGCTCCCCTGGCAATGCATGGGCACCTCCCTGCTCATGACTGGGGATGTGTGAATAACGCCTTGGAGAAATGTATGGTTTAGGGCTAAAACCAGAGATGGGAGGGGGTGTGTGCTTGGACATGGGCTCTTCCTGGCGGCAACAACTGCAATCCGCTGTCAGGTAAGGCATATTTTTGGTGGTTTGGTTTTGTTTTTTTTTTTTTCTTTCCCAGACAGCACTAGCACCCTCAGTGCTGCCACGGGGCGGCCGACGGGAGCCGCTCCAGGGGGTTGCACGGCACGTTCCCTGCACGGTACACAGCGTTCCTGGCCCCCCCCTCGCCTAGGGCCTGCTCGGATGGGCCAGCGCCTTGGCAGCATCATTGCTTGGTGCCTGCTGGCCGTGTGCCACCCCGGGGGCTCCCTCACCACCCCGGGGGCTTTCCCATGCAGCACTGACCATGCCCAGCCCCTCAAAGCCCCTCACCTGGGGCTGGGCAGGGGGCTGATGGGGAGGTTTAGGGAGGCAGGGTGGTGGTAAGATGGGGCTGTCGATAAGGCTCCAACCACCAGACCGGTCTGAAACCGTGTGATTTGGCACGGCGTGGGGAGCTGTAGCTAACAAGACAAAAGATGAATAATTGCAGGTCGTGGCATTCATTCTCTCAATTTAAGCTCTCGGTGAGGGCAGGCAGCTGCAGGTTTGGGCTGCATTTGTCCCCCCGGCAATGGTTAAGGCAGCACTGATGTCCGCCGGCAAGCGGGTGCCTCCCCCTGTGCCCCAAAGCAGGGCTGCCTCGGGGCCTCGCTGGGCCCTGCCCCGCCGGTGGGTTTCGGAGGGGACGCGAGTGCCAAGGGTCGTCCTCCTCCTCCTGCTGCTCATTTCTCCAACTGAATTAGCAGAGGGAACGTACAGCTGGGATGCGGGGGTAAGTGACAGCCACCTGCCTGCCTCGGGAGGAGGCGATGCGAGGGGCAGGCGGGGTGGACATCACACACCGGCTCAGTGCGGGCATCCCAGCCCCGCTCGCCACCCTGCTGCCGCCTGGAGTTGCTCCCCAGGCCGTGGGGCGCAGCTTTACGGCTAAGCCACCTGCCCAAATCGACTCTAGTTTTGCACTTCAAAGTAACAGGTATGTTTAACTAAAATGAAATAGCTAAGGGCTGGGGGCAGGGAGCTTTTTATAATGTTGGTGAAGGGAGAAGCAAAAATAAAAGGGTTGGTTTCCAATTAGAAGATTGTAACTTAAACAGAAGTATCTCTTATCAGGACTGCCTTATCTAATTTTACATTCTCCTTCAGTGCTTGCGAGGTACCACATGTGCCTACAAGTGAACGCGTCCTTGAAAAAAGAAACAGTAGCTGCTGCGAGTTACTGCAGAGGGCTCAGGATGAGTCGGAAATCCCGAGGACACCACTAGCAAATGTGGAAATGTTGACTTTGGGACTGCTGCTCTATGTTTGGAGCTAAGGGGGTGTGGGAGTCTTGCCATCAGGCTGCAGGGACGATGCTTTGGTACGGTTCGTGTGGCACCTCAAAGCCTCAATCCTATGAGCAGCAGGTTGAAGCTAAAACAGGAGGGAACGTTTGCTAAATGCTCCTTTCCTCTGACTGCTGAAGGTCTTTTAGTCCCTTCCCCACTGGAGTCTAAATGTCTGCTGGCTCCTCTCAGAGCGGCAGCACGGGGAAGCAGTTCAGAGCAGCAGAACCTGGGAAGGTTCATTCTTTTGTTTTGTCTTCCCAATTTTTTCCCATTTCACTGAGCGATCCTTTGCGAACCCCCTCGCTGGCTGTGTGGCTGCCTTTAATGTGCCTTTGCTGCAAAGCTTGCAGAGATGTCTCCCTGGTGTCTCCCTTTACAGCAACAAGGGATGTTGCAGAGACCTTCAGCGCTAGTAATCTTGGGGAAGAAGTGAATCCTGGGATGGTGAGCAAGCCATAGGATTGCGAAGCATGGGGGAGAAAATGCTGCCTAATGGAGCAGCATTTGCAAGTCAAGGGTGAAAGGAGTGCATTACAGCAGAGCTGGGACAGGCTGGTGTTTATCAGTCGCTTCCTTTCCCCGTGGGAGGAGAAGTGAGGGATGCAGCAACCAACAGCACCCAGTGCACAGCACCCTCAAAGGCTGCATAAACTAGCCAGGCGGGAATTTGCCTCCTGTGAAGAGCAACTCCAGGTTCTCCTTTCATGGGGAAGTCCAAGTAGTGCATGGAGGGGCTGTCCAGAGCCAAAGAACAGCCTCAAAATGGAAAAAAAAAAAAAAAAAAAAAAAAAAAAAAAGGCAAAGCCACAGAGTGTTTGTCGGAAGCAGGGTACAGCATTCAGCTTTGCTCTGCACACAGAGCCTCGTGGAGCGGCGCCCTTAGGGTCACCCCACCGTGTGTATCTGCACAGGAGGGGGATAGCATCTGTACACAGGCTATCAAAGGGCAGCTGACATTGCATACAACTCATAAGCAAGCTTAAAGGTGCCCTGTGATGCCTTGAACTAGCTATGCAAGTTCTCTTGAGGGTTCCTCCTGTTGTATGACGTTACGGCCGCAGCTTCCAAGCACTGCTGCTGTTGCAAACCTCTTTGGCTTTCCCTGGAGAAAGATGAGTGCAGTTGCTTTTCAGTTTACAGGGAAAATAAGGCCAAAACCCCCCACAGAAACAATTTTGAGAAATTCTTGGCCTCTCCAATGTTTATACTGAGTAGCATCTGTCCAGCCTGTTAGCACCCATCTGCACTGTTAGCTTGCAGCACGCTTCTCTGCCACCAAATACTGCATTGCTTGGGAAATCCCTGCTTCTGAAGACTACGGGTGCCTGCTAATCCTGAGTCCTGATTTGCACAGATATCTTTACATTTTATGGTATAGACAGAGGTCTTATCTTTGAGCCTTTGCTCTCAGTAATTTGCTATATTTTCTAGACAAAATAGCCCCCGAAAGTCTATTTTTTTAATAAAGAAAAGGGAGGACCACCTGAGCTTTCACCGAGGAGAAGAGTGGTGGCTTGTGGAGATCTGAGAGGGGCTAAGTTCATTTTTTTTTCAAGGCTGATGGTAAAGCACATTTCCAGGCCATTTTCTCTCCTCTCTTTGCAAGAACTGGAATATTGCATACTGTGCCATGATTCACAGCTCTGTCATGCAGGTTTGAAAAGCATCCAATACACCTTACTGTCAGGACTCATTCTACTGCCCGGGGCAGGTCATACCTAGCTAGCAGCTGTTTGTGAGATAGAAACATTCATTCAGTTTGGAGCTGGTTGATAACTGCTTAAAATTGGACAAAGTTCTTGCTCTGTAAGAATTCATGTTTCCCTTCTTGCCTGCATTGTTCTCTCAAAGATCCCTGTGTAATCTTCCTACATTATTTTCAGTGTCATTCTCTGTGCCTTTTTCTTTTATTAATTTCCTTCTCTTTCTTCTTTTCTTTCCCATGACATGTTTTGCATTTCTTCTACAGGTTTTCTTTTTCCTTTCCGATTTCCCTTTTTCTCTTCCCATCATCGTATTTTCATACAGTCCTTTCCCTCCCCAGCACACATCTCTTTGCCTGCCTCAGATTTCTGCCTGTGCTCAGCCATCCCAATGGCTTTGGTCATGTGGTCCCAATGAGGGTAATGAAAAGAGAGGAAAGACTTGCATTTGGAAGAAGAATCAAGTGCAAAAATAGAAAGGGCTATTGCAAAAACCAGTGAAAAACACTGGGTCACAAAGTGGATACAAAACACTAGTGTTGGGCTTCTGCCAGCAGAGAAAAGACATGCAGGTCTTGTTTGGAGATGCGTTAATGGGACGATTGCACCAAGCAGCGTGGGGGGCAGGGGACTTTTTTTGCTTGACAGTGGGAGGCCACATCCAGGATGCTGGGTTGAACTTTCTGGACAAATTGGGAGGTGTCCAGAGGGCAGCAACACAGCCGGCAGCTGTAGAAAATATGACGGCTGAGGAAAAGCTGAAGGAATTGAGCTGGGTGCTAGACCTGTCTCATTAGGGAGAATAAACACCATAACTGAGTGTTTTAAAAAGAGAAGAGATGAGTGAGTGTGCGGGAGCCTCCATGTATGGTTAGGTATATCAATTACTGGTTGACAGCCGACTGAATATGAGCCAGTAGTGTGCCCAGGTGGCCAAGAAGGCCAATGGCATCCTGGCCTGTATCAGGAATAGTGTGACCAGCAGGAGTAGGGAAATGACCGTGCCCCTGTACTCAGTGCTGGTGAGGCCGCACCTCGAATACTGTGTTCAGTTTTGGGTCCCTCACTACAAGAAAGGTGTTGCATTTCTGGAACATGTCCAGAGGAGACCAACCAAGCTGGTGAGGAGTTTGGAGTACAAGTCTTATGAGGAGCGGCTGAGGGACCTGGGGGTGTTTAATCTGGAGAAGAGGAGGCTGAGGGGAGACCTGATCGCCCTCTACAACTGCCTGAAAGGAGGGGGGAGCGAGATGGGGGTCCGCCTCTTCTCCCTGGTAACGGACGATAGGATGAGGGGGAATGGTTTGAAGCTGTGCCAGGGCAGGTTTAGGCTGGACATTAGGAAAAACTTCTTCACCGAGAGGGTTGTCAGGCTCTGGAATGGGCTGCCCAGGGAGGTGGTGGAGTCCTCATCCCTGGCGGTATTTAAAAGACGGATGGATGAGGTGCTTAGGGACAGGGTTTAGTGGTGGGATGGCAGGGTTAGGTTAAAGGTTGGACTCGATGATCTTAAAGGTCTTTTCTAACCAAAGTGATTCTATGATTCTATGATTTGGACAGAATCATCTTAGGTTTCTTCCAGTGCTGTGTTCTGGGGCTTTCCTGTGGTATGGCGGATACCTGGTGGGGGCTGTAAAGCTTTCACCCTTCTTGTTTTGCAGGATGAAGCGGGAGGACGGCAGGCGGGCAGCGACAGCACGAGCCCTCGCAGCCGCTGCTCCCAGGCTCCCCTTCTGGTGCCGCTGCCGGTCCTGAGCAGCATTATCTGCAGGTAATAAGGTTACGATTCCTGTCTTTCTTGAAAGGGTTAACAGCTCAACTCTCTTTCCTTGAGCCTTGAAGAAGGCTGAGGTCTCTGTGTGAGTGGGGCTAAAGACCTGCAAGTAATGTTAGGTTGCCGTTGAGAAGGCACGAGGGATAAACTATCCTGGCTCGCATATAAATATTTGCAGTTACAAATAGGAGCAAGAGTAACTGGAGAAAAATGTGAAAGACTCGTGATTTTCTGTTGTCTTTTAAAGTTTGCCTGCCTGGGATGAAATGCCTTTTAAACAATTCTATGGCAACCAGGCGGCACAACAAACCCCACATCCCCCTCCGCTCAGTTACTTTGACCAGCACCGAAATGCAGGTTGGTCACCGAGTCTTGATGGCTGCTGGTGTTTTAGCCCAAGGACAAGTCTGCAGGAGCGGGGTCCTGCCTCTTTCTTTGCCCAAGTTTAAAAAAAAAAAAAAGAAGTAGTTAAGGAAATGAATACCAGGCAGTTACAGCAGGGGAGACAGATACAGAAATAACCTGTTTTATTATTAAAAGCTAGCTCTGAGCATCCAATGACTGCTAGGCCACTCATCAATTCAAAATCAGCTCAGAACCGTAAAGCAAGCTGTGCACGATGCACTCCCATTTCAGGCAGAACAATTACAGAAACCAGCTTAAAACGGATACTAAAAATAGCAGACATCTGGTTAATAACCATCAGGCTTGGGCACACTAGGAAATAAGAGGTTTGCCTGCTTATTTGCAGTTTTTTTGGCATGAAGAAATGACATGGTTCATGAGCCTCTCCTCTGGGTGCTGCTGGGGCAAGGCTGTGTCGGAAAATCTGCAGAGATTCATGACTGCCAGTAGCAAAACCTGTAGAAAAAGCAAAGGCAGGGCTGTTACGGGTCATCTCAGAACCGGGACGGGGAGCGGTGAGCCCCGGGGTGCCCTGCTCTTTCACCAGCACCTCTTAGGTGGGGTGAGGTGGGGTGGAATGGGGTGAAGCCACAAGGAAGATCCTGGAAAGAGAGGGTATTAGTGCTGGAAATCCCTCCTGCGCCCCAGTGTGTGGGCACTGTGGGGCTGGTGGTGCAGAGCTGCCTCCTCACTGCTCTCTGCAGCCACGGGTGAGGTGGGCCTGGGCTTGCCCACCAAGGGGATCGCAAGCGCTCCTAGAGATTAAACTGGGCAGAGGGTGAATAGGACCTATGGACCGCCGCGGCCTCCCAGGCAGAGCCATTCCCGGCAATATATTCCCAAGCACTTTGTTTGGTTTAGTTTTAAGTGACTCTCTCACTGTGGCTTTCCCTGCTTCCTCCAGGAGGTTTGGTTCATTAGGTCCATTAGTGCAATTAGGGATTTGATGCAGCAGGCCACTTGAAAAACATCAGTCCAAAGGGCGTTGGGTTGACAGCTGATGCAGCTTCTCTCTTACTCTACGGGAAAAGCTGTGGGCGAAAAATATGAATGCTTGAATGTGGCATTTCCTGGAGAAATTTCCTTCTGCCACGAAAAGACATGGGTGTTCACGTGGCGCAGCAGTCTGATGGCAAACAGGCTGTGCGGCAGAGCATCCTGGGGCCCCAACGCTGTTGTGTCGCCCTGCTGCCTCGAGCTCAGCCCTCACACCCTGGGGAGACCATCCATGCCAGAGGAGCAAGCATGGTCCCCCTTATCTGGCTCAGAACAGGAGTAACTGGAGGAATGGAGGCACTGCTGATGGCACGAAGGTGGTCAGCATGGCCCCGCACCCCCAAAACGTGCTTGCAGGCCAGCGGCGTCACGCACAGCTCTCTGTTGGAGGTGGTAGATGTCTACCATGAGCCGAATCTTACCACAGCTGCTCTTGGAGAGCAGGGTGCCTTGGAGTGACTTCCTTAGGAGACACTTAGGAGGTTTCAGTCTCCCTTAAACATCAGGTTTCTTCTCTCTCACCTGGAGCGGAGCTGGTCAGTGCATAGGACAGCTCTGGCATCGTTTGGACCAAGCTGCAAGCTGGGATTGAGTTCTTTCTTGCTGGATGGATTTGGAAGAGGCACATTCTCCATGTTGTCCTGCTAATAATCTTCTGCTGAATCAGAGGACAGTCTGTGCAATGAGAGGAAAATCACTTTTCGGGGGAAGATTGATGGCATATGCTAGAACTGTTATGGGAATGTTGCCTGGCTTTGGACAAGTAGTTTGATAATGTGGGAGATGATCCACTTTTAGATTTCAGTATGGAATAATATAAGACAGCATCTCTTGATGTCAGTGGGAAATGAGCCTATTTATGCTAGACAGAATTTGGGCATGGCGAACCAGAACATCCATATGCTGCACAGTATTATGCCACCCTCCCCACGTGCTTTCGTGGTTAGTTCCTTATAATTCAATATGCTGCAAGTAGGGGCAGGCTGTGCTGTGTTTCTGGCACTTGCGCAAGCAGCAAATCGTGTTAGGAGCATAAAGCTGCCTCACCCACCGATTGCTTGGTGCACGCTCAGCACCATCAATTGCTGCCGTGCGGCGGCACCTGGGGAAGGTGTGAGTGTGCCGGAGGCCTTTTGGCAAGGAGCAGTGCCGTCAGGGCTCATGGCCATGGCTCAGGGAGGGGGGGGTTGACTGCAGCAGTGAAACTGCAGCCCCCGGCCTTGCTCAGGCCATGGACGAACGTCTCTGTGGGAGATGTGACTGAAGGGGATGCACAGCTTGTTTTGACAGAGTTGAGAGGGAGGCAAAAAGTATAGTTTATTGGTGTAAAACAGTGAGTTAACAAAGTTCAATGGTAAATGCGGCGGTAGTTTCTAAGATTTGATGGCAAGGTACACTTGGTTGTTTACTGCACAGGGTCAGACAAAACTGTCAGGGAGACCCTCCCGTTGAGTCATGAGGTTCAGAAAAGATCCCCTTGCTTTCTAAACTCCTTCCTCAGAGAGGAGTCTGGGTGCGGCTGGATCCAGTCTTATAGATTATATATGCACAATCGATCCTTTACATCACTTAGCTAAACTTCAGAGTTTAGCATGCTGTTAGCCACTTATCTCTTGATAAGTGTCGTGGTAAGGAATCTCTCAATCTTGAGGAGTGACCTTGGGAGGCGTCCTTGCTCACGGGGCGATCCTGGCGTGCAGCCCGCTGTCGTGCAGGAGTGCTCCGAGGGCTCTTGGGCTGCTCGCTGTTGGTGGGGGTATGAGGATTGGCTCGTAGTAATTTTTGCATACTGACCACTGTGCTTAGGTGGGCATGTTCCACAGTAGTCCTTGGCTATTGTATTGTTATCTGCCTCCTCCACTTCCTCTGGGTGCATCCTTCGTGACCAGACACATCTATCACGACCGCCACCGGTGGTTATCACTGGAAAGAAGTAGGGGGTAGGGGGGAACACACTGCCACACAGCTCCACCCCGGCCACCACGTTTTACAGCCTGGCATGTTAACCTTGACCTTGAAGGGTTTCCACTTGGGTCAACACGCCGGACTGTGAGCTAGGGCAGCTGTTTGGCTGTCGGGAAAGCCACGGCTCCCAGGGCCACAGCTGCATCCAGCTGCTGTTCAGCCCCTGACCAGCGTGCGCAGGGCACGTACCTTCAGAGGGATGTACTGACTCGTGGATTGCTACGAACGCCTACGAATCTGCCAGAGGTTTGAGTATTTTTTCTCATACAAACTTCATTAACCTGAACAAATTCTTCCTTGGACCACTCGACCCATCGCATCCTCAGTCTGTTCAAACCACTGCCAGCCACCACATCCCGGTGGTACACACCTGGCCAAACAACGGCACCTTGCACTGTGTACACACAGTGTTACGTGGGCTGTCGCTCCCTGCCAAAGGCCAGGAGCAAGTCAGAGCTGAGGAGAAAGGGAGAAAGCACTTAATTTAAAAAAAAAAAAAAAAATTTAAAAAAATCCTTAACATTCCTTAAAAAGACTTCTTTTATGAAATCTTTAAAAAGAGAAATAGTACAACAATAAAAAAGCCCCACAGCCCATTAATAGGATATTTATTTCTCTGTTTCATTTAGCTGAAAGCACTGCAGTGCAGACTAGTTCCTAAAAATGTGTGGATTGCCGCTGTTGGACTGCCATCAGCCGCGCTTGGCACAGGAACTGAATGCCACAGCCTCCTGACAACTTCGCGGACAGCTGCATCTCCCGTTGCCATGGAAATGGACCTGTGCTCACTGAAAGCTGGGTAATGGGCTCTAAAATCATCACTCCTTATACTGAAAAAATGCCGGGGTGACATTAGGTAGTAGTAGGGAAAATAATTAGGTAGTAGTAGGGAAAATAATAATAATAGTGTCGCAGCTTGTGGAATACAGTCTTTGTTGGTTTTGTTTTATTTTATAGTTGTGTTACGTTCACGTTTGTGTTTGAATTATCTGGTCAAATATAACCCTCCCATTTGGATTGCACTTAGTGACCACAGCGTTGCAGGGGTCAGACACTGCCCATACACTAAAGAAAATGGATTTCAGAAGGAAGATTGTTTGCTTTAACCAGGCATGCGGACACAACCCACCATTTCTTTTCTCGCGGCTGTCCTGTTGCACAACCACCTTCCATTAGTCCAGAAGTGTTTGCTTGCTCCCACATGAGGATATGATCTTGAAATGTTTTTAAATCTGAGCAGTGAGCATATCAGTACATTACAGCAAAATGAGATGTGTGCTTTTAATTCCTGGAAAAATCTGGCCTTCTTACAGGATCTGCAAACAACTTAGGCTGACTTAATGCTGAAATTAACAGCGTAGGTACTCTCCACCTTCATTTGTATACTCATGGCATGCTTATTTTTATTTACTGATCAGCTGTTTTGGGGGTAGATAAATGGGGTTTGAGGCTGTTTGCTTTCAACATGTCCTTTGTCAATTTAAAGAGAAAATTCGGTAACCATTTTAATCCATTTCCCAAAATCTGACTTGCCTCCTTACGGCGCCTAGCAGCATTACTCAGAATTATTTCCAAGCCTATGCAGAGAGTTCCTGCTATATTTGTTTAAAAAGATGCCTAAACTTTGTCCGTTACAGTTAGAAGGAGCTCTGTGGCAGAGATTGGGTTTGCATATTCAGAGGGGATGCTGGTAATGAAGCGCTTCTGTAGTAAAAGTCATTAGGCATGCAGCCAAATTCAGATCTTACAGTCTTCCTCCAGGCCATGCTTGTGAGACTCAGGGTTATTTATTTATATTGTTTCTTTCAAGTAGATTTTACAGGAAGAGGATTGCACTGATTTCCTTCAGTGACCACTGTTTTCAATCTGAGGCCAACTGAAGGATCTGATTAATTTCTGCAGAATCTTCTCACACCCACTTTTGCATTTTATTTGTATTTTAGACTCAGGATTGCGGCTTGGAGAGCTGAGCTGGCGCAGACTGCCACTTGCAGAAGAGGGTTAAGGTTCTCCAAGACGCTGTCAGATCAGTGCAGTTACTTTAGGTACCATTTACAGGCACTGCCAAACTAAGACGTGGTCTGTTGATGCTCAGGAGACACCGAGGACCGGACCGGCGTGGACGGGGTAAGGGTGATCTCCAGAAGAGCCAGTCAGTACAGAGCTCTAGGAATGGTGTTCCTCAGGACTTGTCTCTCTTTCAGAATGATCTGAAAGCTGCATCCCGTTTATCCCCTTTTCCTCTTGTTAGCTCCCAGGTTCAGTTCCAATTAAGTCAATGGCAGATCTCCCACTGACTTCAAAGCAGCAAAGTTTTGGCATTTAGAGGAAAATCACTAAGAAGAATAATGATGCAATAGAAACACTTCTGTTACAAATGCAGAATGTAAATAACACTCTTTTATAGCATTTATTTAAATCCCCAGGCACTGGTGGAAAATAGGTCTCCAAATAACCTGAATAGTTTGGCACATTAAACTCTCAGCCTTTACAAATATTGGTAGTGTTTCAAAGAATGCATTTTTAAGTGAGCAGTAAAAAGCAATTAGGCATGTAATTGTTGTTTTAGAGATTTAATCCAATTCCCACTGCAGTCAGTGGGAGTCTTTACATTTACTTCAATGGGGAATGAGTTGGGACATTACACGTTTGAAGAGAGGGAGGGAAAAAGAAGGAAGGGGCAAACTTGTACAAAATCAGAATTGAGAATTTCAGAAGTCTGCAGAGAACGCACACAACATTGGAGACAGCAGACATCTTTTGTTCAGCAGAGAGCATCTACTAACCACAACAGAAGGAGATTCCCCCCCCCGATGCCCCTTCCGTCACTCGACAGCCCTATAATTAAATTAAAAGGTAGTAAACTTTTCTGTACTTCTCAAAGAAGTTCACTCGGTTTCTCTCTGCCAGATGTCACAACACATAATTTTAATTAATTGTATTTCTGTATTTGAAAAGTAGCACAAAGGTTATCATTAAGGCGATGTACAAACCTGTAACAGGCTAACCCTACAGAACTTATATTTAACTTATATTTAGGCCAGATGTGAATGCTATCAAAACAGGCAGATAGAAAGATTTGATACATATTTTATGATGTTTCTTTGATTGAAAGTAAAAACTGTATTTAGTTTTTAAGGTGGAAATCGGAAACATAAATTCTTTGGAGCATTCACAATTACTTGTGAGAATCGTGGGTGGCATATCAATATCTACTGCAGAGACCTGCGTCCAGGATTGTAAGTATTTCGTTTTCCCCTTGGTTGATGTGCAAATATATAATGACTGAGAAGATGTACAACTCAAAACCAAGTGCCCCGGATGAATCTTTAAACTTTTAAATTGTCAGGAGTATATCTGAGGGGAAAAAATATTACGTTTGTGTTGTGGTTTAACCCCAGCCGGCAACTGAGCCCCATGCAGCCGCTCACTCACTACCCCCCCATGGGATGGGAGAGCGAAGCAGAAGAGTAAAAGTGAGAAAATTCATGGGCTGAGATAAAGGCAGTTTAATAGGGAAAGCAAAAGCCACGCACGCAAGGAAAGCCAAACAAGGAATTAATTCCCTGCTTCCCACCGGCAGGCAGGGGCTCAGCCATCCCCAGGAAAGCAGGGCTCCGTCACGCGTAACGGTGACTTGGGAAGACAAACGCCATCACTTCCAAAGTCCCCCCCCTCCATCTTTTTCCCCCAGCTTTATACGCTGAGCATGACGTCATACGGTGTGGGATACCCCTGGGGGCAGTTGGGGTCAGCTGTCCCGGCCATGCCCCCTCCCAGCTCCTTGTGCCCCCCCAGCCCCTCGCTGGTGGGGTGGGGTGAGAGGCAGAAACGGCCTTGGCTCTGTGTGAGCCCTGCTCAGCAGGAACGAAACCATCCCTGGGTTATCAACCCTGTTTCGAGCACCAATCCCAGCTGCTACAAAGAAAACTAACTCTACCCCAGCCAAAACCAGCACAGCTTGTTACAAGATTTTAAGGTAATTTTACTGCATTTTTTTTCCCCTGAAGTATCGCAGCATCTCATTTACAGCATTTTGTTTCCTGAAGAAAGAGACTGCAGCAGACACTTTTGTCATTACCAAGTCAGGGTTAGGTTCATTGCTTTAGCTGAAAGATAAATGGAATAGCAGAAGATGGATGTAAATGAGCTGCTTGGAGGTCTGGTGGAATAACCCCCCCCCTCTTTTTAGTGCAGGAGGAGAGGCAATGGACATTAAGATGATCAGCCTGCTGTTGATGGAAGCTCTCCATCCACAATTTAAAGGTGAGGCGCTAAAAGCAAATATGACAAATCGTATTCTCCTCTTAAAACTTACTTTCAGTCTAGGAAGAAATGGCGTATGCTACATAATGCAATGATATTTTCATAACATAAATGATGGCTAGTAAGGAGACAGGATGCAACTCACTTCAGTGACATGGCAAAAATAAGTTTCCAAGGATTTACAGCAACCAAAGTATTACTTCTGGTGATTTATAAAGCCGCACACAGATCTTCCTCTAGGCTATCAGAGGAACCAAACAGAACATAGCTGCAACGATGTATTGCAGTTTGCTTGCCCTCGTTCGTCACAAGAACAGGGCCTTTAGATCAAATGTGTTTGCACCAAGGCCAGCTCTGCCCTCCCTGCTATTACTTGCCAGCTGCAACAGGGCCTCAGAGAATTACCTTTTTAATTATTGGACTTTAGAAAGTGTATTTTACTCTTTCACCTGAGGTGCAAATACAGCCCATTCTCAGGGAGAAGTATTATTTCCCACTCCCCCCCCCCCCCAAAAAAAAAAAAAAATCAATCAAGGATAGAATATGAGGTGGCTGAGCAGACCACATTATCCCAGTGAAACCCTGGGGAAGGAGCACTTTGAATTTTGCTGGCTGACCACTGGATGCCACTATTGTTCCACTGAAATAAAATGTAGTGTTTTCATCTTCTGACTGGCTTAATACCCCTGAAGAGGGGAGTTTAAATAGCACGGGTATGCACAATTTTCTGCAGAAAATAAGCAGTTAGATTTTAAATTATTACTAGTTTTTACCGTGTTCAGACATTTGACTTTCCTCCTTGCTCAGAGCCCCTTCTGAGCAGGAATCACAGCACCAGCCTCTCCCTTCAAAGACAGCTACCCCGGTCTTTTGACTCCAGAGAAGCAATTTCAAATCTGCATTCTGGTCATGCAGAATATTTAGGTGTTATTCAGGAACAGAGGAAGAGATAAATGACCTAATATTGAGCCCCAACAGATCGGAGACGTGCGCTGGGGAGCTGGTTGGGCAGGCTGCTCACCCTCCCCCTGCCCCACGGTACCGTGGTCCCCAGCTGTAGGAGCCTGCAGTGGAGCTCAGAGCCGCTTTCAGTAGGAAGCTTGGAGCTGAATGTCAGAGATACCTTAAGGCTAGAAGAAAAAAAAAATGTTAAAAAAAATGCAAAATCTTCTCTAAATGAGCGTTGTTGTGGTATCTTGGTTTTAAAAGCTTTTTACTGTTTTTCACATTTAAAAATGTAAACATGTATTTGACACCAGACCAATTCTGCCTCTGTCTGCAGAATCACAGGACGTGGAATGCCATATTTCTCACCATCTGCAGGTCAGCGTGTGTGGCTCCTCCAGATCTCTGATCTCTCGAAGCCCACAGGAAAACCCTACAGCTCTCGGGACACGCTGCAGAGCTGAGGTGTCCCCAGGGTTGCACAGTGGCTGTTCCCAAAAGGGAAGGGCTTTCCTTTCACCGCTGTTATGAGCCAAGGGGTGTAGTGCTGCCCCAAAGCCTCCATGCACTTGCATCCCATGCTGCCAAATCTGTGTAAGAATTATTTCACGCTGGTGCTTTCCATGAGTAAATTCCCACTTGGAGATGGCACTGAGCCCTGCTCTAGCAATAGAAAGCACGAGCAACGATGCTGCTTGTGAGCCCCCCTGCTCCCAGCTTTTCCTCAGGCATTCTCCTGTGCAAGCTCTCTGCACGCCGGTGCCGTTCATCCCTCGCTGTCGGTGCCATGCAGCCGTACTGTGGGGTTTTTTTTCCTCTGCAGGAGACAATTCTCCTAATAGTGTTGTCAGGAAGGAATAGATGCTCCCCTCTCAGCTGCTCTAGTTGATATTCTAGAGGCAGCCACCTCCAGCGAGAGGTGAAGACGACAACTGCAGGTAGTAATGTCTTAAATCCTCTGCTCTAAAACTTTGCACTAAATCAGATAATTGTGGCACATACTGGCACCTAACTGTAGCACTAAAAAGAAGATTTTCCCTTTCCTATAGGTAGTATAAAAGGGATCTATAGGCTCTTTTTTTTTTTTCTCATGAAACACACGCATTCCTCCTTCTATTGGCAACTTCACACTGGATGTCTGAAATTAAAATCAAGATTGCTTTATCCTAGCTGAGGGATCCCTAACCTCATTTTGTAACTGCCTTTCAGAATGCAGCAAGTGTACTTTAGTCACCAGGGAAAGGTGACTGTCATGTATGTGGATATGGAGACAAAAATGACAGTATAATTTACAATCGAACCTAAAACAAATCTTCTCTGTGGCTCATATTTCTTCTTCTGCAATGTTCAGCAGTTGAAGTGATTTCAGTATGACAACAAACCTTTTCCAACATCCTTCATGATACTATTTATTTGAAAAAAGGCCTTTTTTTTTTTTTTTTTTACTGTGGATTCATTCCTTTTATGCTCCACCTGAGCTGTTCACCAAGATTTCTTTGCCTTCATTTCAAAAGGGCACTCTTTAACTTCTTGTAAATCCAAGTGTACAGTGTAGAACACCAATTTTCATTTAAGAGGGACCGGATATAATAATAATCCAAGTGTCCTAGCAGCACATGTCACAGCCTAAACAGTGACTGAAGAGGTGCGTGGCACAGTTGTTACCGTGCCCACAGCATATATAAGATGTTTCTACAGACATTCAAAGAAATAAGCTAAGCTTACGAAGTGGGATGGTCAGGTGTTTGCTGGAATGCAATCCCTGATAACAATTTTATGAAAATTATTTCACGTAAGGACATTTTTAAAGATCCTTTTGTTGGCCTCAATCTGTTTGTAAAGCAGCTCACTTGATTTCTTCAAATAACAGAAAACCTGTCTTAAACTATTACCCTAGAGACCCGTAAGAACAAGTTACTCATCGTTGTCTTTCCAGTTCTGGACAGAGAGCTATTATGCTAGCTGTGGTTGGGATGTTTAAACTGTGTGGGTACGAGTGAATGAGAAGTTTCTTTGTGCAGGCTTCAGATTAAGAACGAAGGAAGAAACAACTCCCATTACCAAGATTTTCTCATGATCTTTAAAGGTTTAGATTTTGAAATATTTTCTTCTTTTTTGGTTTCCTCTCTGCTGTTCTGCTGCAGGTGCAGCGTGCGGGAGGCGCGCCAGCTATCTGCAGCCACAGCGTGTCTTGGCAGAGCTGAGAGATACTGCTCCCTTCCACACTGTGGCCCTTAAAATGTATTTTAAACAGTGAGTATTTGATTTTACTTTTAAGATATTAAATTGGCTATTGCATTTTTGCAGAATAGTTTCAGCTAGTGATCTGTCTTGATATTTACTTTCTTTTTCTAACAGGCAATGGTACTTGTGCACGTGAAGTTAAAGCTGCACGTAGGCACTCACGGATCAGCACTTGCCAGGCTGAGGGGTGATCTAGAATCTCATATAGAATTGTTTCCTTATGCTTTTGCTGACCTCCTCCTAAAATGAAAAAGAAAGGGTTTATATTTACGTGTCTTTAAGCACTAAACTCCCCCTAGCTCCAGAGGCGTGACAGGAAGCACCTCTCTTGGGAGAGGCATGGTTTGAAAGTAGTTGCAGCTGAGGATGCTTAAAACCCAGAGTATCAGCTGTGCCCACCATGGATAACTGCAGTTTAATTGCGCTGCAAGCTAGTCCCAGACCAGCTATGGAGAGGCAGGATTGTGTTATGTTGCTTTTCTGATGCTTTGTGTTACTTTGTGGGCCTCACGCTGAAAGGACTGTGGTAAAATAGGATTCTAGAAATTTTATTTTCCTAAATATTTCACTTTATGGTTGATAGTGGCACTGGATGAGAGCTTTAATTCTTCTCTTCTGGCACACGGATAATTCTTTTTACAGTCAATAAATGATGCTGCAGTAAATTTTCGCATGGAAGGAGAAGATTTATACTTGCATGCAGCATCACTCTTGGTAGCTCCAAGGCCCATGCTGCTCCGTAGGAGTGCAAAAGGAATGTGAGAATGTCAGCGGCATATTTCTATGGAAGTTTAATTTTTAAAAGTATGTGAGTCCTAATATTCTGAAATTGGAGCTAAGAAAATAAATGACATCCCTTGTTTGTGGAATGGACTTCCCTGGAAACACAATACTTTAGTGCCTCAGCTCCCATACGTTTAAAATTGTAACACCACTCCTGCTCCTTTTTATCTGATGACTGAAAAAAAAAAAATATCTGAGTTTGGGGTTCTGGGTGTTATTTTGTGGTGCTGAATAACAACGCAGACATGTTTACTTGCTGACAATAAAAAAAGTCTCATTTTCATGACTGGGGGAAGGTCAGATAAACCAGAGGTGGTTTCTGTGGACAACACACGCTCCTCATTCAACCGCTTTCCCTTAAAATGCTATTTTGCTGCTTTTCACAAGCTGTGGGAGCTTCTCTCCATCTCCCTGATGCTACTTTTTGCTTTTTCTCCTTTACAAACACATTACAACTATTTCAAACACTTCTGAGTGCCTTAGTATTTGGTAATGACATTTGCCCAACCATCGGAGTACTGTGTCCAGCTCTGGAGCCCTCAGCACAAGAAGGACATGGAACTGTTGGAGCGGGTCCAGAGGAGGGCTACTAAAATGATCCGAGGGCTGGAGCACTTCTCCTATGAGGACAGGCTGAGAGAGTTGGGCTTGTTCAGCCTGGAGGAGAGAAGGCTGTGGGCAGAGCTGATTGTGGCCTTTCAAGGGGCCTGTAGGAAAGATGGGGACAATCTTTTTAGTAGGGACACCTGTGTCAGGACAAGAGGTAATGGTTTTAAACTAAACCAAGATGGATTTAGACTGGATATAAGGAAGAAATTCTTTACAATGAGGGTGGTGAAACACTGGAATGGGTTGCCCAAAGAAGTGGTGGAGGCCCCATCCCTGGAAACATTCAAGGCCAGGTTGGACGGGGCTCTGAGAAACCTGATCTGGTTAGCGGTGTCCCTGCTCACTGCAGGGGGCTTGGACTGGATGACCTCTAGGGGTCCCTTCCAACCCCAAAACATTTTATGATTCTGTGATCTCAGCAGCTACCCAAGTGAAGGAGAGCAGTTAAACGCACGAGATTCAGTGACATTCAGCCCTGCCTATAGCGATACTTCATGAGTGTGAGTTGTCGAACAAATGTTTGTGAAGCTTTTTCAGATGGAGATTGAAGCAGACGTGCAAAATACTGCACATATTCTCTGAGGATGGTGCATGTGTAGCACAGGACGGGGTGGGAAGAACAACTGTTTCATGGCACGAGTTGCTATAGCTACTAAGATCAAAATTTTTCATAAAGTATCTGCATCACTGATACCCTTCAACGCAGTTGAATTAAATGGCATTGGCTGCGCTGCTCCTTCCCTCATGGCAGTAGAGCATTGAACTAGAAATAGTCTGAAAGATTTCCGAAGTGAACTTGAGTTGCTGCAGGCATTGTAGCCATCTGCTCCACTCCTCCTCCAAAGGTCTTTGGAGTAAATCCAGTAAAAGCTTACCTGGTGCCTGCCTCACAGAATGGAAAGGAAAATTTGGGTGGCTATAGTGCCTGTATCATGCATGGCGGTAGTTAAATGAGGTGAATACCTGCTCCCATCTTTAACCAGAAATAAGGTTGCAGAGTCAGAAATGTGAGGGTGTAGCTCCATGAAAGGGATGAGTGATCATTGACACTAAAATTTGGAAGCCCCATTCCTCTATCCATTCCTTCTTTTCCCTCTCTCCTCCCCTGGATTATCTTGTACCGGCTCTAGCAGATGTGGAACCCTCTGTGAACCAATTCACTTGCTAAGCTGTTGGAGCACTGGCCCAGCAAAAAAAAAAAAAAAAAAAAAAAAATTAGTGAGCTGAACTGACTCAGCTGAGGGTGCAATAAAATCAATAAAATCCAGGGCCAATGCAAAAGCGTGATAGTGTAGACACGTTTGGGGAGGAGGAGCGAAACGGTGATAGCACATGATTTAGTTGGCACCTTGTCAGTCACCCTGAGGCATTCTTGTTCAAAAGTTTTGCCTGCAGTTTCTTTGCTGCAGAGTCGGCATCCTTCTTTGTTGCATCATCCTGGATCCATCATCCTGGATCCCTGCTGCTCAGTTTGCTTTCTGTGGCACTGCTTCGGCACCAAGACGTGGGTGGGGGATGCTCTGACCAGGCAGCAACACCATCTCATCCCAGGGATGGTTTGGTGAATGTTGGTGTGCTTGGTCAACCCCTGGGGAAGGACAGGCATCCTTTGCTCTACTTTCTGTAATCTAACAGGGATTAGCCTGAAATCTCACAGCCCAAGTGCAAGTGCAGAGGCATCTTTCAGACAAAATTTGAGTGTCTTTTAGATGCTGAGCCAAGTGACTGTCATGTAGTGGGGCAGGGGGAGAGAGGAGGGACTGCATCACACAAGTGGGCTTAAGTGTGTAAAGTCCACCTAAATCCTGCTGCTGGTCTCTGCATTTTTGGAGCCTCCAATGGACCCTGCACAGGTAGAGGCATCTGTTAAGGTTACTGCACAACTGGAGCTTCTCAGGTGTGAGCTGGAACTGAGAACAGACCTTAAAGCGCTTACCAGCACAAGCCCCAGACTGGCTTACGAGGTTATTTTTATGCATCTCCACAAAGAGACGTGAAAGCCCTATGAGCTGGGCTTTGTCGAGACACAGTTCTTACATCAAGAGACAATAAAGGAGTCACAGGCTGCCACTGGCCTATTGCATAACAAGATCAGACATTTTAATGAGCTTCTGCTAGCCTACGGTTCATCAGCCTTGCTGATTTGTAATGAAGCAGGACACTGCTATAGAAACCACTCCAGCAAACAGCATTTTTGAATGTACTTAAGAAGATGTGTTTGAATTGAAATGCAAACAAACTGTGGATCAGTCCATCTCTTTCTGAATTGTAGGAGCCTGTTTGCCCTCCTGTCCATGTTACAGTTTAATCCAGCTCGAATTTTAAATTTTTAGACGTATTTTGTATATCTCATTTCCCAAAGCATGCCGTTTCCTCTGGTTCTTTAATATTTTTCCCATTATAATTCTTAATCCCAGTTCTTAGCAAAGGATTACAAAGAAGAAAGGATAAATACATCTCCAAAATTTCTCTAATAATTTATTCTATAAACTACATTTATAAAAGAAATGGGACTAAAATTAATTTTAAGGATAATGGTCTATATAGCAGAGAGGAGTGGCTATGAAATATCAAAAGTTTTTTTTTAAACTGCTGAATTGTGAAACAAAATAAAGTGAGTCTCCAGACAATTCCATCAATTAGATCCAAGCAAACCCAAGTAAAGAAGGAAAAAACTGTTTAAGGAGTTGTACTCTTAAAATTTGGGTTACTGTCAAAGATGTGACACCCATTACAGGATATTTATGTTACTCAAGATATCACAAGAAATACTTGATGTTATCCTCTACTGTATCCCTCAGGAACCCAAATCTCCAGTGACACCCTTTCCCTACACCAAAATCCTCCCCATATGCCACCTTGTTATGAACCACTTTAGAAAGATTTTAATTCTCACTCTGGTTTGTGAAAACTATGTTATACTGAATTGGTGCATTATCAGTAACAAACTCTGTTGGGTTACAGTTTTTTGTAAGCTAAAATTCCTGCTGTCTCTCTTGCCTGAAACCCACAAAGACTTTTCCTTTCCTGACCTTTAAAAAAACCCCACATAAACCAAACCCCACCCATGATGCACAGCAAAGTGCTTGGGGAGTTCTCTTTTGAATTTCAGGAACAGCTGCTAAGATCAAGTGGACAAAGGGAATTCAGCACCACCCACCCCATGTATTATCTTTTAAAGCTCCAGGAGCTTAATTCTTCCCGTGAACAAAGTCTGTTGTCCCGCTTGCCATTACCACTAACATATTCTGTGTACGTCTGCTTCCTCCTAAGACTGCACCTGCAGCAAAGCTACAGTATAAAGGTCCAAAGTCCCTGCAATTAACCCCAGACATAAAAAGAAATGTTTCTTCTGCACTGGGAGGAATGATTTCCTATGACTTAAATAACTGTAAAAAGAATGTATTGTTATTAAAAATATTTATTACTGTTATCGTGAAGGTACTAAAAGCCAAAACAATAATCAGTATTTCTGCAAACTGCAGGAGCGTGCTTCCTACACAGCAAGAACCGGTCAGTTTACAAGCCCTATATAATCTGCCTGGAGAAGTAATTACAGTCTGCCCACAAAAAAGAGAAACAACCTTACTTCCAGTCTTGATGACAGGAGTATATGTCATTGCTGGGAGTTAAATTTTTGAGAGAATTTTTAAATGCTGATTTTAGCCTTATTCAGCATTTTTCCATTCTCAGGCTGACCTTTAAAAAACAGAAACATTGAATGAAAAAGAATCTGGAAGCAGAGCAAGCAGCGTGTAAGAGATGTAAGGTGGTTTATCATGGCTCTGCGTGTGGAAGGAAAACCTACAAGACATATTTGCTTTTGCGATTCCATCCCTTGTTGCACGCCACAGAGCAGCACTCTGTCCACTTGGTGACCCTACCAGTGAAAATGCTGATGTATGGCCTGGATTACCACCTTCTTACATTGAAAACACAGAAAAATAACAAAAAATTGCCAACTTGGGTGAATAACTGAATTTATGAAAGGGTATATAACTATATAATCTATTAAAAATAAATAGTTTCTGTCCTAATTGCTGTTGTTTCTCTGCAATGGTAGCTTTGAAGTCATAACAGCCATCCTGTCTACTGCATTTTAAGCCTCTCTTCTGTTGGGAATCAATTTGTTATTTCTTGACCTGGACTATAACACCCAAGCTTTTGACAAAGCGATAGAAATCATCCTCAATCTCTTCACTTTTCTCAGGTTTAGACGTGTATCATTATTTACACTGAATGCTCCACCAGGATCCTCTCATCAGAGCTAAATATAAAGAGAATGGGGACCAATACAGGTAACTTTATAGAGAATTAAGCTGAATATTCTTTAGAGACTCATTAATCACTAGAAATTAAAATGTATGCTGTATTAAAAATGAGATTTTACTCAGCTGAACCAGTTCTGGTCACCTTATCTTTAAGAACAAAACGAGAACAACGTTGATATTATTGAAAATTATTGTTGATTAACCTGGAAAGAAATTAGGATGAAAATTTCAAATTACGAAAGGCAACATACAAACTGACCTCTTCTCCTGTACCAAAATAAAAGAACAAAAAGAGGTGAGATGTCAACAAAGCAATACACAGGACTGAGAGTTAGATGTTGCAGGTATACGTATATACGATTGCAGAATTTGCTGTACTTGGGTGTGAAGGTGGCAGGTATCAAGAAAAATCTACAAGGATGTCACTGAGTGAGCGAAGGCTGCAGTCTTGCAAATCCCAATAATGAAGGCAAATCAAATCCTATGGATCATGATGACTCAATTAATTTTACTGAGTTCTGTCGGGTAATTTTATTAAAAGCCTCACATATTTAGTGAGGTAATGCTAGACAATTTAACTGATGTCCTCTGGGCAGTAAGACATGTGCCAGACGGGGTGTGTTGGTGCTCCTCCACCATGCTCCCAGCCACAGAGGGGACTGCCAGATACGTGAGGCGTTTTTGTGATGTCTGGGCAAAACTTGCTCTTGGCGAGTGCCAGGAATTCCTGCTGTAAGCTCATGGCTCAAATAATCAGCAAAGCCTTTGTTTCAGACAGCACCGGACAACTCTTGAGATCAACTACGAAGCCGTCTGCCTCCTTTAAAGTGTATTCTACAGAAATGTGTTTTTAGACTAGCTGGATAGCAAGCTGGTACACAGGCAAGGGCTTTTATGCTTTTGGGTACAGCCGCCGAAATCGCCTGTGGGGAGAGAAAAAAAAAAAAAAAAAAGCAGCAACACGTAGTTAAAAGGGCTAATATTTAGTGACGCCTTTTTTCCAAACTCGCGACTGCTTTGCCCTCCCCGAGAGGCGATCCCGTTCTGGGCCGAGCACTAGGTGAGGAGCCGGTAACTCCCGTGTATTTGCACAGGCCCGGGGCAGCAGCGGGGAGGGCCCAGGCCCGTTCCCCTCACGGGGGCCGCCGCAGCGGGGCCTGCACCGCTACCTGCCCCTTCCTCAGGACCCGCCAACCGAGACCGGGCCGCGCTTCGCCTTCACCGGCGGGAGGGCGACCGGTGGCGGAGCAGGTGCCGCCACAGCCGTGGCGGCACCTGCTCCGCCACCGGCCGCCCTCCGCCGGGGCGGTGCAGGCCCTTGTTGAAGGTCTCCTAGCAACTGCCCGGCCAATGGCGGCGGCGGGGAGGGGGGGTTAACCCCGCGGGGCCCGGCGTCGGTAGTGGAGCGGAGCTCGCTCGGGAGCCGCCTCTTTCCCCCCCCCCCCCCCCCCTCCTCCTGTGGGAGCCCGGGGGGGGGGGGGGAGCGGGCCGGGGGAGGGCTGCGTGCGGCGGGGAGCCCCCTCTGGCCACCGGGGGTGCTGTGGGTGGTGACCTGTGCTCCTTCGTGCCAGGGACCGCAGGGACGAGGGAGAGCTGGGCTGGCGGCTTGGCTTTGCCGGCTGTGTGTGTGTGTGTGTGTGTGTGTGTGTGTCCCCCGCTCCCGCCACCTTTCCCGCTGGAAGGCCCGGCGTTTTGTTCCTCTGTGTGAAGCCACAAGCGGCGGATGTTCGAAGAGGTGAGAACCGTAAAGCTTTCTACTGAGTCAGTGAATTTGTGGCTGCTGGGGCTTAGCTGGTAGTTTCGCGTGATGCAAGAGCAGAGGTTCCATAAAAGATTTGGGTTTTTTATTTTGTTTAAAAAATACATATATTTTTTTTCCCTTTAGTTGCAGCAAAGCCCATTTCGATTTGAAGATCAAATTGCAATGCAAGATCAGTGTCTCGTATTGCTGCATTCCCTATTTACGTAGAACACACTGCTGCTTTCTGTGCTGTCAGTGAAACAGTTACACGGGGCTCCATATGCTGCAATGGTATGATAGGAATTTCAGGGCAATGACTTAAAAGAGGAGGCATGCGAAGTAAAATGTGTATGTATTGGGTAAATTTTAGTAGAGAGCTCAGAAAGGGGACCTAGAGAAATTATTTGATACCATTGATGGAGACTTCAGGTTATGAGTAGTCAGGGGAGACGATGTTCTTTCCATTATTTTGTGTGTGTGTGTGTGTAAGCTGTGGTACTAATATCAGTTATCATTTGGACCGGAGAGAGCATAGGAGAGGGTAATACCAGGCTCATTGGGGTTAACATCTCTGAAAGTGGCTGGCAGCAGATGCTAAGGAAAAGGTCGTAAGTATAGGTTGGTTGTACAGCGATGCTTTTATCTGTGTATCATCCCTGTGTACTGCAGTCTGGAGCTGAAGGATTTCTGAGCAGAGGTTGTATCTCTGTTCTTAAACTTAACAGCTGCTGCTGGATGTTTTTCAATGAATTGGAGCCAGTTTGTTTATTTAGCATTCACAGGACCTTATGGTGATGCAAGTCCACAATTTAACCGTGTCTTATATGGAAAAAAAAAATGCTCTTATTTTCCAGCTTTTGCACTAATTGTTTCATTTCATTCTGCATAACTGTTGTACAGAAAATAATTATTCATTGCTTCTTTTAACACGTTTGTCCTATTTGTTTCCTCTTCTAGCTGAAAAGCCATCGCTTACTAGTTTCTTGTAGGAAAGCATTGGTTGACCTTCTTGCACCATTTTCAGGTCTGTTCTGTCTTTTATACAAGGAAGGCTGTACCTGCACGCGATATTTAAGGTGGGGAAGCTTAGCATTCATACAGAGACATTATGATGATCTCTCTTCTGTCCTCTGTTCCAGTGTTCTGTTAACTGGCTGTGAGCTGTTATTTCCAGAGGACTAACCATAGTGACCCTGGGTTCTCTTCCTGCATTATAATAGCTAACTACAGGCTGTTGGTTTAGGTACGTAGCAGCGTTGTCTTTTTTGTTGTGTTAGTTTGTGTTTATGAACATGGAATTTCTCCTGCTGATTTTTATCATACATTTGCTTAGTATGAGGACAGCCTTCTGCAGTTCTTGTCATTCAATCTGGGTGTTTATTTTTCCGAATAACTCTGTTCAGTACGTGAGCTTTCTCACTTACCTGCTCATCACGTTTTTAAATTCATTGAACAACAGAGGTGCCTGCACAGACCCCTTTGGGACTTTCATATGATATACTTTCATACCCTTTCCTCACCCTTCTTTAACTTATTCCTACACCTTGCCCTTTCCCATCTATAATTGGTTATTAATCCTCTGACATCTTAGTTTAAGAGCTTTTGGTATAGAACATGGTGAAAAGCTTTTTGGAAATCCAATTACACTATCATGCCCAGGTGTGTTGGCACTGTGGCAGACTGGTTAGTGTTCTTTCCTGCCACAGAAGCTATGCTGACACTTCACTGGTCCTATTTGTTTGCAATTACCAAGTCTCTTCTGTGACGCTTCTGGTTTGCTCAATAGAAACCTAGAATTTACAGGAGAACCATTCCTTGCGTTCCCTGGCAATCTTGAGAGAAATATAGTTACAGTTACCATCTTTCATTCCATGCCTGACTTAAGGTACAGGTTATATGGTACTGAAACTTGTGAGTTTCATAATTTCTGAGATCTGGAATACTAGTTCTGGCTCTGCCCAATAAATGTTACCAACTTCGGGAACTATAAGGCTGTGGCTTGGTGGTGGTGGTGGTTTGGGTTTTTTCTTTTTTTTTTTTAAGTTGTCTGCTTGCAGAGACAGACAAACTACAAGGTTTGGCTAAAGTTGATCTTGGGAGAAGGAGGAAGAACTGCAGAAGACAGTTCCTGAGGTTTTCTTCCTGGGTGTCTGTTATGTGGGGAGGTTTGGTAGCAGAACATTCTGCTCCAGCTACATGTAGCAAGTGGTTTGTGAGCACAAACAGATGAATACAATTTTGAAGATTAACAAAAATAGTGCTATTGTTCAGTAACAGGAAAATGCCAATATGAAGATCTGTAGCATTAGTTCAAAATGGGGTAGCAATTTGGGAGCTAGATGAAACACTTCCATGTGTTTCAATTTTTTCAGTGACTGCCTTAACAGAATTTCAGTCATCTGTATGTGTAAAAGGTAGAGTTGAATCTTGAGGTAGTAGATCAGATTATATTCCTTGTAACCTGAGTGAGGCAAAGACCATGATAGAACGGTCATCAAACTTTGAATTTTAACAGATGGTGAGGGTATATTCTTGTGTGGTTCTGTGTGTTAAGAAGATCAAATGAACATTTATTTTCTTAAAACTTTTTTTTTTTTTTCTTTGAATAAAATGGCACAGAGAAATGTAGTTGGGATTTTCTGAGTACGATACACTCAGAATGAAGTGGAGGCTTAATACCCACAGGCTGGGTGGTTTGACTTGCCTTTTGGTGTTACTTTTGACAGTACTGAGAAGTTTAGCTGGAAATTTGACATTGCTTAAAGATCCATAAATGTGGATAAGCAGAGGGATTCCCTCACCCCCATTTTGCAGTTAATAGAATAATGATTAAATTGCCACAATCTTGTAAATGTGGGAGGAAGGATCTGGGGTCTGCTTTGATTGCAAGACCCATTATTAAAATTACAATATTAAATAAAGGTCGCTAAAACTGTAATAGCTTTTTAGAGGAAGGAATTTTTTCAACTATACAGTTATCATGGGATATGTAGAGAAAGAGTAAGTGTCAAAAATTCAGGGAGGAAACGCATGGACTTTCATGGTGGTTACATTAATTAAAACAAGTGTCTTCATGACATTATCAGGGATATATTTGTAAACCTACAGTGTCATGATTGGAGTGTACCCTTAGTTTATATAGACTGATGTGTCTTTGTGTCTATCTGGATAAAAGCCATCTGTGGATTACTAGACAAATGTAAAAGCTTTAAGCAGATTCACAGCTCCTTTTGGGATATGATTTTAGTAGAAGGAATCGTATTGCCCTTTAAGTAAATGCTAACTCCCTCCCTCCCCCAGTTTTACAAGTTGAAACATACACATGTTGCAAACTCGTGTTTGAAATATACAGAGAAGGAATGTATGTTTGACAATTTCTGGTTGACATTGACTTTTTAAACTTTTTTTTTTTTTTTTTTTTTTTTTTTTTTTTTAAGACTCTGATATTGGGGGCAGGTAAAAACCACCTCTCCAAAAATTGCCTTTCACTATCCTCTCTGCCTTGTAGGGGAAAAAAGTTTTCTGGGTTACCAGATACTGCATTTCCCATTTGTGTCACACCCTGTGTAGGTTAGAGATGGCCAGATGGTGTAATATGATCACAGCGCAGTGCTGTGACAAGTGATTCGCTTTAGTGGTCTGAATGAGTTTTACAAACCCAGTTACAACTATGCCTTTTCAAGTTTAAGCATGATATTAACAAATTCTAAGCATGCTGCGTTGTGTAAAGTATATAATCCTGCTCCTTACTGCTCGTGATCTTCAAGTTGTGATATAGTCTGAACTCAGGTTTACTTAATCAGATTTCTGTCTTAAATCTTGGCACGTTCGCGGTCAATCCCTCCCCTGTCCCCCAAAACACAAACCAGTAATTTTAAGACCAGTTCCTTTCAGCTCTCTGGGTTTCTGAAATGTACTGTTTTGGAAGTTTATACTAAACTTGTTCCTGAAAAGCAAGATGTATTTGTTAATGAATCATGTAGGAGTTTGTGGAACTATTCCTATAAATTTTTGTCAAAATTCCCCGTGTGCCTTTAAGAATCATGTTCTGGTATGTTATTACCGTGATGGCTCTTTTAAGTTCATGTGGGCTTTTTTTGTACTTCACTTGTTCCAACAAGCACTTGAATGCCTTTGATTATGGCTTCCTTGGTATTAGTTAAGCTCTCTGCAATTTTAGTGTAAGTATTTTTGGGGATGTTTGGGGTTTTTTGTTTGGTTTTTAGGTTTTTTTAGTTGCAGTGAGATGGCTCTGCCATTGTATTCACGCATATGAAATTGCGTCCCAGAGGCTCATTTTTTGACGATCCGGCTAGGTCTTGTCCACCCCAGGAATTTCTTGCTTGGGACAGGAAGTGACACTGCCAGTTGGCAGAATTTCATCTGGCAAGCACTCTCTCCTTACAGGTTTTTGAGCAACTCATCAAACCTGTTGGTGAAGTAACTGCAACAAATCCCTGTATACAGAGAATGGGCACAGAAGGAAAATCGTTAAGTAGCTACAGCAATTTTGGCTGTTCAGTGGTTCTTTTCTCTCCCACCTGCAGTCAGTCAGATTTTTTTTTTACGTTAGTGTGAGATGCTGGGAAACAGCAAAATTTGGTTGTTTTTTTGGTGGTTTTTTTGTTTGTTTTTTTTGCTTCCTACTGTGTGTTTTCCCAACCAGGGTTTGGGGGGGGTAGGAAACCACAAAACCTTCTTACTACTTTTGTTTGGTTAAAGCCTTTCTGTGTTAACTAGGATAGCCTAGGGAGATCCCTAAAGTACTTTTCAATCTTATGTATTATTTTATCATTCTTCCATCATTACATAAAATACTATTTCAGTTATATATTTTCCTCCTCTTTGTGAATACATTCTTTTGAATACAGTGTATCTAAATTTTGCATCTGCACTGTCTTCATCAGGAATGCTCATCTTTAGCTCTTGCATACTTCAGTGAGACTATTCTGAGCTGCATTGCTCCAGAGGAACTACCTAGACTGGGAAGTAAATGTATCTGATGGATCTTAACCACTAGACAGCTTTAGAAGTCCTGGCTAAGGTCCTGAACTGGCAGTAGAAGCCATGTGGAACTGATGAGATGATCTTAGCATGGGACTAAATGTACCATTCCCTTTTGCAGCTGACACTGGATCATCTTGTTCTGCACATCTGAGTTTAATCCTAAATACAGTATGTAAAGATGATTCAAGTACAAAATGCTGGCCACTCTCTAAAAAGATTACGGCTTCAAAGCTACTGTGCTTGTCTGATGACACATAACACTTCAAGGTACTTCGGGGTAGTGGTTTAACAGCTGAAGGAAGTTTTTGAGTTCGGCGCTTTCCAAATCTTGAAATTGCTGAGGATAGCTTTTAATCTGATGTATTAAACAGGGTGCAGTGTACTACAGGTGGCCTTTTCAAGACAAAAGGCTCTAGAGCCTTCCAGGTTGATTAATGTGAGAAGAATATAGTTGCCTTATCTGGACTTTATTGTACTGTCTGTGTGTTCTTGCTTTCTCTGTCTTCACTAGACATCCTTCTCAGCCTGAGTTTGTGTTTTAATTTCCATTGTGTCCTCTTGTTGGTGTACCCAGAAACAGTGTGTCACTGGAGAGTAGTCTTGATAAAGCATCCACACTGAATGAATCTGCTTGTGGCTTGCAGAGCTAAAATTTAAAGAATCATTGCATTCCCATACCCAGACTCATCCTGTTTCTGCTTCCAGTCAAACATTGTTTGTGGTATAGATGCTGTGTCAGAATACTATTGTCAGCGTAGAGAGACCTGTGGGTTGGTAATACAGTACTTTGAGGGAACTTGGGTGATAAGATCTCATAATGGGTATGCAGCCTCTTAAAGAATAAAAGCCAATTTGTTTGAAAGTAACAGCATATCTGAAATGTGAGTAGTATTTTTGTGGACTTTCCAACAGTTCTTAATGGAATTTGTGTGTCTTGAGTTTCTTAACCTTTTGCAATGCCTTACTAGAATGCAGGATTGCGATGCCAGTAATGAGAATATACTTGTAGCTTAATTTGCATTCTTTTTCTCTTATATTTGCAGGTTTCTCTATCTGATGGATCCATCCGAAACAAAACTAACATGTAAGAGTGTGTCCTCTTAATTTTTAGTTTGACTTTGAATTCAATTTTTCAAAGCACAGTTGTTTTGGATGGGTGAAAAAAAGGGAAGAATGCCTTGTAGATTTCTGCTGTGAAGTCAATTACTGTCTTTAGAATCTGAATCTTCACTTAGTTCCTTTCTGGATATCTTGGTTTTGCAGGGGAAAAAATTGAAAAATGTGCATAAATGAATATGGGCAGAGAGAAAGCAGAAAACCCCATGTCAAACAAGAACACCCACTAGATGTTGCATTGATTGTGTTTTCTTGCTGCCTTACATGTACTTTCTGATATGTAATTTAGTAGCTCATGCAAGTTTTCAACTCCTCTGAGGAATAACTGTTTACATTTTTTTTATCCAAGTCAATTTATTAACTCAGAGAAATATTCATTCAGCCAGATATTTTATTTTCTAGTGCTGAGCATTCTGTAACATGGCTGTGCATGATTGTATGATCTCTTAAAAACTTGGTGTTGCTTTGGGCACTGTGTTCTATGCTTTGAAATGTCAGTAAGGATTCTTACAGCCTCTGTGTCCTCAAGAGACCTTATGGATAACAGAGCGCACTTCCTCCTGCCCATCCCTTCTTCCCCCCCCAATGATCACTTTTTTCCCATGGTGATAAAAAAATACAAGGTTTTGGTGTCAGAAATTTAGAAGTTGCTTATCCAGAGTATGTTTATTGGAAAATTAGCAGGTGGGGGGGAGGGGGGGGTGTTAGGAGGGGGAGGTAGGGGAAAAAATCCCTGTGGTCTAAAGGTCTATAGAGTCCATTTAAAACTGACTTCAGATTTTGTTCCAAAGTGTTAATTGAAAAAAGGGGGCCTTCTTTCCTGTCAGGTGGAAAGTTTGTTTCCTTGAATTATCATTGTTCACATAACAGCTGATGGGTGGCACTGTCCAGATCTTAAGCATCCAAGCTGGATTTTAAGTTTCCAGCTGTGTGGTAATTCTAATGCTATTACGTGCCTTCTTACTGGGAGGTGGAGGTAGGGTGAGGGGACAATCGGTTTGTTCTTTATGTGTGTGTGACTTTCCTTTGGTTTCCAGAGGGCCTGTGCTACACTGAGTGGCTGTGCCAACAAGGTAAGGCTTCTCCTGTTTGTGTTCTTCAATAATTTTACAGATTCTGCAAAGAAGGAAGCAACTTGCCAGGGGAAAACAATGTAAATGAATGTATATGTTAAGTTAAATTTAAATGGCTAAATACTTATTAGAAGTTCATTTGCCCTCTTTCTGCCAAGGTATCTTCTCTAGAGCCTTTATTATGCTCCTTAAGTAATAATCCCACTGGGACAGATTTATGTTAAAACTTCACGTAAATTTATCTTGATAAAATTGCTTCCTGGTTATATGGCAGGGAAATATTTAATATTTGGCTTTCTGTGTTTTCTCTGATGTACATCAACAAAAACAACTGAGTTATCTACAGTGTGAATGTTTACTATTTTTACATGTGCCTGGCATTTTAGCTTTAGTCAATGGTTTACAAGATGTAGTAAAGTTTCAGGCTAACTAACTATAGATAGATGCATCATTTTTTACAGCATATTTGCTGTACTTTCCATGTTCCAAATGCTGTGTAAAGTAGTAGAAAAAATTCACGTGGCTCAAGTCCAATAGTCACTCTTCTATGTTTGCTTTAATCTTCTAGCTGTATTAGCTGCTATTGTTAATCTAAAATGCTCTTGCTATTTTAGGAGATGCCTACGTAACACACGTTGCCAGCAATTGTACTAAATACTTCACTGCTGAACCGGTTGCTCAGGTACCCTGCCTGTCTTTGTTGCTATGGGAGATTGGAAGGCTATTACTGTGCCAGTGCTGTCATCAGGTAAGCTGGTAATATTTTGAATTTAGTGGATTCACTTTACCAGTGATGTTGTAGCTGCTAAAGAGAGATTGGTGTTTCATGCATGACACACTTGACTAATAAAGCAGAATGTTAAATAATATGAAGCATTTTGTGTTTTGTTTTGGATTGAGTCCTTACAGAAATGCTACTGTAAAATACTGTCCTTTCGCATATATATAAAGGTTCTAAGACTTTTCAGTCATACTTTTTTTTTAAATCACACCTTTCAGGATACTTTGCATTTCCAGATGTTTCTTTACGTGTTCTATATTATTTTGCCTCATAAACTGATTACAAATTCATTAAAGGAGTAAATATTTTTTTGCCTACTTCTGCCTAGTGGAAGACTAAATTACAGCATACACTTAATATGAATAAGGATATCATAACATTCCATAAGAATTCTCACTAAATGCACCGCTTTTGCACCTGCGTAGGAAAAAAAGAAAACTTAAAAAATTGTGTTGTAGCAAGCCAATTAGGAAGAAAGTTTGGACAATTTTTTCTTGGCAGATGAGTAAAGTTTGAAAGATATAATACCTTAAGATGTTACTGAGTTTTTAAATCTTTAGTGGAAGTTTATCCATTTTTTTTAATTGTGAATTGTTTCATATACGTCATTCTGGATGAAATTCTAAGCTCTAGAGTTGTAAATTTCTGTAAATAGTGATTTGAGTAGTGGGGGTTTTTTTGTATGTGATATGTCCTAAACTATTAGCCCTGATTTGTTTCTTAATGTTTTTAACTTTTAGATAGCAAAAATATTTTTCAATATACCTCAGAAAAAAAGATATCTCCCCCAAGCATGAACTCACAAGTGCTACGCTTGCCACTGCCTTCATCCAAAAGCATGCACAGCTTTTTCAGTGCCTTCTGCACAGAAGAGAATATTGAACAGAGTATATCCTATCTCAATAGGGTAAGCCAGATCTTGTTTATTGGAGGTTGTGTGAAGGTGACATTAAATCAGTTGTGACTGTAGAGGTTCACTGGACTAAGAAGGCTTCTTTCTCAATGCACAGAAGCCAAAGTTGGTGGGGAATAGGATTTCACACCCCACCCCACCCCCCCTATAGGATTTCACCTGATATTGTTTCTTTTGGAGAATTGTGAGAGATTGATCCAGTTATTTATCCCCCCCCCCCCCATCTTGTCTTTTACCAGGAATTGACAACACTGGGCTTTCCTTCTATTTATGCAGAGTCCAAAGGAAATGAATTAAATTTAATATCTATCATAAATTGCATGAATGAATTGCTTGTACTTCAGCACAAGAACCTTCGAGCTCAGGAAGAAGTAGAAATGCAGCATCTGAAACTGGGTAGTGATATGGACCACTTACAGAACTGCTATGCTAAATTAAAGGTAGAAAACAAGATAATTCCACCAATATTATGCAGCACTTAGATTTAACAGATACTTTACATTCTTAACAGTGAGTGCTTTTTTGTTTTTTCTCCCCAGTACTAATCTGCAGTTGTATTTTTATGTGTATTTGGGGTTTTTTTTGAAGTCTTTTTCCAGTTGAAAATTCTTTAAATGTAATGACATGAATCAGTGGGAGAACTGAAAACTTTTTTAGAATTATGGTCTCTTTAATCAATGAAGAGGGAAGATTGTTCGGATTGGAAGTGTTAATGCATGCTGTGGGTGAAAATGTTAAAAACTTAGGTTCATATCATTATCACTTAAAAGGATATGCCCAGCTCTAAAAGATAAATTCCAAATATAACTGTAACCAGTAAAAGTGTAGGTAGCTTTTTCTAGTGTGTGTCACAGGGTTATTATCAGTCTTTCTCCATATCTGTAGTTTTTTCCATGTTTGTTTTTTTTTTTTTTTTGTTGGATTCCTTGGATAGCTGACTACACAATCTCTTTGTAAGAATTACTCAGAAGCTGTTGTCAAAGCTGAAGTCACTAAGCTCTGTTCTATCACAGGATAAATACATGCACAAGATAAATACGTCCACTACTGTGGAGCAGCTGATATGTTGGAAGTTCACAGCTTATGCTACTTCATGGGTACTTGTATGTGCAGTCATATTAGAAGAGTATTGTCTTTCCCTTGATTCTGTCAAGGAAAAAAAATATTTCAATGCATAATTCAGGGCCTTTTAGGCTTGCTTTGCACTAGGGCTGGCCAGCATTATCTCCTTGACAAATACTGCTGCAGATTCTCAGAACTGTAGTAGTCCTGCTGAGATTGGTCATCCATGTAGAAGTGTTTCAATCTAACATTAAAAATAATGTGTAACTGCGCTCATTTTTATATAAAGGCTGTATAATGTTGGGTTCCAGAATGCTCCAGTTACTTTCCCTAGACAAATGGCTTCAAGGTGAGGGGGGGAAAAACTTGTTAGTACTACTTCAATCCCAGGGCATTTAATTTAGCTGTCAGCTTGTAAGGTTTCTTGTGTAAGTTCTTTCAGATACCATGCAGTGATCCTCTTGACTTCCACTACTGTGTTAACTATATTCTGTTGTGGTTTGCTTATAAATTCTTGTTGCTGAAATATCTCTATGTGTTTGTAGCTTGCTACACATATGAAGAAAAAGAGCTTGTAGGTAGTGTGGCTATGTCATTTAAGTTGGCAATTCCAGGTTTGTTTGAATCTCATATTTGTGGAAAAAGATTTCCAAAATGCTAGTTTTATATAATCTGTTACAATGAGATCATCTGTCTAGCCTTTCTCTGTGTACGTGCAATGTCCCATTTGCTTTGCTATGGTCACAGTCTGCATATCTGTGTTAACTATCCCCATGACTGTTTAACTGAAACATTCCGGTAAAACGGTAGTCCCAAATTCATATAGGTTGCTTGGTATCTGCCTCACTCTCACAGTATAGATATGCTTACAAAATCCTGACTTAATGAAAAAGTAACAACTGTATAAGACAATATATGTTAAATACCAAGCCAAATTTTTGGGGTTTTGGGAGCAGGAGTTTTTCTTGTACTGGAGAATGGTACATCTTGCTCCAGAAAATAGAACTAACTTGTCATTGAGAATGCAAGATCATC
Organism: Gorsachius magnificus; assembly: GCA_034008185.1. Classification (NCBI taxonomy): domain Eukaryota; kingdom Metazoa; phylum Chordata; class Aves; order Pelecaniformes; family Ardeidae; genus Gorsachius; species Gorsachius magnificus. Next base: position 72,684,532 of record CM067085.1, on the reverse strand, counting down.
CCCAAAACATCAGAGATAAAATACATAGGAAAACTTATCTCAAGTGAGGTGGTGTGGCAGTTTGGTTTGTATGGTTTGTTTTTTGGGGTGTGTGTGGTGGTTTTGGGTTTGGTGGTGGGTTTTTTTTAATTCTTTGCTATTAATTCTTATTGATACTGAACTATCAACACTTCTTCTAGGAACAGTTGGAATTATCTAAGAGGGAAATAGTTGGACTTCAGGAAAGAGACCGACAACTGCAAAGCAAGAACAGAAATTTGCATCAGTTACTTAAAAATGAAAAGGATGAAGTGAGTTGTCTTGTACATTAACACAAGTCATTACATAAATATTCAATAATACGGTTTTTTGCAAGGAGTCTTGTAACTCTTCCCTTTGAACGCTTTTTTTGTTGCTAAATGTTGTCTTTCACCAAAGTGAAATCTGCATGTTACATATGGATAAATAGATTCTGTAAGGGATAGGTTCAAGTTATAACAGTGGTAGGGAGTACTACAGAAATGCACATGTGTAGTTTTCTGCTTTTAAATGCAGAAATTGGGAAAAATTTCTTCACAGAAAGGATTGTCAGGTTCTGGATTGGGCTGCCCAGGGAGGTGGTTGAGTGCCCATCCCTGGAGGTATTTAAAAGAAGGGTAGATGAGGTGCTTAGGAACGTGGTTTAGTGGTGGGATGGCAGTGCTAGGTTAACGGTTCGACTTGATGATCTTGAAGGCCTCTTCCAACCTAGACAATTCTATGATTCTGAGGCTTTCTGTCTTTTTGAGCATAGCTTTATCTTCAAATGTTTTAAAATACCAAAAAGTAGGAGGGGGAATAGGATTCAGTCACTTCCTCAAACGTTTGTATATAGGGGCTTTTCTTTTTTTGGTTGTATTGTACAGGAGAGTAAAAGATCAAAAAGAAGGGAGGTGGGGGAAGCCCAGCCCAAAAGCACAGTCATATTAAACTTAGGAGTCTTGGAAGAACCAAGATCAGAAAACACTTTGAAATCTGAGACATGCTGAGTTTGGGTTTTGTTTCTGGTGTGCTCTTTCCTGCACACCCGCAGCCCCATACTTTACATGGCTCCTAAGTTTCTGTGAGTGTTCTCTGTGTTCATAAACATATTGATACAATTAGCAATCGCAGTACTATCTGTATATAGCGAACATACCAAAGTTCCAGCTTAAAATATTGAATGCACTGTATGTAAGGTCTAAAAGGTCAGTTTTGACCAAACGCAATAGTCTGTCTTCCAGCATCCTGCTGCTCAGGACAAGATTTTATTTTTTTTAGTGTAAACCTACCAAGCACACTTTAGAGTTAAACTAGATCCTGAACATTAATGACTGAAACCAAAAATCTGTCTTTTCCTGCTCTGTTTGATAAAGGTGTTAAAAAAGGTTACGTGAATTGCCAGAACATGAGCTCAGTTGTACTTCAGAGGACCTATAGTAATATAATATGTTGCTTATGATGTTGGTTTCTGCAGAAAAGAAACTAAATCCCCTGACTTAAGTCTGAGATCAGAATCCGTGGGTTGGAAGAGTTCTCCTGATTTCTTTTGTCACTTTCACCAGAAATACAGTTTAATGGAAGCATCATTTTGCTTCACATGTTTTGGTTTTCTGAAAAAAGTTATGTGCTTATGCTTTAGTTGAAGAAACACAGTTTTTCTGGGGTTGCTTTTAGGTACAGAAGTTACAGAACATAATTTCAAGTAGAGCTACACAGTACAATCATGATATGAAGAGGAAAGAGAGAGAATATAATAAACTAAAGGAACGCTTACATCAGTTAGTCATGAACAAAAAGGAGAAAAAGATAGGTAAGTAGCTCTGTGAATCTTACTATGGCAAACCAGCATATTCTGTATGTTAAAAATGCTTAAATTTGGCTCTAGGTATCTTTACAAGAGGAGGGCCATATTGACTTTAGATTTTTACTTGGATGTTGGAATGCTACATAAAAGGTATAATATTTCATCAGCTCTGTGAGGCTAATAAACTTTTATATTGTTTTCCATAAGATTGTTTACCAAGCACAAACCAAAAGGAGATCTTTACAAAATGAGGTTTTTTAGTAGGGAGAATTATTTGGAATCAATTCCTAAGCCAGAGCTGTCCCTCCTGTACTTTCTTGCTACTGCTACCATTACAAGACTTCAGATAGTGGCATAAACACTGTATTATGCCCACCAGTTACAATTGGGAAGGAACACTGCATGAGCTTTTTCCCCTTGAGATACTATAGTCGACAAGCAATGAGAAATTTTGGAGGGGATGTAACACAAGATAGACATAGTATCTAGTGCTATGTGGAATGAGGAGAAAAGAAATCTCCTTTATCATATGAGTACTTGTATATTGTGCTGTCCAAAAATTGTGTTCAAGGCACTCATTGGCGCTATTTAGCATAAGTATAGTTTTTTGTTGTGCGTTGCTGAAAATAGGTAGCAGTCAATGTAATTGAAAAATACCTGCACCTTTTCGTTCATATGTCTGGCCATATATCACTTATCTCCAGTGCAAGGGAAGACCTGCTCTTCCTCTCTTATCCTTCCTACCACCCCCAAAACACTCAGCTGTCTGCCAACTGTAGTGCATGTTGTGTTTTAGTAAGCTGGTTTAGTTTACTAAACCAGAAGAAAACTATGAATATTGTTGCCAAGTTGGTTTTCTGCTGATTTAAGTTTTCTGAAAGTGCTTGTTGATAAGCCAAACCAGGATAGGATGCTGTAGGAACACCTATTTTGGCTGCAGAAAGTCTTTAGGTATGAGCTCAGTAATCTTTGGAAGCCTCACCCTGAGGTCAGCAAAAGTTGTGGCATGTTCTTGATTCCAGTTGGCTAGTACTAGCTCGAATATTAGTGAGGTCAAAATAACAGGGTTCTAAATCTAGTTACTGTTTGCTTGATAACTAATTAGAATTGAGCTTGGACCACTAATCTGTAGTGATGTGGTAGTTTTGGGCTTTTGTTGCTGGTGTGTGTTTTGTTTTGGGTTTTGGTGGGGTGTTTTTTTTTTTCCTCTTTTGAGGAACACTTCGTGAAATGCCAGGAAGTTGCTTAGTCTAAACTGGAGAGAAGACTGGCATTATTGCCAGAAGAGAGATTGAAGTTGATACACCAATATAAAGGTTGAAATAGGGATGAAGGTATCATTAAGAAATCCATAAGAAAGATAAGACAGGCTGATAATACATCGCTCCATGAGTTTCCAAACACAGAAATTATGTTCTTTCCTTGACTGTCTTATTCTTACTTTGAGCGGGGCAATGGTGTTTCATATGGGTCTGAAGACTGAGTGGGATATTTGGGTAATGTGGTCTCTTGACAATAATCACATGTAAATGCAATGTCATCTGAATATTTATATATTTGCGTGTTGTTTCATGCTTTGAAATATCCTTTTCATTTGTAGCTATGGAAGTTCTAAATTATGTTGGTAGAGCTGATGGAAAGAGAGGTGCATGGAGGACTGATAAGACAGAAGCCAGGTAGTTGTCTTAGAATAACATTAATTGAAGCGTATCCTATGGCTGTTATGTTGTTACTGTAAGACTTCTTCTTCCAGAAATGAAGAAGAAATGTACAAAGTTCTGTTAAGTGATTATGAACAACGGCAAAAACAGCTTTTAGTGGAAAATGCTGAGCTGAAAAAAGTTCTTCAGCAAATGAAGAAAGAGATTATTTCACTTCTCCCACCACAGAAACAGAAACCTAAAGAAAGGTCTGAAGATGGGCCAGTAAGTATTCTTCAGTTAAAATCTGCATGTTAGCTTGGTGTAGTGCTGGAGTAACTTGATCATTTAAAAAAAAAAAAAGTAAACTTCTTGTGAGACTTGCAGTGGATTGCACATCGTGTGCTGTGCTTGAAATCCATCTGTGTTTAAATGTTCTACTGTGTGTGAACAATACCCAGTGTATTCTTCCCTGTCTGTCAATGGAAAGCTTGCACGGGAGAAAATCATTGTCTTAAATCCTGTTCGTGCTGCATAGTCAGTTTACTTAAATAAAAAAATACACATATTTGGAGTGATGGAGTGGTTTGCAGCTGCTTGTTTCTGCTTCTACAGGTGCTGTCAGACCTGGAGGAAGATATTGGAGAGTTAAATAAAGAGAATATGTGGGAACTGTCTTGTGAAACTGTACGAGAGCAGCTTACCAACAGCATTAGAAAACAATGGAGAATGTTGAAAAATCACGTTGAAAAGCTGGATAACCAAGGTGATGTTTAACTGTATTGCATGTACATATAAAATGCTACTGATAATTCCTTTTGGTATCATGCTTTTAGGATTTACTTTACTGACTGCCTAAGCTAAAGGAAGCTAAGATGGAAGGCATTGTGACCTGGTAGACTTCCTGAAAGGGCTTGTGACTGGCCTTTTTCTGTGTGAGTTTTAATTGTAGGTAGTTGGGGAAGCCATTGCGTACCAAGCCTATTATCAGGAGAAAGGGCATGATTATAGTTTGACACAGTAAACGGCAACTTTCTGAAGAGGCAATTATTTTTCTTCTGAAAGTACGTGCCCTGTAGTAATGTTTGCCTTTCCCCACCTTCTTGAGATATTCAAGTAATGCAGCTGTAACAATTTGAAGTAATTGGATGCAAAGTATGTAAATCCTGTCACATCCATACCTCTGAGACTTCTTGTGGCATTCTAAAGCGAACTGGATGATGGTATGGTTTCGGACTCTCCTCATTTCCAGCTGTTAAACAGCATTAAAAGATGGCTAAAAATATATAAAATTCTTTCCTAGTATTATTTTCCCATGCTAGCAAATGCTGCTGCTACCACAGGGATGTTGGCAGTCAAGAATAAGACTGAGAAGGTCACGCGTGCAATTGCAAATAAAAGAGCAGATGGTCTATGAGAATATCTTTATACCATAAAAAGGATTTTAAGAACACTTGTTCTGAGTAACACTTGATTTGGTGTGACTGACTGAAAAAATAGTTGTAAGCATCAGCAAAAATGTTTCAAATATTTGCTGTTTTCTTGGAGTCACCTTTTTATTTTTTGGATTTATAGAGATGACCATAGTCTAGTCCTTTAGGATTCAATCAGTGTTCAAACACTGTCATCAGGGGATGGAAACTTGGCCTGTTACAATCACTGTGATAGCTGTGCATGAAATTAAATGAAGCAGTATGTAATTGTACAAAATTAATTTTATTCCTGTCCAATTCATTCCCTTACTGGGAAGAAAATATGCACATAATGTTTTTTAGCTCCATTTCTCCTTCACAGGGCTTGAAGGAAAAGGCTTTCTTTTTATATCTGTGATAAATATAGTTGCCTGTCATATTTTTATGAACACACAAGCCCTTCAAAAATGGGCTCAGAAGAATAGGCTAAGAGCATGTCAGTGAAAGTCTTCAGATGTCTTGATTTTTTTTTTTTTTTTTTTATATTTTTTTTCTTTTAAATAACTGCTGAAACAAGTTGGGGTTTTGTGTCACACTTTCATTGCAGTGCAGATGCATGGTTTACCTTGGGGAATGTGAAACAGCTATGTTTTCATTGCCTTTTTTTTTTCTGAACTGGATTTTGTGCATAATTACATGTGTAGCACCAATTCTGGAACTCTTGTCTCTGATAGAAGTGCTTTTGTATACACTGTGTATCTGTCTATCAGGATGAAATAAATACAGTCCGAAACATTTTGCTATTGATATGAGTCCCTGACGTGAGAGATTTTTTTTAATTTTGTTTTTAAGTAGCTTTTTCCCCTCCCCCCCCCTTAGTGTCACGCGTACATTCAGGAGCTTTGAATGAAAAAGATGTCATTTCAAGAGAAGACCATGAGCTGGAAACTGAAAAGCTAGAGCTAGAGATTCAGCAATGTAAAGAAATGATCAAAACTCAGCAACAGCTCTTACAGGTAGTAGGCTTTATTTTTTCTTATTTTTCTCAACTGAATCTGAACTCTTTTGTCTTTTAATGTGCCACTTTTCCCACCTCTGAGCATATCTCCATTCTTTGATAATGCTTTTTAAATAAAATATCTTAATGGCTGGTCTGAGTATAGGTGTGCTAGTGGGGTGATCAGTAACTTAATGAGTTTATAATCCTGGTAGGAATAATTTTGGGGGATAAACAAAGGTGAGGAAGGCTGCTGCGGTCAGCTGCCTGAACAGGGAAATTTTGCTTGCTCTCTGAAACTCTGGCCCCACCAGTCACCAACTTGATACTTACTACATTGTTTCCATATTAAACTTCAACTATCTTTCTGATAAAGCTGAACCTGTGGAAATACTGAACTTCTTAACAGTCACTCACAAATTAATATTTGTGTCTCTTGTTGCTTTGTATCTGCAGCAGCAGCTTATGTCTCCATGTGACGATGACACCACTCTGTTACTACAGGACTGCTACTTGTTGGAAGAAAGAGAGCGTCTTCAGGAAGAATGGAGACTATTTCGAGAACAAAAAAAGAATTTTGAGAAGGAACGAAGAAGCTTTACAGAAGCTGCTATTAGATTAGGACTTGAGGTATTAGAAAAGTAGAAAGGTATTGGAAAAGGGAACACCTGTGGAAAATGAGTTACAACTGTTAAGTAGTTTTACTATTATACACACTGAAGTGCAGCCATGCAGCAGTGGTTGTTTGCTAACATCTATACAGAAAGATCGTTCCCATACTGTGCAAAACATATCTTTGGTCACTGTAGGAGATCGTTCTGTTGGCATTTCAAAAAACCAAGTTTTTTGTGTGTATTGGAAAATACAGCTGCTGCAACTGGAATGACATTTTTGTTTCAGCTTTTGAAATATCTATGGACTTTTAGAAATCAGCCCACTTATTCACTCAGTCCTTTATTAGATGCTGCTTAAGTTAAGTTTCCTTTGAAAGCAAGGCTTTTGCAAATTTTAGGCAGATTTGGCTTCAGGGTTGAATTCTCAAAGGTATTCGATTCCTAAACTTTTGTGAAAACCAGTGACTATTGCAGAAACGCAAAGTAATTGCTGACTTTCCCATAGTGGAGTTGTTATCTGTTCTGTTCTTGTAGTCAAGCTGGCCAGTAAGCACACATACTGAAAGGCAGCGATGGTTGCTGTGTCTCTAAAGGAGCTCTAGCATGAGTGTCCTTTGGTCTAGCCAATAGTTAGGGCCAAGAACATGAAGGGGCTTACAAGTTTAGCAGGGAAAGGAGGTCACAATGATGTGGTCGTGAAACTATGATGGTACAGATATGACAGGAAAAAAAGCCATTGAAAGGAAAAAAGAAATGGACTTTAGATTTATCTCTTGCAGAACTGCTTGCTTTGACATGCAGAGGAGAAAGTTGGAGTGGGATGTGATTAAAATTTATAAAACTGTGGATTCAGTTAGTCAGACGAAAGCAGTACTGTTGTTCGCCGATCTCAAGATTAGGACTAGCAGAACTAGCATAGAAACTGCTTGAAATTAAGTCTAAAACATACCCAAAAAGGTATGTTTTTATGTATCCAGTAATTAACTTATGGACTTTGGTGCCACAGGAGATGGTGAAGGCTGTCAGTATCAGCAGGTTGAAAAAAGCAGTTGCCTAAGCTCATGAGCAACACATCCACAGATGGATACTAAAAGGGAGTGGGCAAGGGGGTGCCTTCCAACATGTCTAATCAAATTACTTCTGTGGCTGGGAACCTCTGAGGGAATGCACTGCAGAAAGTGGCCAGGTTCATGTGGTCTCATAAATAGCATCACTTGTGGCCATTGTTGGAGACAGAATACCGAGCCAGATGGACAACTTGTCTGACTCGAGACTTTTTTTTTTTTTTATTCTTATGCTGTAAAATTTATTGTAAAGGACATAAAATACTTTAGTTTTTACTTGAGATACTGCCACAACAGTATTTCACATGGTGACGAATATTGACTCGGACCACTACATATAGATACGTATTCTTCAACTTCTTCTATTTGGTTTTATTTGCATTTTAATGAGTTAATGAATTTTATGCTGGACCTTGAATTCAGCTTTAGGTCTTGAGTGCTCATAAATGATAATTGTTTGTCCAGAGATGTTTAGGACTACATTGCAGCATAAGCCTAACTATCCATGCTTCTGCTTGTTAAAACGCTTAAGCATGGAAAGAGAAGCAATGCTGTAAGCTTTGTAGGTGTCTGAAAGTTTGCATTGGAGTTCAGTTTGCTCTATTTTCTACTGACATAGTAGAAATAATTTTATACAATGGGGATGTCCTGTTTCACTGATGTTTTTTGGAGACTAAATAGCTTGTTGCTTGGTTCCAGAGCCATTGGATCTTTTGGAGGTTGTCTTTTAGCCATGACTTTTCTTTTCTGTGCTCAGAGTGTTTGGAAAATGGGGGGAAAAAACCAAACCAACCAGACAAACCCACCCCCCACCCCCCCTTTTTTTTGCCCCAGTTTTGGACGGAAGGAATCAGTGGTATTTTCAATGTTATTTTATCTGTTTAGGAGAAGGCTCAGGGTTGAGGTTTAAGCAGTAATCCTTATTGGCAGCTGCCCAGAAATGAGGCCAACCTCCTAGAGGTAATGCCACACTGAGAGGGACGGGGAGCATAGGAGGCAGCGATAGGAGATTGTGTCACTGGAGTGGAGAACAGTAAAATGAAAGGATTATCCAGACCTCTGTGAAACAAACCCTGGGGTCTGGCTTGTAAATAAATACCTCCTCGGCTAATCCTTGTTGGATTCAAAAGCTTGCTCGCATGACTGTAATTCTGTGTTAAACTGCCTGCTCTCCTTAATTACATGGACGCATTACAACTTTTGCTTTCTTGGATAGAATAGCATCAGTTCAATGTGGACTAAGCTTGTTCCTGTTGTCATAAGTGTAAACTGGCATTTCTTTTCCTAGAGAAAGGCATTCGAAGAAGATCGAGGAGCGTGGCTGAAGCAACAGTTTTTAAGTATGTCTACTGATTACAAGCACTCTGAAAATGTGACAACTCCCAGTGCCTTCTTAGGAAGCAAGTATTTGGTTCAAATTATGTTCTTGTAATATGTTTCTTTTTCCCCCTTTTGGACTAGAAGATGCAAATATAAACAAAACTATTAAAACCTCAAAACTTCCCAAGACAGAATTTACCATGTGTCTGTGTGCCTCTACCTGTCACAGTAACTCAGGGTTCAAAATCTCCTTCTAAAAAGGGAATAGTGATAACTCCCTCCCTGATAATTACTTACATAATGAATTTATATTTGCCAAGCGCTCTGGTGAATGTTGAGTACCTGACACACGTTAAGAATGGGAAACTTTTAGAATTATTAAACTAAATGTGAGCATATTAATTGCCAAGGCAGTTGAAGAAATCGTGACTTATAGGGATTAGCATAGATTAGAAAAAAGTTTTGGAAATGAGCATCATAATGTGGGGACGGCAGCATTAATTGAGATGAGGTGATATTAAACATGAGTACACCTACATATTCAGTAAAAAAGAATCCTTTAGAAAAAGAGTAAAAATAGCATAATGATAACAAAAATAAATTTGAGCAATAAACAAATTTTTAAGATTCAAATCTTCATCTCCAGAAAAGATAATGACAATGTACTATATGACACATAATTTAGAATATTGTTTTTGTTGAAAGTATTTTTTACTTCTACATTTTTTTCTTTCAAGTTTGTAAGTTTGTTTTCCATCCCCTCATGCCTGAATATGCATGTGCAGTGTTTTGGTCTTCATCACTGAGCGTTCAATACTTTCTAAGGGGTGGGAGGGTGAGGTGAGACAAAAAAGAGGGATGGGGAAAAAATAACAATAATCTTTGTTAAATAGATTCTTGTTATGGCAGCCAACATGTAAAGATAAATGTGTGAAACATCTGGCAAGGAAAGATAGCTTGAACTAGTATTGTTGTTAGATAAAGTAGCCTACCTCATGTGCTCTGGGTTCTCCTTGTTTCTCCTCTGTGCAATTCCTGTAGCACTTCTGTAAGTGTGAAGTGAAATGATCTTCCTCAGTAGGAAAAATTATTTTTAGAAACAGAATTGAGATTGTTTGGCTGTTGCTCATAAAGAATGACTTGATTTAGTGATTTGTGAGCAACTTGAGATCTGTTTAACCCTCATTGTACAGTAAAGCTTTTGATTTGTAATTGCCTTTTTCCAAATTCTAGTCTGTCTTGATGTATTTAATGCCATATTTTCTATTCTAAATGGTGTTCTTCAACCTTATATATCCTAATCTTAAGCTACTGGATGATAGTAGTAAAAATAAAAATGTCTGCTACACAGAGAATCATACTCCATTTGGATATTACTCCAAAGGTTATAATTAGAATTGTTTCATATTAAATTTTCCTTTTTCACAACACTTGTCCAAAAGCTCTTAATTCTGTAGTGCTATGATGAATATTGTAGAATACAGAGTCATTTCTTTTTTTTTTTTTTGCTTCATATGAAAGCATTGAAATCTAAATGTGAGGAAGAGTCAGTGGGGATTGATCTGGCCCTGCCAAGTTTGGCTCTGACTTTAGTGGTGGTGAAGTTCATATAAATTCTAAGGCATCTAACTTACTGCTTTTAATTTTTTTTATGTCAAGTTTGCAAGTTCTCATGTTGGTGTTAATTACTGTGGATGCATATTGGAGAAGTTTTTACTTAATGAGTAAAAAAGCTTTAGCAATTGTAAAGCAAGAAACCTTACATTTTAGTTACTTTAAACTTGACTTCAATATGACTACTTGCAGTGGCAGTTGTGTCAGTAAATGCTTCACTTTCAAATTTAGAATCCTAATTTTAACATAATTTCATTCAATAGCATTGTGTGTACTTATAAAGTTTTATCACAGATTATAACTGTAAGATTTATTATTATAGACATGCTGTAAGACATTTTGGGGTGGTTTTTTTAAAGCCAAAGACTTAAAGAAGCAAGTCCTTCAAATGTTTTTGGTTGCACTGTAGTTTAACTGATGATATGTGTATCTCTTAGGTTCTGACCAAGACAATCGCTTGGTGAAATCTACATCTCGGCAAAGAAAACCTCACTGTATGTTGAGTGGTCCCATTTCAGCAGAACCTTGCCAGACATCTCAGTATATTACACATAACAGGTATCCAAAACGATGTTGCAGGTGGTTATTTTCATACTGCTAAGCTCTACGTAGAGCACAAAGACTAAGTTGTGGTAACTTACAGAAAGCCTGATCTAAGGCTTATGATTGATCTATAGCAAAACTTATTAAACCTCATCTCATAAAACCAGTATTGTGTTTCTATCCAAAGCATAATTTATTTGCATTGTAACTTTTTTTTTTTTTTTTTTTTTTTTCTTTTTTTTTCCCCTCCCCTGCTCCAGTGCTGCAGCAAAAAAACCTGCTGGAGATAGCAAGCCAAATCAGTGGGTGGGAAGTGACAAAGAAGAAACTGAGTAATGCGCAAAGTCATGGGAAGACTCTGGAGTTGGCACTCGGCTATGTAGAAACTTGCACATAGAACAACTGCCTTAGACTTCCTAGGGTTGCCTGCTGGGTTTTTTGTTAGAGATTTGTTCATAAACTTCCCATTCTTAAGTGAAACAGAATGCTGTGAGTCTGGTCATTCTTCTAGAGGATTATGTGGTGATCTGAATTGTGGCGTGTGTGTATGTGCGTGCAGATGGCTCTTATTTTTTTTTTGACCATTTTTTGCCTTTTTTTCTTGCAACTCTTGAAAGAAGATAATTTAAAAATATATAAAAGCTTTGATATTTTTCTAGTAACTGGAGCTCTGATTCTGTGAATGAAGTGGTGGTCTGAAGCTGTGACTAAGGAAATACCGGATCCCAATGTTACCTTTCATCACAGGCAGAGATAGCACTTTTAGAAATTGTTTGATTATTGGAAACATTCATTTATGTCTCAAGTGTAACTGGTATTAAAACTTCTTTTGCCTCAACTTGAATGTACAGTACACTGTAGATTTTTAACAAAACAGGTTCTATATTTATTGTGTGATTTGAAAATACCTCTTTGATATTTAGATGCTTAAAGTAAAATCTTTATATATTTGTAAATAACAAAGTGATTATGCTGAGAAACCATGAAATGAAACACATGCGTACATAATATTATTTTACATGGCATTTTAAATTGTTTTATAGTGATACTCAGTTTACAGATGCATTAGGACTTTCAATGGTTCAGTTAAGAACCAAATTATTTCAAATGTGAACAATAAACGTGTAATTCTATTCTGAGAAACCTTGGTTCTGTGTTTTGTGTGCACTAAACTTTTCCAGCTATCATGGTTGTAGGGCTGTACGCTATGGCAACAAATCTGATGCTGGTTTTGTGTTTTGTTAGTTTTTCCTTTTAATTGACTCCAGAATATTTTTTTTTTCTATAGCCTTTGGGAAATCTGTTTTTCTTATAATGTAATAAAAATAGTCAAGTAGAGGTAAGATTTTTTCAAAGTCTCCTTCACCTCGCTCAAAGCATGCACTCTTCCTTGCCCATTACAAATCCATCACGTCTCTTGGGTTTTTGTGCATCTGTGAACACATGTGTACAGCTTCTCATCCTAGTGTAACTGTCCTTTTGGAATGTGTCTAAGAAACTTCTGCTTTTCTCAGGGCTATAGGATAGAAATTAACTCTGAAGCTTAGGATCCTTCACTGAAAATGCATTACTGCTCTTTCTGTTACCTTCAGAACTGCATGTAATGGGGTGATTGGACTACCTGGAAAAATAGCAAAAATACAGGGAAGAGAAGAAACTGGAGTTGCCCAAGTGAGCAGAGAGAGACAACTGCTGATTCTGCTGACCAGTTCAGTGTGTTGGCTACTACTTCCTCTCAAACTGCAGAGGATATGTGTAGTACGGCTCTCGCATAGCACCCGTAAGGAAGCAGAAGTGTACACAATAATATTCTTGGTCAGCTTTCTGCTGCATAGGTAGGCAGGTTGGAAAAGCTGATATAAATAGCATCGTATGTCTCTATTCCTCCAGCTCCCCCTGGATACCCGGGTGTTGTAGTCATGTCATCTGCTGAAAGGGGTTAGCAGTGTACAGTGACCGTTGGGCTGGCGCCTTCCCCACAACACGTTGGGACAGCTCTTGCCTGAGTTTTGGTTACGGAAGAACAGACAGACATATTCGGAAAGCACATTTAAAGATGTAAAGTGAAAAATTTAACATATTGGCAATCAAGTGGGAGAACAGTACATGTTTATATTATATTTACATGTGTTTACATTCTTATTTTTCAGGCTAGCAGGTTATTCCCATCCTGGAAGCCTGTAGCTGCGGCAGTATCAGTATGCCACTAGGGGCTGCTGCTGTCCTGAAGTAGTTAAGGTGTGCTCGCTGGTGCTTTACTGGGACACTTAAATGCATTCAGTTCAGTTGGACTTTCTTACTAGACAGTTTTTCTTCATGACAGTAACTTTTAGGATAATAATGCCTTTGAAGAACAAAATAATTTACCTATTTAATCTCTTTCTTTGTGCCTATTGAATGATTAGCAGTTAATAAGCATCATGTACTAATTTTTTTGCTTTTTCATTCTGTAACCTGTCTTGTAGAAGTGAAAATGTGTTTGAATGCTTCCCTGGAAGAACCCACTGTGCTAGAAGTATGTATGCAGTTGAGTCCTGAGCTGACAGCTTAGGCCTGGTCTGGAAGTCTGGGGTATGGGTTCAGCCTGTCCCCCAAAAGAAGGAAGAGATGCCTAGAGGCTTTGGACTGCTCTGTGCGTAGTGGTCAGGAAGCTTCTAAATCTGAAGCTTCTCCTAACTGTGGTATGAATACTGCAGCTGGTCTGGTTGGTAGCACAGTGGCATTGTAACACTTCACTGTGGTGGAAGCAGCTCCAGGGTCTTTCTTACTTGGAGACTGTGAAGAGCAAAGGGAGAGGCTGCTGGCAGGAACGTGATGCTGGTGTGTCGCTACACACTGGTGCCTATTTTGGATAACGGAGCGAGTGGCCTCCTTGGGAAGGAACAAGAAGTACTGACTGCTAGTGACTGGTTAGTGTATGGTTATTGTTAGCTACCTGTGCATGATACTGAAAAGATGAGTGGTTCTCTTAAACTACCAGGTGTTATTTCACAAAATCTTTAAATATAACATGTGTTGCTGCTTTTTCAGTCCATGTGATGAGAGTGGTTTTACTGTATCAGTCTGATTAGGTATGAGAACTTGCTTTCCAGGATTAGGTTACAGCTGTCAATTATTTTTTCCCCCTTGTACCCCCAGCGATTGGTAGAATACAGCTTTTGCAAAACACACTGCAGAGCAAAATAATTAATAAATTAAAACTTAAGAAAACTTTCTCCCTACAAAACAGCCCTCCTCCTGAACTGAAGAACTGCTTCCACCAGCTTCTGCAGCCTTGCTCTTTCAGTTGCAGCAGGACAAAAATATTCCTGTGTGTAGTGCAAAAAAAAAAAAAAAAAAAAAAAAAAAATAAGACCATATCCTAGCTTTTTCTTGGGGATTATTCCAGGCACAAGTCAACCAGGCCAAGGTAACTAATAAATCCCCAAGATAACATCAATTTAAACAGGTTATTCTTGAAAGGAATTGAAGAAGTATTTACAGGGTAGTTGAGATGCTGTGTATGTTGAATTAGCTTAGCTACTACTTGTGCTGCTTGCTTTTCTTTTTTTTCCCCCCATTTGCAGTTACCACAGAGCTTTTGTGTGTGAAGACATGTAAGGCGTCTTGCTTTTACTCTCTTCCCTTCTGCCCCCCCCATCTAATTTGGGAGAGAAGCAGATGACAAGATATAAAAGGCTGATATAGTTGGATCCAAAAACTGATCCCCCCAAAACGCTCAAATTATCTGATGATTCATTTATTGCTTTCAGGCGATACATCTGACCTCTAAGGTTTACTATGCCCAGCAAAGTTGCCCTGTAATTAAAAAAATAAAAAAAACAAAAAAAGGAATTAAAACCCCCGTGGTATACGTTGTGTTGTAGTTTTTGGACTGACACTGTACTCGTGTTCCTTTATTCAAGTTTTGAGTTGCACAAGGCGTACAACTAACTGGAACACAGGTCAGGTAAGTTTGTTTTAAAGAAATGTTCAACGATTAAAAAAATAATTTTAATTGGATGGAAGAGCTTGCCAACATCATAGTGAAAAGCTTGTCACCTGAGGCACCAAACATGCTGGTTCTGTTGAATATAATAACAGACTGATAAGCGTGAAAAAGGAAACATTTCTTGCTAGCGTGTGTCCCCCCTGCAAATGTAGTCTGCAGTGAGCTGGATGGCAGTTCCCAAAATCAAGGTTGCACAACCCCAGGTGGAATAACAGCCCCGATGAAATCTGTTTGAAAAAGTTAAGACTTGTGGGACTGACAACCCGGGAAGCGCAGTTGCTAGTAGGAGACTGTGGAAACTGCTGGGATAGAAAATAAATGTTCATTTGTGGTCGTTAACCTAGCGTTTGCCACAAATCGCACTCCTGTGGTTAATCTTACAACCGTAGGTATTGTGGGAACAGAAATAAAGTGAGTGAAGAGCCAGTATGTCGTGGATGTTGAATTGGAATCGGATTCACATTTTTTTGTGGGATGTAAAGCCCACAGTTTATTGCATGGCCTGGAGTTACCTCTCCAGAGACATCCTCCGACTCAGAAACACACACACACACACACACACACCCCATTGGTTTTTATTGCCTTTTCTTGTTGATCCAAGCTGCTACCCAGCTCACTTTGGAAGACTGTGTAACTCTTGGGGGGGCTTGACCAGAACTCCTTCCTCCTTTTTTGTGATTATCAACCTATTACCGTGCTCGAAAAGGGCAAGCGTGTTTTGTGCACCTCCGCTTGTCTCGGTGCCCCTGACGTTTCTAGAACAGGACGCTTGTGTGAACGTGTTCCCGAGCTTTCCCTGTAAACTGATGATGAAGCTGGCTGGGAGCCTGCATCAGTTCGGGTACTTGGCTGCAGTTTCTATCTGGCTCCTTAGGAAATGCAAAAGTTCTAGCTGACCTGCACTCCCGTTCCTCCTGTTTCCCTGCTAAGAATCTTTTAATTGTTCACATTTAGTTGTCATTTACCTTGGAAGATAAAATATTTACAGATTTCTTATGAAATCTTTGTTCATTTAAAAAAATATTCCTGGTCAGTGTGACCGGAGCTGAAAGGACACACTGAGCCTCTGATTTATTTAAATAAATAAATACATATTCCATATATACGGCTTTTCAGCAGGATGTTAAATGTGCTTTGGTGCACGTAGGAATATAAGAATAGCAAGGGGTTAGCTATCCTCATCCCCTTCTACAGGGGTGGTGGTAAACCAGTGCTGAGGGAAGAGAACGAACACTGTTAACATCTGTGACACTGACTCGACTTTGTTAATTGGGCCGCTATCAGTTAGATAACGGTCTGGGTCAGATGCCAGGTCAGCATAACCTGGGCAAAATCAACCTCATCTGTGGCAGGACCAAATACCAGCAGCCAGCCATGACACAATCTAGAAAATTAAGTAATGTGTTTATTGTAAATTTATTGTAAACGGCCTAGTAAAATTGTTTTACTAGGATAAGCAGAGACTTTTAAACAATCCAGCAAAGGGCTTATATGAGAAAATCAGTGGGATGCCAAGGTAGGACTTGATTTCCATCTGAAGAGAAAGTATGATTGCAAAAAGGTGTTTACATAAACTGATAAAAAACTTGAGAATTCAGCAGAACACAGCCACGTGTTCCCGAGCTTTCTTCCATAAAAGTCTCACCATGTCCGGCAGAGCCCCATTCACCTTCGCTATGAGGGGAATCATACTGGCACTAGTGCTCACCCTTGTAGGTAAGCCTACGTATCCCTTCTTCATCTCTCTCTCCCAAAATTTCCTTAAGTTTGGCAGAAACAACTGGCTCTAGACTGAATGTTACTCATCTGGCTTTCCATCTCTTTTTTGCAGGTAGTCAGAAGTTTGACATTGGTAAGTAAATCTCCTTTTATAACCTTCTTTTGACTTTGCTGTGACACGTATTTATTAGAACATGCTTATAGTATTGTGAAAATGCCCATTATTCCCCACAGACCCTGGATTCAGCAGCAAAAAGAGCCACTTGTACAGCTATGAAGGCTGGGTGTTGAACGGGCTTCAAGAAAAGAATTTAGCCAAGGTTGGCGTGCGCTTGAGCAGCAAACTAGAGATCAGCGGGCTGTTGGAGAATGCCTACCTCCTCAAGGTACCGCACCTTCTTCCAAACGTACAATACAACGGTGAACTATAAATCACAGTTGTGTGATTGCATCTGGGTAATCTGCGGTTTAGGAGAGCTGTAGGAAACAAAACTGGAGACTCAGCGCTGTAGCTGTCACAGATGATCTGCAAGCTAAAGTTTCAGAAGTGATGAGCTATTTGGCATCCAGTCACTTAGAGGAGGTGTGGAAATTGTCGATGGCAGGTGTTCCTCAAGGATTTGTACCAGAAATAGAGGTGCCAAAATCAGGGATTCTGCTGGAAAGTGTTTATTTCTAGCTCAAGGCACCCAAGCCTGCTCTGATTTTAAAATTTGATTCTAGGCTCAACGTGCATTTCCAGCTTCTGTGGGAAGCCAGGACTGGAGTATGAAAAATCATTGTCATCTAGGCAATTAATGAACACAGTCTTAAAAAAGTGATAAAAGCTAAAGAAAAAAGTGATAAGTGATAAAAGAAAGATTAAAAAAAAGAAAGGCATCAAAAAGGAGCACATAATAATATTTAGTGTTTGGATAATGCCGTAAAAGATCTGTACATGTGAAGTCTCACCTCTGCTGACATCAGTAGAGATAGGACCTGGCCCATCCAAAATAAATATGTTTCAGAAACATACTTTTATTTGTCTGTTTAATTTAGTTACAAGTCAGAGATTCTTTTTGGGCACAGAGTTCACTGACAGAGCTCTTACTGGTTGTAGTCGAGCTGTAGATCTCCTTTTATCGATGAGGGCAAGTTGTCAAAATTATGGGCCAGGGATTGCATTTCTCACTGTAGCCTTCATCCTGAAGTTCTTACATGGTGTGCACCGGGCTGTGCTCTGAGGCACCTAAACTGGCAGTAATTTTGCCAAAGTGCCTGAAATTGCTTCTGATTTACATTATGTCTTGATATGGGGGGGGGGGAAGGTTTTAAATATGTTGTTCATTATTAAAAAAAAAAAAAGTTGGGTTGATTTAAGTAATTCACAAATATGGATCAAATACAGCAACTGGTCTAGTCCAAAAAAAATTCTGGAAGGGGATGAGTTAAAATGAAACATTCTAAAACTGTATTTTTTTACATCTGGAATGGTATAAACTTTTTAAATGCTAAATTTCACCTAAAGCAGAATATTTATTTTAAAGCTGAAAAAATAGGGAGAATTTGATTTGAATTTTTTTTATTACTTTTTTGATTTTGCCTTCTTCCCTATAGAATGAATGCAAGCAAAATGTTTAAAATGTCCCTGGGAGATAAGAGCGATACATTAACTGGTTCTGTAAGATAAAACCACACTGCTGAGCCCACAGGGTTTATACCAGTTTTACAATAGTGTAAGGAAGAGACAAAAGAATAAACTGCTGTCTGAACTGCTAAGCCTATATTTTGAAGGAAAGCATAGCAAACTAGTGATTATGTTAATTTCTTCCAGTCAGTTTGCATATTTAATACCAAAATAATTTTATTCACGTAAGTATCTCTCCTTAATTTCCTCTCAGATCCGCTCTCCACAGTTTGAGGAATACAATGGCATTTGGCCCAAGGACCCGTTCACCCGATCTTCCAAAATCACCCAGATGGTTTCTTCATGTTTTACCCGGCCCTTCAAGTTCGAATACAGTAGTGGACGGATTGGAAACATTTATGGCCCAGAAGGCTGCCCTGATATTTGTATTAACATAGTGAGAGGAATACTGAACATGATTCAAATAACCATTAAAAAATCACAGAATGTGTATGAATTGCAAGAGGTTTGTTTTTTCTATTCTGAAACTACTTTACTGAAAGGATGTGTCCTCTTTAGGTGCTCTTCCTTCAAGTTTCTGCTTATTTGCATCTACTTTCAAATGTTCATCATCCAAAAAGGTCGATTTTTATCCATATAGAAGAAAATGTGTGTGTATGTCTTGAACGAATTATCTGAGCTGGATTCTTTTTAAGCTATCTGCCTTCAAGGCTGAAAATGCAATCCTCTGAAGAAAAAAGAATTATTAGCGCTGAATGTATTTGTCATATGATTTCCCTGATACAGCTTAATCTATTTTATTTGGTCATTGTTGATATTAATGAATTGATTTGAACTCTTTTATTTTAAACTCCATCCCCTGACTGAGTATTGTCCACATGTCTATTTTTTTAGTTCGGTAGGATAAATTGTGTGTAATGGTAACAGGTTTCAAAACATCATTAAGACAGTCAGTAGGTCCTTACCCTCCTCCTGCTCCTTCAGAACCTTTCTTGGGTAAAATTTCTTCTCACGCAGTGAAATCCTGATATGAATGGGGAGTCTCATTATGGCTATTGCTCCGCCAGGCTGGAATTGGAGGTGTTTGCCATACAAGGTACATCATCCAGGAAGACACGAAGAACAGCAGAGTCTCCGTCACCAAAACTGTAGACCAAAATAACTGCCAGGAAAAGGTGAAGAAGAGTGTTGGAATGGCTTACGTCTATCCTTGTCCTGTTGATGTGATGGTATGTGAGATGTGGAAAGATCTTCCTCACTAGGAGCACGCCCGTTCTGTTCCAAATCGCTTTTTGGTCTCTCTGTCCTCCTCCAGAAAGGAAGGCTCATAAAAGGGACTGCGGCTTTCTCCTACAAGCTGAAGCAGACAGACGGTGGTACCCTGATCACAGAGGTGGTGTCGCAGCAGGTGTATCAGATCTCACCATTCAGCGAACCTACCGGCGTGGCCGTCATGGAGGCAGGGTAAGTGGGACACGGGCTTGCTCCACAAAGTGAGAACAATTATCAATTCTGGCAGTCGTTCCGCCCCCAGCTGAAGTGAAATGAGAAATGAGCTCCACAGCAGTTGGGTACATCTGCAAGTACTCAAACTTGGGATTTCCACACTCCTGAAAATTCAGTGAACCGTTCTTTATTTGTAGCCTGGTGAACTTGGCGCTCCAATTACATGGAAGAAAATGAGAAAAGCTCTTTTGCTTGCTTACAACGTAAGCATGCAACTTTACTGCTCTGTCCTGAAAAAGGACTAATAGAGAGCGTCAGGAGGAAGATGGTGCATGCAGAAATAAGATCACTGATTACACTGGCAGTAGCTCTTGCTCAGAAGACAGCGGTCTCAGAAAGGATTGCATTGTAGATAACTCTAATACTGTTTTGTTCCTATTAGAAGGCTTTATCCATGAGCAAATGGTAAGATTTTCCTGTGATAAGAAAAAGGATTAAAGAGTAAAACTGATACCATCACAGAATCGCTGATCCAACAAACATCCAAGGCCAATGGAGGAAGGGAGCTAAGTCATTCCTCCCGCCACACTTGTCTCTCGACAGGCAACAACTCACCTTGCTTGAAGTGAGAAGCGAACGAGGGAGCACCCCAGACATTTCCTACGAGAGCTATGGAAGCCTTCGTTACCAGTTCCCATCAGCGTTGCCACAGATGCCACTGCAGCTCATCAAGACAAAAAACCCTGAGCAGCGGGTAGGGTGTTCTTAGGTCTTCAGATTGCTTTTCTAACAAAAACACTAACGAAAAAGTCACAATCACAAATTTAAAAGGATTTAATTACGTATGCCCTCTCTCTCTCTCTCGTGTTTTATAACAGATAGTGGAAACACTGCAACACATAGTCCTGAATAACCAACAAGATTTCCACGACGATGTTCCAAACAGATTCCTGGAGCTTGTCCAGCTCTGCCGGATAGCAAGCGCTGATGCTCTTGAGTCCATCTGGAGACAATGTTCAGATAAACCCCGCTACAGGTATTTCATTCTATCAGCATATAAGGAGCTCTTCCATTTTTTTGAGAATTGAGAGCCAAAATTAAGGATTCTTTTTTTAACCTGCTTGCAGGCGATGGCTGCTGAGTGCGGTTTCCGCGACAGGCACCACAGAAGCACTCAAATTCATTAAGACCAGAATTCGCAATGATGACCTTAGCTACCTTCAGACTCTTCTAAGTGTTTCTTTTGCTCTCCACTTAATGAAAGCTGATGAACACACTGTTCCGATAGCAGCAGTGAGTAAATCCCTGTCAGTCTTTCCTGTCTGACAGCAAAAGGAATGATAATTGATGGCAACCTTTGATTACAAAGTACATTAGGGTGGTGAAACACTGGAACGGGTTGCCCAGAGAGGTGGTGGAGACCCCATCCCTGGGAACATTCAAGGCCAGGTTGGACGGGGCTCTGAGAAACCTGATCTGGTTAGCAGTGTCCCTGCTCACTGCAGGGGGGTTGGACTAGATGGCCTCTAAAGGTCCCTTCCAACCCAAAATATTCTATGATTCTATGATTAGAGACCAGATTCTCCTCGCACGTATACCAATTTTGTGCAAATGCTGAACCATGAATTTCTTTTGGCACTACATACATGAGAGGAGGCACAGTCCTGTGTCTTCATTTTGTTACGTGGATATAAAAACCATTCTCCCATAACAGCTTCTGAGACTAATTCCCGTTTTAGTTTGCTGGGATCACATGCCGTGCCTTCTACAGACAAAACTTCAATCTCTTACTTGTGAAACAAATGGTGATTTGTGTGTTATGTCATTGGAATGGCTCTTTTAATTGCAAGCTATTCCTATAACCCAGAAAGTGCTGCAAGTGAAAGTATTAGTGCAAACATCAAATGTTTTAACACCGTAATGAATCATTTATTCTGAACAGGATTTTTCTCATCTCCAGTCAATATTATTCTTCTCAAATAGAAAAAAAAGGATATGATGTGAGAATGCATCATGAATATAATTGGGTTACACATTGTTCTAAGGATATTCCATTTATAGATGGATGTTTACCCATAAACTTTGTATTTTCAGTGTTATGCCCAGTTGAGGAAAATCAAAATGGTGTTATGTAAAGTTATATATATGCTTATTTATGTTGAAGCTAGTAGGGAATTAAGCTCCTAAGTGAAGCTTGCAAATAAAATGTCTACAAGCTGATTTAATTTGTTTGGATGTGAACAATAATCATTCTGAAACCACTCCCCTCAGATGAGCTCTGATGATTTTCCTGCTCTGGAAGCCACCTCAAACACTGTATTAAATACTAAATTAACTTTTTCCCTCCCCCAGGATTTAATGACCAGTTCTCGAATTCAGAAAAGTCCTGTGCTTCAGCAAGTTGCCTGCTTGGGATACAGTTCTGTGGTCAACAGATACTGTTCTCAGACCTCGGCTTGTCCTAAAGAAGCTCTTCAGGTGGGTGGCTTTTTCTCAGGTTGTTCTTAATAGCTTAGTAGTGTTCATTACGTTAACTTAATTCTTTTAAGATACAGTATAAAAATGGCAATGGGACTTACCAATATGCATTTCATAGGTCTCCTTCAGTACAAAGGCAATGAATCGTTTTACTAATGTAGATATTTGCTTCATCTTTGAAAACACAGTTTTCACATCATCAGGTAAAATACTGAGAGAAGCCATTACTGAGTAATTTTATTAAAACTGGTTGGTTTATTGCAATAGGCTTTTCAGCAGGTAAGGGGAACACTGTGGACAATCTAGACATTAGGAAGAAAAGACTGAACTGTGCTTTGCCTGTAGCCCATCCACGACCTGGCAGACGAAGCGATAAGCAAGGGCCGTGAAGACAAAATGAAATTAGCTCTGAAGTGCATCGGTAACATGGGAGAACCAGCCAGCTTCAAGCGCATCCTGAAGTTCCTTCCCATATCTTCATCCAGTGCTTCCGATATCCCCATTCACATTCAGATTGATGCCATAATGGCCTTGAGAAAAATAGCTTGGAAGGACCCCAAACCAGTAAGTATGATCTGCCAGAGACTTCTTTACTTAGCGAGTTCTAGAATATATACTGTAAAGGGTAGTGAATTTAATGGTATCGTGTCTGTGGATTTGGCATGTTTTAAAAAAAAAAGGATTCTTTTTAAGAACAAGACAATACAATTTTATATTTCAGCTGATGTTTCTGCTAAGCTTTAATATTGTTAGTCAGTAGGAAGCTTCCAGAAGGATATCAGCAATGTTTCTTTAGTCATCTGTCATAACCAGTTAAGTCCTGTGCTAGTTATATATGGTGGAAACTTAGCCACCTCAAAGTCAGACATAGAATTTTACCTCCCTTGATAGTCAAGAGGAGATAGACACTTCCTATTGACCTCCTAGGCAAAAATGCGACATTGCTGTGCCTCTTTCAGACCATTCCCTTAAGGCTGGAAGAGTCATCGTTGACCTCCCACTGAGGTTGCTGGCGTGGTGAGCATAGGCAAGACTCCTGCCTTTCAGATGGTTTAGATATAAGAGTTGTATCAGACAGCAACTACTCAGACTGTCTTGGGTGAGCTGCTGAAGCTCCCCTTCTAAAAGTGGTCTGAAATAGTGAAGCGTGCTCACCGAGTCAGTGGAATTACTCCAAAGAATGAATCTATCTGATTATCTACTGTTGTTTCTCCTGAAGTTATTCACTGACCTTTGAACGGCAGTAATGCAAAAAGCTATGCTGATGTCTTTTTGATTGTGGTGGGTTGACCCAATACATTGATACATGGACATTTATTTCAGATTCAGTGCCAGCCCTTCTCCATGGGGCTGTTCCTCTGTGGCCCCTTCAGTTGTCTTAATAAAATGATGTGGAACCATGCAGCAAAAAAGACCAGGAAACCTTTCTGCAGGGATAATGGCCCCCTCTCCCATATGTCTTGTGGGTTATGTGTGGATCCAGTCGCAAAAAAAAAGTCTCAATTATTGGTAATTCCAGACACTGTGTTTTCTCTCTGCAGGTGCAGGCATATCTCATCCAGATCCTCGCAGACCAGTCACTTCCCTCCGAAGTGCGAATGATGGCTTGTGCTGTTATTTTTGAGACCAGGCCTGCCCTTGCACTAGTAACAGCGATAGCTAATGTGGCGATGAAGGAGAGCAACCTGCAAGTGGCCAGTTTCGTGTATTCCCACATGAAGGCTTTGTCGAAGAGCAGATTGCCGTACGCGTACAACATGTAAGCAGAGACAGGAACGAAGTGGGCGATCTTTATTGAAATAACAAGTTCTGCTATGTTCTTGTTAGTCAGCACCGCATGTGCTGACCAGCTGAATTCTGTTGATATTGGTATGGGTTGCAGCTTATTTCTGGATATTATTACCTTTCTCATTTTTTTTAGATCTTCGGCTTGCAATATTGCCCTTAAGCTGCTGGCCCCCAAACTGGACAGGCTGAGCTATCGGTACAGCAAGGTCATGCGTATTGGTGGTTACTTTGGTGAGTAAAAGCCTTTCAGTGATGGGGAAACTTTCCCTTCAGAAATCCATTCTTAAGAGACATGAAGTCCTTTGGCGAAATGTGGCATCCTGCATTTCATAAGAAATTGAATTAAATGTGAGAGTCATATATTTAAAAGCGCATGAGTAACCATTTATTAATTTGGGACTAAGCAGTTAAAATTAATGTCATGACGTATCTTAGAATCCATAATGGAAAAAGCTGCAGAAATATGATCTTGAATGATAATGGTTAGGAAAAAGACGTGTCTTTTGTTTACTTCTGCCACAGATAACTATAAAGTTGGTGCTGCTGGAGATGTCTTTGTTATGAACAGCCCGGGAACGATGTTCCCATCAGCCATAATTTCCAAGGTGACAGCATATTCTGCAGGGTCAGTGGCTGATTTGGTGGAGGTAAATATTTACCTATATCAATACTAAAGCAAATTAAAATTAAAATCTACCGCAAAGTTTCCTCTCTGTAAGTATGTTTCAGACCGCTCCTTCTCATGCTGTTTTGGTAGGTTGGTGTCCGCGTGGAAGGCCTCACAGACATCATCATGAAACAAAATATACCTTTTGCTGAATATCCCACATCCAAAAAGATAAAGGAGATTGGAAAAGCTGTAGGTATTTTCAGTAACAACGTGTGGGTTATACGAAGGGGTATTTGGTGAAGCTTCTTGTACTAGTTAAGCCCTGTCTCAGAGGGTAAACCACCCGCCTAGCAGGCAGCTTGAGTTTTTCTGTGAGAGAGAGATCTGCAGTGGGATTGCAGGGGCCATCACTCCTGCGATGGTGGCGATAGCTTCTGCAAATTCTTGCTCTGGCCCTGCCTCCTCCCCACCTCACATGTGGCTGCACGGGAGGAGAGGGGGGAAGTGGGCGTTGCAGCACCATGCATGTCCCATGCCTGGCAGGCTTCCTCCTCCCTCCCTTCATCTACCTCGCTTAGTTTACAAGAATATACCTGTGCCTTCAAGAGAATAGGTGATTTGTTGCTGTGCTTCCAAACTGGGTTTAATGGCCCATACCCCTGTGTAAATGTTATTGCACTGGAACACAAAACACTGGGCAGGAGGCTATTCCTGGGCATCTCGATGACAGGGACCAAGCCTGAACTAGTGACACTGTGCTATTTACCAAGCAGCAAAGAAACACGAGCAGCAATGCAAAGTTGCAGCTTGGTCCGTGAGGGGTTTGATTGCCTTGCTGAGTTACCATTTGTAAAGTTGCATTAAGGAACTTGGCTTGTTTCTTTACCTGTTCCCTAGCTGCTGGGATGGAAGGAGGTGCCAACAGAAACCCCCTTGATATCAGCCTACTTGAAGCTATTTGGCCAAGAGCTGGCCTACGTCAACATCAATAAGGAAGTCCTCCAGCAGGTTGTGAAGGTACCAGGGACCCCTACTTTTCTTGGTAAGATTTGACACTGTTGTACTTCTATACCCCAACCTCTTGGATCTCTGTTTTCCTGCAGACTGTGCTAGAACCTGCTGACAGGAATGCAGTGATGAAGAGAATTGCTGCCCAAATCCGCAATGGCATTGCAGGACAATGGACGCAGCCGGTGTGGCTGGGAGAGGTGCGATACATCGTTCCTACCTGCACCGGTCTGCCGCTGGAGTACGGGTCGTACACGACGGTCCTGGCACGGGCGGCGCTCAGCGGTGAGTTGGGAAGTAGGAGATCAGCAGTGCGAGCTCTGAGCAGGGGAGGAGAGGGATGGGTAAGGGGGTGGCTGGAGAAAAGAAATGGAAAAGACAAAGTTAGAAAAAGAACTGATTTTTGTAGTGGAGGGGAGGTAGTGAGGATGCCTGAAGAGAAGCTGGACGCAGCTGATTTCTGCCTCCTCTTTGGATGGATTGAAGACAGAGAAGGTGAAGCAAGAATCTGGGAAACCAGAGAGAAAGGTCCCAGCATTCAAGGCCAGAACAAATGAGCTGCCTGGGGAGCTGGCTGCAGACATGGGCAGAAGGGGGGTGGCTCCTGAGAGATGCACACACAAGCTAAGCAGGATTCAATGGTGATTTAAACAGAGAAGAAAATAGGAGACAATCAAAAGAGAACTACCAGTACTGTTAGAGAAGGCAGGAAGAGAAGAGGGCTTGTGAAAGTGTGCTATTTTAAAAGAATAAATATGCAAGTACAAATCCCTATCAAGAAGTTAATTCAGTGCTCATGCTGTTTGTTGGGCAGTAGACTTTAATTTAGGCAAAACTGACCCTTTCTTTTGCTGACACTGCATAAGGAATGAAGGGGTGAACTACACGTGCTTGTGCCCATGCACGAAGTCTCGTATGTACCCACTCTTCGCTGCTCTTGGTTTTTGGCTTGTTAGTTTGTTTTAATAACAGCTTTGAACCCCTGCCTCTTGTTTTGTGCATTTTTAAAATCTGTTTTTTTGGGGTTTGTTTTGTTTTTTTTTTAAATAACATCTTTGTAGCCAAGTTGGTGAGGTATGGGGTTGGGTGGGTAGGCTACAAAGCGAGTGAAGGCTGTCTGGACTGCTGAGCTCCAAGAGCAGTCCACAGATGAAAGTAATTGGCGGCTTGCTATGAGCAGTGTTCCTCCTTCACTAGCACCTCTTCATTGTCTCTTTCAACAATCTGAATTTTGGAAAAGAAGGCACCCTCAGCAAATCTGTGTCAAGGATGTCACTGAATTAGTGGGAGCAGTCACTGTGGTGGGGGGGGTCAGGCTGCCACCCGAGGGGACACTGACAGGCGGGGGGTGGCCAAATTTAAGGAACAAATGGGATGGGGTAACCCAGCAAGCGTCAGGCTGGGCATCACCCAGACCGACAGCAGCTTTGCAGCAAAAGGGCAGGGAGGCCTGGAGGACCAGCTGGTGTAGTGAATCAGCAGCGTGCTCTTGTGGTGATGAAGGCCAACTGCATCGCTGGCTGCAACAGCAAGAGCAGAGCTAGTGTGGAAATGATTCCCCCCCTTTTTTTAGCACATCTGAGGCTGCATCTGGAGTACAGTGTCCAGTTTTGTATCCGCAGTACAAGAAAGATGTTCACAACTGATGTGAGGAAAGGTTGGAGAGCAGGTCTTGTTTAACCTGATTGCCCACCTTTCACTCTGCTGGCTCCACGCGTTTCTGAAATTTTAATGTTATACTGATCAACAAACTTTCAGTTTGGGTCAGCTCTTTATTTTTATCCTAGAATCACAGAATGCTTTGCGTTGGAAGGGAGCCCTAGAGGTCATCTAGTCCAACCCCCCTGCAGTGAGCAGGGACACCGCTAACCAGATCAGGTTGCTCAGAGCCCCGTCCAACCTGGCTTTGAATGTTTCCAGGGATGGGGTCTCCACCACCTCTCTGGGCAACCCGTTCCAGTGTTTCACCACCCTCAGTGTAAAGAATTTCTTCCTTATATCCAGTCTAAACCTACCCTGCTTCAGTTTAAAACCATTACCCCTTGTCCTGTCACAGCTGTTCCTACTAAAAAGTCTGTCCCCACCTTTCCTACAGGCCCCCTTTAAGCACTGAACGGCCACAATCAGCTCTGCCCGCAGCCTTCTCTTCTCCAGGCTGAACAACCCCAACTCTCTCAGCCTGTCCTCATAAGAGACAGTATGTTGCATCAGAACCTTTGCCTGCAGAGCAAGCTTTCAGTATATATTCAGTATTTTTCAGACTCATAAAAGTTCTCATGTGCCCTGAAGTCTGTCTTGTTTTCCAGCCATATTTTTTGTGACCACAAAAATATTACCTCTTCATGAAAACTGTGTCTTGCTTAAATTCAAATCCTTTCTTTCACTTTTCCCACTTTTAAAACGTTTTTCTGTCCTCTGCAGTTGATGGAAAGATGACCCCGCCTATAACTGGAGATTTTAGACCTTCCCAGTTTCTTGAATCCACCATGCAGATTCGGTCTGACATAAACCCAAGGTATGGCAGGTTTCTAAGGCTTTAACATGTGATGGAGGTTTTTTATGAAAAGGCAGAACCACGTGTTAAGAAAAAGCACCTTTCCTACACCTGACCGCTTCGCTCTGTTTCAGCTTATACGTACATACAGTCGCAACGATGGGTGTCAACACTGAGTACTTTCAACACGCTGTTGAAATTCAAGGCAAGGTCGTGACAACAGTGCCAATAAAGTTTGACGCCAAGATAGACATGAAGCTGAAAAATATTAAGGTCGAAACGAATCCGTGCCACAAGGAAACCGAGATAGTGGTTGGAAGGTACGGTAGCGTTGCTTCAGAATACTTTCTGTTGCTGAAACCTTATGAAGTTCACTGTTCGCTGACTTCTTATGGAGGTTTCTAGATAGGCAGGGTGACCCTTCAGTGTGCAGCATAACCTTTGGGATGAAGAGCAAGTAAGAAAAATAGGGGAGTTGAAAGTCAAAAAACCCTTAATTATTTAGAACTTTAATTTTTATTTTATTATTTTATTGTTATTTTGTATTTTAATTTTTTTTTTTTTTTTTGGGTTTTGGGTTTAATTTTTTTTTTAAAAATGTTTTGGACAGTTGTTTAAATTTATCCAGATTTTGAAAACTTTCTGTGATATAAGGAACTGGTGTTTGTCATGATCTTTTATTTGTCTTTAATAATATTTATACTTATAGTTGCATACACAATCCTTATGTCCAAACAACATACCTCTGTGCTGCCACATGATACTGACAGGGACATATTTCATTTAATCCAATGACAAGGGGTCAGAATAATTTACCATGTTTTGTGCATATCTTAACAGGCATAAGGCTTTTGCTGTATCAAGAAATATAGGAGAACTGGGTGTTGAAAAGAGGACCTCAATTCTCCCGGAAGATGCTCCATCAAGTATTGTGGAAGAACCATTCAAACAGTCAGAGGGACCTTCCAGTGAAGGTTTCACAAAGGTAACCTATTCCCTTTTTGCTTATATAGTAATATTTACCCTCTCCGTGGTGCGCATGTCCGCAGTTATACTCTTGCCTGTGATATGCTCCCAGTGGTATTCACACACTCATCTCCAATGCAGCAAGGAGCTGACAGCACGCCAAGGAAACCTGCCTATAGCTCTCAGGAGGATTTTCACGCCGGCTCAGGAAGAAAAACTCAAAAACAAGACATTTGCATCAAAATGCATCAACTTGGTTGTCAGCTCTGCCTTTCCAGAAGGTCACGAGATGCCAGTTTCCTAAAAAATACCTATTTGCACAGATTAATTGGAGAACATGAAGCTAAAATAGCCTTGATGCCAGGTACAATATTGAGAACAAGCCTTGTTGTCTTAGGTTTGTTGGTGCTATTTGAAGCAGTATAACCTTCTAACATGTGCAATTGGTGTGTAGTTCAAACAGATGCTGATATCAACAAAATTCAGGTGGAGATTCAGGCAGGATCCAAAGCAGCTTCCAAAATAATTGATGTAGCAAGCTCTGGGTCTAAGGAAGAGGATGAGGCATCTCTGTACAAGGACATTCAAGATAAACTGAAGAAGATTCTAGGTATTGAAAAGGTGTTCAAGGTAAGAGACTTTGAGCATGGGAGGGGGGAATGTTTTCCCATAAATGAAGCTAAGGATTTGAAGTTCAGTGTGGCAAACTGGCACAGGAAAGCAAGGATGGGGCTAGTTTGAAAAGTGCCGGTGCCAGGCCTGTCAGCCAGTGCCACCTCCGGAGGGACTGATCCTATGGGGTGCATCCAGCTGGGGCTGGTCCTGTGTGCTGGGCTAGGTTTCAGCTGGGTGGAGTGGGTCCAAGGGAGTTGTCGTTCCTTGAAAGGCTGATGTGAGCAGCTTGTCTGACACCCAGAGAGGTTTTACTTTGTAAGTACAGAGCCAGATGTATCGCTTCTCTTGCGCTTCTCTTTGAACTGTTTTTGCAGGTTGCAAACAAAACACGACACCAGAAAAAACAACCTTCTAAGAAAGGAAAAACTACGCTAACAGAGCTTGGGACAGACCCCAGCGCAAAAAATCGCTCCAGCTCATCTTCTGCCTCCTCAACTGTCTCCTCTTCTTCCTCATCATCTACTGCTTCTCCTGATCGTAAGAAGGCCGTGGATGAAGATGAGAATGATCAAGTAAAGCAAGCAAGAAACAAAGATGCAAGCAGCAAGAGCAGCAGCAGCAGCAGTAGTGGCAGAAGTAGCAAGAGCAGTAGCAGTAAGAGGAGCAGTAGCAGTAAGAGGAGCAGTAGCGGCAGCAGTAGCAGCAGCAAGAGCAGTAGCAGCAGCAAGAGCAGTAGCAGTAAGAGGAGCAGTAGCAGCAGCAAGAGCAGTAGCAGCAAGAGCAGCAGCAGCAGCAGGAGGAAGTCACTGAGTCACCACAGCCATGGGCATCGCTCAAGGTATCTGAACGGCAGCAGTAGCAGCAGCAGCAGCAGCAAGTCTTTGAGTCACCATAGCCATCGGCATCATTCAGGGCATCTGGAAGGTGGCAGCAGCAGCAGCAGCAGCAGCAGCAGTAGCAGCAGATATTCCGAAATATGGGTAACTTTGTCAGTAAATTGACCAATGCTGCTTATGTTCATGAATCACATTCCTGATGGCAGCTGGATTTGCATCATAAATCAGGAAATTATGAGTTGACACAGTAAATTTTAGCAACGTAAAGTTGCAGAATTTATTCTGCAAGCACACGTGCAATCATTGGCTCAGATGTCTCCTTCAAAGCATCTCAAAAGTTTCCACAAGTTTGTGCAAGCTTTTGTTATAGACAGGGAACTATTTTTTGCCAATTTACTACTCTCTGTCAATATACTTTGCATGTTTTTGCCTTAATTTTGTGGTAGGAACATAATGTTTTATATAAACTACAAGACTTGCATTATGTGTTTGTGACTAAGCATACAGAACGATGTAGGAATGATAATTAGTGAAATCCTTACAGATTTCAATGTAATTGCAGCATTTCTTTTCTTCTGAGGCTTTTCATCTTCTTGTTTTTATCATTTTCAAAGGGAGATGATGAGATTTATCGGTATCGCTTTAGGTCAGCGCATAGACAAGAGGTGAGTTTTTCTTTACTCAGTAAATTAAGTATGGAATTTGTCATGAGTCAAATGGAAACCTTAAAGGCAACTCATTGTATTTGTTACAGTACTGATAGCATTTAGAACACCAAATCAACCACGGTGGTTCTTCTGAGATGCATAAATACAAAGAGCTATGTTCTCCTTTGTGTTGTGCTCATGATGCCATTTGTGGCTCTGCAAAGTAGACGCAAAGCTCCACCAAAGCAATACGAGGGACTGGGGACACACACTTTGAGGGAACAAAGATCCTACCAGCAAGACCCTGGGTCATTTGACTGGCTTTGATCACCCAGCTTCTGGGGTTGGAATTACTGTTGATATACGCCAGGATAGTTACATTGACAAATGTGGGAGGGTACCTTATTTTATGGTACTTTAGTTCAGCAGAAGATTCTTACTAGGGCATGATCCAGCCAGGAGCAGTGCACTTGTTATTAGTGTTCCTCAAAAAGTAAAAAAATTCAGCTGTATGTGTCCTCCAGTTGATCAGGCCCTTCCAGAAGTAAAATGAATCAGTTCTGGTCTTTCATATTAAATCAAGGGGCTGGTTCAATTTGATTTGCTCCGATCCATTGTTTTTTCGCACAGGGAATTCTCATCTAGACATGTTCTTTCTTTGCCTCTTGTGAGGGGTCAGATATATTTGGGTAAACAAGATATTTCAGAGATATATCACATGTACTAAGCAGGACAAAGTGTATTGTATTGCAAGACATTGAGCTGCTCAGTGTTGGAACGCAAGTTTCCCAACACCAAGTGCCATCACAGAGAGTATTCTGCAGCATTGCCTAATGCGATTTCTTCAAACATCCTTTTAAGTTACCCTCCTGAGCACGATGTATTTTCTTCTTGCAGTTCCCAAAAAAGACACTCCCAGCTGACCAACCTAGCAGCACGTATTCCTCTACCAGATCCAGTCAAGCCTCATCTCGAGCTGCTTCCCGGGTTAGTTGCATCATTTTTAGGGGCTTTTGACAGCTTGGACGAATGGCAGAGTGGCCGTGCACTTGCAGTAATTCTACAGCTAGGATAATGGGAAGAGAAAAATACCAACCTCTTAAGTCTCAAGTGTCAATCAAGAGTGAGACACACACCATAGTTCACACACACACACTTTCCTCTGCAGAGAGGTGAGGATCCTTCTTACTTGCACCACGACTCTTCCCTCATGGCAATCTCACCCAACAAATGCCTGCAGAGACTGATCTCTTCCAACCTGTGACCTCTGCAACCAGGTGGAAAATTGAGGTCTTATAGTGCCAGTGCAAGGGCATTGGTGGTGGAGGCCGAGGCTGAGGAGCCTCAGCAGAAGGCACGCTCCAGAGGTGGCATGTAGCACCTTGGGTCCTCACCAGCACCCAGTCTGATGCGTGCAGGCTTGCTCTCTGGGGCAAGTGATGAAGTCTAACGATGGAGTGAAGGAATTGCAGGTCATAGCACGCTTAAGGCCCTGCTGTCAAGGGGGGAGCTTCTTGAGGTTGAATGTCCTGGATTACATTTTGTGCTCGGGTGCTGTGCAAACACAACACCTGCCTGCCCCACAGAGCTCACAGCTGAAGTGTGAGGTGAAAGCCAACAGACCAACCAGACAGATAAACGGGAGGACACCCCCAGTTGGGGGATTTACTTGTTGTGAGAATGAGTGATGAGTGCAACTGCCAGCTGATGTTGTTAGTCAACCCGAACCACTTTCATTCACAGGCAAATATATGGGTATCAACAATGAAGCCCAAATCATAAAGTCATTACTGGAGAAGATGAGGGCTAATGGGTACAATTACTCCTGGGGAGATTCCAACTGGACACAGGAGGAAAATTTTTCACAATGATAACAATCAGCCATTGGAATAATGTCCCCAGGGAAGCAGTGGATTCCCCAACATTGGACACTTTTAAGAGTCAGCTGGACAGGGTGCTGGGCCATCCCATCTAGACTGTGATTTTGCCAAGAAAGGTTGGACCAGGTGATCCTTGAGGTCTCTTCCAACCTGGTATTCTAGGATTCTATGATACTGTACCCTAATGATAGGAATATTTCCGTGTTATCAGCTGTAGCTCAGAAAATGGCACAAAATTTGCCTCGTATAAAACACAGTGATAAATTCCATCTGTGCATGCAGAGGCACATGCACATTAAAGATATATGCATGAGAGTTTATAGGCGTGCATATGTGTGTGGTACATCTGCTGGTATATATTTTCAGTTCAGTTGCTTATTTTTCATTTATCCATCTAGATCGTGCATCTAAAATGTTCCACGGTAACTCTTTGGTAATGATAGTCTTCGCATCTTTTCTCCCTCTTCTTCTTAGCCTAAGTTTTTGGGAGATGTTAAAACACCAATATTAGCTGTTTTTCTTCATGGCATTCATAACGATAAGAAGATAGGAGGCCTCCAGCTCGTGGTATATGCTGATATTGACTCCATCAGGCCCTGGGTGCAGGTATTTGTGTCAAACCTCACAGATTCAAGCAAGTGGAAGTTCTGTGCTGATGCTTCAGTCCTCAATGCCCACAAGGCAGCGGTAAGGCTCAAACCCCGTTGTATAAAGCTGTATGCATCACAGGAAAACCATGTCCCATGCATTTAAAAATGGGCCGTTTCTCTCTCCATTATAGGCTTACCTGAAATGGGGCCAGAATTGCCAGGACTACAAGATTTCAACCGAACTGGTAACCGGGAGGTTCGCCGCCCATCCCGCTGCACAAGTGAAACTGGAGTGGCCTAAAGTTCCTTCAAGTGTCAGATCCATAGCAGAATGGTGAGGTTTTAGTCTTCAGTGACACTCCTTCATGGTATTGTTCAGCTGGGAAAAATCAGCATCCATCCATGAGGTTCTAGTGGTTAAAGTACCAGCTATTGTTTTATTTTGTTATTTATGAAAGCTGAGTGAGAGATCATAGCCATCCTAATGTACTGTACAGTAAACCTTTATACTGGACATAATTACTGAAAACTGAGGACCAGATCCCTCATTTCACTGAACACTTGATCAGTAAAGCAGAGGTGGTCATGGGGACCTAACCAGAGACCCTGCGGACTCTGTATGCTGCTTGCACGCAGATGTGAGAAGGCTTAGTTGGGATCTGTGCTGCTTTTTGCTTCTCTATTTCACCAGATCTTTCTGATTTGAATTTTTGAAGGTTTTACAGGTTTGTCCCTGGGGCTGCATTTATGCTGGGGTTCTCGGAAAAAACGGATAAGAATCCTTCTCAACAAGCCAGGGTGATCGTGGCTCTAACTTCTCCAAGGACGTGTGACGTTGTTATCAAGCTTCCTGATGTAATTATGAAATATTATTATCACTCTCCTATTTTTTCCTAGTAGAGATGTTGAGACTCTTGCATTTTAGTTACAGTGGTCAATTCTGAGAAAGAAAAATTAAGTAAGCATCAGTTTGTGTGCAAATGATATAAAAAGGTTGAGAAGTTGTTTTAATTAGATCCAAGAAGATTCAGAGTGATTTTTTCATGGAAAAAGAGAGTGCTGTGGGTACTCGTAATGACATCCATCTGTAGTAGCTCCATACATGTTCACCTAACCACCTTTGAAGGGGAATAATTCATTCTCTCCCAAATAATATCTGAATGATGACCCACACCATGAGAGAAGACCATAAGCAGAAGCAAAAAGCTCACAGGCAGTGAGTCAGATGAATCATGTTCACGGAAATTCTTTGTCAACTGAAGTAGAAGGATTTGAAATTAATTTCCAAATAGGAGAAAAAGCTGATCTCAGCTGTTTGCTGCAAATAGCTGGCAGAAGTGTGTTTTGAATGTGCTTTTAAATTCCTTTGCAGGTGATCCTCTATGAAAAAGCCATGAGGCTTCCCCTGTCACTCCCCGTAGGTCCGAGGATACCAGCTTCAGAGCTGCAGCCTCCCATCTGGAATGTCTTTGCTGAAGCCCCCTCTGCAGTGCTCGAGAACTTGAAAGGTCAGGGTCTAATCTGGTTTGGAAGCAGGACATCCTCAGTCTCCCCAGTTACTTGAGCACCTTCTGTGAACTTTTCTGCGGTTATTTGTCTCCAGCTAATTAGGAAATGTGCTGTAATAATGCCAGGATGGTTCAAATTGGAGAGAATATTGTGCATATAGTACAGAAATCATCAGCATTTCAGGAATCAAGATACCCATTATTTGAATTGGTACCATTTAAGCTTTCTGGGAATTATTTTTTATTAGATGGGGGAGTAAATTTTCCGTGCTTTTTTTCAGAATTTATGAGTGCTTAGTAGCCAAACATCCCTGTGATCCATACAAAAATATCCCATAGCGGAAAAAGAATAAACCAAACCCCCAAAACCCCCCTAAAATAATATAGCACTAAAAATAAAATCTACCATTTAATTACTTTCTTTTATGGAAAAGCAAATACTCACTGACATTTTATTTAACCAGCTCGCTGCTCGGTTTCCCACAACAAGATCACAACCTTTAACGAAGTTCAGTTTAACTACACGATGCCGGCAAACTGCTACCACGTCTTGGCTCAGGATTGCAGCTCTGACCTTAAGTTCCTGGTGATGATGAGGAACGCTAAAGAAGCTATGGACCTGAAAGCAATCAACGTCAAGCTTGGCAGGCAGTAAGTAACTCCTGCCAGAGGCAGGGGGCCTGAGGGATGACATCATCCGCGTTTAACGTGAGGGGAGCTTAGATCTGAGCTTTGCCGCGATGCTTAGCAGCCCATGGGGTTTCAGCGTTTCCCTTATTTACTTGCCATGCATATTGAATGTGATGCCGATAATGTTATTCCGCATCTACGGCGACAAGAATACCCTGATGTAATTTAAGTCGTTGAAATGAGCTTATGCTGTGACCGGTGACGTTTAGTGAGCAGGAAAATGCCTTTGTCACCATACACGTATGAACGTGGTACAAACAGGGTATGAACACTCGTCTCCTTTACAGCGAAATTGATATGCATCCTGAGAACGGAGAGGTGAAACTGCTGGTAGATGGGTTTGAAAGCCCCAAGAATGTTTCATACGTATCTGCTGGTAAGTGATGCAGCATCTGTTGTTTCATTTTCACTAATGTTTTAGGAGAAAGAAAGAAAGGCAAACAAAAAATCTATCGAAGAGATTCCACCCGTTTGTATTCAATAAGTATTTCTACCTTTGGTTGTAAGGTTAATATTTCAGAATGTGTATTGTACCCCCTTGCACAAGAACATTTAGAAAAACCGATTAGAGTGTGCAGCTCTTGACATAGCCAAACTAAGCAAGATGTAACTAACATGAGGATCCCTCCTTTTCATACGCTACTGCAGCTCCCACTGGAGTTCCAAATTTGAGAAGCGTTTTGGTTACACTGTAAAATCTTGCTTGATTAAAACGTTTTGAAGTAGAGCTTTTCTAAAATTCACCGCGCTTGTATATCAGTGCTTTTCCTAGTTTGACTTGTATGCATAAATTTGGCTAGCGTTTTGAAATCTGCTAGGAATAACTATGGAGAACTGGTAAGTAGCCTGCTTGCTTCTCTCAAAGCAGGAAAAGTTGGGTTTTTTCCTGTGAAAGGACACAGGCAGCCCTTGTTTCACGCCATGAGATGCAGTCAGGGGCCGTGTATGGTGCAGGTGTTTCCTGACTATTGAGCTGTAGTACACGAACCTGGCTACGTCCTGCTGAAACGGGGTGGGCATCTGCCAGTGCTGAGCTCTGTCCTAGTTGTTACGTACTTGGGAAGTGATACCTGTGCTAGAAATGGCTCCAGCACCAGTCACAGTCATCTTTGTATTTCCTTAGGCCATCATAGGGTAGTCAGGGCCTTGTATAGCTGCACGACTATACAGATATTATAGACAGCTCTGTAATCATTTCTAGAAATAAATATCAATATGTTACTTACCCAAAGAAAAATAACTCAGAGAAAAATGAATAAATCTGTGATCATTAAAATTGTTTTCCAACTTTTTACAAACACCTATTTTCTATACATACACCTTTCTATGTTCTTTTACTGTATATTCCTTGACTAGAACAGTTGAGGAATTTAAAGGAAAATACCATTTTAGAAACATAGCCATTGCTTTTTTCTTTCTTAAAGAAGCCAGGTTGGGTCTGGTTTGGTTTTGGTTTCGCTTTGTTTTATTTTTTTTTTGCCTCTAGGTGCTTCTCTGAGGATCCACAGTGAAAAGCAAGGGCTTGTACTTGTTGCCCCAGCCTACGGCATTGATAAATTGTACTTTGATGGATACACATTCAGGGTACCGTTCTTCCTCTTCATAAGCTTGGGTGTTGAGAAATTTCTGTAGGATTCCCTTAAATCTGTATGCATAAGTGCAAGAGTATATGGTGGCAAAGCCAAATGCGTGCAGAGCCCCAAGAACCCCAAAGGGAGGATGGTGCTATAGGGTTGCTCAGTCCCACTCTTTATTTCTGAGCAGGAGAAGTACGGATCTTTCGCCAACAAAAATACCTTATTGTTGGAGTGCAGGCGTGTGCTGGGAAGCGGGCCTGTGAGCGTACCCACGCTGAGCCAGCAGTGCATTTGCAAGAAAAATGAATTTTCAGCTCCTGTCCGCTCTTCTTACAGATGCATAATTCTTTGAATCAGCAAAAATGGAGCCATTCTTTTAAGATGAATGAATGCTTTAAAGGCTGCACTAAAAATAATGTGAAATGGGAATGTAAGAAATCAGTAAACCGTACTGTATCTATCCCTTATACTATGAAAACATCGGTCAAACAAAAGCTTCAGCATATTCAGTCTAGACTGTGAATGATTTTAAAGCCTACTGTGCCAGTCTAGCACATTAAGGCTGAAACAGTTAAAGATGCTGCAGCACCACGGGAGTTTGGCAGCTGACTCTCAGACCCTTTTGAATTCTTAGCAAACAGATTTTAAATGCTTGTGCGTTAACTTGTACTGAAAGGGACTTCCACAGCAAAAATCTGCTCCATATGCGTTAATTTTTTTTTACTTTTAAATGGTTTTGATTTTTTTTTTTTTTTCTTGAAGATTCAAGTTGCTTTATGGATGGCAGGGAAGATGTGTGGATTATGTGGAAAATATGATGCGGAATGTGAACAGGAATATCGGATGCCCAATGGATATGTAGCTAAGGATGCAGTGAGCTTTGGGCATTCTTGGATTTTGGAAGAAAAGCCTTGTATAGGAGGTATGCAAGCTCTGATAAATTTAGTATAATATTGCTGCTGTTGTATAGAAAATGTAGAATTTATTTAGAAAATTTTAAATCCATAAACTTTTGGGAAAAAAAAGCATTTTAAAAGGGTTCATTATTAAGTTATATTAAGCATAAAAAGTATTTGTCAGTTTAGAAAGGAATAAGAAATCACAAGTTAAAAAAACAAGCCAAAAAACACAAGTCTGATGAAGTTAAATAACAAAGGTGAAACAAAATCTTTGTTTCAGTTTTGAAGTGTTTTAGAAAAAGATCAGAAAAAAAAAATGCACGAGGATAAATTCCCATGGAATGCTTTGATTTAAGCACAACAGCATTTTCCAGCCAGTGTTTGATCCATCAGAAAATCAGATGGGGATTAGCAGTTATTTTACCTTGGCTGATCGCCTGAGTTTTGAACCAGTGCAACCTGTCAAGCAAAGCATTCAAGGGCATGAGCAGGTCCAGGGGCTTAATTACATGGTTGAAATTAAAAAAAAAAAAGCTGTATTTGAAGAGCTTCGGTAGATTAGGATCTTATGGTGTGCTTGGTGCTCTCAGCTGAGGTTATGATGCAAGAGCACATGACAGTGCTGCGAGGAGTAGAGGCACGTTGCCTTTGTGAAGAAGACTTGTCCCAGTGGGAAGGTCTTCCTCAGTGTCTGGAGATGGCTTCCACGTGTTTAGCTCTACATCAACGGTTACTCTGCTATGTCTTTGTAAAGAATACTGGGTGTCAAACTTGCTTTAGATGGATATGGAGTCCATGTGCACATATACAATGATATTCACATGGTTGGTAGTGACACGTGTTTGTGTTTCACATATGGTGAAAATGGCTGGAATTTTAGAGAATAAAGCCTTTAGTCAGGGGTAAATTGTGGTCCATTTAGCTTCTCACACACTTGTAGCTGCTTGTACTGGGAATCCAAAGCAAGATCAATATTGCTGACTGGCAGCAATAACTTCTGGTCTCTGCAGCAATTTTGAGTCTGAATGGCAGTGGTAATAGTGTAATTCTTTAGTGATTATTTTTATTTGTTCAGAAAGCCCCCCCTTTTTTTTTCCACTGCTGAATATTCAAAGCTTTCGGATGTGGGTTGGCAGCTATTCTGTGAGCCAGTTTACTTTGCAAAATGTTTATTAGAAAGT
Organism: Gorsachius magnificus; assembly: GCA_034008185.1. Classification (NCBI taxonomy): domain Eukaryota; kingdom Metazoa; phylum Chordata; class Aves; order Pelecaniformes; family Ardeidae; genus Gorsachius; species Gorsachius magnificus. Next base: position 72,644,974 of record CM067085.1, on the reverse strand, counting down.
ATATCAGACTATGTGTCTACATGTTAATCTAGAAACAAACCAGTTGCATTTGAAATTAACTTTCCGTAGCTCCATATCTAATTAGCTGATTTGAGAAGTTTATCAGTCAGCGATGCTGCTTTGCTTCTGATCAAAATGTAGTTTCCATAGAGGAAATTTGTTTTGCAAATTGGCAATGTTGGCCGATGGGCCAGTCTGGGGAGATCTGAAGATTTTGCACATGAGCTATCGCCAATGCTTGTGTTGCAGTCTGCAAACTGCGGCGCTCGTTTGTGAAGCTTGAGAAGACCGTTCAGCTTGCGGGCGTAGAGTCCAAGTGCTATTCTACAGAGCCCGTGCTGCGCTGTACGAAAGGATGCTCTGCCACCAAGACTACTCCAGTCACTATTGGTTTCCACTGTCTCCCAGCTGGTAAGTCGACTGAAGGAGTACTGAATAGGAGCAGCACAAATGTCTAAATAGATTGTGCCTTGACTCAGTTATTCCACTGGAAATGTGTGAATAATCTAACACATCCACAGGTGGGGATGGACTTACCGAGGTATTGGCTGAAGACCTTTCCCTGTTTTCATTAATATGTAAACCTATCTTTAGCGAGAGAGATGGTTTTCTGTTGTGACTTTACTATGTTTTTCATGATACTGTCATTTAAAACTGAGCTCCTCTTCATGGTGCTATGAACCAGCAGGGTAAGGGCAGGACAAGAGCACGGTCAACGCTGTGACTCAGCTGCAAACCCATGTGTTGCAGCCTGTGAGGACTCGGCCACCTCTGATGACGTGCAGCACCCCGAAACAGTGATCCTCGCCTTGTCTAGTTTTATATATCACTGCCTTTGGGCGTGATCCTATTTCACTGAGCTGATTTAGGCAATAGAAGGGCAGGTGTGGACGGGATTCCTGCACACAGCGATATAGGAGGCTGTCTCTTTTATGGGTATGTTGTAGGTTATAAGAGATTAGATAAAATAGATATAGATTATATAGATGATAGGTTCATGTCTGTCTTCCAAATTTGTTTTTCCTTTCAGACCACAATATCCTTTCCTACATGTATTACTAATAAAATTCTACATGGAAGTAGTAGTTTTCAATGTAGAACTGGCTTATGAATTAAGTTGGCGTCCTGGAACCTCTCTGCGTGACTTAGACAGATATAAATATGTAAGCCAGTGAGGAGAAGCCAAGCCTGCTGTAACTAATGACTGGTGCATGGTAAATGCTGTACCTTGCAAAACTTCTTCTGAGTAGGCTGTTTATCTGTCTTTTCTTGTTCCCTGTCAGATTCAGCGACCAGCCTGGCGGACAAACAGACGAAGTTTGACCAGAAGTCAGAGGATATGCAGGACACTGTTGATGCACACATAGAGTGTTCGTGTGAGAACGAAGTCTGCAGCGCGTGAAGCTGTACATCGCAGCACAGCAGAAAACAGAAACACTTTAATGTTTTTATTGTGGGGTGTAAGAAAACTCATCTTAAGGAATAACAGGGATACTAAATTAAGTGTGGAATCTTCCCGAGTAATTTAAAGTATTAAACTTTATTATTGTAGAAACTGTTATGATTGCCCATAAATATCTGATTTCGTAATAAATCCAGGCATGGAAAAATTGATGAAAGCTTCCTTATTTCACTGGTTATGGAAAGAGGAGGTCTGTGCTGCTTCTCCTCACCCCACATCATTTCATAGACTTCTTGAGTCTGGGACATCCTCCTGAGCACGTGTTGGTGTCAGGCCCCATCAGGGATGTGGGTTGGGCGGCTGTGGTACCAGGCTCCTGCTTGTTTCCCCCAGGGCTTTCTTCCCTGGTGCTGGGGTCCTGTGCACCTGGAGCAGGACCTGACCACCTTGGTGTGATGCAGCAGCAACACAGCCACGGTGCTCTGCAATAGTGATGTGCCAGCGCTGCCGTAGGGAACACCAAGATCAGGGAATAAGCCTCATGCCACTGATGGACAAGGCTGCTCTGAGGGAGTCAAGGACACGTTGTGTTCCTGATGCACCACACGGAGAAGCTAGTGTGAATCAGGGGTCTTTGAAGAGGACCTGGTGGAGTTACCCAAATACATCACCTGCCAAAGGGTCCGAAGCAGAGCCAGACCTCTGCATGTTGGGTGAGATTCCCAGCCTCCGTGCCCAGCACAAGCCCCTGCTGCGGCCACCATCAGCAGGTGGGCTCTGCCTCCAGCCCACCCACTGCGGGGCTGCGTGGGCCTGGTGAGGGATGTGCTCCTCTGCCACAAGCGCCGGAGCCCAGAGGATTCCGGCAGATCTGCAAGATGTTTTCTGCTTGTCCCTAAGGCTGTCCTTGCAGGCGAGCATGCGTACGGGTGAATTTGTTTTTCAGAGAACTGCCTATAGGGGATGGCGCAGACACAACCATTGACATTGGTGAGATTGTTGGCAGCTTAAGTCATCAGGAGGTTTGCACAAATTTCCATAGAAATAGTACTGTACTCACTTAGTTTACCTGCCTTAATTTGTTGGTGTTCTCCCAATTAATACACACACATCCAGCCGTTTTTATTACTGACTGACCACACATTCATTTTTATATTTAGGTTTGTTAATGCAAAGCATAATGTGATCCTACTGAGTTGTAGTAGATCGGCAGTAAATTAATTAAAAGAGAAACAAGTGATTTGGTTCTTAAAATCAGTAGAAACCAATGAAGACAAATGGCACTCAGCGATGACCACGCAGGGTAGAGAGGTAATCGCCAGCTAGTTTTTGAAAACACTTGAAAACATTCTGTAAAAATTGTGGTGTTTTGCTTCCTGCAGCAGCTTTGGTGCCTTCAGTGGATGCATGGATGTGAGTTTTATAGTTTGGAAAGGTAATGTCCTTAGCACTGGAAGGCGTACGTTTGAAAGACAGATATAGGTGTTCTGCATGGTTTAACTGCCATCGTGGTACCTTGTGCCAAGGAGGTGGCAGCAGGCGGTGTTTGGGCACTGCCCGGCAGCAGCAGTAACGCAGTGAGCTGGTGGGTTTGCTGCTTGCCTGGAAGTCCCATGGAGCAGAGATGGGAAGCACAGACTTCCCAGGCAACGCCTGAGGCCAAATCCAATGGAAGCTGGGGCTTTGTGAGACCCCTGGAGCTGGGCTCCATGGAGGGCTCTGCCATGAGCCCCCTGCTCCAGTGGGGCCAGCCCATGGGCCTCCTCTCCTCCCAACTTGCTGAGGCTGGAGCACAGCTTTTGGGGGGGCTCTGGTCTTCCAGCCCAGGTGCAAGGGGTGCAATGAGCTCAGCAGCAATGCCCTGGCAGGAGACCCATGGGTGAGCATCCCCCAACCACCACGGCAGCCTGAGCACCCGGGGGGGTGCGGGGGCATGTGGGCTGTGGGTGTCCACCTCGGGAAGGGCTGCGGGGAGGCCTCAGCCAGTCTCTGCCCCTCTCCCCGCTGCCGTTGCAGAGAGAGCCGAGCACAGCTCGAAGGAAATGCTGCTCAGGGGAGGTCCTGGGCACAGCAAAGTTGTTAGTCACCCTCACAATTTTCTTAGGATTTTTCTTTTCCCTCTTTCTCTTTTTAATTTAGGTTATATCCTTTGGAGAAATGCGAAGCGTGAAAAGGCTGTGAGTGTATGTGGGGACAGGCTGGGAGTTGAAGTGTTCTTGATGTACTGGAGAAATGATCTAGAAAATAAGAGGGTTCAGTTCTATAACCCCCAAAGGTGAAGCCCTCACCAACAGGTTTTTGCCTACACCTGGAGCAGAAGCATAGGTGATCCTGCCCCGCGGCAGCACGGCTGGTGTGGCTGGGGGTGCAGCATTTGCTGCCCAAAGCAGCGGGGATGGGGCAAGACCCTGCAAACCCTGGGCTGGGCGGGGGGACAGGGTCTTCGGGGAGACCCTGCCCTTGCAGCTGGGCACAGCCCCAGGGCCAACCCTTATTTTGAGGAGTGTTATGGTTCCTGGTGTCACTGTTACAGTGTGGTGGTTTAGTGCTATAGTGTTTTAACTGCGAGACACTGAATACAATCATTGTTGCATTTAATCTGCCATCACAGCAGCACCCTTCTGCTTGTGCTGCCACTCACCTCGCATCCCCGCTGCCCACAAGGCGGTTGGGTTTGTTCTTTAAATAAACCTGTGCAGCTGCATATAGTTATGCCGTAATATATTAGCTCTTGAGCCTCAATTGCCAGTTATGCCATAATACATTAGCTCTTGAGCCTCAGTTGCCAATCGCCAGTAGCTGTATACTCAAATCCTTTAGCTACATTTACCAAATCTCCAAAGAGACAACTCAGTAGTGAATGGCTTGGCTTTTCTATCATGTGCCAACAGTTTCACAAACAGTTAAACCAAACGGGACCAGAACGTCATGCCAGTAAAAACACGGTGAAGTATTTGCCATGCTTCAACATTTTTTTTTTATTTTTTTTTTACTCTACAGATCCTTTGATCTAGGAACAAAATCCGCAGTTTCTCAGATGTTATAAATTATATCCCAACTGCCAATTATAAGAAAACATCAGCTAAAGAGCATTACAAAAACTAAGCTGTCTTAGGTAGAAGCCACTGAACTGTTGACGAGAAACGGAATCCAGCCCCTTCCCACGGTGAGCAGGGCAGCAGCTTCGGTTCCTCACCCCCAGAGGAGAAGGCTGGGGGGCAAACGGTGGTCACATGGTGCCAACATGAACCCCTCAGTCCCAGGGCTGCTGTAACCCTCCCCGTGCATGTATTGACGGCAGCAGTGCCGGTGGCTCCCATCAGCCCTGGCAGAGCCCAGCTCCATGCCCCAGCACCAGGGGACGTGGCCAAAAACGCTGAGGCCAAGAGCAGCAGGAGGGCCCCGGCCAGGTGCCTCCAACAGGACAGGGAAAACGCCTACCGATGAGAGAAGGGGGCTCCACCATTGTGGGGGGAATGTCGTCCCTTGCTGCATGACGTGAAATGAGTTTGGATGAACCAGACTTTGTACGCCTTTGTAAACTAAGAGGTTTGTGTCCCTGACGCCCGCCAGCCTCACCCGTTCCACCTCGCAGGGGGAACCCTCACCGACACCCCCGCCATGGCTAATCACGCCGGTGAAAGGGGATGCTGCATTAGCCCTGTCAGAGAAGGCAGGCGAGGGAAGCATGAACATCAGCGGTGTTTAGCCGCAACGTTTATGACAGCGATGGGAGGTTTGCGTTACTGGGTGAATTCCCCGGCCCCAGAGAGCAGCGCTGTGGGTGACGGTGTGTCCCGCTGGCGGCGGGGCGGGTATCGGTGCAGTGTCACAGGATTGCCCGGGGATTTTGCACAACCCTGCTGGAGTACTATCAGTTAGATAAGCTGTGTGCCTTATGGTCAGGTCAGGATAACCTGGGCAAGGTTAGCACAGACTGCAATAGCATCCGGTGCTTCCAATAAATAAGGATAATTAGTAGGTTTTCTTACACAATAAATATTTTGGCTTTAACTATATTTTAATACTCTTAAGCAGCTGTTTCAAAAGGTACTTTCAGAGCATCCAGTTGGTGAAGTGAGAACAAAATTGCTTGTGATGGTTTTGGCTCAGCAATAACAGCTGGAGCCGCGTCCCCGACCCCCTCTCCCTCAAAGGGTTTGAGTGGTTGATAAAAAGTTGATAACTCAACAAAATTCACTGTGCCTGTTAATAATTCTTCTATAAAAGCCGCACGTTTTCCCTGGCAGTCTTCAGTTGCTTTTAGCATGAAGGGACTCATCCTGGCCCTGGTGCTCGCCCTCGTGGGTAAGTGGAAGCTTTACCAGTACTGCTGAGCCGCGATGGCCACTGCGGTCCTGAGCAAACTCAACTCCTCAGGGCCTTTCAGGGATATTTACAGCTTAATTTGCTGAAGCCCTTTTATGACTATTAGATTTCTGTGCCTGAGCTTAGCAGCAGGGGAAAAGCAGAGCAAGCAGCGGCTAGCGAGCAGGGCTGGTGGGGGCTCGGTGTCCCGGGGGTCTGGGGTGCACTCCGGGAGCCCGTTACTGGTTGGTTGCCAACCATTAGCACGCTGAATAAATGAAGAATAAATGTAAAGTGTCCAGCGAGATGGGGGTTTCTCACGCATCCTTCTCCTTCCTCCCGCACAGGGGGTCAGAAGCGGGACCTCGGTAAGTGTGCTCCCACTGCCAGTGAGCAGCTCCCATCCTGCCCTCCCCTACGGCCGTGCCTTGCCCGCTGCTTGCACCGATTTTTTGGCAGTAGCAGCCTCACCCTTCCTTGCTGGGATGATTCTTGCGAGTAACATCACAAGAGTCATAGCGAAGGAGGTGTTTCTGTTTGGTTTTTTGGTTTTTTTGTTGTTTTTTTTTTTTTAAACAGAGCCTGTTTTTCATGCTGGCAAGACCTACCTCTATGGTTACGAGAGCTTCATCCTGCACGGGCTGCCCAGCAGAGGCCTGGCGATGGCGGGGGTGAGGCTGACCTGCAACCTGGAGATCAGCCACATCTCTCGCAGCGACCACCTTCTCCAGGTAAATTCCTAGGGGCATGGGGACCCACCCCCTCCTCCCCGCCCTCATCACACGGCTACAGACATTTGGGTCATACTTCCAGGCTGGTAAAATAAATGACAAAAAGAGGCAAAGCTCACATGAAAGCTTAGGGCTCTTTCTGGGGCTGAAATGACGCTGTAAGCCCAATGCCAGACCAAGCGGCTGTGCTCAGGCAGGGGTGATTTCCCCAGGGCGGGCAGAGGTGCATGGCATGGGCTTTGCACCCCGTACCCCCAGCCGTGCTGGGGCAGAGCCGAGGGCACCTCTGCAGGAGGGAGCCAATGCTGCTCCAGCTCCGCTGCCAGCAGCACCTGAGCCCCCTTGACTAAAGCTGCCTTAGGTTCATCTCCATGCAGAAATACGGCAGGCAGCTGCTTTAAAGAAATGGCCTTACGATGGTTTTACTGAAGGCAACGCTAAGCTGGAGTATGGAAACGAGGAGAATTCGAGCATGAAATAGCCGTGGTTTTCACCCTGACCCATAGCCTGAGAAAAGCTCGGCGCTGGAATTCAGATATCACATGAGAAATTCCTGTCTGTCTCCATTATCTCCCTTTTGATGTTCTTCACATAGGCATTAATTCAAATGTGAAGAGTTCTAATGGTAATGCTTGTGCTTGGCATAATGATATCAGATCTGGAAGCGCTGTTACTCATCAAAAAGATTAAACTAAACAGCTTTAAATACTGGCATGGAACGAAAGACCACAGAAAAGGGATCTAGAAGACACCATGTGGGGAGAAAGCTGTAAGAGGGCACTTAGCATTTGTCCGGGGAGTTTACTTAATCCATAATCCTGTGCATATATTACTGAAACAGCGTGAAGGAATACCTATTATCAAACTTTACATGCTGCTGCAATTGCAGGCTCTGCGTAGCCTCGCTAGAGCTGCTATAACTTTAGCAATTGCAGACAATGGTCTTAAGTAGGTTTTAATTTGAGAAAACACAACAAGAGCATTGATTATAAATACCTAAATGAAATAGAGCACTAAACCCACACCGTTTCCCTCTACGTGGGACCATGCACTTTTATGTATGAGGGTGGGAGATGCACGCGTTCACGGGGATACCGATGTGCGTGCAGGCACACATTTCCCACTAGGTAGCAGCCAAGGACTTGTGTGCAAGCTGTACAGATTGATAAACTCAGAATGATGATGGCCACTTCCAAAGAAAGAGATGTCAGCTCCCGCCGGGTCAGCTCCCGTGCGAGGTCCCGTGGCCATCTCTGCTTCCCCATCAGCTCTGCCGAGGCTCTGGCACTCCGGGACGTGCTGGACCTGGAGCAGCAGCCAAAATAGTCCCCATGTGCTTAGGCAGGCAGCTTGGGCAATGGCTTGGCTCCCTTGTGGACTGACGGGAGATCTCACTGGACATCTGGGCAAAACGGGTGAGTATACTTTCCGTGCAGATCGCTGGCAGCCGGTGTTTCACTCACCCAGCAACCTTCACTGGCCTTGCTGAAGCTTCGAATGCTGCTTGCACGATCTTATTTTTCTGGCAGAAATCCTTCATGGAAATTGCATTTTCAAGGATGCTTCCTAGGCCCAGCACAAGAGTCCGAGGAGGAAAACTTTCCTGTGGTGTTGGACAAGGGGCTTGTGTCCAGCCATGGACTGGAAGTGCCGGGTTTTCCTGTTACTGCACTGTTTCAAACTGAATGAACAGGATGAATGTTTAATGAACAGGATGAATGTTTTCCTAACTTTGTTCACAGATTCGATCACCAAAGCTGGAGGAATACAATGGCTTCTGGCCCACGGACCCCTTCACTCTGTCTTCGAGGCTCACCGAGACCATCACTGCATGTTTCAGCCAAGCCTTTAAGTTTGAGTACACTGAGGGACGGGTTGGAAGTATTTTCGCCCCCAAGGACTGTCCCATCCTATGCACTAACCTAGTGAGAGGGATTCTGAACATGATGCAGATAACCATCAAAAAGTCACAAAACGTGTATGAACTACAGGAGGTTTGTTTTTTTCCGTCCTGATTTTACTTTTATTCTCATTTTACTGTTATATAGTAACTTGTCTGTATGTACACTTCCCAGGCAAGATTCTTTGACCTATCTATTGCTGTTTATTGTGTTTAATCAACACTCACAGGCTGGGATTGAAGGCATCTGCCAAAGCAGATATGTTATCCAGGACGACAGCAAGAATAGCCGGGCCACCATTTCCAAAAGCAAGGACCTGACGGACTGCCAGGAGAAAGCAGTGAAGAACATGGGAATGGCGTACATCCGCCCCTGCCCCACCTGCCCCCTGGTATGAGCAGCGTGGAGCCCTCCTGCCACGCGCAGGCGTGAGCCACTGCCAAACACCCCTGCATCGCACGGATGCCAGCAGGGAGCTTGGCTCGCCTGTGCCCAATTAACGACCGCCCGTTCGTATTTATGAGTGGGTCTCTTTTGCGCTCGTAGAAAGTCAGAAACATTAAGGGCACGGTGATGTTCACTTACAAAATGAAGTATGATGACAGCGGGGCCTTGATGACGTCTGCTACATCTGAGCAGGTGTACCAGATCTCGCCCTTCAATGAACCCAACGGGGCAGCAGTCATGCAGGCAAGGTAGGCGCCGCCACGTGTGTCCTTTGTGGAGCTGTGACTATCAGAGCCAGGGGGAGATGCCTAAAACATATTTAGTGTTAATCTGTGAGTTAACAAGAAGCACCTGGCCTGTGGGCTTTGAAGGGCAAAGGCACCGTATGTCCCTTGGGATGCCTGGCCAGGTCCCGTGTCTTGCCATTTGGGGGTTTTCCTGGACCACCTGAAACATTTGTCCAATCTCTTAGAGATTTTGGCAAACTCTAATGAAAGCTCTTGCCAGTCCTATGACATCTCCAGATAATCCTGATAAACTGAGAAGTGCACGATCCGTTTGTGGTCAATGCAATGGTCCTGCTGGGCACCCTTCAGCCTGCTCCAAATGCTGTGGGTGTCCTCCAGGCACACAACGTGGTTAGAGGCTACTGATGCATTTCTTTCTCTCCCTTGAAGACAAGAACTGTCTTTGGTCGACATTCAAAGGACTCCCATCAGTGCACCAAAAATTCAGCTGCAAAACCAGGGGAGTCTTCGTTATCAGTTCTCAGGAGAGCTAGTCCAGATGCCAATTCCTCTCATAAGGATTAAAAATCCAGATTTGCAGGTATTAGAGGCTTACTTGTCATATTCTTTCATTATTTAGAAGGTTAACAGGTGATCGCATGATTATTTTAGACATGGGTCCTTCTAACTGTCTGTTTTTTCCCACAGTTAACAGAAACACTGCGGCAATTAGTTCAGAATAATGAGGAAGGAGACACTAAAGAAGCTTCAGCCAAGTTCTTAGAAATGGTCCAGCTTTTCCGTATAGTGACCCTTGATCAAATAGAGTCTTTGTGGGCACAGTTTGCCAGCGACCTTCCCTACAGGTAACCATATTGCCTCCAGCCAGGGTTTCCGATCTGAGGCATATGGGGCAATGGGGATACTGAATTGCTCCCTCCCTGGCAGGCACTGGTTCCTGAGTGCCATCTGTGCTGCTGGAGCTACCGATACATTTGGATTCCTGAAGCAAAAAATCCATGATGAGGAGCTGAACATCTGGGAAACAGCTGCGACCCTCCCGCTCGCCTTCCATTTCGTTACACCCAACAAGCAAACCCTAGGAGTTGCCTCAGTGAGTGCAGATCGTTCTTCCTTCTCTTACCCTCTCCCTCCATTTTAAAGGCAAATTCACAGGATCAGAAGTGAAAAATGCAACATATTTCCTTCTAACTTTGTAAAATGCAAGGTATTAACAAAAATGGGGAATGCTTTAGGAAATGTGTCCGAACACTTGTTGCCAAAATTTTTTAATGGCTTTGATATTTCATGTTAAAACCCACAAATCCTAAGAAAATTGCTATTGATTTCTTTTTGCCAAAATACATAATTTTTTAAAAAAGACAAACTCAATAATATCGTGCAACCAAAATCTAAAGTACATACAGTATAACTGGAGCAAGCCTATTTACTTTTATTGTAGCTGAATGACTAGCATTTGATTTAACTTCTGAAAATACTTAGGAAAAATCCAAAGCAATTTTGTCTATTTATTTCTCAAATGTACTTTCACTAAATACCAGCCCTATTTGCTAGAAACATTAAAGGCTGCTACTTCTTTCTTCTGCAGACTTTTCTGACCTGCCCCCAAATCCAGAAAGCACCAATGCATCGAATAATGGTTTACCTGGGATACGGGAGCATGGTAAATAAATACTGTGCTCAGACCTCACTTTGTACGAATGAACTTCTTCAGGTAGGTGACTCTCATCTCTTATTCATAAGGGGTGAAGACATTTTAAAAATGCCTCTAATTTAGCTCCCACAATGCTGGCAATTAGGTAAGTTGTTGTTTACATGCCTCACTCTTAGCTGTGATTGCCTGCAAAATTGCAATGACAGAATGAAACACGGAGCTGATGCCTTTGAAAAATCTGATCTTAACAGTTCAGAATTTCAGATGTAAGTGGTAGAAGCCCATGAGGATAATGGATTCTGTAAACAACCTGAAACTGAGTTTAGGTATGACAAATTTAGGATTAAAGCAAAATAATTATGATTCTTCTCTCTTCTTTTACATTAGGTACAGTGTACATAAAAAATCTATTAAAGGGGCACTAAGGTGTGAATATAAGCAAAGCTCTAGATATGTCCTAAGTTAGGACTTCCAAAGAGGCCCTGCTACATAACTGAATATCAGCATCAGAAATATTCAGGACGTTGTCCTCGGACTGTGCAGCTCTGGCTCCTTACTCAGAAGGACCAGAGAACTGAGATGGCCTGCTGGGGTTTGACATGTGTTTAGATCTTCCAAAAAAAGAGTGAAACAAAGCCAAGACACCAGAAGGGTAATTTGCCTTCTCAGAACAGCAAAACAACGAGAACAGTCAACCATTGGAATCATCTCCCCAGGGGAGTGGTTGACTCTGCCACGCTGAACGCTTTCAAGACTCAGCTGGCCAGGGTGCTGGGCCCTCTTGTCTAGACTGTGCTCTTGCCTGGAAAGGTTGGACCAGGTGATCTTTGAGGTCCCTTCCAACCTGGGATTCTATGGTTCTATGATTCTATGAGTGTCATCCTGCAGCTGTGCAGACCTGGGGGCTGCAGCCTGGCAGGGCTGGTGGAGGTGCCCTGGGGAATGGGGGCTGCTCTTGAACTTGCAGCAGACTCTCTGGTGCAGGCATCCAATTAGGATTATCTCCCACACTCAGGCTCTGGCACAATTTAAAATCAATTACAACACTGTGTAAGGAGAAAACCAAGTTTGCTTGTATGTTCCGTGTTTGGCATCCTGATAATGATGGTGAGATTCTTCCCAGGAGAAGAATCTGAACAGCTTTACTCACTGCTCTGCACCAGCAGTTCTTTTGCTTGCTACGGCAATGCATATTTTTATGCGTTATTACAAGATCGTTACCTGATAAGATTAACACAGTCTGCTCTGTTTTCAGCCACTCCATGACCTTGCTACTGAAGCCACCAGCAAAGGGGATGCCAAAGACATGGCCTTGGCCCTGAAAGCCATCGGCAACGCAGGAGAGCCGGCCAGTATCAAACGCATCCTGAAGTTTTTGCCGACATTTTCCCCGGCTGCAGCTTCATTACCAAACAGAATTCATGTTGATGCCGTGTTGGCCTTGAGGAAAATTGCCAGAAAAGACCATGCAAAAGTAACTGAAATTATTATTTAAACAAATGTCTTAGACGGTATGATTGGGGTTGACTTAGTGATTCAGGAATAATAAAGCCAGCGGGTAATGTTAGCAGCTCTGGGCAGATTTCTCAGTTACTGGTCTTCCTCTTGCCCACGCTGAGAATTCCTGACATCACCCCATCCTCGCTGATATCCTGGGAAAGAGGTTGCTTTAGTCGCTGTAACACTGGGCCCATTACTAATGGCAGTTCAGTGTGTACCCAGCAATATCTTCATTTTCAGTGACAGGTCCCGTGCTCAAGTCTCGGTTTAGGGTTCTGTTCTCCACTCACTGCAGATCACACATGCACGGTTTGGGAACCACTTCTCACTGAGAAGTTACAAGGTACTCACAGCTTGTATCTTCCTCCTCTAGGTAAGGGACATCTCCCTCCAGGTCTTTATGGACAACACACTTGCTCCTAACGTCCGAATGGTGGCTTGTGTTGTCCTCTTCGAAACAAAGCCTGCTCTTCCAACTGTAATAGCTATGGCCAGCTCACTGCTGACCGAGCCCAGCTTGCAAGTAGCCAGTTTCACATATTCACACATGAAGGCTTTGGCAGCGGGCAGGATCCCACAGCTCTACAATCTGTAAGTAGAAGAAGTAAATTTTTTAGTAGCAAATGGTGATTTTTTTTCTTGCTGTTTCCTATGAATTTGGTCACAGCCAACTATCTTCATATGATTTTAACTCTTTATTACTCAGATCTGCTGCTTGCAACATTGCCATTAAACTACTGAGCCCCAGACTTGACAGGCTGAGCTATCGTTACAGCAAGGTCATTCACGTCGGCGATTATTCCTGTGAGTACCAGGTGCCCTATTCACCGCTTCAGCTTCTGTAGCCAAATGCCTCTATCGTGTTCCATGATTTTCATCCAAAATCCAATCACAGGCTGCGAGTTTAGTGAGCTCTTGAAATAGAAAAAGCAAAAGAGCCTCCTAAGATGCAAAATCGCCTGGGGGAGTTCTACTACTGTACATGTATCTGCTGGGGAAAGCGGTGCCTGCACATGGTTTTAGGCTTCCTTCTTCAGTCACTGTGGTTGTGTTGACTCTGCCCTAGAACAAAGTTCTCTTCTTGAGGTTGCAAACTCAAGGAAGTGAGGGAGTGAATCCTGGCAGAACCCCTTGTGATCTACTACAGCATGCACCTGAGGTGGCTTACGTGCACCAGACGCCTTGCAGACCCTAACCAAAATCTCTGTGGCTTTTTATTCCTGTGACAGTTGAATATCAGGCTGGTGCCATTTGGAGGGTCTATCTCATGAACAGTCCCAGCGCCACATTTCCATCCGATATAATCACAAAAGTAAGAGGATATTATGCAAATACTGCAACAGATATTTTCGAGGTAAGTATTTCATTAAAACAGCCAGCTAGATGCAAGCCAGCTCTAGATAGTATTACTTGTTAAGCCATTTGGAGGGTGAGGTAGTGTTTAACTCCATCTCTGGCTGTGAGGGCGGATGTGGAAGAGAAAATTTAGATAATGATTAGGATTTTACTTAGGCTTCTTTTATTTGGGCTTCTTGACACATATGTTCATCAATGAACACGTTCAGTATAGGCATGAAAATCTAGGAGAGCAGAGGAAAGCTTACGCAGGAGAACACTCATCTGCCTACCTGAAGACACACAGCATCTAGGGTGTTTTGCATAAGTACTTGGAAATAGCATCTGAAATTAAATTTCAGCCAGCAGTGAATCCTGGGCAGCATGAAGCTCCATGTAACAGCATGCAGGCATTCACTCAGCTCCTTGGGCAAGCTTTGCAGCCTGGGCTGAGCTCTGCGCTGCCCTAAAATTATCCCTGCTGACTAACTCAAAGCTGGCTCAGCACGTCCTCAGCACCTGCAGCCATAGCCTGCAGTCATCTGCCAGGTAGACGTAGCCTTGTAAGCGCAATGCCTTCATGAAGTATGTATTTAGAGCGGCCTCGGTGAGTGTAATGCTAGGTACAAAGGTTTTCTTGGGCTGCGACACCGGACTGTTTCCTACAGGTGGCTCTCCGGTCACAAAGCCTAACCAAGCTCATCAGGAAGCAGAATATTCCCTTTGCGGAGTACGACACATACAAGACACTGAAGGAACTTGGTAAAACGGTATGTCTCCACGCACCCTTCTGATCTGTTCGCAATACCCAGTTCCCACCAGCACCAGGGTTGCATCACCCACCCTGCCGAGCTGTCCCTTTGATGTTTCAGTGAGAAAGGAGCCAGTGATCTTGTTTGGTCACAGAAAGATGTACTTAGGTTGTACTTACGCTGTCAACAGATGCCACCTTTTCACTCAACATGTGTCCGCCTTTAATGTACAGTACAAAAGACGATGATGATGCTGGCAGCCAAAATTCATGTGTTTTAAAGTGTATGTTAAAACACAGTAAGTGGTTGCTCCTCTCTTTTAAAATGACTCTTAAATAAGATTTTTGTCCATGAGTCCTTGGGTGTCACCTACTACTTACAGCAGCAGAAATTACCAAGTCCTTACCGCATCCTTACGTGGGGAAACTCCCACCGAAGTCAGTTATGCAACATAAGAAAGGCCACATTGGTTCAGACTGGTAAGATGTCTAGTGGTTTTTGGCTAAGGAGCCATGGTTAGCATCCTGCAGATGGGATCTACTCTTTGCTAATAGATTTCTGTATTTGAAGTAACATCTGCTGCTTTTCTCTCTCCTTAACACCGCAGCTTCTGGGATGGAAAGAACTGCCTCCCGAAGACCCTCTGGTGTCCGCTTATGTCAAAGTGTTGGGCCAAGAGATCGCCTTTGTTGACATTGATAAAGATGCCATTCAACGGACCATGACGGTACTGGCAAGGCTGTTGTCTTCTTTGTCTGCGATGCCGAGTAATTTCCTTTCCCCGTCTCTTCTCACCGGCTTACCTAACCTTTCTCTATTTTCAGAGCCTAATTGGATCATCAGACTGGCAGTCAGTGGTGAAAAAAGTGGTGGAAGAGTTCCAGCAAGGCATTTCAGGCCAATGGATGCTGCCGGCGATGGTGGCCGAGCTACGGCACATTGTCCCCACGGTGGTCGGCATGCCGCTGGAGCTCAGTCTGTGTGGCGCCGCGCTGGCCCAGGCTGCGGCCGACGGTGAGCTTGGGACACCAAACTGAGCAGCTCCCCCACAATTATTGTGGGTCCAATCCCTCTGCTGAAATTGAATCCCTCTATAATCTTGAAAAATACTCTTGTAACGTGGAAACATTGGTGTTCAGCTGCCTGCCAAGGGTTTGAGAAGTAATTAGCATGTTGCACCTGGGATGTATTTGTATAACTCTGGTTTGGAGTAGCAATCTTTTTAAATAATCACGCAAAGTATTTCAAAATGTAAAAGCACTGCCCATGTATTAACTCCTATGCTTATTGAAATATGCTAGTGTCCTATGCTATGTCCTATCCTATGCTAGTGTCTCTAGCATTTATTGCTTCTCTGGTCATATAATTCCTGTCTGTCTTTTGCAGTGGATATACAGATGTCACCACCATTATCTGACAATTTTAGACCTTCACAGTTGTTGGAAACCAACATGGATGTTCATGCTGACATCAAGCCAAAGTAAAAATGACATATTTTCAAATACACACACAAGCATTTATATTGAAATTTGGAATAGATATGTGATCGCATGTTGTTATACAGGGGTCGGTCTTGTCCCAGCTTTGGGACGGCTGTGCTAGTCCAGAGCAGCGAAGTTGCAAGAAAGCAACACAATCACCCGATGCTTTACAACCCTGCAAATGTAGCGATGCGTGCGGTGTCCCGCAGGATGCTGCGCTGCTCTGTCACTGCTAAAAATGCCCACTTTTGTACCTGTTCAGTGACGAAAGATACTAAGCTGTGAAGATATATTTGCTGATGTATGAACAGGTTTTTACAAGTTTAACATGAAATGGCATCACCACCAGGCACAAGCTGGGGGGATTTAAGGAGGTAAAGGGAAATGCTTCTGGATCTGCAAAAGCAAATTATTATCATAATGATAGTGATAATATTAATAAACAACCAGACACAATCTGAAGCCAGTAGACATTCTGGCATTAGCTTGACCTCAAGCAATGTATCGATGACAAAGAAGTGAGAGGGTCCGCGTTAGCTTTGTATGTCAGATAAATCCCTTCACCTTTTCCAGTGGCACTTCAGCTTTTTTTTATCATGTTATATGATATATCTCTTTATCCATCAGTAGTGGCTCTTACAATAAAAAGAACACTGTGAAAATGCAATTTTGCACTTCAAAGTTAAATGCGTGCATATTAATCTGCAATTATGCGTGTTTTTATTTCCACTCTTTCAGGGCATATTTTCATCTGATTGCCATGCTGGGGATTAATACACAATACTTTCAGAGTGGTCTTGAATTCCATGCAGAGTTCAGTACCAACACTACAATGAAATTTGATGCCAGCATAAATATGAAAGAGAAAAATGTAAAGATTGAAACCCCTCCCTGCCGTCAGGAGGTTGAGCTCGCCGCTGCGAGGTACAGAAGAGCTTGTTGCATTTTGCTCGTTACGTGTTACGGACTGTGAGCTCCCTGTTATAAAATCATGAACACACAGCTCTTCATTGGGCTCTGCCATACCTTGGCAGCCACATAAAGCTTAGTGTTGTCTTTGTTGCACCAGCAAAGACAGGTCAGCAACATCAGAAGGTGTTGTGTGCTATTTATCACCCCCACAGGAGTGAAGTTTACGCTATTTCGAGGAACATGGAAGAAGTAGATTCGGAAAAGAAATCCCAGCTTCTCCCCAAGGCAGAAGTACCAAGTACCTCTGACCAGCCGTTCCAGCCATTAGAAACATCTTCAAGACCTGGCAGCTGGAAGGTAAGGAGGCCTCTCACCATCTGTACTGCAGACAGGTAGAGAGCAGACAGCTCCTCAGCGGAACTGAGCACCTCCAACACAACACACCCAAAAATCATGGGGTTCAACAGGTGCCCGACCTATCCCAAACCAAGCCTAACGTAAGTCCCAGTGGGTTCAAGACAGCATTCATAGTCTGCTCACTCTCATCATCTCACACCGGTAGGGTTGCTTTGACAGCATGTCTTCCTATTTCTTTCCAGTCACGGGGAGGGTGTGTGAAATTCATATCCTTTGTACAATACCTTTTTTTTTTTTTCTCTGAGCCAGAGCAATGTGGAAAAGAAGGCTCTGGGGCAGGGTATATATTTTTCTTCCAAATCCTCAGGTAATCCCTGCAGTGGCTTGCAGAAGCCCATTCTCTTATGTGCTCTTCAGCTTCTCAGGCTGTTGTGGGAAGCATAAGTTGGCTTGCAACAGGAGGGCTAGTAGCCCAAAACTGATGCAGAGAAATAGCCCCTCCAAAGGGCCTTGCAGGTTCTCATTGGGAAGTTTGTTTATGAAACACTGCCTGGGAAAGGCTGGGCAGGAGATCTGTCCTCTTCCACAGAGCACTTTGGGGGAGACCCCACTGCTTCCAGTGCTTGGATCTGTAATTTTAAGCAGTGCTTCCTTACTTAGGCAGGGCTGCCATTGGTCTCTTCATTAATAGGAGGAAAGATCTTAGGAGCTGTGACAATTTTTTTTTTGGAAAATACCTTGATTTGCCTTATTTTTATTTAATGCAGCAAAGCAATACTCCTAGTGTGATATCCAAAGGATACCAACAAGGATCAGAAGAGGCACATCACCACGATGTAGGAGGAAGATTTTACGCACACATCTTCTGTAGAAAATTTGAGAGTTTGGGATGTTCTGCTTGTCTCAGCCTAAAGTCACAAAATTCTGCTTTCTTAAGAAATACCTATCTGCACAAATTAATCGGAGAACTTGAAGCCAAAATAGTTTTGAAGCCAGGTACAGTCATGGCAATGAGCTTTTCTGTCAATCTCTCTGAATGCTGTTTAAGCAGCACAACCCGGGAATGTAAGTATTTTGACTTTAGTTCATACAGATGCTGATATCGACAAAATTCAGCTGGAGATTCAGGCAGGATCCAAAGCAGCTTCCAAAATAATTGATGCAGCGAGCCCAGGGTCTAAGGAAGAGGATGAGGCATCTCTGTACAAGGACATTCAAGCTAAACTGAAGAAGATTCTAGGCATTGAAAACGTGTTCCAGGTAAGAGACTTTGAGCATGGGAGAGGGAAATATTTTCCTATAAATGAGACCAAGGGTTTCCAGTGTGGAAAACTGGCATGGGGAAGCAAGGATTTCTGCTGGGAGGAATGGGTCTAGGTGCGTGCTGGTGCAGCTTCTTGCAGTGTGCAGGGCCAAGAAGTTTTATTTCCTTGAAACCCTGTGGTGAGCAGCTTGTCTGACACCCAGAGAAATGTTACAGAAGACGCTATAAATTCATAATGCTTTGAACTGTTTTTGGAGGTCTCAAATAGAACACGGCCCCGTAAGAAACGGATTGACAGAACAGCCGAGAATGCAGTTACACACCTCCGGGCAGAGCCCAGTGCAGCCCCCGTCTCCAGCTCATCCTCTTCTTCCACTGCTGATGGTAAAGAGTCTGGAAAGGAACGCAAGAAAGATGAAATAAGGCAATCTGGGAAGAAACGTGGCAGCAGCAGCAGGAGCAGCAGTGGCAGGAGAAGCAGCAGCAGCAGCAGCAGCAGCTCTGCCAGCAGTAAAATCTGCAGCAGCAGCAGCAGCAGCAGCAGCAGTGAAGACCACTCTGGAGACAGGCACTGCAGTGGGGGTGGTGAATATTCCAACCAACAGGTAATTCACCCAGGCTGGACCTTTTTGTATTCCTTGTAGTGACTGGTTTTGTATGTCAGCAAATTGTGCCCATGGAGCACGGGCCAAAGAAAGAGCAAACAGCCTGTTGAGGGTGGCTGTTCGCTGCAGGATGGACGAGGTAACCATCTAGCAGAGCTTTTTCCCCTTTTTAACCTCTCTGGTTCTCTGAAGCATTTCAGTTCAGAAGTTTGACATTTCAGAGGATTTCACTTTAAAATGTTTATAAAATTTAATTTTGTTTGGCCTTTTTTCCATACTCAATACTGAACTTCTTAATGCATTTCTCAAAAGCTAGTTCTTTGTCTTCTCTTAGATCTTCTTACATACCATCTATTTTCACAGGCAAATCTACCTGTTTACCAGTTGTGGTTCAAGCCAGCAGATGAAAAGGTACATTTACTGCTTATACTGCGAGCGGGGCCTACAACTGCTCTCACTTAGCTTTGCTGCAATTTGAGCTTAGTTCTCTGAGAATAAGAATATGAGAAATTAATTCTGCAACAACTTCCAGTGGTAAACAACTTGCTTCAAGGTGATTCTCTGGTTTTGCAGGACCCAGGAAAGGCAGTCCTGAACAGCAGCATCAGCTCCTCCTCTTCTTCAGCTAGTGATGAAGGCATCTCTAAAGCCATGTCTCAGGTGAGTGTCTTAATCTATGAGAAATAAAAACATTTGCTTTGGATTTCCAGTTATTGTATGTTCATAACAGAATAGGAAAGATACGGTGATTTAGCATGTTAGGTAATATATAGAAAGAAAATGAATCGTTTCCTGTTTTATAAAGGTGAGCACATTGGATAGCCATTGAATGTTTTTTAATATTCGCTTCATACAGTTTTTAATGAAACTGGAATGAATTGCTGTATATGTTGAAATTTGTTACTCAGCAAATAATTCACTATAAAAATGAGAATGCTTTAGAAGCGCTGACCTGCTTGATCAGAAACTGATTTTAGGTGTATTTTTTATTGCATAGCTCTCTGTAAAAGTTCAGGACTTGACTCTGTCACTCTTTGTGTTCGTTAGGTCTTCACTGCCAAGTACTTCTGTTGGTGTTCGCAGGACCATACAAGGCCTTTGAAGAGGCCTTGATTTTGCAGTAATGCTCTGACTTTGAGAGCAATCCAGGTGTTTATTCAGGAGTGACTGCCTGGTACATAGTGAATGGTACCTGGTCCTTCTGAAAGAATTAGGGAAGTGATCGTCCCCCCTGTACCCTGCTCTGGTGAGGCTGCACCTCAAATACTGTGTTCAGTTTTGGGCCCCTCTATACAGGAAAGATGTTGTGTTGCTGGAACAGGTCCAGAGAAGCACAACAAAGCTGCTGAGGGGTCTGGAGCCCAGGGGGGGGAGCGGTGGGAGGGGGGCTGGGGGAGCCCTCATGGCCCCCACAACTGCCTGACAGGAGGGGGGAGCTGGCAGGGGGGGAACTCTTCTCCCAAGCAACGGGTGGTAGGACAAGGGGAAATGGCCTCAGGTTGCACCAGGGCAGGTTTAGGTTGGACATTAGGAAAAAATTCTTCACCGAAAGGGTTGTCAAGCACTGGAACGGGCTGCCCAGGCAAGGGGTCAAGTCCCCACCCCTGGAAGTATTTAAAAGCCATGCAGCTGTGGTGCTTAGGGACAGGGTTTAGTGGTGGGATGGCAGGGTTATGTTAATGGTTGGACTTGGTGATCTTAAATGCCTTTTCCAACCTAAACGATTCTATGATTCTACGATTCTATGATTCTATGAATTATTGTAAGAACTCATGGAATCTGGAGCAGATTTCCTCAAAGGGAAATTTGACACATTTCAGGCAATGACCTTCAAAACAATAAACCTTACTCTGCTGAGGCACCTCCTCTGCACCAGCAGCTCCCAGTTGTTAGTGCCAGTGGCTTGCAGAAAAAAGGCAACCAGATCTACCTTCTCCCCCACCCGCTTCTGCGTAACTTGAATTCACCATGTAACTTGAATTCTCTTGTCCATCTTTCCACCACATTGCTACTTCCCTGAACTCTTCCCAGTCTTACCCAATGCTCTCACCACGTACACTGTCTTCCTCAGTCACAGCCTTGCTCTCTCCCCACCTTGCCCTGCGCCCTCGCCAGATCTGTCTCACCTAATCCTTCCGTGGGTCTCTGTCACTCAGGACAGATGGAGGACCCCACAGCTCATCCCACCTGCGGCTCTGCCCCACCGCTCAGGTAGGGCAGTCACAGCCGGAGCAGCTCCGACCCTCAACAGGGCCATGTGCTGCTCCTCGTGCAAGTGCCACACGTTGGACCGCACTGAACCAGGATCCCTCCATCCACACAAATTATCCCGGTTTTAAACAAGTGGTTAAATGAATTTTATCAAAAAGACTGTTAGCTAAACTACAGGTTGGTGAGAGAGCAGTGCTGAGCTGGGTGACGCTGGTTCTTTATACAGTAGGGCCCTACTCCATACTTCCTTTCGTTACGCTGAAATTACTTTACAAAAAGATTCCCCACACTACTCTTTTACTTACAGAGG
Organism: Gorsachius magnificus; assembly: GCA_034008185.1. Lineage (NCBI taxonomy): Eukaryota > Metazoa > Chordata > Aves > Pelecaniformes > Ardeidae > Gorsachius > Gorsachius magnificus. The sequence goes on along the minus strand of CM067085.1, from coordinate 72,623,556 downwards.
TCCTGGCAGCTCTCCCTTGAAAGACTGTGGCAAAACTATGCATGACCTGAACAGATCGAGCAATGGTCTCTGATGCTTTCCCACACTTCACATAAAAAGTCTTTTTGAATGAAACTTTTCCTTTACAAACGCTTTTCATCTGTGGTCTTAATATAGTAATTTCAATGCTTTGTTTATGTCTTCGGTTTCTATTTCCTCTCTACTGACTTAAGCCGAAATTCTTGGGAGACAGCAAGCCACCAGTACTGGCTGCAGTCCTTCGTGCCATCCATGGAAAGGAGCAGCCAACGGGATTACAGCTCGTACTGTACGCGGATACACAGCCCATGAGGTCGAGGATACAGATGTTTGTTTCAAGCATCCCAGGATCAAGCAGATGGAAGCTCTGTGCTGATGCTTCAGTAATCGATTCCCATAAAGTATCAGTAAGTTTAAAATAATGATCGGCTCAAATGGAAATTAAATACAATGATCTTACTATGATTTATACAAATATATGTATATAAATATATTCCCCTCTACTAGGGTTCTCTGAAATGGGGTAAAGATTGCCAGGACTACCAGATTGCTGCGCAGATTGCAGTAGGGCAATTTGCTGCTTATCCAGCTACGCAGATAAAGCTGGAGTGGCCAAAAGTACCTTCGACAGTCCGAACAACTGCAAGATGGTGAGATTTTACTTTAGTTTTTGAAAAAATCACTTGTGTCAATGCTCCAGATAATTACAGATTCAGCTCTGAAATTTCTGAGCTGGAAAAACTCCCCTTAATCAGTATGATGTTATAAAATCAGATTACATGTCTGTTTTTTTCTGTGTATTCATTCCCTCAGAGCGTAGTGTCAGTGCATTTTAGTTTGCAGGAAAACTGCTTGAAACAAAGTAGACGATGGGATTCACCGAATCTATTGCAGACTTTTAATTTAAAGTGCCTGAATTAGGAAATTGGCCTCCTAATCAATGGAGGCTCAGAGCAGAAGCCTAACCCTGCTTCCCTGAAGGAGTCTGTCTCTTACTGACTGTACAGGGAGAGTCATTTCCTAACGTAGGCACCTTAACTCCAGCTTCTGAAGAAGGGGATACAAATACTTCCCGTAAGGCTTATTGCACACTAAATAGCAAATATTGTGTGATGCTTAGTGTAGGAAAACAGTAACTGCTGGATTCAGTTCATGTATGTGTCTATCCATACACATGGAGTATCTGCCGTATTCATCATTCGTCATTGCATTCATGCAGGCATTTGCCCACAATAACGTATCAAAGCCTAATCTTTTTTCACAGTGCTACCTAACCAGCACTATACAGACACATACAACAGCTCAGTTACCTAAACATGCACGCAACGCGAGCTTTCACATTAAAGGCATACAGGTGGTTAACATATGTCCACTGAAGAGGATGATTTTTTTATATTACATTGAATTACCTGAAGTGCTGTTATCTGCCCTTATTAGAGGGGATGGAACCATCCAACTGACTGTCCTGGAGCAAAGCCACAGAACTCAGCTTTTTTCTGCTCTGAGACTATGCCTTTTTTAAAGGAATATATTCTGTATTTCTCTCTTTGAGTCCCAAGCCTGTAAGGGAACCCAGTCGTAGAGATCCTTCTGTCAACTCATTTGGCTCATTTTAGCAAAGGATCCTTGCTAAAAGTTACCACTGCAGGACTGACCCATTAATACGAGGTCATCTATTTTTTAGCATAATAGTATTTCAGTTTTTATGTAGTTGGTGCCTGTTTTTAACTCGGTATATGTTTAAAACAAGTTGGCTATACTTTTCTTCTCATATCACTCTGCCATCCAGTCTCTTGGAGACTGTTTCAGCCATTAATAGTTAAAATCTGCCTGCCCCTCCTCTCCATACACACCACTATGTATCACCAAACCCTGACATAAAACGTGTCTAACACAGAATGCATATCACTTTTCGGGGGCATTTTAGTCTGAACAAATAATAACCATTTTTTTCAAAGACAGATGGTTTTAACCACTTGCTTCCTTTTCCAGGTTCTACTCATTTCTTCCAGGAGCTGCATATGTCCTTGGGTATTCCCAAAGGCAACAGCGTGGTCCCTCTCACCAGGCAACCTTGGTTATGGCTCTGACATCACCAAGAACCTGCGATGTGGTCATCAAGCTACCCGAGGTAACTATTTCCACTGTCTTTTATCCTGGGGCATTCAGTACTTATGAAATCTAAGGTTAATAGCTTTTTAAATCCACTGATAGGTTGGGTTTTTTTTCATTTATTAAACTGTAAAGAAGCTCGCACCACAAGGCCATTTTATTCATGAAGTTGGTTCCATTATGAAAATACCTTACAACGCATTTCTCTTTCTCATGTAGCATGCAAACACATGCAATAAGAGACAGGTTACAAAACGACCACCATGATTGATAGCACATTAACAATAACATATTAAAAAGACCAATCCTTCCCAAATCCTCAGGAAGATGATAGGTTTTCCTGTGTCTTGGAAAAGGTACGAAAACCAGGCTGTAGAGAAGCATGACAGCCAAATAGCAGCCCTCAACGTATAGGCAAGGAGAGGGGTGCCTCTCAGGTAAGCAAACTGTTCAGACTCTGAGCAAATGTGATGTACAACTCCCCAAAAAGCTGCAGATTGGTGAATATCAAACTTCATTTATAGCACTGCTATTCTGTGGGTTGCAGGTGTGTCAAACTGTAGCCCTATTCCATGCTGTAGACAGAGGAGTTGACTTCTTTTTAGCTCTGACCTAAATCCAGATTCTAATTTAGATTTCAGTCAGTACAGTCCTCTTTGAACATCATCGGAAAATGCTATCCCATCTCTACACTGTATTTTACATTTGCATTTGTGTTTGTTTTCTGACTGATTTTCAGCTCACGATTTACGACAGAACCATCAGGCTTCCCCTGCCATTCCCTTCAAGTCCAGGTTCGCCGATTTCAACACCACCATCCCCTGACTGGAATGTCTTTTCCCAAGCAACACTTTCAATCATTGAAAGCCTTAAAGGTCAGCAATTATCTATCTGCACAAGCATTGAGCGACTCGGCAGATTTTGTAAATGTGATTTATACTTTTGACATAACTTGAAAATATTTTACATTCGCTTAAAAAATCAGTTGGACTTCAGATAGAAATAAACCCATCTGTATGAAAAATCTGCGAGGCTGCAAAGATGTAAAGAAAACTTATAGTAGTAAGATTAAATACTCAGTTCCGTGCCAAATAGCGATTCCAAATTCATCCATTCCCAAATGCATCCATTTCAGCTTCACTGCAGAGATTGCTCGTGAAGAAAAAAAATTTATGAGAGGGACGTTTAAGTGACCTCAGATTTGGGGTGCTCTGTCTGATTGGTGCTGTTATGGAGAAGCTAAAACAGCTTCGAAAGTATACCCACTAATTTCATCTCCTGCACTTGATTTTGAAGGGATTATTGTTTCATTAATGCTGTATTAAAAGCTAATCACATTATACTTTCTTAGGGTAAATTTTAAATGGAAAAACTTTATGTAATCCCTGGATAAGGAGTCACATTTTGCTTGAAATCAGTGGGCTAATATCACACTTCTGCATATTTCTTTGATAAACACCAAACGTAGTCTGTATTAATTAAAATGGCCATAAAATAATTTCTAATCAGAGCTGGTAGGATTTCCAACAAAATACCATTACAGTGAAAAAGGGAGACATTTACTCTAGTGTGGCTTTTTTCCTCCCCATCTTCTAACTATTTCTGATCCTGGTTATGACTCAATAAAGGTAGCAGCATTTTAATGAATTTCCTCTGGTGTTAATGATACGTGAATTGTTAACAACCATTGAGAAATTCTTTTGACTACAACAAAGTTACAAAAGCCAAAAGGTCCAGACAGAGCTGCACTAGCATGGGCTGTGAGCAGAATTTATCTCACACAGCGACTGAATCATGAGTGGGTTTTGCTGCTGTCTGGGGACTGGCAAAGTTTTGCTTTTGTATTACTACAAATCCAATATTTCATCTGAAGGAATCATTTTGCTTTTACGTGGGAATAGTTGAAACCAGAAAATTATCTTTTTTTTTTTTAATGACAAATCTAAAATAGAATAACTGTCTTAAATAAAATATAAAAGAATTGCTTTTGACTGATTTCTTTTTTTCAGCTCGTTGTTCAGTTTTCCACAATATGATCACAACCTTCAATGGAGTCAAATTTAATTATTCAATGCCTGCAAATTGCTACCATGTCTTGGTGCAGGACTGCAGCCCAGAACTGAAATTCCTGGTGATGATAAAAAGACCTGAAGAGTCTGCTGACCTTACAGCCATAAACGTTAGACTTGCCAGCCAGTAAGTTGCAAACTTAATGACAAATAGATGTCAAGCTGAATATGGTATGAATGTGAAGACCAGATTGTTAGGGCAGATTGGTGCTAGCATAAGACTCATGCAACAATTACTGATGTCAATGGAAAGATTTCTAGGAGTGACACTGGGATTTGGGATTTTGTCTTTCAAAAGTGCTTCTGAAATATATTTGAGGTTCACAATAACCTAAACCTAGTCGTTACTGCCCAAAATTCTTCATTAGTTAGCATTTAACCATCTCATTTCAGTTCTTAGTAATTAGGTAGACACATAACCTATAAATCCAAAAGGGACTATTGCAATCATTTATTCTGGTCTCCTCCTCTTGGCAGAGATGTTGAGAAGTGGACATAGCTGAAAAGGGAATTACTTATCCCAGATTAGAGGCACTCTCTTAGGTCATCCCTTAGTTGGTGCATAATGTTCTAATCTATTAGAAATTAACTTAAGACACACTTTGTTTCATCTTGGAGCAATCACCTCTGCCATTATAGGTACTTCTTTAAAAGTATAGTCTGATAGTCTAAATTGTATGGGATTATGCATACCTAAATCATTGTTGGGTGTATTCTTCAAAGTGCATAAATAGGCTTTGATCTGTAAGGTTTCATTACAAGTAATTATTTATTTCTGAAAATTATGTGCCTAACTGTGCCATAATGTTGGAGAAACAGAGAGAAACTAGTACGTACTCCCTGAACCTGGTTTGTGGTAGAACAGAAAGATGCTTGGTTTCTAGACCATATCTTTTGTGATAAAGACATTCCTTGTCACTGTATCCTTCCCCATCGTTTCACACAACTGTATGGATGTGCTTTTGATGTGCTTGAGCTTCATATTTTCTCATTAGAGCAAACGCCGCTCTGAGGAAAATAGTACAATACACAGGCCATGCAGGCTGTAAGAGAGCCGCCGTAGGGAATTCAATCTTCCTTTGAAATGGAAAGCACCTTCAATTTATGCGAACGCAATAGCAATTATATTGTTCCGCAGCAAGGGTCCCTGTAGCCTGGTGTCTTCCCGCCTGAACCGTGGCCACAAGCCGATGCTCAGAGATGAGTAAAGCCAGGGAAAAGTGTGCTGTGTGCACCCCTCCTGGCACGCTTTCCTGGGCTCTCTCAGTCTTCATCCCCAAGGGTGCCAGGTGATTCGTGCCAGAATGATATGAGCATCCTGCAGCATTGGTTCTATCAGGACTAGACATTGTGAGTGGAGTAGGGAGAAGGAGAAGCATTTGTTTATACGCATTTCCTTTACTTAAAGTGAGGTTGACATGTATGTTTCCAATGGACTCATCCAGTTGAAGATTAATGGTGTTCAAGCCCTAACAGATGTTCCATACACATCTAATTCTGGTAAGAGACTCACCTTTGTATTTCGTTTAATCTTTTCTGATCTTTTGAAGAAGGAGAGGACGCGATCCTGCAAACACCTCTTAGGATAAAGATCGCCCTAATTGGAGAAACAATTAGGTGATTTTAACATACCTTCATGCTAGCTTTCATAGGAGGTGGCAAGAAAGATGAGCAAAGAAGATCCCGTGTATCTTTGCACAAATCAAATAATGCAGGGCTGCGGTACCTCGTGCTGATCACACAGACCCACAGAACAAGCATCTAGATGTCCCCTGGCCACGGCCACAGCCATCCTTGTCATGGGGCTTCAGCTTGTTCCAGGACAGGGAGCAGTACGGCCTTCCTCATTTCCCCCATCTCTTTCAAAATACGTTAGAGCCTGCATTAAGTTCCCAAGAATTTAACAAGTGGTTCAGGCTGGACCCTAAACCAGTAACTTCCTTTTAAATGAAATCCCTTTTTGCTTTTTTGTTGCAGATGCAAACATGCTGATCAACAGCGAAAAGGAAGGCCTGTCACTGAAAGCCCCGGATTATGGCATAGATAATTTATATTATGATGGACATAGGCTTGAGGTATTTTTTTAAAATTATTTTCAGTGGTTTTACTTTTAGAAGAAAAACACTGAAGTGCATCTTTTCTTTATTTCCACAAAGATTCAGGTTGCTTTCTGGATGGCTGGAAAAACATGTGGCATTTGTGGAAAATATGATGCTGAGAAGGAAAGGGAATATCAAACACCCAGCGGATATTTAGCTAAAGATGCAGTGAGTTTTGGTCAGTCCTGGATCATCTCAGAAGACCCCTGTGCTGGAGGTACTAAGATTCCAACACATATTAATCACCTTTGATTAATTAGTCACATGAATATAGATGATTTATATTAATTGTAGCACAATCAGGTTATTTTTCACTATTTTTGTGATTAGTCGCCACAGCCTAAAAAAAAATCTGGTCTTCCTGAGCTTGGTAGCTCAGTGCAAGTTCTGGTTTTGTTGCAGTTTTTTTATCAACTTCTTAAGCACTATGTAGTTACCTGAAGTTTGTGTGTTCCAGATAGATAAAATTATAAACTTAAAACTAAGATGGTAGGTTAGTATGAAAGGTAGGTAGTTTGACTGTTGACAAAAGACATTTTATATGGTCCTTCATAGTTTTATTCTTTATTTCCATTCTGTTATTTCCAGGCTTTTCCTTTCCCAGAAAAAAAAAATAAAAAAATCTAGCCCTGGCTATCAAACTAGATGGCATTTGAGGTGGGAAATACCTGTTTTAATTTCCTCAGGCTGAAGATAAACTTAATCTGAAACCTTCAGCCCGGGAATGATTGCTCTTACCATCCAGGTCCTATATAAAACCAACAACATGAATGTATTTATTGAAAACATAAGGGTGCACCGCATTTTGTGTGGAACCCAACCCTCTGGGCATGTGGTGGCATTTCTGGGATATATTCTTAGATCAAGATCCCCCGGGGGGACTGGTTCAGGAAAGCCTGGATCACAGAAGCTTTAAGGACTAAGCTACTCAGCCACAGCAAGGCGGGTGTGTTGCTAGGCACAGTACAGGAGTGGACATCCGGATGTCTGGGAGCCACTACTGCCCAAAAACGAAGTGCTGTCACAGTTTGGGTGAAGTTGAGTGTCAGTTGACCAAGGTTTTCACGTGTACCTTTTTGGATTTGGACACCTGTGTCCCACCTAGATCCTATTTGACAAGCTTCTCTCCTTGGGACTGTGCCCACGTGCCCTATTTTCTCACAGCCTAAGCCATTGGCAGGAAACCGACTCACTTCAAATTAGTTTCACATAGCTTATGTCACTTGGTTCATCCATGGGTCTTAGTTGTTGCTAATTCTACAAAGGAAGCCCAAGAAGTTATTCATATAAATTCTGTAGGTCCTTTAAAAGAATTCATGTTTTATAGCTTGCAAACTGCAGCGCAAGTTTGTCAAAATTGAGAAGCCAGTTGCGTATGAGAAGGCGGCAGCAAAATGCTTCTCCGTGGAGCCAGTTCTGCGCTGCGTAGAGGGCTGCTCAGCAACCAGGACTGTTCCCGTCTCCGTGGGCTTCCACTGTGTACCCGCTGGTGAGTCTGTAGAACGGGTGCTTGTGCCCCACACAGCCCGCGTGCCCGACTGCGGTTGTGTGAAAAACCGTGAGGTTGACCGAACTAACCCCTGAGCACCTCCGCGTGTAAAAACCCCCTCACACCACCTCTTCTTCCTCTTTTCTCATTTACAGACTCCACTCTCAACCTGCAGGGACAGATCAGGCTTGACCAGAAATCCGAGGACGTCGTGAGCACGGTTTCTGCTCACACGGCGTGTTCCTGCCAACAACAGTTGTGCCCGGCGTGACGGGACCCACTCATCCCAGGGGGTCGGTGTCGGGCCCCACGGCCTGCGGCCCTGCGTGCGCGGCCTGGCTGGGCAGCGAGGGACAAGGCCCCGTCCCCTCCAGGAGACCGCTCTTCCCGGGTTACTCTGAGATCTTGAAAATAATTCTGGACGCCCTGCGCCGGGTTTGATCTTTTAATAAACCGTTCTTCTGTAAAAGCCGTCAGTCACGATCACTTCTCCCCGGGCCAGCGGGTGCCGCCCGGGGGCCTGCCCGGGGTAACGGGGGCCGCGACCCCGCCCAGCCTGCGGCCCGGCCCTCACGCCGGGGGCCGGCCCCCCCTGCCGCTCGGCCCCGCAGCGCTGGGCGGCCCCCCCCCCCCCCCGTCACCGGGCACCGGCGGCTTCGAGGTGCGCGTCCCCCGGCGGCTCCGGGCGCTGGGGCCTGCCACGGGCTGGGGGGGAGCGGCCCGGGGGAGGAAGGGCGGCGCCGGGGCGGCCTGCGCGGTGAGCAGCCCGTTAAACACACCCTGCGCCGCTGCCTCGCCTGCGTGGGCGTCGAGCAGATTTTTATGAAAACAGGCGCACGTGATTTAGGGGGAAGCGTCAGAGCTGCGACGAGTTTGGTTCCGCAGGCTGCCGGCCGCCCCCTCCCCCCCGGGGGGCCTCGGGGACCCTTCCCGCCGCCGGCCCTGCGCCGGAGGAGCGAGCGTGCGAGCTGGTTTCCAGAGGCACAACCAGTCGGGTACCTTTTTTTTGGAGGCACGTGGAAAATAATCATCCCACGGGGAAGTGGTTGGAGCTAATGAGGGTGCTTTTTCCCCCTGTTCCAGGTCTTCGTGTTCGACGTGGGAAAGGAAAGCTGGAAATCCTACGACTGGTCAAAAATAACAACCGTGGCGGCTTTCGGAAAGTACGATCCTGAGCTCATGTGCTTTGCCCACTCTAAAGGCTCCAGGGTAGTACTGAAAGGTTGGTTTCCTTGTGAAAATGTGGGTGTTTATCCAGTACGTGAATAAGAACATACAACTAGCTGTTTAAGGCTATAATACCTTGACATTTCACATTCACTCATATGCAGAGTATTAAAAGTCAGTAAGAGGATTAATTAATAAGGGGATAATGCACACAGGACTCTAATACCTTGACATTTTGCACGTGCTGGTATGCAGGGTGTTAAAACCAGCGGTGGCTTTAGCCACAGTAATAACAAAACCATTTTGGTGACATCTAAGTAAAGGTTCTCTAGCAGGGAGCATCACAGCAAAGGAGGAACAGGGAGGAAGGGTAAAGCCTGTAGAAGGTATTGATTTGGCTATGTATTTTGGATGTTATGTGCAGTACTCAAAAGACTGGTTAAGGGAAAGAATTTTAAGTAAATTTTAGTATTTTTCACTTAAATCAGTCCCTCTGTATTAGGAAGTGGCTGGGTTTGAAAACATGAATACTTGGGAACTCTGTGCAGGTACAACTGCTGATTAGAAAGACAAAGTCCATTACAGCTTACGTGACGTAATCAAGTTTTGGCTCTGTTGAGGCAAAAACAGAATCCAGGACCACAATGTGGAAAGCAGCAAAGGTTAAACATAAAAGTATGTTTATCTAAACAGTAAGACACAGTCCCTCTGGCTCTGTGGAAATACTGAAAGTACATTGATTTCAAGAAAGGAAGTTTACAGAGGCTAAAATAATATTAAGCAGAAGTAAAGCGATTGAAATTATAGCAAAAAATCCAAAAGGAACTTAATTTTAAACAAACACCACTGTCTCAAAGAATCTTGGTAATCTCTTCTGGGGTGGGTTCTCAAAACTATACTTGGGGGAAAAAAGTTAACTCCTTTGTATTTTACCAGTATGGGTGTGGGGATTTTTTATTTTGCAGTTATGTTTCTCAGTTTAGTAAAGACAAATCTTTCCTCCTTACTGTTACTGTGATGCAAATACATGTTAACTCTTGAAGGCCTCTTGTCCAGGTGATGTTCCTCTTAAGGAAATTGTTGATCCTGCTAAAAGAGCAGCGTGGATATCCCAACAGGTGGACCTTGCAAAAAACCAGTATATGGATGGAATTAACATAGATATAGAGCAAGAAGTTAACGAAACCTCCCCTGAGTATTATGCATTAACAGATCTTGTTAAAGAAACTACAGATGCTTTTCACAGAGAAATACCAGGATCACAGGTAGTAATAATGTACTTTATACAAACTTTATGAAATGCAAGGAGTTCTGAGAATGCTGTTTAGCGTAGGAATGTGAAAGAATTTATGCAGCCCTAAAGCAGAATATCCTGTGAATGGTTAATTATGAATGTTAGCGGTGATATGCTATCATAAGAATCACTTGTTTTGACCTGTATGTGTTTAAATGGAAGAAGGGTTTCACTGAGATTTGTAGATACAATGTTACTGCCTTCTGGAGCTGGCATTATTAGTGTGGTTTAATGAATCTTTGAAACTAGGGCAAGTACAGCCTTCTGGTGCAAAAGATTGACAATGTTTTGTAAACCCATCGCTAAAGTTTTAAGGATGTGCATCATGCTTCATGTTTTTGATCAGATGGCTTTCATGTTATATTTTCATTTCTTTGGTGTTTTGAATTCACTAAAAAGGGGCGCTGGCTGTTTATTATCTATTGTTTGTTGTATCAGAGGAGCAGCTTTTTCTGTAGTTCATTAGTGTCACCATGTGTTAAACGCTGTGCAACATTTGGGAAATACCATTTTTAAAAGTTACAGCTTTTTTTTAAGAGGAAACAAGAGCGCCTGAGTGCCCTACAGGATACTAACTTGTGCATTTTTCCTTCAGGTAACATTTGATGTGGCTTGGTCTCCAGCATGCATAGATAAAAGGTGCTACAACTACACTGGGATTGCAGATGCCTGTGACTTCTTATTTGTGATGTCATATGACGAACAGAGCCAGATCTGGACAGACTGTATTGCAAAAGCCAATGCTCCTTACCTGCAGACTTTAGTTGGTGAGGACAAAATATCTCCCCAGGAGTCAGAACTTTTCCATTTGTTCACATGAATAGATAGAAATGATTGGTTTTTCTTAGACAAGTTTTTTTTGTTCTTTTAAGGCTTTCGAGCGTGCTCAAATATGGGTTGTCCTAATGTGAAAATAGTATCCCAGATCCTTATGGCACTAGGGATAGACCTTTAGCACTTGTGTGTTGTTACTTGTAAAGTCACTGTCTGGCCCTCACGATTGTGAAGAACACTTTTAGAATGACAAATGGCAGCCGAAGCAACCATGTCTGCCTGGGCTTGCAAAGAACCTGAAACATTTGTCTGTCATCCTTGCAAACTGCCGCTGTGGGCAGCTGGTTTTAAGCATGAACAACAGAGCAGTCACTAGGATCTGCATAGAGCAAGTGCAGGGGTATGCAGGTGGGAGGTAAGGAAGAGCTTGTGTTTTAGCCTCTGGCTGGGGATCATGCAAGTCCTATATTGACTCTGGCTCTAGATTAGTTGTAAGAATTAAAAAGCATGGGAAAATGCAGTAATGCACCTTAATTTTTATTTCCTTCAAAACTAGGATATGAAGAGTACATTAATATGGGCATTGATCCTAAGAAGCTTGTGATGGGTGTCCCGTGGTACGGCTATGACTATGTCTGCCAAAACCTATCTAAGGTAAGATGAAGCTCATTCATTTGCAATCATACGGTTAATTTTTTTCCTTGGAAAGAGACAGCTAGATTTTGGTGATGCTGGTTTTGGATTAGGAAATACTGTGGTCTGATGGATAAGAGCATAAAGCTGGGACTCTAGACGGAGGCATTTGTTTGGCTTGTAACTGATGAGCAGTGTGTTACCAAACAAGGCATTTTATCTCTTCCCTAGGCAGCCTGAACCCTGTGATACCCAAGTGCCATGCTTGACTAAGGAGCTGTAGATGTTATCTGTGTGAGAAGAGATGATGTCCCAAGGCACTACAATGCTTGTATCTGCCTTCTCGACTCAGTCACTAAGCTCACTGCATAAAGACTAGGTGCAACAAGCCACAGCAAACCTATGACTGTTAAAGTGTAGCAGTTTTATGGATAAATTATGGAGTCTCAAGCAACATTATACTTACAAAAAAATGTAAGAATGAATTAAAAGTGGAAAAGATAAGACAACTGTATAAGTTGAATGAGGTCCATCCAATCCTGTAGTATTACAGAGTAAACAAAATTTAACTGTTTTAATTTATTTCTGTCTACCAACAGTATGTCTGCCACAGTGACTTGAACATTTGGGGTTTTTGAGAGCCCAATGCCTTTTGTGACTTTCTTCTTGGCTCTACAGCTATTTTGGAATTCAGTAAATCTACATAACATGAAACTCATACCTTCTGCTTTTTTTTTCAGGATCATGTTTGTTCCCTTTCCAAAGTACCTTTCCGTGGGGCTCCTTGCAGTGATGCTGCAGGGCGCCAGGTCCCCTACAGAGCAATAATGAAGCAGGTGAACAGTTCTCTTTCAGGGATGCTGTGGGATGAGGTACAGAAATCTCCATTTTATGAATACAAGGTAAGTGTCTCTTTATACGACACCATGTTGTGGAGTAAACGTTCATGAGCCATAGTTCTTTGATTATAAAGTTTTCAGGGTGTGATTCTTCCATTTGTGTTTTCTACTTCTTTCGTGTAGTAAAGGATGGGTGGATTTCCATATCTTGATTTTCTAGTCTGAAAGAGCAGTGCAGTGACTGAAGATTAAAGGAGTAATAAAGATCTTTATTACTTTGCAGTTTTCTCGAGAGATTGTATCATGTCAAAAAGGATGTTTTGGCACAAAGAAATCCTATAGCTCCATCCTTCACTGTTATAGTTACTTTTATGAGTGGATGGCTGATTTAAATTGAAATAGATTCTGAGATGCTCTTAAGTTTTCCTAACACAGTGGCTTGCATGCATGTTCTCTTCTGTATTCAGTTTCTACACAGACATAGTGAAAGAGTTTGTGAATGTGCTTACATGAACAACACAGTGTATGCATTTAGTCTTATTTCTTTAGACATAATTTTAAGTTTCACATGTAGATGATTAAAAGGTGTTGTAAGCAATGACCTAGTCAAAGCAGCATAACTTTTACACAATTTTACAACCTCCTCTAAAACTGTTTATTGCTGAAAAAAAGCACTTAATCTCTAACTAAATTCACCTGTTAGGTTAGTGTATCTGAGATTTTAGCTGTATTTAAAAAACTATGGAAATACAAACGAGCTAGTTCTTTCTTTTCATTTACTTCAGTTAAAATGTATCACCATTTTCTAACTCAGATTCTACAAGTAAAAAAATAGTCAATTATTTGACTTAAAATTTTGAATTGTCCTGTGTGAAAAGTCATTTATAAATCAGAAAAGTATCATTATGTAAATCTATATAGCTTGTGTATCTGAGTTTTTAATTGTGCTTTTCACTGCATTCAACAGAAAATGTATCAAAACTTGATGAGTTTTAATGTATCGTGTTTATATAGATAGGTAGATACTGATGCTAGTGTTTAACTGTTTTTCTAGGATTCTCTTGGTCACTTTCACCAAGTATGGTATGATGACCCTCGCAGCATCTCTTTGAAAGCAGCATATGTGAAGAATCGAGGCTTAAGGGGCATTGGCATGTGGAATGGAAATAGTCTTGACTATTCCAGGGAAGCTGTAGCGGAACAACAAACTGAAGCAATGTGGCAAGCCCTGACACCGTAAGAACTATGTGAACCTGTGATTTAGAATGATGAAAAATATTTTTTTTATTATGGATTATACTATTGTAGATTTTGACTTTATATTAATGCACCACGATTACAAAAACTTTGAGAACTAGCCACATTCATCGTGTTACTTTCTACGCAAAGCTGTATTTTCATTCTTCAAAAAGTTCCAGTGTTGCTTTAGCAGCGTGTTTTTTTGTTTAAAGACTGCTCATCTTTTTCATTTTTCACAACTGCCCTAAGCTGGGTAAAGCTTGAACCCAGCGTGTATCTGGTAACAAGTAAGACCAAGTGGATTTACAGGAGCCATCTAATAATGGTCCTCTGCTAAGACTGCCTGGTGCAGCAAGTATTCATTCATTCTGTGGTCACACGGTGCAGTCTCAGCTTTCTGACTTCCCACCCCAACCTATATTTTAGCTAAGTCACTCGAATCAGATTAAACACAGGACACTGGAGAGACAGACTGTTGCTTGTACTTGGTTACTCTTCTAGAGATTAAAATATTTTATAGATTCAGAAATTGCATAACATGAAGTAGTTGCCATTAAGATTTTTATCAGACTTGTTGTGAGAAAGGAATATTCAACAAACTCCAGTTTCACCGTGTTTATGTATCACGTAAATTCCTTAGGTTCAAAAACCAAAAATCTTGGACCTTATCTTGAAGAGGGAACATAATATGGAGAGGACTTGAATTATGTTTTCTTCCATTTCAAACTTCTTCAATTCCAAAAAACTAGAACTCAGAAGCTTATTTAACGAACTGCACAGGTATTTTTTCAGCACACTTTTATGATTCTTTCAGTAGCCTGTTTGTTTTTATGTGGTGTTGCCTCTGAGCTAATACGAGGTTATATTTTCTTTCTAGTTCATATTTTTCATAAAATGATTTGCCTAGAGAAATAGTATAACTTTTTAAAATCTCTGTAGTCATGGAAAGGTTGACTGGTGTTTACAGGTTATTGTTAAATAAAATGCTGTCTTCATGAAGGTTGGTAAACAGTATCTGTTTGTTTATGCTTTACTTGTTCCACAGCTTACAGCCCACAGTGCTTCTCTGCTTCTCAGAACTGTTTCACAACCAGATTAAAGTGCAACTATGCCCTGCTTAAGTGACTCCATTAATTAAACAATTTATTTAATTAGGTATATGTAGTCAGTTGTGGGGTGGTTTTTTTGTTTTGTTTTGGTTTCTTTTCCCCTTGCTAAATAGTTACTGGGAAAACACCACAGAATAGCAGCACTACCATAATGGCTACTGAGAAGAGTAAAAGACTTCCTGTGATTGTCTGACTGCTTGATCCTACAGGTGATGGAGAGCAGAAGGTGAAGCCTACTGCTCTCACATATAAAAAAAAAAAAAAAAAAAATCCCTTGGAAGATCAGAGGGCTCTACACTAGAAGTCTGGACTGTAGGTTTTAGGAGAAACTGATAAATTTATTTGACAGATACTTCAGAATTTATATTGCTATTTATATTCATACGCTAAGATACCGTGAGATAGGTATTTGTGAAATTGAGACATCTTCTGGAATAGACGGTCTGAGCTACACAATCCTAACTGAAGGCCAGAGGACTTTATAATAAAACTCTCCTTCCTGTAAGAGTCAAGAATCATGAGTTGATATTTTTTATTTTTAATTTGGGTTCAGATTTTCCAGTAGCTAGTTGTCTGCTCTTGTGTCTTAGATAAGACACAATTCTGAAATACAGGATGTAGGATTCAATCCTGAATTGAGCAAAAGGGGTTGTAGATTTAATAATGAATGTAATACTTTAGCACTAAAATCTTTGTTAAATCCTATCTCTAAGAAAATTAATTGGATAATGGGTGGGTTGACTCAAGACATCTGGAAGTTAGTCCTTTTGAGAGTGGCATAATTTTCTTACCTTATTACTGATTTCTCATGAGACTTCCAGTAATAAATACAGCCTTTTTAGCTTTTTAGCTGACGTTAATTCGTAGCATGGTACTGTTCTGCTTAATGTAGTAACATCTGGAACTGCAAAGCAGCAAACAGGAGAGCTTGAAAAAAATTACTACCAGGAAGAGTTTTCTGATTGCTCTTTCAGAGAATTGTTATCTAAGCAGATGCATGAGCTTGAACTTAAAGAAAAACAGAGTATGTGATACTGTAAATGGGACCAGGGTCATCATTACAGCTTGTCCAAGACAAAGCTTCCATCTTCCACTGACTAGAGAAGGTGGTTAATGTCCATGTGGCTTTCCTAATAAGAGAGGGAACAAAACCAGCTAGATATGAAATAAGGTGAGATGATCTAAGATTTTGTTCATAATAATAATAATAATCGTAATAATACATTGGTAATTTATAGATAGGCATACTTCCAATGACAAAACTATACTTCAGTAAATAGTTAAATAAAGGATTACTGTTGCTGTAGTTCTACAGAATCCGTGTATTAATCATCTTCAAAAGTTAAATGTGTATGTCTGAAAATAAGAACAGGCAGTTATAGATTATAGGTTTATTTGCTTGATAGGTATTTTGTTAATGAAATAACATCAGCATACCCACGTGATGTCAAAATTCACTAATTTGCACTTTTAAAATAACTTAGCTTTGTTTTAGACATGTTACTAGGTTAAGCTGTATGTTTAAGTAGCTGACTAATCTTTTATAGTAAGAGTGAGATTTAACAAGTGAGCTGCAGTACCTCAGTAGCCTAGTATACAAATTCCATGTTTATATAGGTGATGTCTTTTTACAAGGTAACTTCAAGAACATGCAAACAAATGCTCTGAAACTCTGAGCTTCTATATACATTACAGAGCTTCTGAAGACTTTACAGACGTTAAAGTCATCATCCTCTTAAAGTCCTATTTTTCTTGTCTGGAGAATGAAAGCTGAATGAATCTTCTTCTGTGTCAGTTCTGCTCTCAGGGCTTGTAAATCAGACACTGCCTGCTTTCTCATCTGCAGAAAGAACAGCAATTTAAGGAATTGCAATTTAAGGAAGTTTTTGGAGTTGACATGCATATGGGTCTGTATAACTAAGACTAAATTTTACACAGGATGGCTGAATACAGGGTACATCTTTCATCTTTAAAATTTTACATGTCTAATTAGATAGCCTAGTTCTAAGCACTGCTTTCTTCTGTACTTTGCCTTGGTGTTTTTAAAGACAACTGTGAAATTCATTGTTCTTTCCACTCCTTGTTATACAATGGAGGAGGCAGAACGAGCACATCCACCCTTGATTACTAGGTAAACAGGGGCATGGGCAATCTTGGTGATGTAGCAGACTCCTATTTCAAGCATTCAAAGCTGAAAAGCTATCCCATGTGAAGGACAGCCTGTACCATCATCTTCCCTCCAAAGGGAGCCATAGGCAGCATGTGTGGAATAAAGCAGATGAAGAGGACTGCCATCTGCTTGGAGAGCCATTCTTACTTTTTTTTCTTTATACCAGTTTGGGTTTTTTTCTTAGCCATGGTTTACTACTGATCAGTGCTTCACCAAGTACGTTCCTTCAGTTACCTTTAGAGTGAAATGGGAATTTTTTGAAAGAGATTGTGAAGTGTAGCTTACATTGTACCTTGAACATCTAAGTAAGTGCTTGAATGCCATACATTCAAAATCATCTAATAACCTGGTGTTCTGGAGTAATTTGGCTAAAGTGATAAAATTATGACAACAACTAACATCATAAAACTAACAGCCTAAAACAAGAACTGTTTAGCAAATATTTACATCACCTAATGTTTGGGAAGATCTAAGTTTTTTTACACATAGTAACATTTTGACTGTTTTAATTAAAAGGCAGAGTACCTTAATTTCTGTTACGAGTTTCATTTTTGTATCATCCAGCTTCCTCCTCAGCTGATCGAGTTCATGCTGCGCTGTAGTAATCCGGATGATTGTGTAATTCTGTATGAAACAACACCACCACCACCACTTTATGTGCAGCACTAGTGCATCTCTTCATTCACCACTCAGAAACAACCCTCTAAACTCTTTCCAGCTCCCCAGCTTTCTTCCAGTCCTTAATGTGTGCTGGGCTGTTTCAGGTTTGTAAGCTGTCTGCTCTCCAAGAGAGTGCAGCTCCCTTCAGCTGCCAGCCCTTCAGCTGGGCACAGAGGTTCTTCCACTCCCTATTGCTTCGGGAAGTTATGATCCAGATCAGATGTCCTGAGTGATATAGCACATTGTTTTGCAATTATCTTTTATGGCTACTCCCCATTTATAATAAAAAGGCATACTGCAAATCATGGGGATTTTTCCTCTCACAGGCTTAGCATCACTGTCACAGTACATTTACTGATGAGATATTGCTACACTCATGATGTTTAGTGCAAATAAACTCCTGGTTATACAGCACATCATTTCAGCAGTAGCTGTGGGTGGGCCTATCTCTGAATTAACTGTAAAACTAAAATTCGTGTTTTCAAAATGTAGGTTCTGATACTCAGCTTGTGTAAGTAAGTCAGCCAGCTGCGGTCCATTGAAGTCAACAATGCTGAGGGTTGGGGGTATATGTGGTAATCTCTTGATGTTTCAAGCCTTTAAAAATGCTACTAAAGTGCCAGCTAAAGCCAATGCTGTGATCAAGTTGCCCATACAAGGAGTCATCAAGTGGTATCTGTAGCCTGTCATCTCCCACTGTAAGCTTCTCCCCACCCAGGGGTGTAGCTGCCCATGTACCAGGGTCCGGGTCCCAGCTCTGACACCACACAACTGTTTAACCCTGGCTCAGACCACCGAGAAAGCACAAAAGGTACAAGTCATGCTAGAAAAAAACAGGCAGGGCCGTCAGACTAGTTTAGGGCTACTGAGGAATCACGGTATCGTTGGGTTGAGTCACCAGGGAGGACAAAGCTGGTGGAAGAGGCAAAAACAGCAACAGTGGGATCTGTTCTCCAGAGCCGGACTCTTCCTGCCTGACTGATGCCTGTCTGGCCAGCACGTAGCTTACAAGGGGTGGAGAGCACACTTGTGCTTAGCCTAATAGCTCGTTAAATCCTAGCCAACTTCTGTGTGTATGCTAGCCAATAAATAACTGCTGTATGCATGTTAAGTTGTACATATCCTTCACATAAGGCCTTTCTGTGCCTAGCCAGGCACCTAAAAAAACCCTGATGTTCCCCCCCAAAGAACCAGTATCATATCTGAACACAGTTAGTAATATAGTGTAATATCAAGCCTATAAATATTTGTATATTGTAGCTATTTATATTAAGATAGCTCAAATAATACACATTTGTATATAATATACACTCTTAGATTGCATATACACTCTCCCACCCTTCAGATACAAGAAAGGGACATTTATTTTTCCTGGTCTAGCTTCAGATTTGCCAACAGACTTGCTTCCATTAACGCATTTAGAAAATTAGCAGATACGACTATTGGGACTAGACAAAACACAACTAGACCAAACACAACTAGAATTCATTACCTCTGTACATGAAATTTGGGTTAATGAGAACAATATAGAACTGAATGATTCATTAATCATACTGAACAAAAGGGGATTTTGTTACAAGAAGGTATTGTACAAACACAAAGCAGAAAGAATCAAATGCTCAAACTCAAGCACTTCAGTCATTTTGAGAAGAATGGGCTGAAGTAATTCTACATCTCAGACCACTGAGGGATATTTGGCTGTTAAAGCTAGTTTACACGTCAGTGGTTGGTGATGAATTTGTTATTTTAATTTCTATTTTATACAAAAAAACCCCAAACCAACCAGGCTGTGTAAAAAGAGAGATTAAATAATACAAGCAAATACCTTGGAGTTGGTCATATTGTTTGGTTGTTTCCGGCTATCTCTGGCTTCCAATTGCAAGAGTAATTTCTGGTGGTAAAGCTCTAAATCTTGTCGTAGGTTGTTTAAAGCATCCTCCAGTGAAACCGTAGCTTTCTTAGTTTCAAAGTACTTCTTTTTCCATTCCTCACGAACTAAGCAGGAAAACAGTAATACTGTTGGTCTTGTTCTCTTTACCATAAGGTCTATTGAAGACAGTAATGACCAGCCAATCTCACAAGATTCGGTTGGCCAATGCATGCATTAAAACATGGCAGCACGTTTCTTCAAAAAAAGCAATTAGTGAAAATCTTCATTAAAATCACATTCACTATAAATGCAACTGAATTTTCACACAATAACCTGCAACAAAAGGGTCTAACTGTCTACCGAGATATAACACAAGGTCCAAAACCAAAATTTCATTCAGCCTGGCTGTTCTGCAGGTTTTGGCTGCACAGTAAGTGCTCCAGACCTGTGCAGACTGGTATGCCCACCACAGTCTGAAGTCCACAGCTTTACTGTAGCAGAACATTTAGCACTGTAGATGTATGCAAAATAATATGAGCTCTGCAGGGTCAGAGATTTTGGATGGCTTAGTTTTATACAGAAGTCCCAAGATTATGGGAAACAATTATTTACCTTTGCACTTAACTATGATTCCTCCTATGTTGTTAACCTGCTGTCAACAGCTGGCGTGTAATCTCCCCATATACTGGATCTCTTTTCCTACAGAATATGTTCTTCCCTTCAAACCTTGTGAAGAAACCTGTTTGCACATGCACTTACGAAACTCTACAGGTCTGATAAAAAGAATTCAGAGGTAGAGAGAGACGCTTCTTAAAGAACCTGCAGAAGCTGTTTGAGTCCTTGTGAAATAACCTTTATTTTACCTAACTGGATAGCATAATGTAAAACAATGAAGGAGCCATTTAGGGCTTATCTCAGCAGGGTAAATTACCTTGCCTTGCAGCTCCATGCTACCACAGATTCACTGCTTCAAGTACCCAAGTTTGGTTTGGTTTTATTTTGGTTTTTTTTTTAAATACAACTTCACTGTGCTGCAGAGTGCAGTGTAGCCATGCCCTCAGAGGATAACTGGAAGAATTGGCTTGTCTTCTCCCTTCAACAAAGCTATAAATAATAGTTGAGACTCCTAGTGATTTAGCTGTATTTAAGTACAAAGAGAACGCTCTCAAAACATCAAAGTGATTAAACCTCATCTCTGTATAACTGGAATGTGACTTAGGGAGGATAGTTTAAGTATAAACTTGAAAATAATTTTACAAAGAAAATTTGGGTGGGATTTCAATGGGATTTTTACCTTGTTAAAATACAAGGTTTGTCAAGCTTGTCACAACAGGCTTGTAACTTCGATGCCATAAGCTGAATACCATTAGCTAGGAGGAACAAAAAGTATTATGCTGGCAATTTGACTAGAAGCCCTATCAACACAATTAAAAAACCTCTGCAAGCACCAGCTAAAGGCAGGTTTAGAACACGTCAGCTGTCCCTGGGCCTCAAAACAGGCCTGCAGTAGCTCTCTGGGCACTGTATGTACATGAGACACAAATTGAATGGTTTATAAAAGCCAGGATATTTTTAGATTTATAAGACTGCCACAAAAAAGCAGAAGGAAAAATTGCAACCTTGATCTTTCCAGCATGCTGTTATACAAACGTGACTTCTCGGAGCTATTGGGTTGCAAACTACTCTCTCTGTAATTAAGCTCACTGACAAGGAGACAAACATTTCTACATTGGTTTCAGTGTCATTTCTCAATCGTTCCAAATTCCAAAATAATTGAAAGCATACCATGGTATCTCCTCAGCTTATTCTGTTCCAGCAGCCCTTTAGCTTTTCTGATCAGTTCTTCTCTAGTTTTTTCCATGTGCCTTCTGTCTGTCTTCATTTGTTGCAATTGTTCTACCATCTTGTTTCCTAAAGATATAATTATATTTAGCAAGCATCTGGATACTGTAAGTAGGAAGGATCAATCAAGATTTTTGTAATGCACCCATCATAAATCATGCTGAAAGCTCTGTCAGAAGAGGCAGTAGAAATTCTTTTAATAAACTATCTCTAACTTTTCTAAATGTCTGGTGCATTAGAAAAAAGTTAGAAATCCAGCATGCACCCAGGCATTTGTACATACACACACAAGCAAGTAAACACCCTTCTATATGCCTAGACAGCGTATCACTAAAACTAGATGTTCAAGATATATATACACTGCATATATTGAAAACTCTTGCCATGTGAAGCCAAAAAAGCCTCTGAAACACTATTTCCTGCTCAAAATACTTTGCGATATAAACTGTAGCAAAATCTTGCCTTAAACTCCAGCTGGTTATAAGCAGGATAATATCTCAACCTTTCACTCGTCTGCAACAACAGGTCAATCACTTATCTTCTCACCATCCTCCTCCTCCTCCACCACAGCGGAGGATCCGCAGCAAGGCTCCTAGTGAGATTTTTTTGCTACATTCGCCCATGACCCAGCAGTATTTCATCCAATCTCCAATCTCCCTCCTCTTCTCCTTCCATCCACAAGTCCACAAGCTGGGTTTTCTAACACTGGGAACCTGCCATGCTCTATGAACAGCCCATGCAATTATAAATGCCTGGGATTTTCCACCCACAAGTTAAAATTTGTAACAATACTGTGAATGAATGTATGTACAAATTCTTCCATGAAGTAGGTATTTCTGTCTTCATTAACTACTCAGTCTTGATTAAACATTCACTTCCCTGCAATTTCTTGGAATCACATACTCACTTTCTGCCTGAATTGCAGGAACTTGATCTGGATTTACAGAAAGTGCCAGAAAAGGTGGACTAGGAGGTGAAATACATTCTTTTGGACAAGTAAGATGATTTTGCTTGTTTTGATGTGCCTAGAGAGTCAAAAAGACACAACTACAAGTACATAACTCATAATCCTGAATAGTTATATTAGACATATGCCTTGAAAGGATCCTGAGTGAAAAGGAGGGCTGAATTTGACTTCTGCACATAAGCTTTTCTATTCTGTCACCAGTACAAATGATTACTAAATTACAAGCAGCTGGACCTCTGCAAATAAAATCAGAACACTGAACCTTTAAATTGCAGAGAACATATGGACAAAACATAAGACTATAGCTAATTGTTCTTGCCCATGTCCATAACCCCATAAGTTACCAACACTCCCATGCAAGACCAGGAATAACAGACCTTAAAACTGCCATCTGGCTCATTGCTTACGCAGTCTGGACTGCCCATTTCTAACCCAAAATTTGTAACAGCAGATTTTCAATTTCATTATTCTGATATTGTGACTATATCACACAGATGTTTTAAAGAATTTTATAGTTTTTCTTATCAGAATTTTTGCTCAAGAGAAGACAGATTTATCCCACAGGAAATATGAAATTATAAAAATGTCACCAATAAAACCAACACAATGTTACTGTCAAGAAACTAAAAAAATTCAGCAAACAATAATACGACTGAGATACATAGTTCCTGTTAAATGATTAACAGAGGTATAACTTCTGATGATTTCACTGTTTAGAAAAATAGTTGATTTTTCATTAGAAAATCTACAAAGTACCAGTGCATGAATTAACTTTTCTTAATTACTCTCAAACCTGTATTTGAATATTTCATATTTCTAATGAGTTATCTGTCTTATAGTGGAGGACTGTGTTTACTGCTCCAGATTACTAGGAATATGTTACCTTGAAAAACACACCTGACTATCCTGTTTTTCACCAGGATCAGCTATAGACTTGATAGTTCTGTATTGCTGCAAGCTAGAGAGAAAAATCAAAGCAACAGGTGAAAATTCATGTAACAAAATGGTTTTTTTCACTATTTTGTTTCATTTATTTTAAGTCTGTAAAATAAATTTCTAGTTATGAATTAACATTATCCATTATTTTATCAGAATCATCATTTACTAACCTTTGGGTTTCTTGTACATATTCTGTGGTTTGGTCTTTCATTGCTTTAGGAATTCCAGAATCCTGTGTTCTGTCTCTTCTTAGTTTGGTACCTTTTTGGTGGTCACTATTTTCCATGTTTGTAATGAGCAGTTTGGTGCTTAGTTCTGTGATAGGATAATGATGATAAAAATATATAGGTTATACTCACAAAATTCAAGCTCAAGTCAATGCCTGGACTTTCCAACCTGTATTAAAAATAATCTTATCTCTGGGGTATGGAAACGTTGTGTGAATAACAGAGGAAAGAAATAAAGGTAAAAAAGGTATTTTTGTTTTGAGAATTTGTATCTAATTCAGTTAACAAGTACAGGAAAGATTATCATATAAAAAACATGTAATTATTTCACCTTCCCTAAACTAATGCTGTATCTAACACTTTCTGCCTTTCAGAGACTGAAGATCCCCTACAAGCTTGGAGCCAACAAAGAAAGGGACAGCAAAATGTTTTGCATTTAAAAGTTGATTAATAAATGTTATCTGCTTTAAAATATATACAATAAATATTTCAAGACCAAATTGCTGAGACATTACCTTTATGTTATACTACAAAATCCTACATCCTTCATCATGTAAAATAAATTTTTTAAAAACTTTTCAGTCTCATATATATATATATGTGCACACACATATATATATGTAAATGTACATATATATTTGTAGATTAAGTGGTTTCATACTTCATATAAGTTAACATGATGATGCAGGGACAAAGCTATTTTTGACAGATTATGATTGGAAATTACTGAAAAGTCATCCATGAAAGCCTTCTCTAATACATTCTCCAGACAATATCCAAATTTTTGTTTTCTTATTCAAAGTACCAGATATCCAGAAAATCGCTCTAACTGAGATCTATAAGGTGCCCTTACCTATGAAAAAATGAATATTGCCTCATTTAATAATTACTCATTAAAAATTTGCAATAGAATAAAGGTCACCTTTTTTACATTAACTGTAAAATTCTACTCAAATTAAAACTTGTCTTTCAAAAGTATTTTCTCAAAATCAGTTTGTTACAATCTTGCTGTTAATGTAACAGTGGTCATTCAAATCCAGTTTAAATGCATCAGTCCTTTCTTGGTAATTACTAAAAACTTAGGAACATTTAAGCATACTAGAAAACTGTTCAGAGATTTAATGGCCCCCAGTATCCATAGGACACTCCTTTTTAAAGCAGTAGTAGTTAACAGGTCTCTTCCAAACAACATTTTCTATTTTGGCACAGAACTGTTATCTAGTTTATGTGTGCTTTAAACCCCCCCCATACTTTTGTCCTATTTTCACTCTAGTCTGCTCGGTTTTAGGAATGCCACTGTTCAATAGTGTATAAATTAACATTATATAGGAGGGAGAAGAGGAAACACTTTCTCTTCAGTAGTCATGTAGCCATGGATAAGATGACAATGACAGTTTAAATGACTAAATACTTTCCTTGATGTACTAATAACAAGATTTTTTTCATTTAAAATTCATGTTGAATTATGGAATCATTATCCTCCAGTCTCTACAGTAGCTGCTTAGTAATTTGTTTTAATGTGAATAAGATTAGACAAATGCATTGACTATAGTGAAGTGTTTCCCTGTATCAGAACATTGTGATAAAGGACTCATCCAAAGTAAAAACTACAGCTCTTTGAAAGATATTATTGTTGTTGTTATTATTAGACTATTGTTCTGATAGCAATATTGCAACCCATGCTGTAACTAGATTTCTTAAAACTCAGCTTTATTCTGCCAACTTTCTAGAAGGCATGCTTTAGCAAGAAGATGACAATGAACAGTAGTACCCTGTTGATATTTAATGTGATTTTGAGGTGTTTGGTTACTCTGGCCTCGTTCATCACTGTGGTTTACACGAAGAGTAAGAGCAGTTCCTTTGGCTTCATCGCTCCACTTAGGAGTATTAAGCTCCTTTTGATTCTGGCTAAGATGATTTTGCTGAGAGCTCTGTATTAGCATATCACCCTCTCCAGCCTCCCAGTCTGCAGGATTTGAATTACTTGGTGTGAAGACAGATCCCCTGGATCCATTTTGATCTGCATAATATTTGATATTGGGAAAAAGAAATATTATTTTATTGTTAATGTTAACCATAATAGTTATTCTTCTCCTCCTTCTTCATCCTCCTTCACTACATTGGTTAAACTTACCTTTATCTCTGAACTGTATTTGTTTTTCTTCAATCCTGTTGTTATGATCTTGCTTATGTTTTGTGTGTAAAACTGGAACAGGTTCCTTCTCACTCCATTTCATGGGACTGTGCACTTCCAGATTTTCTATCTGATGACTGCTTTGTATGCTTTCTAAAAATCGTTTGCTTTTTTCAGGTTTTTGTTGGGGAAGACTGGATAATCTTGATCCATCAGCTTCTGCATTAAAGCAATGGCTCTGTTGAGTTGATGATGATAATGGATAAACGTCTTCAAAGTATCTCACTCCAGGTAATAAATATAATTCAGGGTAAAGTGCCTAAAATATGCAGTATATTAATCAGACACAACAGAGGAAATGTGCAATGCAAAAAGTTTCTGAAAATGAGAGCTTAAATGCCATGCAATACATACATAAGGGGGAGCAAATGACTTCAGTTCCAGTTCTGCTTCTTGCTTTGCTTTCACCTTGGAAGATAAAGAATGGAAATGTAACTAATAAAATAATATATTTTTACCAACAATGTTGCATGTGACTTAATTTCTGTGTTCTATCATCATCTTTACATACTACATCTATCTTAACCATCACTGTCTTCCGTAACGGCCTGATGTTTTCTGGTATGGCACTGAAACTTTGTCTTTTTTTCAAAATCTACATCAGAGCCACAAGAGTGGCACATGAATAAACGTCTTTATCCTTTGCACTTTCTTTTATGGCTCAAAGGACCTGATCCAACAGTCACAGCAGAAGAAAGTCTTAGCCTGTCTTTACCAGAAGTTGCTTAAAGCTGAATGTGAATAGAAATGCTGAGTCTCACATAATTTTCTCTATTTACCTGATATACAACTGCAAAATATTTAATGTGTATATATATGAAAAACTCCTATGACTCATGTCTTCTTGTATCTATTTTGATATTTTTTGTGCGATATACATGTTCAGATTTCAATAGTAGTCCTAAAAACAAAGTCTAAGATAATCAACGTATATTTGAAAGATGTGCTCCAACAGAAAAAAAAATCTGAGCTTACATTTAAATAATGAAATTGAATCATAGAATCATAGAATCATAGAATCACCTCGGTTGGAAAAGACCTTTAAGATCATCGAGTCCAACCGTTAAACTAACATGGGGCCAGATTCTGTTCTCAATAATGGCCAGGCAATGCCACTGATTCACTGTTAAGAGACACAGGCTGTATGAAAGAAAAAGAAGAGCAAATGAACATGGTTTTGGTTTATGTTTGTTTTTCATTTTAAAACCCTTACTTGCAAATAGGGTACAGCTCTTAGTACTGCTTACGTTGTTGCTGTTATGAAACAAGACTAGGGGGAAAAAAAAACCTGCTCAACAAATATTTGATCATGGAGATGTAATTCAGTGAGGTTACCATGACCTTAAACAACAAATAAACCAGTTAGCTGGTTTGCTGCTTTATACTTTGTTATAAACAACAAGCAACAGTAAATACCCCAAATTAAAATTCTATCTTTAATTCTACACTAAAAATCTTCACTTTAATCTACCAATATCTTTAATTCTCTATTAAAGTAAAATACTTAATTAAATTCCTGACATTTTAAAGGAAGCTGGAAAATTTCTCCATTTATCTCAGAACTATCAGCAGGGAAGAAAATATACCATCTTACTTATTACCGTGCACCTCAATTCTTTGAAGACACATGCACAATTTCAGATTCAGATTGTGTCACAGTCTTTAAGTTTCTCTTCAGATTTTTCCACTTAGTTTTTGCACACTACTTAGCGTTTATTCTACTCTTCAATGTGGGTAACTCTAGTGACAACTCAACTACAAATGAAATAAAGAACAGCACCGAATTTCCAGCTTGCTGTTCATTTCCAAATCTATGAGAAATGGAGGTGAAATAAGAAGTGGAAAAAAGTATTCTATACTTATGTACATCACTTAAGTCTTTGCGTATTACGTGAACAAACTTTCAGTTTGACTGTTTTTCAAGTTTATTTAATCTTTAGCTATAGTTCGTAAGATAGGAATATATAGACAATCAAAGTGAGGAACAGTTATGATTCAGAGATGTAGGGTTTTGATTACATAAATCTCAGGCTGCATTACTGGACTAATTATTGGAACATAAATGTACATCCAGAGAAGTTTTCACTCAGGGACTGATCTTTAAAGGCCTTTGGGCAGGTCACAGCAGGAACCATTAGAGGAACTCTGACTTACTCAGCTTCCATTCCAAAGTCTTCAAGTGCTATACTCCCAGACATGTACTGGTAATAATGACCTCAGGGCAATATTTTTTTTTAATGCAACTAGATTTGTCATATTTAATCCATTGATTTATCAAAACTAGCATCTTTTCACTGGACGGCAGCTAATTACATCTGATGCTTTAAAGGATGTTTCTAATATACCTGTCCAGCTGTGCCTTTGTATTTGGGGAATTAGATGTGCTCTGACAAGAGCTTATGCTCCACCATGTTTAAAAGCAAATGCTAACAGTGCTCCTAAAGTTATCTCTATTTTCTTGTGATATTATCTAACCGGCAGGAACAAAATCTGTGGTTTATATTATAAAGCAGAAGAGCATTAAAGAAAAAAAATATTAACTTACCACTGCTAGTTTTTTCCCAATGCACTTTAAAAACTTGAATTTATCTGCAACTGCAGCTCCACCCAGGTGCTCTCCAAGCTTCTCCCGTAGCGCTCTTAATGTGGTGTGAGGAGACACCCTAGAATGTTGTTATTCATTAATACATCTGTAAGACCAAATAATGATGGCTAGTTAGTAAGAGGGGGAAGATAATGCTATATACATGCTGGCTTGCATGGACAGAATGACCAAAAATGGGAACTATGTCCTAGAACTGAACATAATTACACGCAGGCCAGAGAGTCTTGGTGTGGTAGAATCGGAACATTGTAGGCTGTATTACAAGGGCTGTCATAACATTAACTACCAATATTCATATTTTAGGAACCCCATACAAAGGGAGAATATGGAAGTAGCTGAAATTTGAAAATGACTCCTCCAGAATGCTCTTGCTCATCTGGAGATGAGTAACAAAACCAGTGGAAACTAAAGACATGCATTTCCATATAGGTGACAGAGTTTCATGGGGCTGGTCCACGACTGTAGAACATACCCCTTCAAGCACTAAGGGCTAGAGGAGATTTCATCACTGTCCACTTTTAAGTAGCAGGCACATTCCTTTGATTTTTGTCCTCTCCAACACAAATTTACAGATGGGTGTGTGCATGTGTACATGCAAATGTATTTTAAATCAAAACCAAACACTGCAGTGTGAACATTTCCACCATAGTTTGAAGATGAGAGAGCTGATGCAAATATGAATTGCATCATTTAATGTACTACTGGAAACCATGCAAATATTAAACTAATGAGCTCAGTATAAAAATCATTATAGAATAAAAAGCATCTCTGCAGAATAAAACCAAATGTGCAAGAGGCACACAAAAGCTCTGCAGCGCAACATAAGCAATTCTAATTGCTCCTATGCTGCCACATAAAATAAACCAGGGAACAAATTCAGGCCTGAGACTGTTAATCACTCGTGCTGATTAAGTGTTGGTACACTGCCTAGCATGATTTTGGCCCAGGCAGCTATCACTCTTCAAGCAATGCACAGACGTAGCTTGGGGGATAGCACATGCCATTGTCAGTAAATAGAACGTGCGTTCCCTTCAACTTACACAGGTCTTCAACATTAACCTGTCAGGGTTTGTTTGCATTTTCAAACAGCCCTATAAGCCTTCATTTCACACCCTAGGTATGTAAAAACACACCCAGTTTCATCTCACAAACACAGTACTTTAGTGGGCTACGATGCTTCCCTTGCATTATTTCAAATACTCTGGACTTAGAGGACCCTTCTTAAGATCATAAATCTGCCTTGGAGCACAGGCATGCAGCAGAGGAGACCAAAGTCTGCAGAGTGGACTCATCTAGGCCACACTGCTTGCTCCCTGTACATTTAGCTCCTGTTTATTTCTTCCTCAGACATTTTTTGCCCACACTTGCTGCAGATATTAGCCCTAATGTCATTTATTTCAAATGTATAAAGAAATATGTGAAAGATGGATACATAATTCAATACACACCCTTCCAAGGTCTTATGTGAGATTCAAATCTCTCTCATTCACTGTCATTTCTTCAAGATGATGTCTCAGAAGACATACACCCTTGAATGATCTTCTGAAGCCAAATAAATGCAGGCTCTATCAGAGGTAATTCTAATACTGCACATCCTTCACTGGACAAGCTGGAGAGGTGGGCCTGTGTGAACCCCATGAGGTTCAACAAGGCCAAGTACAAGGTCATGCATCTGGGTCAGGGTAATCTCCGGTATCAGCACAGGCTGGGGGAAGAAAGGATCGAGAGCAGCCCTGCCAAAGAGGGACTTGGGGGTGCTGGTGGATGAAAAGCTGGACATGAGCCGGCAATGTGCACTGGCAGCCCAGAAGGCCAACCGTACCCTGGGCTGCATCAGGAGAAGTGTGGCCAGCAGGTTGGGGGAGGTGATTCTGCCCCTCTGCTCCGCTCTGGTGAGACCTCCCCTGGAGCCCTGCGTCCAGCTCTGGAGCCCTCAGCACAAGAAGGACATGGAACTGTTGGAGCGGGTCCAGAGGAGGGCTACAAAAATGATCCGAGGGCTGGAGCCCCTCTCCTATGAGGACAGGCTGAGAGAGTTGGGCTGTTCAGCCTGGAGAAGAGAAGGCTGCGGGGAGACCTGATTGTGGCCGTTCAGTGCTTAAAGGGGGCCTGTAGGAAAGGTGAGGACAGACTTTTTAGTAGGAACAGCTGTGACAGGACAAGGGGTAATGGTTTTAAACTGAAGCAGGGTAGGTTTAGACTGGATATAAGGAAGAAATTCTTTACACTGAGGGTGGTGAAACACTGGAACGGGTTGCCCAGAGAGGTGGTGGAGGCCCCATCCCTGGAAACATTCAAGGCCAGGTTGGACGGCGCTCTGAGCAGCCTGATCTGGTTAAAGGTGTCCCTGCTCCCTGCAGGGGGGTTGGACTAGACGACCTCTAGGGGTCCCTTCCAACCCAAAACATTCTATGATTCTATAATGCCCATCAAAACCAGCAAGGAAATCTAAATCTAAGGCATTTATGAACAGCAGGAAAAACATCTAAGTAACCATGATGTATCATGGGAGAAAATTGTCTAGGTGTACAGAATCTGAGATATAGGGCAGAAATTTATCTGAAAATCATTTGCCAGCGCAGCTGCTAGGAACATATAATAATACACTTCTTACTTGCTGCCACTGGCTAGCAGAAGACTAGTCACATTCCAGTCATTTGCTTCAGGGTGTTCCTTTAAAAGTAATGCAAACTAGAGTTCATTGCAGCCATCTCATCT
Organism: Gorsachius magnificus; assembly: GCA_034008185.1. Classification (NCBI taxonomy): domain Eukaryota; kingdom Metazoa; phylum Chordata; class Aves; order Pelecaniformes; family Ardeidae; genus Gorsachius; species Gorsachius magnificus. Next base: position 72,592,522 of record CM067085.1, on the reverse strand, counting down.
AGAAATAACAAAAGTATGGCTTCTGTGGTGAGGAATGAGGAATACATAAAAGATCACAGAGGCTGAGAAATCAAGTTCATGGGAACAAGAACTCAGGGCTATACACAATTACACACTTAATATTTTCCTCTAATTTCATGATTAATGGAAGTGGCCTGTACTTAGACCTAGGAATCCTTTGTTAAGCTGACTCAGACAGTACTAGGATGGTCAATATGCCTGACAGTGCTATCCACAACATCCAAACAGCATTAGTACCAGCAAGACTGCTGTTCCTTCTCCCAGATTATAGTAAGAGTTTTTTTAAATTTTTTTGGTTTTGTTTTTAAAGACAGTGATACACTGGCCAGGTACTAGTTACTGCTAATGCTACTGTGCTGTAGCACTACATAGTACCCACAGAAAAAATAATTAGCAATTATTTAAGACTCATTAGCAAGCAACAAATACCCAAGATATAAACCTACTGAAATCAATGAGAACCCTAATTTTAAGTTGATGCCTCAGAATTGAGCCATAATGAAATAAATTTACACTCGAGAACAAAGGGCAGTGACAGGCATCCAAACACATGAAATGATTTGAAGTTATCACTCCAACTGTGTATTTGCACCTCTGCTGGAGACTGGAACAGCAAACAAAATGGATAAATGCATTTAATTCCTCTGGTTTTGAGCAGCCTTTCAACAAAAGAAGCTGTGAGAATGAACACATTCTTCCCTACAGGCTCATATCTGACTGCTGTCAACCCTTTCAGCTACACAGTATATTGTCTGAAGTGGACAATACAAGCCTAAATTTAAATTAGTTAAAACCCATATTCCCTGCAGTTTAAGCTAAATTGACAGGTTTTGCACAGGAGCAGAAAAGGTGCATGTAAAAGCTTCATTTCAATACACATCTCTACATTATTTCATTTTTCTACCACTTCTCACCACACTAGATACACACAGATTTTGTGAGTAAAGTGTTTAGGAGTATAAAACAAACTTTCAATGTTATGAAAGATTAAAACTGCAACTCTTTGTGCCAAGTTTGGGCTAAGGACTGGGAGACGGGGTATTCTTTTACTAAGTCCTCTGAATAGCTACCCAAGAGCACACATAGCACATGGTGTTGTGCACAACCTGTCAGAAATACTCCTGGAGATGAAAGAAGATACAATGGTGGTTGCATGGGCTGTAACACTTCCCCTTGAGAAACATGCCTTAAGCTCCTTCTTTGGACAGGGCAAGCTCAGATTGTCACATCCCCATTCTTGGGAATTGACAGGCTATCCCGTCTTCATCAAGCCACTCTGTCTTGAAGGTGGCCCATTGCCAAAAAGAATTGAAGATTTTTATAATCAGGCTCAAGGAGACAGAAAGAATGTAAGACTGTGAATTTACAACATAAATTATCCTGCAGAAATACTAGCACTGCTCTGGAAGTGTGTTTCAATGGTCTACACCAACAGCTGCAATGAAGCTAAGCCTGATGCAGTCCAAATGAATGTAACGCTAGTCATGGACACCACTTACCTTCCAGAAATTATCAGAGAACAAGTCTCTTCTGACAGATGTAATTGTGCTCCATAGGGCAATAGCTGGACTAAATGACTGAAGGACAATGTAAAGGACCTGCCTACCATGTACATGAAGCCTAAGACTATACTCACCTTATGAATCCGGCTGAGATGAATTTGCTACTAAGAGCTACAGGAACTGTATTCAGCTTGAAGTTCCACACTTCTTCTGGGACATAAAAAACATGGAGCTCCACCAACTAAATAAAGAACAGATGATCATAACTGTAGATATATGAAAACCCTCTTCCCAGATGCTTTGTGTTGCCTAGGTGGACTTTCAGTTTCTGGAGGCAGGAATGGTTTCTTTGATATTAGCACATGGGCTAGAAGAGTGAGGCTCTATCTGACAATGATGACTAGGCAGTGAGAACAGCAATGCGTAGAACAATTTGTGATTAAACACTAGCTGACAGCATGAAAATAAATCACATTAGAACAAGCTCAACAATGACAATGAGAGAAAAGAGCCCGTGCTACTGCTGTATGTCACTGAGACAGCAACGGACAGTTTACCAAAACCAGATGATACTCTGGAGCGTGTCATGGTTACGAGAATGCTTCAGCTGAAATCCTACCTTTGTTCACCTCATAAAAAGTGCAAAGCCCTGAAATCTTGATCCAAACAGCACAACAACTTGACCTTGCCAGCAGGAAAAAAAAATTCAAAGTATTTCTGACAGTTGTTAATAACATTAGCTACCTTGGAAGCACAGAAATGCTCCTGGAAATGTCTGCAAAAAAGATTAACTCTGAGCAAGATTCACTTAGATCGTCTTCAAACCTGTGGTAGCTGTGGGACTCTTAATGTCTCGGTCTCGATATTTTTAGTGAAAATCAGATGGTACAGACAAAGACAATACACTTCCCTAAAACTAGCAGCCAGGCAAATAAGCTATATTAAGTATTTCTGCAATTGTTGAGTTACTAAATATAAACTAGAAAAGAATACTTTCTATATATACTATATTAAAAGCACAGTTTTTCCTCTCAGGTCTCCTACAAATGGTGCAGTGTCACTTATTTTAACACTTTTTTATTTTTATTTGTGAAATCTAAAAAATCTATATGGAAAAGTACAAAAACTCTCACCTGTGATGTCTGAGGTCTCATCTGACTGAATGACATGCTGGTCCCTGTACTTGATCACAGAGAATGCCAGGTGGGCTTTCTAATTTTCCTTCTGACCGAAACATTCTTTAAGAATGAGATTCATGATAATCTGTTATGAGAGATTGTTACTCCATTAATATCCTTTATTTTCATTTACTGTTCTTCTTTCCATTTATGAAAATGGAAAGTTGTTCCTGTGCTGAGGCAGAAAGCTTCCTGCAGAGAAGGAACCACAAACAGGCTCAACCACACCTTCTACACAAGTATCACCTAAGTAACCGGGGGGATTGCTAAATCACAGCCCTGCAGCTCCGGGAGATCTGCCCTGGAGTATTTCCTCTTAACATTTTCTCCCCTTTCATAAAAATGCTTCAGTTGTATAGAATTTTCTACACAATTGTACCATTTTCCTAAAGATGCAGACCTAAATGCCCACAAAATGGGATTCGTGCAGGGTCAGGGTTTACCTCCGATAAAGGGACAATTATTGTGAACTGCAGCCGAGCCATGCACACGGCACATTGCTTCGGCCAAACACGGTATTCCAAGGAAACCTGACTGTGCCAGGCGACCATGTCACAAAAATCCTTTCATAAACTGCGGTTCTGCCCTAACCTTGTTAGGACTTTCATAGAATCATAGAATGTTTTGGGTTGGAAGGGACCCCTAGAGGTCATCTAGTCCAACCCCCCTGCAGGGAGCAGGGACACCGCTAACCAGATCAGGCTGCTCAGAGCCCCGTCCAACCTGGCCTTGAATGTTTCCAGGGATGGGGCCTCCACCACCTCTCTGGGCAACCCGTTCCAGTGTTTCACCACCCTCAGTGAAAAGAATTTCTTCCTTATATCCAGTCTAAACCTACCCTGCTTCAGTTTAAAACCATCACCCCTTGTCCTGTCACAGCCGGCCCTGCTAAAAAGATTGTCCCCATCTTTCCTACAGGCCCCCTAACCTCCACACTCTCCCTTTGAAGGCTCTTCCAAGCACCTCAGAGGTTACAAACCTCCACCTGATTCCCAGCCTGATGAACGCCCTCGCTGTTCTCCTGATCATCTTAGCAGCTTGCCCTCGTGCCCCTGCTATTTCCAAGTCACCTTTTCTCAAGCATGAGTGACCAGGCCTTCCAGGCGACCTTCCAGGTCTCACCCTGGCTCCAACCGGTGGAATTAAGATCTCCTGGTGACAGCGGGAAGCACCTACTTAAAAGGGCTCGTGTCTTTACTCGCCTCTTTCACAATTACACCGCAACGAGCTCTCACGAATGACCTGACTGGACCATCCCGTCGCTTCTCCGGTTATTCCCAACCAAAGACGCGGCAGGCTACAGCACTTCTTCCCCCAGGTCCCTGTATATATGCAAGATCTTGCGCTTTGCACGACAACGTGTTGCCCCACGCCATTATCCCAGGCTTCACGGTCTGCAGCCAACACCCAGCCCCTCTAGGCTGTAGGCACAACCCAGGCAGGCTGGCCAGGGCAAAGTCAGTGACTTCAATCATTACGTCCCAAAATAAGCTCCACACTGGTAACTCACTGGATACTACCACCACGATTTGCCACCTTGGTCTTGTCTTCTCTTTAAATGGGGGGGGGGGGAATCTCATGTTCTGTGTTTTGGGGCAGTTCCCCCCTGGCGGGCATGCAGAGCCCGCCAGCCGGCAGCCGCGACCCCCGAGCCCCGCTAACGAACCCGTCCGGCCGCCCCCCCCCCCCCCCGCCGCGCCCCCGCCAGCGGCCCCGCAGCGCCCCCCGCGGCGGCCCCGTCCCCGTCCCGTCCCCGGGGGCGGCGGCGGTTGCGCAGGCGCCGCCGGGCCGGAGAGTTTGGGAGGCGCCGGGAAGTTAGGGCTGGGTGTGCCGCCGCCTGCTGTGCCCGCCGCCGCTCCCGCCATGTCGGGCTCCTCCAACGTGGCGGCCATGAAGAAGGTGGTGCAGCAGCTGCGCCTGGAGGCCAGCGTCACTCGCGTGAAGGTGAGGAGCGCCGCCGGGACGGGACGGGGCGGGCGCGCCGCCATTACGCCGCCCTGGGGGCCGCCCCGGCGGGGGGCAAACCCCCACCCCCCGGGGCGGCCGCCGCCCCCCCGGTGCTCGGCCCGGCCCGCCGTGCCCTTCCGCTCCCTGCAGCCCCGGGGCCCCCCGGGGGCCGCCCTCCGGCCGCGCCCCGCTCTCCCCTTTCATTTCCTCGTTCTGGGGCGGGCCCTGGCGGCGGGGGCAGCGGGGCCGGGGTTCACCACCGGTTGCCTCGGCTGGCCTGGCCCCGGGACTGTAAAATGGAGACTGCGCTGCGGGGCACAGCGGGTGCGTTTGACTCCTGCAATTTCGGGGCGAGGCTGGGCCCTGTCCAATTAAAGAAACTCTGGGCAAACTGCAAATAAAAGATGCCAGTGAAGATGCTGCTTTCTGAAACTTTGATCGTTCTTTCTTATGAGTTCAGAGTTATGGCAGAGAAAAGCAAGACAATTTTTTCACTGTTCTGTTTTTAGGTAGGTACAGCCTACCAAAAAAACCCATACGGTATCTTATGATAAGGATGGCCTTCCAAGGGAGGATAAAATGCCAGTTCAGTCGAGTAGAGCATCTTAAACTGCAGGCTGTGTTTTTAAACTATTTATGCTAGAGCAAGGATCTTCATTTATTTAACAAAGCCATCTCCAAGATGTTGCTCATCTTTCACCCTTCAGGCTTAGAAGCTTAATCTGAAAATTTTCCCAATTATTTCTTACTCTAATATTGCGCAACTTCTTAAGAAACAAAAAAATTGTGATGAAACTATAGTATAAAATTTACATAAGCTGTATTGCAGAATCATTCAGGAGTATTTATGCTTTTTGATGTAGTTACATCCTCAGTAAAGAGTGTTCAGTGAGTTCTAACACCAGCTTTTATTACAACTAGGTTTCTCAGGCTGCAGCAGACTTGAAGCAGTTCTGCCTGCAGAATGCACAACACGATCCCCTACTGACAGGAGTATCATCAAGTACAAATCCATTCAGACCCCAGAAAGTTTGTTCGTTTTTGTAATTACGTGAATTACTTCGGTATCTTTCAGTGGTAAGTTCTTGAATTACAATTCCTAAACTGTTCTGTCATTAAAAATAGCTGGCTTTAACTGAGACTGCCTGTATTAGAAGTATTGAGAAGGGACAGCCGACTTCTGCAGCTGGTGTTGGTCAAGATCCCCGTTCTGGGCCCCTCCTCCCCTGTTCTGGTCGTAGCTCTGTACTGGACACATGCTGTTCAGAATTTATGATGTGTGGCATTTAGCTGTTGCAGAGCTACTATGGAGCTGCTGCTTGGACTAACCTGGCTTTACAGTAGTTCTGCTGTATCTTCCTTCTGTGGAAGGATATTATTTCCCTTTTCTCACGTAGGATTACCTGCCTGACAGTGTGCATGGTGAATCTTGATTGTGGTAGATAAAAGCAGACTTTAAACTTTTAAAAAGCACTTCCAAAGATAGGTTGGTGGTGGTCTCCACCACTGTCCCCTGTAGGACACACCCTCTAAGCCAAAAAAAAAAAAAGTATGTAGTCCAAGAATTGTATTGAGGCCCATACTCTGCTCAAATAAGCTACTACATGGGTAGCAGTTTAAATAAGTAGAAACAGTTGAATATTCATTTGGATTTTCATTCCAAAACTTTTATAGGTTCATTAGCACTACTGCTATCACTGTGAAGACTACTAATCTGGCGTTCCTTGAAAATCTGGTGATTAGATTTTAGACTAACCTGTTTAGAAGGTGAGGTTTGGATCCACAGCAGTCTCACCAAGACCCCAAGAGTCACAATAGTTTGCTATTTTGCCCACAGTAAACGCATGGTAACTTTACTGTGTCCCTCTTCCCTGTTGCCCCTTGACTTGGATCTGTTGGGGGTGAGACCCTATACATTATTTTGAAGCACCTGATACAGTTAACCATAGCTCACAATCCTTAGAAATCTCATAGTGAGTCTTCACCTTGAAGAATTCTGGTTTTGTTGCTGACTAACATCACCTAAAGAATTGTAGTTTGTTAGATTTGTGTTATTTAGGCAGCTTTATAGAAAGGTGACCACAGTCGGACTGAGTTGTTAAATTTGTTCTTTAAAATTGCTCTCCCCTCAAGCAGACTGTAGAAAGCTTCCAAAAAGTTTGTGTATAAACAAAGCGGTTCATGCTAGCAAAGACCATAGTAGTAACACAGTATAGAGGTTGATGCTTAACTAAATAGTTAATCGTAACATAACAAAGAAAAACACTTTCCCCATTGTTTTGAGTAATGAATTACAGTAGTGTAACTGAGATGTGCTTTACAGCTCTTGTAGCTTTTAAAGTTACCGTGAATTTTATCAACTACTCTTATTTAAAAGATACTATTCTTAGATGCTGACTTGTGTTCACGCTACTGTAGCTTCAGCTTTAAGCAGTAATTCAAGGAAGAAATCAGATCATCTGTAAGCATTATAGACTGATAACCTATAAAAAGCCAAATAAACTGTACTTTATTTGCTGACACATACTGAACTTTGTCAAGGTCTAGTAATTCCTGGGTGTGGATGTCAGGAAATAATGTTTCCTCTGTCTCTCACACACGTGTGTGTACACAGGGCATAAAAGGCTTAATATTTTCTCCTTCCCCATTACAGCCCTTATCTTCCCCCTCTCTGATTTTGGAACAGAGCATTCACTTCTGCTGATGCTACAGGAAAAAGTAATTAGAACAGCAGTTTTAGTTACACTACCTATATGGAAAATTTCTTTCCTTCACTGTATCTTTTGCAAGCACTTCCTCAAAATAGGCAATTTCTTAGCTGTAATCCTGGTGTTTTCACAATGAGCCAACAGTTCACGTTCGCACAGGCAGCACCACCTCTGTGGAGTGAAGAGGAAGTGTGATTTGTTAAGTTACACAGGCTCCCCTTGCTTCTCAAAGGCCAAGTAGATGCCTGGTATTTCTGTGGGCACCAAGTGACCGGGAACAACTTTTTCTGTCCTACGTAGCAATTTGGCTTCCAGGAGACACTAAGCTTCCGTTCTTTTCTAACACCTTTGATTATCTTCTTGTATCCTTGGGGACAGCTTCATGGTTTTAAAAGTTTATTTTAGAAACTAATAGTTTTATAAAACAGCTGAGGATTTTTTTTTTTCTCTAAATAGTGGTCCATGGCATACTCTGCAGGCACATGTTCTTAGACATAGAGTTGCTTAATTTAGCATTGGTACTTTTCTAACTACATTTTTGTTTTTGCTTTTCAGACCTTTTAGCATCTTTTCCTAGCTGCTGATGTGTGTTTGGGCAGAATGCCTCAAGGAGTGGCCTGGTTTGAAGTCTGTACAAAAGCTTAGCTTTAACGTGCCAAATCTAACTGTAAAATTGCTACTGTTGTCAAACCTCTTACCATCTACCTCTCCAGATGAACTGTATGCTAGTTAAAATACTTCTGTTTCATAAGGGAATCAGTTTTATATGCCAAACAAAAAAATAAAAGTGTCTTGACTTAGTCTGGTTTTGAAATTACTGTCACAAGTTGATTAACTTATGGATATGTCGACACCTCACCAGTTCCTGCATCACTCTGCAGCAGCTGGAGAGCATATACAGGAGCCTGTCTTTAAATATTCTATGCTGCTGCAAGTTTGCCTGAGGTTGGTAAGTCTTCCAGAACAATGAGGCTTCATCAGTACTATACTTAGAAGCATAATAGAATAGAAAAAAAAAAAATTGGGCTGTTAGTTTATAATTCAACTATAAGCTGTCCCACATCATAGACATTAAATAAAGACAAAGAGTAACTCAATTATTCTTTATCTTAAAAGAGTAATTCTACCCTAGTAGATGACTTGGTCTATGACCATTTTAATCTTCGGGTAAATATGAGAAAACATTTACTGTAGATGCATATGAAAAGAAAGTAATTCAAAGAAAACTTAGCTTTCTAGCCGCCAGTGAATGTGCAAACTTAAGGCAGAACAGTAGTTTATTCTGCAGGTAATACCAACTTCAGTATAGCGATGAGGCTAAAGAAGTATTTTTAAGATTTCAATGGGAAAAACCCTGTTCAGAGCCCTTCCACATTCCACTGAGCAGCATTTTTAGATGAGATAGCTTTAGGTACTTCCTGCAAGCTAGCCTCTTTCCCATTGGTGTTTATTTCTTTTTGTGTACAAGAATATCAACTGCTTTGCATATATAACTCTTCTAAATATGACATTTACAGAAGAGATAGCTGTAGGAGTCAAGCATAATTTTTTTGTAACTTCAGCAACATGGCTATTTTATGCAAGACATTAATGAAATAGAATACCACAGAACTTCTTGGATTGCATATGGCCTTCTCAGTGTTTTCTAGATAGGAAACTTTTTTTGGGAAACTATCACCATACTGTCAGGAAACAGCATACTGTAAATTAGAGGTTTAAAATATTTATCTCTTACCTAATTAATGGAAGATGTCTGGGGTTAGTTGCTTAACAGAAAAAAAGCTGCATAACTAGAAATACTTTATTCTGAGAATATCTTTAACCAAAATATTTATTCTTTGATGTTGCAAAATGTAATTTATCTCTACAGCACAGCAGCAGTCATGGCAAATCTATAGTGATAGCTAAATGACAAGCTGTGCTGACAGTGCCATTGTTTTGCCTGCTAAACTGGAAAAAGAGTCCCTGTCCTTGTCATGTTGGATTTAGCCACAAACGTAGGAAGAAAGATGCGTCCCACTTGATCGGCTCCTGTATAAAGTTTTAATGTTTGCAGTTTGTCTTTCTTCAGACAAATACTGTTCAGTATCGTTATCATTAGTTAGGAGTCTGAGACAATCCGTAGTGCAAGGCAGCTGTTGTATTTCTGGTCACCAGCAACTGGCAGATGGCTGTCCCTTATAAGTGAAATTTTCTTCTATTTGTATCCATTTCTCGGCGCTGAAATTTAAATGAAAAGTTGTTAACCAGCAAATTCATGTAACAGGATACAAACAAGGACAACTCCTGCTTATAGTAGGGTAGGTAGTGAAATGTGTCACGGTTACAGTGTAGCTAAGTCTTCATAGCCAACTTTTCAAGACTAACAAGGGAGAAGAATTGGACGTTAGCGATTTAGGGCAAAAGACCGTGTAGTAGTTCTCTCTCTACTCACAGTAGACAAAGTGTCCTTAAACAAGATTATCCACTTCATGGACTACACCAGGAGTATTACAATTTTCCTTCCGGTATAGCTTGGATACTCCTAATTTTTGCCAATCAACTGCAATTTAATGTTAAAAATGACTGGAAAAGTAATCAATCATTGCCTAGAGTAATACTCCTGTTTCACTTGAAGGTGTGCAGAGGTCAGTGTTACTTTCCATTCACTCTTAAGAAGTGACATACATGTAAATAGCTTAATCATTTTTACATTGTAATTTTTGCACTCACCTTGCACAAAACTGAGCTTCCAATAATAGCTTATACTAGGGGAGCATTTTTCACATTTGCTTATATGTTAAAGAAATTACATTCTGCAAATAAGTAGTAATGGTATATTGATACTCATCATCCTTGCTATTTTTATTTTTGACTTGCAACACAGCAGAATGCTTCTACTTTGCATATTTCTCAAAATATACCTCTAAATATTTCAGTTAAACACTTCCGCATCGAGAACTGCATTTATACTGCTTTTTTAGGCTAAGATTTGTGGTTCGATTTCATGTCAGATTTAGTCTCCCTTTCCAAGCAGGACTATTACCATTACTTAGACATACCTTGTGAATCCATTCATATTCCCCAAATTTGGAATCGAAAGTTCCTTTTTGAAGAGACCTCAGCTTTAATGTAAAACGTGGCCCAAGTTCTTGAATTCCCACTTTCTTTTCACTCTTGAAGATGTATCTTGAGGAGAAAAAAAAAAAAAAGTTAGGAAGTAAGGTCCAAGAACATTCTCCCTCATTTGTGAGTTTTGCTGAAAATATCACCTGTGGAATCTGAAAAAGATGTAGTCTCGCTGGTTGTGAAACGTGGCTACTTGTCTTCCAATGAACTGAGGGTCATGTGGGAAGAGAGAAGCAAGCATGCGACCGATAGAATGGCCGAGCCGTGTTGTAAAATTATTCAGGATTACTTCAGGTGCGTGTTCTGTGGGCTCTTTCCCTTTTCGCTGAAATGAAAGTCACAGGTAAGAATGCAAAGAACAGACCAAATGCAAAAGGGTTTTAATACTTTATCAAAGAAGAGTTTGAAATAAAATAGGGGGAAGACAACCAGGGCCAACTTCGATGACAACATGCCCTAGTCATTTTTTCCAACACAACCTAAGTTCGTATACAAATAAAAGAGCAGCTGGTAACATAAGGATCTTTGGTTCAACAATATAAACTGAATGAAAAAGTGCAAGTAGTTTTTACATTTCTCTCTCCTGCACCAATTTCCACTCCTGGCAGCACCCGTTACAGCAGCTAATCAGAGGAGTCTTCTCTCTATACTAACACCAACTAAGAGTGTATGGGATTATTCTTTAATTAAAGAACAGATGTAGTTTAAAAGTTACTTATTTCAAAACAGAAAAAAACCCCAAACCCCAAAACGTTTTACTGCAAATTATTTAGGGCTAAGTAAGCAATACTTACTACAGAAGAGGTGACAGGGCTGTAAGAGTAAGAAAAACTAGGTTTTATTCAAGACTAGGAACTACATCCAATGAAATCTTTTATACTGCTTATTTTTATATACTCTGTTGTGTGTATACTATACATTGGGTATTCCCTACATCAGTAGGTTATCAGCTGCTATATATTGGCACAACTACAAAAATACTTGGCAGACAGTTAAATTCAGCAAATAACTATGAAAATGCAAACATGCTGCTTATGGAAGTAGAATATACTAGTCCTTGGCCTCCTGTTAGCTTATGAAAAAAAAACACCTTTACAAGATCAGCCCAATCATACAAAAGTGCAACCAGTTTCGACAGTTTAAGTAGACTGAGAGTATTTATCATTAAACTAGACTACCCATTTTTTTTTTCAAATTTTGTTGGAGCCTCACCTTTATTTCTTTACGCAAACGGACACTACTCATTCTAAAATGAGCAGTTGGACCATCAGGCAAATGACTTAAAACAAGACCATCTGTTCACAGAGTTAAAAAAAAAAAAAGGCTGGTAAAATTCAACACGTAATTTAGAAGAACATTTTCTGCAAAATGCAGTATTACATTAGAATTTTATATCCATAATCTAGGTCTGATTTACAAGGTTTCATTATATTTTTGAACATACATTCATAAACTAATTAACTAATGCTCTGAAGTATGTCCATTAATTATTGTTTCAATAGCTAACCAGAGTGACCTTCTGTCATTTTCTCACTTACTAGTAATGTTTTAACTAGTCAGCAAAACTAAATGCAACTAATCAAACTGTTAAATTTACTGAAATAGTAACAACGTTTATCCGTGCATTACGAACTATAAAAAAGCCAACACACTTTCTTTAATAATTCCAAGTTCCATTAGCCATCAGATACTCAAGTTGGCACAGTGATTTTTTTAACTGTAGTTACACTGTATGCTGCACAGTGAAGAGAAAAAATACAAAATAAAGTAGATCTTTGATGCACACTACGGAATTTTCTTTCCCCAATAGGCCCAGAGCTAATATATCTATTTTAAAAAACACACAAAAGGATACTTGGTATTTTGCGATCTTCATTAATGACGATTAAATCCGTGAAGTCCCTTGCAATACACTGTGGAATAATTCTTTTCAAAGCCAGTCCTCTTCGATAGTAGACATGCGAGTTAGGTATGACAGTAGACAGTTGTTCACAGAATCTCACTGTTCTCTGCAAAACAGGAGAGTTAAATTGCAATGTGGTAAATACAGTGCCAAATTCAGTATTAGGTGAATGGAGGGTTGCTCGTTCCAGCTGTTCTCCCTGATGATATATTACTTCCAGTATCTCTAAATGTTTGAAGACAAGCTATTAAATTACTTAATTCAGTCAGTGGAAAAAAAATTACTTGCAGTAAAGACTGCAGCACACCAGGGACTTTTAAAAAAAATTTAAAGGAATTTTTTTTCCTCCCTCTATCATAGAAAAGCAGGGACATTCCAAAAGCATAATCTCCAAACTCACTGTTTATTAAGGACATTGGTTTACAAAAGGTTCATAACATTTCAAAACACAATATAACTATTTCTTCAGGTACTAATGTCTGAGTTCCCAGATAAACTGTTCGCGGTGTACTTTTTCATATTTTTAAAACTACTTTTTTATGGTTTTCACAAATGTTAGCAATCTCCCCAGTTAGGTAATGCAGATCATTTGCATACCGGAACATATGCACAAGGTTATTTTTTGTTATGAAGGAAACAAGCTGTGCTAGAGAAACTAATAAGGTGACATATACACAAGGTTATTAATAGTCACTAAATAAAACAGCAGAAAAAAATTCCATGTGAAAGCTATTATTTATCAGTTTGCCAATCATAGTATGAACACCTGGATATCTGATAACCAGTTGATTGCTCAGAATTCTCCAAGTAAAACATACGTACCCCACGAGGTCTGTCTGATGTTGTAATAAGAATCTTGGGAACTGTCTGTCTGTTGAAGTACGGTGCAAATTCATCAGTTGCTTCATCAAAAGCAACCTGGAAGAACAGAAGTCTTGTTAATCCACCATATATAAAATAATCGAAGAACAATTGTTCAATCTGATCTAAGTTGTGATGAAATTGAATTTAGTGCGAAAAATTTCAAACCATGAGACCTATCCTATAATTCATCATTACAACGCACGTGTTTTTTACATTTTTAAGAATCTAGCATGATGAACGTTCGCAGGTTTTACTATCAATAATAGTCATGCAAAAGGCAACTATCTAATGTAGATAATCAAAGAATGACATCACCTCTAAGTGAACCCATCACATGTAAAAAGTAATTCATCAACACCTTAACTGGACAGTGGTGAACGGTAAGTTTCATCAATCCATTTTATGTCCCTTCTTGGAAAAAAAAACCCTGAACTTAATAGCATATGCAGAAATTAAGCACTTACCTCTTCATCGTTGGGATCTACAGTTGTTTCATCATACACTCTCTGATTTTCAATAGTCTTTGGTATGGCTTTTGGAGGTGCCTAAAATAAGTAAGTTTATTAACATAACACATTTGTGTAATTTTTAAGTGTATTGCAAAAACCACATTCATACCACCATGATATTGTGTATACTTCCACACAGAAGTATTACTTATTTTATGCCAGCTTTTAAAAAGAAGTTGCAACATCGCCTTGATTAAAAATATACATGGGTATCGAGACACCAGAGAACATCGCATGGAGGAGAAGCATCTCTAGAAGAGTGACACTGCTTAATTTCAGTCTAATTAAGAAATGGGGTTCCCGAACAAAACCAAAAAAAAAACAGAGAAGAGCTTTCTGTCCACTTCTTTTCCATGGAAGAAAAAAAGCTCTGCTTTCACTAGCAACACATTTTAGCCTTGACATCTACAATTTAATGACTAATAGCCTATAACGTTTACCCTGTTTACTTATACCACTCTTGTGAGATTATAATAATACAGGAACTCACAACTGTCTTCACCTGTCGATATGCTTTTGAAGCACCTCAGGGAAAGAAGCAAACCCCTTGTTCGTGGCTAGGCTTGGAAACAAGCCGACAACTGGTCTGGGCAGGGTTTGGCCAGTTTTGTTTTAATTTACACAGAAATTAATTATTAGGCTATAACTCCTAATAACATCCACGCAGGGCCACAGCAATTACATTGGACAAAGAAGACTTTTCAGGACGGGCCTGCTTTTATGCCCTCATTAGCTTAAAACTCACCCTGCCCGACTACAGCACCGTGTAAGACAGGCCCAACATCGGGTCTAAGCTCAGCCTTTGATACTCCCACGGCCCAAGGCGGCGGCTCCCAAGGCCACCACGGCCACCCAGCACCGAGATCGCTGCTCCCCTTCACTGAGGTCTGTGGAGAAACGGGTTCACTCCCGGAACCGAAGGGCCCCGAGCGCAGGGCCCGGTTCTCGCCCGCCCCAGGGGCCCCCTTCGGCCCCCCCCCCCGGGGCCGGGACACGCCGCGGCCGGGGCCCTTACTTTGTCTCCGAGGGCTTCTCGCTCCTTTCTCCGCTTCTTCTTGGCGGCCAGCTTCTCCTAGCGGGAGAGGGAGAGAGACCCGTTAGCCAGACCCGCCGCCCGGCCGCCGCCTCCCCCGTCCCCCGGTAACGGCCGCCGCGCCGGCCTCTCCCCCACCTTCCTCTGCTGCTGCTTCCAGCGCAGGAACATGAAGTGCCGCCGCTGCTTGTTCTTGATCTCGGACACGCTGAAGGTCGGCGGGAAGAGAACCCGCTCCGGGGCCGGCGGCCCGCCATCCCCCGCCGCAGGGCCCACCTGGCCGCCCCCCGCGCCCACCATGCTGCCGCCGGGCAGGAACTGACCCCTCACCCTTGACCTCTGCCCCCGCCCGCCGGGAGCGCGCGCTGCGCCTGCGCCGGGGCCGCCGGCCGGGAGGGAGGGGGGGGAGGGAGGCGGTGCCTGCCCGCCGGGGGCTGGAGGGGGCCTCGGGGCGGCTCTGGTTAAGCCCTTGGGAGAAAGCACGCGGTGTGAGCCGAGCGCCGCCGTGCTCCGTGTGCCGAGGAGACGTGGCCGGCCTCGGTGGCGGCCGCTGTACGGCGAATGGCGAAGGGCCCGGCCCCCCCCCCCCCCCCCCCCGCCGTGGCGGTGCGCGCGGCTGACTGAGGTGCCTGCCCTGGCGGCGGCTGCTGCGGGCACCGGCGGAATGGCCGCGCCGAGTGCTCAGCAGGCAGCAGGGCTTGAGGTCATGGAGTCACAGAGTCGCTTAGGTTGGAAAAGACCTTTAAGATCATCAAGTGCAATCGTTACCCTAACCCTGCCATCCCGCCACTAAACCACGTCCCTAGGCACCTCGTCTACCTGTCTTTAAATTCCTCCAGGGATGGGGACTCAACCACTTCCCTGGGCAGCCCGTTCCAATGCTTGACAACCCTTTCGGTGAAGAAATTTTTCCTAGTTTCCAACCTGAACCTCCCCTGGTGCAACTTGAGGCCATTTCCCCTCATCCTATCGCCCGTTACCTGGGAGAAGAGACTGACCCCCATGTCACTCCCCCCTCCTGTCAGGCAGTTGTGGGGAGCGATGAGGGCTCCCCTCAGCCTCCTCTGCTCCAGGCTGAACACCCCCAGCTCCCCCAGCCGCTCCCCAGCAGCCTGGGGCTCCAGACCCCTCCCCAGCTCCGGTGCCCTTCTCTGGACATGTTCCAGCAGGAGATAAGATGAGGGTATTTCATACAAATTACTCTTGCCCCGTAAGTCCTGATCAAGGCTAACTCTCTCAATGGGAAGCTTTGAACACACACGGCACCCTGATGGATTTACGTATGTGATGGTGACACCGTGCCCTGATCGTGTGTTGCCATGTGTGCGCTTTTCACATTCAAACGTTTGCTTGCAATGAGGTACGTTGCAGGCAGCATCTGCTTAAAAAGAGCCATAGGGGTTTTTGATGGTAATGCTCCTGAAAATTATACCATTAAAGCCTGCTAAAACTTAGGTTAAAATGAAACGAGAGCCCCTACAACTAATTAAAGAGATTTAATTAATGTAGAGCTAGAAATTTGGTGTTCTGTTCCAGAGCTGATTTTCCAGCTTAGAGGTGTGCGAGCATTGCTGCACAGTGAAGACTATATTCTGTTTTATGGAAATTGAGTACTCGGGAATTTGGGGCAGGGGGGGAACTGAGATAAATTTGAGGCGTTTTTTATCTCAGACTGCAAAATTCTGAGCCTCAGAGGGGCTGATCAGTTCCGTTTGTCCCAAAGACTGTCTCAGAGCATGGAATATGTCTACTAACTTTATATACAAATACTATTTTGTGTTACTAAGGTTCTCTTACTAGAAAAGTGAAAGAGAAATCTGTTAACATAAATGCATGAAGATAATGGAAAAAGACCTAAAATAACCTGAACTCAACAATGTCTCAAACCTACTTCTGTCCTAGAAACAAATTTAACTCTGTAACTCTGCTTGCTTCGCTGAGGTTATTTCTACTTAACATAGATGTAAATGAAAGATCAAAGGCCTCATTATGCACAACCCCATATTTTTCTGGCCTTGCTCCCATTTTTGTCAAGAGAAAATATTTCAGCTATCCTTAGTGCCTTAAGGATAAGTAGTTTCCATGGTAATTAAGGTTTGGGGGATTTAGTTGAGAATGTGTTAACCAAGGACTTTCTGTAACTTTATCTCACCAGCTGATTCAAATATCAGGGATTGCAAGGGTATCTCTCAAAGTCATTTGGAGAGATTTTCATCGCTGCTTTTAGCAGAGCTAATAGGGAATTCTGAGCTGTTTGTAGCTTCACTTTGCAACTGTGTTTCTGCTGGGATCCTTGCAACTGATGTGCAGCATAATTGTGTGAGGCTCACTGAGGGCTTACATGGGGAAAAAACACATTATCTTTCTCCCTCCCAGAAAGAGTGGGGAGAACCTCCTGATATTATTCAAAGGCTTTTCTTCCAAGGATGCACAGGAGCAAAATCATGATACACAATAATAGAAGAACTTCCTAGGGCAGGGGAGAGGCAATAAAAAGGCAGCAGAAACACATTGTGGAATTGGTAAAAATAAGATCACTAACAAGGTACAATTACCACTTCAATAGAAGGCCTAACTAATAAATGCATGCATAGTATTAGTTTAATTTCTTCACAGAGAAGGTCCCAGGGTCTTTTGCTGATTTTAGCTGTGAACTTTGTTCTGTGTAAGTAACATTTTAACCAGGATACGCTTTTTTTTTACAACTGACATAGCATTGCCAGGAAACCTTCTTTTGGAAGAAGCTGCTTAGTAAAAAACAAACAAACAAACAAACCAAAACCCAACAACCCAAAAAACCTAAATGGAAAGAACCATTAGCTTTGATTTGTATAGACCAACAAGTAAGTTCTCCAGTGGAGGGTGATGAATAAAGACATTTATTCCCTGTCAGCACTAAGGAATTTTGGAGGAAAACTTTCTGGAAATTACCACCGACCCACCTGCAGTAGCAGAAGCATCATTTTGAGTTGTATTGATAGAGCACTGGGGGTTTTTGCTGTTCTGTCATTTTAAACTATTGAAAAATACCTTGGGATTAAGTAGGGAGGACAAAAATTCAGCTGGAGAAAGGAAATTAAGTTAGAAAATATTTATGGAAGGAGATGAGAAAAGAGGGTAAGCTGCCTCTGGATTCAAGAATTTATTAGAAAGGGAACTGTTGTGGTTTGGGTTGGGTTTTTTTTAAAAAAAAAAAGTAATAACCAACATTTTGCTGTTTTCCTGGGGTTTTTTTCTTAATTTTATTACTTGCAGGTAGACAGGACATACTACTTGTCTTCAAGATTCATTATCCTGAACAAAATGCTTGAGAAAATGCAGCACTCCAAACAAACCATTGTCTGTGTTGGAAGAGAGACACGGCCTGCAGGCTTCTTTCTTTCTTCCTACAGAATACCATTTTTCAGTATTGAAAAAGAAAACAAAAAGCTGTTGTATATGTTTTTAAAATTGACTGTAGTTATATTGCCGTGTTAATATGGCAAAGCAATTCCCCTCGGAATCAGTGAGCCAGAATTCTTTGTGGTTGTTGTTAAAACATAACCACCAATTGCTCATAGTAATTTGGAGATCACAAGACTCTTGAGCACAGTTTCTGTAAAGTAATGTCTCAGTTCTAGGGATCCTTGCTGTGTTAGTAGAGTAGAGGACAAGGGAGAAGTGACTGATTTTCCTCTAGGACACACCCCCACCCCCACCCCCATGTTATCCAGTTGGAAACAGTTATTGTCATGGATCTAAAACTGGTGAGGAGAGGGGAAATACAAGGAACACGAGGTCACAACAAAACATGCGTAAGAAGTGAGTTGGCCCAGGGTTCCCTCAAGGGCTAGCTTGGTTGAGGTCCATGTTTATGGCCCTCAAAACCTTCTGCAGGATCCCTAGGCCTCTGAACTTTCTGTTGGTGGTGAAGAACAGATCTAAACTGTAAACGTTAGTGCTGTGTACAGGTAATCAAGCTAAGTCAAAGAGGCTTGTATATTTAAACAGCATGAGGCAACGCGGAGCAGAAATACGAGTTCACAGAATCCCAGAATGGCAGGGGTTGGAAGGGACCTCTGAGATCATCCAGTCCAACCCTCCTGCTAAAGCAGGGTCACCCAGAGCAGGGTGCACAGGACATCGTCCAGGCGGGGTTTGAATATCTCCAGAGAAGGAGACTCCACAACCCCCCTGGGCAGCCTGTTCCAGTGCTCTGTCACCCTCAAAGTCAAGAAGTTCTTCCTCATGTTCAACTGAAACCTCTTCTCCTTCAGTTTGTGCCCATTTCCCCTTGTCCTGTCACTGGGCACCACTGAGAAGAGTCTGGCTCTGTCCTCGTGACATCCACCCTTGAGATATTTGTACATGTTGGTGAGATCCCCTCTCAGTCGTCTCTTCTTCAGGCTGAACAAGCCCAGCTCTCTCAGCCTCTCCTCATAGGGGAGATGCTCCAGTCCCCCCATCATCCTTGTTGTCTTCCTCTGGACTCTCTCTAGGAGTTCCTCATGTTTCTTGAACCGGGGAGCCCAGAACTGGACACAGTGCTCCAGGTGGGGTCTCACCAGGGCAGAGTAGAGGGAGAGAATTGCAGCATGTGGCACGCTGTTGCAGCAGTCATCCTTTGTTCAGCTGCCTGGGGGTGCCTGGCAGGAGCAGACTACTCAACTAAGACAAGCGCACTCTTCTTAGTCTTGCATTCAAAGTTAGTGCTCCCATCCCTTCCTGGTGCTGTGTAGGTAATAAAGTTGTACCCCAAAGGTTTGGGGTTTGTTACACCCATAAGCACCTCAGTCTTGAGACTGCAGAGTGGTTGGTGCGGCTTTGATCGTGACTGAGCCTTACCAGGCCCCTCAAAATAGATGTTCTTTGCACTCTTGCTTGCAGCCTCTCTGTGGTAGGCATTCTCAGGGATTGTCTAACGGCACTGACTGTGTAGGAAAGTTAGTGATAGTAGCTTTCCTCAGCTGGGAGCTCAGAAGTTAAAGTATTCACACTTGATACAGAAGACAGGACTTTCCAGCCTCTGGAGACTGAGAATAACATCTTTCCTTTCAAGGGAACAATCAAACCACAAACCTGCACGTTTCTAAGAGGTGAGAACTTTCTTCATTCTTCCAACTGAAGCTATTGTGTGCAGAGTAGGATACAGAAAGCGCTGGACCAAATAGCTACTGGCTGGGGCACTCTCTTCCCGAAAGGAAGGAATATTGGATACCTGGCCAGGTCTCAATATTCCCCCTGTAGTTTACTTTAAAAAGTTACACAGCCAAGCAGAAACAAGCTATGGAGAATGGGTTGTAACCAGGTTTGGTCTCGAGGTGTGTGCCCTCTTCACTGGCCTAAAGAGTCTGGTTCCTTTTAGGCTCCTGGCCTGCTGTTCTGTTGGGCTTTCTGCACAGTGAAGAAAAGGAAACGTGGGTGGAATACCTAGGGAGTGGTGGGAGATGCTCTGTGTGGCAGGAGAATCGTCTCTCTAACTCAGGAAGGAGTCAAATGTGGCTCCACCACACTATGCTGTCCTGTGAAAGATGGACATCTATACCATCCCTCTTTGAGAGACGGCCTGCGCTGTATTTTGTAGAGAGCCCAGGCCTGCGATGCTTGTGATGGGTGTACTGTACCAAGCCATCTGGGATCTTTGCTGTAGAAAAGCCTCTTGTTCATCCAGCGAGGCGTAAGCACGAAATAAATGCTCGGCTGCTTAGCTCTTTCCAGACTGATCCCAGACTTGGGCATACCCAGAGCTGTTTCTCCAGGAGAGCTTTATGTAGGAGAGCAAAGTAAAATTACAAGGTGCCTGTGCAGGAACTGTGTGGGCAGTTTTCAAGATCATCTGTTTGGGACTTACAGGCTTGCATTCCTTAGTGGATCTTGTTTACAGTCTTTAATTTCAGTATTTTCAGTCACCTAGGGCAATCTCTCTAATGGATAAAATGGGGATCGTGCTCAATAAAGTTGGGTATTATTTAACATTTCAGGGTAAACACTAGATCTTAGTATGTGCTCCCAATGCCTGTCCTCATCCTACTCAACACATCATAATTCAACACAAAAATTAATTCTTTTCACATGCTTTTCTGAGTTACTCTTCTTTACAGTATCTGAGCTGTGTACAAACATTAAGGTGCTTATTAGAAAGAAGGCATTATGTCCATTATACAGATGAGGAAATTAAACAAGCTTGTCAAAACAAAATTTATCAAAAGTATCTATGAATTTAGAATGTCCCGTGTAAGACACCCAAAGCTGGGTTTTGAGCATATTTAGCACCATACGTTCAAACCACAACTATGTTCAGTTAGGTTCACAATTAACTTCACCATGCTCAGGATCATTCTAGTTACCAGATTCCAGATATCTCAAGTTGAGCACCCAGCAAATGAGGAATGCTGACTTAGTGCCTGTTCCTGAAATGGCACTGAAGTTTGTTATATTATGGGTGAATAAGGAGACCAAATGACATTTTCTTAGTCAGTCTTCACTCTGTAATGCCCTCACTTTTGAGAGTTTCTTTACAATCTTTGTGCTTTTTATAGCTTTTGTGTAAGCAGTCCTAGGTTTAAGAAAGCAAACAATGGTTAAAAAAAAACAAAAAACAAAAAACAAAGGCCCCTCTGAATAACAGCTTTATCTTCCAGAGTATTGACACCCCTGCCCCTGGTAGGTATGACACCAGAACTTGCTGAGAGCACGCTGTTACCTCGTCTAGGTCATTGATAAGGACATTATGAGTTTTGGTCCCTGTGTGGGTCCCTGAGGAGCACCACCAGCAACCAGCCACCTTTTTGGTGGACTTTGCACTGCTGACCAACACCCGTTGCAGTCCACAGCCCAGCCGTGTGGTACGTTTTTCTACTCCATAGTTCACCAGTTTGACTGTAAGTGTTTAGTGGGAGACCCATGTTGAAGGCCTCCCCAAAGTCATGGTAAACAGCACACACTGCTCTTCCTCCTCTGCTGAGCCAGTCTTCCCATCCAAGGCTTGCCTTTGGTAAAGCCACATCACACCAGCTGTTCCCAGTCACCTTTGTGTCCCTCGGGTGCTTGGAAAAATGTCTTCCAGGAGTATTTGCTCCACAGGCATCCAGGGGACTGAGGCGAGGCTGATTGAACTGTGGTTCCCTTGCTCTTCCATCCTGCCCGTCTCGAAGTTGCAGCAGCTCAGCTTAGTGTAGCCTTCTTGCTGTGCCCTGCGGAGAGCAGAGACTGCTGATCATTTAAATGTGCTGTGGCTAACATCTCGGAACCTGTGTGCATGTGCATGAGAGAAAGAAAAAGAAGTCAAGCGCTTGGAAGCCTGAGAGAGCAAAACATAAATAATCCAAGGAAAAATGAAGCAAAAGAGAGCATTTTAAAAGTAAGGTATTTTATGTGGTATTCTTGAAAAAACCCTTGCAAATGTATTATTTAAAAGCTATAGAAATTCCAGCCTTCTGCATGTGACTGTCCAGCTTTAAAGCTCATTAGAGTTTAAAATAAATCACTTTACAGCTGTTTTATGTATGGATGTCAACACAATCTTAAACATGTAGTTATAACTGACATTACAATAATTCCTTCCCACAGGACTTATCAAGATGGCATAGCTGGCCATTATCATAATCTGGGCAGATCAGCCTGATGAATACTGGGCGTTTGATTTCCTACAGGTCTGTCAGCACTTCTGGTTAGTAGATTAAAGCTACTAGATAATGCATTAACTGTATGCAAGCCAAAAAAAAAAGGAGTTTGCTGGAGCTTCAGATGCCTACTGCAGAAAACTAGAATACTTCCCCAAATAGAAATTCTATAAACAAGAAAAGTGTAATTCGATACATTTAGACTTTTTGAGAAGTTTATCCCACGGAAAAGTACTGAAGAAGCATGGACCGCTTCCAACCTGGTATGTTGCCGAATTCATTTTGCTGCTTCTGGAGATCACTATCCTTTTCTAAAGGATTGTCCTGTAAGAGGGAAGGTAGTCAATGGTGACATTTCATCAATGTAGTGGGTATGTAGAAAAACTCGTGTTTCTTGGGGGGGTGTGGTCCTCTCTGTAAGAAGTAATGCCGGTATCTTTCTGCTAGTGGCAATTACATACAGCTTGGGCTACCTTAATAAAGCATTTCTTCACGTACTGAAGAAGGCAGAGTTTACCCAACATTAGAGTATGACTCATTTCTAGCCAGCTATTTTTCAGAATATGCTACCTTGCGTTTTCATTTTATTTATTGACTTCCTGTTATTTTATAGTAAGGCGCATTTGCGCTGTAGTGGAATAATTTCTCTGTAATAAATAGAGATTGGTATAGCAAATAATTTTGCTTCTTTTTCTGCTTGCAGGTTTCCCACAGATATCTAAGAATTTTCTCCTCGTTCAAAATGATTGCAACCTAATTTGTAGGTGTCACTATAGAAATAAGGTAACTATTTTGTTACAGAGTAAAATACCTCAGGTGAAACTGTTGTTCCCCTTGCAGATCACTCTTAACTCCATGGTATCAATACACATGTTATAACAATTAAGCAAAGTGTGTTGCTTAAATATTATTCTCTTTTAATATATTTCAGTGTCTGGCTATATTACTCTTTAGCGCTTAGTAGATACTTTACATTTTAAATTGGGGAAAAAACAGGCCCATTTCCTACTTGGCATTATTAATAAGTCAGAAGTATTTATAGATGGCCAGTAACACATATTAGTTAGTTTACAGATTTGTAAGATAATATTTGCATAAGAAACAGAAATTGTGAAGGATTTATTCCCCAGTGTTACCAGAATCTTTGGTAAGATGAGCTAACTTGAACAACGTGCATACGTGCATTTTACTATAGTTAAGTGCCGGCTAATATTTCTAGGAAAGAAAAATGCAGCTCAGTTATCTGATGCAGGACATCATTATGAAAAGTAGTGATACAGAAAAGCAATTAAGAGCACACAGAAATGCTATCCTTGTGGATAAAGGCGGGGAGCACACCATAGCAAGAGGCATTTTGTTGGTGTCTTGATACGAATACAAAAACTGGAAAACAAGTTAAACAGAAATTCACGGTTGATTTGGGATCTAGAAACATCAGTGAATCACATAAGAGCTTACTCACCTGGAATTACATAAGTAAAGTGAATAATTGTAATCATAGAAGTCTTCAGTTTAGCAGACAAGTGTTTTAAAAGACAGTGCTTGAAAAGCTGAGCCAAGAGACTTTTCTTTTTTAATTAAAAAACCAAAACCAACCAACCAAAACCCTTGGGCTAACTAAGCCTTGGGGGGAAAAAAATTTCGATAGATAAGCCTCTGAATTATTCCTTGTCACTGGAAATCTTTAAATCAAGAAAGTGGGTTTCTTCCAAAGGATGTTCTAGCTCCGCCAGATATTATGTAGATGTCACTTGATCTAATTGTCACCTGTACTGTGCAAAAGGTCAGGCTGGAGAATCACCATGCTTTCTTCTGGCCTGAAAACCTGTGATGCTAAAACGTGAAACATCAAAATGGAGCAAAACAAAAACACCCTTTAAAATGTTTTATAAGAATTTTAGAATATCTGCCATACTATTCAGATAGTACCTGGTTAGAGACTGAAATGAATGGATTTTTAAATTAATTTAACAGACATTTTTAGGTACATTACAGGGGTTTTTTACTGTTTGTATTCCTAAATTTTGATGAATAGTCACCAGAATTGCAGCATCTCTTTATTTAAGGCTACCCAGCCCCTTTCCCCTGATAAGATTCTGTTTCCTCTCTTTATTAGCTCATCAAATCTTTTAAGACTGATATGTCCATGCTGGGTGTTCACCTCAGGATAACTTTTGGGAAAGTGTATTTCTGTATTTGGTAGTGATCACAAACAACATCAAAAGCAAAATGACTAAAGCTAATAAAAACAAATGGTAATGCAAGAAGTAGTTCCAAAATATTAGACAGATTGGTGGGATAATTTGGAGATTTATCAGATTTCCTTCTCTTTTATATTATAAACTCTTGGTGGCAGAACTTCTTTTCTTGTGCATTGGTAAAATATGAACATGCTTTCAGGCGTTTATAAGTGCTAATCACAAAACAACAAAGGTAATGAATATTGTAAAACACTCAGCTGGCAACATGTAATAATCCCAGTGTCAGATAAACTCTTTTTTCCAGTATGCATATGTAGCTCTTATTAATGAAACTCAAGCTGCACCTAATTACTAGTAACAGAAAATCACTGGCGTTTACCTCCCACGTACAGAGCCACACCTTACCCTCCAGGAAATCCTGAGAGCTTCCCAAGAACTATCCCTAGCTCTGGCCTAGATTCCAGCCTCTTTTATACCATTTTACAGTAGAAGCCTGTCAGAGCCAATCCTGTCTGGTGCACAGGGTTTGACTGAATGAAGAAATGAAACTCATCCTGAAATCTGGTCTTAAGTTAGACCTTTTATTACAGTTGCTCTTTTGCTTGGTCTACATGGCTCAGCAAGTTTGGTGCTCTACGCAACACAGGCTGATGCTGGAGTCTCTCTCTGTTCCCTACAGTAGGAGACAGAGGACAGAGTCAAAAGCACCATATCAGTAAAAGTTACCATACAAGACAATGAGGAAGAATTAGCTAAGATAATTCCTTTGTCTGTATTTCCAGTTTGATCATATTTGCCTCCTACTTGGGAAAATACTTTATTTCCTAAATTTGTGTGGGATTACTTATGAAAGAGCACTTACGACATGGTTACCTTTGGCAGGAGAGGATTAGGCTAAATAGTTCAAGCCCTATTCTTTTGTTTCACCAGAGGAGTTTTAAACACATCTGAAAAGAAATGACAGCATTCAGTCTGCTACCAGAATTGTATCCATCAGCTGACAGTGCATCTGGTCATGGCCTCTGCAATTCAACTTCAAATGGAAACGTGCAGTACTAGTGCCAGTATGGGATTCAGGAGATCCCTCCTGTCCTCAGTTTCCTTCTTCACAAATACTTCATGGTAACCTCCATAAGTCCCTTTGTGCCTTATTCTTCTAAAAATTAGTGTGAAATATTTTTGCCTTATACAGATAAATAAGCATAACATGTTTTCTAGAAAGAAGAACAAAGCCCCAGCAAATCTCATAGGGAGTCCTCTCTTGGGAAGCAGAGTCACTGAAAAGGAATTGGAGACTAATAGACCACAATCACTGCTTCTCTGACAGGGTGACTAGAATAGGGAATCTAACTCTTGAGTGCCCAAGGAGGTAAATATTGAGAAAGAATAGAGAAGTTCATACTTCCTCTGTATCTGGCACTGATGCAAGGCAAATTGGAATGTTGTGCATGGGGGTTGTGTCTTAAATTCCAAAAGAGTGGTGAAAAATTAGAGGGTTTTCATAGAGTAGACATGAGACATGACTAAAGGATTAGGACACTCTTCTTCTAATGTGGGACTCAAGGAGTTCCACCTATTAAGTTTTTGGCTTAGAGAAAGTTAATAGGGGCCCTTTATGTACCTTTCTATGTAGTAAATATCCATTTAAAAATACACGGCCTAGCTCTCACAGACAAAGATCCAAGACCTGCAATGTTAATTTAAAGTTACCCATAATTAACCATGGAGAGGGTTACCAAGAATTATGGTAACTTTTCTGTTGATATTTATATCAAGATATGATGTTTCCCCCCTGAAACGATACAATCTCGTTCAAACAGGAATTAGTTCAGGGAAATCTGCTCTCCATTATACAGGAAGTCAGACTAGAAGATCACACAGGTCACTTCAGGCTTTCTAACCTGTTAATTAAATAGTTTATATAAATTCAGTTTAATTGGTTCTGTGATTTTTAATAAACAGTATTTTTAATGTTTCATGTTTGACTGCAGCCTCACCTAATCTCAAGTATTTCTTACTGTATGTGGGTGGTGGGACTTTGTCATCCTACCGGCACCTCCACCTTCATCCCTAAGGGTTGCATCATTATCTTGTTACACAACCTGCAGGGCTGATGTTGTTGATACGATGCCAACCACAGAATCATTGAGAGATGGAGTGATGGCGTTGCTGGAGAACCCAACAAAAATGCTCTCGATCCCGCACACAAGTTTTTTTTTGTCAAGACCAAGTTCTGTTGTACTTTTTAAAAACTTGACTAGAATATACTGCTCAGACGATGGTAGTCTCTTTGCAGGTCTCTGTTGAGGATTTTTAGCATGACATTCTAGATTTTTTTACAACTAAATGTATAATTTCCCAGGCTTTTATCCAGGCTGAGGCTGATATTTAAAATTTTGTTCTCACTTGTTCATTCAGCTGTATTTTGCTTGGTAGTCCTGGGAACAGCCTGCCACCCTGAGAAGGACAAACCGCATCCATGCTGTTGGCGATGCTGTTGTTTCTCTGGGCACCCCTCCAGCTTTGCAGGGAGAGCAGCCTGTCCTTAACACCATCTCTTGAGGAAGCAGCCCATCTTTTTGGGGACACAATGATTTGCTTTCCTTTGGGTTCAAGATTGTTCATTCCATTATGCCTGTTGGCAGAAATTAAATAAGGTAGTTTTGTTGTTTCAGGCGAGATGTCAGTCTGGTACCCTCACCTACTGGCTGTATTGGTAGGTATTATCCTGCCCTAGGAAGAGGCAGGCACTCCACGGCTCTCTGCCATTCAAAACTCTTCATGTTTGCATGGATAAATTGTTTCCATTTTTTCTCATTTCAAAAAGCAAGCTGCAGCAGATAACCCTCTTCACTCTTTTTGTTGTCCCACATTTTGGCGCTGGTTACTCTCCTGTTAGCTTCCTACTTCTTACATTTCCAAGAATTTTTAACAATCACCACCTAAAACTTCAATGCTACTGGATGTTCCAGTGTATTCTCAAACCAAGCTTCCACCTACTGTGATTTGGGAAAGACATTACATATGTATAGTACTAGCAGAGGACTGTGTGGCAGAAACCAAACTATGTACTCAGGGTGAAAATCATTTCCACAGGTTTTAAAAGCTTTGTTACTAGGTAAGGGCTTAGCATGAAGCCAGGATAATCTTGTGACTAGCAATATATTCAACTCAGAAAAATTGTTTAGGAGCACAACTCACTGTATTATACCGGAAGGGAACATGCAGAAGGAAGGAAATAAGCGGTTTGAGTCTGTTAGTAGTAAATACTCTTTATCCCTCCACCCATAGGCATACATCTTATTTGTACCACTACTACATGTCCTAGACCAAACGTGAGAACCATAATACTTCAGGGAGCTAAACATACGAAACTCCCATGACAGAATTAGGTTCTGGGACGGAGCTGGCTAATAAGTGTGATTAATACCAGAAGATTATATACTTAATAAAAAGGATTAAAAACCAGCAAACCCCCTACCCATTATCTGAGAAAGCTGTAGGTTTTGTACACGAAAGGAAAGGTGTTCGAGTTGTAAAGGATAGCCATACACAGGCCAAACCAAATCTGCACAAACAAATGTAGTTCTATATTTCCTCACTTTTGAATGCTTTATTTTACAGTATTAGAGCTCTTCAGTTCTAGGTTTCTCTTTATATATGCTATGTTCGTACATCCATATGCAAGACTTACTGGAATCCTTTTCGGTACGAAGCCACTTGGGACACGGTGCTATGGGATTTTGGAGTAAAAGAAATCCGAGGATCTGCTCTGGTAGGAGTGCTTTCTTTTCAGTCCAAGAGTTGATTTTTTAAATAAGCCTAAAGAAGAAAAAAACCACAAGCTGGAGTTATGGCGAAGTAAGCCGGGGCATCTAATACCTGCAATGGGGGAAATGGCTGAGCTGCACAGAAGGGCAATCACTTGGCAAAGTCTGGGGCATCTGCAGTGACAACCTCCCGCTGGGATGGTTCAAAACAGAAAACTCAAAGCAGATACAAAACCATATCAGCGATGAAAGAAATAGCATGGGGCTTTTTTCTTTAAGAACAAAACCATGACTTCTAATTGAGAATTGAGAAAAGTGTCTGTGTGAAATATTTTAAAGGCTTATGGCTTTGAATGCCTTAGGTCTAATTTCCAAGGCTATTGAGAATTTGCCAATTGCATCATTTTCAGCTGTAATTATGTGAGATTACTGCCAGAAAAGCTGACTTTCATTTTTGAAGCCCAATCCCGAGGAGATACTGGAAAACTGGGACACACCCTCAGTATTTCTGATCATCCTTTAACAGTTTCTTCTGATGGAGTAATACTGGTAACATAATAGCTTTGCTAGAGAGCTTTTGAAAACTGGTCTCTCAAGCTTAGAAAATCTGTGTAAAGAAAGTAATAGTTATCATTCAAACTTGACGCCAGGCTCTAATTATTACTTCAAACACAACAAGAACACAGCATCAACAGAATTTATTTTTTTTTTGGATCTCTTTGGTACACTGTTGTAGCCACACCTACATCCTCTTAGAAGAAACACAGTTCTCTTCTCCTGAACACTTTGTACAAATACATATTAATTTGCGCAGCACATTCATGAATGTCCCCAGAGTTTAGCTTTCTAGCTTTTTACTCAGTTGATCTTATTGCCATGCTTCATACAATATGACATCTAAATTACACTAGACTTCCTTCAGGTGCTGTTAGCCCTTGAAATTCCCCCAGCGTAGGGAAGATACCGTGCTTGTGGTATACATGGTAAGGGCCACGGTGCTGCTCAGTCTCGCTTTGCCTTTACCACAGCGGTTTGACTAATCTAATCAAACTGCTTGTGTTCAGCAGCGTTACGTTTAAGAGTGTCACTTGATCCCCCAGAGCCCTGGGCTCATGTACCCAGAGAAGACAGGGACCATGAAATAAAGATTAGTTTCTTATCTGCAGTACTGTGTTTCACCTTTATTGCACTATCTGTCTAGCTGACAGTCAGTTTAGTTGGACTACGAAGCGAAGCAGCCAAGCCACACGCTTCATTCCTCATTTCTTAGACTGATTTTGTGCATGCTGGTTGTTAAAAATGACAGCACTGGAAGCCAAAGGAATTTAGCATTAAAGAAATACTGCGTCTTATTGCAAAAAATACTGAAACCATAAGTTCTGTGTTCCCGCAGGATCCTGAGCAATGCCCTCACTCTCAAAAAACCCCACAAAACTCCAACAGTATGTTTTGACATACAGTATAGGTCTGACTTGCAAAAGCACAGGTTTTGAAATTTCCCTAGACTTTTCCAGGAGAGGCACAGGCTTCCTTAAGAAATTTAATGCATGGAAAATATGCGTGAACTTGTATTTTGTAGCCATATTTGTGGCATTCTTAAAGGTTATCTGTAGACCTCTCTACACCCAGGGATTGAAAATCATTGCCATATAGTACACAGACATGTTAGCATATGGTAAACGTATTTCTTTTAAAGGGGCTTTTCTGAAAATATTTGTCTTTTTTTTTTTTTTTTTTTTTGTGGCCTGCAATGGATGGGTGGTGCAGATCCCATATGAAATATAATTTGAAATTAATGAGGAGGCCTTAGTCAGGGTACACACTCCCATGGAACATTTTCCTGAAACACCTACCATTATTTGGAATTTGGGTTTATTTGAAAGGATCTACGTTGTCAGACTTATTTTGGTGACCAATAATGAAGAACAGAGGGGGACTTTTTCTTAATGAGCTAAAGTAGGACTACGAGGAGCCGTGTGTTTGTGGGGCAGATGAACTCACTCATCAAGAGTGTAACAACCTCTCCGGGTTGTACATTAAGCACATTATCATACAGTGACTTGATACCATGTCTTATTATGCAATCCTGGGAGTGGAAAAAGCACAGGGAGTCATCCAAAGGAAAGAGAGGGAAAATAATTCTGCTGTTAGCAGAAGAATGGTACCTCTGTTCTTTTAATTCCTCCTTTTCTGTATGGTGCCAGCACCAAAACAAGACGTGCAGAGGTGCTTGGGAATGAGTTTCCTCCTCTTGGCTTTCCCACGTTGGTTTTTCACAGTGTTTAGCAGGCAGAGCGCACCCAGGCTGTGTTATTAGTCCTTGAGGGAGATCTTGAATCTCTGTGGAGAAGAAAAGATTCCTTCTATCCACACTGCTCACCTTCCACAGTGCTAACACAAGGTAGGACTGAGGAGATACAGCTTTCACTCTTCATTCTGCCAGAGACGGGCTTTGAAAGAAGGTCTTAAATTACTGAGATGTGAAAAGAAAAATCCAAACCACCTCTAAAGGTGAGGATATCACTTCTTCCTGATTCGGGCCCTGAAAGTAAAGGCATGAGCAGCAAGAGAGACACTGCTCACCAGGAGGAGGTTCATCGGCCCAGCTCCTGCATGGTCCTGCCTCTTCTGTCAAAGAAACAACACACGCACGTGGCCTCTCCGACACCGGCCGGAACAGCCACCCTGGCAGCGCCAGGGACAGGCTATGCACAAGCTAGGGATGCAAAACTCCTGCTGGGGACATGTCCACCCTGTGGGGACCACACTACCGTCCTCTAAGCACGGTTTGTGTCATAGACCACGAAAGGTTCAGATTTTATCCTTCAAGTGTTGTGGGTGATTCCCCTGTCTTTGAAGTCCTGTTCCCACTGAAGATGAAGGCAAATTCCCACTGATGTTAATGGGGCTAGGATGTCTCCTGGTCTCTGTTTTTGCTGTTGTTTCCTTTGTTGCACTAGGCCTGTTCCTTTATTAAAGCTTTTGCCTGGGGGAAAAAGAAAAGCCGTGTTACTAAATAAATTATGAAATATTTACACTCGTGAAGCCAACCCCTTATGCCTAGCTCCTCCTCTGATATTAAGATGACACTTTTTATAGAGCTACAGCTTCTATACTGCCATTATTCCTCTGTCGGATCCAAGACTGGGAGGTGACAAAAGAGCAGGCCACGATGAGCCAAGTGACAGTAAGTAATATCTAGGAATGCTTGCTGATTTTGACTTGGTGCACTGAGAAACAACTATGTCAGGCTGGTGGTGGTTTGCTTAGTGCTGGAGAGCAAAGTAAGATCAGAGGTGAAACCGAAGAAGACATAAAACTAAGCTTGATTTTTACCTGAGAATAGAAGGCCCTACGTTGTAGATACATCCATAAGAAAAATCCCCAGAGCAAAGTATTAATGGCATCCATTTGTTTATCGCGATTTGTGTTCTGTTTATGTTCTTTTGTATTTGTATTTACTTTTTTGCCTGCAGTTCTCTCGATGCCACAGGAATGAACGAAGCTAGCGTTAGTGTCACGACCCGTAATGAAATGATCTGCAGTTACTCTTGTGAATGTTCCGCAGCTCTTGTTTTCATTGTATTTTTGTGTTGGCTTTAAACCTCAGTAGTAGCTTCCTTCTTTTAGAAAAAAAGGTTTAGCATATTGTTCAGATACATGTGGTTCAAACTGTTTAGCTTAGCTTTTGAATTTCTCCCTCCTGCTTTTACATATTTTAACGCTTTTGACTTTGCCTTGCCCCACCTCTTGTAGGTTTGGTAACAGACAGGTAGCAACTTTCTCTCTGGGTGTTGGTTGCGTTGGTTTTGGTTTTGTTTTTTTTTTTTTAAATACTCGGCTAAGTCACTTCAGTTTATGCCTTTCGTTTTTATCTCTCTGTGGCATAGCCTATGGAGGCTCTATCTGTAAAATGGATAAATGTTAAGTAACTATCACAGCAAATGAAACATCCTGTTAACTGGGTTTCTGTATGGTTAACTCCTGATGGTTCCCAGTCACCAGGGTCTCTGACCTCCCTGGTGTCACCCATCATAATTTTGCTTCTGCTCTTCCCTGGCTTTTTCTCCCTTGCTCACCTTCAGTTGTCGTGTTCCATCTTCTCCATGTCTCCTGCAAGCTCTCTTTGCTCCCATTTCTCTTTGGCAGCAAAGAGGAGGGCAGGTTGGCAGGCAGCTGGGAACACGACCGTACTGATTGTCCCCGTTTGCTGCTCAGCGTTCCTGCCACGGCCTTTCCTTGCAAAATGTGCCACGCAAAATTGTCAGTTCACTCGTTCTCATCCTAACTTTCATGAAAGAAATATTTGGAGTGGTTAGAAAGCAAGAGGGGAAAAGATGCAGAGTTCCTTTGCACAGTGCCTAGGGTTTACAAGGTCAATGTGTGACGTGGAGCAGCTTTCAGAGCAGGGAAGGAAACAGTTCCCGAATCGTGTACTGAGCTGGGCATTTTTAATCCTCAACACGAAGTGATGGACAGTGCTGCTGAGCATACTCATGCCACTGCAAAAACACATTTTTAAAACTGCACTATAGCAAGAAAAATACTGATTTTTTTATTTTTTTTTGGCTGGCAGAATCTTAGCCCAAAAAGGAAACCTGGAAAGAGACAGACACGGAAAAGCCTTGGAGCTAAATATTCTCACACTTTAGAAAGTCAGAAGTAAGGACCAAAAAGATGATCCGGCTTTTGATGATACAGCTTTTAGTGAGCTTTTGGCAGGTTTGGGAATGTAATGGGGAAACTGTGTACTGCTGTAACGTGACATGCTCGTTTGCAGGCATTAATACACGTGAAGACAGACTTCAGGGTTACTGTATTGTGATGCACAACTGTGGCTAGTTTGCGTGCAAAATTTCTATGATGAATAAATTAGGCAATGCTGGTACAAGTGTCCTACAGTGAACCACTTGTAGCAATCACCAGCGCTCTAGCAGGCAACATTAATTACTATGCTCTGTGCTGGTAAAGCTTTGAATATTTGAATATCAGTCTGGAGTTCCCAAGCTGCAAAGAGATCAAAGGAGGGGAAGGATGTTCCTTACTTTCATCACTCTTGCAGGAGAATCAGAATAGTCACCAGATGCCTCGTGTGGAAATGCGAAAGAGGCTCAGCTGAAAAAAAAAATAAAATCAAGAGGATTTACTAAAATCACTTAAGTAAAAGTGTAACACAGCTGTTTATAAAAAGCAAGATATATTTTTTCAAGTCCTAATGTTTTGCATTTAACAGTTTGAGTAGAATAAACATATCAAATATGCATAAATAAGTTAAAAACCATAAAGATAAGCATACAATGGGCCTACATTAAAAAAAATATATATTATGAGCTAGCTCCTGTCTGAGGCCAAGATCTGAAAGTGGTACAACTGATTTCTGAGTTCATACACAGCTTCTTTTACTGCATTCATGCCAAGTTTATAAGGATTATGAGAAAACTCAGCAGATCAGGCCTTTAATCGGGTATCTCCAACCTAAATAGAAAAGTGTCAGATACGGCTGAGCTACTCAGGGTATCAGGAAAACACCAATACTGATATCCTAGCTCTCCACCTTGCACTACGAAGAATTTATTCCCTGCTACAAGGTGTGGGGGGGGGCTTACCCACACTTTGCCTAACAAATTTCTATTCATCTCCATTCTCATTCTTACATTCCTGTCTTTTTAAGAAATCTCTTGTGAAATTAAAGAGGTGCATCATATTCTTGCATCACATTCTGAGCACAGTTAGGCTTTGGCTTACACCAAGCTTTTCGGAGACGCTGCCAACACTGCTCTGCGTTCCGAACGTTTTACCCAGGGCATAGGCAGCTTACATGTGCTGAAGCAATGACTATACTAAGTACCCAGTGATGTATTTTTTCCCAGAAACTGAAAATAAAGGTATAAAAGAGATCCACACAATAATTTATGGGCGTTAACCTATGGGTGTAAGTTTCTCTGGGGCTAATTATGTGACTGTGCTAATAACGCTAAGGATGCTTTGATACATTAATACAGATTCTTGCAATGATGTTCTTGAGCATTGCATTACTGTCAGGAGTCAGCAGTGTATATATTTAAACAGGAGAGAGGGATGAGAGAGGCCCAAATGCCTTCGCAAACAATAACCCTCTCCCTTCACGCCGCAGGCAGGCTGGGGAAGCCCGGTTGACACAGGCACTTACATTAGGTGTCTTTACTGGAAACTTCCCGTTGTGAGAGCAGGAAACTACACGAAGTCTGCTGGGAGGGGAGCAGCCGTGTGGTTTGCGAGGACAGCTGGAAGAAGGGGCATTACTGACAGCAAAGCCATCAAAACCTCTGGGGCTTTGCAGGACTTTGGTACTTTGAAAAAGCGCAAGTGAGCACGCTTTGAAGCAGGCTTTGGTGCAGAAATAAACCTGCGAAGCTCCGCGACAAGTCCAAGCATCAGGCTGCCAGCAAGCCGCAGAGAAGGGAAGGTTCCCAGCTCAGTTGGAGAAATTTCTCCCAGAGCTTCCCTTGATGCGCTGGCAGATGGCTGGCATGGAGCCCCAGGTGTCCTTGAGAAATCCTCCACTACATTGCTCATTGCTCCCATCACGAGGGCTCAGTAGGTTGGCAGTCACTGTGGGGACAGCAGAAGCAATCCCACCATCAAGGCTGCCCTCTGAAATGGGCTTGGGCTGCAACGCCTGTGCCTGCTTTCCTGTATTGTAATTGCCCAGCTGGAATTACACTTCACACAGTTGAAGTTTTTATGCCTTTAAATACATATATATATATATATATATTAGCATTTCTTCTAGTAAGGCTGGTGTCTAATCCTTTGAGCTCTTGCATTAAGCCTGTGTAAAACTGCACTCTTCCAACACAGCAAACCACTACCCTAACGATCCACAATTACTGGTGTTACAGAAGCATCCATGGGGATGAAGGGGTTTACAGAAAAATCATCAGGGTTTTTTTTGGAGCAGTGACAGGGAGACAGAGCTGTGCCCTTGCTCTGGGATGGCAGTGGAGGGGGCTGGAGATGTCCGGGGGGGGTGAGCGAGCGGCAGGCGTGTATTTGGGAGGCCGTATTGGCATTTCTTGCCCCTTGCAAGCTTTCAGGCATGCTGGGACCGAGCCTTGGCTTGTGGAAATGATTACAAGGCAATTTATACCAAACAAACAATGATCCCTACTCTTGTGTTTGTTACAAACTTGGCTGCAGTACAGTAATGTTTAGTGGATTAATAATGTCTGCTTTTTGCCTCTCCTACTCCCTCGGCAAACAATTTCCATGTATAATACGTGTTCTCATTAGTCGAACTAGAACAGAGCCCAAGTATCAGAATAGCCATACCTGCACACTGAGGAGAAGAGACTCTGGGTTTCCAGGCGAGAGACCAGCTTTCTCCCCTCTCTGCACCAGGGTCCAAGACTTCTGCCCTTTGGGAGGATCAGCTTGGCTGGGCAGGTCCTCCTGAAACGGCAGTGGGGGCAGCGCCAGACGTCCCCTTCCACAGGAGGAGGTCTGGCCAGTCGAAAGGGTGGCAGTGGGCAGCAAAGGCAGCACACAGCCACCGGGACTGGCAGGTATTTGTTGAGCGTTTGGCATTTTGAAAAAGAAGAGAACATTTTAAAATTAAAAACTCTATGAATATATATATATAAACACCATGCAAAAGTAAGTATTTCACACCAGCAACTGATCCCAGCGCATGCTGGGAAGGTGTACGAGGTTGAGTAGGTGGCATGTGGCCTTGCCTTTGTACCAGGAGCCTGAGAATTACAAACCCTTTAAAACCTGTATGGTTTATCTTATTGATTATCAGCCTCTTTCGGGAAACAAAGCGCCTGCCCATGTTTCATAACGTGTGTAGTAGAAATACCAGGATATGCAAATATGGAAGTTACACAACAAAAGCAAAACTGAATTAAGACTGGTTACGGTAAAAAAATGAGAGAACCTGAACTGCAGCCTTTTTATTGCTACACCACTGAAATGAGTGTGCGCACCACTGGGCTATTTAGGTGTTTGTAACGTTGTACGGTACAGCTGCTCCTCTCCCTCTTCCCACTGCCCTTTACGCCTCTTTAGTAACATCTAAACTGGAGGCTACCAATCTTGGGATAATGCTGTGAGTCGTCCTGGGAAGCTTTATGACAGCTATCGATTGATCGGCTAATTGGCAATCGGTGCTTAATGTCAGGCGAGGGGCTGTTGACTTTCAGCCTGGAGAGCAGGGCTCTGGTGACACCGTTGTGGCAGCTGGTGGATGGATTTGCTGTTGAACTCCATGACCCAAATGCTGTGGCATAAGACAGACAGGTTGTGTCACAGGTCTGGGTACCCTCTGATGCAGCACGGTGAACCTCACCGGCAGCAACTCCGTGAAGGATTTCTTGCCCTTCCTGTACACTGAGGTCATGCATGGGCAAGGCGTAAGAGTTCAGACAGGTTAGGTTAGCATCGACCGTGAAAAGGTGGACAAGAGAAATATGAATTTTATCTTGGCTTATCTGAGCGATGCCCTGCCACCCCACTGCTCAGCCTGCCGTGTCACTGGCAATTTTCACTGCCACAAATAGGCATTGCTTGACCGTAGCTCGTAAACCAAGTAGATAAGTAAAACAATTTGACAAGCATAAAAAAAAAAAACCATTAACAAGCAAATTATTTATCAAATGTTATTTAGTCACATGAAGGGAAAAGAAAAACCCTGTTTTGTGCAGACTATTCAAACTATTGACATTACATTCACTGAGCTACGAGACTTGGGTTTGCCTTCAATCCAGATCGACTAAACATAAAGTTCATCCCTGGACAATTCTCCTTATTAAGCAGGTCAGATACATTATTTTTATTTCTTCAAGAACCACACACCAATGTTTTCTGGAATTAATTTGTTTGGTACTTGGTACACTTTGTTGTTTGGCTCATTTTTCAGGGTGAAAAGGGAAGGAAATCTTCAATGACACATTGTGGTTGTGGGGCATTTCTTTCTATCTGCTTCCTTTAAAGACACTGGTGTAGAGAATCAGTGGTACGGACTAGGAACAGAACAAAACAGGAATACTAGCA
This sequence comes from Gorsachius magnificus, assembly GCA_034008185.1. Lineage (NCBI taxonomy): Eukaryota > Metazoa > Chordata > Aves > Pelecaniformes > Ardeidae > Gorsachius > Gorsachius magnificus. Next base: position 72,555,144 of record CM067085.1, on the reverse strand, counting down.
GGACAGCCAACTCTTCAGACTGGAGTTTATATTAGCAATTCAGAATAAAAACATTACAAGTGAGATATAACCCTATAAATCTACTTAGGGACATATTAAATACCGACACACTTTTGATACCCGAACCCAAGAGCATTTCAGGATTTTGCAAATTAACTTTGTCTCTATAGCAAGTCCATGCAAACTTCAGATCCTCAGCCCGAGACTGGAGGTATTGAGAATTAACAGCCACGCTTGTTGTTGTGGGAAAGTGTAGGCGAAATAACGTCTTCCTTCAAATATTTTCTTCCCTTTTCTTTTTAATTTTTTTCCCTAGTTGTCTCAGTTTTTCCTCTGGCAGCTATAAAACATTGTAACCAACCACAAATAACTATAAAGATGGAAGAGGGAGGCTGTAAACAGACCATTTTCACTCTTAATTTATTTTGCTTATTCATATTTTGGACATGTTTGTTTGTTTATAAGATTGCTGTGCATGAATAAAAGCGCTAGAAATACTCCCAAGGCACTGGTTACAAATGATTTAAAGCTCATTTCTTCTCTAAAAATTAATCATGTAAAAACGAAGCCTTCCTGTCCATAGATCTACTCATCTCCCTGTCTGTATCCAATTATGCCAGCTCGTTAAGAGATTCACCCCAAACCGAGCCGAAATGCTGTGACCGATCGCAGCAGCGCCTGGAACGTGGGGTGATTTTGAAGCATTTTGGGGTCCTTTTCTCCTGTGAACTGCCCAACCCAGCTAATGAGACAGGTTTCTGTTGTTCCTCCCCTCCCACGTCCAGCATCGCTCACAAGTTCCCCCGGAGACGCCGGCGCGGTTGCTGCCGCCTCGTGCAGCAGCGTCTCGGCTGAGCGCCGAGGAGGGAGCCGAGGGGGGCTCAGCACACGCAGAGCCTGATGGTCCAGCACCCAGAGAAAAAACCAGCCATCATTTACCTGCAAACCGCCTGCTGTTACAGCTTACAAGGTGAAGGTCTAACACATCTGGTGACTCTCAGGGCCATTTTTCAGAGTGGAAATACGGTTTAAGGGAGATGTTTCCTACGTTTTCTATGTAACGAGGGGCTGTGCTGTTGGGAGGAATGGTTGGTTATATCAGTGTGGAAGCACCAGCGCAACTTTCGTAGTGGATTATCAAATGTCTGAAAGCTTTGTAGACGTGTTCATTCTGCGTACAGATGAACCCACCACTTCTCCAAGCTTGCTCAGCAGCCCGGTTTAAGTCTCCGATGCAGGTCCACTGATCTTTGTATTCCCTTGAAACAGCCCATTTGGCATGGTCGTCAAGGGAATAAAAGGTGGAATTCAATGGAGTCCCTATTAGGTTTATGTTGTAGACGTGGTAGTTGAGAGAGCAATTTGAGGGAAGTTTTTGCCCGGAATGCTGCCAGGATTCAGCCAACAAATCAGTCTTCAGTTCCTGAGCCACCCAGGCCACGTAGATATCTGTGGAATAACACAGGGGGTGGGAAATCAGTCTTTCAGGTTCCTTCATTTAAGAGGGGACTGAAAAGCATCGCCTAAACTGGGCTCGTTTCATTCCAATGCATAAAGTGGGGCAGAAGGGATTTTGCCCCCTCCCCTTATTTTGACTTGTGTTTCAGAAGTTCAGTTCTAGTTTTCCTCCTTCTCCTGGAAAACCCATTACAAACAACCGGCAGGAAAAAAAGGAAAGGAAAAAAAAATTTCAAGCCTTCTCGATAATGAAAAAAAAGCAGATGATTCAAACCCCAGTTTTCATAGAATGGTAGAATGTTTTAGGTTGGAAGGGACCCCTAGAAGTCATCTAGTCCAACCCCCCTGCAGTGAGCAGGGAAACCGCTAACTAAATCAGGTTGTTACTGTTGAATAGCAGGAAATAAACTTCCTGAAAATCCCAGTATTGAACACCTTCAGAAGGTGTTTGAAGGCCCAGACAGCTTTTTGTCTTGTGGGGCAGGGAGAATATTATGCCAGGACACCTTGCTCGGCCCTCTGTTACATTTACTTCTGAAGCTGAACTTCATTTTTCCCCTCAAAGAAAATACTAATTGTCAAAGAATTTATTAATCACTTACTACTTGCTTGAGAACGTGTGATAGAGCGAGCAACAGGCTCTCTTACCATCTATGTACAAGTGCGACTTCGCAAAGTGGAGAAAGGTTTCCCCATGAGCCGACTGGAGTTTGGAGAGGTGGCGCAAGGGGACCGAGGGCAGCCTGGACCCTGCACAGAGCTTCTGCAGATTTGGGAGATCAGCTTGGAATATGTTAGGGATGGAACAGCTGTAGATGCCTGGGTTGTAGCTCAGCATCTGTTGGTCTGAGAAAAACCCAAAGAAACGAACACAGGCAGAATTAAAATGGGTTAAAGCGAAGGAATCAAGACAGCAAAGTTCTGCCTTGGAAAGGAAACCTAAATCCTTCTAAATCTTCACAGTCTATGTCCTGGAGGAGTTCAGTGTCAAAGTATCTTATTTTAGCAACCAAACCCATGCTTAATTGCTTTGTATTCTGACTGCCCTGGCAGCACGTAGACCGTCTGGGAGGGCATGCTCAGGTTTTTCCACTTCCACCTCATCATTCCTACCAGAACTGTTAACCAGCGTGCTCAGGCCACCGCCACTTCCACCCATGCTCATCTTCAAGCCTCTAAGCACACAGCGCTCCGACGACACAGTAAATTCAAGCCTGCCCGTATTTACAGGACTAGTTTCCAGGCAGTTACAGTTGCCAAGCCAAATGCAAACAGAAGAGCTGCCAAAGGCTCTAGTTTGGTTTTAGGGAGGACAGAGCTTGACTTTTAGCATCTGGATTGAATTAGCAGAAAAAAATTACTTTTCTGTACTGTGAGCAGCTTAACTATAGATGTCCTTGCCACAGACATGGTAAAGAGCAAGGGAACAAATGGGCTCATTAGATGAGTTCATGGAAGACCAGTCCATCAGGAACTTTCCAGTCTTTCCAGCTCAGGAAATCCCTGAACCACAGATTACCAGAAGCTGGGAGGATGGAGCAGGAAAGGCATTACTGTATGCCTCATTTTCTTGTCCTTCTTCCCTAAGCACATGTGTAGATGTGCTTCCACAACCAGGAACCTGGTGGAGATAGCTCTGGGGTGTGGCCAGCCTGGCCATTAGCACAGCTGACGTGTTTCATTAATATCATTTGAGTCTTGGAACTAAGAAAAAGAGTGAAAAACAGTGTGAAAAGGCGTTAAGGAACATACCAGTAAGATCTCTTATAAAGCCTTTTGATAGTCCCTTTTCAGGATTCTAGTATCACTGTCACATTGTTCTGAATCTTATGGGTATAGATTTAATTGGGGTTTTTTTTATTTTTAGTATTGGTATTTCCTCTGGCAAAAGGTACCTGGGGAAATTCTGGGTGATGTCTATTCCATACTTCATATTTCTGACTTGTCAAGGCTACTACTCCAGCTCAAGCAGTGGTTGCCTTCCATTTTTAGGACTGAAGGCGATTGCAGCTGAATGAGCTATTACTATTAAAAATTATCAACCTTATATTTCCAAAGCATTTTGTATGCATGGACTGAGTTTACCCTTGGTACGCACTTGTCACTATTATTATCCCAATCGTCCCCATGGGGAGATGGAGACAGCGTGGAAGAGTGTATTTCCCACATTCACACGGGAAATCATTGGATAAACATAAGCCAAGAACGGTCTTTCCAGGCCCCCAGGTTTCCCAGTCTGACAACAAAGGACAAGAAGCAGCAATTTTTGAGGCAAAGCCTCAGGGAAAGCAGTCGGGGAGGGGGGCACAGGCTTTCTCAGGGCAAAGCTCTTCATACCGATTTCTGTGAACTGGTCATATTTGAAGGTTACACAGATGGCCGTCTGTCCGTAGGACTCCCCAGTAGCTGGATACCCATAACCGTCCTCAGGGACGGGAGGGAACAGGGGCACGCTGTGAATCACCCAGAAGCCTTGTGATTTGTCCAAGAGCAGAAATCCTGTCAGAGAAAAGTTATTGCAAATGAATTAAGGGGGGGAAAGCCCCGAGATGATACAGCTGTGTCTTACTTTGGATTTGCTGCTGCGGACACCGCACTTCAGTGGGTTAATGTCTACAGTAAACTGGCTCTAGAGTAGATGAGTAGATTATAGGAGACACTAATATTGCATTAAAATCGCATGAATTCTCTCCTGCGTAGCCTAACTCAAGCTGTCACCACTTCTCTTTTGGGGGAAAAGAAAGAAAACCTTTTCAAACCCTTTTCTCTTTCTCTGTTCAAATGTTATCTTCAAAAAATCTGATGATTTAGTGGCTGTGACCCTCTCTCCACTGCTCATTTTCCTTCCCTTCATATATTCATTGCGTAAGGGGAAACAGACTCTGTCAACACCATGCCTTCTTCCAGACCAAATTCTCCTCCACGGGGAAGCAGGAGGCAGAGGGGCCATGCCTCCCCCTGCCGCAGGGCGCTCCGGGGGGAGCATGGCTCCCCAGCTGTCCCCATCGCCGCAGCCTGGAAATACAGCCCCACAAAATACCTCCACCCCAGAGGCAGGCTGGGCAAACCCCCCCAGCCTCCTCAAGGAGACATTCAGACCTCCGCTGAAGACCTCCACTTATTTGAAGTCTTGGTTTACTTTAACTGGGTACTTTAGCGTTTCCGTGATCTTGGGAGCAGTTTCTTGCCCCAGAGAGAGTGAGTTTGGGGGGGTGGGGTGGTTATGTTTAGGGTGCCTTGCCCTTCACACCCTGTACTGCTGTTGCCATTAGGCTCAGACCAATGTGGTCTGTACTTGCTGAAAGGAGCTATATGAGTTTCAACTCTTGAAATCAGAGGGCCCATAAGCCCGGAGAGTTCTTCAAGAAAGCACAGGCATGGCAAAACCAAAACAGAATCTGCAGCATATAGAACTATACAACAAACCACGCATCATGCGAATCACTCTCCAGTTTTGCTTGAGGCAGGAATTTTAGATATGCAGATAGGCAGGCAAGCAGATGCTATCCACAACTTTAGAAAGGAGACTTGGGACTCTCCTGGTACCTTTGGTATGTCCTCTCTTCCACCCTTTGGAGTCTGACTCAGGGACCTCGTCGTTGTATATCGCATATGCAATGCTGTTCTTCTGCAGGAAAACACACGTTTCTGAAACATGACATTGAGTAAAAGGAGGGCATTTAAGCGAACATCTGCTGGGAACAGAAGAATTAAGGACTTCTCTGCGTGAACATCACGAGCCTAATCCTTCTCCCAATTCAGCTGACACAGTCTCCACAGAAGTCACAGTAAAATAAACCTGAAGACTCAGCATTAAGGTCCCGGTTAACATAAAGTGGAAGTTCTCAAGAGGGTGAATATGCTCACTAAGACAATTTACATGGGTTGATTGGGCACTTGCTTGCAAAGTTCCCCCCCTCTTTTTTTTTTTTTTACACCTCTCTGATTTAGGAACCAGATCCAGTGAAAATGTTTGCTGAGGAAAAAGAGACATGGCAAGTGTTCTTCTGAAGGGCAAGCAATTAATGCTCTTTTTTTTCAAAATGTTTGCATATGGCCGCACCTTATTCCTCCTGAATAGAGGACTTCAAAGGAGCTGGGACATGTTTCCCCTCCCCATGTACTTTGTAAACAGTTTATTACAATTACAGCAAGACCTGGAGCAGGACAGCTGATGGGATTGCCAATATTTGACTGACTTCTGGGAATCTCTTCTGTGTATAAACTCATGACACCCTACCACTAACTCACAGCAGAAATGCAAAGACACACCCAGACTCCACAGAATACTACGTAGATGGTAAAAAAATAAATATAGGCAGATCTTGTGGTATTTTATAATCACTTTACACAAATATAAATGAGGTGTCTGACTGGGGGGGGTGAGGGGGAAGGCCTAACAAGCAGCATTATCACTGCTGAAGCAAGTCACGGTGATTTCAGGGGGAGAGCAAAACCCAGATTTGCTTTGAGGCAGAGCGTGAAACATGCGCATGGGAGAGCTTAGGACGTGTGTCTGTGACAGCCACCACGGGCCCTGGTCTGAGTTCACAGCCAGACCACAGCTTCAGACGTTGCACAACGTGAATTGCAGGGAAGAAGCCAAAGGGACAATGCACCAATGCTCGTTTTTTCTGATGGGCAATACTTTAAGAGTGTGAAAGGCTTGACTAGAAATTAGAAGTTCGAGGATAATTTCTAATTGTAGCCAATATTGCGAACAATCCGCCCAGCTCTCAAGACAGGTTTTAATAGATCTAGTTGGTCAGGTCCAGCCGTACCCCTACCATTGGGGCTGGTTTCATTTCATTTGCATGTAATATCAAGTAAGGATACTAACAAAAAGATAATTAAAAGTCACTTGCCTCGGATTCATACGTCTCGTACAGCTGCTTCAGTGTTTGTCCCAGAGCACCCTGTGTCATGTTGATGAGGTATTTACCGAGCTGCCACTGCGGAGCCAAGACGTCCATATACATGTATTCCAGCCCCAGCATGGGAATCGCTCCTTTGGAGTATTTTGGCAACTTGTAAAGGGCAAACCTGCAATGGTGAAGGGCAATTGGTTTTGTACAGCCATCCTGCCTAAATGTGTAAATCGGTATCTCCTTCCCACCTGAGGGTGTAAGAGAAGGGCGACTGTGAGGATGCTGGCGGGGGCCCAGTGCCACCAGCGCGCAGCGGGGATGTCTCAGCCTCAAGGAGATGACCTGGTGCAGGGACCAGCAGCAGCCCGGCAGCACAGTTCCTGCTGCAGACAAATCTGTTCTGCTTCATAGCAAGCAAGGGAGGCGGATTTGGCACCAAACTCCTGTTGCTGTGGCCAGGCTGCTGTTGGTACCCCAAAAGAATTTGAGGTAGCCCTGGTCTGGAGTCCCATTTAGCCACCAAATCCCTATTGCTCCTGGTTCTGGTCGAGAACCTCAGGTCCCAAACCAAGTCTGATATTCCCATGGTCAACCTGGACATATATTTTTATATTATATAACTTTATAGGAAATAAAATGATTTATTAAAATTATTAAAATGCATAATGTTATATTTATACATATTAAAACCACAAAATAAATATAAAGCCATGGGATAATGTTGTTCCAATCCTACTTTTCATAACAGACTCGCACTCTGCTGAACCCTTGCAGACTGGATATTTACAAACCATTAGCCAGAAACACAAATCTTTTCAAAATTGTAGAGTGCTCGATATTGTCAGTAAATGGCTCAGTTCATACTAAAAAATGTCCCTGATGAAGTAAATGGGTTTTCCCAGTGCACAAGTCCATGGGATTGATCGCAGTATAATTAATTGGGCCACTTTCTTTGAGTGCTGTACTTAATTTGTTATTTATGCCAATAGTAAGAACTGAGCAGCATTCTCTTCGATCCTATTCCATTTACCAAAAATGCAGCCTGACTGTGCTTAACCCTTCAAGTGTATCAGGAGGAGCGAGTCTTGCCCACTGGATTTACAGTCTCAATTTGGTCAAAAAGGCACCTCCGAAAGCAGGCAAGAAGTGGCAGGAAAGCATTTTGCTGGAGGAATAATTTTTTCCATGGGAAATGTCCACGTAGAGGCAGAAGAGAAACACAGACCACTGGTGAGCCTGGTAATCCACCTGCCTTGCCCCTGGTTGAGTGACGTTCCTTAAATAACCTGGCGAAATTGTTGCTGATGTCAGATTACAGAGAAGTGATTTATACAGCAAGGCTGGGGAGAGCTCGCCATGCACGAGCTGTCCCAGCGATCCCTTCATTTGAAATGAAGCTTTGGAAAGGAGGGCAAGAGCAGCAGTTACGGCAGTAGGAGCTGATCCAGGAATTAGTACACAGAGCCTTTCCAAACTGTTTGGAAATGCATTGGAAGATTTATGCTCTCAGGGTGTCCACCGCCTTGCATCCGACAAATACGCATTAGCAGGTATGCTTACGGAGACGCGAGCAGTTGCGCTATCAGCGAATTGCTTGCCAGTTCCCAGTGGATACATGTTTTGGCCCTTTCCAGAAAGCCAGCTGAGTGTATTGGCAATTGAAGCGGCATGAAAGTCTTCGCTGCTGCTTGTGCACGGGAAGCTTCTCAAGAGCTTGGGCATTTGTGGGAGCAGACTGAAAGTTATTTTCCTGAGACCCAAAGAAAAGCAAATCCGCTTATACCCGATTAGCATTGTCACATTGTTTGCTCGTGACGGAACACAAACTTACTGCAAATAATCACATCTTTATTTCTTAATCACATCTTTACTTCTTCCCCCGCCGTCCCCAAGAAGAAACCCAAACAACGTGCACCCATGGCTTCAGCCCTCGCCTCAACACTTCTTGGAAAGCAGAGTTTTGGCTTTTATTTACATGAAAAGCTTCCCGCAGAGTACAGGAAAGCCTCTCTGCCCTCCTTAGGGAGCCAATCCTACAGCCGTTTGCTCTGGTAGCCCCTGGGCGAGGTGCAGTGAAGGCAGTGGGACGAGCTCCCGAGTGGAATAGAAACACGGGGCGGGGGGTGTGTGGATTTTGCCAGCCCAGGCACTCACTGCGCGTGGGCAGGAACCGCAGGCACGGCTGGGGAGCACAGGTGGGATCGGGTCAGATAAGGCAAGTGATTCCTCCAGTTTAGTGGCAAATGAAAGGGTGTGTGAACACTAATAATGAGTAATTATGGAATATTGCAGGATGAAACCACTGCATAGTAGGAACTCACATAAAGCTCTTGTTAACTGGGTATAAAACCTGCTGCACTGTGTGTGTTTGAAAGGGCATCAACATCTTTTGGTAAAGAGGAAGCTTTTCTCAGCAGTTTCAGTTCTGCTTCTCCTATCAGCCTCATAGCAACCAAATCCAGAATCAGGCAAAAGTTAACTATTTGTCAATAAACTAGGCTGACGCCTGCAGATAGGCAAGTTTCTCTTTCATTTGATCACGGCACATCGGAAAGGAAATCCCCCATGTCCTCCTTGCTAAACGTGGTAGAAGAGAACATAGTTTTACCTGTGCAGACCCCCCTGCTCCCACCTGGATCAGGTCCCACGTCGCTGGTGTTCACACGCATGGCAGCACGGGTGAAGTGCTCCTTGTCACAGCTTTCAAAGAATTTCTCAGAGAATTTGGATACAACAATTGCATTCATTTAGGAAATGGATGGTAAATGGGGGTTTTGTTTTGTTTCAGTTTTGGTCTGTTTTGGTTTGGGGTTTTTTTTTTTTAGCTTTAGCACACACAGACTCATTCTGCAAGGAATAACTGCAGTTTGCGGAGAAATGAAATTTCTTGTACCTTTAAATTGGGTAGCTGCACCAACTAAGAGTCCAATTCCTGAAAAACCCACGCTGTCCAGAAGGGCCTTGGCAAGGGTGACAAGTCACAGGGATGGACTGGACCCCCACACGGCTGATGCTGTGCTAACAGGGAGCAAAGCCGGCTTTACGCCCCTGCTTGCGTAGCTGCCTGCGGTGCGAGGAACCCCTGCCTTCCCTGCAGTCGCCTCTGCGCACAAGGAAGGGACGTGCAAGAGTAGCACCTACTTCTTTACCACTTGTATCCAAACTAATCATTGCTCCACAAGAAAGGCACTTTTCTTTTTGAAATTGGTTTATATCTATCTCTGGGAGGCTTCCGTGCTCTCTTTTAAGAGCGCTCGTTTCACTTTTTGAACCTGGCTTGGCTATTATGTCATTATACTTTGCGCCTTTCATCTTCAAAGCGTGTTAATCCAATTAAACATTTCATACCCAAACTGGAGCTTGCTGCTGGCAGTGGGATGGTACCGGCAGCTCGGGCGGTGGGGAGCGACCTCTGTGCCTTGGCCACGAGGTGCAGGCACGGACAACCCCGTCCCGCGCCTCTCCCGCACCCCTCCATCCCTCCCGGGGGCGGCTCAGCCCCCGCTCCCCCTCGGCCACGGCAGCAAGGGGACAAGCCCCACTGCGCTGCTGTTTGGGTGCGAGCAGCGAGGCTAAGGGCGGTATGGGGACGTTTTCCCTGCTCGGCTCAGTGCCCCCAGCCGGAGGAGCTGTGTGCTGGAGCCCTGGCCCCAGCTGGGCGCCCCCGGGGCTGCCGCCGGCGAGCGCAGCCTTGGCACCCCAACACAAGGCTACGCTCCCTTTGATGACGAGGCATGAACGCTGTGTAAACCCGTGATTATTTTGCAGTTAGTCATCATGCAGTAGGGTGGTTGGTTCAGCGAAATGAAATCGTGTTTCAATAAATTACCCTAGGTTTTCCAAATGCAAAATTCAGCTACTACTCACGGGCAAACAGGATTAAAACAGCAATTGCTTTGCCTTACTTCTCAGTGATCCACCTACTTCACGCGGTTTAATCCCAAGTGTTATTTATTTACTCACCCAGCATTTCTCCCCTCTGCGGTATTTACTCACCAATCGACCATCTCCCCATCTTCATTCCTGCAGGCAATCTCGGCTGCCCACAGGGGCGCGGAGGAGAGGAGCAGGAGCAAGGCAGGGTGACACCATGCAGATCCCGCAGGCATTTTGGTTTCTCGGCTGCACAGGGTGAGCACTGGGGAGGCTCTAAAAGGAGAAGTTGTGTTGCATGAGCTGTCAGCTCCTGCCGTGCGATGCAATAAGCACACCCTGGGCACCCGGGACGGCAGAGCCAGCCCGGGAGGTCGGGCTCCCACTGCTGGGACAGATGTCAGCAGCGGGGCCAGGGCTCCCCGGAGCCACCAGAAACTGCTCAGGGTTTGTTTGGGCAACAAAATGGCAAAATGACAGTTATAGTTTTGAGAAAACTTCCCTTTATATTTTAGGAGGCAGTATTTTGACTATTTAAAATATTCGAGGTATTCTGCTTTTTTTTAAAAAAAAAAAACAAAAAAAAAAAGCTGCAGATACCGAAACCGTTTTTGTTTTCTTTTTAGTGCTGCATGACTGAAGTATGAATTTTTTTTTACAACTATCTGAAAAAATAAACCCCTCGGTGTTCAGACAAGCAAAACAAAATCATTTCCAGCTGACTACTTCTGCGTCCAGCCCTTGCAGTGAGCACAGCCCTTGCACCGTGCCTGCACAGAGGGTTTCTGGTGAAGCGTGGAGCCCTGCCCGGTTCTGGCGGTGGGGGCCTTCATTTGTCAGCGGGGATTGAGCCCACGGGGACTGGCAGCCAGAGAAAACCCTCTGATCTCCGAGCCACAGTAATTTACTTACAATTAGTTCATTTTTTTTTTTAAATTAGCTTTTAAGTGCATTAGCATTTCTCTTGGGAACAAACATGTCTGAATCAAGCACTTTTACATCTGATAATCCTGCAGCAACTCACACATAAAAAGCTTCAGTTTGTATTTTGATGCGTAAAATATTCCTTCCCCCTCCTCATCACACTTAGAAGGTGCTGATTTATGTTAAAAGATGTTGATACCAAGCATGGGCTATTTCAGCCTCAGGGAAGGTCTAGCGCAACAAGCCATGGATGTTTTAACCTAACAGAAATCCTCAAACTTTCACAGTATTTCGTCTCCTTTCTAATCCAGCCTCTCCAACACGGTAATAGATGTGTAAATTGGGTGTGCTTGGCAGAAGCAGGATAACGCTGAACAGGGCTTAGCACAAACAAAACCAATGATCCCAGAAAGCCAGGATTTTTGGAGGTGTGGGTCAAGACCTGAATTTTGCTGCTGACTCCCCTTTGCTGGGGGATCAGAACTGTAACATGGCTGCGAGGAAATGCTTTCAACCAGCCCAGCTCGGTTTGCCTTTTCTTCTTGCTCTTGGGAATCACAGCGTGCACGGAGGGGGTAATAAACCACACAACATGCCAAGAACATGGCGGCCATTTCCATTTCCATATCGGACTTCTGCCTGCTTGCAAAGCAAGGGAAGAATTCTTCTCGGGAAAGAATTGCTTTGATAGCCACCGCTTCCACTCGGCCTTGCAGCAGCGAGCCCCTCCGTGCGTGATGGGGACAGCCGCGGGGGTGCAGAGCGCTCGCTGGGCTCTGCCCGCTAACGGGGGGCTCTGCCCGCTAACGGGGGGCTCTGCCATCCAGGATGCTGACCGCGTTTTGCCGGCTTCTGCGTAAAAAAAGAGAGGGCTCAGCGCATGGCACACACGGAGCCTGAGAGCTGGAGGCCAGAGGAGCAGGAGGCGGTGAAAGCCTGGGCTTGGTGCCACAGAACAGGAGGAGTTGTACCTGGGTGCAGCCCAGCCTGGCAGAGCCGGCCCCGGTGCAGTGACTGTGGAGGGTGCGGGGGTGAGGGCTGCCCGTCCTCCCCACGGCTGTGCCGGCGGTGACTGAATGCACCGCGACACTCTGGCTTCAGAAAGAGATGGTGGAAGAAAAACTCAGTGAAGGTCTATAGCGTCAGGACTAACCCAAAGACGATGAACAAAGGAAGACTGGTTCACTGATACTCACGTTAAATGATCTGCTCCCTATAAAATTTTAACATTCAATCACAGCTGCTACTAATGTAGCAATATCTTCCTAAAGCATTTTTTCTTCCCATCAGGACTTTGCAATTTGTAATGAAAATATTTTCATCACAGGCAACCACAGAAATAAAGGCCATGAACATGTTTCATTGCCTGAGCATAACTCAGGTGTCCCCTGAGTTCCTTTACAACTCTCATGTGTTTTCTCTGCAGGTCAAGGATGTAGAAGTCCTCAACTGCGAATATGGCAAGAACACAATCAAGTTCCTTCGCCTTCACAGAGAAGGGAAGAAGCATTTCTTTAAAGAAGTGGAAGTGTGCACGCATCTCCGGCTGACTTCTGCTCAGGAGTACCTGGACGGAAACAACTCTCTTGTGATACCTACTGACACCATGAAGAACATTGTCCTTGTGTTGGCCAAAAAAAATGGGGTATTTTTTACTTTTTAATTAGCCTTGCTGTTTCTTATAACTTCGTCTGGAAGTGTTTGTTGTACTAACTTTTTATTCTCAAAATGCATCAAAAGAACCTCTCTCCCTATCGGCCTGTCAGACTGGTGCTAAAGTCACCTTCAGCCACTGGGGAGAGAATTTTTCCTCCTCTGTTGCTTATCCTGCAAACTCCTTTTTAGTTTTCCAAAGCCTTTTTTTTTCCCCAGAGTTAGCAGTATTTTTTATAGACTTGTCGTATGAGATCCGTCTTTTTTGTTTAATTTAATAGCACATAATACTGCATTATTCCTATATATATATTCCTATACAGCACTTTTAAACAGAAGGTGTTGAAGTATGTCAGATTTCTCTTAATTCTGTTGACTGTGCTCTCACCTCCCTCAATTGCATCTATTGTAATGACAATCCGTAGCGCAAATTCTCTGTCTCCGCAAAGAAATCCCATCTTTAGCCTGTAAAGCTTAATCAGAACATCAACATGATTATTTCAGCATTACATCCTCAAAGCGTAAGGCTTCTGTGGCAGTTGCTCTCAATCCAAGGACTGCAGCTCGCTACACCACAGAATGGGAGATTTTTGACACGACTCCGTAGCTGCTATTTGCAGGGACGCTGCAAGCTGATCAAATGACGAGGCACAGCGCGCAAAACCTCAATTGAGAGAAATCTGTATTTCTAACACTACTGATCCTCCCCAAATATTTACAACGAGCAGTACAATCTACTTTTGCACAGGAGATAATGGGTTTTTTTTCTAATAATACTGTTTGCTGTCTTAGATCCCGACTTTAGAACAATTTGCTATAGATATCTGCAAACACTTCATGACAACATTTTGCCAAGTGGCGTACGTCAAAACCTACATTCAAGAAGTACCATGGCAACGTATACATGAGGTATCTAAATTGCTAATACATTCAGTTTGTTTATGCTGGAGCCAATTGTCACGATCTTAGTTGCTGTTTTCAAGCTAAGATGTTATTTACTGCACTTTTACTCACATGTTGGCTCCAAATTGCAGCATGGCGTTCCCCACATCCACTCGTTTATATGCGTTCCTGATGGGATCCGCTTTTGCGAAGCTGAGCAGTGCCGAAACGGTGAGACAAGAATTTGCGACTTCCCCTACTTCTCTGTAAATATTTCCGCTGATGAGAGATGAAGATGGCTTTATAGATAGCCAAAGGTGTTACAGGGCTTACGGCATAGCCAAACCTCTCCAGAGGTCTAAAACAAAGAATATTTTTATGGTCTAATTTTGCACTCCTTGATATGAGACATGGCTGAAGAACTAATGTAGCTCACGTTTGTACGTATAGCCTAAACATATACCGGTTACAACGGCACATTCAACAGGACTGCTATATATTGTCACAGGATTTAACAGCCTTCTGAGAACGATCTGCTCACTTTTTTACATTACACTATATTCTGCAGTCTCACTGTTGTCATTACCCTATAGAGAATATATCATGAAACCGCACTGCTGCTGTTGGCCAATTGCCCAGTTTGCAGGTATTTTCAAAACCCTGTCAGCATGCCTGGGTTTTATTTCTAAGAAAGATGCAATTTCGTTGCTGCAAGTCAGGCCTCTTGAACATCGTGAGCGCTCAGGTCTACACGCAAACAATTATTCACATGAAAATACTTCAGGGTGTCCTCAGTATTTTTGCATGCCAAAGCACCGTTCGGCTTCGCTAAGAGTTTTGCCATGCTTAAAAGACACAGGCTTTCAAGCTCAACTGGCTGTCTGTAAGTTGGCATTCCAAAGGGAGTGTAAAAATGATCTCTTCTTGCTACAACTCGCAACAAGAGCATAAGCTCAATCTCGCCGTGTTGGTGTTTCATGTAACCCATCTCTCAGAGTACTGGGAACTGAGCTGAGACCACCACGTTATTTCACCCAGCGGGTTTACAGGTTTCAGACATTAGTTCAGTGTCTATTAGTCTCCTAATGTAACTTAGAGCTATTTCCCCTCCTGCCCTCTCTCCCCACTTTCCCAACGTGTCAGCATTAGGACCAGTGGAAAGACCAGTTTCACTGGCAGATGGGACGCAGGTTCCAAAAGACTCATTTGAGCATTGCCCCTCTGCTCCTGCTGAAAGCAAAGAGAGCACCCGTACAAGTCTCCAGGGCCTCTTGGCCTAATCTTTTTTAATGGTCCTAGTAATATTAACTACTGCTGTATTTTTGGCAGTCTCAATAGTATCAAGGTTTCTGGAAAATGTTAAGAAAGAAACCAGGATAAAGAAAAAAAATTAAAGAAAAAGCATTTATTCTTTCTTGAAAAGCTGCTGCTCTTAATGTACAGATTGAATTAAATTTTTCATCACCCTGAAAATTCAGCGTGAAATTCTGCAATTTCAGGTTCTACACAAACAAAAAGCCTTTAAGGCTTGCTGAAGAAACTGCCTTTCCTTCTTAGTCTTCCCTTCATGTAGCCCTTTGGCTGTTTCTTTAGGATTCCCTGCCTAGGTGAACAATAACCAAAAAGATTTTCAACTCCCTTTTATTTTTCTTGTAAGAGAACCTTCTCTATCTTTAGCATCCTCCTATGCACCTATCAGCCAGACACAGAAATTTATTTCTCAGTTAATCCTATCTTTTAACACTTCTCTCATCATTAAAAGAAACCTAGGGAGGCTTACTAGAACTATAGGCTTATTTTTTGCCATTATATTGGCTGATGAAAGGCTCAGAGTTTTTTGGAAACTGAAAACATCCTAAGTAACTTAACAGAGTCAACATTTGACAACTGAAGGGAGCACAAGCACAAAACATATTGAACGCACGGCATAGGCTGTTCACCTCGAAAACTTTGCCTCGGCGTTAAATTCCCCAGTGTGAGTTTCAGGTTGATGGCTACCCAGCCAAGCCGGCCTTTCGGTAAATCATTCATTGCAAGGAGTTCTTTCAAACAAGGCTATGTAGTTGGAGATGAGATAAATATATCTCCAGATAGTATCTGCATTACAGGAGTACCTGTGTATTACAATCTTATACCCAAGCAATGAATTCATCGGGATCTGAACAAACCCCAGAATATCTCGTCCAAGGGCAGTCTCTTTAAATTTTTTTTTTTTAAAACTTTAGTAAATAATAGGGGGACGGAGCCAAAAGTGTAGATCCAGCTCTTTGGACTCTTTCAAAAGCAATAATGAATGTAAACAAGAGAAGAAATAGATAAAATGCAGTTTTGGCAATTTCCAGTGACAAAGCAGTTTAAAAAACCTAAACCTCTGAACAATCACGTCATTTAGAAATATCCATCACAGTAGAATTATTTCCAGTATAAATTTGGTTTAATGACAAAGTCTGCCAGTCTTCCCAGTCAAAGGCAGGATTACTATGCGCCAGACGTGTTCAGGGATTAATTCTGAACTAGCCAGCGTGAGCAGCAAGAGCAGCACAGAAGCAGCAGCGTGGGCTTCAGAGCCTGCGCAGACTGTATGTGGCTGGATAACCCCGCGTGCCGTGAAGCTTCTCTTTTCTGAATCTGTGTTTTTGGCAGCTCCGGTCAATGAGATTTTCAGTTATCACCAGTTTGGTGCGCTCTAAATGACTGACCGCTTGAAATTATTTAGCTGCCATCTGAAAGGTTTGTCAGAAAAAAAAGTTCAGGACACAAACATTTGGTCTTTAGAAGATGACGATCCACCCATGCAGCAGTGATCTACAACAGCACATTTTATAAATAGCGGCTAAGAGCAAAAATGCTGTCAGTTTGAACCTGTGGGTGGCATCTGTATCAGTGCCAGTTCCTGCTCATTAGCTGAATGGCAAGGATTTGCATTGGCTGCTCGCCCTCTCGTTCTTACGGCTGCAAAACTCACAACAGGCTGGGTATGAAAAGCGAATTTCTGACTGAGGCTCCAAGCTTTTGTACAGTTTCTACACTCGTCTCCATGGTTAGACAAGGCTCACCTCACCTCTCCTGTACTCCACAGCCCGGGTAGCCCGTTTCATTTCCCTTTAGAGCAATTAGTAGTCCCTGAACCGACATCAGTGAGAGCTGACCCGATGCATGCTCCAGCTCCAAGGAGGTGAGATGAAGGTTGTCCTTACCTCTCCTTGACTGCGGGTCACTTGATGGGATTTTCTGCTTTCTAGATTCAGCTGTGATTTCAGTAGTTTCTGTCTTGTTTCTTACCTTTCCACTAGCATCAGTGTGCAGAAAATCATTTTAGAAGTAGCTAGGCTTGCAGCAGAAGCACACAGTGGGTCCTGGAGAGACCGCTTCACAGCTCTGGAGCTGTCACCGCAAGTGTGCTCCAGAGGTTTCCTTCTCTCTCCCTGAAAAGGAGCTCATACTGTCTCGTATTTTTGGATCACAGGTCCTCTGGTTGTTTTTGCTGGAATTAAAGATCTGAAACTTATGAAGACAACACAGTCTGGATTCGCAGGCTTCTATAAGAATGAACACACCACACTTCCTGAGAGGCACGACAGGATTTTATGTGGAGAGCTCTTCTGCAAATGGTCATACGGCGAATGCAGAGATTTTGACTTTGATTCCATATGGTATACATCTACTCAAATATTTATTACCTAACCTATGACCCCAAAGTCCCTCTATATATAGTACAGCAAGTGTAAGGGCCAGACCTGCAGTTGCTGTGCAGCAGCCACTCTCGCAGACCTTGGTGGTGGTGCTGAGCCCTTGGTATGGGGGGCGAGAGGCACGCCGCGGGGGGCACTGGGGTACTCCTCTCCCTGACGGTGCATCCATGGACAGTGTTCAAACGGACAGAATTCAGTGTTCAGCACAGACTACTTCAGCAGAACAAACTAACAACTAATTTGTCAAATACTTTTAGCAAAACAACTATTTATGAATTATAGAGCTGGGTGGGGAAGTTGGAGATGACAGGACAAAGAAATTTTTCTTCCATAAAATCCCATGTGCTACATATTTGTCAGAAAAGACAGAGAAAATAAAAACAAAAACCCCAAACCACAGTAAAACATTATGGATCTAGACAGAGACAGCTGATACAAGGTTTTCTAAGAACCTGTGTTACCTCTAGGAACAAAGTTCGTGAATGTATCATTGAAGCCTTTTCTGGGCCACCTGAGTGTGGGGAATATTCACCCTCTTACCAGAAGACTGTCAACTGTATCCAGATGTGTGTCCTTTCCAAAGTGTCACAGGTATCTTCTTTTCTCCTGTTGATGTTTTACTTAAACAATAATGAATGTTAATCGGACCAAAGACCAAAATGAGCCCATTATTTCCTCTGACAGTTCTAAGTAAGACTGGAAACTCTTTAGTGGTACAGCTAAACGATCTGAAAAAAATAGGAACGCACCAAGAAGTTCATGTGCTGCTCCCCGGCTGTGAACATACTGGGGGAGAATTATCACTTGGTGCTTGGCAAGACATGAATAAAAGTGAAATGGGTGCTACAACATTGCTTACATATTCAATAGATTGCATTTTATCAACTGTACATATGGGGAAGGTGGGGGTTGCATTGCTTTTCTTTACAGTGAGTGAAAAGTTTGCCAGGCTGTTGGCTGAGAAGGTGCCCTAATTCATTCTCTCATCTGTGTTCACGGTTTCAGGTACAGGTCATAGAAGTCATCTTGAACAACACTTTTTATAATGTCGTAGACATGACGAATCTAGGCTTGACCAATGACAAAGAAGTAAGTAAATGCTCCAAACACAACTCACCTGGACTCTTTAGAAATACTCAGCCTCAAAGAATAGTTCCAGTTCTGCATTGAACAGAGTTAAAGGGAGCAAACTGTCCCCCAGCCCCAGTGAAAGCTCCACCTTACCTCTACAAGAGATTTACAGTGATTACAGCAGAAGGGTAATTGCCTTCTTGTGGTGTTGATGAAAGCTAAAGCAGCACAGCAGACGCTTCAGAGATCAAAGGGATCTGTAACAGAGACTACCTTTGAAAAATCATTGCTGTTTTCTCCACTGAATTTGACTTTTAGTGATAATGTCAACCTGTGCAGTTTTAAGCAAGCAGAATGTGTCACGGCACCCTTTCACAGAGCCAGGTAGTGTGAAAAGCTGGCCCACTATGGCTCTTCTTTCTGCTCCACCGGCGGCACCACGGAGGCCAGGGAGCATCCTTGGTGCCGAGGGGTTACAAGCAGGTTAGCCAGGCCATAGGCTAAATCCAGGAAACCGAAGACCAGCACGCTAAGGGAGCAGCGAAGGGATGTTTCTGGGAAGGGAGCCAAAGCAGACTGGTCTAACAAGGTATCAGCCTGGGATCAGGCAGAAGGTGAGAGGTGCAGGGGATGAGATTTGTTTGCTCCTCTCTCCACAGCTGCTCTAGCTGACAGCCAGGTCCAGCTGGAAGCCTGTTACGTTATCCTCACGTGACAGAGAGGAACTGGGTTATTCCATTTTGCATCAATGGTCTACAGCCTGTTCATGCTCTTGTCCCCCTCCCTAAGTCTTGTGATTCTGCTGCCATCCTACCCCACGCCTGCCTTCATTCAGGTGGATATTACAGATCCACTTTGAGATAATAGCAAAATCTACCACTGATATTCCTAAGGGAAGGGCAGGGCCCGGGGATGATGTTGAGGGGCGGCGAATCCCTGCAGTTTCTGCTGTGACGGCGCTGGCTGAGAAATGACCTCTGTGTTTGTGCTCATCCCCCTCAGGTCCTGGTTCCAGTGGAAGCTCCTTATGGCTCCTGCGCTTGCACACTTGCCAGGAAGAAGTTCTTAGAAGCACAAGGCCACGTGCTAAAAGATGAGAGGCAAAGTCAGTTTGGACTGGCAGCTGCCCAGGGAAACTAAACCGCCTGGTGACACTCACACCTTCCTGATAAACTTAACAGATCGGCTTTCCTATCAACGTATACTCCTTACTGGCCTCTTCCATTGCTGACTACTTCTCCCTCTATGAACTCCTGAGGTTGGGATTTCTGAAGGACCCTCAGGAATTCAGAAATCAAAGTCTGTCCCTGAATCTCAGTGTCATTTGCAGATTGAAATCCCCTATGCTCTTTTGAAAATCCCAGCTGGAAACATTATAGTCAATTAATTTTTAAACTAGCTATTCCCAGACCTCTTAACGAAACAATTCATTTGATACTGCCTGTAACATGCTTTCGACAGGTAAGATCAGCAACTCTGTATATTCTATTTATTAGCATTCCTTCAGTAAAGTGAATATACAGCACGAGACCAGATGTTTCATTGACGTAACCTCTCACGACCCTTGATGCCACACTGATCGACAGAGCTGAGGTTCTGCCCCAGTAACTGAATAGGGAATCAGTCAGACACCGATTTCTTTGTGAAAGAAATGAAAAAAGAAAACATAAAAAAGAAAAAAGACCTATTATATCTCCTCTGTGGTGTGAATAGTTACAGCTGTTGACTAATTTCTCTGCACGTATTCTGACTGCATGGCTGCCGCTGCTACTTGTCAAACTATAGTTACTATATAATTACTTTTATATTAAGCGCCGAGGTGTTTTAGGTTTCAGGCTATCTCTGTAAGTTTAATAAAATAGTTTTCTTTAGTCTAATAATCTCATCGTGACTTCTGAGCAGGCAGGAGTCAGCCTAAGTAACCCTATTACTTTCGGGAGGTGCAGGGAGAAAGCTAGACAGCCAGACATTGCGTATCTTGCTTTAGTTACCCCAGGTGATAGCTTTGAATGTAGAGATACATCTATACAGCCAACAGTTCTTGTCTCGCAAACTGCGGCTACCACATTTGCAACAGCAATCCTCCTCAGCTTCTGACAACTTCTAACCACTGCTCTCGATTTTCTCCGGGCGTCATTTTCACAGACTCTGCGTGACAGAGTGCAAATCCAATGGGAAGTGCCTGAAAACTACCATTCAGTTGCCTTTGTGCCTTCCCAACCTAGGCACCCTGCAGCATTCTTCTGGGTACAATCATTAAATTCATAGGCACCAAAAATGAAGAACATGTCCTGCACCGTGTGACATTTCGAGGTGCTTTGCAAGATAGGAGCTTGCCTTGGTGAGCAGGGCATAACAGATGCAAAGGGAAGACACTGTTCACAAGCCTGAGATTATCTCCCGAAAAACAACAGGACAAATGATACCTCAGAGCCAATCTGTCCCAGTGCTGCTCTCTGGTCACGAGCCAATTCTGAAAGTTTTATTTACAACACTTTTAGCTTTTGCTGGGGACGTTCTCTCTTACCTTGTTAGATTGTGTTATATTGTACTTGTGGGCTTATGTCTTGCTATTTCTGCAATTTTTAGGTGCTTGTAATTTATTAATGCATCTTTTAAGGGCAAATAAAGAGCAACATCAAAAAAACCAAACCAACTAGTATTTGACTGTTTACCAAATAAGAAAGGAAACCATTTACTACTTAGATATCAATGCAACATTTTAAGTAAAAGAAGTATGTTTCAGTTCAGCCAATTCTACCTCAAAAAGCGACCGGTCTTGTTCCAAATGACAGCTCGCTACCAATTGTTAAAAACGGATGAGAAAGAATCTTACTGAACATTCCAATATTTACCTCTTCCTAAACAAGGCAGATCTTCACAACCCACTTCCCTTCTACCTTATGAGAAATGTATTGGATTAGGTGGAAAGTTTCCTGTTGTTACTACCTGGGCTTCGTTTGTGGGCTTGTAAGGTAGCGCTGGACTAACCTTCACGGCAGAACGAGGACACGGAGCAGCAACCAGTTGTTTACTTAGACTTTCCTGTGGCAACAAGCACACATGTACGCTGCTCCGACAATGAGATTTCTATAAAGCTCTGCAGACATGCAGACATTCAGCAAGTCTTTAAAGGCATCTCGTCTCAGCGCCATCCAGCACTGCAAACCTGAGTCACTTTGCGTGGGCAGGCTGCTAAAGAAAGTACTTAGGCAATCGGAAGAAGCCCAAATTTTCCATGTTGCAATTAGGTTCAGATAACAACGGCATAAATCATTCTTGAAAATGGGACTTATCCAGACTTACTTGGGCCTGAAGCCTGATCAAATTCCCATTGGCTTCACTAGAGTCAGTCTCTACAATGGACTTGCACTATTTTAACTGAGATGGGGGGCGGTTTCAGTTCCTGTCCTGGGGAGCTATTCAAGCTGCTTACTGTATTTTACTCAGAGGCAGCTGTGATGCTTTGCTGATGAAATCAGACTTAATGAAAACGAGCAGCAGCTAGCAGATCATAAAATTGCCACTTAAAATGCATCTTCTTGCCCATAACATGGACCTTGCTGGGCTATATCCCAGCAGTTTATAGGGCCTGAAATCTCCTACCAAGAAACAGGCTATTTCAAGTGCCATTTCAAACATCTTACTATCATTTTAGCGTCCGATTCTTTCACATCCTATTTCTGTTCAGCTCTGATAGCTGCCCAGGACAGTCCAACCGCAATCCTCCTCAGCTGCTGATCACGCTCCACGCACAACCAGCATCACACAGACGAAATGCACAGTTAAACTTATTAGCCAACACCTAAACCAGAGAGGAAATGTCACCTTCGGGGTCAGCACGAGTGATCTGTCTTCACTGGGTGTATTATTCTATATGTGTATTCAGGTTACCTGCAATCCAACAAACATTTAAACCTGTCAGTTTTCATTAACTACTACAGCTACATTTTTTCTTCTTTAAAGTTGTTGTTTTTTTTTTTTAATCTTGCTTTTATCAGGAGTACACAACCCTGATTCTACGTTGAACAGAGCTAACTTAAAATGACCAAAAAAACCCCGTTCTGGCTAGAAATCTCAATATAAATACTTTTGAAGTTAGAATCCTGCTATTTGTGTATGTACAACAACCAACCTTCTTGCTCCTGGAAAGCACACAGCTGTATCGAGAAATGAAACCTATTAAATGTCTCCAGTTAGAGGATCAAAAATGTCAACTCGCATCTCGGCTATAATTAGGATATAAACTGTTTTGTGATTCTGAGATTGAACCTTACCCTTCATAGCAGGCTGAGAAAAGACATGCACATGTACCTGAGTGCATGCACACACACCTGGTCCCATATGTAGATGTACACATATATATATATAAAAACATATGTATAAATGGCACTTACTAGATCAGCTGGTGTATGACTGATCTATGACAATCAAATAAGAAACAACATGAGCTGGGGTTAGTTGCTACACAGTTTTATTACAGACTTGCAAACTCCCCCAGCTGCAGTGAGCTGAAGCCTGCCACGTTCCCTTCAAGATCCAGCCCAAATTACACACCAGAACAGCAGTTTACCTCTGCCAGGCTCACAAAAAACGAACGGTGGAGAGAACCAGGAAAGGGGCGCACACCCCATTGCTGCCTGCCAGAGAGCTGGAGGGGTGCTTCACGGGCCTGGGGGGCAGAAGCAAAGGTAAAACCATTCAGTCCTGCCAGCTGACCGTCGCAGGGCAGGCAGCGCTGCCGGTGCGTGCTTGCCTGCGGGGACAGGCGTTTGTAGCCCAGGTCCTGGTGAGCGGAGGTGCACAGGGGAGGCCGGCCCGGAATGGGAACATAAGGTAACAGAGGCAAGAGATACCAGAAGACAAACAGGAAGGATGGGGGGGAGGGAAGAGGAAGGAGATACACAGTGATAGTAAAGAATATCAGACAAATCAAAAGAGGGAGAGAACAGAAAATTTTAAAATGATTGAGGACAAGTATCACTCCTGTCTGGCTACTTCAGAGCTGAAAACACAAACCCAAACAAAACACTACTGGAGGGACTCCAAACTAGAAAAAGAAGGGGGTAGAGAAACCTTTGGTGCAGAGGGAAACTTAACAGCAGAAACCAGAGCGTACTGAGGGGGGCTGCTGCCACCTCTCAAGAGTGGCATTAGGCACGAATTCCCACATTAACATCTACATCTGACTGTAAAAGACAAGAGCTCAAGTCTTAATGGCCTTGTACTCCCACAATGTTTCCAAATCTTCCATATTACCCATATTTCCAGGCAGAGAAGCCCAGGCAAACTGGCATGTGGTATTAATACAGAAGGGAGGAGGGATTAGAAGTGTCCTTGCGAAACAGGGTTGCTACACCCAGGAACACACCCTCTTCCCCACTTCTCCCTATGGTTTGGCCATCACCTGGGAAACAAACTCAGCTACAAGTCCCTTACTCTTTACATCCTTCCTCCTGCTGCAATCCACCAGTACAAGACAAAGCGATGTTTCTCTGGAATCTTGAAATGATAAGCCTTCCCTCCCTTTTTTTTTTGTATGATTTAGCTGCTACAGAGTCAGAGGCATCTTCAACATAGCAAGTACTGCAGAGTGCTTATGGAGGGGCAGCTGGATTATAGCAATCATCTGAAAAGGGGAAGAGAACATCTTGAGATGAGTGCAAGCCTGCCAATGCCAAGACAGTTGTTGCCTGATCAGCAGATCAGCTGACGATACAGCAGTTGTAACTGCTGACTCTTCTTTTAACAAAGATGCTCACGAGAGCAGCATATAAATGCAGCAGTGGTCTCCAGTACTCACCAGCAGCCTTCAGTAGCAACAAAACTCTTGCACGGAGACCAAGGGCCACTTACAATCTTCACGGTGCTCCCCTTGGGCTCTCCAGGTGTTTGAGGTTACAGTTGCGTCCCCCAAATTTACAGCATCTGCCAGCTAATGTTATTCCAGGAGCAAGTTGAATACACATCTGGGATCCAAAGGAACATCACTAAATCAAACAATTATAGGGGCTAAGCAAAAAATAATTTAACAACCTTGTTACATTATCATATTAAAAATAAGGCCACAGCCTTTCCCAACAGGAAGGAAAGCTACTTATTAAATCAATCTGCCCATTACTCCAAGGGAGACTGCCCTTGCAGGCTTATGGTGGGCTAATGACAGCCGCTGCCCTTCGCACCTCCCCCAGGGGAAGCTGCTGTCAAAACTGAGCAACACAGAGGTGAAGGTGTATGGAGGCCTTTGGTGTGATGGAGCAGGACGTGGATGGGCTCTCCTGGCTGACTTCCCCAAGCACCAAGTTCTCTCACTCCCTGTGAGATAAAGCAGAAGCTGATCCATTGCCTATGCAAGTTGTCCCTGAGATGAAGGCGAGAGAGTAGAGCAGACCCTGCTCTATACTGCTCCATTCACCCTGCTGCCTACCGAGCCAGTGACGGTTACACTGTTCACATGCATATTTACAGTCAATTAATTTCCCACATGACTTGTGGGCCCATTCCTGGAAGGGAAGGAACTGCTGTTCTGACTTGGAAGTAAAGAAGCAGAATGGAGGCAAAGTGAGACGATGTTTTTCAGGTCCTGCTCAGACTCAGCCTTCAAATTTCAGGCAATATTGCCATTAAAAAAAAAAAAAAGAAATAAATTTGTAGCTTTCCCCAGACTCACAGGAAGTAAGACCCTCTGCTTTCCAGATAACTGTGAGCGTAACTTAAGTGTGACAGTGGAAAGAGGAGTGTTGAAGATAACAGACCAATTAAATGCTGATTTTTAAAAAGAGGAAGAGGTAAAGGACTTGGTAGAATTTGAACATGTTGAAAAAAGGCGTAAGAAGAGAGGAGACTTCATTTAGCAAGTAATCACTGACAGCAAGGGCCTAACACGACATTTTTCCTGGGCCATTTCTAACTAGGAGTGATGCATGGGTGGCCACTCCCTTTGCTACAGCTGCCGAGTTTTGTCCTGTAATTATAAGAGCAGAGAATTTTCTAAGAATTGATAAAGTGCAGCGCATTAGAGCAAACTGTTTTAAAGGGAACAATAACATGCAGGGGTGGGAGATATCAGCAAGCAGACAGAACATTTTTCTCCGGGTTGAGAAAGTGACTTGGTGGACAGGCACAGCCACAGCCTCCATACTTTGCTGACATCAGGTGCCTGATGCGTGGTACTTGGCACTGTATTTGGATACAAAGAGAACATGCTACACGTTGTGGATCTACAGCCTGAGAGGAGAGCGAACATCAGAGCTGATGAACAGTACCAATATATATCAACCAACCATCATATCAAAAAAGGAATATCGTAAAGCTTTCAAACAATTTTTAAAAGTGCTATGGAAGATTCTGATAGATGTGCACTAGTGGTATTATGAAAAGGGTAAGAGGAGGGACAGGGAGGAGGATGGAGAGGGAAGAGGAGGACCTTGGATGCAGGTTCTTGTGCTGACCGGCAGCAGGGCCAGGGAGCTGACTGCTGCTTTGCTCCTTAAAGCTGCCTCTAGGGGAAGGAGGCCGCCCTCTAGATTGCTGTTTCAGCATGAAAGCAAGGAGACCTACAGCACTGAGACCACCCTCACTCTCACACCCAGTATCGGCTGAGCAGTTGGACACCCGGCAGCGTAACCACCACCCAAAGCACAGGGAGGGCTTTTAAGGAAGAGGGACTCTCCTGGCTGCAGGCACATTCAGAGCACGTTATAAACTGGATTCCTGCATAGCTCTGTGACTCTCAGAACTGCAGTATTGACATGGTATCCAGTCATGCCATCCGTCGCTTCCTCATCTCAACAGCAGCTGTGTTTTCTGCAAGAGGAATGGTAGCTAAAAATAATCCGGCTTTGACTTCCTCTTTCAAACCCTCCAGTTTCTTTTAAAAAAGATTTTTTGTTATCCCAAAAACAGCAAGGAGAATGTAACAGACAAAAACCAGAACGGTCACCTGCACAAATAGAACAGCAGCATTAAAAAGCTCAGAGAACAGTAGGAAACTACAATAAAGATCAGGGACAGTAAAAAGAAATTGGTACGGTTCTGAGTAACATCCTCCAAATTCCCTTTCACACTTGCAGCAAGCTTTCTGTTAGGCCTCTACTTGTACGAACCAGTGAGCAGTGCTGATCAAAAGGGGAATACAATCTGGATGTTTCTGAATACAATTCATTTGCTCATTAAAATGTGTTAAAATAAAGCATGGCGCCCAGTAATCACCAAATGAGCTCTCATGTCTGTACAGTGGAGATTTTTACTCCCTGACGGAATAAATACATTTCAATTCTGTGTCATCCATAGATTTACAAAATATGTCAATCCCACACCAAAGATGCAAATAGACAAAAAGAGAACATTCAATTCATCCTTCAGTAATATAGCACTATGTATTCTGCTCCAACAATAATTCTACAAATACAGGGCTGGTAGGCATCTCTGGACTGCTACAGGCAGCTGCTTCACCTAATCCTTTTCATAAACATACCTACTTCTATATATTAAAATATTTAGGAGTTTCATGTATGATTTTTCAACTGCAGCCTGTAATTAGCCTGATACAAACTGTACCTGAAAGCTCCCCAAGGCAGGGACAACGCTCTCTATTTGCATCTAGCCTTCCAGAAGATCCCCACTCCCAGTAGGTATCTCTGGATGCTACCAAACTATAAGTAAAACCATAAGCAGGATTCAGACTGTGACTTACAAACCTGCTGCTAACAGACCGATACCTGAAGTGAGCACAATACAAGGGACAGAAAGAGAAACGGTGAATACAACCCTGTCTCCTATAAGGTGTCTCAAATTCCAAATAAATGTTGTACAATGTAAAGGTTAGAAAGTACACAAGAAGGCATGCTGCTGTATAGGTTATGTATTATACCATACACTGTGAGCTTTAGCTACAGCACAGCTATTAATGTGGCTTTATCCTCTCTCAAATCTCAACATCAGAAAACAGAAGCAATTCTCTGAGCACTGTAGCATCAACAGCCACCTTGCACTTGGCCAAGTCAGAGTGAAGGCAAGGGCCACCAGCCAGGCAGGAGATTACAGGAGCTTCTCCTCTGCCTGAATCTTGTCCCCACTTGGCAGAATGCACCACTCTCTCTTACCTTCTCCCTTCTCAGCTGCACCCCTTCACCATTTCCTCCCACACCATTTTCACTTTCACCACACTGTCCTACTTATTTCCTTCTTCCCAGTTCTTTGCTCAGCCTCACAGATGCAACCTCACATCTGGGGGCTTTACCCAGTTCCGAGGGTAATCATGAAGCTCTCTGGGCCAGTGAAGATGGTAAGCCCAGACAGTGCTTAGCACCACCTGTAGGCTATCTCCCAGGCATTCTGGGTAAGCCACCCTGCTGTACCAGGGCCAGCACAGCATCTCTGCACCACTGACAGCTCTAGGACGGGTAAGAGAAGCACAGATGTTACTGGTGAACTGTGATCAGGGCTTCAAATTCTCTGCTTCAGCAGTACATAACACTAGATAAGAAAAAGCAAATATAATGAAATCTTTAAATATCTTGGTGTTAAAAGTAATCACAAGAACATAGAATCTTAAGTAGGTTTTGGTACCTTTTTAATGAGAAAATGGAGAAAAACAGGAGCTCCAATATACCACAACAAAGAAACAGAGAAAGTAAAAGATCTGTAAAGTAAACTGAATCCAAACATAAGCAATGCTTTATTGGGATATAGCAAGCAACCTATCAAATAGGGAACTGGTACAAACAGATTGAACAAGACTCTCTTTTAACAGAGATGTATGGTGACGAGACAGCTTCTTTCAGTTTTTAAAACAAGTGTTCAAACCGTTAAGTAAAGCATTTAAAAAAAAAAAAAAATCAACCATTACAACACCAACGACAGACAATGTTAAAAAGGTGCAGATTTTACTTTTTTTTACAAATTTCTGCATAACGTTAGAAAACAAGTTATCATAAATTAAAGAAAGGAATAAAATGATATTTTTTTTTGTTTTGCAAAGCAACACAAACTTTTTAAAACCAACTATACTTTACATAGAACTACTATTAAAACCAGGTGAAAACAAGCTGAAAATTTAAAGGACAGCAAAAAATACACAACCCAGTTTCACCTGTCAGCAACACCTTCTGCTATCGAAGGGGTTATGTTAGTTGTATGTACAGCTTTAAACATTGCAGCATACCACAAGTAAACCTTAATAAGGTCAAAATAGGACCCTCTGCAAAAAAGGGTGAGTTGGCAAGCGTCAGTCCCATCCTAAAATTATAAGTAGTAATTTTAGTAGGTCTTTAATGTAAACGAAAACCTACTTTAATTGGTTTCTCTCTCCCAAAGATGCATGTAAACTTTATTTGGGGTTTTGGGGGTTTTTTTTGGTATTTTAATTCATGAAGTCAAGAACAAGTCTGGCTCAAAAATGAGAATGACATACCTCCCTTTTGTTCTGGATACAGTGACGTAGCTATCTCAACATGCTCATTGACAATTCCTAAAAGAGAAAATCATTATGTACTATGTAAAAAATACACACCATCTCTCTCAGTTCAGACTCAATATATAGTATATTGCCAACTCTATCCAATAGGATATATATGGTAATTTGGTTTAAATTCTTTAATAGATATATTCTCTCTTTACAAAGTTCCATCACATGAAACCAAATTGCTTATTTATTGTTTGAGGCACAACACGACCCCAATTAGACAATTCGCTATAAAGAGTTGTTCTTTAGATGTTGTGTCTGTAGAGGTTTTACGTGATATTCATAGATTTTCAGCGCAGGCCCCAGTTTTAATGAAAGTCCAGTCAGTACATCATTTCTTGTCATCAACAGTAATGATTTGCCATCAATTTCCTATAAGAAGAATTAAAGAGTTGATAAAGACAAATGTACAAATCTAACAGATGAGAACAGTCATGCAACAAATGGAAGACTACTACAGAGGATCAATAAGAAAAGAAATAGTAGCCTTTATTTTCCTGAAACTATGTTTATAGCTGCTAAATTCTGCTGTCTGCTTTTCAAGCGCTCACCTGTGCTGACTAAGGCATAAATACTATTTAGTCAAGCACAAAACTCAAATGAGCCTAATTTCAAAATTCCCTCCTTGTAAATCTGTTTCAAATTAATAGGTACATATGCAGATTGCCTAATTATCAGTGATTAAGGGAAGGATACTCTTAAGAAGGTGGCTTATGAAGTGCATTTCAGAGGAATTACCATTGACAGCGATATGCAAGTTTGGACTAGTCGGTATCTACTAATAACTCCAGGTGCCTTCCTTAAAAGGCCAACCTTCCCATGCTTCCTGTGGAGGGAAAAAACAACCCAAAAACAACAACAAAAGGATTCCTGCAATCAGAAATTTTAGAAGGGCCTAACTGTGGAGCTCAATGCTCTGAGGGAACTTCTCTTCCTCCACTTAAAACGGAAGAGGCTAAAAGCAGCAACTTCCCAGCATAGGTCTCAACAATCTCTAGTCATTCCTGCTTAGAATTCCCACTTTTACATCACAGATACGTTGGGGATTTTTTCTCTCAAAACTTGGCTTTCTGACCTATTTAGATTAGAAATCCTGTAGGTATTTTTTCCAGCTCAAAACCTTGTTGTATGTTTGAAAACTACCTGTAAATGATTTCTCAGTGGTCAAAATG
This sequence comes from Gorsachius magnificus, assembly GCA_034008185.1. Classification (NCBI taxonomy): domain Eukaryota; kingdom Metazoa; phylum Chordata; class Aves; order Pelecaniformes; family Ardeidae; genus Gorsachius; species Gorsachius magnificus. The sequence continues at coordinate 72,525,086 of CM067085.1, read as the reverse complement.
GAAGATAAAGAATCCACACCTCTCAACTTCCATCTCCATTTTAGACATGAGATCATCCTTTTCTTTACTCATTCCTACACTTCAATCACACTGCACTGTTCAGGAAACAGGAGCTACACCCACACTACAATGCATTGACTGCTGTCTCACAACCCAGCCAGACCTCCCAAGGTCACCAGAGCCCGAAGAAGTGTATAGCCTTATGGCATTCTCCTGCACTGGACATCACCCTGCTGTTGCATTCTTTTTTGCTTTTAATAAAAAAAACCACTATTAAACGTTGAATGTATTATCGATAGCCAACAACCAGTTCAAATGCTTGCATATACTGTTGCTGTCCATGATAATATATTGCCAAAATTTTGTATTTTTATAAATACTATAAACATCACACATTAATTTATCCCACTGCAGCATCTTCCTTAGATATATTAAATGTTGTCTTGGAAATGTCAGAGATCCCGTTCTCAATTACAACTCAATGTGAAAAGAGGAAGACTTGCATTAGAGTTCAGCATGAATTTGTCCACAGACTGATCTCTCTTATAATTTTATAAAGTTTATAAATACAAAATACATGGACAAACCACAACATAGTCAAAGATCAGCTGAAAGTGGAGTTTCTTTAAAATCTCCCCAAGAGATATGACCGCTAATCCCTCAGAGGAGTGCAATGTAACAGTACTTCTAAAAGAAAAAAAGTTTCCAATAACTTTTTACCCAATTATAGCAGGTGCCTCTTTCCAATTACTGTTGAGAATGTTAATGGTTAAAACCAGTTTCTATTCTCTCTTTTCCATTCGTCACAATTCCTTCTGTGGGAATTTTGACACCAGTGAGTATTTTGCTCATTGCTATGACCGATCTGAAGTTGCCTTTTCTGCTGCTGTTCAACGATGCTATGGAGGAAGAACAGCCTCCAGCTTGGTAGGATCCAAATGAAGTAAATCCAGTACCTGGAACAGGAGAAACTCCAAGAATAGGAAAAAAGCATCTCTATTCCTTTGCCTTCTTCTTCCACAGGGTTCCCTGTGGATTCTAGAAAAGTTGGTAACTACTAAGGCTTTCATTGAATAGAAAACTGATTCTCTAAACATATCTGGGTAGAAATGAGTGATTATGTATTCAGAATTCAAGGGATTTATATCCTTGTGTGTATTGTAAGCTTTGACTCTTCCACTTCTTCCTAGTTTTCCACTTAAACCTGCTTCTGTAGATTTGTCATAGCCATTCCGGTTTTTGGCACCAGGTAAGATTTTGTATGCTTTGATGACTTCTCTGAATTTCTTCTCTGCTGCTAACCTATTTTCTGGATTTTTCTCAGGATGCAACTTCAATGCCAGCTTTCGGTATGCCTTTTTAATGTCATCTGCAGAGGCACCCCTCTGCACAACTCGAGCTAACAGTAATTCCCCACTGTGCCACGACGCCCTCAGCAGCAATAGCATATTGTCTTCAGCAAATAACCAGATATGCTGGTTTTGGCTGGGGTAGAGTTAATTTTCTTCATAGGAGCTAGGATGGGGCTATGGTTTGGATCTGTGCTGGAAACAGGGGATGGTTTCATTCCTGCTGAGCAGGGCTCACACAGAGCCAAGGCCGTTTCTGCCTCTCACCCCACCCCACCAGCGAGGGGCTGGGGGGGCACAAGGAGCTGGAGGGGGCATGGCCGGCACAGCTGACCCCAACTGCCCCCAGGGGTATCCCACACCGTATGACGTCATGCTCAGTGTATAAAGCTGGGGGGAGAAGACGGAAGGGGCGGACCTTGGGAGCGATGGTGTTTGTCTTCCCAAGTCACCGTTACGCGTGACGGAGCCCTGCTTTCCTGGGGATGGCTGAGCCCCTGCCTGCCGGTGGGAAGCAGGGAATTAATTCCCTGTTTGGCTTTGCTGACATGTGCAGCTTTTGCTTTATTTATTAAACTGCCTTTATCTTGCCCCATGAGTTTTCCGACTCTTCCACTTCTCTCCCCCATCCCGCTGGGTGGGAGTGAGCAAGCAGCTGGGTAGGGCTTAATTGCTGGCTGGGGTTAAAGCACAACACCAGAGAACCAGTTAAGCTTCAAGTCACCCCAGCACTCTTTCTCCAAGTGACTAAGAACTGCAAGGTTTCACAGTACAGCTAACACAAAAGCATGGCAGCCAGCATGCCCACGTTCTCCTCCATGCTGTGGCTCTGCTAGAAAGCAGCAATGGACACCAGCTAGCATCAAACCCACTTCCCATCTGCTAAGGCATTGCAGCGAGGCCAGCAAACTACCACCAGGTTACTTGGGCTTATCTGGCTATTGCAATACTAATGGCTAAGAAGCCACATGGACAACAACGAAAGTCAGGCATAGCACTAGCATGTCTCAAGACATGGCAAACAGCTTCAGTCTTTGAGTGAGCCACAGCCCCCTTTGCTCCCATGGCTCCTAGAGAAAGCTCAGCCATGTACTGGCAGGCAGCAGTTCTTTGAAGGTGTTCACACCCTCATCCTGCATCTGGTCTGCCTCTCTCTGTAGTTATCCTGTGTCCCCAACTTCTTGGCTTGTCTGATTTGCTTGCTGATGTTATGGTTTTTTTGTTATTGGGCAACATCTTTCAGTTGAATCTCTTTTCATCAGTGAGCTCTTTTGACTCACTGACATCACTGGAACTCCAAGAAGGAATAATGTATAATCACCATACAATCATTACTTCTTACCAGCACTTACAATACAGTTTTAATAAAAAATTCTGCATTCCTTAAAATGTCTTCTCATTTTCCTTAAAATGTTGTAAGAAAAATTCAGGTCTTAATAATTCTTTGAGTCACTTGCTTTGGGTGAGTCCAGATGTATTCAGATTCATCAAAAGAAAAAGCCTGGACTCCGTTACTGTTGTGTAAAAGCAGAATGTAATAATAGATCCCATGATTACATTCTGGGCTATAGATGTTTTGTAAGAAAAGCATTGTGCTACCCCTGCTGAAGCAGTTCAGTGGAAAACAATTTCCCAGTGTTGTAGGTGAAATGGAATACTTGCCTTGACCATTTACAACCTCACTCCCCTTATAGTACATATTCATGGCAGTAGCAGATCAAATGAATTTAGGTTTCTGGGGCCCCGACAAGCTGCAGTACAAATGGCAGAGAAAACCAAGAGATGGCCAGAGCTTCAGGTGCACGCCTGGTCACTCTACAGACAGAGGACAGCTAAGGGTTCAAGGTGAACCCAACTGCACTGCTGTACACAGAAGGCCTGGCAGATCCTGGTAACAAATACCATAAGTACACAGAGTTAGTTAGTGGTCAGTAAAGAGCATAGAGGAAACAGACCATCACCACTGGTGGGAGGTTTAGGGACAGGGTTGGTCCTGGAGCTGTTCCTGGTGCAGACAGGGAACAGGCTGGAAGAGCTGGCATGGAGAACCAGGCACTTGCTGCTCCTCGTGCTGCAAAGGGAACGGAGGGGGAAGGAAGTGGCAATGACTTCTGCTACGAAGGTCCATCCCACCTCTCCTGGCTGTATCTTGGTGGCAGCTGTCAGCCTCTCTCTCCAAGGCTTTGGCATAAAGTGAAGTTGGCAGCAGAATCACAGCCACATTTCTGCCCATGGCTATCCTAGCAGAGCCCTGGCAACACACTGCTAAAAAGCAGCTTACTTCAGCTATCTTCCTGAAGCCACTTGCCCTCACTGCAGAATACTAATAAAACCTTTACACTCTACCTCTATGCTGCTTTCCATCAGGCTGTTGCAAATTGCTTTGCCAAAAATCATGAGTTAGCCTCACCTTGCCGCTGCAAGATCAGTAGTAATTACTGCAGTATTACTGACAAGGCAGCTGAGGTGCAGAGAGGTTAAGATATTTGATGAAAGTCAGAGGTATCTGTCAGTATAAGGAAAAAGCCCCAGAGGCCACAATTACTTTGCCAGTGTGGTTTTTTTTAAGCCACATTTCCAGAGCTGTTGAGGAGACATGGATGCTGGTATTAAGGAATGGATACACTCAAACAATTTTTTTTGCCTGTTTACCCATCTTCAAATTCTGAAAAATTAGTAGCAGCTGCAGAAAGGGCCTCTCTCTGCAGTCTGCCAGAGAATTATCCAACCACCAGGCTTTTCACCCCTAAGAACAAAGAGCTAAATTTAGACGCTCTATTATACTCATCAGTTACGATCAGATGGGATTTCACTGTCCAGGTGCTGAAGGTCAGCAAGATTAACCTGACCAACAGTAACATTATTTCACGTTAGATGTACAGTTTCCCTGAAAAGCTGCCAATAACTTGCACTAGCTCAGTGCTTTGGAAAGTCAAGCCATCTATTTTGATACTAAATACAAGTGTTGGTAGCTAATTTCCTGGTAGTCACACGCAAACCTACAGACTCATCAGGGAAGGTGCTGAACTGACAATCTGGAGATGTCAAGGCCCTTCTCTATGGAATGGGTGGGCTGTTGGCTGAGTAAGCCAACATCCCCTATCCTGCCCCAGTAATACACCTTACCAGTGTGCTGATGGGTGAGTTACAAGGGGCCGTATGACTGTCAAGCTCTTTGCTGATCAAAACTACCGAAAAAAGCCATCCATTAGGATCAACAGTTACAAGGCCCAGAAATGAAGACCCAACCTCTTTCTCAGACCAAGCCCTACAAACACACTGCTCCTGTCCCTAAAAAGTCTTCCCCTTTATTGCCTACTTGTCCTTCCCCTGTTGGCTTGCAGTGCCAAGTTCACTGCAACACAGCAGCCCCTTTTTCACCCTACATCTTCAAACGCAACTTGCTTCTTAGGAGCCCTGGATTTTATACTCATGAGTGTATTTGCACAATACACTAAGGAAGAAGGGAATTACCATTCACATTTTAAGTAAGACAGTGAAACTGAGTGGGCTATACAGGGAGACTGAGTCCAAGCCAAGAAATTTGTTTAGATTCCTTGCCTTTCAGATGACTGTTTTAAACAAACTCCAACCCGTTATCCACACCCTGTAGAACAATATTATTACTCAAAGATCATAGTCCCATGGATTTTCACCCAATAACAAACTCAAATCCCCCCCGTTCATGTGGGATTTTCACACCCACTTAACAGCATATAACCAGGTCCATGGCAAAAATCTGCAATGCAAGAGACTGGTGGCAGTCAAAAGGTGTTTCCTAACAGATTTACCTGTTCTTGAAAAGCATTGGCTTGTTCTTCAAATCCAGCTGTTCTGAAGTAATTCACAACATCGATAACAGCCCAGTCAGCAGGATCCGGAGGTCTCCCGTTCTCTACTGAACTGCAAAGTGCAAATCCAGACAAGGAATCACTAAACGTGTGCAGAGCATCTGCTGCTTTTTTGTGCACACCCCATGTACATCCCCTCCTTCCTTATTCCTCCAGGAAAAGTGTCCTGCAACACACCTCCCCCTGCCCCAGTACAAAACAGTCACTCCTGTTCTCTTCCATTTCAAAGACCCGATGCTGGGGACAACTGAGGTACCTCTCCCTTCAGAAAAGAAGAAAGTAAGAAGAAGAAATCTTCACATCAGCCAAAGGTAATCAGTCAGGATCTTTTCCTGCAAGTGTGCTGCCTTCACAGTTGGAGAACAAAGACTACCATGACTGAGGTACCAAATCCTTGTCTTTCAAGACTGCAGCTTATTTTCAGCTACCAAGTACTGATAAAGAATTGCAGTACGTGGATTATTCTTTTCCCAGACGAGAATGTGCTTCCTTGTAACATGGGACAAAACTACTGGAAACCATCTTTACCTTGCAAAACAAAATAGAAAAAAAAAAAACAAAAAAAAAAAAAAAGAAGAGAGGCACCAATGATTGCACTAATATATAGGAAATTTCCCCAAATTTGTTTTTGGACTCATTTTCGGACAAATCTATGGACTTTTTAAATAGCTGTGAATCTGAGAAAACATCTGTTAAACACAGAATTAATTCCTTCTCTGATTGACCTCAGGCAATTGCTTTCCACAGTAGCAAAACCAACCAATCATTCATACTACGATCCCTCTCCTGCCATTCTTATCCTCAACTTGCCATCAACCTATCTCAGATAACCTTTGCGTATCTGCAAATTCCTGGTAAAAAAGACACACAGTCAGATTGATTGCCTTTCCTACAGCAATTGAAGAGCAAGACATCAAACGAACGAACTTCTTTAACATTTTTCTTCAACTACAAGTCCTAAAGTTCATGCCAGACGTTTTCCACTGTTCTGCATGCTTAACCATAATGCTAATGAAGAAATATCGAAAATGCACAGGTCAGGGCAGATGTCAGAATCCTGGCCATTCCATGTCTTGAAGCTTAGAGGCAGGACTTTGATTCTCAACAGCACCAGCTGGAGAAGAAACACAGATTATACTCTCCTGACAGCATTTTTGTTTTCTCCTTCAAATTTTTCTTTTCCAACTGTCACCACCTATGTCTCCCCTTGACTTGTATGTCTTTCAGCAAAATAACCGAGTGAATCAACAGCCAACTGTTTTTCCAACCAGCCATAAAGAGAAGCAAACAGAAACATATATAATACCTCCGATCACTGTTTCTACAACACCCCAGTTTCTACAACTAGCTGAGCCCTGGGAAGGAGGACTCATGAACACAACGATTTTTGCTTCTCCCCTAACTCTTCGAACATACCTGTCGATATGACAGCAACATTCTGGCCCTTGAGATTCACGCTGCAGCCTCGAAGTCATGCTGCACTTGGCCTTCTAAAAGCAGTTTCTTTCACTTATCGCATGGAATATACACATATCTTGGAGCAATGAGCAAAGGGCCAGAGTTTCTCACTTTTGCTCATCAAGTAATGACTTGCTTCATGAATCACTTCACTGATTGTGATTACATAGAAAGGCAACACTCAGCAAAATTGAAAATGAGACTATTTGGCCTTATCAGAGCTCCTTTTTTTAAAAAAAAAAAAAAAAAATCAAAGAATGCCTTTCAATTAAGATTTTTGGTGTTGTGCACATTCTGGGGCTTAAGAAGTAAAATGTGAAAAGCATCACACAAAACCTACACATATTTGTAAAAGCAGCATTTGAAGAATTATATTTAAATCTTTGCATTTTCCCTAAGACACAGGCTATCACTTGCAATGACTCATCTTCTACTTAAAATTAAACAAACAGCTCAGTATTTTAAAAAAAACATGATAAACCCTAAAAGATATTGAATTTATTTCTTCCTAAACAGCAAAGAAAAGATGCAACCTGTAAAAATACCTCCTAACTGTATTTTGCTTAATTCCCAAAACACTTCAATTTCAAACTAAATATGGTCCTAAACCCTCCTTCCCACAATTTTGTATTTCAGCCCAGGTGAACCCAGTTGTTCATCTAGCTCTGCTTTTATCACTAGGGAACTACAGCTTGGTCCAGCCACACCCCAGGCCCAACTACAATGACTTCGGGGGCTCTACCTTAGTTATTATTAACTAATCACAGGAAATTATTGCAAGCCCCTGCCTCAAGGAATAGCATCATGCCGGACCTCAGTTTCCACAGCTACAGCTGCAGGAGACTCAAAGGCATGCGGCAGACTGCTGGAGGCTGGCTGGATTTTAACCCATCTACCCACACAGATGCTCGCTTGGCTTCTAGACTTTAACAGTATCCTCCTTGCCCTGCTGTTGCACATGGCTCTACTCTTTAGCCAAGAAAAGGGAATATATAACAGCCACGGCTTAGCCATACACTGGTTTATGCCAGACATCCTGGATGCTGTAAAATCTTAAGAGGACTGGCATTTTAGGCTTTGTAACAAGATACTAGATGCACTGATAATGAATAAAGATTAGGCTTGTCTGCTTTTTCACTGCTGTCCCTGTGCCTTTATTGCCATCATGTGGCAGAAGCAGCAAGGCCCAATGGATATAGCTGTGAACAAACAGATTTTATCCAAGCTATTTATAACTGCTTCAAGAAAGTGCCAAATACTTCCTTTGTAGATATGTGCACATACATACTGTACACATTCCTTTAGAAACCACAGCTCCTGATCAGTTTAATTACAACCTCCATCAGTTTTAAAAAGCCACCTTCACAATTAGTAGTTGAGCCTTTATCACCTAAGCCTCAAGGTGAAAATGATTAAATGCAAACTGTCCTTGCTTTGAATGCCTCCCTTCTCTCCCCCCCCCGCCCCCATGGAGTCCTCATTGTAGAAGCAAGACTGCCAGCTGAAGGTGGCTTCTGAGGGACATACAAGGTATCACCTACTCCCAGTTGCTGAATAGGGATAATGCGTTTTATGCTGGTGTGGTGTAACCAATGTCTCAAGTGAAGGGGGAGCATGCCAATTTTAATGGCTGCCATCAGGTCTTTTGATGCTGTGTGGTAATCAGGTGTTTTATCAGCATCCTGAAGTGACCATTATTATTATTACTTATGTTACTCTAATGCCTGGGAGCCTAAACATTGTCAAGTTTTCTTGGAAGGCTTATAGAAAAAGAGATCTGAAGGATAAGAATGTGGTGCAGCTTTGCAGAATTGTTGCAGTTTGAGAGGACTAAGAACTCTCTCTAGCACCTTTCTTTGTGTGCTTTTTTTTTAATATATCTATATCTAGATACGTACATATCTATCACAGCACAGCTTCTATAACCCTAAAGCAGCAAAGCCAAATTTTTCCACACAGAACTCCACTTCTCAGATCATAACTTCATTCAGAATTGCTAGTCCTAATCTAAGAATTGCTGACCATTAAGGATACAGAAATGCCTCCAAACCAGTTCCTGTCCCTTAGCCTGCAGTCTACCACACTAATGAAAATTCTAGAGCAGTGCACATCATGTCTCTGTCTTATTCCCACCCTAGGTCTTAAGTAAAAAATGCAGCAGTTTAGGGCTTCTCAATAAATATCTGTTCCAGAAGAGGACTGACACCAAAGACATACACTGCTGCTACTACTTCTCAGTTCTAGATGGCTGGGCAGTCAGCACAGAAGGGCGTATGTTTCGCTGAAAGAGACAGACTTCCAGGTAGGCCACTTCTTGCCATCAGGCACCAGTTCTGCAAAAGCCGCTAGCAGAGAGATGAGCAGAGGTAGAGTATTGGTTACAGTGCTACCACTTGCTTTAGTCTCTGATTGAGAGGAGAAATCAATGGAGAAAGGTATAACCCTAACTTAAGTTACTAGCTTCTGCATCTCTCCATTGCTATACAGTCCTCCCACATATCACTTTTAATCAATTCAGTGCCCGAGACTCTTTCATTTTGGTGTTGAAGCATAATAAAAGTAACGGAGAACAGGGAAGGTTTGAAATGAGCAAAGATGGAGGTGCCCACCCTTGCCAACCACATTCAGTCAAAGGAAAACTACAATCAAAATCCATGTGCTGTTTACATAAACTGAACACTATGGATTCACTTACTTTTTGACATCCAGAGAGCCATTTTCCTTGTTTTCCATGTCAACAGTTAGCATGGGGAGGACAGAGGTTTCTTTTACTTCAGCAACTGATTAATAGGGGGGAAAAAAAGCTGTGTTTAATTATTGGTAGTATGAAAAGAGCAACATAATGTAACAGAAACAAGCATTCTACAGGGACACAACCATGTTTCCACCTGAGAGCAAAGGTGCTGTCAAAGACTGCTTCCCTCAGAAGCCTGGCAAAGCTGGTAATAGCTAATGAATGAAGAAAAGTTGACCTGTGCTTCAAACACAAGAAATATTTCATGCCTGAAAATCAAGGAAGCTAACGTTACATTTGATCCTTTCTGAAACTAATAAAATTTTGATCAAACTCTATATTCACACGCATAGAGACTGACCTGCAATATATAGCTAGATAGCAAGAGGGCTTATTATGCCGTCGGTCACCCTGCTATTCAGAGGATCCAAACATGTATGATCTTATCCCTAGCGAGGTTTTGAAATCCATAGCCTTGTTTTACAAATGGGGAATCTGGGATACAGACGAGCACAAACTGACTTATACCCAGCTCGCACATAAATCTAGCAAGCAGAGTTAACTAATTGAGCCCCAAACTCCTCAGGCCTAAATCAGTATCTTATCCATAAGACCATCCTTCCTGCACTAGCACAGCTTCTTCTGTAGGTATGGTATACTAAACTCTGAAAAGGAAAGGAGCATACGAAGGACACGGGAGAAAATCCAGTTTGCTTCCCTCCTCGCAGCATGCTGGAGTACTTTCACCACGCAGCTTTTTCCACCACTCCACGGAACATGCAGAAACGACCCAAGCCTTTTCTTTCTGTTCCCAAGTAAGCCATTTCTATTTCAGGGAGCACCAAAGAACTGACCAAGGACTCAGGATGTTCTTGCTGTAGCATTAATGGATGCCAGTGAAATGTCACAGCACTCTGGGAAGTACAGAATAGGGAAATCACGCTCTTCAGCTAAAACTTTGTAAAAATAGAGGATAGCAATTAACGCTGCCATTATAAAAAGAAAAAAAGACCCTTTATTATGCAGCTAGCAGCACGTAAAGCACCAAGAAAACAGTCACAAACTGATCGCAAAGATGCTTCTCCCCGTACCGCTGACCAAACAACTCCACGCATTCCCTCAAATCACTTCTTGGTTCACCTGAGGTGACAGCCAAACGGCGACCGAACCAGCCCGCCTGAGGAAGGTCCCCTCGCCCCGGCCGCACAGGACCCGGCGGCCACCCGGCGCTCGGGGCAGGGCACCTTCCGCGGAGCCCACGGCCCCCCGCGGCACCCGGGGGGGGGGGGGGGGGGGCTCCCGGGGCTCCCCTTCCCTCCCGGCGGGCGAGAAGACGGCTCCGCCGTGCCTGTGTGACAGGCGTTCACCATTTTACAAGCATCTCCGAAACCGCTCGCCAGGCAGCACTGCACCACATTGTCATTTTTTGGCTTGGGGGGGGGGGGGGGGAAGGGAGGGGAGGTTGAAGCAAGACAGAAAAACCTACCTACGAGCAACTAAACCAAAGCATGGCTACAGGCTGCTCCGGAGCGGCGGAGCCCTCGGCTCCCGCCCCCCGCCCCCCCCCCCCCCCCCCGGCGCCCGCGTCAGGCGGCCGCGTTAACGGCGCAGCGCGCCACCCCCCCCCCCCCACCCCCCCCGCGGCCCAGGGCGCCGCGGGGTCCTCCCCCCCCCCCGCCTGCCGCCCCTCGCTGCAAGCGCCGGCACCGCAGAGCGGGGACCGGCGCCTCCGGGGAGCGGCTTCCCGCCGGCGGGGCTTACCTGCGGGGGAGCGGCAGGCAGGGCGGCGGCGGGGCCGGAGGGCTGCGGGCAGGGGCGGCTGCGAACCCGCCCGCGGCGGGCGGCCGGAGAGGAGCGCTCGATGCAAGATTCATGACCCGAGTTTCTTGGGACCTCCTAGTAAACATGTCTACTCCTCCTACCGACCGGGGTGTACGTAGTAACGGTAAGAGCGGGGGGGGAAAGGGGGTGGGTGAAATCCGCAGGTAGCCTTTGGAGGCTGCAGTAGCTCACCCGAGGGAATTTTACACAAGGTGGGAAATAGGAGCGGCCACGATCTCGGCAAATCAATGAAGTTACGTAAAATTTAGTTCTAGAATGAGTTCGCCAACTTGCAGGTGAATCGTAGACACTTGGCTTTCCCTGGAGCTGGAGCACCGGCAGGCTCAGGGCGATGGGATGGGGACAGCACGGCCATGCCACCGCCGGGTCCGGGGAAGAGGGGACACAGAGACAGCCATTCCTGGGGACAGCTACACCTCTTACTCCTGTTAGCACCATGCCTTATTTCTCAAGGGGACCTACAGACGCCCACGGGATTTGCTGTACAGCAAGGTGCAACCCAAAGTGCCTACAGATGACCAAGTCTGGCCCATTGGCAATAAAATCTTGCCCACAGAGATTAATACAAACATTGGTAAGTTTCTCCAGCAATTGCACTTTTTTTTTCTTTATTACACTAACTTTTAATTTCTTCTTCCAAATTTCCCTCGATTCAGGATGTTTTCTAATGGCATGGAAGTGTGACATGGATGACACGCTGTCAGCGCTAGGGAAATTAAGCAAACAGTACCAACCAACGCACCCTGCCTTCCCCGCAGATGGGCCCCGCAGACTTCCCCCCTGCAACCAGGGCTGCCTCCCAACTGCAGCTCGGATGCAGTGGCCTTTTGACCACCCTTAACTGTCTGGGTTAGTACAAATTTGTGGGTGTTTTACTTGCAGAATTTCCTCCCGAGTCAAACCACGCAAATTGCACCCTTGCTGTTCACTGCGAGGCGAGGGGGATGTTACCAGCTACCGGGGGGGGGGGGGGGGGGCATCCAGAACCAGCTGGCGACTTCAGCCTGATTTCTGCAGAGCGAGTCACGGCTCCAGGACACAGAGCCTGCTGGCCAGCAGAGCGGGTGGTGGGGCTACCCCAGGCACCCAGCGTCTATCTCACGCCCAGAAGCAGCTTACTGCATCCCAGCTGCGCTTGTTAGCAGAGGTCCAAGTCACTTCACTGCTAACGGGACACAGTTACAAGCACTAAAATCACAGGAGAAGTGCGCTTTTGTGCAAAGGACGGTTGACGTGACTTCCCCGACCATTTCGTTTTGCCTGACTTACACGCTGCCAAATAAATAACCAAAACTCGCAAAAACTATGCAAATAACGGGACTTGATTATCGATAGGAGCGTTGAGAACGGAGAGCAGTGGCAGTCCTCACTGCTTTGGATTTTAAATCAATGCAGATAAACAAGTTAAAGAGAGTACTGAACATACTGCACCCTAAAGAAAACCCTCTTTACTTCACATCCCAAAGCGTACTGTAAAACGTGGCACATTTGTGTTGGACAAGCAAGCCGTGCAAGGCAGTTCTTTTTTGTCTCTCAAGAAATAAGCATTCTAAATGAGGCCATAATGAGTTTTCTGCATCAGCTGGTTTCTAACTTTGGTAATGAACTGACATTTGAGGATACAAATATAAACCAGCTATTTTACTCACACTCTCCCCTTCCTTCCATCACGTTCTTCAATTAATCCTTAGAGTATTCGAAGGGAGGCTCACACGGTACATGCGTTCTGTCTAAAAGACCTTGAAAAGCAGAGAGAGGAATTTTAAGAAAACAGGTGGTGGAAAAATTCAACGTGGAATATGCTCTGTTGTTTGCATTTTCATTCATTGGGGTAAGGTAATTTAATTAAAACAAGACTATGTCTGGAGGGAGACAAAGCAGGAAAGTGAATTAGACTATCTGTATCCCGCTTCTGGCAAAAACCATTTCCAGGCCATGTAGGGAACAAAGCGAGACCAAGGTTGGTAGATCCAGGGTGAGGGGTCAACCCTGTGTCTTTCTGAACTCATGTTACACAAGGAGAAACACACAGGTGTTGATAGAATCATAGAATGGTTTGGGTTGAAGGGACCTTTAGAGGCCATCTAGCCCAACCTGCAGGGAGCAGGGACACCGCTAACCAGATCAGGTTGCTCAGAGCCCCGTCCAGCCTGGCCTTGAATGTTCCCAGGGATGGGGCCTCCACCACCTCTCTGGGCAACCTGTTCCAGTGTTTCACCATCCTCATCGTAAAGAATTTCTTCCTTATATCCAGTCTAAATCCATCTTGGTTTAGTTTAAAACCATTACCCCTTGTCAGGTTTAGCAGGCCCTGCTAAAAAGATTGTCCCCACCTTTCCTACAGGCCCCCTCTAGGTATTGAAAGGCCATACTCAGCTCTGCCCTCAGCCTTCTCTTCTCCAGGCTGAACACCCCCAACTCTCTCAGTCCTCGTAGGAGAGGGGCTCCAGCCCTTGCATCATTTTTGTAGCCCTACCAGACACCAACTGACCCTGTTTTCTGGCTATTGGAAAATGCCAGTTTTCTACTGAAAAGCTATTATTTCTTGTCGTCCCTGGAAGTGACAGCAGCACACGAAGCCAAAGACGCGCCGGGCGCGTGGCAGCGGAGAGCATCGCACCCTGTCAGCTGTGCAGCGGCCGCATTCCAGCTCCCCCGGAGCAACATAAAGCCCTTTAAACCTTTCTTCTTCCAGCGTCCTGGGTGAAGGCGTGCTCAAGCACGTTCACGGGGAAGGCGAAGTGAGGGAACACTGCGGGACACCCCGGGGCTTCACACTGAGGGAGGCTGGGGACGCGCCCCTGCGTAAGCGAGCGGGTTATGCCCGTGTAACGAAACGCGTTTGTCTTTGCCAACGCCGCCCGAAGGTTTTACAGCTTCCCCCGGGCACAAGAGTGCCCGGCGCCCACAGGGCTGGGCCGCGGCGGGACCGTGACCGTTACCGTGACCGCCCCGCCCGCCAATGGCCGCCCGCGGGGCCTGCTGGGAAGCGAAGTCCCTCAGGGGGAGGCCCCGCCGCCCCTGCTCCCTCAGGCCCCGCCGCCCCTCCGCCTGCCGGGCGCCGGTGGCGAGCGGCCTGGGACGCGGCTTTCAGAGCGGCCGGCTGCTGGCTGGACTGCGGGATGAAGGCTGGACGGGGCTGTGCCGTTCCTCTGGGCGTTCAGGGGCAGGTTTCGGGGCTGGCACTCCGCTTTTGGGGTTCCTGGCTGGCCCGAGCGGGAACGCTGCTCACCGTGAGGGAGAAAGTGAACCAGAGATAGCCGAAACGCCGAGAGGTTTCATCCGCATGTGATTAGCGGCCAAAAAGCATCAAACTCCTCTGAACGGGCAGCACTGGGGGCAGGGGGAACGAACAGGGGACACCGGCTGGTTTTAAGCAATTCTTGCCACAGCTGTGGAAGGGCCACAGGTTTAAGGCGACCGCTTGCCACCCAAACTGAATTACTTTATAGCTGTTTCCAGTCTATCAATAACAGTAGTCTAAAAATCCCTTTTGCATCATTTCCTCCCTAGCAATACAGGACTAAAAAGGGACCTTCCAGACCATGGGGTCTGATCTCCTGCCATCGCAGGCAAGCCCTCGCATAACCACATCCGCACCTCGCCCGGCTTTTGAGCCCACGAAGAATCTCACCCCCCTCCACCAGGCAGAGAAAGCCTCTGTCAAGCTCCCCTTCACCAGTGGTTAAGGACTTCAAATTTACAGCTGGAAAAATACACAGACTGTTTATACCTAGTTGTTCCTGCAGTAATATTGTTTAGTTTAATAGTTGACTTCTCTGTTTCTCTGGTATTTACTTGCTTATGCAAACTCAGCTGTCAGAATGACCACAGCCCTTTTAGCCTCTTTCTGTAATAAGCTCTGCATTTTCTGAGCTTGTTCCC
This sequence comes from Gorsachius magnificus, assembly GCA_034008185.1. Lineage (NCBI taxonomy): Eukaryota > Metazoa > Chordata > Aves > Pelecaniformes > Ardeidae > Gorsachius > Gorsachius magnificus. Next base: position 72,509,967 of record CM067085.1, on the reverse strand, counting down.
CTTTCCTCTGTGTTCCTCTTTGCCTTCCAGGAGCAGACATTTGGAGCTGCACCTTGGGGCGCAATAGGGTCTCAGTGGTACCTTCTACCTTCCCCAGCTGCCCTGAATAGCCCCTAGCTCCTCACTATGCTTCTGGAAGTCTTCTGTCACACCTGTATGGCACTGATGACTTCAGACATCCTAAGATTGGTAAGTACCTCAGGGTCTTTTCCACAGTCCTTGGCAATTACTATACACCTAGAAAGAGGCCAAGTCTGTTACCGGTTCAGGTTGCACCTTTTCAACACTTCTCTCTACTCTCGGAAAACTGTCTTTCCTCCGTTAAGCTTTTTTCCACTCCAGTCCATATTCTTTCTAGTTTGCTTGAATGGAATTTTGCTACTTACCTTGCTCCACAGCATCATCATCTTAATACCCGTCATCCTGCTCTCCCTTCCCTACTTAGGCGTTGCATAGAGGAATGAGAGTCAGTTCCCAGCAAGGTACACCAGTCCCCACACGTAGTCCAGCGATGAAGCTCCTCTCTTGATTCCTGCCTTGGCCAGGAAGGTCATCCAAAAGCCATCCTGTGCATTCTTCATAGCCCCCTTCTGACCTGCCACGGTTTTCTGCATGGCTGAGCATTGCCACGTTGCTCTGAAGTTCTGCATAAAGCCTAGACAAAAGGCCAGAGATAGCATTGGTGTGAAGCAGGCGTGGAGGGAAGGAAGGTGGAAAACCTGTGGCAAGAATACAGCAAAGTAACTTGTACCAACCTGGCATTGATTTCTAAGGCAATGAATTTGAAGCACATGTTTAAGTATTAGGTCAGAGCACAAGAGCCACTCAGCCTTGATTTATATTCCATGCAGTTACCTGGGTTTGCTCTTATAAGGTAAAAAAAGAGGGTCCGTGGATGTGCGGAAAGTTTTGTAAAAGCTCTGCGTTTCGGGATCAATGCATGGGTTAAGAGCTCTGCAGGTGCACAGTGCCGAATCAGCAACACAGCTCCCTCCCTGCAAGCCTGGAGGGGAGGAGAACCGCTCAGATTTACTGACAAGGCAGTAATTACAGCATGGCAGAGACCCTCCATTTCGTCCTGACAGGGATGTCCCTTAAGTCTTTGCTGTAGCATACTCAGGTCCTTTTTACACAATAAGCATTATACCACCTTTTTTTTGTAATCGTATCGCTCTCCAATGAGGTAACTAGAGTTACACCCTCTTCACAGGGTAAAAATGAACCTGTACAGCAGCAGTGCAAGGCCAGCGGTACCTTTCTGCTTTTGCTTCCTCTGGTTTCCAGGACCAAATTGCTTAAATAATTTTTCCTGCACGTGAATTATATCCACTTCACTGAGGATTTCCTGCCCTACTTACTTTGTTGTGCTCCTTGGTATTCTGGTAGTTGCTCTATATTTAATAAAGCTACCACCGAGACTTAAACCCTTGTTTTTTTAAAGCTTGTACTTTTTATATATATATATACACACAAAAAATAATTGTATATACCACAGCTCGTTCTGCCCATACTAGCAGTAGTACCTGCTACATGTTTGTCTAGCTTGCGGTAGTGTAGCACAACGCTTACAGAAAGTATTCACATGAAATGCCAACGTTGTAAAACAGAATCCAGCCTGATAAAAATACTTCATATGAACACAGCTCAGACATCTCAGTGAAACAGCTGTTAAATCTATGGGAAATCTGAAAGGTAGTGCTTTGGCTGTACAAAGTGAGGCAAATGAAAAAGTACAACATGCTGATGTACACAGGAATGGAAAAACAATGTTACAGACAGAAAAATGTCAATAAAACACAAGCAGAAATCTCAACTATATTTCATTAAGAATTCAGTGCTCTGGTTTTTTCCCCTCTTTGCTGGAAAGCTTTTTTTCCCCAGGAGCAAAGAACTGTCTATGGCTGAAAAACCATCAAAAGCCTGATTTGGATGCCTTGGTGGCCACTTGGTCCTGGCTGTAAAGTTGACTTCTGATACCTCACCAGCCTCCCATACAAGCTTTTACTTTCCGGGACACTGTGCCTGGGAACTGGGCCCTGTACAGACCCCTGTGGAAGCCAGCGTACCTATGAGCCTGCACAGCTCTCGCATGACCCCCTTTCAAGAGACAGAGGAGACCCACACCCAGACAGAGGGAACATCCATCATAGGCACCATGTCCACAAGCTGGAAAGTATTTTCTGCAGAGGCAACCTCAAATACCTCCTCCACTTCTAAAAATTCTAACTTATGTTATATTGTTTTAACCATCTGACAGCAGCAATCAAAATGTTCCAATGCAGTTGCACTGAGCTCTCCCCTTTTTCAATGTGGGGACATTAAGAGCCTTCTCCATGCCTGCCCACAGAGGTTTGTGCTCAATCCTACACAGACTTTCAAGGGTGTCGTGGATTTCCCCTTGAAAGCACTGTTGTAATGTCCTTACATCACCTTCCCATCAAGAGGTTTTCTTGGAAGCCAAGGTCAGTAAGATTCAGGACCATGTATACCCTCAATAAAGAAAAGAGGAGTAGAGGCTTAGTCATGAAGCCACCTTGGTGTCAGGAGTCCAGCTGAACCAGTCTGTTCCTTTATGGTTTTCTTCTAAAAAAAAAAATATTCTGAGCATACGTGGAGATCTACGCAACACTTGGATAGTGGCAAGCTCTTGAAGGGTGTCCACCTTTGCTAACCATAGCTGTCCTGGGGAACGATCGTATTTCAGAGGTGTTTAGGCAGATCATTCACTGAGTTTCTAGGGCGGTGAAGTTTTTCCACCAGATATCCAGTAGGCATGCAGAGTTAGCCAGTTTTAGCCTGCTTTAGAAACATCCAGATTTCTAAGATTTGCAAAGCACCCACGTCCTGGTAAATACTGACATCTTCTTTACGCGTTACAGTTCTGGTATAACTGCTGGAACTGACACCGGGTGTGGAAGATCAGAGCATGGCATTTCTTCCATTGACCAGCCATGAAGGATGCTGCTCCTCCACCCAGGGAAGGCACCATGGGCATTTTCCACAGCTCTCAGTCACTGGTGCCCATGGGGGGCTTATGGGTTCTCTGTCTGCTCACAGGCACTGAACTATGAGGAAACCAGAAGAAATCATGACAACCCTTTGCTTTGTGTGCAAACATGAAAGACCAAAGGATGCGCGCATTGTTTGGCAGGCGGTGGTTGCAAACGGTACCACCAACTGCGAGAAAGGAACTGCTGTTACAGCAGGGAAAGCGTTCCGGTTGCACATTAGATGACCCTGTTTCCCCTCTCTACTCTCTGCTTTGCAATAAACCCAAAGCAAACACTCACGTGTGGACGCGAGCAGACACGACATCCAAAAGTTATGCATTAAGGTTATAACAGTTAAACTCACCAGTTACAAATTTGCTCAGCGCTAAATTGGTTGATGAGGCTCTGATGAGAGATGCTCTCAAGGACACATTTGCTGTAACTTTACTTTCTCTCCAGCTGCTCTGGTGGCCACATAATTCAGAAAAATATTGATGATGTTTTTTGCCTGTAAACATTACAACTATAATCAGTAGAGATACATCTAAATTTGATCAGCATCCAACTCTCTAAAAATGTATATCCTCTCTACTATAAATACTATATATTTAATGAACCAGCTTAGAAACAGTTTTAAATTTTTTTTTTTTGTGACAATCTTTGGTTAAAAGCAGTGTATTTCTGAACTTTCAAGTGCACATGATACAGAAATGTGATTGCGTGCTATTAAAACAGACAGCCCCCACCCCCCTCAATTCTAGCCTCTAATGAGAATAGGATTTATCAGTCAGGGATTTTTAGTGGAACTCTAATACAGCTTGTGCAATAATACAAGTTATGAAAAAAATGCTTTTGTTCAAATTAGTGTCAAAACCTCCTTTTTTTATGCTGATATGAAAACCAGTAAAAAAATATAATGCAAGTATTAATTAATTGTAAAAGGATTTAAAGGCAAAATCTACTAATATATAAACAACAAATACTCATGGTTGGTATTGCATATATTATCTGACATATTGTGCGACTGGTACAGTCCAAATTTCTCATTCCTTACTGCTCTTTAATATTGGCCACGTCTCCTGTTCTTACTGGGCTCTGCAGCTGACCTTCCTTGCAGACACTGCTCCACACCATATAAATGTGCCATCTACTGGCAAATGGATGCAGCTGGAGCATTTTGTTACAGAGGAGTGAGGTGAAGGTGGAATCATGATTCGGTTTAGTTTACAGGTTTTTGTAGTAACTTGGAACATAAAAAAAAAACCCAAAACTTCAAGAAAAGTCAGAGGTGAGTTCTGCTAGTCAGTAAGTAGCTGCAGAATTAAGACCCGTTTAATAACTTCAGACATAATACTAGGAAAGCCCTAAAGCATAGCTTTGGGTTGTACAAATCCCCAGTAAAAAAGCATTTGTGTTGATATTACGAATTTCCTTGTGTGGCTTTAAAAGAGACCAACTAATTCAGGAGACTTTAGGGAGTTATTTTTCCCCCCAATGTTTGCTGCAATACTTCTCTTGGCATGAAACGTACCTTGCAGATGACCCAGTCCCGTTAAGAAATTCTCTTCCAGGATGAATGAGCTATGTGTGCTTTGGCCACGGGAGGTGGCTCTCTGACGTGGATGCCCTCCTGGAGCCAAGTCCCTGGGTTACGTCCTAAACCACGGAGCAGACACTTCTGCAGAAGGAGGACCACGCTCCTGACATGAACTAATATGCGGACATTAACAAACCTTATCCCTACATTATACACATGGCCCCTAGAATGATTCTGCCACCTTGATCTTGGTTCTGGTACAACGCAATGTTTTTACAAAGGCTGCCTGCTCAGCTCCTCTCTTAGTTTTTCCCACTGGTAAGCAAGCTCGCCAGCTGCATACTTCCCGATACATATGGTAAGAAAACCAAGGGGAATAAAGATAATGTATTTACTGGGGACACACATTATCATTATTTTTAAGTTAGCAGTAGAAAGAGATTTTTTTTTTATAAACTCTGGGCATTTATGAAACAATCAAATATTGATTGCTTAACCTCAGTGAACACACCTGTGAGATAGATGAAATACATTGTTTTAGTCATCCAAGGTGTTACCTATCATTAATGGAGCCCTGACACCTAGATCCTCACTTTATGCAAACATCAAGTAGAAAGATGATGGTAAAGGTGGGAAAAATTGGAAGGACATCCCAAACATTCAGTTTGATGAACTATTACTTAGACACATATACATTCAAAGTAGCAATGTAGATACACAGTAAAGAGCAATACTTCCAGTAGAAGATAGTTCTTGTGATATTGCTGTGTAGACCAAAGCTTTGATATGCCACTAAACGTAAATGAGGTGTTGAATTTTTCTATGTAATGAAGCTATCTTGATGGGGGAAGAATTTCAGAAAGTTAATCAAGCCTTTCCAGCACTCCAGTTTTCTCTTTATTGCACTAATCTCCAGTATTTCTTCCTGGACACTCAGAAGGTATTGCACAGCACACCAGGCTGCCGAGACCTCGCTCCATTCGAGTCAGTAACCCTACAGCCGTGTCCTTTCCAATCTTCCACAGCACCTCAGAAGCAAAGGCAAAGGAAGAAGTCTCTGATCTCTACTTCCCACCAAAGGAAAACATCTGTTACTGTGGCTGCCTAAGTACGGGAACAGATCGCTGACCTCCATCCTCAAACTCCTTCCAACCAGAAGCACCTTTGCATCCTAAAGAGCTTCTGTGCTGCAACCACGCCCGCACATCGGGCAAACTGCTTTCTCTATCTTGTCCTTAGCAAAGATGCCTCATCCTCAAGACAGGTTGCTTCTCAACACAAAAACCAGGATTTGCAATTAGATACTGGATTGCTACTGTGCAATCTATCAAAATCTAAATGTTGTAAGCTGAGCACTAATAAGGAACGTGCAAGTTTGTCGCTGGGTCTTTCTTACATGCTTCACTGACTATGAGCTAATGCAAATGAACACCACAAATGTGTTGCTTTTAAAATTTAAAGCAAAGAGCCACCTAAACACAATTTTTAGAAACACATTTTTGCAAAAAACATTTGTATTTGACCCTCCAAGGGAGGGAACAGGACAACCAGACTGTAAAGGAAATTTTACTGGCTTTGCAGTAGACTCTTGGGAACTCATCCCAGAGACTTCACAGAAACCTGAAGCTGCTGTTATCCCACAGAGGTAGGAACATTTTGTAGTAGTGAATTATAAGAATAAACTATATTTTCAACATACACAGGTTTCCTTCAGGTAGGCATCCCTTTTTGTAGTATACAGGGGGGAAAAAAAAAACCCAACAACGAAAGGTCAAAATGTGAACAGACCTCAGATTGAATTAAAACTTTTAAATTCATCATCAAATTCCTAAGTTAGGAAGAGAAGCTATCTTGAGATCCTATCTTGCCCTGAGATACCCATCTTATCCTTCTAAAACACCCAACACCTTACATAATTCCTATGTCAGATGACAAATATTTACTTTTTGCAAGACATTTAAACATCCTTGTGGAGCTCTAACCCTTTTACTGGAAGCGATCACTGCCCAGCCTGACATCAGACGCTCACATTTTACCCCTTCTCTCAGAGGCCACAAATCAGTTGACTCCTCAAGCTGTCAATTAAAAACATTTTTAAAATACGTGCAAGACCCACACTTGCAAAGCTATGGTGGTCATACAACTGGGTGTTTTGGGTTTTTTTTGTGTCAAACATATCCAGATCAGCTACACACACCCCAGCTGGAGAATGGAATCATCTTTTACCAACTTCTTAGGGAAAGGTTCTCAAATTCTGTTCTGGGATAAATCCTCCGTTGAGTTAGAAGAATAACAGATTTGAATGACACCTTCAAATCTGCTGCTCGACAAGCTGTGCTTGCACAGGAGCTCTAGTAAAAGCAGGTAACAATCTTTTTTGCAGTTTCTTAGCTCAGCTTTAGAAAAAGTACGAAGGTCTTTAAAATGTCACATAGCATTTGTACGACCAAAGCAAGAGCACCACAACCCCCCAGTCAGCAGGCGTGCAGCAGCAGAAGCAGGGGGGCCCAAGCTCCGCTCGGGAAGCGCAGGAGCTGCGTTACAGAGAGCAGGTACCGGAGCCTCTCCGAACACCACTTGCGGAAAAAGCCTCAAGACAAGACAATGCCAAGACCATGAACAGTCTTTACTTCTGTCAGTTGTTTCACAGCACAATGAGACACGGCACAGAGTTTGTACAGCGGGATCTGCAGACAGTTGAAAACCAGGTGATTATCTTGAACAAAAAGCATCGAGCCTGAATGTGAAAATACGAAAACAGAGAATCTTGCAGCTAATGACTGCCTCGCTCGCCTTTGACTGTCTAAGAAGTCCAGCTTGCTGACTCCCCTTAGTGCCTCTCACGTTCTCCACACCATCTTCTCCAAACACCCTAGCTAGTGTAAAGCTCAATGGGTCCCAACTAAAAGGTGCCGTGCGTTCCCTAACCTTCTCCTCTTGCTTTCAAACCCTGCTCGCAATGGGTGGGGAGATGCAAAGACTCTCATCAGACAACATTCTGATTCAAAAAGAAGCAGCACAAGTGTTGTACATAATTTAATTTGCACTTCTGTATATAAATGTTTACTATATTGCACACTATTGCAGCACTTAAAAACATCTAATTATTTGCAAAAATTAGTAAAATACTTTAAAGGATTTAAAAATAAGGGTTTTAATGCAACTGACAAGATAATAAAAAAGCAATTTACTTAATGAGATACAATCCTTTATGTTGGAAATGAAAGTTACATACAACTAGAGTACAATTAAAATATACCATATAGTTCAACACTTAATTCCTCAAATGTGTAAAATTAACAAGCTTCTACTGTCATAGATATACAATTTTTCCATATTGTGAAAAGGATTTTTCAAATTAAATACAGGTAACATAATATTCTGTAGTTATACTTTATGACCGTGTTTAAATGAGAGGGTTGTATAATACTCACATTGTCAAATGTACTCACTAATGCCTTGGAAATTGCACACTTCCCCTCCTTTTCCAAAATAGAATCTCATTTCCATACTGAAGTCTATTATGCCATATTGGAAAAGTATTTTACTTTCTAACAGGATTTTCATAAAATTAAAAAATAGCGTAATATCATGGCATTAAGATGACTTTTCCACTTATGCCCACGTAGAATTTAATCTGGGTATCAGACAGACATGTCAGAACCAATTTCCTAGACTTTTGTCTTACTGTACACGCAAGATGAATGATTACAGTATTTTACAAAACAGAAAAATCTCTGAACCTTACTAGAATTATAAAGGTAATGATTAAAAATTAAAATCATAACAGAATCAAATTGTGATCTCCAACATTTATTAAAATCTTTTAAAGTTCATAAACGACAACAAAGTTACTGTAGAATTTATCGCATACAGCTAGCATACAGCAGCATGTCCTTGGTCTAAATGAAATACAAAAGATTTTAACATTTTCATACAAAGGATTTCTTTAAATTTATTAAACGATATATCTTTGTTACATAAAATTTGCTACAGCAAAGTATCTTATACTTTTCTTGCACGTATGTAATTATGGGTGGACAAAGACTGCATTCAGTGTCAGCCTCCTAATGACGTTGTGCAAAAATGCTCAACAACCTAAAACACACAGAATGTTGGATGGTACGTTTCATACTCTTCTGTAAAATGTCTACAAAGGCTTTTCTTAAAGGAGTGTCATATAGATTAAAAGGAAGGACTGCCAGTGGTTTATTTGCACTGACAGTCAAACAAATACAATGGCTATGTATCAATATAGCTCATTTGTTTGTTTTGTTTTTTTTTTTTTTAAAAACAATTCATCCTTGTATGCATGTAAATTTATCATAAAATATGAGTCTAGTTTAAACTGTTTAGATGTGCTGTTTTAAGACAGGTCACTGAGACAGCCAGAATCAAGTGTACGAATAAAACTACTATGAATAAGTTTAAAAGCAACCCCCAAAAAAGTGCTGAGCCACTGATTATTAACATTGAAATAAATGTGTAAAAGTGCCCAAAGCTAGCACATGGTAGCAATATCTTTTAAGTCAGTTGGTGAGAGTATACAAAACATAATTAAGCCCAAATACTTATATCCGTGTGACCATACATTCTGTTTGATTGAAAGAAAGTAGGTTAGAAATGAAGACACAACGCAACTAAAATAAACCCAGCTGTTGCAGTTTTAAAACTTTGTCTCTTCTCTTCATGAATGAAGTGCTGTAATTAAAAAGAAAATGATTGTAGCAGTACTCCATCCTCAGTTTACTAATATAGTATACCAGAATAAAAACTTGGCAATAACCTCTTATTTGTAACAGCTAACAAAAAATAACCGTGTTCATCCAGCGATGCATCTAGAACATTATTTTGCATTTGCTAAATCACTTGTTTTTCACAGCTAATGGCAGAGCGCATTTTGCTTTTTGTGGTGTGGTGGTTTTCATTTTAATGGAAATTTAATTTTAAGCAAAAAAAGGCTGAAAACAAGGAATACTTTGGGAGCCCAAACATTGGCTTTAAAAAAAAAAAAAAAAAAAAAAGGAAATGTGAATCAAAATGAATCATATTCTCTCAATACTGACCAAAGCTTCCTTTAAGAGTTTAGGGTTCATGTTCTTAAAAAAGCCATTTCATACCTGCCAACTGAAATGCTGGTACGTTGACTTGGTTAAACATGGTCCAAAATCCAGACCAGGTGGAATTACTCCTTCTCACAAGACTGTAAGCTTTCCATGGTACAGTCTGGTTATGGCAATTTACCTACTGCCTAGGTGGGAAATACAAATGAAGGAGGCAGTGACGAAAACTGCAGGGATGTAGAAAACCAAGGCACGGGGTCTAGCTACTGTCCCCTACTTAAGCCATCCAATTGATTCTACTGAATTTTGGTCAGTCTCCAGGAAGAAATGTTTTTAAGTTAATTTAGCAGACATTTATATGGCGATAAATACTACCTTCAAAAACGCTAAAAATGTTGGCTAGGTTTAGTCTGAGCTACTAAAAAAATTATTATAAATTGTAGCATCAGACACAAGACAGACAAGAATTATTGGCTGGCACAGACTAGAAGCAACATTTATCTTTCACTTCAGTCTAAATCACACTAGCCGCAACACCTTCCATTTCACTCACACAAATAATACATTATTCAAAATAAAATGGAGCATTCGTGGGTAAAAAACTACTTCATTTTAAAGGGGGAAAATGAACAATACACAGAAACAAAGAACGACAGAAACCAAAGTTAAGTAGGAAAGTGGTCTATTATTCTGTGTTACTGCACAAACAGTGCTTGCTTAATTGTGCCTAGTTAGAAGGGTTGGTGCAAACTGCACACATGGAAGATGGCAATAAAGACCTCAGTCAGCTTTGTGGAATGAAGTAACTAGGTAACTGTTTTGACATATGATGGTCTCAGCTCCACCTCATCTGTTAACAGAGTGCAAAGATCCCAATGTGAGCCCTGATGTCATCTTGTCCTCTTACTCCTACTAAAAATCAGCAAATTCTTTTGCACATTTTTCTGTTAGAGACGCACGAATATCTTCTTCTTCATAGTCATCAAAGTTGCTGGTATCTCCAGGGCCTCTGCACTTTGGTATGAACGGAGCTTCTACCTGTATTTGGGGGGGGCGGGGGGGGGAACAACACATGAAATGTTATTGGCCTAATATCTTTAAATTTAGACTGTGGTAACAAGCACAACAATATTCCCATTACTCCTCAAATCCTGCCAAGAAACCAGATATTACAGTGAACCAGTGTAAAGCCGCGGCATATAAATCAAAACAGCCTAAGAAGCTGCAGGCCGAGATGCATGAATGCAAGTTGAAAAAGACTAACATCTCACAGACAAACATCAATAAAAATAAATGACTTCCACTTCAAAACAAAGTTTAGTTCTCTTCTTGTAGAAGAGGCCCTGCTCTCAGCTCATCAGCTGCGCGGTGCGGCTCCCAGCGCGGCGAGGGCTGCGCGTAACACAGTGGAAGTGGAGAAGTAGATTGATTGCCATCAACACTACTCAAAAACCTCAGGGCTGTTTGGAACCTCTCTCCTCCTACTTACCAACAACCCTCTCTTTCCAAATAAAACCAAACCTAACATAAGTTTAAAACAGTTTGGTTTGCATCTCCTACGAAGTTCCTCCTAGGATGTAACTAAGTGAGAAGTGAAAGCCTTCTTGGAACTAGACCACAACTGAGTGACTTGAAGGGGTCACTACAAGACTACAGAAAGCCAGTGCAGCTCCAATTCATGATGGAAAACCCCTTCTGGAAAAGGCTGTCTGCATATCCTCTCAAATCCACATACATACTCGATTAACCTTGAGAGTCAGTGCACCTCATGCCACCTGTATGGTAGCAAACCATTCACACTCAGGTAGTACTGGAACCAGTTGTTTTCCAGGACCCTCTTAACTGCTGCTTCTTAAAGTTGAAGGAACCTGCAGCTTTTTGAGGCTGACCTTAAAAATTAAATCCTTGGGTCTGGCTACAGCTTAAGCGTCTCAATCTTTCTGTCCTAATTAGTGCACTTCAGCGTCTACCCATCTTGGAAGCTAAACTAAAGATGACCTTAAATGAAGATAGGGGTCTGCACAGGGACGTACCTGCATTTTTAATGGCTAACAGCTTATGCTGTCTCTACACAGTCAGGAGGAAAAAAACTCAAAGAAATAAAAAATAAAGAAGGAGTTGTTCCCACCTTGCAGACACTAAAATGCTATGTTAGGGAACGGACTACTAAATTCCACCTTCACTTAGCTAATATGAATCCAAATCTTAATCCTTCTAGTCTATCACACCTCAAAGTTCAAAGTTAAGCTTAATTACTTTTAACATAACCTACATTTTAGAATCAACTGCATGCTGAAAGAAGGAATAAGTTGATGGGAGGCAGTGATGAAGAATGGATGGTAAGGAAGGGACCAGAGAGAATGGAAAACCAAGGAGAACGAGAGAGACTCTACTGAAACAGGTATAGGACAACCTGGAGTTGGAGGCATGATTATCAGCACCGCATTCCTCTTTTTAATTTCACAGGCGCCTGATTTATCCACCTTTATGGTAAGCAAAATTGAGGTGATGCAAATTTAAACTTGGAAATGCAAAGTAATCAGAGGAGACTCTCTCTCTGGGATGTCCCAAGGGGCACGTGTGCTGGGACAGCGTGGTGGGAGGCAGATAAGCAGGGCCAGCACGGCTCCAGCTGAGGCAGGGGCTCAGATCGCACCGTGCAGCCATGGGACTGCTCAGTGCCATGTGTGTGTGTGTAAATCAGTAAATTAATAGGTACAGCACAGACTAATTACGTATGTTGGAGAGGAATCTGATGAAGTTCAACAAGGGCAACTGTTGGGTGCTGCACCTGGGGAGGTCAAACCCCATGCACCAGTACAGGCTGGGGGCTGACCTGCTGGAAAGCAGCTCTGCCTAGAGGGACCTGGGAGTCCTGGTGGACAACAACCTGACCATGAGCCGGCAGTGTGCCAAGGGGCACAAACTGAAGCAGAAGAGGTTTAAATTGAACATGAGGAAGAACTTCTTGACTTTGAGGGTGACAGAGCACTGGAACAGGCTGCCCAGGGGGGTTGTGGAGTCTCCTCCTTTGGATATATTCAAACCCCGCCTGGATGATGTCCTGTGCAACCTGTTCTAGGTGACCCTGCTTGAGCAGGAGGGTTGGACTAGATGATCTCCTGAGGTCCCTTCCAACCCCTGCCATTCTGGGATTCTGTAATACCAATTGACTTTGGGCGATAACGCTGTACACCCCCAAGAAATAACACTTAACTTTCTGCATTTATAGACTGTGCTACAATTGACACGTGTGTATCCTTTTGTTCCTAAACCAATACACGTGTTTAGGTGATTTATCCTGAGAGAATACACAGTCTGTGTACACACCTAGCCTACAAACCCACATGTTTACCCTTACCTGAATTCTCTGTGTGTGTTCTCAAATTGATTTTCAATTAACTCCCTTACAACAAAGCTCAGAGCACAAGAAATATCTTATTTACTGCTGGAATTTTAGAACACATTCAAATGAGATGCCTCAGACTTTTTCCTATCATCTTCACTATGGATATGGCTAAAAAGACATTGCAGGAGATAAAACTGGTTTATAGTAGAAATACCCATTTGGCCCTAAGTACAACCATATTTTCAGGTAGCATTTTAATAAAAAGCTACACAAACATACAAAGAAAAAAAGACTTGGATCTTCTCTGAAATATTAAGTAATTGACTGGTTCAACTTATGACTGTAGCATAACAAATTATTCACATTACATTAGCTGCCAAGGAACACTATGTTTATTAAGGAAAATACACGGGGTGGTAACAGCCACTGTGAAAAGCTGGTATAAAACCAAAGTTTATTGTTGTATTTCTATGACCACTTAAATGATGTTGCCATCCATGCTGTTGTTTCGGCCCCTTAGTATTACAGTATTTATTCCTTACATGTAGAAGCTTCAAACTTATTCAGCATCAGTTTTCACAGTCCTTTAAAACTAGTAATAGCTATTCTGACTGTACTACTAGTTCACGTTTTAAAACATTTCTTGTTTCTGTGAAAGCAATTCTCGAGAGCAGCGCACTAGCAATGCTAAGAATATTTAGTGCGCTATTAAAACGTCTGATTTAACGTTATGGGGCCCGGGCGTCCCCAGACAGCATCGTGGGGAACGAAACTTAGTGCATATAAAACTGCCCTGTAAACAGGCATTAAGAAAGCAAAGAACAGATAATTACAATTCTGCAATGGGGAATCTTTTCTTAAAACATCTACACTTAATAGAAAGAATACAAGATGTGCTAATTGCACCCTGTCTTCTAGTAATTAATACATTAGTGAATAGTACAACAACTGTGCTGTCAGTTTGTGTAGCCAAACAACCAGTTTCTTTTTAGAAACTATTGTTAGTATTTAGGTTTGGCCTTTAAAATACTGCTGTTACAGCAGCAAGTTCATGCCTCTATAATCAAGACTGTTAGCATTTCAGCAATGTAAACCAATTCCTTGAAATGTTATCGCTCGACTCTAACCTTTTTACCAATATCTAGAGACAAAATTATTTCTCCACCTGAGTCTTCTGGGACAACACCAGTGAAGTTATTTTAGTCTTTTATTGTTGTCTATTGAAAACCCAAGAATTCAGAGGTTGCACTTAAGAGAACAAATAATTTCTCAGGAATCTGTTTTTAGTAACTCACTAATCTACAGATATTTAACTTTGACTCTGCCCTGAAGGGGAGAGGGAGCTTTGGAGCTACTAGAAGGCAGACCCAGACTGAAGTGTCATCATCCTCATCCCTTTCCCCAGTTTCCTCTCCCAGTTCTGCTTTATTCATCCTGGCAGCCACTAATGTGCTCCTCTCAAACCGCTATGTTAATGGCTGCTCGTGCTCTGAAAATATTCTCAGTTCTCTCCGTTGCCTTCATTCTTATGCAAGCCTGAAGTTCACAGTGCAAACTGGGCATGGACTTTCTAAAAACCACATTGCAAGTTATGTTGGTCAGGCAGGGCTAGCAAACCATTCTAAAAAAATGCCAGGGAACAGCATTCAGCATGGCTCTCTCCATTACTGCAGCCTACGGAACTGCAGTCAATCCAAGCGTAGCGTCAGACGGCAAAAACTCCTTGACAGACACTGACGACTGAGCAGACCCTCTCTACGTCTGATCCTGTCCCAGTCACAGATAAAGCAAGTATCTTATAAATGCTTAAAAATATCTTAAGGGTGGATGTCATGAGGATGGAGCCAGACCCTTCTCAGTGGTGCCCAGCTGGGACAAGGGGCAATGGGCACAGACTGAAGCAGAAGAGGTTTCAGTTGAACATGAGGAAGAATTTCTTCACTTTGAGGGTGACAGAGCCCTGGCACAGGCTGCCCAGGGGGGCTGTGGAGTCTCCTCCTCTGGAGATATTCAAAGCCCGCCTGGACGATATCCTGTGCACCCTGCTCTGGGTGACCCTGCTTGAGAAGGGGGGTTGGACTGGGTGATCTCCCAAGGTCCCTTCCAACCCCTGCCAGTCTGGGATTCTGTGAAGGAGGGAGCGTACCTCTTCAGCAGAAAAAGAAAAGCTCTAGCTTTGGCTAGAGCTCCTCCGCACTGAAGCACAGTCTGACTGCAAAGAACTAGCTGGAAAGGAAAACAGATTCCTCTCTGCTGTGGAGGAGTATTTATAGATGCCACTATAGCAGGGGTTAAATAAAAAGCAAGAGAGGCAGGAGATGGCTCATTCTGAGATATTCCAGAAATAGACTAAAGCACAACACGTGTTAGGAGAACACAGAGGTCCACGATAAAATACCAACAAGAAACAAGCATAATTCAATCCATATAAACTCTTTGGAGTGTTAAAGATTAAACTACTTACACCTTTTCTTAGTTTAATTAAAAGTGACAGGCGTAGTAAAGCAAAAATAAGCAAAATAATTAGAAATTTTACTTCAACCCCTTAAAAGCCTGTAATAGTTTTGATCAGAAAAGGTCTTACCTTTCTCTGATAAATGGCAATCCAATCTGTAGTTGCAAACCACTTGTGATTCTTTATGTCATTTACACCATTCTTGAGATTTCCATATCGTTTGGTCAAATCTACCTGGAGTAAATTTCTTAGAAGATCCTTTAGGTCTGAACTGAAGTGTGACGGGAACCTTACCTAAAGGTATAGATCCCCAACATTAAAAACAATATACAAATTTGATTCTTCTCCCCCGTGAAGTAAAACAACTTTCACACAAAAGGCAACACTGGGGCCGTTTTCTATTCTTCCTCTAAAACCAAGTGGGAATGCATGCAGAGAGAGATGATTATCGTTGCACGTGTATTTCTGTTTCACAGAGCCTTTATCAGTAGCACGAGCCTGTATGTCTACCATTTTTTGAACCGGAAGATTCTAGATCTGATTGAGTTAAAAAAATATTTTTTAATGAAATAATGATTAAAAAGCCAACTTTAACTTGGTGTTTCAGGACCACATCATCATCTCAAGGCATTCTCAACTATTTTCTAGGAACAAATTTTTTGATTATATTATTTATACACATAGAGGAGATACAGTAGAGTATAGCACATATACAGCATATAAATATATAGATATGCTCTGAAATAACTGAACATTCAGCAATCATGTATGAAAATTCAATCTGGAACTTTATGCTGTACTGTAATCCATTTCTGATAACTGAATACACCAACATCAAAAGTCTTACATAAATAACAGGAGCATTTGAAGATAGTACACAAGCGACTTGCCAATACCATTCATTCAAAGCTGGCTAAGAAATATTTGAAGGTGATTTATGGGATGTAATTACATAGGGTTTTACTAGCAAAAGATCTACTGACACCATTTGAGATGGAAGAGAGAAGGAAGGGGAAAAGAACAGGCAGAAAGTTGTGTTTGTCGTGCTCATAGTCAGCGTTTGCCACTCCCTATCATCAGCTGATCAGTTAGGACATAAAAGCAGAACATGGAATTATTTAGCATAAAAACATGTTGTGAAATCAAGGTCTGATAATCAAGGACATTGCTTCAGTTTACCTGTCACTATGGCTCTACCGTAGTAGATGTACAAGAACAAATTCACGGGCTTTAATCAATGTAATACCTAGCCAGCTGAGAAGTAAGGAAATATTAACTCCATTTTTTAAGTAGAGAACTAAGTGCATGAGGTAGATTAAATGAAAAACTTAAGGTTATAAAGGAAACATATTGCTAGCTGAGAACTGAACGTCAGAGTTTCCAGAGTTCAAGTCCAGTGCAGTTTCTGCAACCAACCATCCACGGACTCCGGATAAAAGGTAGATGATCAAGAGTACAAATGTCAAACAAATTAGATACAAATGAAACAAAATGCCCGATTTTTTTTAGCTTAGAAGATAAATATTTCTTTAAAAATATATCTTTGTAAAGAAATTCCCACATATTCATGGAGATGGCCTTTCAAAGAGCAACCACCTCCTTGATTTAAGTAAGGTCCTAGACAGGAATCGATCTGACGGCAGCGTACTCCGGGGCCTGCTGAGCCACGTCCCTTGCTTAGAATTACAGAAGTGTGTGAGGTGCAGCACAGCATGCGTTTATGTAGGGGCAAGGAAGGGAACCACCATAAACAAATCCAGTGAGCACAAAGAAACACGAAGAGACAACACTGGCTGGCAGAAGAAACAACAGAATGGTCACATTTTTGTGCTATCTGGCACCCTAAGAGATACTCATGAAAAATGGAAAAGTTGGAAAAACTTTTTAAAAATGTTGTATAACAATGAAAGCTGAAGAGAACATGAGATATGTCTTGAACTACAGGACTGTAGGAGTAAGGAAACCTACTATAACATATGGAGACTCTTTAGAGCTTCTCAAAAGCTGCAAAAATATTTCTAGAAAGGAAATACGTAGGCAAATTAAGCACAGAGCTACATAGTTGTTAATAGTTGTTGAATAATTTTTACCCAAGCATAAAAGGTTTTAATACAATACCTGTAAGTTTACTAACTTGCATTTTAAATTTGAAGGGAGGGAACAGATTTTTACAATACTGATTTTTAGTATTACTGTAACAATGTCTGTCCTTAAGAAGTTGTGCTGCTTTTGGCTGGGGTAGAGTTAATTTTCTAAAAAGTAGCTAGGATGGGCTATGGTTTGGATCTGTGCTGGAAACACGGTTGATAACCCAGGGATGGTTTCGTTCCTGCTGAGCAGGGCTCACACAGAGCCAAGGCCGTTTCTGCCTCTCACCCCACCCCACCAGCGAGGGGCTGGGGGGGCACAAGGAGCTGGGAGGGGGCACGGCCGGGACAGCTGACCCCAACTGCCCCCAGGGGTATCCCACACCGTATGACGTCATGCTCAGTGTATAAAGCTGGGGGGAGAAGGAAGAAGGGGGGGACGTTGGGAGCGATGGCGTTTGTTTTCCCAAGTCACCGTTACGCCTGATGGAGCCCTGCTTTCCTGGGGATGGCTGAGCACCTGCCTGCCGGTGGGAAGCAGGGAATTAATTCCCTGTTTGGCTTTGCTTGTGTGTGTGGCTTTTGCTTTGCCTATTAAACTGCCTTTACCTCATCCCGTGACTTTTACCCTTCCAATTCTCACCCCCATCCCATCAGGGGGGAGCAAGCGAGTGGCTCTGTGGGGCTCACTTGCCAGCTGGGGTTAAACCACGACAGTCCTTTTTGGCACCCAACGTGGGGCTTGAAGGGTTCGTGATAACGACGGGTTTGATTGGAATGTGCTAGATGGAGTTTATAGCTGTTATTGCTGTTTAGCTATTAATTGGCAGGATCCTGTGCTTGCCATGGGGCTTGCTTGCCGGCTTGCTTGCCTTACTGTAAATTAGAGCCTAGTGCTCGTTAGTGGCTGCTTTTTGGTTTTGCTGCTTGCTGTATGCTGTACCGCTGATCATCTCACTGCTGTGCCTGGGAACACTTCGATAACAGCCATGGCCACATGCCTGGGCTGGCAGATGGCCAGGGCATCACTGCTGCTTCTGTGCTGCTGTAACCAGACAGGCTGGAACTCCAGTATGGATTAAAAGGGCCATGTGGGAGCAGGACAACCCGAAGCATCTGTGGCTGTGGGTAAGTCCACACCAGAGCAGGTACATCTCGAAGGCCAAACCCACGCTGGAGAAGGTACACCTTGAAGCATCTGTGGCTGTGCATGTGGTCATGCTGGAGCACCTCAAAGTGTGTTGCCATGGATAAACCCATGACAGAGCAGGTACAGCCCTGGAGGGACTGCAGTCGTGGGTAAGGCCACGGTGGAGCAGGGGCGAGGGGAGGACTTCACTGCGAAGTTAAACCCAATGGTCTGGTCCACAGGGGTTGGGGGGTGGAGACCATAATGGAAAGACCTTTAAACTGTTGTAACCTGGGATTCGAGTTGCATGTTATGGGAATTACTACAGCAGGAACCACCTGGACCAGCAGAGAAGAAGCCTTACAAGAAGCAGTGCAAATGCAGCAGTGACCCCACCTGAGCTGGCTTTGGCACCCAGTAACTCCACACAACACAGCACCTCTCCTGTCCTGGGTGACCACTGTAACAGATGGAGCCCAAAGTCATGGACTAAGTGAACTCAGTGGACATTTTACAGACATTTCACAGGGGTGGTCCACAGACTAAGGGAATGATATCTGCGTATTGTATCAAAGGACAGGAAGCAGGGTGGTGGTTAATGAGGATCTGTCAAGTAATATGGGACCTGAGCATGACGTAAATGGTATGGAATAAGGGGTGGAGAACGTGCTGGTTTTGGCTGGGGTAAAGTTAATTTTCTAAAAAGTAGCTAGTATGGGGCTACGTTTTGGATTGGTGCTGGAAACAGTGTTGGTAACACAGGTTTCGTTACTGCTGAGCAGTGAATGAATTCCTTGTTTGGCTTTGCTTGCACGTGTGACTTTTACCTAGTAATCTGCCTTTATGTCGCCCCACGAGTTTTCTCACTTTTTACCCTTCCGATTCTCTCTCCCATCCCACCGGGGCAGAGTGAGCGAGTGGCTGGGAGGGGCTTAGTTGCTGGCTGGCGTTGAACCATAACAGAAGTACGCATTACAGTCTTTTCCCATATTCTTTCCAAACTGCTCACTGTCTAGTAGCCAGTAAATTCTGCACCTACTCCACACAAAATAACAGGTTTGGCAAAGACGAACAACTGCCTTTGCAAAAATACACACAGCCATCCCTCACCTTGCCAGACACAATCTTCTCATAAATTTGAATGGGCTGATCTGCAAAGAATGGGGGATATCCAGCTGCCATTTCATAGATTAACACTCCTAATGCCCACCAGTCCACCGCCTTGTTGTAACCCTGGATTAAAATGAGAAATACCGCTGTTAGTACATTTCCAACATAGTTTAAAATTTTCAATATGTATCTCTGGAATAGAAGGAAAGCAAATTCATTATTGCTTGTTTAATACAGAACTTACAACCTAGTTCAAACCAAACTGAAGCTCAGAGATTCCAACAGCAATATACTTAAAACCTACAACAGCAATGAGAGTGAATCAGTGATGAAACATTTTGCGCCCATTCCTGTGCTGAGTTTCAGCGATGTCTTTACACTGATGTGACAAAACTGCCTAAGTGGCAGAAATGGGCACTATTTAGTTAGTTATTTAAAATCAAAATATCTTGTTACAGAATGATTGAAACTTCTTTCAAAGCTTAGGGAAAATTCATTAAATATAACAACACTTCTATATTGTACACCATCATCTTTTTGCTTGATTATCTGCATTTCAGAATATTTTCATATTTAGTAAACAAGAGCTTAGAAGTTTAGTTAATGAGCTGTTATAGTCGTTTATGATCTGATCTTTACAGCCTGAACACAAAATCATTAGTAAATCCTATTTCATATTAGAAAAGACAGAAGACGCCACCAACCCCATCAACTTTATATGTGTTCTCTGAGATCTTTTATGAAGCTCAGGGGTAAGACTCAAGCCTTTCCTGAAAAATCTCTAATGGAGAATTTGTAGTAGACACATTGCAATTTCTTCTGCTGCTTTAGCTGCACAGGGGCAAAAAAGCTGCAAATAACAAGCGTTTTCTCCCCAAATAAAAGTATTTTCAGTTTACTTTTAAAGACCTGCAAAGGGTATTTAATTAAACCACATATTAAATGCATAATTTAACATTATGCAGTATGATTGTTTATATATCATAAGCAGTTCCATAAACTGCAAGGATATTTTTCCTTTGCAGAACATTAAGGGCTACAGTTGAACGGCTACAGCATAAATAATATTTCTGCTATGTTCAAACACTTAGTGCAGGTACTGGACACAAACTGATCAACAGTGAGCTCATGTACTTTATGTGTAAAACCAGTGGTTTGCCACGTTTCATTTCATGGAAAGTGCCTTAAACCTGAACCACTCCGCAACTAGTTATTGAGTGACTACTGATTCACCCAATACGCGGTTCTTGTGACCTCTGGAGCTCCTGTTCTAGTCTGTTAATGCTTCAGATCTGCTGTGCCGATAAGGATGCTAGGTAAATAACCTAATTACAGATTCCGTAAATCCTTTTTCCCTCACAAGTTACATGGCAAGCATATGTAGAAAGTCCTGTACAGTTATGTGAAAATCCCTCCTTTGAAGTAAGTTTTAGTATATGAAAAAAATATTACAATGCAACGATTGCATTTTGTGTAATGCAGAAAGATTTGATGAGTCAAGATTTGATTTTTGGAAGCATCAGCAATTGCTTATCCCTCAGCATTTAATAATTGGGTGATAAGTTTTAACTCTATCAAATGCATGGCTGAATAGCAAGACAAAGTACCTTGCTGAGAATTATTTCAGGTGCCAGGTATTCTGGAGTCCCACATAACGTCCAAGTTCTTCCTTTTACTCTTTTTGCAAAGCCAAAGTCCGTGACCTGTCATCAGAAGAAATAAATTGACTGTAAGTGCATTTCTACAAATAAATGTAAAATTAAGTGCTTTTGAAATATTTTGGAAAGCTACTTTATCTGGAGGAAAAATGTTTTTCTCAAATCGCATAGCATCATAAAGTTAGATGTACCTTTAGTAGCCAGTTCTTCTAACACTTCTAATTCAGACAGACATAAGGTTTCTTGTGGTAAAATTAATAACGCAAATTACGTATTTTCTCCCGACACAAGCTTCTATTTGTAATTTTTTAAAAAAAACTAGTGGGAACTATGACTTACTAATCTTCCACATGTGCTGCAATTACATTAATCATTTTTCTTACACTTTTCACATCGGACTTTACACTGCTGAAAGTTTAAAGAACATGAATATGAACGAGATATTTATCTTTTCCTTTAGTTAACAAATAAATGAATCACGAAAAGGGTCAAGTTATCCACCAGTCTTGTAAATTTAGAATTTTATTGCATAAGTGTATAAAGGTTATATGTAAAATTAGCATGGGAATAAGACAACATAAAAGAGGTCTTCCAGTAATTCCTGATTCTGAGTATCTTTGAAAGCGTCACCAGAGTCAAGCTTGTTTATTTGAGGACTGGGGAGAATGCAGCAGTAACTGTATTCACAAATGGCAACTTCTTGGCCATTATAAGTTCTTTATTCCAGTTGTCATGTTTTCTGCAGTACGTTTTCAGAACTCTGTATGCAACAGCATCCTCTCTGTGATTTTTCCTGGACTGTATTGTGGAATACATACGGAAGCCAGGGAGTTACATGTGAAATTCTGGGATCAGTTTCAAGCTACCGAGTCTATGCTTGTTTGGCGATCCATGTCTTTTGTTTCCTCCTGCTTGGTATCCTTTTCAACCCAGTCCCTGAGAAAACATACTGTACCACAATGATAACCACTGCTATTTATACAGTAACCTGTGCTGATGCTTCCGATACACCAGTGTCACAGTTAAACAAGCCAAATTCCAGCTTTTGCTTTAACACAGCTTTTGCTTAATTTTTGGTAGAAACAACAGCAGCCACAGCTGGAACTGAAGGGAGAAGGTGACACACTGCCTAGACAGACCTCCTTCAGTCAGCAAATAATCCTGTCTGTGCTTATGAATGAACATCAGCCTATATAAGAGTACACCACAGACATGGGAGAAACGGTAACAGCTTTAACATTCAAAAAGAAAAACAGTTTTTAAATTTTGGTTGGAAATTTAGTTGGAGCTGCAGCATCAACACACAAACACAATCCCCCCCTCTCTGTTCAGAAGCGAACCAACCTCACATGGGAGGAGCGACTGCTGGAGCCATTATCATTTCCAGTTTGCCCACCATCACAAAAACATACTCTTGCGCATAGAGAGTCGCCAATTCTGGAGTAAGCCGTTCACAGCTTTACATTAATGGTGCTCCTCAACCACATGAATAGAACTTGTATTTCTCTTCTCCCTACAGTGTTATTTTATTCTCCATGTACAATTATTTTAGTTATAAACAACATAAGATTATGAATACTTTCCACTGCTCTCAAACATTTGTATTATGCATTTTCCTGTTAGATTCTGCTATGGCAAAAGGTGACACAAGGAGGAAAGAAGAGCTTCTCTAGTTTAAGGATTGCAAAGCGTTGCAGAGCGCTTGTCGCTGTGTACCACCTTCTCGTTTGCCATTCAGATCAAAAACGTAAGAGCTAAAAGGAAGACGAGGAGGTGCCGTGAGAGGCTGTTGTAAAAGCAAAGTCGTCATTTGCAGCACTGCAGTTCTGATCTGATTCTCAACTCAGCTCTTACTCCTGATGTGCTGAGAAGGTTGGGACTCTCCAAGGGTGGGATTCATCTGACTGAAAAGAAGTACTACAGTGTCGGTGTTGACATCTAAGCTGGTTATCCTAAACTACTCGTACAGACAACACAGAGAACCAGACATTTTAGGGCACCTTTCATCTTGTTCTAGGGCAGATGTATAAAATAGGGCAGATGAACAGAGCCATGTAGTCACCTACTTCTCACCACAGACCCCAAGGGAAACCTTGACAACTGCAGACAGCTCCATGGCGCATACTTAATTTTAGTCAGAGGAGGTACAATCCAACGGTTCTAACCATTACTAAGCAGTAGGGCATTTTAATGCTCCCTGAACACATGCTAACATGCCGAACAGCTTCAGACCATTTATTCTAAACACATCTGCTAGAATTACCTAACCCTACACTGTAAGACAAGACTCCACTCCCTAAATATATGAAGAATATCATACCTGGATGTATCCTTGCTGATCAATTAAAAGATTTTCAGGCTTTAGATCTCTGTAGATGAGGTCTAATGAATGGAGGTACTCAAATGTTAGCACTATCTGAGCTGCATAAAACCGTGCATGTGGTTCACTGTGAAGAATTAAAAGAATAGTAAGCACCCCAATGCTATGCTAAGATACTGAAACAACCATGTAACTGCCAGGAATAGATAAATTAAGTATCTTTTAACTGGTTCTTTTAATGTGTAACAAGGGGGGGAAAAAGCAAACAATGAACATTTTAGAATTGATACACTCAATCCCTAAGTTTAAATTACTTCTTGCAGCTAAAACACACATGCAAATCAAGATGAACATATCCCCCCATACAGAACTTAGACTTTAAAGTTTACTTTTAGAAACTATCATCAATTTCAGTGACAATATGCATAGGAATTCCAAGAGTCCATCATGCATAGATCACAAATGCCTGCATTAACTAACTGAAAAATAAGAAATAATTACAGTTTTTTTCATTGCCTGACTAGTTTAAGCCCACTGAAAGAGGGGTAAATTAAATGCACTTACCCCTTCAGAATTTTTTCTTCTCCTAACAAATTTTAGCAAACCCTCTTCCCCAAATTATCAGCATAAGCCTTTTTAAAGGAATAATGTCATTAATACTCTTACCTGAACCTTCCAATTCTTCTTAGATGTGAAAACATCTCACCACCAGGAACATACTCCATTACCATGTATAAATTAGAATTGTCCTAAGGAAGCAAGTAAACACACACAAACACATATTAGACATGCTATAGTCGCTATAATTCCTACATATTTGATTAAAGAATGAAAATTAAAAATGGCAGCCATTCAATGACCTTAACAAATGTGAAGCAACACAGGTAGAAATTCTCAAAAAAGTGCAGACGCATGTGACAAAAGGAGCATCGTGTATCTCAAGAAAGCTATTTTAGAGTAAATCTGAAAAAAGATAATTCGTGAGTTCCTGACACAGAAAGGTGTGTAAGTGACCTGAAGGAAGAGAGCATGAGATGCCCACTGCAAGACAAGACTTTGCACTCTTAGAAGTTCAGAATTGACAGCCTGAGGTATTCTCATCTCCCCCAGCCCCAGCCCCAAACCTCAATACTGTAAAGATTAAGGTAGAACATGATTATGGTCTGAAGTTGCGCCAGGGCAGGTTTAGGTTGGACATTAGGAAAAATTTCTTCCCCAAAAGAGTTGTCAAGCATTGGAACGGGCTACCCAGGGAAGTGGTCAAGTCCCCATCCCTGGAGGTATTTAAAAGCCATGCAGCTGCAGTGCTTAGGGACAGGGTTTAATGGTGGGATGGCAGGGTTAGGGTAATGGTTGGACTTGACGATCTTAAAGCTCTTTTCCAACCTAAACAATTCTATGATTCTAAGAGTCATTTTAAATGAAATCTATAGAAATGAAATATATAGAGAACACATATCACTGTATAAATTAGGAAAATACTCAATTTCTTTACAGACTGACTAGCACATATTATCACGAAATTAGAAGCTAACCCCAAAGTTCTTTCCTTCATGGTTAAGATCGTCATTAAGACCTGCCTCAGGTATGAGTCGCAAGCAAAGTCTGCAGAACAATTACGAATTTACCATTCCGTATATCGATACAGAAATACATCTCTCAAAGGCAGAACGATGCCTAAAAGCTCCCTGCTGTACAAAAGCCAGCTTCCCTCCAAAACAAGGGAAATCTCTAAGGGTTTCATTTAATTTATTTTTCATTTATTTATTTGGAGATAACGTTTCAATCATCACTGGGTGAACTGGGGTCTGTGCAAGTGTGCACTCCAGTGCTAAATGTTTTAATATCTAAAGTTTGAGCATGTGCTTCCCTGAAATCCAAACAACTACTTTCAAAAAAACCGATTACCTTAAAAGAATACTCCAGTTTTACAAGGAAGGGAAAGTTCACTGCTTGTAATATTCTCTTCTCATTCAGTGTGTGTTCTATTTGCTTCAGTTTGACAACCTAGGAGAGAAAAAACAATCTTTGGTTTTAAGTATGACATTTTATAGCTGTTGATAATTTTTTCAGTGTAAAACAATTAGTTGAAAGCAAGCTTGTAACTTTACAGATAATGAAAAACCTGATGGATTACTAGTACAATAACAGAGCTGAGAAAGGATTGAAAAGTCTAATGACATTTTAAAGAGTAATACTCATGCAATTTGGTTTGCAGATAACTCTAGAAATAGTGTTTCTTACTACGAGCTGAGTATAGAAATCAGTAAGGAAAACATCTCTACATTTTCTTAAGGATTGCTTGTGTTTGTAATGGAGATGCTTCTGCGTGAAGATGACAGTTCAATAAAATCCATTTGATCTTTGGACCATTTGCTAAGAAAGCCAGGGAATTGTGTCAGACACATTTAATTATGAATTTTGTTATGTGTGAACAGGAGTAAACCGACTTATTTTATATCGCTTACACATTAGTGAGGATAAGACCAAGGAGAATACAAATTCAAAATTACCATTCTTACCAACAGTAGTTCCTTCTGCCAGACCTTTCAATGGGTTTTGCTTTTCTGCTTAGCAAACTGTTCAGCAAAAGTATTAAAAAAAAATGAAATGCTACCTTCTTGGAATGCATTATAATGTTCAGCTGCTAACAAGGCAGCAAGCGGCAGATTTCCGATCATTACTCTTTCTCAGTAATTAACAATTTGTTTCCTCGTGTTAAACCCCAACATTGCGTAATTGACTTCTATTTTACTTAATCCCTATTGCACAAATTATCTATATCTCATTTTGAGAATGGCATGATTTCCAAGTAAAGTCACTTTTCTTTTTTTCATAGGAAACAAGGAGAAAATGTACATGGGTGATCAAAACAAGTCTGTTTTTACATGTTCAGAAATCAAATCTAACTACTATTAATAACAGATAAACAAGATATTCCAACCCTGACTGAAACTGTGTTTAAATTTATCTACTACATGCAAAAGGTAGTACCTATAAAAAAACTCTGCTGTTTTGAAGTAAATGTCATACAAAAGAAATAGCAAGTTAAAAATATTAAATCTCTCTTGAATCACAGATCTTTAGGGACCAAATCAAAATTTTGCTCAAATCAGCTCATTTGTGGGAAGTGTCCCCTTCATCCCCAAAAAGCTACGGTGCTGGAAGTTTCTTGGCCATCATCAAAGAAAGCAAGCTAAGGTTTTAGTTTGAAATTGTGAAGCGTTCAAGCTGCAATGCCAGACAAGACTTTACCACCCTTCGTGCATCATCTGCTGGTTAGATACTGGAGGGTGATGGCAGCAATACCGCAGGCTGAAGCTGCTGGTTAACGCTTCATGATATCAAACTGGAGCCTCAGATAGAATGGCTCTGCTCACATTTAAGCTCAAGCTCAGGGCATGTCCAATGACAGCTTCCTGTAGATGAAATGATATCTGGTAACAGCAGATTCTCCAACAGTTTGTTTGTGTCTGAGCTTTTATTAACAGTATTTTCCTTCCAAACCCAATTATTTAATGAAACTAGCCAAGCAGTGTTATGTTATGGCCTTCCTAAATCAAGGCAGACAAATAAAGGACTAACAACCCTACACACAAAACTACTGGCTACCTCAACATCTATTATATTTTTATTTTTTTTTTTTAATATCCTGATAAACCAAGCATAAGGCTGGATAACAACGGGACACACAATATGCCTCCTCTTGTTTCAAGTAAAATGTAAATAAAAAATTATAGACAGCCTGCACATTGCCTAATGTCAAACATCTATATGTTTTCTATAATATTTTAAGTGTAAAAATGTGTTCTCCCTAAACCACCTCCTATTTTTTTCATCAATTAATAGAAGTTACTAATATAACACTAATATATTTCTAACAGAATATATAACTATATAATTATATATGCTGAGTTGATAAAGCATGTATTTCATAAAGGAACACTTCACAGACTTTTGATTATAGACAAAATCATCTAATTTTCTAGTAGAAGACTGACACCTGGATGCAAACATCTCTAATCCTGTGAATCTTTTACTGTAAGTCCACTACAATCGTTAAAAAAGTGAATTTTTGCTTTTACCAGATAATTTTAAAGCTATAGTTTTCCAATTTATTTTAGACTGAGAAGTAGCAATGAGTTTAATTAACAACTTTTTTTTTTTTAAATCCTCAGACTATTTTTATGGCAACTTTCTGAAGTAAGATGTAATTTCCTAAACTGATCCAGTGACAAGGACTCAGCTGTTCATGAAAAAGGGTTCAAAGAAAAGAGACAGTTGAAAAGCTGAAATTTGACCATGGGCTCTTGGTGCAGCAGTGGGATGCTCATCACCCCTCCTGCTACAGCAGCGCTCCCCGCAGGATGCCACCAGCCATACCGAGGTCATGAGGAGGTAAATTTCCATGCGGTGGGTGGAAACGGTCTGGGCTGTCTTTCAGTTGTACTATGTTGGAATGTCTTTTTAATTTAATTGGATTTTTTTTAAAAAAACTAAAGTTAAAACCCGTTGTTATAGGAGAATACTAAAGTTGCAAAAAATTGAGTTTTTCCAAGTAAAATAATGCCAGAATTGACCCTAAAAGGTGCCTGACCATTATAAAGCAGTCTTTAATTAAAAGACACATTATTCAAGGTCCAGGACTTCAAATCACATGTAAAGAACCCTGGAACTGCAACTCAGGGAAAATGGTTTGACTATGTCACTGCCATAGTTCCATTATATAAAATTACTCAGGAATGTAATAACGCTTAAGTGCAAGAGCCCACATTGAGGCAACGCTGACTTTCGTTCAGACTACAGCTCTGAAAGTTTTCAACCCAGAAAACGCCTGTTGTGCGACAGCGGTTCCAAGACTGCTGTTCTGCCTGTGCAGTTACTGTAGATGCAACCAGATTATTATACAACAACGCGTACAAATAGTAATACCTCATGGGATCAAGAATGGAAAAGAAATTATTTGTGCAAACAGTTTGTTAAATTGTTGTTCACACATGAAAATTTTGAGAATTTCTGATCCAAAGGGTCTTCCAGAATTTTGAGCTGCCCTGGAAAAGTTTATTTATTTATCTACTTATTTAAACTATAGCACTACATTTTGCTTTTGACAAAGAATATATAAGGTCACTTTACAAAAGCTAAGCACAGAATTTAACTGATAACATTTTATTAATGCCTTGGACACTACTTAGAGCCTCTTTAGCCTGCCATTAGTGTTATTGCAAGAGTTCTACACAATCCCAACAACTGAATCTGCTGCCTAAAAATGAAAGTCAACTGTTTAAAGTATCACCAGTATTCAAGTGTGACAAGCAAAAGCATGTAAGTGCAACAAAATTTAGCCACACTTACCAGATCTTTGTCTACATCAAGCTTTTGTAGTACAAAAACCACTAGAAATTACACCAACCTTCTGTTTGTCCAGTATCTTCATAGCATAATACTGTTCTGTGGATTTATGTTTCACCATCATAACTCTCCCAAATGATCCTGTTCCAAGGGTTTTTTGCCTCTCAAAATCATCTAGGCCAGCAGTATTCTACACGTATAAGGATATAATGACATTATTTACAATTTAATACCCAAAGACAATTTTAACTGTATGAACTGAATTCATTTCTGGAAGAAAACTGAGTAAAATTACGTTTACTGAAAACAACTACAGCCAACTATACTGTTGTTATAATTTCATGCCTGTCAAATTTTAATAAGAGATTTTACATTGCACTCATTAAAACAGAAAGAGACTTAACTGAATTGTATCAATGTTTCTGTAATTTGTCCATACAGATGACACATGCTTAGTAAGAAACATTTAGCAGTAAACAGATCGTGAATTTGACATGCAGATAAATAACCCCCCTCATGCTTTGCAAACAGTAGTATGGGAACATGCGAAAAACCCCAGGCTCTAGAGGCACTTCTACATGAGAGTCGCCTGGAGAGCATATCACTGAGTAAATTATCTCAGATAATTCATTACCATACATTTCAAATGCTGCTTTAAACCCAACAATGACCCTTCCCCAAAACCCCAAACTCTCAAGTTCAACTTTTAAAAGATTCCTCTCTAACAAGCTCCTTAACCTGCCCCCAAGCCCCGTGCAGCAGACTTAATACCCTTAATTCCCCTTAATACCATGGGGGAAACTATTAACAGGGTAAATTATAGATGTGCCCACACTTAGTGTTATAAAAAGCCAGCTAAAACATGCCAATAGATTTTGAGTCTTGTCATGTTGATGGTGAACATCATTCTCAGTAGGGGAAAGCTGTTTTTCAGTATAAGCATTTCATCAGCTCAAATCTGGAGAAGACCTGAGAGTCTTTGGTAATGAACTTCATGACAAAACTAACAATAAAAATGGAAACTCCTTTAAAAATTCCATTAAACTTATTTCTGTTTTCTGCACTGCTCGTTACAGACTGATTACACATTGATAACATTATCCAAAAAATGCAATAGCCATAATTATTGAATGCTTAGATGACTGATACCTGAGGGGGGCTTTCCCATTTTCTTAAAAAGTCTTCTTTGGCTTTGGCTAGGAACTCTTTCACTGAAAACACACACAAAAAAGTACATTTTAATTAACGTAATTCATCATGGATGTGATGGAGATACTTTGTTAACAAAATACGTAAACTACATTATCAACTTCTTTCTTCAACTCATAATATGCTATTTTCACCATGTATGAAAGCAAGCACCAATGCCTCTAGAACTTCTACAATATCTCCAGGTGATCTCTAAGCTTTCTGGAGTAACTACATCATTCTACACAAATTACTTAAACTATATCAGCTCTAAGAACTCACAACACTGTATACGCAAGCAGGCTTTAAGGTGATGTAAGATGTTCTTAATTCGACTGGGAAAAAAACCACAAACACCTGACGTTTATAAATAGCCATTCCACAAAGATAGACTTTTTATCTCTTTGTGTCAAATAAAACTTACATTTTCTTTCAACTGATTGAGCGTCATGTCAATCTCGTTGCTTTTTCCCCCCCATCACCTTTGCTTAAAGGCTGTTTGCAAGCTCAAGTACCAAATGGACAGCATTACTGCAAGCAAAGACAAAGCACAGGGCCACAAAAACACTGCACATCAGGCATGCCCACAGTCAGAGAATATGTATTTTTAATATTGATTTTCCACTGAAATTGAAGGAACGTATAATAGCAAAATTCTGGATGACTGTTTAAAATGTGCACCGACATATTTTGTTCAGATCGTCTTTCAGCTGTTCTATTTTTTGAGTATCAATTATCAGCCAGATCGATGCAGATTACTTCATGCACAGTCATAGACGGGAGGTGTTTCAGACATTGCTGTGGTTCTGAAAGAGTCACAGAATCAAGAAGAAAATATCATACTGTTTTTGTGTTCTCTGAATCATTTCACACAATATAATGTTAATAACAGTGGATTTTCTGTACTGCGATGTTCCGCCACAAGCAAGTTCTAAAAATACTCAGCAATGTGCCACGATTATTCCGGTCAGTATCTAGAAATCTAGAAATATATGCTTTGGGAACCGTATTTTACCTTCTGATGGTCATAAAAAATTAGGTTTATGAGGGCTTGTAAAGAATCATCCGAGGAATCGGAACTTTTTTGCACTTTTTCAGAGAATACTGGAGTCTACAGAGAACTTTTCAAAAATTCTCTGGTCACTCTTCTATTACAGGTACAGTTTTTCCCCTTCTCAAGGGCACCACCAGACTCAACTACCAGAAGATCCTCAAGGAGGTTTGTGGCTCCCACCGTCACTGACTCTGCTGGAGCAGCATCAATATAATGCAAATTTCAGAAAACCTGTCAAAAGTTCTGGCAGAGCTCAAGGTTCGGAAAGTGTTTTAAAGCATGATACCACTCAGTAATTTTAAGAGAAACAAGTGCTATCAGAGAGGAGGAACATATTTATTACACTAAACTTATGGTTGAGTAAGAAAAACGTGGTTTATATCAAAGGAGCTATTTTAAATTAGCATTAAAACTCACTGAGAATTAAAAATATTTTAGTGGGTAATCAGTAAAATGTTTGACATATTTATTCTGCGTGGGGAAAATATTTCCATTGTTTTTAAATTATGGGGGTTACTCATGTAATGACTTTTAATGATCCTAATTTGAGAAAAGGACAGGATTTCCTGTGGCATGAAATTATTTCTCAAGACAAAAAAGGGAAGCTAACAATGTCCAAATTCATGCCTGACGACCCTTCTTCCATTAGGAAAACAGAGATGGCTTTGATAAAGCAATGACTGCTGATAAAGTTTTTTAAACATCAATTTATGTCAAAGTAGCACGAACATTATTTTCTCTTAATCACAAGAAAAAAGATGATAATGAAGATTACCAGAAAGCTGAGCCTTCAAACTTAAGTAGCTGTAGCTTAGAAACACTTCAACACTAGGTAGCACAGCCAAAACATGAAATAATTGGTCTTCTTTTTTACGTTACTACAGTACATGTCTTAAATATCCATCATGCTATTTCCATTGTTCATATGAACATTTTAAGTTTCCACATATTTTGCATTAAAATATAATTATTCATTCTTTATAAAAATATACAATGACATTTACATGTAGTCATCTTTGTTCTACTTATGGAATAAAGAATGCTGTTTATGGAAAAACAAATGTGATCCAGCTGGAAATATTCAAATTGTGGAAGCATGAGAAAAATCTCTCATTTCTAGAATATCAATAAGCCACAAGCTCTCCTTCAACAAAACTTCCACCTTGATCTACTTTACTTTTGCTCTCTTTTCTTGGAAAGCAGCACTGAATGTGTATTTACAAAATAAAGCTACCTAGTGGCACTCATTTATCTTAAAATCTCTATCTTTTTAAAATTATTTCATACTCAGTGGTGTGTTTTATTAGAATTACATGAGAAAGTGGGTCAAATTGTGCCTAGGTCTCATTTTCAGAGGTCACCTGGGCTCCTACACTGCAATATAAGTCAGCAGGTGATTTTAAATAGAATTTAAGCAACTTGAGCGCATAGACTTTAGTCACTACTGAAAATAGGATTTGGACAGGATAGGAACTTTGGAAAATTTTATCTCGATCACAAAACATTAGCTCTTGCTATGGGAGAACACATTCCATTTCTACTTTTCAAGCGCAGAATCAAAATTTAGGCCAACTGAATAGTAGTGGCCACCGGCATCACTGCGATGATGCAAACAAAGATGATGACTTAGAAGTTTTCCTCAAGTGCACATTTTTAGCCACTTTACATTGTTACGATGTGACTCTTGTTTGCTTTTCTAGTCTTTAAACGGCTCCTAGCATCTGTGACTTTGGGCACTAATGAAGGAATGAGCATACCAAAAGTCTCTATAGGTTCCCCAAGGGTTTGCAGGAACATTCACCCACACAGATGAGATGATGAAGAGAGGAAAGAAAGAGAAGAAGAAGAAAAAAAAAGTTTTATGCATTTCCACAACAAACACATAGAAGACACAAATACATTCCACCCTTTCCCCTCCCCACTCAAGAATGGACTCTGTAATAAACCAGATCTTTCCCACACAGACAGAATGACTCATGCTAAATCACAGAATGTTTGAGCAAAGAAAAGAGAAAAAAAAAAATCCCCAAAGCAGCTAAATTCAGTACGGAAAGAAGATGATGCACCACAGAAATAAGCACAGCTTACAAAACTTCAGGAGATCAAATTGGCATCTTTAATCATTAATCTATTCCAAGACACACACATCCAAGGAACTGTTGCTAACAAAGCTGTATCTATCTTCACGGCAGCACGCTGGATCACAATAAAACCTGTAATCGGGTGATCTTCTCACTACTTGGCACTTTGTTCCAAAAGACAGCATGTGTGAATTGCATGGCATGTGGTGGAGAGCACAGAAATGGCAAGCAATCTCCAAAAAGAAAAAAAATTCACAATCAAATTTCAGTCCCGTTACCCAACACCAGCAACAACCTCCCCTTGAAAAGTCTGAACTGCGCAGCCGAAGATGCTGTATGCGAACTGGAATGCATGCGGGAATGCTGTACGGTCGCCATACTGGTAGGATTTAATTTTGTAAGACTGTCAAAAAAAAAAAAAAAAAAAGCCAGGAAAGAGATGTTGATGTACAGGTTTCCATAAGCACTGATGAGTGAGAATCACTCATGTGGCTGAGTGAAGTGAAGGTGAGGATGCAAGGAGCATATGCAAAGACCAGCAAACGGACCCTATTCAGCCTGGTTTCACTGGTATGGCAGAAGTTGAAGCGAAGGAGCTGAAACTAGAAGAGGAAAAGCTGTTGCTCAAGAAAGGAAGGTGCTGGAAGGAGAGGGCAAAGCTTGAGTAATGGCACTGGCACAGTGAGGGCCACAGAAGTGGTGAAGACAACTGGATGCCCCTGGAAGGAGAGCAGCTGGAACTGGAGAGGATACCCCAGCGGTCCAGAGTTTAGGCAAGCACAAACACATGGCGCAAACCCAGCTCTTCATGACCAGCAAGAGCCATGGTTGGCAGGAGAAGCAAGTTCTGTGCAATGCAAACACCCAAAGCATACAGTAGGACATCTGGGGAGGTTCAGAAAAAGGCAGTAAGAAAACGGGTAATGGCCAAGGAGTTACAACTGAAAGACTTGCAGCAGTTTTATAACTTCTACCTGCTTCAGTTCAAAGCCTGGTCAGCTACAGGCGCATGCAGTGCTGGACAAGATCTAAGCCATCCCCTTGCCTATCACAGGCTGCATGAGACCAGACCTGTGGAGATCTGGACCCAGAACCAAGGCAACACGGCAAGAAGCACAGAAGCCTGCTGGCACAGATTTCTAATGGAAGTGGAACTCGGGATCAAGAGGTTCTTAGGCAATACTGGCATACAAGGAGGTATTAAAAACCAGAACAAACCAACCAAACAAATGAAAAAACCCTACCACACACAAAACCAAAAAAACCCTGAACCCATCCCTAAGCATCCGGAGATTTGTTATCTAACAGCATATTGACACAACGTACAATATTTTTGTTTGCTTTATCAATTAACTTTTCATACAAAAGTTAGCAAGCTTAAAAAAAATGGTTAAGAAATGGTATACGAGTACTATGAAGATTACTCTGGCCTAAAATACAGTTTAAGAGAAGTGAATCAGAGGAAAGCTCCTGAAAAAAATTAAAATATTTAGGACCTCTGAATTGCAGGGGAAAGGGGTCACAGATGGAGCAGTCCTGAAGAGTTACCGTGAATTACTTTGCCTTTCTCCCACCTCCCACGTGCACGGTATTTGTTATTCTCAAGCACATCTCCCACAAGAGCCAGCAAGCCAGAAATTTTTTGGGGGGTAAAAAAAAAAAAAGCAAGCATTTGGATAGGATTCATGGCAAGAAAGCAAGAACTAAACTGATTAAGACTAAACATTGGGCACCACTACAAACCCCCATCTGCTGTGCTAAATGCCAATCTCTGCTTGGTATTTAAAATGCCCTTTATCAAAATACAATTCAATTTCTGTTCCAAAACTGTAATATAATCACTTGAAGTCTGGAATTAAATGGGCTATTTAATTAAATCTCCAAATTTCATGTAATGGAAAAATAAATATGTATGATGAGATTCTGGTAAATATATGTGCATATTTCATTTTTATAAAAACAATATTTATAGCCTTAAACATTACAGAGATGTATATAGATGCCTCAGTGAATCCTGTGGTTATGGTACCACATTTCAGAAGCAAGTGAGAAGCGTACGATTCAAGTTCTCAGTCCCCCTCTTACACCATAACCTGTTGTCTTAAATATCTTTAAATTTCTCTTTCAATTAGCAGGAAAAATATCACAAGGCTTACAGCAATATTCTTCTACCATGGCAAGTCTTTGACCATAAACACAACTAAGTGTTAATACACTCAAAGGAAGTAGCATGAGCACCAGTTAATATTTTAATAGCTGGGAAACTCTTCAAAACACAAACTAAAATGGTATCATTGAAACAGACTGTCAATAAGAACCAAGTGGTTTGTTTCTCACGATATGAAAATGATGGGGGGGGGCGGGGGGGAAGAAAAAAAAAAAATAGTCCAATGTGATGGACAAGGGCAAGTCAATCGTGTCGTAACATTACAGGGCAAGTCAAACTTGTTGTAATGTTGCGGTGAGACATGCTTACTCTTCTGAAAAACCAACCAGAGAGAATTTTGGCTTGCTTCTGCTCTAAGAGATGCAAAGTCACAAAGGCTAGATGAATAAACTCTGCATTTAATATCTCATTTATCCCATTTTGTTTACCTTGAGAGCAAGGTTTTGATCTTATATTTGTTTAAATATTAATTATGTTAAAAACTGGTGGTGCAGAGCAAACTAACTTACCCAGCTACAATGGATAAGAATCTTCAGTTAAAAAAAAAAAACCCAACTCAAACATACGGTTAAAGCTTTTGCTGAAATACAAAAAAAATTTTAAAATGAAGGATCAAAACATTAACTGCATGCAAGTTTGCTATTAAAATGGAAGTGCTATTAATTAATCTAACTACATACTGTAAACACTTCTGTGGAACACTGGGAAGGACTGGTAAGAAGGGGAGAAGAGAAGGGCATGGAAAAAGCACGGAGAAAAACGGAGAGGAACAGGATAAACAGTAAATTAAGAGCAACTACAGCTGCAATGCCTAAAGACTAGAAGAGAGTACTAGAATCTGATTTTGGGGGGAGCATATTCAGGAATTAATTTACAACGCGCAGCAATTGTAAAATACAAATTGTTCTCATCCGTTACAACTCAAAATTTGGAACGCAGGCAAAATCTTATTTTAATCCTGTCCGCAATTTTGAAGTCTTGAGCTAGACAGTGTTTTGTCAGTCTTATAAAAGCAAATTTACAACAATTGAGAACTCTACAAAGAACCCAACTTTTCTTTTTTTTTTTTTCCTAATTTTCAGTGCTACAGGCTATAACTTTAAGCCGTACATTAAACAAAGCTGAAGTCTTACTTAATTTTCACCTCTTTACTTGGCTGGCTAGACAGCAACAGCCTGCATAAAGAGA
This sequence comes from Gorsachius magnificus, assembly GCA_034008185.1. Lineage (NCBI taxonomy): Eukaryota > Metazoa > Chordata > Aves > Pelecaniformes > Ardeidae > Gorsachius > Gorsachius magnificus. The sequence goes on along the minus strand of CM067085.1, from coordinate 72,473,239 downwards.
TGTGACAGATTTAGACAAACCAAAACAGGAGCCAGGTTTTCAGCTACCAGAGATAATCCCTATCTGTGTTGAATTTTGAGCAGTAGATACTCTACTGCACACAACTGCCACAGACTTGATTTTCTTCTTCCTTCTTCTATTTTTATAGAGATAAAATCAATTTTATTTCCAAATCCATATTTCAGTCTTTCCCCCTTATTCTCTTTCTTAAATCGTAAAGTACCAGTCCAAATAGAGGCAGTGAACCCTGCTAACGCCGAAAGCACAACATAACAGAGACCACTCTGGGGAGACAGGACCAAACCCAATGAACACCAAGTCACTTAAAATGTGAATCCCTGAAATTTTGTTTAAAAAACCCCCAAACGTATCATGTAAATCAGTAAATTTATGCAGGCACAAATGCAATCAAGTCTTGTACTAGCTCTGCTCAGCAGAATTGTACATGCGTCTATATCCCAATTCAATCATTTTCCACCAAAAAAAATAGATGAGAAAAACTCGCTTTCTTAATCTAGAAAGAGAATCCAGACCCAATGCTCATGACAATTTATAAAAATTACTTCATTAAAAAAAGTGACTCCTCCCTCATGACACACACAGATAAGTGCTATATTTTCCAGTTATACCAAAAGCCTCTCTCCCTCTCTGCCAAAAAACCCGAAACGACCAACCAATACCTACGAACCAAGCCACTATTTATTATGCAAATCCTAAATTATTGATTATATGCAAGACTTCATCAATGCAGACAAGCAGAATAGCTTCATCTGAACATCCAAGCATGGGACACAACCCAAAGCCTCTTGCAGATTCCTGGTGGGCGAGAGCTGTTCCATCCCTTCAGGTCTTTTGGTCCTTCAGGGTGGCACCTCTCTTTCTTGCCCAAGCTTTCCTTCCAAATTAAAGTGTTATTAGCAACCTTTTTTTGTTCCAGTTCCCTAAAATGACCAGTTAGAACTGGCATCCAGTTAGTTCTGGAGTATGTTAAAACTAAGCTTTGGCCTAAAGAAAGGAGTTTCTCTCCTACCTTCTTCCTGCCCTTTAGGTGTTCATTGAAGGGAATTAGTCCAGACTGCCGGAGATGACAGATTTGTAAATCTGCTTCGTCTCTTGTGATAATCCATATGCTTTGAGGATTAAAAGGCCATGAAATAGGAGTTTGGATTTTTAGGCTGCAGTTCAGTGTTCAGTACGGGCTGGTATAAAAAAAATCCCAGTGCCGTCTTTCCACAGTCTCTGTTTCTCCATCATGACCTTCCTTGAAAGAGCAAAAGCATCCCCGTGGCTGACTGCCAAGCCAGGTCAGGGAATTAGGCCAGATTAAAAAGTAATGGACAGAAGGCAGGGGAGGACAAGGGAAGCTAATTTTAATCCACAGAAGCTCCCAGTTCTTCTCATCACATGAATGCTTCTCCTGGGGTGGAAATAGGCACAAATGCGGGGCAGAACTGCTCTGTTTCTGAAGGAGTGCCAGTTTGTGCTGGTGTAACACGGCCATGAAAGCACTGCATTGGACTACTGAAAAGGCTTCTGAGAAATAATTCTAAGTTATTAATTTTCTACTGTACTAGAGAAGTTAAATCTATTAACTCAAAATTTCAAATGAATAATTTATAAGTTTAATACAATTACTTTCAAATTCACTACTTAACACTCCCTACATATAAAATTAGTTCATACAGGAAAGGTTATGGGAAGAAATCTTAACAGGTAAAATCCTCATTTACCATAGGTTGGTGTGCTTTGTGAGCAGTTAGGAACCAAGCTTCATCTGTGCAGTACCACCCCCTACAGCTGTAGCTGAACTTTATCCAGCATGTAATCTAAAACATTGCAAGTACCACAGGACGCTGAGCGCCAAAGCCCACCTTCCTGTGTGAAATATAACAGGTATTACCTTGCAAAGAAGCTTGAAAACTGTGCAAAAATTGTGAAAATTCAAACACCTCTTGTTTTTGCAGTGTATGTATGTCCATGGTTACCATGTGGGGGGGAAAAAAAAAAACAAACCCAAACTACTTTAAGAATGAGTTCCAAGAACAAAATTTTCTTGGGCTCTATTATAAAATATCTTGTCTCATATTCTTGAGTAGAGGTTTTTAGCGAATTCTAGTAGTTAAATAAAAATATACAAAATAATCAGGTTTTCCTCTTAACAGTCAAAGCCACATACCAAGGAAAATGCTTACAGCACCTGATGCAGTTTTCTAGTTAAGCTATCCACCTTAATGTTAAGACCCGGCTTACCGGCTAGCACCCACTTGCCTCTCCACATGACTGCCCCACCTTCCCTCTTCGGAGAAGTTCAGCGACTAAAGAGGATCACATATGACTGGGCAGCTATCACTGCGAGGATGTTTCATGGTTAGATTATTAGAAACAGTAAGTCTAAATCTGCAGGTAGTTGATCTGATCTGCATATCGACTAATAAATTCCCTGCGAGCAGGCGGCGCCTCTCATACTACTAGATAGACTCATGCACAAGTACCCTGTTCTTTAGAAGTAACCCGAGTTTTACTGAACTCATTTCTTCCTTATAGACCAAACTAAACCACTGCAGGGGCTGTTCACTGCATGGATGCCTTTTACGAGTTACTTGAAAAGAGCAACTCTTGCATTGCTTTTTCTTTTTTTTCAAATCTTTCATACAAGGCATCAAAATAATAGTAGATAGGCCAATCTCGGTTTAACTTGGTTAACTCATGTCGAAGTCCGCTTCCTGCAAAGCCACTTTGTCCCAGCCCTGGCATTAACAAACCTACACGCATTCTCATATACGTGCGCTGGGATCAGCAAGACGCATCTTCACAGCCGTCAGAGTAAATCGGCAAAGCAGTTCTTCATCGCTTCACAATATTTGAGATTCTGACACGTCGCTGTACTGACGGATCTCCTGCAGAACAGACGTTCCCTATTTACAGGAAAGGGTTGCCTGCAGTAACCAGCCCAACTGGGAGAAGTTCATTTATAACCCAAAGTAGCAGCGAGACCGATTTCCTGAATAAGGAAGTCTCATGTAAATAAACACATTTCACAATTCGACACACTGAGCGAGCAACAAGGTTTTGTTTGCCTCGAGACCAGGGCAGGCAAAAAGTAGGTAAGAGTGTTTACTATCCATTCTGATAAAGAATGGGCCTTTAGAGGGAAACTGGTTAAAGTCAGGGCTTATTTGGATAAAAAGCTGGCATAAAACTCACACGGAATTGAGTTGCAAACCCTGCAAAAGAATTTGAATGAAAAAACCTAAGCCACGTGAATTCTTAATGGGCTGGAGTATCTGTCAGCAACCAGAACGAAGAAAGGGAAACACCAAAAACATTACTCTACTTAAAAACTGCCCGTAAGAACCTCTATAATTAAAGCTGGGAAACTCATGTTGCAAGCTTTGGCCTGCAACAGCAGGAACCAGCAGCAAAGAATTATATAAACAATTTGAGATGTAAACTAAAAACCGAGGAAAGAAGGAAATCTTTCTGGTAACAAAACATATCTAAGAAATGTAACAACGGGGACTAGAGTAAGTAACAGTTCAAGAGATGCAAGATTACAACATACAAAATACCCTTTTCTTTGGCAGAAACCCCATTTTTATTAAACTCTCTTTTTGTGTATACTCCAAACCGAGCACCCTGAGAGGCTGCTCGCTCTATGGATGCATTTGAAGAACTACGTCAATACAGCAACTCTTGCGTTGCCTTCTCTTTTTTCAAATATTTCGTACAAGAATCAGAACAAAACATGAACCCAGGGCCACACCTAAGAAACGATCCTAGTTCGCTGTCAGAGGGTAACGGGTAACATCAGGGAATTTTTGAAAGGAAGAAAGCATCAGTCCCATGAGATGCCTGCAGGTATAGTTCTGGCACCTGGATGTTCCATGGCATCCTTCCATTTCCTATAGTCTTTTCCCAGCAGTGGGAATGATGAGTTGCTACCTGTCATCCCTTGCCCTTAAAAGATGTTCCCAATGCCTGTAACTAAGAGATTTACACTACCACCCTTCACACCCTCCCTCCCGAACCACTCCTATTCTCCAGGGCACACAAGGCTGGACGGTAAGGCAGCGGAGTCTCAGCATCGCTCATTCCCCTCCCTCACGCTGCTCCATCTGCCTGCACACCCATTTGGTAACTACTACCTTACAAGTGGAATTTCTGTACCAGCAATTACCTCCATTTGCAGCATTTAAAGTACTGGCCGGGTCATGTACCTGGTGACACCTGGGAGTGCTAAGCCTGTGCCTAGTGAAACACAAGATCTGGCAGAGTAGCACCTTTCAGAACTGGGAGCTGGGGCTACTAAAGTTACTCGGCCTTCCAGTTTTATCTGTTCAAGAATGTTTGCTGTTCAAAACAAAAACCCTAAACCAAAGAAATATAAACCCAGTTTTTCCTTCTTTCAAGTCTTTCCAGAAAAAAAAATAATCATATATATAAACTAGAGCTCTCCGTGGGGGGTGGGGTGGTGGTGGCAAGCCAATTGTAGTTGCAATTGAGGAAAATATATATATATATATTTTTCTTTTTTCTTTTTTTTTTTTTTTCAATCGAGGCTTGACTTGCATCTTGGCAATCTTTCCCAAGGACAGCACCTGATTTTATCCACTGACAGGCTGTAATGTAACACTGCTGCAGTGAAGACAGCCACTAAGGTGCACTGGAAAGCAGAAGCCCTTTACATGAGGAAATGTTTATAGCAAAGACTTAATCTAATCCTCCCTTGATGGAGGAGGAAATAGCCACCTTTCCCTTGTCAAAATTAGACTTCTGATTTACAGATCCTTTTGACTGGGAACTGACACTTGGTAAAAGTTGCAGCTATTTATTTCTATTTTTAATGGAACTGGGAGTCTGGATGTCAAGATGAATGAAATCTACATAGGCAAATTGCAGAATAAAGCTCCACGGAAAAGAAAACAGAACCACCACCCCCCCCCCCCCCCCCAAAATCCCCAACACAACCAACAAAACAAAACACCTGTAACCTCTTTTTCACCTGGCTCGTAAGGAATGTATTCCTTTAAAATGACTAACAGAATACCCCAAAAAATGAACCAGCCAAGCAGCAAAACTCAAAATTCATCGAGCTGATTTCGACAAACCTTAATTCCCGTGGAAGCTACAACCTAACTGTAAGAGAAACAGAGAAAAAGGTGATGGAAACCCCAGCCTGGTAATGGGTGAAAAGCAGCGCCTTCCCGCCCCAGCGAAGACCTCTCCGTCAGCGGAGGAAGGCGGCCGCCTGCCGCCAAGGAAGCTCGGCGAGGCTGTAGTTTCACCCTCGCTTTCCGAGGTGTCGGTGGGGAGGTCGGGCTGCCGCCGCGTCCCTGCGGCACGAGCCAGCGTCCCCACCGGGCTCCCGCCTGCCAGCGTCCCGGCAGGGCCAGGGGAGCACGCGGGGGCGGGGGGGGGGCTGGGCCCCCTCTCTCAGGGACAGCCCGCGTTCAGATTTACTTGAACAGCCATGACGCTGTAACGTAAATCTCCATAATGTAAGGTACAAAGTGCTGAAACCTTGTCCTACATCCGTACCAGTTTTGACATTTGTGTATCGTCGTACTTTGTATACCGAGGAAACGACCAGCCACGCTTTTCATTTCAGGGAAGATGACCTCAACGCATTTGTATGAGATAAGTATATATAAGCCGATATTAGATAAGGCAGTGGGATGACTCCTCCCACTCTTTATCTCATGCCATGTACAAAAGTGAAGCCTTGGCAAAAATGGTCCTTCAAATTTGCAGGAGAAAGCAAAACCACGCACACAGAGACACACAAACCCCGTATACATGGTTAACTGTTTTGTTGTTTTTTGTTTTTTGTTTTTTTTTTATTTTCAAGCAAATCTCTAACCCTCTGAAGTCATTTTCCAAAGCTCCAGACTATCTGCTTGGAACAAAAAAGCATCATTTCAGAAACTAATATATTCGGGCTTTTTGCAAACAATTTTCAAAGGATATCTGTTTCTAAGGAAATAAATGCACAGAGTTTATATAATTAGATACAATTTCAAAAATATTCCAAGTAAGAATTAAAGTACTTCATAATTCTATTAAATTCAGAGCAGGTTATAAGTAGTGGTCTTGGAAAGCACATACCTGCCTGATAAGTTTCCCAGATCTATTAAAATATCTCATTTCAAATGAGACTCCCCTCCCCTACTTCCACAAATGACCTCAACTATTCTGCTATCCCATCGTTTAGAAAGAATAAAAACCAGAGAAGAATAAGCTGGTCAGATGAAAAACAACAAAAGCCAGTATACAATTTTTAGGTGATGATTATAATAATTTCAGAAGGCTTCTCTATTTGTATCAATTCAGATAAAATAATTTTACATGACTGAATTAAGTGAAAAAATTACGTGAACTGTCATATACATAATTCAATCATAGAATTTTCCAAATCAGATTCTGTGCCTTATTTAAGGATATGGAACAGTTATTTCTAAAAGAAAGCTTTAAAATACTATCTCAAATACTAAATACCAGTTATGCAAAGCAAAATATTTACTAAAACCTGCAAATCTTTAAGACTAGTAATTTTTAGTAGAAGCCCACAGTGAGTCGATTGCAAAAACAAAGAGATCAGTGGTCGATGCAGCTATGCAGACAAGAAAGGGAAACCTGGTAGATTTTTCCTGATTGTGAAGATGGAACAAAAAAATAGTGTCAAAGATAATAGCAAAGACTTACCATTCATGCTGAAAAGCTAGTTTTCAGAAACATATTGCTCCTAATATTAATCCAACAGTTGATGAAGTACGTTAATCTCTACAAAATCAGTGCTTCAGTCTCTAAACACACTTATACACTAACTGGAAAGAGAGAGCACACAGAATCCAGAGAGCTGCTCTTCCTTACGAGCTCCTTGTGATGCAAAAAAACTATGAAGCACAAGATACCAGTAGTAAACCAAAATCAATATTCAGGACACGGATATTTGGTTTTGCTCACTAACTACTTCTGTTCTGACCAATGCTACCTATTCATGTCTAAAGCAACTCAAAATGGCAGAGGGAAAAAAGCATGCAAACACCAGGAGGTTTTAAGATGTTCTCAATTATATCAAGCACTGGTTGTTTCCATGGCAACCTTAGACCAGAATTATCTGTTGACTTGTACCCAACTAGTAGTTATTCTAAAGCTTTAATCAATTCACACAATGTACTCTGTACATTATTTCGTATTTCATGTGTATTTTTCTCAACACACACACATATATATATAGTGATTATTCAGCTAAATCTCTGTAAGACCGTGGTATTTAAAAGTATATTGATACTATTTTGAATCAGTTAAGAGACCAAATAATATTCCTCTGACTATTCACCACCCATCCATTTGCAATTTAGAGACTATGAAGATGACAGAAAGATGCAATAGCGGTGACTCTCCTGGCCATTCCAGTTCTCCAAGTTGTTTATCTTATTATGCACAGATTTGGAAAAATATTTGTATCACTTCAAGAATAAAAGATCCACACTGATCTTACTGTCTCTACATTCAAACCAAGCAGCCTCATTCTCCTCTCCTTTCCCATTTCAATCTTTCAAAGAGCAACACGCAGCTATGAAAACAGAGCAAAAATCAAAACGTAAGTTCCATACAGCTGAAAGCGGTCACGGTCAAGACGCCAAAACTAAGAATGAAATACATCGTTCTGATGACTACCATCGCATCCCTTTCATCCTCTGGCTGTACAGAACAACTGACCTGGTTCCCACTTCAGGCTGTACAACCACACGTGCACTCCGGCAGCTTTTTAAAACAGATTCCAAGGCCTGCGGTGTCCTAAGCCGCCTCTGCCCTACTGGATTCTGAGGATTTTACAAAACACATTCATTGCATGCATCAACCAAGAATCCAAGGTGCTTTAGAAAAAACTGTATGTTTTACGCACCAAAATAATGAAGCAAAGATGTTAAATTTCAAAACTAACCACTGAAAAACCCCTAAGGCCATAGACCACATGGCAAATCACCCAAACCCACGCCACCAGACGACTGACAACGCAAACAAAACGTCCACCCAACAAGGGGCAGATCCCTGCAGCAAACCCACAGCTTCCGCAGCCACTCCTTGTAAAAGGACGTACATAGAAACAGACCTGTTACAGCATTTCATTACAGCAGAAGGTATAAATACATTAACTTTCTTTTCAAATGAATCCTACCTCAAATCTAAACCAAGAAAAATTGGGAGGTCCATTTCCAAGCTTTTTTCAGGAATTAAAAAGACTGCTCTTGCCTTGAACTTCAAGAGTCATTCACACCAACCGTCTGCTATGCAGCTTCACCGAAAACCTTACACCAGCATTTCCTAAATTGCAGTGATATGGACAGAATAGCTGAGAATATTCAAATATCCTTACACCGCCAGTATGTTTCTAAAACACTATTAAACTTCCTGTGAAATGAATCTATAACCTGAATTCAGCGACCCAATGCAATTCTGTGACACTGAATTCTCAGGTAAAAAAAAAAAAAAAACAAACAAAAAAACCCCAAATGCCAAAACGGGTTCTGTTTCATTTCTCACAAAGAATTTGCACAGATGATGTATTTTTCTAAAGATATAGTTAGAAGTCAGTAGTAGACAGAAATAGCCCCTCCACTGTACTCCTTATCTCCTCTGTCACTCTTTCGGCTACAGTAGTAGTGAAATGAGAAACTTCAGACTTAGACTTAGTCCAGGTGTACCTACAGTATTTTTACTTATAATTTTTTTTAAAATAATCTCCAAATTGAGAGTAGAGGTTCGGGATGAAGATTCAGAATTTCACCCCAAAACCAAAGCTACATAATCAACCACCATTCAGCTACCAGCTCAGTAACTTTGGCTCAGAAAAATTGCAGGCAACCACTGTGCTTGATTATGACTTAAAATAGCATTTGCGGAACAGCCATTTTCACAATGTTTATCATCAAGAGACATGACAGTCCATTTCCTCATCAAGCATGTCATACGAGGAAGCTTGCCTTAAATAGAGGGGAAAAAAATAGTAGATACTTGTACACAAACAGGTCACAATTTGTAGGTGTCAGTAGGTCAATACCATTTTTTTTCTTCATGTTCTATAAACAAAAAATGCTTCAGTGTTGTTTTTTCAAATAGCTATTTACATAAAAAAGAGCCTCTACATAAACACAAGTAATCGTCTATTTTTACCAAGCCAAAAATATTTTGGAGAAGTGGAAGTTCAGAATTTATGCACTTTCATCATTTATCTTCCCAACAAAACTAGTCGATCCTTTCCCGTCTCATTTGGGAGACCTAGATTCAATCTATTTTAGGTCAATGCACTAACACCTTTTTGTTTCCATGTTTACTGCTTATCTTCTGAGAAGAGATTCACTCCCTACTCATATAATATTTTAAATTGCAAGCAGGGAGATGTATAAACATTTATTTTCTTCATGGTAACACGGTGATGCTAAGCGTTTCCAATAAGGCCGATTTTCAACTGAAATAATCGTGCTATCTCAAACCCATCAGTGAATCTGAAATCTGGAACAAAATTGTCATCACTTACCATATTGTAACATTTTAAAACAAGTATTTAGCCACAGAGGCAATAATTACTTTGCAAAATAATGCATGACTTTAAAAGAAAAAAATTTAAATCAAGTATCAACTTAGATTGTGATTTTTTTTTGAAATCTCTCACTTTTATTACCCAAAATGCCATCATGAACAGCTTCATCTCTACAAATAATACTGTAAACTGTTCACTAATTAATAAATTCCCCCACTAAATTAATATGTAATAGTTAAAACCAAACACAATTTTATATTTGTTTACCACTGTGTAGTGTTCTGAAGTATATATCCCTTAAAATAAAATGATGAATGATAAAAAGCCCTATAATTAGAAGTTTAATCTGTGCAGCAACGTCTGCCTATTCCAAAGTTTAAACATTCCAGTCTTTAATGAGCTTTCTATTTCTGCTGAACTAGCCGATTTAATTTGAAAGTAAAGGAAGTAATTTAGAAGTAAAAATTGGGGGCGGGGGCTTGCCAAAAAAAGGCAACTGTGCTGTAAGAGAAAAGGGATGGGGGATAAATTCTCCCACCAGCCACCAGTCCATGAACCAGTCCCCCACCTCCCCCTGCCTGATGCAATATGTTGTTGTTCAAATTAATACCTTTAGGTAATGAACTGTAAAATTGCATCCCAGATCAGTGTTCGTACTCGATTACAAATACACAAAGTTCTTCATTTGCCAGGCAAACCGAAGAGCAACTATCTGTAAACCCAAACCCCCTACTTACTTGATTTGTCCCACAGGACAGCAAGTTCAGAGCAATGTTGGCTCTCATTTTCCAGAGCCGCTCTCTGTTCATGCGCGCCACTCTTTGAATGCCTATGGAAAAGGCGATTAGCAAAACCTTCCAGTCTCTGCAGCGCCGTGGCTGTCCCTGGGCACTGGTTACAAGGTACCTCCTTCGGAGCTGCCATCTACACACACCGGCAACTTTTACAAAAGCAAAAGAGAAAATATCCAAAGGGAGCTGGACAACCCAGAGCCACTACGAGCTATGCATGTGTCAGGCTTCCTGTGTGCAGCCTTTTCTAACCACTACTCTCTTCTACTTCCTGTTCAGAAAAGCGCTATAAAGTACTGCTTGATCCTCCTGAAAGTCTCTTTTCATGTCAATCGAAAAGTGGTTTTTATAACAAAAAAAAAATATGCACTAATTGCTCTGTCATATGTTTTCACAGCTTTGTCATGCATCACGTTTTGTATTTAAATACACATTTTACGTTAAAATATTATAAACAACTTGCTCAGAAGTAAAAATCAGAAGGCCGATTTTTTTTTTTTTTTTATTTACCACAACCGTGTGTGAAAAAAAGAAAAGTGACTGTTCTACGGTTCTTCCTCTGGTATTAAGATGGAGCACTATCATCATCATAGCAACCATAACCAGCTGTAATCTAATCATTAGTAATCTCATGTTTTCAACTAAACAACTTCCTAAGCAAGGAGGTTACCTGCAAAAACTACTGAAGAAACTAGTATTTTCTTTCTGGGGGTGGGGGGGGAAGTATTCTTTTCCTCCTTTGGGAAAAATCAGACTGAAGAAGTTGAGTTCTGATGTACATATAAAGACGACGGCGTTATACTTATCCAGCGTTGGCAGATCCTTGTCTAGCAATGCACTCGCTCTCCCAGCCCCAAAGGCAGCTGGAAGGACAAGTCACAAAGTCACGGTCACCAGCTCCTGACACTGCTTATGTAAAAGCTTTGCATGCAAGTCTCCTGGAATTGCGTAAGAAAGTTATTTTCATTCACAAGAAATCTGAATATTTTCAACTGTAGAGTCTAGAAAGCATCATTCATAATGTGGAGAACATAGGGGAAATAAGTTGAAAGCTATATTTAACATTAAATCGTATTAATTTGCAAATTATGAAATTTTGCGTGCTTACAATGGGTAATACTAAATATTCATTTTTGTGGAAATGGAAACACATACATTAGGCAGGTTTCGCAGCATATCCTCTGCACATCTAAGACATGGCTTCTTAAAAATGTAGGCTATTCTTAAGAAAGATTGAAATAACTTTTCCACAATCTGTCTCCTGTCTTACAGTCAACACGTGTTGAAGACACACCTCTCATTTTTCACCACCATACTTCTCGCTGAATAGTTTTCAAATGTCAGCAGATATCCATCCTTGGACATTACATAACTATTTCATAACAGCTCTGTGCTTCAGGAAAAAACCCACGATGACAAACCGCCTATGAGAACGATAAAACAATAAAAATGGCGAGGGACAGACTTTACAGATTTGGTTACATTCCTCCTAACGGGCACTTCCAGAGTCGTCGTAATCAGCCTTGGTCAATGCAACGATTTAAATTTCTAGACTCTACGCAAAGCACAGAAACGCCCTTTGCTTTCAGGCTCCAGATGTACTCCGGAAACAATTTTTTTCTCCAGCACTTGTTCAAAATTTGAAACCACATGTCTAAACACTTATGTTTTACACAGTGGTTTGCAAATCTGGATGAGCACCTGCTATTGTTGGTGACCAGGCTGCTCACCCCGGTCCGGGTCAGGCGCTGCAATCTTCCCTGGATTCCATGAGAGGTCCTTTTTCCACCTTACCCCTTCCAGCCTTTTCCCTGGATCAATGCTGACTTCCATAACACCCTGCCAGTTCCAGGCTCTGCTGTCAGAAACAAGAGCAAGTGAAGACCATGGGGATCCATTTGCCCACAAATAGGCAGAGGGGATATATTATGTGCCATATATAACCACACACATTTTGATAAGAGCAATGCTATGGCACCTTTCATACAGCAGTACGAGAAATACCTAGACAAGAAGATGCTCATTTCCCTACCTGACAAACTTTCCGGGGCTGGAATAGTCCCTCTGGAATTGTACAGCTGCGCTCCCCCGTAGCTCACTGCAAGTCTCTGGGTACCCAGGGAATCCTCCCAAGAGAATATTTTCTTCTCTGACCATGGCTGTTTTTTCCAGTAAACAAAGCCACCTGGTGTGATGGTGCATTCGTCTTGTCCCTCTGCTCTCCCATAGGTCTGAGCCTTTGCACAACCGCAGTCTTATCTTCCACACAAGTCTTCAACTAAACCATTTTGTTTCCCTGATCTCAGAGAGGGTAATGTACAAAATTCACATCACTTCACGTGACATAAGTTAGAGTCTGCCAACCCTCAAGAATCAGCGGAGAGATGTGGGAACTGCCAGAGACCAACTCTGCCAACCAAAATTCAGAGCTCTGAACGCACCCAAGTGACTAACCTGGACACTTGAATTGGGTGCCAAAAATAGGAAGCGGAAATATCCACCCTCTGAGACCACAGAAGTGAACTGGTTTAAATGAAAACAGATTATCAAAAAAGGGATTATTAAAACATATCCTAAGAGAAAACAGATTTTGCCGGAATTTTACAAACTGCTGCCAGCGAACAGTTACAAAAGTTCCTCTCCACAGGCAAAACATGAAAAGAAAATACTGGCCATATTTATACACAGATAGTCACACACTTTCCTAATCTCGGAAATTTTTGGCATTGATTGGCATTGCCCAATGATACTATACCACATCCCATGTGGGCTTCAATGTCTTCAAATGAAGTGCACAATTTTTAAAGGTGGAAACTCCTATTTCCTTCTACCTAATCTTTCATCCTACAGACATACTAATCTTCTGAATCAATGCAGCATTAATTTATCCACACCAAGTATTTTATACGTTATATATGAAGTGCAGAGTCCACAAGCTCTGACACAGTATTTTGAGCTCAGTAATCAGTAATGGATGGTGCTTTATCAAAGGCAAAATTCTGTGGCTCTGCTTGTCTTAGGATTTCCACTTGCTAGCCAGGACTGCTTTTCCTTAGGACAATTTGTAAATCTTTAAATACAACTAAATGCTTATTCAGACATACGCAAACAGACTTGAGGTCATCCCACTCGTGCTCCAAGCTGGAAAAAGAACCTGAGCCAGCTTTGATCTGAAGCTGTGCAGTGCCTGTGGTTAAGCTCGCACACTGTCCCAAAAGAGCAAAACCTGGCTGTGCTCCAGCCAGACGGTGAACATCCAGATGTTCTACCCACTCAATACAAGTCATATCAGGTGGGTGTCAAACCGTGCACAACTATGACCCATATAATATCAAGGCTGATCGTTTAACTTTCACTGAATAAGTTTTAATCTACAGACAGTCTCTGTGGCCTAGGAAACCTTTCTGTTACAAAAATAAATGGCCTGCTTCAGGTCAGTTATCTAAAACTATTAATGTTTGAAGACATTAAGACGAGACAGTTGCCATCCAGGTCTCCTATTAGTTTCTACCGCCAGGGAAGTGTTGAAAATCCACTCTTTGTTCCTATTTATTGCAAAATAAACCCAAGCTGCCCAGGCTACACGGTGTGTGTACTCCCTGGTATACGCCGGGATGCTCACAACCCTGGTGCCCGACAAAGCAGCCCCAGCCCAGGGGCTCGGTGCCGGCACAGTGGTTGCCTTTGCCCGCAGAGCTCCAACTCTTCCCAAGAGCTCCCAAACACACTCAGTTCAAACCAGCCAGGCGTACAATTTAAGGAAAGTGTTACAAAGAAAAATGTAAAAGAGAGGTGCTTCAATGTTTCTAACAGGTTTCTAAAGTTTCTGTTCTACACTAGATAATGAAGCTCCAACTTCTCCTTGTAGCCAAAGTCAACACTGAAATGTTAAGTATTTCCTGTAGGCAGAAATTTTATTTTCACTAAATTCTAGCCACTAAATCTTTGCAATATTTTAAAACACATTAGAACACCCAGAGAGGTGGGCAAGAGACTCAGCTATGAATGTGAACATTACATGGGTAAGTTACAGCATTTTGAGAAACAATATTTCAGTAAACATTTTTAAGGCACTCTCCCACAAATTTATAAAAAACAACATAATGATGGCAGCCATAGAAAAGGGTTAACACTGTGGTCCTCTAATCTAGTAAAGGCAACAAAACCATTCATACTTCTCCTGACAGCCAACCCACAACCCCGTGTGCGCTCCCCAGCGCTGATGCCCAGTGTATCCCTCAAGCACAGGTAACCCCACACAGCACTGTAACCCAGCCACAGACTCAGCTTCTTGCTGAAAAAGAATCAGGAAAAATGTAGCGACGTGGACAATTTTGTTTTAATAATCTGTGCTAAAACATAATTTCTCAATTTCTAAAAAGCAATTCCACCCTACCAGTCAAGCCTGAAAAGTTAAGGATTAAGGAAGAGAGCACCCTCCTTTCATCAAAAAACCTAGATAGTTGAGTGACAGCATGATTTGTACAGTCCTGTTTTAACTGAATACAGAAAAATATACACATTATCATTTTAGAATATTTTAAATCTTTCCCAAGTAAAATTACCATGAAATTCCTGAATTTGAAAGTAGTATAAAATAGAAAAACATTAAAAACTACAGCACACCTATTTAACTTTGACATGTATTTATTTTACTTCTAGGATCTAATGCCATACTTCTTAGTTTCATACACAGATCTGAAATTATCTCACACTATGTCAAAACTGGGCATGTCTTCTCTAGTGTTTAATGAAGGAGTTTCTTGCAATCAAAGACATACAGGAGTTTTTAAGTTAATTAACTGCATTCCTTGACAGGACCTTGAAAAATGGATCCATGATGCAAAATAAATTTCAGATCACCTATAGTTAACTAAAATTTAGTCTTAATTCCAAGTCTTGAAACCTAATATTTTCCTGGTTACCTAAGAAGCTGAGTCTCAATCTGCCTGTTTATGCATGCTCTACTTCTCTTTACGGGATAAATATAAATATTCTTTTCTATCTTCTTATTTTAAATATTTAAAATTAGCATTTCTCCTTTTCAGCACTGGCCTTCATCCACAAGTAAAAAAAGACATACTGTGACATTTTCTGCATATTTATTTGGTTTGTAATCTATGGAAAAAGAATTTAAAGAAACCTTATAGATGAATAATAAAGAACTTTTTTTCTAGAGGTTAAAAAGTTTGTTTTTTTTAAAAACATTAGTATTTATTACAAAAGGAGTGAGCAATTATCTAATACAAAGTGTTAGTGAGGGTTCCTCCATTTTTAAGAGCTTGAGGATCCTGCTGAATTTAGCAGGTCTCCTATTGACCAATACAGTATTTACAAGTTGAAAGATGTAGCCAACATATTTAAAAAAAAGAAAATAATTTAATTGTCAATTTTTAATTACAAAATGCAAGTTTATAAGCATTTAATAACTCTAGAATTTGTTAAAAAATATGTACTAAAGAACCTAGAGCATTCTGTGCTATAAGCCTGAGGAAATACATATATTTTTCTAGTTGTTATATAAAGCTTGAGCAAAAAGGGCGTAAAACAAAGTACACAGATAACCATAACTAAAAAATAAAAGAACATTTTCATCAGAAATTATGTAATTAAACACAATCCATTTTGAGTCTTGCCAGGCGTGCATATTTCGGAAAGAATTATGGGTAGAAACAGAGGAAGAAAAAGGCCTCTTGAAAAAGCAGATGTATTTTGATTTTCACTGTACATCCAGCACTATACCACTAGCTTGCATTTCTTTTTAAACACATGGATGGAAGAACAGCATTTGCTAATATCTTACAGATTTAATGGCCTCCCATTTTGAAACAAAGATTTTTCGAAATGTACATAAACAAAATAAACACAACCAATAACTTCACTGTTTAATAAACTACAAGCAAGTAAAGCCATGCAGACTTAGTGTACATTTACATGTACACTTTTTTTCCTAAAAAGGTTAACCCTTACTAGAGAGCCCTTCTGAGAGCAGTACTGAGACTGGGACTGCAGCACTTCTATAAATAGGACTGCCAAGAGGAAGTTGTTGCTATGGAAATGGTGGTCATATTTCTATTTTGACTCAGTAGATCTCTACTGGCATCTACCGTACACAAGCTTAATTGCAGCAGACATCTAATACCTTCGTCTCTCACCCAGGAAGCACAAATTAAGGCTTGCATGGTCCAACAGCATAATTTATTCTTTATCCATGATGATACAAAAGGAATTAAAAAAAACCCATAAAACCCCTACGGATGTAGACAAGAAAAAAAAAGAAAAAAGTCAAACCTTCCCTGTATTCAGCATCTGATTTTTTGTACGCAAACTAAAAGCTCTCACTCTTCCCATCGGTTTGCTTGTCAAAATTTTCGAATTCATTGAAGATGAGGTGATTTTCCATGTACACATACCATGGCAGCAGATCGAGTTTCCTCATTTCTATCATCTATCTGGTTATTTTGAAGTCGAAATAGCTTGTAGTCATAGACCCAAATCCAGCATTGAAAAGAAGGAGACAGAGAACTCTTTCATTACAAGCCAAATCTTCCACAAAACTGTCCAACTTGCCAGAGAGAACTGGATCCCTCTCCTTTCTAACACAGCTCCTTGCTTCCTTCCAGATGACGTGCTCGCTGGTGCTTATGGTCTGGATTGTCACATTGCAAGGTAAAGGTTTTCAGAATGTGAATAAAGATTGAACAGTAGCTCCATAGTAAAACAAAGTTTAGCAAACATCTGTCTTTGAAATGGCTGCTTTCACATAAGTACAAGAAATCTTCTGAAAGTACCTGTAGAAATCTGCTTGGCCCATGCCCTTCCAGATCATAAGCTACTCAAATAACCCTCCACAGTTACTTCATAGCACTATTTAAGATAGTTTGACACACAGTCAGAAGTTTTGCACAAACCCTGTTACTTTTCAGCAACAGAGGGAGTACCCCAAGACCTGTGTAAGGGTTTTTTGTTAGAGCTGCATAAAATAGTTGTCTGCCAAGTAAGATGCTCTTGCTTTTGTACAAATGAGGTCTAGAAAAAACAGGTAAGTGTATGGACTTACTCAAATTAAAATCCAAGGTTAAATTTTAAAAATTTTCTGTGTCTGGGAAAAAAAAAAAACCCAACCTAACAGCAGACAAAGGTTTTGGGCCACTTAATTTACAACAAAATACAATGTTGATTAATAATGAGCATTAATGGGTTAGCCATCAAAATGGGTAAGATGAAGTTCCTTAATTAGAAAAAACACACTGAAAACCTGGACATTTTTCTCAATATTGAGTGGGTTGGAGGAGAAGCTACCTGCTTGAATTCTGGCCAATCTCCCATCGGAACAACGATGCTGAAGATCTGGCGCTCTCACAGGAACTGTGATGGCCCCCACAGGTAAGCAGCTGCTGTGGAGGGGATCTTGGCTACAGAAAGCTTCAGGCTAATGAGCTCTGCTTTTTCTAGAATCTGCAGGTTTGGTCTATCCTTCCTTGCTTTAGCCACTTAGCTATATTAAGGAACTGCCCCATAAAAGGCACATTTATACTCGAAAACCACTGCTCAGGACAAATTATGTATTAGGTGTCCTGAGTCCAGAGAGTCTCACCTAGCAACCGATAATTAAACCTGAGAGTTCTGGGGTCACGCTTACAGCTAATTCTTGATAGGGGATAACAGGAGGAAGTGAGAGAAGGGACAGTAGCAAAATGTTCACCAAAAGTAAAGTCTTGTAGATAAAAATTCTTTACTGTAGTAGTAGCTATACTCCACTATCAGATTCTGCATTGCACAATAGAAGCCCAGAATGATAAATGCTAGAGTAACTAGAATCATTTTAGTACCTCTTTCAGGAAGCCTGACTGCATTTTAAATCACCAGCACAATCCCTAGAGGAAAAAAAAAACAAACCAAAACCAACTGACTCCACTTTGAACTAAATATTTTAAATTAATACTTTAGTTTTCCTCCAAAACTGGAGTGTTCCTTGATTACATGACATCTAAGTTCAATTAGAAAAATATCCAAATAAGAAAGAAAGCAAACCCGAAGTTACTTCATTGGAAGGGATACTGCTTCTTCATAGCATGAAAGAGTCCAGAGTGCAAATCAGAGTACAGTAGTGGCTTTCATAAAGTAGGGTCTAAAGTACAAAACATTTGCTCACGTGATGCGGAGATGCGCGCACCTCTATTTGTATTAGGAACCGAGCCTGTATTCCTGTGCCTTACCGCTAGACTACAGGCTGCCCTGGAGTGTCCTGGTCCCTCCACTCCTACCAGCCTGCTCAGCTTCAGATATTCTACAAAACAGGGGAAAGACTGAATTTGTAGAGGTCTAGCACTACCCCTCACAGCAGCTAGAGTGGAAAATTGGCATTAAATCCCTGAGAAGTAGAAGGGATGCTGCTGGCCCCAAGACAAGAGGCTGTAGAATGTGTAAGAGGTTATTTCAAAGTTTGTTAAATGCTCCTAATACACATTGTGCTAAGTAAGCAGCATCCCAGTTAAGGGAACTTCCATTAATACAGAGCCATCAGAAGTACAGCTCAGACAACACGGTTTCTCTATACACTGAAGTTAATTACACTGGGTTTACAGAGTTTACATTAGTCTGCACTTAAATGGAGTAACAAATGCCATCTGCTGGCTTAAGACCAAAAAAAGTGTGAGGTATGAAAACTGTAATACTGAACAGTAAGCTTTAAAAGTACTCAGTCATTCATCTGTAATGTGCTGCATACACACAATTAAATATCTCAGATTTTTTAGGGGGGAAATAACTCACACACCAACTTTCTAATTACTAGCTATTTTTCTCAGTGATGTACCAGCAAAGGGCACAGATCCTTTTTTCCCCTGTGATGTGTTTTCATTTATAAATTATAATTTATATCCATTTTTTTCACATAAGATGAATTTATTTATTAGTGGCCTGGATATATGCTAAAATAGTATTTGCATTTGGGTATAACAGAAATAATTTACCAAGTTAAACAAAAAGAAGTACTTAACATGAATCATTTCCCTTTTGCTATTTATAAATTGTATTTTCCAGCTACCGGTAAGCAAGCTGCCTGTAAGCTACAGGCACTTTACTTCTCAGTCCATAGTATCCTTTGGCATTCCCAAGCAATACTTTACAACAAAGGCCAAAACAACTAAAGCTCAGAAAGGTATTTGGAAATTGAGAAAACTTTTTATTGCAAGATGCAATTGCCAGTAGGCAGAATGGTCAGATCTCTTTCACTCTTACACTTACTAAGAAGGAGAGAAATACATGACTACAAATATATTTAATTTATTCTAATATTTGTTTAAAGCCCAGGAAAGCAGAAAGCACTTTCCAGGATAGAAACATTACAAGAGGAAATGCATAGCTGATTCTTTTCTTTCTTTTTCTTAATGTAAACTTGCCAAGATGCTGTTTCACTTGATATTTATTAATACAAGTAAAGACAAGTCTAAGAATAATAGTTAAGAATTCATAAACCAAAATTCTAAAAGTTGCTATATAAATGTCTTTGTTCACAACACAGAACTCTCAGAAAAGCTTTAGAAGCAAGTACGGATAAAATACACCATTACTGGTAATTGGTAATCCTCTGAACAAAATCAAACAATTCACATGGCACATCAGCTCAGCACGCAGTATGAATGACAGCAGAGAAAGGATACAAGCCCCTAAGACTGTATCCTCAAGCAGCCGCAAGCTTGCAATTGCATTTTCACTCTCAAAGCAGAACGATCAAAGATATTTTTTTTTTCAGAAGATCAAAAGAAACTAGCGATGTCCTTCATCAGCTTACAGGGAGTAAGTTACAAGCTGTGATGAACATACAAATTTTGCTTATTTTTAGTGCAAAATCAGTGCTTGATAATACATAACTTCTCTATTCCAAGAAGTTTGACAATTCTGCATTTTGTATAAAAATCTGATTTTCTTCCTAATAAGCAGGCTCTCATTATGCTGGCTAGTTCTATCATAGCTCACTATCCGACTGCAGAAGGAATTAACTTTGCCACAGTTCAACAATATTTAAATTGATTTAAAAATATTTCTTTTCTTAAACGTAATTTAAACTTCTGAGAGGTAAACCAACAGCAAATATTCTTGAAGTTGTTTTTTAATTAGCTACAAAAACATCCATTAGTTGTAATTGTATTTATCTTCAATTGGCTTTAAAGGGAAATAGGAGCCAACAATAATTAAAAATGCATCCTGAAAACCACTGTATTTCATGCTGTGAAATGCCACGGAGAGCAGCTTCTCGCAGCCAGTCACCCCAAAGCACTGACACTCAACCCCACGTTCCGCTCAGCAAGGGTATTGCAAGACTCTTCTATAGCACTGTTACCCCCCAAATTCCCCAAACTCATATTCAAGCAAAATTTGATCACGCAGTTATCTTTCCCTCTGCCTACTGAGCTAGAGAACACTCTAACAGGTAAAGCCATTTTTGCGGCATAGATTCGATGGATTTGAATCTGAACTACATTAACTAACATAGGTCACTCTCCAATTTTCCTTCCACTGGTTTCTGATATTTACAGCAATGAGACGTTCATGACAATGTAAGTCACCTCACCACATACACACCTTTAAGTCCATTCTCACCACAGCCTCAAAAGCCAGGAGACCTACCCAGTAAGGAATGGCTGTTGCGGAACCAGGAGCTAACAATTCCTGGCAAAGAGCTTTCGGAGTCTTGTTCTGACCTTCCACAGTCTTGCTCTGACCTTCCACAGATTACTTATAAATTGCTTAGGTTTATTACGTGATGACTGTATGCACAAAAGCAAGTCAAGAAAAACAAGTAACTGTTCAAAGACAGGGGTTTTGTCTGGTTTCGAGCGATGCCGCTGGTGTTTCTTTTGATTTGCCCTGATCAGCAGAACTCTTGCAAAGAAAACCCACCCCAAATGGCACAGAGGAAACCTACGCAGGTCAAGAATTTGAGAATTGTGACAAACGACAAACGTCCAAATATTTTCATCCTTAAATGAGACATCTCTGCCAAAAAGTCTGGACTCGCAGAAATGTGCATATCTGAAATAACTGACAGCTTCACCGCACACCTCCACTGCAGACCGCGCACAGCGAAAACACAGAATTTGCCTACACAGGCCTTAACCATTTGGGGGATTCCCACTAATAACTAGGAATGTTAGCCTTAATTTTGCAGTGACAAGGGCATCCTATTCATGATAACTACTAAAAAAATCAGTTTTGAATATTCCTATTTTGAATAAGTAAACGCTGCCTTATGATAGCATCGTGTGGGTCCTTCTTGTTTCTGGGAAACAAAAATCCCTCTAATTTGGCAGAGCTGGAAGACATGTTCTCTCTTGAATTTATTATCTTAATTTATTTGAGCCACTTTGAGAAAAATGCATAAAATTTTGTAACTAGCCAGCGGCTTCTTTTCTTCCTCCTGGAAGAACAAACATGTTTCACTTAGAGCTGCTCTCAGATGTTCATAACTTTTCCTAAGAACCTCAATGCAGAGTTGTTATTTCTGGGAGTCACATGGCACGTGGGAAGATCTGGTTTTCTTCCAATTCCTCTCAAGTTAAACTCTACCCAAGAAAGCTGCCAAAATGAGGTACCAGTTGCAATACATTGGGTGAATTTTTAAACGTATTTCCACTATAAGATCCACCTTCCTCCACTCTTAGAGGGGGTGGGAGGAAACACATGGCATCCCATTTAAGTGAAATATCAAAATAATGAACTTAGTAATTGCAGTTACTGAGCCCTCTCTTCACCTTTCTTATATGACAGAAAATACCCAATATTTAAATTATGCAGAAATTAAAGCCTAAATGAATACCTACCTGAAGTGAAAAGGACCGCTTATGTATTATTAGGTAACCTACATTGACATTTCCATTCCTTTGCCTCTATAAAGATGACACTTTCAGAAGAAAATACCAACTGATTTATCAGCCAAGTAAGGCAAACGACATATAATTGTAATTTTTGAAAACACGGCTGCTACCTAATTTTTCTGAAAAGTTGTGAAAGGTTAACAACACTAATATGCTGTCTAATGCAACTCTGCATGGTTCCTGGAGGGTTTATTGGGCATTCAGGATGGCCAAGTTCTGAAGATGAATGGCTTCTGGGAGTCCCATGTTGAATCGTAGGACTCCACGATTAAAAGTTCTACTCAGTTTGAAATCTACATTTGAATTACCTTTTCAGGTATGCCTTAAACCTATGTAATCCCTGCTATATCTGCCAAAGTAAAATACTACACCGAATACAGTTTCTTACAGAACTTTTCAGAGGGCAGAATGAACAGATAGGTCCTGGAAAACACATCAAAATGGGAACGTATTACTTTAGTCCTTAATGATCCAATTCTGAACCTAACAAGGTGCTAAGAATGTTGCAGGGCTAAAATGCACATATGGAAAGATGGGTAGAAAGAGAAAGGAGGAAATGGGCAGGAGGCGATCATTAAGTAAATTATTTGAACCGACTCAAATTGTGCTGCTCTTTCCTTAGTTAAAGCAAAAGCAGCACTAGAAGATTCATTACTCATCTGGACTTTGCAAACAGTTTAAAACCCACTCACTTTTTGTTCTTTCTAGAGGTTCACTTGTCACAATTGCTGGATTAACTGCAACCCTGTACCCTCCTTATTATCTTCAGGTACATGTTCATTAAGACCTCTGTCCATGAGCTAATTAAGAACAGATTAAATACAACAGTAATCCGTACTCCGCTAATGGTGACTGCTTCAGTAACTCTAATCTACATCCAGCAGCAGTTGGACTAGTCTGTGTGCAGCACCAGCCCCTGTGGAGAACAGTATTCCAACCCCAGTAAAAATATACCAGATGGACGTCAAGCTCTGAAGGTATCTTACCTCCTCGTTTTGTGTAGGATAACCCAGCTCACGAACTCTAGGAACAGAGCAGCATACTCTGCTCTCGTAATCAAAAAGCTACACCACTAGTTCAGATTCAAGAGCAGTCTCTATTAAAAGCACCTACCTCATTAATGGCCACCACCACGCTCCACCAAGACTCTAGCATTTAAAATTGTATATAGTTCATCAATCTTATTTCACAGAATTAACAAAGCAGACTTGGCAAATTGTCCAAAAGCAAATACAGGATACAAAATTTGTTTCCACCTTCTTTTATGCTTGCTTCACATGCATTCACTTGGATGTAGCTTATGGAGTTCCTTCCTAAGACTCTCCCCAGCCTACACAGAAAAAAAATTATAAATCTAACCTAAAATCAGTTTCTCTTACTCCTTCATTACAACTTCAGCTAGATCAAAGCTTCACACTTTTCTTGGAAAACTTGCAGCCTCATAGCCATTTGTGTTGAAACACAAAAGTTTTGTCCTTCCTCTAAGGAAAAATCGGTGGGGGTGTGTGTGTGTATACATATACATTCACCCTAAGAAAAGGAAAAGAAAAGGTGATATCCTGGGTACAAATTTCCTTCCACTTAAAGCAACCAGCTCCAGGAATACAGATAAGAAAAGCATACTTTCAGTAGAACTCCAAACAAAACCATAATTAACATCCCTGATAACAAAATGCTGGCAGTCACCTAGGAGAGATACAAAAATAGCAGGGCAACAAACTCAGCATGAACCTTTGAATCCTCTCCTCGTCTACAAAATCAAATTCTTCTCAATACCATAAAAAGAAATGCAACCCAAGTTTCTTGATAAGTATTTTAATTCTGAACATCACAGATGAGCATCATTATACGAATATATATGTTATGCAGTGTTTTGAAAACCAGACTATCTCTCTCTCCCCCTTCCTCTCATTTGGACAGTTTTAATTGCAATTATTTGCTTCACTCCCTTAAAGGAGTGAATTCACATCTAGAGATACAAGGATACAGACACCCAGCTGGGACAGAGCCATATGGAAGACAAGAGGCCAAGCTCAGATGTTCTCTCTGCCTTTCTTCAAAGCATCCTTTTGCACCCATGGTTTTGCAATCAAATAGCTCTTTGATATATTTTTGTCCCACATATTATACCTTCAAATATTTTTCAATTCAGCCTGACTGCTCAATCTGCCAAAATTTCTAATCATATGTTCCATCTGTTTTCATTAATTTCTAAGTGTAGTCTAAAAATAATTGGTAGCCCAAAATTTACTATGAAACTAAAGTTTAAATATGGAAAAAAAATCAAATAAAATTGACTGATTTTTTTAACAATTAAAAATAAGACTCATTTTAGTGCTTCATGTGCTTAAATTGGCATCCTCAAGTTCAAACATTGCTGTTAATTTTTTTTTGCATCAGCCAAAAAAATGGATTAACATCAGACTTCTGACAGTAAACAATTTAAATTGTCTGACATATTACAGATTAAGAGAATAAAAAGTATACAGAAATAAAAGCCACATTTAATAACGTCTGATTTTTGTCCTAAGTCAAATAAACCCCAAACTGGGGCCTCCTAAGAAAATGTGTTGATTCAAAAGAGTGAAATAGATCTTTTAAAGATATGATAATATTTACACCAACAACCTTGAGATAAATTATTGATGCCACAGGCTGAAATACGAAGGATAAAGGAAACTATGCTTTCTTCTTTGCTTACAAACAGTTAGTGAGCTGTTAATACACAGCTTAAGATTGAAATATTTTCCTATTCTCTGTCATTAGGTGTCCACTTCAGGAATAACTAGGATACAAACACAGGGAACATACGGTATTAGAATTCACCAGAATGTCTCTGACACTCAGTCAAAAATAAAAATTTCGCAACAGAACTGGGAAGGGGGGGGGAGGGAAGGGAGGAAAAAAAAAAAAAGCAGCAGAGGAAGGGCTAAGAGGCAAGGAATTGAGTCCTGACGCAAGACTGCATTAGGGAGCTGACACAGGACAGAGGTAAAACTGAAAGAAGGAGCTAAGGAAGGGCAGGATGAGGGCTCTGCATCCGAAACAACTACTGCGAGTGGAGGCAAAACCTGAGTTTGAGTGTAAGGTATAGAGAAAGAAAAGGCATCTTCACCAGTATTTTCCCAAACAATTAGAATAATTTTATTCTCTCATGATTAAAAAAAAAAGAAGTCAGGTACCAACTATGGCCTCATAAAATAAATAAATAAATAAACCCCAAAACACCCCGCAAAAACCAGAATTGGACAAAAAAAAAAAAAAAGAGAGATGTTGTACAATACAAGTCCCCTAGAGCATAGGCAAATTTTTCTAGATGAAGAGAGGCTGGCCCTATCACTGTTCATGGAGAAGAAGAAAAAAGCCTAACCCCTGACTGCCCTAATTTTTCAGCCATTTAAACTTAAAGGACAATACTCCACATCTGCATACAATTCCACCTTTAATTCCGTTTTAGACATGAATTTTAGAGTGTCAAAGGCCAAGAACTGATTCAACACAATCTCATTAGCTCAACTCTTCATTTCAGTTCTCAAACTGAAGTGAAAACTGAATTTAGTTACTGCCTGCCAACTGTGCATAAATGAAAGACAAAACACCCAAGTCTTTAATATTCTTCCATATTTTAGCAACTTCTGACTTAACAATAGCTGACTCAGGATATGAATACCAAACTACAGATAGAGTTGGGCATGCCAAGGAAGAAGCGTACCTCAAACAGTTTGTTTTGCTATCCTCCTTAATTTCTATCTGATGTTACTACAGATACTGATTGGGACGTTTAAGTTGCAAAACTTAGTGGCTGCAGCGTCACTAACACATTGGTGTCTTTATATGAAATTAAAAAAAAAAAAAAAAAAAGTCTGTCCACGGGGTGCTACCTCTTGAGCCAGAGACAAGACTGCAGCATGAAGAGTGACTTCAGAAAACCCACACAGCACTACTGCTATTTGGCTCGTGCTACGCAATGAAAACATCCACAGTCTATTGTGGATTGTGTCTGTCAATGTTTGTCACCTAAGGGTGCCCCCTTGGATCCCAAATTACAATGCGGTTCAGAATGCAAAGATAATGAATGTTCCTTTATCATGTTTTGTTAAATACTGATATCATCTCTGTGGTGCTGCTTGTCGTCGGTATTTTTCTCTTTGTAACTCTCAAACTGAATTACTACAAATGGCAATTACACAGATTTACGCTCAAAAGCCAAACTACAATTTGCGTGCAACACAACTGCATACTCAGATACAACCATGGAACCAACCAGTTCAGTAACGTTTCATCTGCTCTCCTTCGGTTTATCTTACTTTACAGCTCCCTTCACTCCAGAAAATACTAAAATTCTTCACTGCCTTGGAGATTCTCTCTTACCTTATTTATTTTTATTACTATGATAATTTGGCAAGGTGAGATCCTGATAGAGAAGTCCTAACATTTAACTTGGACCACACGCGGTGGAGATAAAGAGATCCCAATTGACCATTACAAAAGAAATATTAACTTATACATAACTTTTGAGCCATGACTCCATGATTACAGAGCAAGAAAGGTTAAGACTGTTTGCTTTCCATTAGTCAATATATTTTTAATAAGAGATGTTTTGAAAAAGCTTATAACATACACACAGGGAAACAATTTTTTCTTTGGTGTTGAATGTAAATGTTTTCTCTGTGAACTTACAAAGTAAAATACCACAATATAGTTCTGAGGTCATGACTTACAGCACACATCTCATTTTCCCTTGCAATATCAGAATATTTTCAGGACTGAAATGAAGAAGATGGAATCACCCCAGCTTGCTCATTTTGAAAAATGATTTACACGATTCACCCAAGTTTTATTTTGGTTTTTTTTTTTTTTTGATTAATAAACATAAAAGCCTTGAAACATGGCCAGAAAGACCAACAGATAATACAGGACCCTATTAGGAGGCACTTTACCCAGAAACACATCAGAAACCTGCTCTGCGATAGAAGCCAAAAGTTTGCAAAGTACTTTCCCAGAGTCCATTTAGATTTAAAAATAGATAAGTAGTATTATGATACAGCAGTCACATGTGGTACATTTGATCTATTTTGAGCTAAAATTAATAAGCACTTCGAGAACGTGAAGTAAATTGATATACTAATTGCCATAAAATAAGGTATAGTTTTCTCTCTGTAACAGACTTGCCAATTTAAATGCATGACTGGTGAAAAATGAAGATATACATTATTTTAAGTTACTAGAAGTGTTACTATAAGCGTATGGTAATTATAAGTTGCTCCACTGTATTGCTGTATGCCTAAGTCTTGTAAGTAGTTTATTGTTTAACAAATATTTGCAGTTAGTTACCCGTTTTCAGGCGAAAGGTGCACAATAGTGCCAGCTACTTTTAAAAAGCTAATAATTTTCCTAAAACCTATACTTTCCCTAACAGAAATTCAGAAATGGTTAAAAGCAGTAGGACTGTTAAGCCTGATTGCATTGCCTCTGCCTTGTTTTTCTGGAACATCGCAACTGAGAAGTAAGGATTTTAGACAATCATATGACTCCCAAGTTTAACAGCCCAGATTTTCAGTGCATCAAGCCTAAGTAGGAAGGTCAACAAATACTGTGGTTTGACCTCGGATAAGAGCCAAATCGTATCTACAAACAATTTCATACTGCAATTCCATAGCCTGACACATTTCTGTTATTCTTACAAAACACAGAGTGGGCTTTTAATGAGGTTTTGAAGAGTACTTCTGAGTTCAGCAAAGGAACCCCCTAATATTTCTGGTGAGCAAAGGCTTATCACCAGTACCTATTCCCTTCTCACAACCCCAAGTTTCCTTTTAAAAACTTGAGGTAATATCTATACAAATTGATGTCTTCTCAAAACTTTTAATAAATTCCTCCAACTTGAGCATGAAAATATACAAGCTACAAAATTTACCACTGAAAATGCTACTGTATTACTTAGCTGTATTGTACATTTGATAAATAAGCAGAAATTCAACTGACACTGGATAAAGTGAACTAAACCACTGTCAACCTATTGTCATACTAATTATGAATCTTTATGAATAAAGACAATAACTGACTACTGAAAATTACTACCTTTTTATGGGAAGACATTCACAAATCAAACTGTATAAACAAGTACTTGTCTATGTAACTTATTTCAAACAGAGAACTGTTTGAAAAACTTTACTTACATTTCTTATTTCGGTATTCAAAAGCATAAAAGAATTCAGAATTAGCATCATTGTAGTAACCTCAGCATGGCCCTCTTTTACACATGCTTTGTAACAACAGATAGAATCACGTATTCATTCTCCCACAGACTGATTCCTCCTGCAGTACAGCACACTGAACTGCCCTGGCAGTCGTTCAGAGTTAGGAGGTGAAGGAAATGTATCTGTAGGGCTCCTTTGTGTAGGGTGGAAAGATCTACACAGCTCTGGGAAGCAGCAGGGCACACTGATGACGAAGGCTACCAAATGCCATCCTTCAGGAGTGGACACTATCCCTGCTCTGTGACAAGTTCTTTAAACCATACTATGTTCAGCTGCACGTGCTGCTGCTTTTCTATCCCCTGTGATGACCAAATGGGTTTTGGGTGCCTGTTTCACAAAGAAGAAGAAACAATTGCAACTGCCACAGAAATCTACATAAACAGCACCTGACTAAAGAGGATTTCATGTGTTCTGTGCCCCAAGAAATAGAGCCTTTACCAGGGCTCCCTAAATAAAGGAAAAAAGTTTGCCTTCATCTCTCTGTGCCTTAGTTCCCTATTCATAAAATGGGAATAAGAAAACCTTCTCATTTAGCAGGATGTTGTAAAGGTAAATTCAATGTTTGCAAAACAATTGTATACTAAGGTAATGATTCCTGTAAAAAGCTCCCAAGGAAAATAATCATGTGTAGTAAATCAGGCTGAAAGACATGCGCTGAAAATAATAAAGAAAAGATAAGTAAAACTTGCTTAATGAGTACTGCTCGATGTCCTGTGCGCTGAAAGTAGCAAGATCCTTTGGGGCTGGGGGGAAGAAGGAGCATATATAATCATGCAATTTTCTTTCTTACAACACATAGGTGTAAAGGAGCTAAAATACAGTCACCCAGGTAATTTTAATTCTGCGTTTCCTGCCTTTTAAAATTCAATTTCGCAACATTACTATTTTTTCTTTTCTTCTCATTTTGATTACAGAAACTTAGAGGTTTTTAAAAAGAAACCTAATGGCCAAGTATCACCTTGTGGCATCAAGTAGATTATGAGTATGTTCATCAGCAGACCCTCCCATAAATCTCTGTCACATCAGCTATGAAAGTCTGTCTCAGAAAAAGCTTTCAAACAGAAGAACAGCAATTTTTGAAAACACTGGGTTCCTTTTCATATTTCTGATGACAAATAGTTCTATTGATCTCCCTGTCTTCTTTTCAGATTTATTCCTAGTCCTTACATTTACTTTACCTGCACTATGGTTCTGACTGGTACCCAGTACATCTACAGTCACAGACACAGAATCTTACGATTCCCTAACTCATAACAAACACAGGAATAAAATAAAGTTGTAGCTTAAGAAGTCTGTAATGTCAAAATTGCTAACACTTCAAGGCTACTTGGAGAAAGTTGGTCCGATACTGCACTGAAGAAATATTTTTTGTTCCACAAAGCAATGAGAACAGTAAGAACATAAGCAGGGAGGAAACTATGGTTTCATTTTATTCTCTATCCATTGTATTACTAAACTTTTGGTAACATACCAAAGTAAATAACTTTCATACAGAACTCCAATAGAAAATAGTTTGAAATGATGTGTTTGTATTATTGTATAAATTCTAATCATCTGGCCAAAACAGATGCAGATAGAAAAACCGCTTGAAAAAAAAAAGAAGCAAAAAAAAAAGGGGGTTAATTACATCTGAAAGAAGTTCAAGAAGATTCATAAGAAGAATACATAGGAATAAGAGAAACAAATTCAACTCCATAGTAAAACCTTCCCCCTCCCCCCATGATACTGACTTTAATTTGCCCAAGCAAGGAATTCTCCACTTGTTATCAGAACTCTATGACAATAAAAGTTCATTTTTAAGCTGACGTTTTATTCACAGACAATAAAGGTCTGACAGAACTGGGAGTTGCACCAGAATTTTTTTAAATCTTATAAATTTATATAAGAATTATATAACTTCCTCAGCAGCAAGAAAGCATTAGTTTTGCAAAATAAACTGACACACCGTATATACCTGGTGGCATACGATCAAAAACTCTGAGAAGCAGTTTCTATAGAGAAAGCATATATTGGTATTTAACTGCCCAGGAAAGGAAAGTGATGTATCTGTTGAGAATTCATGTTTTAGCTTGTTGATATAAATAATAAACCGTAAGTAAAAAGCAAGGAAATATGACTAGGTAGTACAGCAAAATAATCTTCAGGGCAGTACATATCATTACAGCTGTCAGTCAGTCAAGAAAGAAAAAACCATGCTGCTTACACAAATGCACATTGCTGCCTGCTTGACCTGAGCTGGTTACCTGTTTCCATCACCCACTCAGCACTTGAATAGAAATAGGCGAGATGCTGCTCTCTGCAGATTATCTTGATTCAATCTTGGGTATTCACAAAGACTGTACAAAAGCCCACCTCTACGAAGAAGAAATGAACCTGAGAACTCCATAATAAGGTTTCTTTAGCCATGCTCAGCCAAAAAAAGTATGTTTTTCACAGGCCGTGTTCCACTGTTTGCTCAAACTGTATCTTGCTGTGTCTTTGATTCCCCTCTCAGAAACACATCCACACATCTTCACCAAGTGATACACTTCTCAAGTGCTATAGTTCTCCTTCCTGAAATATTTCATCAATGTCCTACCTGTTTTTTTTTTATTATTATTATTTGAAAACATTAATTTGATTGGTTTCAGTTTTGGTGGATTTTTTTTTGTTGTTTTATTTACCAAGAATAGGAAAGGTGCATTTCCATCCTTCACTTTCACTGAAAATTTATCCAACCCATGATACCACAAATGTGATAGCAAGAAGGGGCAGCAAAAGAATCACTTCTCCAAAGGGTCTGAATAATCCTATTCTTACCAAAGTAAGATACTGAAAACCACACCAAAATAATGTAATCTTTACTCTAAGAAAAGCAAATTCTAACTAATATCTAATAGTTAAAAATAATAAAATACAAAGTTTTTAATCTGAAATAGAAACCAGTGTTTAACATCCCTATTATCCTGAAATATGAGATAAAAATATCTTCTTGAAATACAAAGAGTTAAAAAGTACCCAAACCAGAAAGAGACAGACACATCATGGGGTATAAACACCTGTTGGCAGGAAAGATACATCCCAAATTCAACTTTTTTTTTGTGAGAATACTGATAGTGCTTGAGATTAAAATCACTTAATGGAAGAAACAGAAAATACTATTCAATAAAGAAGATATTCACATTTTTGATGTTGCTACATGTACTAAAATAGAAACACTGAATTAAGACAAACTGTCTCGATACTCATCATTCGTTCCTAAGACAGACTCTTTGTTAATAAACCACCAAGTAATACTGCATCGTGCAACCTGAATGAATGAAAATGTTGTACTTACATTGGCTAACAGAACACCAGAATATCCGATTCCATCGTAAAAAGCTTTTCAGTTTCTTTAATTTAATTCACTTTCATTTAAGAAGTGAAAATGACTTCTTAAAAATGCTTTTTTAAGAGGCTAAAAATTTCAGATGTAAGAAAAATAATTCATTCTACCATACTAGGATGAACAAGCACCAACAGAAGAAAAAGCAGATCCCTTACCCATAAATGAAATAATTTTAAAAATTCAGCTTTGAACTTAATTGTCCAATTTTTTTCTACCCTTAACCACATACCCAAATATGAATCCCTCACCACCACCACTAGACCGCCAGTGATTTATGGCCTGTTTACAGGGAAGTGACATGTATACCATCACCTTCTGATCAAAATTACTGCTGTTTGGAATAGTAGTATATTCCATACATATTGAGATTCAAATGAAAAAATAAAAAAAATCTGTAAGAGTACAAATATTTCAAATATACTTTATTTCCTTTTATATAAATGAATAAAACAAACATACCTGATTAAAAAAACCCACGACATATTAAAAGACCTCTCCTTGAAACAGGCTTATTATTTTGGTCGCTTTGGCAAAAACAATGACTTAAGATGTGAATGGAACAATCACTGGCTGTCATCGCCGTTCTTTTGTGCATTTACTTGAAAAAAGGTAAACTGATGTCCAATTTCCTGTATTGTCTCTACATAACTGTATAGAATATTAACGTATATTACAGAATTTTAAATTACTAATACATGAATGCTTCAAGCTGTAATTGTTGATGTATTAACTACCATTTCTTCCCATTTTTCCAACTTCACCTCATGTATCACTCACCAACATCATATCTGTCAAAACACAATAAAGTGTTCACAAACAATGATCTTACCTAGAGCATAATCATATTTGTTGCAATAAAGCTGTTATCCTTCTCCTCACTTTCTCTAACCTGAAAAATCATTAAGTGGTGGTGGGGAAATTTCCTCTTCCCCTTGTTCAGAGATTTTCCTTCAGGTAAGTGAATTCCATGTATGCATACACTATATGCCTACTTCAGTGCAAAGAAGCTACAAATATTAGGCTACTGTTATGACTACATTTTTGCCTTCTTAAATTGTAGAAATTTGGTCCTTCAAGTTTTTATCTGCTTGTAGGTCATCTTTCAAAACTGTTCTAATTTTGCTGTCCCTTCTCAAATACTATCACCACCGAAGAAGTACTCGAGAAGAATGATTAGCTGAAAGCACTTTTTAAACAGCAACAATGTCCAATTCTAAGCACAGTATTTTAGTACTTCACATAGCAGTCCTCTAAGTTCAGTTCTAAATTATCCAATGCTGTGACAATTAAGCTGTGTTTAGACCACAAAACCACACCAGTAAGAACAGACATCTATAAAAAAAGAAGTACTGTTTTCGTTTGTGGTTCCAGATTGACTCCTATCAAAGGATTCTGCAAAGTTCTTGCTGCTGCTGCAGCAGACAAGTAATTATAATTCAGATAACCCTCCTCCAAATGCCCAAAGAAACAAGAACCTGCCAAACAGTAACAGATGTCAGCAGCATCTGCAATTTAATCTTTCATGAGAGAATATGCTCTGCCATATGATGAAACACCAGAAAAAATTTAATGCTACCTTTTATTCAATAGTTCTCAATATAACCGCAAATATGGAGATTTACTGTTTCATCATAGCCTTGGAGAGCAAATAAAGGTCCAATGGCCTCTTGTCAGAGAAGAAGCAAGGGTCCCAAAGAAGAGTAACATTAAGAGATTTGTGTAACAGAGGATGATCAGACCTTTTTCTCTACCACATCAAAAAGTTAATGTTCCTTATTACCAATAAAGAAAAATTGGGCTTTTATGTGTGTCAACAGTTTGTTTTGGGGTTTTTTTTGTTTGTTTCGTTTGGTTTTTTTGAACACATAATACCAGTGTACTTCTGTATTTTGGAAAAGGAAAAATATTCCTCATGCTATAATGCTATTGCTGCTACCTATATAATTAGTAAATACTTAATAGGGACTAAAAATACCATTTCTTTATTCTCCTGCTTCTTCCTTCTTCAGTATTTACTACTACTTTGACTCAGCAAACTGCCACTATCGTGTCTTACACCCATAATACTGAATATATTCCATCTTTTGGAACTGCAGCATGCATTTTTCCCAAGCTCACTAAATGCCTCTTTTTTCATGATTAAATGTACATTCAACAAGAAATCAAAACTGCTTTTCACATAACTCTTGCCCTCTTCAGGCTATCCAACCACCGCCATGCCATGAGAGAAATCCAAATTTTCAGCACTGCTCTTATTTCTCACAAATGTGCCTGATCTCTATCTTCTTCTCCCCAACTTTCAGTCACTTTCTATAAACCCCTCTCAAGTGCTGCACAAGTAATAAACAATCTCAAGGTCAACAGATTTGCTTTGCTACTCAGCTTCTCCATAGCACCCCAGAGAATCATACAATACCAAGTTGGAAGGGACCTCAAGGATCATCAGGTCCAACCTTTCCTGGCAAAAGCACGGTTGAGACAAGATGGCCCAGCATCCTGTCCAGCCAAACCTTAAAAGTATCCAATGTTGGGGAATCCACCACTTCCCAGGGGAGATGATTCCAATGGCTGATTGTTCTCATTGTGGAAAATTTTCCTTTTGTGTCCAAGTCCGGAGGGACTGT
The DNA here is from genome assembly GCA_034008185.1 of Gorsachius magnificus. Classification (NCBI taxonomy): domain Eukaryota; kingdom Metazoa; phylum Chordata; class Aves; order Pelecaniformes; family Ardeidae; genus Gorsachius; species Gorsachius magnificus. The sequence continues at coordinate 72,438,774 of CM067085.1, read as the reverse complement.
GTGTGAAAGCCTTGCTTTTATACGCTTTCCATACTTAACATCTACTACTCTGTTTTCCCAGCCACTGCGTTTTGGGCTAGTCCTCTTAACAAGAAGACTGGCAGCAGAACAAGTAAGTTTGTATGCATTAGTGGAAATGAATGAGTCAATTTAGTTGGTGGAGAAAATTACAGCATTCTGAATAGAACTGTGGAAAACCAGCCAACTACTATTTTCTGTTTGGGATTATTTTCACACAAAGAAAGGCAGAACTACCACAAGTTACCTTTTGAAAGAAAGGGCAGTTAGGCTACAAACTTTATTTTCACTTTAAATGAAAAACACATCCTGCAGAAAATCGGTATCTCCACCATTAAGTGGAAAATTCAGTTCAACTGCAAAAAAGGTAAATGGAAGAAAATGCCTTCATTTTTCTTGTCGAAGCTCTTACTAAATTTGCCATGTTTCTACCTCTAGCCTTACTGCATCATTTAGGCTAACTTCGATATCTGGTTCTTTCACATCTCTCATTGTGCTACTGCACAGATCTGCATGTCTTCTCTTCTTCCTCCTGTTACTCCCTACTCACATGCTGCATCTAAAATGAGTGTGTATGTATTAGTCAGCTTCCAGTTTTATTTGTCCTAACAAATACTTGAGTACATTCTGGAGTAATTAAAAATACGAAGAGGGAGGCTGGTGATCCTTTTGATAACTTTGTCAAAACAAATTTTGTTCTGATGACCAAGAGGGCAATCACATTTAACAGAACTAAGATGTTACAAGTACTGTTTTAGTCTCAGTAGTAAGCAAAAATGGGACAACTTTTGCTGATGGTATTTGAGAATGCCATGGTGATGCATATCATTACAGAAGTCAGTCAGCAGCATCTCTGGTGGAAGGGAAGGCTCCAAAAAGCCCCTCAAATTAAAAACCATCTCAGGTTAACATATCTAAAAGCTCTGGACAACGCTCTTCGTCCTATGGTTTAGTGTTAGGTAGTCCTGTGAGGAGCAGGGAGTTGGACTTGATGATCCTTACGGGTCCCTTCCAACTCGAGATATTCTATGATTCTTATGATCCTTAGATCAACACTGTGTGACACCAGCATTTCCTCCTTCCCTTCATCGACATGCTTAGTACCTTTTCTTCAGTCGCAAAGTTCACTTATAACAATGTTTCACCCTTTTTTTCACATTTCTCCTTTCTATCAGTTCAACACAAGGTGAGGCCCCATTTTAAGAGAGGTCCATGAAATTAATGGGTTAAAACAGCAGAGCCAGAGGGGAGCAAGGGGTTTTTAACTATTTTGGTGACACTTCACAGCAGTCCTCAAAAAGCTCTATCAGCACAGGAGGAGCAGCAAATTGCAGCTTTGAGCAGAGCAACAGGGGTGATCAGGGCAGGAATTTTTCAAGTCAACTTTGCTGCCAAAAAAAATCAGTCATGTAACTACTCCATAAGAGCAAGTTGAAGAAAGTTTCATAATTATAGCCTCAAACCTCAAGCTGGAGATAATACAACCATGGTTTGGGTTTTTTGGTTTTGTTTTTTTTCAGAAACCATCATACCAGCAAAAATCAGCTTCTACTCTGAAAACAGAGCTCTTGCCCAGTAGAAACTATAAAATTGCTTCTAAAAGAGGTCCTGAAAAACCATTCTAAGTAATACCAACAAGTAATTGTGGCTATAACTAGTTCAGAAATTCAACGAAATCATCACACAACACTGTCCTATGGTTGAACAGCACAACAATTATTTGGTCAAATTATGTTCTATGTTCCTGCTATCAATTACTTGGCAAATGCTTTTCTTTAATAAATGGCATGGTTTCAAGCATCTGCTTAAAAAAAGGAACATACAAAATGAAAAGCAAAAACCACCACCACCAAAACCCCCAGCTCTTCTGAAGGGAACAACTTTATCATATCAGCTTAGCTCTGAAAATAGTGAGCTTCTAAAGAGCCACCATCCATTAAAAAAAAAAAAAAAAAACATTTGAAGGTATACAAGTAGCACCTACAATTATCATGATAAAAAGATCAGACAAGAAGTACCACTTCAGTACAGAAAACAATGGACTTGTTCAGTGCAACGTAAAACTGCCTTACGTCAGAATCCTGGAAAACATAGGCGAGGACTGCTAGGAATACAGTTAAGTGCACAAAGAAGAATAGGACTGTAGGTAAATAAGGGACTCACCGTAACAGGTAGCAATGGAAAATGCTGAAGATGGCTGAAACTATACAACATGCCAGGTATACCTGGCATCTGTGGCAGACCCAAAATATGGAGCATGGCTTTGGCTATCTGGCATGAAGCTAGTCTCCAGTGCCCTGACCTGCGATGCCACCTCTACAGCCACAGTGTAACTCCCAGTTACAAGACCGAGGGAACTGTAACATCAGCAGAAGATTTGTCCCTGTGATACTTCCTTCCTCACACAGTATTTCAGTAGGCTTCATGACATCCAGTTCATCTTCACACCTAGTCTTGGAAAATTCCACTATGCGCTCACACTTCACTTTCTCACCTTTTGCCCTGCCCAGACAGCAGGAGACAAGATCTCCTACCATCAAAAGAGTCAAGGTGGACCAGCTTGTACTCTGGGCTAAATCCAGAGCCAGACAGGAAAAATCCTTTAAAGAGATGGACCATCCATACTGCTCTTCATGGAGCCCCCAGAGTTTAGGTCCCTCTGGGATAAGGTGGAACACATGTGTGCCATGGCCCAAGTGGGACAAGTGGCAACCCCTCCTCCAGCTTCTCCAAAACTTCTTATTAAGATGCTTTTTGCTTACCTGTGTATTTATACACTTCCCCTCTAAGGCTTTACAAGATGCAGGATCTCTTCATCAACTCCACTGGCTCTGACCAAGCTGCAACTAGGAGGAAGAAGCTTCACAGGATGACCCTGCTGCCTGTGGCATCTAATTCCACCTCCTCAGGCACAGCATCTCTGTCCAGCATTCATCAGCTCCCTCTTCCAGGATGGGAGAATGTGGACAAGACCCAGACCATACCCTGCTTACTGCTCTCTTTGGCTCCCTGTTTTTACGTTTCGTGACTCCTCCTTTTACCAGCTGTTCCCTGGTTTCTCTTCATTCTCCTCTTCTGTAGTTCCCCATTCTCAAGGAGGGCTCTCATGTTTTATTAGGAATAAACTGTTATCTGTCCCTAAGGAAAAAGCCAATAGAAACAGTGACTCAAAGTGGCTGCTTAAGAAAAGCAAGAATAGGGTAAGCATAGGACATTTCTCACTTCCCACGCCACACAAAATTTTACAGATCATATCCTCTATCTGTTCTAGATAGAAGAGATGTCACTTGCATAGTAATTCTTCACATGGAAATCATTCAGTACCTTTTGCCACCCTTGCCAACCTTTTCCTGAACGTTCACCTTAGATGCAACATTTCATATGCTTGTTACCTACAAATGGCAACAAATGTTACTCTGTAATGAAAACATAAGGAAAAAAACTGCAACAACTGTGGACGCAGTCATTCAAAGTTCAAGAATGTTCTACCTCAGAGTTAAGAGATAAAAAAACCTAAGTTAATATGCAAATGAGAAATTCTGCATCTGAATACTAAATGAGCAGCTGGATAATGATGTAGGTAGCCTTGAAAGAGCAATCTTTTGGCAGAAAGTGTGTCATAACAATAGACAAAATTTAGATAGAAATTGAACTTTCTTAGGTATTAGAGCAATCTGTGGAAAAGCAAAGCTAACTTTGGTTTTGTTTGCATCTGATCATTACGCCTCAAGAAATTCAAAAAAAGAAAAATAAATCTGCTAATTTGCAAAAGAACCAGCAGACACCATAAGAACCATTACAAAGCACTGCATACCCTGAATCTTCCAGGCGATTCAACATCCCATGAAGCTGCTGTAGACCTATGCTAATTGCAAAACTTATTTGTTTTGCAATTTGATATTCATACAGGCTATTAAATTAAGCTAAATGATTTAGCACCTCATTTCACTCTGAAGTTCAGGTCACATAAACAAGTACCACTAAAATGTAGATTTTTAAACCAAACCAGCTTGACCACAGGATGCACTGTTGCGGTCTACTGCTTTAGGATGTTTAACCCTTAATTCCTAAAGCAGAAGTACCAGTGCTGGGATCTGCAGTGTGTGCATAGTCCTGGATTTCAATGAGACCCCCCCCGCTTCCCATTACACAAGTTTTCACAAGGACCAAATGTATGACTGAAGCACTACATTTTTAAAAACTTGCCTGATATAAAATAGTCCTTCACAAGTCAATGAAAACACATCTCCTTTCATCATAATGACACCTGTTAGAAGGAAATACCATGATCTTTCAAATTGGTTTAGCACAATTTTAGCTATGCAATGCTTTTTTTTCCCCTCCCCTCTCTCTCTGTCTCTCCACCTACCCTGTTTTTTCAATAAGAAACCCTGATTAAAACCTCCAGGCTCCACATTAATCTATGGATCAGTTAATAAAATGCTTGAATACAGGTAATTTGCATTAAAAAATTTATCTTAATGATAGACTTTGGTGCAGTTAAGTCACATTTTTCCCCTGTGCAAAGTAAGGCTCGATTATCATATGCTTAACAATTAGAATTTAAATATACAATAAACCTATTACTGTTACCTGCTACAAGACAAACAAAGAATTTCAAACTGCCTAATATCAACTAATCTTAATTACTATTACAATGTACCTGCTGATGTATCTGAGTACATACACCCTTAATTATGTCATTTCACGGGAGGGAAGAGCAAACGGATTCTGGGCACAGGCAAAATAACAATCTTTTCTATCTTTAAAGTTTCCTCCTTTGAGCCAGAAATGCAGTTTCCTTGTTTTAATTTCTTGAACCACACTGCAGCTGTGGAAGTCTGTGGATTTATAGACAAGTGCAGTAGGTTAACAAGTATTTACTTGCTGGAAGCAGCTTAAATTGAATGAAATAAAATAAACAATAAGTTCCTGATATTCTCTGTTTAAACATTACAGTATTTTAACAAAAGGATAAATGTTAACAAGAGGCAAATGGATAACAAAACTAATGCTTACCTTTACAAGTCACCCAGCAGATTAGATATTCATTCATTTAATGTTGTGTTGAAGGAAGATTTTCTATGCCTCTTGTTTTAACATCACAGGTAAAATACCTTACTACTTCAGCGTTAGTTTATCACACAGATACCGTATGTCTCAGATGAAACAGTCAGTGCAAGGCAGAACAGTAATTCTCTGTCCTTCCTATGGAGAGAACTTGGCTCAAAACGCTCATCAGGCTTTCTCTGGTAGAGAACAGCTATGTCATGGAAAAGATTTTTGCTTTCTCAGAGTCTGGAGGCCCATTTATCTCTAAAATGCCAGAGTGTATTTATATTCCTCTATGATTTTCTGAAAGATTTGCTAAAGCCCTCAAAACTGTGGCTCAAAACTATAGATAGACAATATCCCAATATAAAGAAACAGAAAACAAACTGGCTGTTTAGTTTGAAGTCATAAAAATTGAGGCTCAAAAAAATCCCCCAAACAAACCTACAATGAACCAAAACAAAAACCAAACCAGAAGGTGTTTCCACATCTTTACTACATGGTAAAATGTTAGGCAACATTTAGATGAACCCACTCTGGGCAGGGAATTGTAAAAAACAGTTTAATGAATGAGACTATGAATGAAATAAATACAAGCTTTGGTACATTTTTTAGCTTGAATATCAAATTGGCAAAAAGATAACTGAAACTAAATAGAAAATGAAAAAAATAAACAAAAAACCTCTTCTAAGATATTATTGTCTTAAAGATCCATACGATGACTGTGGAGACAGAAAGCAGCGATGTTTTGCTGTATCTTTCTCTATCTTCGTATAACTCTAAAAGCTTGAAAAAACAAAGCCCAACTGCTAGGTCCTAACATCTCTCACTAAAATCTTCAAGCCTTGAAGTAATTCATTATATGAACAAAGGCAGATGGGAAAGGGGTAGTTCGGAGTAATCATTTTTCCAAGAAGGTAGCAGGGTGAGGTCTTGGGAAACTGTTGAGTTAATCTAAGAGCTCAATGCTAAGAAGAGACTCCTTTTTCTTGCCACCTCACCATTTCATTGCCAACAGTGCTTTCATCACTTCCTTTGAATCTGTCTGTTGCCATCTGACACCTCAGTGAATTGATTACAGATAACCCTAAGGACAAAATCCACATAGTTTTCCGCCTATGTAGAACAGCTTACTGATGGATGGGAAAAACACGAGAATCATGACCCACAAAGGGTCTAGGAATAAAAATTTATTTTTCAACAGTGCAAGTTACCAGATGGGCTCAGCTGTTTTTTGAAACGTTACTCTTAGTGGACGTTATTCTGCTGTGACACTGAAGAAACAGCAAGCGGAATGCCAGAGACAGGCTCAACTGAGCACCAAAGAGACTGTCATCTACCGGTGCTGATCCCAAACACCACCAGGCAGGGCTACCCCAGTATCTTCCTTCTAGCTCCCTGCATAGCAACATCTACAAATGTACCCTCAAATTGCTTTATCCCAATTCTCCAGCTACACAGACTACCAGTCTCACCTTCATCTTGTATTTCCCATCTGTCTGTATTCACCTTATTATCCAGAACAGAACATGTGGGTTTCAGAGAATAAATTGTCTGGTTTGTGTTTGTACAAACAAAATGGGGTCCTGATTAACGACTAGCCCTCCTGAACACCAGGATAACACAAATAAATAAAATTACACACAGGAACGTGTGTAATCCTTTCCCAACCATACCAGGGAGAAAAAGGAGGGTGATTTTATCTTTTAGTTTTGCAACTCCTAAGACAACACATTTCTCACTCACCTCCTCACAGCTCCACTGCTACTTTGTCCTCTCTCCCATTCCCCAGGAAGCATTTCTATTTCACAGCGTAGGAACTGTGTATGGTAGGAAAAGACTTGCAGTACAGCCCGAGACCACAGCACCACAGCTCTCCTTTTGGCAGCAGCAGGTCAGGCAGCCCCTCTGTGTGGGCTGTGCCCACCCTCCAGGCTCACCTCCGTGCCGTATCCCACCTTCCCTGGTATAACTTAGCGTAGCTGCAGCGAACTGGATCAGGAAGCCGATCCAGGTTAACTGAAGTCCCTTCTGCTTTCCCTTTTCCGCAGGGTTATTTTTAACCTAGATCAATCTCAAATTCAGTTCACCTTGTTGTCTCATAAATAGTTGCTCCAGCACACTTGAGGTCACAGAGGCAGGAAAAAAGTGGCAGGGGACAGAAAAGCAAAACTGCAAGTGAAAGAAATGCTTATGAAATAACACCTTGCACCTGTAACAAAGACAAAGCTTGAGAGCAGCACTGCAGGGCAGACTCTTTGCCAAGTTCTAGCCATAAGTTTCACAAGTTTATATGAAAAAATCCCTTCCAACTCAAGGTTCCCAACACTGAAAACTCTGCAAGCTTAAATGATAAGAAGCACTGATTAAAAAAAAATACACTCTACTCGAATCTGATCCAGAACCCACCTACTGTGTAGCAGAGACAATGTCCTTCATTAAACTAACTGCTGTAGTTAAAAAAAAAAAAAAAAAAAAAGGTTCTCGGCAAACAAGCCCTTCATGATGTCTACAGTAAGGATGCAGGCAAAACACACAAAACCTGACGTCCATGCAGAGGCCTTTCCACAGCTCTGTCCAAAGGAGAGACGTGTCAGTTATGGAAGAACTTAACTAACTGGAGAAGACTCTCCAGGCACCTCACGCGTGGCGTGGAACACAGCCCACCACTCAGGCAGGACAGCCCATGACACCGTAACTTGCAGCGATGCGGTCCTTACAGTTTTTCCGCTTCCTTCCCAGTCCGCATTCTGCTCCCTGTGCCAATGAGACTGTTAATTTTTGCAGCACAGGCATAGCCTTAATTACACTAAGGAACAAATGTGACTGTTGCCAGAAATATAAGAAAACTGAGTATTTTTCAAGGTACTATTTTTGATTGTGTCATATCTACCAATATGGATACGTGGGTAAATGAATGAACACTAAAGAATCCCAACAACAAAGGAATGTCAAGTAATTTATAATATTCTGTCTTTAAAGCAGCCTGAACCTGTAATAAAGGCCTGACTACAACTAAATACACAAACTAATTTATCACTTGGGGGTCCTTCTGACCTTTTCTTATGCTACCAGGTGGCTATCGTTTACCAGATGATAGCCTCTCTCTTTGCTAGTCCAAGCTGTGAATAAGCATTTTGGTTTTAATTAAAGCAAAATTTTCAGATAGTGCCTCTTCTCACACAGCACATACTGGTAGTCTTCCATCGGTGATTACAGCAAAGGAAATTTTAGATATTTCTTCAGCAAGTAATTATAACTACTTCTGATTTTCAGATGGAGTTTCATATTGCTGAAACCTAACTGATCAACAGCGAGACAATACAAGCTCAAAAGTACAAGGAAAGAAGCTTTAAAAACATTGGTTAGAGATGTTATCCATACAGCCCATTCCAGCACCACTGGAATATATATTGTTAATTACTCTTTATACAATACATACTATAGCTGATGTTCTAAAATGCGTAAAACAAGGCTCCAAAAGCTATCCATTTCAAAATCAGACAGCATAAACACAATGAGCACAAGGAAATAAAAAAAAAAGACAATAGCTGTTGAACAAAACTACACTCAGATCAAAAACACGGAAACAAGGGTCTCTGGAAAAGTGACAAGGAATCAGCAGGCTTGGAATAGTAATGGACATGGAGCTTTTCACCTCTGCTTCACCAATTTTAATCTAATCAAGGTCAGCAGTGACAGAGCTTTGCCTCATCCAGTCTTCACAAGAAGCAAACTTGTGGTCTCTTTTGGGCCTCAGTGAGTAAATACAGCTGAATGACCCAGCAGAGAATGCACATGAAAAATAAGAAAAAAACCTCATTCTAAGAAATGTCCCCTGAGAAGGTTAAAAGCTACTGGCAAAGGAAAATGAAGGCGGCTGCATCTTCCTGTCAAGCACATTTCAAAGGAGCACTACTTACAGAATAATTAGAAGAGTTAAAAAGAGAAGAATTGACTATAATAGGAACTCTGTCAAACTGAAGATACTGTAGTGGGAACACTTTGAGGAGGAGGAGGAATGAATGAACATAAAACTCACATGCAGAATACACATCACACACTCTGTACTTGGCTATTTAAAGACCACAGAAATCAAAGTTAGTAAAGTCACATTAGATTAATAAATTCCTCATGCACTGGAAGCTGGCGATCCAGCTACCAGGTAAGAAGATACGGGTACAGAATTGTTTTGAAAATCATATATGGTTTAGTTTTAAACATACATTTTAAGAGCAATTTACTACCACATACTGCTACAGAAAGAGCAGCAAGGACTGTTTGAATCCTGGCTAACGCAACTCGGAAGCCAAACCCATGTGGTTTCAAGATCTATTGGAAGAAAAGGAAGTATACCAATCTCCCAGTCACCGGAGAGTGTATTCTAATCACCTGGTCTCTAATCCAGTTTGGGGATTAAAAAGAAAGAAACAGACAATATCACAGCTAAGTACTCTTGAATGTAGGGGGGTGGGGGAGGAACCACCAACACCCAAACAAAACACCAAGTGAGATTACTCTCAGTTTCTAAACAAACCTCTTGCTGCCATGTACAACATTACCTGGCATATCTAAAGGGGCAAATAATTCAGAGCCATACATGGTAATATGGATTTTTGAAGTAATTACTAAGTTACCTGATGAAAAAAACCCCAAACTTTCTACAAACTTCACAATTTGCAGGGCTGACATTCATTCCTGTTTAGAAAATAGTCCTAGTGAAGTTAAAACGTTCCTGTTTCAAATAAAATCAATAATGATCTTGAAAGTAACAGAAAGTAACTGGGTTAAAAAAATACCATGTGACCTTTTTTAAACACAAAGATGAGTTGTAGTTATGTTTCTTCTATATTGTGTGCTACTTTAACAAATAATTCCAAGATAATGAATATTAATAAAGCTAACATTTTCCTACATTAACTGCAACAAGTTAAGGTAGACTCCCTGTGGCTTTTTTTTTTTCCCCCAAATGTAATTTACCACATGTTGACATTTTTAATTCATAGGCTGCAAGAGAAGTTTTCTCAGCTACTGTAAATTGAGCAGCTGAAAAAAATACACAAACAATGAAGTGAAGAGTGAAATGAATATTAGGATGAGGGAGCAAACTCAGAGAAACTTTTAAGGAAACTGACAATTGTGTCTCTTCAGATTTCAAATGAAAAATACTTATTATTCTAAAACACCCTCAGAATTCGTAGGCTGCTGTGCCCTGGGGAAAACCATGAACCCATTTAAAACAGGTACAGAGTTTAAAATGGGTACAGAACCCTTAAGCTTCTCTTTACTAAAGGATCACTTAATTTTGGTCCAAGTCAAAATCCACTGTTTATATTAGAAGAACCTGGAGCAGAAGGTACTGAAAGAAAACCCTAACAAACTACACTGAGGCTTTCCATCTTCTGCATATACACATACGGACCTTGCTCTCGCTGCCATGCAAGCCTGATTCACTTTTTTTGGTGGCTAAGCTTAAGAAACTTCACCAGATTTCATTCAGATTTCACTCACCTCCAACTTCTACCTAGAAATACTCCAAAACATTTGCCCTGTTCTACTACTGGTGTTCACATACAACTGGCTTTATTCCTCTTGACAGCCTGAGTGCAGTAACAAGTACTGGAGATATCTGAATATACATGGAAAGCTAAAATAAACAAGAAGAATATACGGGCCACGGTAAGGTGAACAGCGTTTACTGGGCTGACCACAGATAGTGAAAGAGGTCTCAAGTTACACTTCATGAACTAGTACGTACAGTTATCAGTGGAAGCTGCGTTACCCTTCATTGTTCTTTCAGGGACCTTAGCGTGTCCTTGATCCACACAATACCACACGCTCTGTGTGTGGACCAAGGGCATGACATCGCTTTTACGAGTCAAACCTGGATACTTTCCTCTTACCACTTCAAACAACTTCATTTTCAGTGTCCTGAAGTTTGGAATATGCGCTACTAAGGACACGTAACGCACAAACCAAGGAAACTGGCTCAGCAACACAGATATGTACCAGAAAGATTAAAGCTCCATCACATTTTGTTTCTCTAGTTTTCAGTTGTTGTGTGTTGTCTGCATGGATTACACACCCACCTTCACTGCCAGTAAACCAAATACTGCTTCTAATAATTTATTATGTGTATAGTATTCATATACTATTGATCCTTCATAGTAAGTGAATCCTGGTCTTTCCCAGCAGTATGTCAGTGATGATCAATCTCTCCTCCTAGTTACAGAAGTTGTATCATTACAGAGCTTTTTGCTGCTAAATATACTGAGTAACTGAACATCTGAGCTTGATGTCTCTAGCAGTATTTCATTTTTAAACTCTTAACAAAGGGAGAGAGAGGAGTTCTGAAACAAACTCCTGCTGCAGCTTAAAAATCACTGTATTTGGTAAAAAGAGAAAAGGAAACCGAAGTAAACACTGTGTGGTGTAGCATTATTTAACCGCACAGACCGAGAGCAATACAGCTGCTATGAAGTACAAAATGCCGTGTTTTACCATCTGAAGCACTTCAGACAACCCACCCTCTCTCTCTCTTCACACATATCTTTATAGGTAGGCTAAAATACTTCCTATCAAAAATGAATGCATTCAGCCAAATAAATAAAAAAACCACCAAACAACAATGGGCAAACACCCATAAAACATGCGGACTGTAAAATCCGTAACAACAATGAGAAAAGACGCAAGAACTGGAAGGCAAAACCACACAGCAGAACTGGGTAGGTCAAGCTGAGCCCCTGGTCCCCCAGCTGGACACACCCCTGCAGGTCCCCGGGAAGCCAGAGGAACGCTGTGTGGGCAGGCACCGGCCTGGGCAAATCGGGTTACCCACTCCTACCCCATGCCTCAGTAGTAAACACACAAAAAGTAAACAAACTGTGAAAAAAAAAAAAACAACCAACAAAACAATTAACAAGTAACTGCGATGTTTACACTTATTTCCATTTTAATAACGCCCACGGAATTTCCAGTAACAAAGGGTACTGCTGTAGGAACACTGAGCTTGCACAACTGGCTGCTCTCTCTCTGCCTTGCCTTTTCTCTTATCCATCACAAACACACCCAAAGTTTTCCACTAGAAGCCAAGTAAGGAAGTTAACTTACTAAAAATAAACTCTGCTTTTTTTTTTTTTTCCCCCAACCGTTGAATCGGCTTTATATTACTTAAAGATTAGGCTGAAATGCGGGGGGGGGGGGGGGAACAAAAAAAAAAACCCAACAAAACCACCAAACCACCAGCAAAAAGCACCCTGCGATGGCAAATTCAGATCAATGCTTTTGTCTTCCATTTTACCCAGGGATCGGGAGAGCAGCGTCTGTCACCGAGCGCTCTCCCCGCGCCCTCCCGAACGATGTAAACAGGCGGCGGGGCCGGGGCTGGCCCAGGGGCCGCGGCCAGGGCCGGCGGGGTCACCGGGGCCGCACGATGCGGGCAGCCTCGGCGGCTGCTGACCTACATTGCCCGCAGCGGGACGCAAACCCGCCCGCCGCGGAGGGAGCGCGGCGCGGCCTCCCCCGCCGGCAAGGGTGTGTTCGGGGGTGGGGAAAGCGAGCCGAGGGGTGAGGGTGGAGGCGGCGGCGGGCCCCCCCCGCCAGCGCCTCCTCCTTCGCCGGGGACGAACACCTGCTGCGGGACAGCCGGACGCGCGGCCCGGCGGCGGCCTCGGCCCGGCGGCGGCGTGCGGATTTACCCCGCTTGCTTCCCGAGAGGCTGAACCCCGCGGCGGGCGGCTCGGGGCGGGCTCCCGCGGCGACGAGCAGGCCGCGCCGAGGCGGGGGCCGGCGGGCGGGCGGGCCTGCGCGGGGCGGGGGGCTCGGCGCCTCAGCCGCTAGGCCGCGGGGCCTGCGGCGGGCGGCGCAGGGCGGGCGCGGCGGGCCCGGCCCGCCGGCCCCTCCTCGGGGAGCGGAGCCAGGCGCCGGGGCGGAGGCGGCGGCTCCCCCTCACTCACCGCTCTCGATCTCGTTGCCCTTCTTGGCGGTGGCTGCGTTCCCCATGGCCGGGCCGGGGCGGCGCGGGGCGGGGGGGGGGGGGGGGGGGGGGCGGGAGGAGCCGGGCGGCGGCGGCGGCGGGGGGGGCAGGGCTCGGCCGGCGGGGCGGGCGGCCCGCGGGCGCGGCGGCTGAGCTCCCCTCCCCCCCCCCACGGCGGAAATGACGGCCGGGGCGGCGCCTCCTCCTGCTACGCCGCCCGCCGGGGGCGCGCGGGGCGCGGGACGCCGCCGTCCACCGCCCCGGCCCCGGCCGCAGCCGAAGGCGGGCGGGCGCGGCCCCGGCCGGAGGGAGGGAGGGGGCTGCGGGAGCCCTGGGCGGCGCCCGCCCGCGCCGGCGGTGGCTGACGGCGGGCAGGGGCGGGCGGGCTGCCCTCGCCCCCCGCGCCCTGCCGCCGCGGCGCGGCCGCCTCCGCGCACCCCGGCTCGGCGCCCGGCTTGGCGGGGCGGCGGCGTGGCAGCGCCCCCGCTCCCCGCGCCGCGCCCGCCGGCCGGAGGGCCGTCCCGCCGGCCGTCCCGCCCGCGCAGCGCGGCAGCGCACACGAGGGGACTCGCGCTTGCCGCCTGTTCACAAACTATTTACGTGGCTCAACAGACTATGGAAAAAAAAAAAAAAATATATAGAAAGCAAGCGAGCTGCCAGGAAATATTTTTTTTTTCTCCTCCCCCCTTTTGCTGCCACTCATGTCAGAAATAGCTACAGCTACGCGTTTTCAAACGGTATTGTGACTTCCAAGTTGATGATAGCTCTCTTTATATATATTTACCACGTGAAACGCTTTGAGTGTTTTAGCTCTGGAAGGAAATGCTCATCAAAAAGAAGGCTCTATTTTATGTGCCTTGAAGTGGCGAGAGGGGAGGGCAGCAGTGCTGATCTTACGGGTCACAAACCGTCTCTGCCCTGCCAGGACGATGTACGCGATGCCCAGCTCCTGTCGGCAGCAGACTTTCCCCCAGGCTGCATGAGCTGTTCCAGCAGCAGCCCTCCTGGCTACCATCTTTCACAGGGGCTATCAAAATCCCACCCCCACCCCCGGCACCTTGGGCTGCCTGCCGGTGCAGAACACGCTGCTGCGGCCTGACGCTGAATTACCTTACCCCGTCAGACAGGGTTTTATACATACACGCTAATGCAGACTGAAGCAGACACCTCTGGGAAATTTCGTCTCCTGAGGCCGTGCAGCGGAGTGGGTTGCGTGTGAACGCTGGGCAGATTTAGCCAGTGGGTGGCTCTACCTTGACAGCGGCACAAGCTGCCTGGACTATCCAGCTGCAAAGTTTTGGGAATGCTTACCTGAATTATCTCAATGTTTTGTAGGTTGAAGTTCTACTGATGAACGCTCCATTTAAGGGACTTTCTCTTGATTTTCACCTTTTTACTTGCATTTTCCTGACCTGTGTGCTATTGCTTGCTTCCGAGGAGTACCTGTTTTTTTATGATTAAAGCAGTCTCTGGGGAAGCCAGGTCTTTCTTGCTTTGAAGATCAGAATCTAAGACTTAGACATGGTGAGGAAATAACCTGCAAACCACTGGGGGCGGTGAAGCTGCTACCACTGAAGAGGGCTGTCCCATTTTTGCCAAGGCTGGAGTCCCTGCATTCTTTACACGCTTAGCCAGAGGTTCAGTGAGTTACTGGGAATGCACTCTGCCAGGGAAGGGCACGTAGATTGCAATGGCCAGATCTGCACCGGGAGGAGAAGTTAAGCTTGGGAAAAGAAGAGGGTACTTTTGCCATCGACCATCTCGATCACTCAATGACATTTTTGTCATGGGAACCTGAGGTGCTGTAGTATTTAAATGTCTGAAGATGCCATCACAGATAAGCAAAGATGTTACCCGAGTTCTAACCATTTTCCCCGCTCCAGCCATCATCATTTTCATTTTGGCCAGATTGAATCTGAGTCAGCTGATTTTCATCCAGGTGCTGACAGACATTTTGATATCCTTGAGAAGGCAGCAGCAGCACCACTAACAAATGGGATATGCTGCAGCATCTTTAGCATATTCTTGGCATTACAGCTCATCCCTTCACTAGCAAATTATGCTGCATCGGCTCCATATGTGAGGCTCCACTGAGGTCCAATAGCCATTACTGCCCTTTGGGGTTTGCTGGACAAGGATCGGCTGGTCGTTGCACGTACTCCAGCAAAATCCTATATATACACACAGAGCGCTGCATATATATGTGCAGCAATGCATGACACCAGTTCTCAAGTGAGCACGTGCTCTGAATGCACATGCAGCACCGATGGGTTTGCTTAAATGCTTATACCCAAACACTCTCATAATCAAAAACCATAACAAATATAAGTCAGCAGTGCTGCGAGACATTAAATGAGCCACTTCCACACTCCTAGCATTACACGTCTAAGCGAAGGTAACAGAAACGAGGACTCAGGACTGGACATTTGCATTCTCGTTCACACCACTCACACAACTTAAGCTGTATGAACAAGTTAATATTCATTAATTAATTGCAGACCATACCAATGTAGTGTAGATTATATGTGTTATGTGTATATGTATTTATTTAGCATTCAGAGCATCAACTCTTATTCTAGCCCTAATCTTCAGTTTGCCTTAATTTTCTTATACAAAATCCTTTGGGTTTCTTGTATAAAATCCTTTGATGCTGAAATGCCTCATATCCCTGCTCATACAAAAGTAGTTTGTCTTCTTTCTTTCAACACAATTAGTTAAAAAATCAAATCATGCAAATATGAAAAAGTTCCATTTGTATACGTTAGAATATTTTAGTAATGGCGCAATCTAAAAAGTTCAAATTTCATTTGTTTTGCTGATCTCTATAAGATTTTTAAAAATAGCTATACTCTAAGAAAGTCAGCTCAGCAGTTTTGGAACTATACACATTTAATGATGTAGTTTCAGTGACTCACAGCGGGTTTTAATCCATTTTTCTACATATTTGTTGGGAACTATCGATCAGGAATATCCTAGCAAGACCAATCTTTTTCTCTGATAAAGCCTAAAGCCGTGTAGCAGATGTATAGTTCCCTGATGAAATTTGCATATTCTACTCTACATAGACTCAGAACTTAAAATGAGAGGGTCATTTCAGGACAGAAAAGATAAATTTCTCTTAGATCAAAGGCTCACGTGCTTTTAATGGAAATCACTTTTTTATACGGTAATTACTTCTGGAGCCACATATTTCACTCTGTAATCATTCCAATTTCTAGATGAGATAGCGACATTTCTGTCGCAACTACAGCAGTTGTTTTCAATACACATTTGAAAGGAGTCACTAAATTTAAATCATTAGGCATCTGACTTTCCTTCCCTCGCATTTAAGGTGTGCCTGCATTGCAAGGGATTGGCAGATACAGGTGGATGGTTTTGCCCATCCGTACTGGTAATTCTTACCCTGAGGACACAGGCTCTGCTCAGGTTATGAATATGTTCCTGCCTTCGTTGTAATTCTCTTTATATGGCCAGCCTGCCTTACTGTTGCAGCAGTCTGTAAATCGCAGGGCTTGAATACCGGATCTGACTGCTATTCCCCCCCATGTTTCTGCATATCTGAATATCCCTGGCAGCCTCCTTCTCTACTCCTAAAGAGGCTGATATATTTGGCATTTAACTCGTTGTTTTCCTTTCAGGTTGTTCCAGACTACTGGCACATTTCCTGCTCTCGGCTAACCCCTGCTCTGCCGGCGTGCGATGTTTTTCCAGCAGGCTGCTAACATGCCAAGAAGCATACGTACCTCTTGGTGGAAGTTTTTTTCCCAAATTTTACAGCTTCTGACCCAGAAACGGGAAATATTCTTCACTGCAGCATAATTTCAGACCTGCCAAGAGCATATCAATTATGTCATGTAGATGCGCTAAGGGGAAGGATGAAAGCTGGAGTACAGCAATTCCCCCTGCTCTCCCTGCACTAGCTGTACACAGAGTGCTGAAGTACATCCTTGTGCAGGTGAGACCAAATCCACTGATGCCCAATTCATTCCTCCTGGTGACCCATCCTCACAGGGAGGACTGAAAGTCTTATGTCAGGTTTGCACAATGTCTGGGATTGCCAGCCCTGGGATCCACAATGAAACTACAGCAACTTGGCCAACAACTTGCTCTCCAGTTCTCCTGAAAAAAGTTCTTTGATGCCCTCTGGCTGGGAATCCAGAAGGAATCTGGAACCTCAGGGAAGTGTTCTGCACGCAGTGACTGTTACAATTTTGAGGGACATTTTGGTTCAAAGGAGGGATTCTTAATTAAGGGTAACTTGGGCTGCTTTCAACATGACTAGGCACACTTCAAGCAAGAAGCTCCAAGGGAAGTTTCCAGCAGCAGCCAACACTTCACCACTGTCACTCTTCCCTTCTTGGCATTAGACATTTCCCAAGATAGCCACTGGTCAACAATCCCATGTAAACATAGAAGCAAAGGGTTTATATATTCCCTTATTGATTTTTAACTACACTTATTTCACCACAAACCTCTCAAGAGCCATAAAATTGCAAGGCGGGTTTTTTTTTTTTTCTGATCTTTTAAACATAGTTTAAAGAAACAGGTATGTTTGGGCTACACTTTTGCCATCAGTATTGCCCCTTGACAAGATAGCATTTGTCATGTTTCTATGGATAGTGGCTAAATATTCATTCATAGGAGGTGGCAGGTGCTGTCTTGTGATCAGTGTCCTGCAGAGCAGACGTGTTTTTTGCAGAGATAAGCGGCAGACTTCCGTAATGGCCAAGTCCAGCTGCTCAGTTCTTGGCCTTTATCTCCTATGATCATTCGGGAGAGGGGGTGTAGTCTCTTGCTATCAGCCAAGCAGCACTTTTTTCCGTTGCTTATAATTGTTCTGCAGATTATTCCATATTTGTAGAAGATACTGCCTGCAAATTTGTGATTCAGAAGAAATTGCTAATTACTGTTAAGGAAAATTCTTACTGACCTGCCTCCACAACTGACTTTGTGATCCTTTTGTGGGCATCTGGCTGCCATCAGGCTCATTTTAAAAGTTTCCTTATCCACATCAAGAGAAGTCCTTTGCTTTTCTACACAGGTGTTCCAATTTTTTTAAAATCCGTGATAGATTGCTCAACCTAAGAAAAGCAAGATTTTTTATATTATCTTGATTTGCTGCACTTCTGAATAGTTGATTGCGTATAAAAATCAAATAGAGAAAAAAAAAATTAATTGCATATTCCGTTCTTGTATTTTTAGTAGTTCAGCAACATATTTGGATTGCTGCACATGAACCATAGAAGGAATGAAACTTAAACCAAAACTGATGGTATAGTTGTCTGACACTAGATTCTAGTCTAGTCACACAGATGTGAATCAAAATACTGCTTGTGTCGTCAAAGTTACACAAATGCATAGCTATTTGAAAAAATATACAGTAAACCACTTTCAGGGTAGTTGACTTCATTATCTGCACGCTTATCATATTTGAGAGGTGATCAATATTATACTGATGTTTTTTCTTACTGTATATCGAGACTCTGAATCACTTACCTTTTACAGAATAAGTAAGATTAAACACAAAAATAGTGGTGGTTTTTAATTTCCCTTTTTAGATATTTTCTACAGAGATCTCCAAGTTAATTACAGCTGTTAATTTAAAGTAGACTAAGCTATATTAAATGCCCCAGTATGTATTTTTCTTCAGAATTAAAAATGACCTTAATTCAATTCAATTTAGCCTAGCTCACTTTGGAAGTGAAATGGGCTATGTTAAATGAAGGTCATTTTAATTCTAACTAAGAGACTTCACCCACAGAGTTCACCAGGCTCTTGTACATACTCTGCACCCAATAAATTGGGAATGCTGAGGACTAGTAGTCATGTATCTAAATCTAAGCTTCACTGCATTCTGCTCAAATGCATGTCCCGTAAATTGTGTCCCACTGTCACATATCACTGTATTGGGTGAAGAAGTCTTTTTAATGCATAATCAGCTCTTCAGCTGTAATATCTTTAGTAGTGCCATCTAAAAATAGAAAAACAGTCTAAGATGTTTTTCCTGGTATATTATTTATATCTAGAAGCACATTTTTTATACAGAAACAAAATCACTTTCCTAAACCTGGAATTCTACCCATGTATCTTTCTCCAACCTGTTGATTTTCTCTTAGGGTTACAGCACAGTTCCCAGAAATACTAGAAGCTGTGCACATAGGACTAATTGAAGGTAATACTTGTCCTGTTTGCTTTCATGGTTATTATTTCTTCCACATACACAATCTTTTTTCTGCAAGTATCCCTTGTTCTTAAGAAAACAGTCACCCAAGGCAGAGGTGTCAGCAACATGCAGTTTGTTCATGGTTCAGACCCCTGGTGCTTGCAGTCAAATAATACAAGGTTTTGCTTAACGTTCAGCTTTTCCCATCTGCTTTATTTGAGGCGTTAGTCCTTGCTTATGATTTCAAGCTCTGCATGCTTTTCCACCTCTAATATCTTTGTCTTATGCTATTTTGAGCTCTTGGTCCTAAGTTGTCAGAGCACTGTCCAGTCCAACACTTGAATTCAAGTACCCGTTTCTTGGCAGATTCTGAACCGCCTCATCTGGAGTCTATTTCTGTATTATTTACTCCACTTTCTGTTGAAAATCAGTTTAAAATTGGAAGTTTGGGTTTTTTTAAATCTACAAATCTCCATTAGATCTGACCCTCAGGCAGGCTAATTCCATGCTTTATCGTAACACCTGTAACAGATAAAATTGACTCCCCAGTCTTACAAACTACAAAATACTTCAAAACCTTCAGGTTCAAAGCATATAACTTTCCTATGCTTCATTTTTACTTAGATGCTCCTCAATGCTCCTCATTTTTTTTCAACAGCTTCATGAATATCTTCCTTTGCTTGGATTGCTGAAAATTTAAATACGCCAAATGCATCAGAACTTGCTATTTTCAGAAGGAAAACCTCCTTCTGGTTGACTTGCTTTTAAATAACACTGCTTCCAGATGTACATTGAAGTGTTCTTGCCTTCTTTTACAGTAGTTTCTGGTATTTCCAGAGTTTGAGTCTTTAAATGCTCTGATTTCTTCTCTGTGTCTTTCTTCGATTTCTTTTTACTGCTAGTGCCATGAAAGTGGAGCTGTTCCAGGCTCAGAGGATTACAGTAGATGTTCTTTAATCATGTGTGTCTGCAGTGCCTTTTCCTCACACTTACAAGCCAAAAAGCCAAACCGCTAAAGGAACATTTACACCAGTAACCTTCCCTTATGAGAAATAATAAGCAAATAAAATTATAGTATCATATTCATAGATGTGAATCTGTTGGGGAAAAAAAAATCCATGCGAGAAACAAAGAGTAAAAGAGTAAAAGCCATTTTGCATCTGAAAAAAAGGCAGCCAAGAAACCAACTTAGAAAGTTTATTTAATATTTGTAGACCTATTTCTGGTTTGTGCTTGACTGACAAAGCTAGAAGGAGAAATATCTGTGGTGCTAGCCAAGAAGAACCTATTAATCCTCAGCAACACAAAGAAGAAGTGGCTATTTCAAGTGGTTGTAATGCAAATGTCAATGTAAAAGCTTTTTGCTCTCAGCTCCAGAGTCTGAGAAGCCATTGGCAGAATGTGTTTTGATATTAGTAGATGTTCCGTATATTTGATAGATGCATGACTGATCCACCCAAGAGAAAGAAAGTGAATGTTTTCAAGCACTTTTTTTATCTCATTAAACAGAGATCTTTGACTTTTACTTGCATTTAGTCCAAGCTGGATTTTTTCTAAACTCAGTTTCACATCTGAAATGTTGAGCTCATTTTCTAATAATAGTTGAAATAAATATAGTGCTTCCAGTGAAACTTTTATTTTTTTTAATCCACGTTAAAAGATGGTAACTGTGTGAAACAAAATTTTTTTCGCAGGAATGTGGAAGACAGGGCTTTTTAACTGGTATTAGGTATTATCATTTTAATCATCACACTTACATGAAAAGAACTCCGTTCAATTTTATGCAAAGGGCAGATCCATTCTCAAGTAATATATTAGCTAATAAATGTCTACACATAAAAATTACCCTCAAGCATTTCTTGTTTCCAATGCAATTCCTTTCCAATCATTTCTGGTAAAGACAATCAATCAAGGTCTCCAGTAGAGGATGGATAGGTCCCTTCCAACCTAGGAAACTATGATTCTATGATCGTGTTAGGGATAAGGTTTGCGCTTATTTATGTTAGGTCCAGGTGCAACATTTTAACTCTGAGGTTATGAAATTTTATGTGTAGATCACTTGAGACAGCTGCTTTTTTGTCCTTTGATAGCTCTCCTCAGAAATGTTCCCTTCAGTCTGCCTTATTTTTATCACAATAAAAATTATCCTCTGATTTAAACATGATTTTCTCTTGTTCCCCCTAATTTTACTTTATATTGCTAAAACTAAAAATAAAAAAGAGTTTACAAAGCTAATGAAATTCAGCAGCACACTTGGAGTGGTGTTTAGCATCCCTTGCTTCATCCAAATAATGGGGACATTGGATCTTATTTTCATTAATAGGGTTGAACATAAAGAGGCAGGCATGTCTAAATCAGCTGGGCCCCTACCTGCTCATTACTGAAAAGACAAACCACAGCTGAGATTTCTAATTCCCTGAGCACACACACGCAGAGGCAAAGGCCATAAAAGCCATTGCTGAGAAGAGTATTTTTGTGGAGTTTTGAACAAAATCCTGCTTTCTTCATGGTTGGTTGAAGTTTTGCCATCAGTGACATCAGGATGTTATCTGCAGCGCTGGGCCTGGGCTGGTTTTCTATTTTTGCAGCTATTACTTCTCATAAACTATCTTAAAGAAAAGACTTTGCTTACATGCTCTCTTTGACTTCTGCCATAACATTCCATCAGTTCATCACAGAGACAAAAGTATAATTAGCCATATCCATTCCCTCAAGGTTGGCATAGGTTGGTATGCTGAATGGGCACAAAAGACATGTTAGAAATGGTTCTCCTGGGTAAATAATTTATTCCTATAATTTCTTAGGAATGATAAATGCAGGTTACCTTGTTCTCCTTTAATTAAAAGGACTTTCCCTATGGAGGACAGGGGAGGGATATTTCCTTTCTATCCACTACCTGTTTGAAGGGGCAGCTAAGTGTTTTGTATAATGATCCTTTAACATGCAAATACTACTAGTACAATCAATGCCAATACTGATAATTTATGCAGTCAGAAGCTTCTGAAGGTTTCAGTGGTGTTGGAGAGCAACAGTCCCATGGCAGCTGGGATTTTGAGGGACGAGAGAAGAGAAAGGCTGGAGGAGGTATGGGGTGAGCAGCAGAACCCCTCGGGGCGGGCAGCTTCATCCCGGCACGGAGAGGAGAGGATGGTAACTGGTAAAGGAATGAAATAGTGCAGGACAGAAGAGAAGAGGGTTTGAAAATGGTAAAGGGAGAAGAAAACAAAGCCAGAATTGGAGCACATACATGGGCAGAGAGAGGAAACCAGATAAAGTAATTATGGAAGAGAATTAGTAGAACTTGCCCCGTTCAACAGGAAAACATGCAATGCAGTCTTTTAAGACAGAAAATAGTAGGGGAGGTAACCTATTTCATTTGGAGAGAAAAAGTGCTGCTTATGACTAGGAGGACCTGTGATTTTGTTACAGTTTCAGCAATGCACATGTGGTGCAGGTTCGTCCTTGCCTGTGTGTCTGCTCCATGTGTGGAGCTCTCTGCTCATTCCCTGACGGCTCTGAGTCAAATAATTGGCAGACCTCTGGTCTGAACACAGTCTTCTAATGTATGTTTGGACAGCTGCATCACAATGGGGTCCTAATCTTGAATGGGGTCTCTGTTTTCTACCACAATTGAAATAATAAATCATAATCACTCAATGACATCGTCACTATCACTTCTTGGATGTAAAAATCCCATGGGATCATAAGGAAATGTAACTTATGTTAATAATATCTATTATATTCACAAAAATTACAACCCGTAGTTTGAACCAAACCCCCAAACCAGCACGTCTATGTAAAGTATAATTGTAGCGGTCTTTCGTTTCCTTGCCTCAACACGTAGTTGTGAAGAAGTTGAAGGCTGCTCCTACCCCAGGCTGTGCCTTTCTCCACAGGCAGGGCGCTCTGCAAAGTTGCTTTCCTTTTTGTGATTTTGGAGACTATAGCATAGACAGGACCAGGCCCCTTTAAATCTCTCTGGTTTATCCGGTTGCTTAGGACAAGCCCTGAAACATCAGCGGAACAACTTGTGGTCTTCAAAAAGCTGGGCACCTTGAGGAAAAACTAGGAGCTTTGGGAAGGGATGGATCCTGCGTATCCCCACTTGTATGAGGAGATACGTGCTTTTGCCAAGACTTATTTTGCACATTTCTTTTGGAACGCCTGAAGCTTTTACGGTCTATTTTAATTTGTGATATATATGGCAAAAATAAACATGTTTTCTGGCAGCAGCTTTTTTTTTTCTTGTTTTCTGCATTGCTTTCTGTTGTGACATAGATATTTACTGATAAAATATTTATATATAATGAAAGAAGAATGTGAGAAAGATGACTTTGTCTATGCAAAAGTGACAACTTTGCTTATCATTTTATTTTGATAGTGTCTTTTTATTGTGCATTTTGAGGTGATAGCTTTAGAAAGTGAAAAGCCTATTAGAAAGCTAATTTTAAAATACTGGGGAAATTCAAATAATGGTGAAAATGTTGCCCTTTGCAATATGAGTTGCCAATTAGAAGTGATAAATAGAGGGGTTAAATATTAGCTAGCTGAGAAATATTTCAAAGCTTGTTATTACTGACATGAAACAGCAGGTTCTTTCTTATACACAATTCTGAAGAATTGAAAAAAACAAGAGTCTGGCGGTTCTGTGTCCCTGACATTTCAGAACTCAATTTTTTCTTCAGATAATGTTTTAGAAATGAGATTAAAAGTTTATCTAGCTTGTCTCCTCTCCTGGCGGTCTTTCATTACAACGAGTTGCTTCAGAAAATTGTTACTGTTGCTGCTATATATGCTATTATGCCACTATTTTTCCAGATTTATAATGTGATATTCTTCCTATATATCCCTCCCTTTCATTGCTGTCTATAAAACAATTGCTGCCTGTGGGAGGTACATGGACAGGTGAACTTGATCACAGATGAACAACAAGTTAACTTTGACCCCCATTTTATGTCTGTAACATTTAAGATTAAAATCTCCATTTAGTTCTTGTTATCATTGTAGCTCTACAAGTTGTACTCGATATAAAAATACACCTCTTTTAAACTTCAGCTATGAAAAACTCATGGCACAATGTCATATTATTTCATGTATAAAACCTGTGGGTTTGTGGTTAAATGATGAAAAAAGTCTGAAGGAGTAACTTTATTAGACTACCTGAATCTCACAAATGAATATTAAGTTATTTGGAACTCTTGTTTGAATCCTGTGAATGTCACTCTTCTGTTCATTTTTCTGAGAGAGAAAAAGGAATTTAAAGCAATTGGGGTTTATGTAATCCAAATCCGTATCATCTTAAGTCTTATATAGTCTTTCTAATGAGAGTAAAGTTACCAGAATATACAACTGAGTCAAAACAGGGAAAAATGCGGAACAATTAAATTGAATGTGGATTTAAATTTTGTGTAACTGTGGATGGAACTTTGAATGCTAAAATCTCATCAATTCTTCATGGACCTGCTGATTTTGGTGCACTTTTTATAAAATGTGAAGTTGTACCAAGTCATTTATCTTCTACCAGCTTCATTGCAATAGACTTTTAGTCCAACCTAGGGGTGGGATGGGATTTGGAGAGAAGCAGACCCATAATCTGCCACTGTCTGCTCTGGATCATCAGGTGAAAACCTCTTATTTTTAAACAGAAGCACGGTGTTTTAAAAAAAATGAGGGTTATTATCAGGCTATCCTTTCTATATTTACATCCTACTCATTACCTTGAAGAGGGATAAAACAGCTTCCAAGTTACAAGCTATTTTTTGCATTGGAAATCCACATAAACTTAGTGAGATGATTTCATAGTGTGCTATTCCACAAGTCCTCACTCTAACATTTCAGTTTATTTTATAATCTCTGTTAATAGTTCCTGTTGGCCAATGCTACCTAATAAAGACAAATTTTCAATCTCTAAAAATAATAGGACAGACATTATTGAGCCTGTAGAAAATGTTACCTATGTTGGTGTATTCTTAGTTCTCCTGCGAGTTAACCCCTATACTGTATCTTCTCTGGAACCAGAAATTCCTGTTGTAAATAGCAAGCAAGATTTGATTGAAAGGGTTAGGTAAACAAAACTCTGTTACTGAATAGGGAAATCCCTTCCACAGTCTGAATTAAATCTCATGTACCTATCCAGACAAACGTTAAGTTCATATGAGATACACAGTAAAAAATTTCCTTGTGAAAGATAACACAAAATGAAAAATCCTGTAATCTGCTACAGAATTTCAAAGGAAGGATGCTCAAATTCCAAGTTCCTCTGAATCCTGTTGCACTGGGGCACTGAGGGCACTAATAAGCCTTAATGGCCCTAAGCAGCCTCCCCAGGAGCCTCCCCCACACCCATGGGCTCACCCATGAGCTCTATTTAAGTTCAGACCTGAGCTCTCAGTTCTTGTTGGAGCCGTGCTGGATGAGTGCTGATCTCCTCCAGCCTGTGGGATGGCTCCCCAGCTTGGTGCCAGCCCTGCCTCATTACTATGGATCTGCCCAGCAATTGCTGTACCTTATCCTTGCCTATGGACTGCCTTCCTGGCCTGACCTTGGACCTGCCTCATCAACGGGATACTGCCTTATGATTATCTTGGTCAGGTCTGTCCACCGTCTCCGGGTCTGTCCACCTTACCTGGCTTGAGTACAGTGGGGCTGGTCCCTGTGGTTGTGGGATCTCTCTTGACTCATGTTCTCTTAGCAAGCAGCCCTGCTCTTGCTACCTCCTGACATGTTGTACCTCTGTAATATAAAACTGAACTCTTAAATCTTCATTTAATTTGCAGAAGACTCAGGCTGCTGCCTGTAGCCCAGATGCACTGAGTACTTCCATCTGGTGCCTTCCTGTGTTCTGTATTTCTTGTAGGCAGAGTTGTCCCATCTAAATAGATACTGATCCTGCATTACTTATTGCTGTATGGCATGAACTCAGATTTGGTAGGATTTACTACAAGTTGCAAAAGAGGCTACTATAATTCTAGACTTAAGTATTCCTATAAATGCACATGGCTCATTCTTGTCCTCACTATGAAAACTTCCACTTTCTCTCTGCAGAAATATCTTACCACTTCTATCACTCTTATGTCCTGGGTGGCGACATCCCAATTTGAGTGGGTGAGAAGTGATGTGTGCTGACTTCATGCTACCCACCTCGCCAGGCTAGTGGGTATGCCAGGATGCTGGATTGCAGTGTAAAGGCACCTGAGCACCTGGTTCCATGTACAAGCAAGTCAGCCCTGATGGATCAGAATTCAGGACAAATTTTTCCATTTTGCAGCCCAGTGCATCTTGCAGTACTGGTATTAGGAAGATTTTTCCACTGTTAATGAAATTTCTCTATCTTGCTGCCCTGCAGAAGGCAGTATTGATTCTATTGTCATTTCACTATGTTGGTTTCTCTCAAACACCTACCTAGTAATGAAATGGCTATGAATAGGGAAATGTTTTATCAGTGTACCACATGGTACAGATATATCTAACGTGCCTTTGTAAAGAAAGCTGTAAGTATTATTTCTATTTTATAGGTGAAAAAAAAATGAAGCATGTATAGTAGGAAAAAAATCTAAAAGAATTTTATAGTCCTGTCATTGAAAAGGGTTTGTTGCCATTCCAAAATTAATTTACAGTTATATATTAAAAAAGAGCATTTCCCAACAACCTTGAAACTGTTATCCATGCAGCTGGAAACTGCTTTGAGGTATAACGATAGGCCCAAATTAAAAAAGAGGTTCTTGTATCACCTAGGATTTTTTGAGAAATTTGTGTGTAGAAATGGCAAGGAACTAACATACTTCAACGGTTTCATGGTTGATATTAATGAAATCCGAGCCTCAGATTAATATTCTGCATACAGTATTATTCTAGTTAAGTAAAGATCAGCTCTTTGGTAGTCCTTTTATGTGAAAAATGTTGTATTTCTGTAGTATGAAGTTCTCTGTAGTTTAGCTAATATGAAGTTTTGTATCTAAAACTAAGATTTTTTTGAAACAGATTTGCTAGTTAACCCTTCTGTAGGAATACTCAGCAGAACTAAATGCTGAAGATATCATATGAAAACAAAAACTTGATTTTAAACTATTTTTATTAAAAAACATCACAAGGCTATAAGTTAATACATCTTAAATATGTTAGATTTTGCAAGACAGTCTATGACATCTAATCTATTGAAGACATGAAGGGGATCTGGGAGGACTTGGGCACTGTTCTGCCAGGGACTCCAGAGGTCATGTTCCAAGCAGTGTACAAAGGGTGAAGTAAATTAGATGAATGCTGAAGACAGATTTTTCTCAACCTCGTACGTATTTCAGATCACTATCTCCTATGTGTCTTTTGACAATGTATTTATCTGATAGGCACAAATTCATTGCTGACATGACGTTGAAGCAACAGCACTGGAATAAATTTGAATCTATATCCATTTCCTTAATGGAGATGTATAATATTTACCTGGTAGGAATATTGTGAGAGTAGTTCTTGCACAGTATTGTCAAGTGAATAAAAGTTTTGCTTATGACAAAGGTATACTAACCTATGCAAACAAATTCTAATACTATATGCAAAATGAGTTAATTCTTTTCTCTGTCAATTGAATCAACATCTTCAAAATATTTAGAGCTTCCTTAGGTCATAAAGCTTAGATATCGATTATCTTCCTTAAAAAATGGTTATGGTGATAGTAATACAATACAACACATAAGAGTTGTCACATTGCAATACATCAAACTAATGAACTGATTGCTTCAGTCTTATTTCAATAAACTTGGTATGAAACAATTTCCAGTTACACCTGGTAAGATGCTGAGAACTTTTATACTATGAGCGAGCATACTAACTATATGAGAAACAGCACAGCTTTTCTGGGACAGAAATCTCTCTCATTCCCATTCTTTTCCTCTGTGATCCCTGACCGTGTTGCTTAAATAATGGTTTAATTCCTGCCTCCAGCTGCAAAGGAGGAGCAGCTCGCACCCTGGTGCTTGGGCCTGCTGGCCAGCAATAGCACAGGTAGCCTTTAGTAACACTGTATGATCTTGCTCCAATTTGTGAAGATTTATGAAAACTGTTTTTATTTCCTGGATGACTGCGTGAGCTTAGTTAACCAGCAGATAAAAATTTCTGCTTTCCTTCAACTTATGCCTCACTTGATCTTACAGTCTTCATACAGTGGATTTTTTTTTTTTTTTAACTGGCTTGATGGCTGCTCAACAGAAGGAAACGCCTCTTCAAACTGCTGAAGTTCTGGGACTCCCTTTTTCTTAAACAGGGGCAGACAACAGATGGGAACTTGAAGAGATTATTTGAAAAAGAACCTCCAAGCTTTGATTACTAAACAGATAAAGACACTCTGAAATGGTATTTTTGTGTAGTTAAAAATAGAAGTGCTCATGTCTTAAGGCTGTTCAAAACCATGCCTGAACCAAAGGGGCCCTGTTAAGCTTGAGTGTAATTGACTGTAGCCTATGGATACCCTCGGTGTCACGGTATCTGCTTACATCAGTACTGAATTTCACCCAGAGCGTGTTCGGAGTGATGAGGACTATAAAAAATTATTGTATGTGAAATGCTACCTTGTGTCAGTATCATACTGCTACAGCTTGCATATTCACATTGACCTGTATAACAAAAGATGTTCACAGCAGCAACGCGCTCAGTCAAGCACATGTTTGCTGATATATATTAAAAAAAAAATAACAAGCCATCTTGCTGGGCATTCGATTTGCAGGAGATAATCCCAGAGAGGACTCTGAAGATTAGAGAGATGGGAGATAAGAAGCTGCGCCAGGCTGGCAGTATCTGCCTGAAACACCATCCCCTATTAGCAGGTGCTGGTGCTGCTGGGGAGTTGATGCATGGATTTTGCTAATGTGCTGAGCAGATGGCTTATTATAAAAGAAATGGGTGTTGCTCTTTGAAGCAAAAAATGTGGCTGGGCCGAGAAGTCTTGGAGTGAGAATCCCGAGGGAATATGAAGTATAGGGAAGGAACTTGAGCTGAACCTTGTTTCTTAATTGGTAATGTTTTCTAGTCAGTCACTAGGAAATGGGTGATTTTTGACTGCACAGACTACATTTGGGCATAGTTTTATAGCAAATGGGAAAATATACCTGTTCAGGAAAGCATAATTAACTACTCTGTAAATACATTCCAAGGTGAATGTTGTGGAAACAGAAGAAAAACACACTTGGAATAACAAAGTTTTTATCTACAGCTACATGCTGGTCCTGTTTCAAAGCTTTTGAGCTTCATGATTGTTACTTTTAATGTTTTGAAACGCTGTTGCCTTGGCATTCCCCAGCACTAACAGTTGCATGAAGATACAACCTGTTTCAAAAGCAGAGGCAAAATGCGTCTTCAGGTCTTCTGGACCCTATCAGACCGTGCATCCTGCTGCGCCTCTGTAAGCTGATGGTTGAGCAGACAGGAGAAACAGGCTTGCATTTCAAAGCCTGTTTTGTGACTTTGTTCAAAGACCAATATTCTCTAGAGAATTTAATTATCCTCTTTGTAATTTGAAGAAATCATATTTACTCCCTGCGAGATGGATTATGTACGTGCAGCATTACAGTGCTCATAATTACTCAGGGAGTATGTTACTAATAACAGGAAAGGTGAAATATGAACTGTGCTCAAATAAACAATCGACCTTTCTCTGAAAGACAGGATTGATCCGATTGCCCCCACAGTTCTTCTACTATAACAATTAAAAGTCATAAAAGTACCCAGGATCCCTGGATGGAAACCCAGGAAAAAAACCTAAGAAAATTCATAGAAATACATAGATTTCTGGGAAAGCATTCTTTCTGATCTCTAGGTTTCTGTTTTGCCTACTTTGTTTATTTGTGAAGTTCGTAAGACGATCTTCAAGCCATAAAATGTATTTTTATTGCTAGTTCTATTTACAATAATTATCTAGTCACATCTGTTGTCTCAAGTGCATCAACGTTCAATATTTAAACTAGCTCAATATTAAAAATAAAACTCTAATGCTCCTAATCCAGCATCTGTTTATTTAATACCCTGTTTTGGTTTCTTACTAGATTTTGCATTAGCGTTAACATTTCAACGTGGAGGTAGTGGGTACCATCTACTTTTAGAGTGATTCAGAATGCAGATCACATTCAAAAAAAAAAGCAAATCTGATCTGCTTCTGGGAAACAACAACTAAAAACACATTCTGGAAGAGATTAATGCCTCCCACCTCCCAGGAAGGGAGATGAGCAGCAGCGTTGGTGCCGTCAGGCTCTGGTCTTTGCTGGGAGGCTGTGTCACAGGTTGTGATTTCCCAGCTGAGTCTGGCATCCGTTTGTACGAGCCCTCCTCCGGCGAGGGGAAGGATGAGCTGCACCTTGGAAGTGAGGATGTCAGGAAAAGCCTCCCGGGAGCAGGGTAGGGCACGGTCACATTGCCTGGCTCAGGGTATGCTTGCGAAGCACAAAGCAACACCTGCGTACAAGCTCTTGTCGTAAACCCTTCTTGGTGATTTGCTGCTCTTCCCTCTCATATAATTTGCTCGGCAGGGAGGTGTGCCTCAGACTTGGGGGGGTAGAGACCTGATTTAAGGTACAGAATGGGGATGTACAGCTAAAACAAAGCAGGCGGGATCTGCTGTAGGGCCGAAGCTTTGACCCGGAGATAACAGGCAACGCATGTAAACCTTGTAAACGGTTTCATCTGCAGTCAGTGGCAGCATTCCAAGTGACTAACGGAAGGAAAATCAAACCTTTCCCTACGAGCATCCTGGAACACAGCTTTCTCACAGCCGTGAGAAAAATAAAGAATGCTTACACGGGGACAAGCTCAGATCCCATTGCCTCTGCTTTGGCATGGGATATTTTTCATTAAAATTTAGATCTGTTCCTCCAAACACTTACCTACACAAACAAGCGTGTGAATTTCCATGAGATTACATGTTTGTGGGCAGAAATTATACCTCTGCTGCTTTTTTTGACAAGCCTAATGAAGGTTTGAGTGGTAAATAAATGATAATTTCTGCGTATCAGTAAAAACCACAATGTAAACTGTAATCAAACCCAGTGAAAAATACCATGTCTGTAAAAAGTAAGAAATTCTTCATGCTTACAAGCTACAAATCCATACCACACATGAGGAAAGCCTGACACCTCTCTAGGATTCCCTAAAGGATTTTTCACGTGGCTTTCTGTCCTTAACGATCATCCCAGTGTTTACAAGAAGCCCGCAGTCTGTTCATATCAAAATATCAGCTTACCTCACAAGATGTTAAAGTAGAACAAAAACCATAACGCTGATCAAGTTGCAATTAAATTTTTAACCAACTTGCTTCGCGTGATTTAATGTCATCAACTTTCTCCATTCCAGTTCTTTCCGACCAAGGAAAAGAGAACTTTAAACTAAGCCTATTGAATGCATTTATTTCTGACTACCTTACGTCGTTGTAGAGATTCTCACGGAAGGCCTACTTTAGCCAAGAGATCGTGCAGAAAAGTTTAGACTGAAATTGATTTTAAAGGGATGTAGTAGCGGGGAATGTGTGATGTAAGAATGTAATAGTATGAACAAAGCAAGTTAATTAATTGATAAAACAGAAGAAAAACCGAACTTTAGCAACCAGAATAAGTCAGTGAAAGATTATGGCTAGTTCCACAGCAAACGTGAATCAGACCAAATCCAATGCCATGGAGATTTCCACTGCTTGTGAATCTGGCTGCTAACCTTGACAAACAGACAAAGAGGATGCTACCTAATCTATTAATTAACGGATTAAATTTCAGTTGGGCTTTCATTTATTCTTTTCAAAAAAGATGTTTTTTTAAAGTTTTTTATTCTTTTGATAACATTCTAAAAAATCTTTATTTGACAAATGTTTCTCCGTGTTTTTAATCTTCAATACATCTATCGGATTAGGTCATGTGCCTCTCGCTAGGACGCAAAGTATTTCAGCAAAAGACTGAAACGGCGCTTTCAGAGTGGCAAACAGCAGTCACGCACGCAGGAGGACAAACACGGGTTATAAGACCAAAAGGGAAGCGGAGAAAACCCCTATAAATCAGCACCGACCCACGGACTTCAGCAGCTGACGGCGGGGCCCACCACAGCGGTCTGTCCGCAAAAACAGCCGCTGAAGCGGCGGGGCCGCGCACCTGCCCGGGTGGGCAGCAGCTCCCCCCGGCTCCTCGGGGCCAGGGTGTCCCCCCCCGCCCCGGCTCCTCAGGGCCAGGGTGTCCCCCCCCCCCGGGCCGGGCCGTTCCCAGGCCGGGGTGGGAGCGCCCAGCCCACGCTGCCCCAGCCTCCCCCCCCCCCGCGGCAGGAGCCCGGAGGCACCTCCCCGACCGCCGGAGCCAGGCCCCGGGCTCCGCTCGCCCCGCGGCGGGCGCGGCTGTGAGGGGCCGAAGGGAGGCGGCGGCCGCGCGCTGCCCGCGCCGTTGCTAGGTCCTCCGCTCGCGTCCTCGGGCAGGGGGACCAGCCGCTCCCACCGCGGGCGGGGAGGGGGAGGCCGGCGGCCCGGCGGGGCCGGCCCCCGCCCTCGGCACCGCCCGCCCCGCTCCGCGGCCACCGCCCCGCCTCTCCTCAGGCCGCTCTCCTCGCACCCACCTGTGTGGGAGGGCCCGTCCTCCTCGCCCCGCCTAGCTGGCCGCCGGCGGTGCCCCCTCGCGGGGAATGGTTTCTCCCAGCTCCCCGCCGTAACCTCCCGCTCCTCCTCCCGCTAGTGCCCGGCTCGGCAGGCGCCGGCTCGGATGCTGCCGCCCCGGAGGCGCCGCCCGCTCCGCCCGGCCTGGCCCAGGGGCACTCCCGCGCCGCCCGGGAGGACCGGAGCGCTCGGGGGCCTCCCAGCCCCCGCCCCGACAGGTAACGGCCGCCCGCGCTTCGCCCACCCGCCGCCCCCCGCGCCTGCGGGGGGAGGCCGCGGGGGTCCGGGTCCCGCCGGGGCCGTGCCGGGGGGCCGCAGAGCCGGCCCCCGCACAGCGCAGCCCTCAGCCGGGGCGGCGGGGCGCGGGGCTGCGGCCCCTCGGGCGGTTTCCTGAATGCAGCGGGCAGCCCCCTCAGGGGCGGGAGGGGAGCGGCGTGCGCGGCGCTGCGTGAGGAGCAGGGACCCGGGGAGGCGTTTCAGGATTTAAAGATGTTCATTTTCTTCCCCGCCCCCGCAAATTTTGCATGCGAAGTCCATCGCCTTGTGCGGGTGGTATCGCGTGTACGGGCAGGGCTTTTCGGAGCCAGTTAAGGTCAAAACGGGATCGTCGGCTGGCAGTGGTACCCCGTTGGAGGTTAAAAATGTAGAACAAGTTGAATCTCCGGGGATGCGAGTCCAGTAGCTTCCTGCGCTTTCTGCGCTCAGCTGGCAAGTCCGGGGTCCGTGGGATCTTTCTGAATTTCCGCAGTTGAAACCGCGCGTAACTGTAAGCAAAAGGGAAAAGCAGTCGGTGCTGGAATTTGAACTCTGGGAAACTGACTTTAGGGCTCAAGATCGATCGCTTTTGTGCCTTCCGTGTGTATGTGCGGTTTGAGTACCCAAATTAGATATTATTCCTTATCAAAAAACCCCCTATACCAACCAACTCCCCCTCCCCCAGCTTAGTATACTTTTCTGCCGAAATCCTTCGTTCGTTTCGCGTCTCAGGATGTTAGTACCTATCTAAATAACACTCAGAAATCCTGCTGGTTGTTTTCACGATTGAAAGACTAGAGCGCTTTTCTGTGTGGGCATTGGTTGTCCCCGAAATTGCACGGAATATCTCAAAATACACAGTGGTTTGGCATCAGTAGAAGCTTTTGCCCCTCTTTTAAGTACTAGGATGCAGTTTTCAGTAGAACTAGGATCTGTGTCAATGCTACTTTGAACAAAAAAACGACAGAAGTGGTTATTATGCCAGGGGTTTTCCTACGTGGTGAGTAATGTCTACATTGACATGTGGAAGTATTATTTTTGAAGCCAGGTTCCCTGAAGACAAATGTTACAAATTTTCAGAGAATTGCGTGAGCTATTTCATACAGAATATGGAATTTCTTTCGTAAGGAAAGGATGTGTTTTTACCTGTAGGAATCGGCAGAATTATGCGAGAAAGTCTAGAACAATGGGTGTCAATTTTTTCTTTTTTTTTTTTTAGAAAAACGCCCCCTTTCTATATTTCTGATGGTTTGGATACATTCCATATACTTCCGAAGGGATCTGCCCATCAATCTGGGAGTGTTAGAAGAGGCCAGGAGATCAAGCCTGTCAGCAGTTATTAGGTAATTATTCCAGTAATCTGGCATTCATTTTAGTAATCTGAGACTCAGGTTTGCAATCAAATCAGGGTTTGTTCCCACGTTCTTCCAAAGCTGACAGTGTTAAATTGGTAACATAGATTGTGGACAAGTCTGAAGAAGTAGGAGATGAATTGGTCAACAAGCAGTTAGACACTAAACCATCTTGCAGTCTTTTGTGTAGTTAGGATTTTTTCTAAGATATTTATAATACTTTCTGTTGATAATGAAAGCCATAAATACTATTTTTGAAGGTGAAATGTGGCAGACTAATGCTGACTGCTGAACGTGCTTGCTCTGAATTGTCAGCATCAAGAAAGACCGAAATATGATTTCTTGATTTGAGTCTCCATCTGTGTATATTTATTATACATTTTTAAAAATCTTTGTAGGACACATATGGCAAATGAGTCATTCCTTGAACTTCCACATTTTCTTATGTTCTGTTTTTTTTTTTTTTCTTCTTGCCTAAGTTTTGATGTTGTATTAAGGAGTATTTTTGCATTTAATAGATACTTGCAGATGTCTCATTCAAATTGAGAACATATTGATTTAAGAATGGAAATCCTTAGAAAACCAAGAAAATTGAAATGAAATCTTAATGTCTGAAACGGAGAAATTGATAACATTTCCCAAGCTACCTTGTATCTACTTTTACAAAGCTTCTGTCTTGTCTTAAAAAATGAGCATGACAACAGTTTTTTGATATCTGAGTCACTACTGTTGTTTGGTTTTGTGCTATAATTTCATTAGTGTGAAGACAGCTTATCAAAATCAACAGTGCTTATTTCTCATATCTGTAAGTTTTTATAAACCTTCAGAAAATTTTGAGTGTTATTACTGCCTGGAAGAGTCGTGACTTTTGGGCCAATCCTAAATCATAAATATACTGAATTGTATCGATAGGCTTTGTATCAGACCCTGAAGAAAAAGATGAATGCTTGTCAATCTTCTACCTTTTTGATGAAGGTATTTCCATCATCCAGAGCTGACACAGTTGGCTCTATAATGATCTGAGGGGAGAGGGAATAGTCGTATTTTCCCAAAAGGAGGCTAGAATCTGTATGAAGATAGTGGGACCTCATTTTGTTTGGAAAGATGTGTACAAATTTTCAAAGTTGAGAAAATTCATTACAAGTACCATAGCGTATGTATTGGAGGATATTAGCTGGATTTTGGTTTTCCTCTGTGAACTTTAGAATATTTAGCCTCAGATTCGCTTTTATTTTCTACATACCTGGTAAGTTAATTGGGGCCATTTGACTTCTGGCAGAAGGAGTCAAATGGCCCTTATTAAGCATGAGGAAGCTCTTTAGCGCTCCATTAATGCTTACCTAAAACCCTGCCAGAATGGTACTTTGCATCTACTCCTTTTGCAGACATTACGAGCTTCCTTTAAAGTTTACTGGAACTAATGAGCCTTTTTAACATTAATATTTAAAATACTAATGTATTTTAAATTTAGAATGGCATTCACTGATGTCTACTACACCGATGGGTAAGAGAATCATTTGTAATGGAGAATGGATGCGGGAGAAAAACATGTTGTGGCATACTGAAGTGGCCAACCTTTGAATCTGTTGGGTATTAGAGAAAATCTTCCTGTTCCACAGTGGCAGCTTTTTCAGACCAGGAGGTTCCATAATGCCTCTCTCTCTACTGGATGCTCTTCTTAGTGGTGGTGAATGCAGGAACCTGCAAGTTCTGTAGGGGTTAAAGTCTTAGCTTTTTGCTTGTTCCTTATGTTCTCTCTTGCCTTCTCTCTAAATGTTCATACAGCTGTACAAAATAGTTTTAAAATACTACCACATCAATTTATATTAATTTATCAACATTTTTGCTCATGCCTTGAATTTCATACACGAGGAAACATGCTCTAACATAACTGAATAAAATTTTTTTGGTGTGTTTTAAAGGATTAAATAAAGCAGGCATAATGGTTCTTGCCTTCAGTATCAGTTTTAGTCTGACTATGGGGTCTCCAAAATGAAGACCAATGTATATAGTTGCAATATTTCTTTTCCCAATGTTAAAAATATAAGTTCAAATAGTTTAAAATGTTAAAAATATAGGTATTCATTTTAAAAATATCTTTGCTTCAAAGGCAATATGTAAGAATATAATCGCATGTTTTTTGATGAGCATTCATCTCTGGGGACACAAACAACTGCTTTATTGAGAGTGCAAATTAACAATAATAATGAAAGAAATACAAAAGGAAACAACATTCTGGTTCAGGACTCGCTTTTCGCTTTGATTTCTGTGGAGTAAGTGGCATGCCAGTTCCCACTTAAGCTTGTATTTGGTTTTGGAAGGATATCAGATTGAAGTCTAATACGCACCACAGCTCAAATGCACCTTAGATGGGTGCATTACTGTTAATTGATGGAAAACCGGACTGCCTAAAAGGATGGAAGTGCTTTACCCTGCTGTTCAGAAGCCCCTTCTGGCCAGCAGTAGTAACAGAGCACCAACAGTCACTCTTAAGAAGGAATAAAGACTAAATCCCCTTTTCATATATAATAAATGCTACAGAAAGAATTGAGTGGGGCGTGGGCTTCACAGTTAGACACGGCGATGTGTTGACAAGTTTATTTTCATCCTTGCTTAGTAGCAAAATGCTAAATATATTCTTCTTTGGTTACATTAAAGTATGTTTCCTTCCAACTTTGTCCTTGGGTTGACATGTGTGTGTTTTATTTTTAGCGCTTGAAAACCAGCACAGTAATATACCTATAGGGTGCAGTGGAAGCATTGGAATATAGCCTGAGAAAATGAAGTCAGATGCTTGATACTGGATTAATGCAGGTGGAGAGGCAAAGATCTAGCTGCTGTTTATGAACACAAAAA
This sequence comes from Gorsachius magnificus, assembly GCA_034008185.1. Lineage (NCBI taxonomy): Eukaryota > Metazoa > Chordata > Aves > Pelecaniformes > Ardeidae > Gorsachius > Gorsachius magnificus. Next base: position 72,401,506 of record CM067085.1, on the reverse strand, counting down.
AAAGTGGCCTGACAGGGCAGAATATTGTGAGATTTGATGGGAAAATTGCTCTTATTTGCTTGCTCAGAATGGACTTTTCTTGAAAAGCATAGAGTAGAGCTGTGTGGTGGAAGTCTGCGTTTTCTTTGCTTTTGTGGGTGGTTGTCATGTTTAGTGTTCATTGAACATTACATTTCTGTGAATTTGTTATATTTTTTATCCTTTCACGCTTATTTTGGTGGGGTGGGGGCTGGGAGAAATGTGCTAAAACACTTTGTATGAATTATTGATGGAAGAAATCTGAAAGATGTGCAATTTATTCACCCAGGAAAAACCACCCCTTTTTATTACACTTTATTTCATGTGGCTTTTTAGAGGGACATAATATTATCTTAACTTTTTATCTTTATGTCAACTTGAAGTCTTTGAAAGACTATAAATTACTAGTGAGTGTTAATAATTAGGCATTAATTTGAATTAAAGATTTTTTTTTTTGCTTGAAAATGAACAAGAGTGATGTGAGAACATGACTTTGGTACATTTTGTACCTTTTTAAAAATGAAAGCATTTCCTGAAAAGACAGCTTCTGAGGATGGAGAGGATATATTCAGTAAGTAAAATAAAGCATTACTGCATGATGAGCCTGGAATCAGTGCTGTTTTGGACTGTTGCAAGATCTTTAGCAGAGTTGGGAATCTTGTAGGATATTGACCCAGAGCAGCACCTACAAGGGAAGAAATAGAAGAAAAGTGAGGGAACAATACAGACCTAGATTTGAAATTCTGGACACCAGCTGAGAAATGATGCAGTTAATGGTCCCAAGCAGTTGCTTAAAAAAGTCTACATATTACTTCCCCCTGTTGCCTCTAGGTATGAAGAGAAAATGAAAGGACATTGTGGCCTTTCTGCCAAAAGCAACGCTTGGGAATACAAACACATATATGAGGCAAGTCTTTGATATTTTCTGAGAAGAGGAAATCAAAATAAAAGAGAATATACATTCTTGTGAGTAGGTGTATGGGAATGTCTGATGCAGATAGTCAGCACACCATTTAGTTTCATTGATAAAGAAGAAACACCTCTCAGTCAAGCGTGGGACATGCACGCATAAGGCTGTTTTGGGTGTTGAGGGTAACAGATTAATGGTCCAGTTGCGGCTGATTCTGTGCAACAGCTGGATGTAAGAAAATTGGAACCAAGACAGTATGAGGAGGCATGGGGAAAAGTCATCTGTGGGAAGAGACTTCAGGAGAGATGTCCAGATTTCGCTACCAATTCTGTGCTTCTGCAGGACTTTGTGTCTCAGTTGGTAGCACTGAGTTTCCTCCTATAATTTCCCACTGTCTCAAAGTCCTTGAATTAATCTCTTCTTCAGTTTTGGAAGATGTACCTGTCCAATTGTTGGCCGAAGTAGAGGGCTTAATCCTTGCTGGGTTGGTTTTTTTCTGTTTGTTTAGTTGTTTTTTGTTTACTTTATGTAGAGTGAGGTTTTCATGCTGAGCAACTTCGATGGGATTTGTCTCCCCAACAGTGTTTATACATCTACAATCCAGATAACTGCAGCTGCCTACACTGACTGTATGTAGACTGGCTGTGAAGGCACCCCAGAGAAACCAGCTCAAAGTCTGCTTTTGACTTCCACTGTCGTGTCTTTATATTTGAGGAATAAATGTGCCTACAATGTCATCTGTGGGATTTTATTGGAGTATTTTTCCCCACTGCTTTGTGTGAAAGGGAGAACCACACTCTTAGGAACCGGGGAAAATGGCAACAAACAGTGGTAGAGCTGTTGAATTTTTCAGAGCCTTATTTCTTTGTACTCATGGTGCAAATATGCACATTTATTTGAGATTTTCTGTTTCACTTGAATGGGCAAGCAAGAGAGACATTTTCCGTGGTTCAGACAGAACACCTACTCTTACAATTCTTAAATTAAGGGGAGAGGAAGTAAGGGGAAATGTCATTTACGTATATTGTAGCCTTTGCACATTCTGCTCCCAGCTTTGTTCTACCCATATATTATAATGCCATCCTTCAGGAACAGCTAGTAGGACTACAACCACTTTATGTGAATATATCCTTTTCCATGTCACTAGAATCTGGCTCTCCATGGTACTTCATCTTTGTAGGACAGGTGAGACCGTAGCAATGCAGTTGATCTTGTCTGGCACATGCAATGGGCCTGACTGCTCTAAAACTGACACAAAAGAAGGGAGGGTTGATTTCCTCCAGAGTTTTCTTCAGGTTTGTGGTTTGGTGGTGTTTTTTTTTTGGTGGTTTTTTTTTTTTTCTGTGAGGAAAAATAACCCCTTTGAACAAAAGAATTTTCCAAACCGTTCATTGTCAAATGGCCTCCATGGTCCACAGTCCACCCTTATTAAAATGTACTGAGCTGTCAGATCAGACCAATCATCTTTTCTTAATGAAAAAGAAAAATAATATGACAAAGAAAAGTCATCTTATGAAACAATTTCTCATGGGTATAAATTGACATTGTAATAGAAAACAACCGGATTTAAGAAATTCGAATGGTTTCAGAAGGAGTTACCCCAGGAAAGGAGGTAACATTTCTCTTTCCATCACTTCACTTAAGATTTCACTTAGTTTAAAAATTGCTCTATAAGGTTGTAATCCTGGCCAAATAGATTTGATTTAAAAACCTGAATCTCATTGGTCCAAAGCTGGAAGAGACTCTCAACCATTTTTCTTATAGTAATTTATGAACTATTGATCTTCTTTAGCTTACTTCCCTGCTACTATTTTATGTTATTGTGGTCTTGACCTCTTAATTCTACATTTGGAGGAATAGTTGTTCTGGTTACAGTACCTCGTGTCTCTGGTATAATTCCTTCCCAGTCACTGAGTCATTTTCTGTTTTTAGATTGTACTTGTCTTTAGTTTATTGTTATGACTAAATCCCACTGACTTTCTTCCCACGGCTCTTGTCACACTCTAAGTAAAGTGGGAAATAGTGCGTTCTTTTCTTATAAAATGTATCATGCCTTTCTCTTTTCATCCAAAATACAGGCAGAAAATACCTAGAAAGGGTTAAGAAAGACATCTAAAAAGTGCTAGGGATAGGCTAAATGGGAAGGAGCTGCTGCAGCAGCATCTTTCCCTGGTGTACCAGCGCTGCCTGAAACTGTATTGGCTGTCAATTATTGACAGAAAAATCTGTTTCCAGAGGGCTGACTCTTCAGGTAGTTTCAGCAATGCAACACTAACGGTAAGTGATTTTGTTTCCCTATGTCTACTGCAGAATTATTTTAAATCTGTTTCCCTATCAGTGGGAGGTCCTGGTGTGACTGTTTATTCTGCCGTATGTAATCTTGTCAGTTAAATCCATGATAAATAAACATTTTGCACTCTTATCAGTAATTTGTATGCAGAAGAATTTGGTGTATCATCTTGCCACGTGCTGCTGCTAAGTGGTTTTTGGTTTTTTGTTTGTTTGGTTTTTTTCCCCACTATTGCTCTCTATTGCAGACTATGTTCATTAAAGTACATTACCTTCAGTTTGAATGCTTATGCATTCTGTCCACCGCATATATTTTGAAATGAGTTCTCTTCCAGGTTTCTTGTGCCTTTTCTCTGTTTTTATGTTCTTTCTCATCCATCCTTGAGCTCGCAGTTTATCTTTCCTTATAATAAAAAGAACCAGGTTTGGGAGTGTCTTCTGAAATCTTGATCCATTAGCTAGCCAAAATATGCTTCTGGAGAAGAGCGTGAAGCTTTTTCTGTGGTGATATACCTATATATCGCCTGCACAGTAATCCCTGACCCTGTGCATCCTGCATGAGCTTTGAAATATGAAGCACTGCCTCTAGACAGCCAAGCGGTTCTGAAAGTGATACTTAAAGCTTATAATCTTTGTCGACAAAGAGAGAAATTCGGAGGCAACTCAGTTATTTTTAGCTGCAGTCTCTACTGTGCTGAAGGTTTGATTTAAATGGACTGTATTTTTGACGTGGATGAGACATGGGTTGGTCTTGTTACCAAATGAGTCCATGTCTTAATTATATTCCTGAACTGTGCCACCAGCAGGGGTGTTTTGGAACTGAAACACTATGATACAGAGTCCACAAAAGTCAATAGAAATGTCTATATTTACTTCACTGGGCTATGGAGTAGATCCTGTTACGCATGGCTTGATCTCATTTACATTATAGGCTTGACAAATACTGTGCTTAGCATACATTTCTTCTGAATGTATGAATTTCCTGGAGAAATTTCCTGGAGAAAAGGTCTTTCTTCCTTTGGGCAATCAAAGGAGCATAAAAAATTGGGAAGAAGTTTCATATTTGTGAAATAATATTCAGGGTCCCGGATCAATAAGCAGTATGAATCCCAGTTTATTCTCCATTTCTTTCTGTTCGGATTATCAGTGGTCTTCTTCATTCTTGTTTGTACAAACACTTTGCATTAAACATCTACCAAAACATTTATTCTTCTGGCAAATAGGTGTGTTGTAACTTTTTCATACCTTTGTATTTTTAAATGCATTTGGCTCAGTTTGGTGCATTTCTTTTTTCCTTACCTGTGCTCATCAGGAAAATATAATACTCCAAGGCTACAAAATATTCTTCTATGATATGAAGGGTGTGATATGTTTGAGAGAGTCAGAAGCACAAAATAATAAACATTATAATTTTCAACCTAAGATAATATTGATGATTAAAAAAAAAGAGTGTGTGGATCAGTTCTCAGTCATGTTTTGTTTTGGGTGGTGGTGGTGTATGTTGCTATAACATAATAAGAAATGAATGTATTTGTTTCTTTTGAATGTTTGAAACCCAGTTAACTTTGCAGCCAGTATGTATTTTACTGTATAAGTTTACGCCTTTCTGCTTCATTAAGAATGCACCTTTAAAAACATAAGGTTAAAGCAATGAAAAATCAAATTGAGCCCTGCTAAATGAATTGAATGTCCCATTACTACAGCCTCTGGCTGAGGACTTTTATTTCAGTACTTTTCTCAAGCATAGCTCTTAACCAACACACAATGACTGTTTTAAAAAACAAAACCAAAAACCAAACACACACTCCAGAACCAATTGCTTTTAAGTGTTGCTTTTTGGGAGCTGACCAAGATGCACGAGGACAGGGCTAACTGTGATATTGTTCCAAACTTGGAACTGTGCTGCTGCTGTGACTGAAGTCATGAAGGCAAATAGGCAAGCTTAGGGCAGTTATCGCCTTAGATTTTGGACTTATTTTAAACCGCATTGAAAGCTATGATGCTATTGTCAGTCTTGTCTCTGTACCTCAGAGGCAATGTATGATTACATAAATAAACTGTTCGATATTACAGGGCTGCATCAGTCATGCTGAATCATTCAGAAGGTGCATTATTCTGATCCTCAGAGTTCCAAGCATATCCTGGAAAATTACTTTTTGGTAGGCTATTGCCATGCTTTGTTCTTTTAAGCAAAAATGAAAGCTAGTGTATATAAGCTAGTGTAATAAAGCTAGTGATGCACTTCATTTTTCTTTCTTGTTTTGGGCATTCAAAGTATTCAGTTTAGGGTCAATATTTAAGGCATGTTATTTTCTAGGCTTTCTGACTACATGCTGTGTTTCTCTACAGATGAGCAGTATATACACAAAATATTCCTATAGTAGGATACTGAAGTCTCGTCTCATTACTGATGAGGATAGTGACTCTATTTAGATCCCCTACAATGGATAAAAATAGCGTGACACAAAGGGTTTGGAGCCCATCCAGCCTTTTAAAGGAATTTTTATAAATTGGGTCAATTCCAGTTAGAGAAACTTCTGAGGACTTGCATGCTTTTGAAACTGCTAATTTTCTCCTGTTTTCATTTGCAGGAATATTTTCAAATTGGTGGTACCCCACTGAGCCCCAGATACTAAGCTGTGGGGAGGAATGCACATTCTTTGCTGAAATATTTTGTAGCTGCTAGAGTTTCTGGCTGGCTTTATCAGCTGTTTGTAAAATATTGCTAGTGTTGGTTGCAGTAGTCTTGGTGATAACTGTAGGCCAATTGCGAGTGTTTCTGACTGTCATTTATTCTGTACAGAGTAGAAGTATATGGCACAGTCATTAAAATATTACAGGTCTACCAGCCCTCATACAAGCGTACAAGTATTCCCAGTAGAGCTGAGCAAATTGATTGGAACTGTCAATATAAGATGATAAACAGTTTGGTGGTCCTGTACAAGCAAATTTATTGTGCTTTCATGGTCAAGAAAACTTTGAATGGATGTTTCTTGTGAGTGCACTTGGTAGCTTATTCAGGGCCTGATTTGTGTTTAAACATTTTCACATCAGGCGCTGAAACTGCAGGCTAACGTCTGCCAATTTATATTTCAGGCTGCTGTGGGAGTGTCGGCCTTGTTGCTAAACTAGAAAACATTGTTATGTGGCAGCGTGTGAATTAGGATGATGTAATCCTCAATCAGAGTCGTCGTGGGCCGTGTGTGATGACTGCAGTCTGCATCTAGAGATGCTGAAATGGATCTAGGAATGGCAGGCCTGTAAAATATGAGATGTAGTGGGGCATACTTCATGTGGGGCTAAGGTGTGGCTCTTGCAGTACACAGAGGTCTGTAGAAATTATCTTAACCATATTTGTGTTCTTGTATCTCTGAACTTGAGGCTGTTTTCACACCAAGCCAAAGCCACCAACTTGAAGCAAGGGAGAGAGAATTTGATGTGTGAGGGGGAACACCTTCTAAAGATTTCTTCCCTGCCTCCCAAGATCCTTAGTAAACCTTCCCCCAAGGGCTATTTATAATATAAGGAATCATTGCAAATATGACAACTTCATTAAATGATTTGGGCTTTTTCTGTTCTACTAAGACAACTACGCTGATATATGTAAAATGTTAAATTGTCCTATCATGTAGATCCCTAAGATCTCTAGCTCTTGCTAGAGAAATAAATCTTGTGAGATGTGAATGACAGAAAAAGAAAGGAATAGTTTAATTCCAGCAACGATTAGTGTGTGATGTACACGGTTTAAAACATGCTGCCATACATGTTGGTGTATGTTGCCATGCTGTGACGAGGAGCATGGATGGCGTGCTGCAAAGGCAAAAGCAGAGCACAGATGTTCCCACAGGTGCCACAACTCAATTCCTCTCCTAACTCTCTCGTTTACTCTTTCCCCCTACCAAACCCACACGGTTTGTGTCAGACTTCAATATGACCGTTACACAAAGTTGTTATTGCACATTATTGTCTCTGTTTCTCTCATTAGTGGCCATGGCTGTCTCACCGCAAAGAGCACTGGCCCTTAGTGTGTGGCAATCTGGCAGTCAGCACGGCTCCCCGCACTCCTGGTCCCCAAGGCAAACCAAATGAGGGTCCCTTGGCTGCTCATTTCAAAGGCAATGCTTCATTTGCGGTGACAGGGGTCCAGCCCTCTGATGGGCAGGAGGTATCGTGCCACTCCACTGTCGCTTGCAGAGCTGATGGGGCCAATGCATTCTAACATGGTGCATGTTTTTAGGCTGAAAATGCTTAGATTGCTCCGATGCTATTTTAAATGAAGGTGGAATGATTGTTGGTGCTGCTGAGGTAGGTAGGTACAATAAATAGAGATGGGTTTCCATTCAGCAGTGTTCAGTGGAACTTGCTGTGGTCAAGGGCTAAGAATACTTTTTGTTCTAGAGTTAGTGAAATGTAGTCCTGCTGACAGATTTATGGTGTTACGAACGCTTACTGAAGTGGTGAACAGTAGTATGAGACCTATGTATTGTCTGTGCTTTTTGCTGACAGAGAGTAGAATGTTAAAGCTGATATATCTGCATCACTTGCTGCTAAAAAATATATTTTCTGAAATTAAGATTTAACTGTATAAAAAACCTGGTTGCACTTTGGTTGTTCGGGCTATTTTGTCAATATTTTTCCTTGCTGTTATGAATGCTACATGATGTTTATTAAAAGTTCCCTGCATTTTATTTATGAATTACTGATTTGTAATTCTTTGCACTTGCTTTGTCAATTAATATATTTCTTATGTTAACTGAACAAGCAAAAGGTTCAAGCATTTGTCCCTTTTATTGCAGTCTTCTAATTCTGTCTTGCTTTCTTTGATGGCCCTCCTTCAATATTCTATGAAACTATACTACTCAATTTGCTAACAGTCTGAAATAGTTATCACATTAGAAAGGGCTTTTGAAGGGTGAGAATGAGCCAACAGATAGTCACATTGTGTGCTCTGCTATGAAAGACACTTTAGAGGTCATTTTTTAAAGAGGAAATCAATCTTCAGCTTTGAAAGCTTTGACATTGATTTAAATTTGGCCAAGGATTTGAAGTTTCCTTTTGGAAAATGGATGAACATGAAAAGAAGCAATATCGCTCCTAAGACAACACTGAAAAGAAAAAAATTGCTTCTGTGCCCAATTCTGATCTCTGCATATTGTGAGTAGGAAGCGATTAATTCCAGCGAAACACGTTGTGACGCTTCCACCATCTTAACAGCTTCCAATACATTTCCTGTTTTCTGAATCAGGGATACAGACTTACCATTTCATAGACCTTTTGTGATAGACCTTTTGTGATAATAAACCATGAAAAACCTCAACCCAAAGCTGTGAAGTGCCAAGCTGGGAAAGACCAGAAGAAAATCTCCCACGAGCCGAGACTGCAAATGTGCGTGACCGAGCCTCGGAGCTGGCACTGGAGGATTGTCTTCTGCCCAGACTCCAACCATTTAAGATAACACATCTTTTGTGTTCTCCAGCAAAAGATACAGGTTCACAATGGTGTTGCAGACCCTGTTTTGCATTGTGTTTTGAAGACTGGAAGGCTCAGGATAGTTTATGCTTTCAGTATTACTAAGGAAGCGTTGTAAAAATTATGTTTATTATTTAACCTGTGTTGCAGAAGGCTAAGATTGATTCTAGGGCCTTTACTTATGGCAGTCTTGAATGGGAGATGGCAGTTGTAAGCGTAAACTCACACTAAAGTAACTGCAACTTATGGATTCAGAGGTAGGGTGCTGTTGGGTTGGTCATTGTGGTAGTTTGGTAGTTCAGAGACATTTTGGAAGTTTTAGAAATGCTGTCCATGTGGATAAACTACTTCAGAGAATTGTTTTACGGAACTGCATGATTCAGAAAAGTTTGAAGTTGTGTAAATGATGCTGTTTGTATTCTTGTTTAGCTTGTAGCCGTCCATTTAGCAAATCAAACACCTGAGAACTCTGTACCTTCGCTTTATCTGCAAGAACTGCTGAATAAACATCTCATCTCATTTGATGGTGAGAGTGAAGGCTCTTGAAATTCATAGATTTCCTTTGACTTCAGAATATTTTGAACCAAGCCCTAATAGGTATGCATTTTTAAGCCAGCTGACGGATAGCCTTTTAAAAATGAGCTTATCGCTTTGATATCTTGAGCCTCAAAATGAGGATTGCTTTTTGCATTTAGAATTTCTCCATAGGAGTGAGAACTTTGCCACATGTTGCAATAAAGCTGCTCGGCTGTGCTTGGTTGTAGCAGGAACACTTCAACATACGTTTCATCAAGACACATACTAAAAAAAAAACTGCGAAAGGGTATGATGCTTTTAATTATGCAGTTTAATTACTGCAAATTGTTATTACCTTGCAATTTGAGGGTGGTAGTGAAGAAGGCATTTTTCTCTATTATAATCCCTGTTAATGTCTTAATCTCATTCTGAATCCGCATTTTATAGTTTAATTCCAGATCAACAGTAGATTATAGTTTTGTATAACTGTAATAAATAGCAGACACCTCGCTGCAGTGTATCTAGACTTTCACACTCTAAGATCTAAGAGAGCAAAAAAAAAAAAAAAACTCAGATGTTTGCTAGGTCAATGCTCCGAAGACTATTTACACTTGTTTCTTTTTCATGTTTCCGTGAAGTTTTTGTTATTTTAATTTTTCAGCTAATTGGGGGGTAGGGATGGCAGTGCTGTGATGATGTCTTTGCATCCCTATGGTCATCTGCCAGGTTCTGTAACTGTATCTTCAGTGTGTCTCCATTTCAGAGTGAAAGCTCCTTATGTCAGAGAGCTCTGTGGATTTCTTCCCAGCTACTGTGCGTTTCGAGACACACTGAGTAAATTGCACTAATGGGCTCAGAGGAAAGCAGCCTGCTAGTTTTAAAATCTATTCTAAAATATTCCACTCTTGGTGAGTGATTACTTGTCTGTACACAAAGAATGCAGGAAATTAAAATAAAACTTGGCAATCTAGTTTTTGCAGCGTTTCACCTCGGTAAATATGAAGAAACTTAAGAAATGTTCGTTGTCTTTGAGAGATCTTGCCATGTGTGCCCTGGCTTAAGCTCTGAAGTCATGTTTCACTTTACATATGTAAAGTTAAGCACATGCAAAGGCCACAGAGCTTTACAAACTGGTCACCGGTAGTGGCACAATAGCAAGAAGGAAGGAAGAGGCTCACGTTAAAAATGGTACATTGAGTGATAGTGTTGTCTCTCCTTTGGAACACGGAGTATTTTGGTAGTAAATGATTCTACCATTCTTAATGCTTAAACCTATTAAACAAAATCTGTTTTAAATGTGCATATGTGATCTAGTCTCATTTTGTTAGGGTACACAGTAGTGGTTTCACAGCTACTAGTATGATCCAAGTTAGCTTGAAGAATCTCATTGACTTGAGAGTTCTTTGGAACAGATTCTCAAGTTGCACGACTTTATTTTAAGTTTGAATTTGACTCCCCCTTCTCTATTTTGATCTGATTCATTCAACCTTTTTGTGGGATGCTTACTCTTTGGGGAAAAAAAAGGGTCTGATGGCATGCAATTCCTATTTAGAGATTAAAAATAACCTTTTCAGCTCCACACTGCATCAGGTTGTGAAGTGAAGGATCGTGAAAGGCAGAGGTCACTTGTGAGCAGTATGGAGCAAACAACTTAGCAAATAGGAGAGGGATTTGTTCCAAAGTACTTCTATATAATCTAGGCCGGAAGAATATTTTTCAGGCAATTTACTAACTTCTTACGATACACTTAATTTGTGTAACAGCAAAAAATACCCTTAATTTTTTCTTTTTTACAACATATTACAACTTATTCTCAAGGAAACATGGATCATTCCATTAACTATGAAACCACTTCTTCCCACTGTCCCCTGCTCTGTACTGAGGCACCCTCATACCTTGCTCAGACTGTTCCCTTTGGCGGACTCAAGCATCTGCTTTGGGCCCTGTCTGTGTGCAACACGTTCCTCTCCCGCAAGAGTACCCTACCTCTGCTGTCCCCGGAGGGGAAAAAAAAAGCTCTTTTTTTTTTTTCCTCCCCCTCCTTTTTCTTCTGTCTTTTTCTAGGACAGAAGTGTATGCAGCATATCTCTCTTGCTGGCGCTCTCACAGTTTTCCCAGGCAACAGTAAAGATAACATCTCATATTTTTTTTTTTTTTTTTCCCCTCTAGAACACTTTTATTCGAAGTGCTTTTTTGTATAAGAATGTGCTAACCTGATGAAGATGCATTAATTTCTTCTTCACAAGCCTTTCTCCATGTGTGGGTTAACCATTTTTGTTCTGCCACCCTTGAATCAGTATGGGTGAGCAACAAACCTTTGCCAATTTGTGTGTATCACGATGTCAGGAGGGAAATGGTATATAGAGCAGGAACTGCGATCCTTTTCTGTCTGAGTGTGAATACAGAGATTCCCGATAGCTGACTTGCCAAGGTTAAGCAAGCTCCGTCGGTCCCAGTTTGGAAATAGAATACTTCTCTTCCATGTTATTAAAAGCAATCTTTTAGAAACAGGTCTTTCAGGTAGGTTACCAAAGAGCTATGGCTCTACATTGTTGTAGCTGAACAGAGGTTATAGGTTATGCTTGTTTTATAAGTAAAAACTTGTCACAGTCATAAGAACTGACTCGGAATTCGATGCATTCGTAACCTGACAGTGCTGCTGCCGTTACTGCTGTGTGATCCGGCGGGCCCTGCAATAGGCTTTGCCCTGTAAGAGGCAATCCGCCGGGGCGGCAGGGGCTGCCCGCGGAGTGGCCCGCGCTGCGAGTCCTCCTCCTTCGGCACGCCTGAGATGACTGTGCTCTGACTGGGAGTGGGGCTGGGCAATAGGAACAAATCAAGAGACGGGAGCTAGAAAAAGCTGCCTGGGGAGGACCTGGGTCAGAGAATGAAGTAACCCTGGGGCGATTTCTGCTGTATAGAAGTCAAAAAGAGGAAAGACCTGCGGGAGCTTGTGGCTGCCAGGGCCTGTGGCATTGCAGTGCTGCATCTCAGTGCTCTGTCAGTGTGTGCCCCCTCTCCTTCCAGCTCCCCCCTCAGCGACAGCCTTGCATTTATTGCTCTCAGAGGTGTATTCCTGTCTCTCCCAAGTGACCCATTCCCCCAGTTGGAGAACTGCTCATCTAAAGCGTAGCCTGAGGAACAGTTGTGGTTTTCTTGGGAGGATTGCAGCTTTCTCAGCAGCCTGGTCTTAGGTTTTCTTGCTGCAGAATTGCAACTTCTCGTACTACTGCATTGGGGACATACAGAGCGTGGAGGTCTAAGCAGGAGCAAGTCTACTGCTCCCATGGCTTAGCTACAACTCACAGATAGTGCTCTGGGTAGTGTATTCCCCCAGATCAGGTGCCGTACCTCTCATCTGTCACTTGACGTGGTGGCAAGAAAAGCTGAGACTGTCCAATTTCATTGGACCTGTATTTGCCCTTTGGAAAGGAGATGGTTCCAGTAGAAGCAAAGGAAAGGACTGCATCCTCTGTAAAAAATTTTGGAAAACTACATCTAATTTAGAACTGCTGGTGTTTTGGTATATGGTGAAATCGTTTGGAGATGGGTGACATAGGAGAAGTGAAACAATTGTAAAGCAATTTTGAATTACTAGATACAAGCTTAAGGCAGACTACAGTTTAACTTCATTGGCATAGGCCAGTGCTTGTGAAAAGTCAAAATCTAGAGTAAGTTTGAATACAGAGTTCAGTAATGATCCCTTTTGTCTTTGAAGAATTCAGTTTAGATCAGGATTTGACAAATAGACTGCACGTGCCTTTTAACAAGATCTGACGTCATTAGAGGAGTGCATGCTTCAGCTTGATGATGAAAATTGTGTCATCCATAATCCTGTCAAGAAAAGAGTTACTTCAATGATCAGTTTGCAGAGATTTTTATGAGAGTTAGTCAGTCCAATTACTTTCTTTTCCATATGGCCAAACTACTAATTGTCCATAGAATACTCTAAAGTTGACCATAAATCTTTACCATCAACTCATGTACGTGTGCTAAAAAGTTGACTGGTTGAAAGTTGTGGACCTTGAGTGTTGGTGCTTTTTATTTAAACCTGGAAGAGTATTCTTCTCAAAAGAGTAGAATAGTTTCTATGTAAAGAAAAAAAGTGATTCATCAACATAGTGCAGCTTGGAACTTTTTATGGTCCCCCTTCAGAATACAATGTGTTACAGTAACTTTGGGCAGATATTTTTCTGTGATTATAAGCTGAATGAAAGCTCTATGAGCTGCTTGGTTTTTATGACCATATCCTAGTTTGTAAATCACGCTGTATGAGTAAGGGTTGGTGTTTCTCACAGGGAAATGTTAGTCGTCTTGACATTCTTCCAAATTTGTTAAAAGTTTTTAGCCAGTACAGTGAAGGAACGACTGCTAAGCATTTGTGTATGTGCATAGAAGTCCTTAATTGGCTAACAGACAGACTTTGGTTTTATTCCCAGGAACTAAACATGTCTTGCACTCTGGTGGTATTCTTAGCTTGAGAAGCAGATAACATGCAATATTCAGTGAGTCATTGTGCCGGCACTGCTTTTCCTTCACAGTGGTTTTAAGGAGGATGAAAGCTTTGCTTTCCCATCTCTGTGTCTAATTTTAGTAGGCCAGCGGGCAGGAGGACTTTCAGGCCACCTTCTCAGGTGATGGCATCCAAACCATTAAACCTTCAAAATGACCTGCCAGTTTTAGTTCAATTTGGGGGGATTTTCTTAGCGAGTTCTGGTTCAGCAAAGTATGTTGTAAGTAGGTATGGCTGGGAGTTACTACTATGCTGTTGAACATTATATGGAACATGTGTATAGAACATCTCCTGTTCCTATTTTCTGGATACATGCATAGGGTCATTTAGTGTTAATTTGTGGCACTCCACTAAATGGACATGAGGGAGATTTGGTTGTCTTACTGCAAAGTGGGCAAAGCAGAATTTGTCCCCTAGTACATTTGCAACAGTCAAAAAAGACGCATAATCTGTTCTTTTTATTCTTTTGTGTTAATGGACTGGTAAGGGTACATTTCTGTCTTGGAAGGAAATAAGATCGTGCGTCTCAAGGTATCTGCTTTTATATTTTCTTACCAAGAGGGTGACTTGCCCAGAATCTAATTGTATCTCTTGCTTTCCCTCTCTGATGTGTGTATACACACACACACACACACAAATAAAAAATGAGGATTTATAAATAATGTTCTGGTAATTTTCCTAATGCATAGCTCGTCCAATCTTACGACCAAATATATTCACATCATAAGTAATGGCTAAATTTGACTTTACTGTAATTTTCTGCTACTTAAAGTAAGTTTTGCAGTCACCACTAGTGGCAATATAAGCTAATCTAAAGCTAGTGTAAGGAACTTTAGCCACACATATAATTGCAGAAAAAAAAAGTCAGCATTTAAAAAATCAGTAACTTATATTGTATGTTTCGAAAACTTGTAGTTTTGTTTGAGGCAGCCTGCCAAAGACAGCATGTTTCCTTCCAGACTTTGTTATAACAGTGCTGCACCCCTGAAGTCTTGTAGCAGTGTGTTTAGAAGCATTTTATTCCTGTTTTCCTAATATTTTAGCCCATTTCTTTCATGTGCTTAAGTTGGACCTAAAAAACTTTTTAATATGTGGGATTTTCACATGTGGTAGGGTATTCATAGAGAAAAAAATAGAATGTTTGCATCACTGTGGACATGAAAAATAGCATTTTATGCAAATAATTACTCATTTTAGAAACTGACAGTTTAGGTACTTGCCAAGCCAAAGTGTCTTTGAAATTATGAAGTGGTCATGAAACTGCAGCCATGTGGTGTTACCAAGTCATTATTGGACAATTGCTTTAAAAAACGAAAAAGTGGAAAAAGATTATTAAGGTGATTTCAGTTATTTCCCACTTAGTACCTGAAAACAGATAATACAGTGTATCTGATTTTAAATTTTTAATTAAAATATGGTTTAAAATTGCTATAAATTCAGAGAGCTTTGTGGAGATAAAAGTTTGCGGTATTGATTGAATTCAGTGTTACCTATTTTCATGCCCCAAATCTCCCATACACAAATGAAAATGAGAAAATCTCATTTTGAAAATTAATTCTGCAAAATTATTTTTCCCAGAAACAAAACAATTGAATTATAATGAACAAAGGTTTGTATTTACAATAAGTTGATCAATCTTTTAAAATAAGCATTACTTTTGACTTGTTAAAAGCATTTCCATATTTAGTTTTCTGCTGTTTGTTTTTTCAGGATTTCTCTATAAGAAAGTTTCTCTTATATTTTTTTAACACAGATATCTCTCCATTCCAGAACTAATATTTGCTACAACCAGAGACTGAAATGGTATGACTGGAGTTTTGAATAATTTGGCTTTGACAGCTCCATCATTTTCTGAGAACTTGGAACGGAATTTGGGCTCTGCTTCTGCCCTGTCTTAGGATATAATGCCATCCTTGCCTAATGAGGGAGGTATGCTAGTCTTGGATTTTTAATATAGCCTATTAATTATTCAGTATGCTTGTACTGTTAATTTGCAACAAAGTAAATGTTTGTATTTTAGTTCATTTGCATACATTATTTGAGATTAAAGAAGTTGATAGTTACAACGTTATTTTTCAAAGATAACCATGGAACTGCTCCTCTGACTTTGAGTTCAGAACTACCCTATCAAAGCACAATTAAAAGAAAAGTCAGAAAGAAGAAGAATGGAGTCATCACTGCAAATATTGCTGGCACAAAATATGAAATCGGTAGGAAGCTACGTATTTTGTTTTCATCCTAATAGCCATTGATGTGAGTGAATTAGTAACTAATGGGGTGAATTAATGGATTTTGCATCAAGCTGACAGTGAGACATTTCCAAAGGATTTGTTTTGTAAGAAACCTTTGGGTTTGTTTTTGTGTTTTGTTTTTTTTTTTTTTAACATTGGACACTGTGCATCTATTGCTCCCCATTTGTTACTGAGGGAAGGGCCTTGAAATGCAAAAACTTAAGTAATCAAGAAGGCTGTGGAAAAAACCTCTAATTATGAATTATGTATGTGTTTGGAAGTTTACTTAAAGCCTAGAAAGATGAATACTGCAAATTTAATATTAAATACTCTAATAATATAATAATATAATATATAATAATACAATAATAATCTCCGTATAATAACAGAGGTTTCTGAATAAAATCTACTAATGTTTTGTATTTTGATGCTTGGGACTACTTCAGCAAAGTCTTTTCTCCTAGAACCTGAGTTATGCCTGGCACATAATCAGTCTGTTGGTTTTTTTTTTTTTTTTTATAATAAAATAATATGTGTATTTGCTTTTATAACTACTGCACCTTGACTAAGGAGGCATTCTTGTCCCCTGTCTGCAGTGACACTTACAGTCATCACTTTAAAAATTAACATATGTGATAGCCAACATCCAGTCTAAAAGCTGTGCAAGTGGACTTTTACTAGATGATTTTGGAATGCCCTGAAGCTCTTTACAGTACCTGTCAGTGGTTGTGCTCTGATTCCAGCCTCGGTACAAGGTGCTGTAGTGTTGTAATGACAGGTTGACAACAGACTGATGGAAATAACGCAAGATAAATAATAGTTTGCATGCTAACATTGTTCTTGGAAAAAGGGTTGAGTATTGGAAGTGTTTAAAATCTTAATTGATTTTTTAAATTTTGAAAATGAATCTATTTTAGAGATTCAGAATATTCCTTAAGTATGTGATTTCTCCATAGTACGTGTAGTAATACGAGAAATGGGATTTGTGAAAACACGTGATGAAGATGAAACAGCTAATCTCATATGGAGTGATTCTGCTGTGCAACAGGAAAAGATTGCTGAACTTCGGAACTACCAGGTAGAGTGGTAGTTGGGATTTCTGACACGTTCCAGTAAACCGCTTCACTCTGAAGCGTTCAGTAATGCGCCACTTTTGGTCAGTTACATTTGTATGGAGAGAAAAAACCTCCACAAAACGCCACCAACCAGACTGCAATAAGGCTATACCACTACATACATTAAAATCCTATTCTCTTTTCCAGAGTTATTTGTTCATACCACTTGGAATCTGGTGTTTAAGTATTTTGGGCTGTTCTTTCATGCTTTTGTCTGCCAGTTGGGTGTTGTGAATGCAAAACATCATTTATAAGTTGCTCATAAGCTTTTAAGCAGTAAGTTAACAAGCAGAGCACTCTCCACAGTTTCTGTGAATAAATAATTCCTTTTTTTACCATTACTTTGTGATAGCATTCTTTGTTCCTAGATAGCTTTGTGAATAGGAGTATGGTAGTCTAGTTTCATGTCTGAAATTAAATCAATGGGCATAGTCATGTTGGTGGAGGAGAATATGGCTTACAGTATCTTTAGTATTGCTAAGGATACATAGTATAGTGTAAGATATTATCTTATATAATTTATATGTAACACTAACTATGTTTGCCTGAGCATGCAGTTGAACATTTGAAATGATTGTATTAGGTATGCCAGGAAAACTAAAAAGTACCAACTAACTTTCTTTTTTTCCTCCTTCCTTAGAGAATCAACCATTTTCCAGGAATGGGAGAGATCTGCAGAAAGGATTTTCTGGCAAGAAACATGACTAAGTAATTTTTCTTTTAATATTAAGAAGTTTTTCAGCCACAGTATTTAATGCAGTGCAATACTGAATTATTGCTTGTAAGGGTTGTTTATTTTTACTAGGAGGCTATGAGAGGGCTGACAATAATTTCCAGAGTTCTTTAATAAGTTTGGCTTTGGTCCTGGATCTGTAGTATCGGAGTGGGCTACTGTTTTTTTCCAACTGACTTCAGTGGAAAATTATGTGGGTTCAGTTCTCTGTCTAGGCATTGCAAAATGTAGGAGAGCCTTAAATTATTGTATGGTACCCTTAATACAAAATACAGGCGTATATCCTGTAGGGGTAGAACAGAAAAAATAACTAGTATGTGGATGGATATTATTTGTTTAAAATAATTACTGTATTTTTGTGTATATCAAATTTAAAAAATGTGAAGCATCTTGCTGTTTATATAAAGAAATGTCAGACAGGCTCATTTGTCTAATTATAAATTCTCCTCGCTCTAGTGGAATAACTGGGTTCTGAGGAATTATCCTAGCTGAGAATCTGTAAGTCCTGTAAGAAAACAATACTAAATAATGATTCAACAGCCTGGTAATAAGGAAAGGTTTAGGAATGAATGTGTGTGAGTATTTTGATTCTTCTAATATAAATTAATTTAAAGAGGAATTATTAATAGAATTAATCTTCTGTCCCCCAATGTTACCTACACTGCATTTCCTGTTACCAGAACAGAATGTTTTCATATATTAATGTAATTAGTGTGACATCTCTTCTCTCTCTATTTCCTTTTCTGTTTTGTAGCTACAACATCTAGCATGTAGAATGTATGCAACTGTTATGATGCAAAGTAATTTTCAATGCCCCTTCCAGACTTAAACTCTAAGTAAAACCACAGAGACAGCACAGGGAGGCAAACAGCTATTTGGAGAGGTCCTGGAAACAGTGGGACAACATTGGTGAGCTTGGTAGGCAGTGGTATCCCTGTGTATTGCTACAGTTCTGTGATTTAAAAAAAATGTGCAAAATGGACAAAAGGCTCTTGTTATCATGCACACATTGTTGTAGCCCTCCTCTGGACCCGCTCCAACAGTTCCATGTCCTTCTTGTGCTGAGGGCTCCAAAGCTGGACGCAGTACTCCAGGTGAGGTCTCACCAGAGCAGAGTAGAGGGGCAGAATCACCTCCCTCGACCTGCTGGCCACGCTTCTCCTGATGCAGCCCAGGGTAGGGTTGGCCTTCTGGGCTGCCAGTGCACATTGCTGGCTCATGTCCAGCTTTTCATCCACCAGTACCCCCAAGTCCCTGTTGGCAGGGCTGCTCTCGATCTCTTATTTTTATTTTATGTCTACCTTTGTTGTTACATTGATCTCACCCTTCCATTTTACGTAAGCTGTTGGGAATAGAGTGAAAAAACAAAACAAAAACAAAAAAAATTGCACTTCAGGAATTCCTCTTGCAGCCAATATCCAGGCAGTCTGGATCACAGGACAATGTGGTTTTCACATGCAGGTGGGGTCGAAGGGAGTGGTGTAACATGTAACAAGTGTAGGGACGCAGGGTAATGGAACAGATAGAAGCAGAACAAAAGGAGGCATGAACATTGTTTTAAAGGGGAATAATCAGAACACAGAAAAGAGAAATAAAAATAGAAGTGCCATTGTAGGGCCAATGAGATCTTAATTGCTGTGAATGGTCTCTTAGATGAGATATCATGTGAAGGATAAGTGTGGTTACAGAATTAACCACAGAATTACAGTAAGTGGGGGAGGACGTGTACAGGATGAATGGGAAGGGGAGCAGACCCATGTATGAGATGTTTTTTTTTGCAACACCTTTGTTGTTTACATTTAAAAGATTTGTGAACTGATAATGGACCAAGAACCGTTCTCATCCATACCTACCCACTAACCTCCTTTCATACTTGAAAAGTCAGAGGATCTTGAAACCTAGGCAGTGGAACCTGCATTATTAGACTGACAAGTCATGTCTTTGGTAACCTACATTTTGCTCAACACCTTTGATTCTTTTGCACAGAAAGCACTCTGAGAAACAAGAGCACAGTCTGACCACATCTGTGAGCTAAAATAGCACTCAGAAGAACAGTAACTTGCTGTTTAATTCTCAGACCTCCTGCTAAGGAATGCAAAGGCTAAAAGATAGAGCAGCACAGTGAAGAAGTGGTTGCCCACAGTAGTGGATAGCAGATGTGCTGGAAAATAGGGCTATTGTGGTGGAATAGGTCTTGATTCCGCAAGCTACTTGATGATGTTCCTAAGCCATTTCTGAACAGGGCCAAGCAAGGAAGGAACAGAGCTGAATTCTTTTGTTGAAAGTTTTAGTAAGCACCAGAATCTGTAAACAATGGTTAAGTATACTGCTTCATATTATTAAGTGTTTGTAGTCTACCCAGTTATGCATAGGACAGAAAAAGGCATACAGAACTGATGTACTTGCAGTCACAAAATAGTAGTAATATATCTAGAATACCATGAAGCTGTATTCATTGAGTAGGGAGTATGTGTGTTGAAACCTGTCAGTAAGTTAAATGGCAAGTCTCTATCATGTAACGCTTCAGGATGTATATGATAAATAATTTGGAGAGGGATGGAAACTAACACAGAAATTGCTTTTTGCCTAAAAATGGGATAATTTCTGCCTAGATAAGCTATTTGGTTAGCAAAGTAGTAACATTTATAAATATATAGCAGGTGGAGAGTAGTTTAAAAATATACATGAATCATAGGATCATAATACCTATGTTTTTAAAAACTTTTTTGATGAATATTTGTTGGCTTTCATCAAACCAGAATTGTAAAAATAATAGTTACAATGAAGCCGGAGAAGCACCGAACCTTGTGTGGTACTTCGTGACTACTATAGCTATTGTGGTTTCTGCAGAGTGTTTGCTGGGTAGTTGGCTAAGCGGTTTGGTGACAGTGTCTCTATTATACCAGTAGGGCTTGGCTACAGTCCTAGCCTTACAAATTGGTTGGCAGCGCTGTTTTTTCCATTAGTATTTGAGCCACTTAAAGAAAAAGTGTCTTATGCTGCATCGGGAGTATTATGTAGGCTCATAGTATTAATGAAAAATTGAAATGATATTGTAAGTCTCTTTTACAATTAGGTTATCCTGATAATATTATTTTCCATGACAAAAGTAGAAATATACCTAAATCTGTTATTAATTAAAAAGTATTAAAATTCATCATAGTGCTGTTTGTTTGAGTTGGGTTTTTTGTTGTTGTTGTTGTTTTTTTGGTTTTTTTAAACAAAGTTGGGGAACTTCCCATGTCGGTTAATTTCTTTTTAAACAACTGGTCACTTTCTGTTGGTCTGTGGAGATTTGTATTTCAGATGCATCCACCCTATGTTACGGAGTAGTTTTGAGTTACCGGAACTAATTTCATATGAGGTTATGTATGAAGTTTCAGGTATTCTGAGTACCTGAAACAAGCTAGCTGTACCAGTATTTAACACAGCAAAGACTAAATTTATTCTGCTAGGAACTATGGTTGCTGGTGTGCATAGTATCACCAAGTCCATGTTGTTCTTATAACGTGGCTGTTAACTGGTATTAAAGCTAGTTTGTTTAAAGCTAACTCATATGTATCTAGCCCATACTGCCAGTCTGGTGTGGGTACGTTTCCTATCTGACAGATACACAGCTTTGGGTGATGGAAACTGCTGCTAACTGGATTCTCTACCATTTTTCCTTTTCTGTTTGCCCTGTCAGAATGCAGGCAATAGAGCTATAAAATGAACTATGCTCACTACCTCAGCTGCCACAGCTATTAAAGCGGGGAGATCGGGACCTTGCTGCATCCTTTAACCATATTCAGTTTCAGAGATTGTTCCCTATGATTTATTAACCTTATTTTTGGTTTAGTTCTTCTATTCCTTCCCTCCCCGCCCTCGTCTTGCTTTGCATTTCTTTGCTTTCTTTTGATTAAATAACGTGCCCAAGGAACCTCAGTCACAATAGGCTGGTACCAAACACAAATCCAAGCTTCTGTGGTTTGCCCTATATTGGAGGTGCATGAGCAGTTGCTTGGCCTGTGTCAAAGTATATTTGACTTAATTTTGAAATTCCTTCAAAAGACTAGAAAGAAACAAAAAACTTTTCTTAAATTGCTTCCATTTTAAGTTCAGTCCTTTTTATTAAGATTTTTTGCACCCATGAAGAAAGTCCAAATATCCCAGGTCCTCTTTTTTTGTGTGTGTTGATCCTCACACATCCCCAAATACACGCCAATATGAAACTTTCCCAATATCCCCACCCCTCTCAAAGAAAAAAAAAAAAAATAAAAAGAGGAATCCAGGAGTCTATTAGGTAGGAAAAAATCTATAATCACATGGTCTATTGTAAGTTTGATATTTCTAATAGGAATAGCATTAAATCACCTGAATAACTGAACAAAAGCTATAACAGGAGTGAGATGGATGCCAAGAAACGAGATGGATGCCAGTAACATAATAAGCAAATACGATATGATAATAAGCAAAAATGCACAAGGTAGTCTGCTTTTGTTGTTCTTAAAGTATGCGTTTGAATAAGTTATAGAGCTCTAACTGTTCTTAAACAACTGCAGAAATTTGCTTGCATATTATAGCATTCTGGTAAAAAAGTTTCCTTGTCAAATTATTGTAAATGCTTTTTAGTCCTGAGGACTGATACATGAAAGTAGTTAAAAGATTTTTAACTCAGTTACAATTTTTTGCAGAATGATCAAGAGTCAGCCTCAGGAGTATAGTTTTATTCCTCGAACATGGATCTTCCCTGCAGAATACACACAGTTTCAGAACTATGTAAAAGAACTGAAGAAGAAACGTAGACAGAAAACTTTCATAGTCAAACCAGCTAATGGTGCAATGGGACATGGGTAAGCTGCATGTTAACTTTAATCTTCTTACCTGTTAAAGGTGAGATCCAGTGCTATTTACAACATTATCAGAAGCTGTATATTAATAAGAATTTTGTAGTTAAAGTTGTATGATCAGTATATAAGAAAGTTCATGTATTGGATGAAGGCTTAACAAGCAGAAACGGCTAAAATATAAAGCTAAGTGGAAGTGGTATTTTAATGTTCTGAATGTGGCATAAATAGAGAATGCATTTTCTGATGAGGCTCAAATAATTCTTAAAATCACTAGTATTTTTATTGTGAATTTATCTAAAGAACACATTTATTAAGCTGTTGTACTTAGACTGGAGAGAGATTACTTACTTGGTGAGATTGTATTTGGCATAAATAGCAGGGTTTTGGTGGTTGGGGGCTGCAGGGGTGTCATGTGTGGGAGAAGGTCAGGATCTTCCAGAGCTCCGAAACCCACCCAAACACCCCATTGCATGCCAAAACTGCAGCCAGTTGGAGATGCACAAACATATTTAAGAGTGGCAGCCACGAGGTGTAGGAGAAACAGAGGAGACACCATTGGGGATGCGGCTGGGGGTGCACTCTTGGAAGGAGGTGGCACCCATGCTGGAGGAGGGACACCCCTGCAGCGACTGCAGCCTGCGGTTGACTTGAAAGGGCTTTGCCTGTGATAGCAGGCACAGTAAAAGCCAATGAGATAAATATTGCAATTTCATTCTTAACTCTGTTCCTGTTTTGAGATATTTCAGCTTTAGCTGTTATTGCTTTTAATATCAGTTTGGATTGTACGGTATAGTAAAGCTCTTAGTAATTCTGATATATTTGTAGTAACTGTATAAGTAAAGCCCCTGAACTTTTCCATTTCCTTATTTTTTCAGTCCTCTTGGTAAGGGCAAAGATAAGCTGAAAGGAAAGTAGCAGCATATTTCAGAGAAATGCCTGTAAAGTACTTCAGTATATTAGGAGTATTCAGCACCAGAACACTGAAATATATCATAAATAATAGAGGGTAAAATTAAGGCAACAAAGCTATGGGAATTCAGGCTTAGTAATGAT
Source organism: Gorsachius magnificus (assembly GCA_034008185.1). Classification (NCBI taxonomy): domain Eukaryota; kingdom Metazoa; phylum Chordata; class Aves; order Pelecaniformes; family Ardeidae; genus Gorsachius; species Gorsachius magnificus. The sequence goes on along the minus strand of CM067085.1, from coordinate 72,377,830 downwards.
ACACTGAAAAGTATTAGCTATCACAGTTATTTAAAAGTCTGTGTAGTTAGGGACTGCCAGTTTATTGTCTGTGTCTAAACCATTTTTCATTCTGACGTGCGGAAACTGGAATACAGAAATACTGAGCTTAATCTATGCCATCCTTAGTTGTACCCATCAGCGTCCTGCTTTGCAAACATCACCAATGAGTCCGGTTAGCACTGAAAGTTCTTTGCAACCTGTACCTCGGGCAGAAGTTGTGACAAAGATGACTGGAAACCTATTTTTAGAGCTGCTTGGGGAAGAATAATCACAAAAGCTGGAGACTGGTCGTTCTGCCAAACAATTTCTAAGTGTAGAGGGAACTCATTATTACAAATTGTTGAATCAAAGGAAGAAGAAAGTTATTTTGAAATGGCTCATTGCCTTTTTAATCCAGTGAAGCACCATAAAGGACAGGAAACTAAAAGCCCTGTAAGAAAATGGCACTTTTTCTCTACCCTACAAATTAGATATGTAAGTCTCTTTCTCCAGGTAGACTTTAGCCTGACTACCTGGCTGGGTGGCCATGAAAATCTATTTTGAAGAGTAATGTCAAAGTTCCATGTTTTTAAAATAACTTCTGTTTTTACCAGGATCTCTTTAATAAGAAACGGAGAAAAGTTACAAGCTCAGGATCACTTGATTGTTCAGGAATATCTTGACAAACCATTTCTTATGGAAGGCTACAAGTTTGACTTACGTGTGTATATTCTTGTAACCTCCTGTGATCCATTAAAAGTATTTTTATATCATGATGGACTGGTGAGAATGGGCACAGAAAAGTACCATCCCCCCAGTGACTCAAATTTGGTAAGTTGGAGTTCATTCCAGTGTATTGCTTGTGTGTGTGCAGTTTTACCTGTGTAGCGTAAAATAAAATAAATTGTGACATGCTATTTAATTTGGTGTTCATCTGGCTGAATTTTTGTATTGTCATCAAAGGGAAAAATTAAAATTAAAGATATTTAACTCATGCTTTTCTATCAAAATGACACGTATAGCCATATTATTGCTTATGCTTAAAAAATTTTAGAAGACTTTGCATGTATGTGTGCTAAAGAATTTAAATATTTCCTAAAAGAAAGCAAAAGATATCAATTATTGACATTCAACCCAGAAAAAATGAAGAAAATCACTTAAAGAACAGTTACATTGCTTTTATATTTATCTGAGACTCAGTTTGGGGTGGGGTGGGGGAGGAGGATAAGATTTATCTCCTGCTAGATCATTGTTTAACACCCCTGAAGCTTAGAGCTTCTGCTGAAGGTCCTGAAGTGTTTCAGCCATTGTGTTGGGAACCTATGCAGAAAAGAGAAAATCAGCGATATAAAGACCATGAGAGTGGTTGCTGCAATCCCTGAACGTGAGGGAATCTGCTGCTGTTTGTTAGCGGCTGCTTCCGCAGGGAAAAAGGAGTGTGTACCTGACCACTTTAGGATGATGCAGCAGGGCTGCCTATAAACTCGCAGAGAACCAAGAGATGGTAAGGGACATGCTAAAGGATTTGGACACTAATCCTTGTGTTCACTGCATAGCATCTTCCCCTGCTGGGAGGTGTAACCCCTCTCTGCTGGCACAGGGCAAGATGCAGATGTCTGTTAAGAAAGAAGCAGATTTGAAGCGTTGGGAGGCATCAGTAGATTTGAGTGTCTTATACCTCGCTCTGTACTCTGTTGCCACTGTATCTTTCCTTTTTCATGCCATATACTTTTAGACCTGCTTCAGTGTAATTATGCAATAGGCAACACATGGAGAGCCTTTTTCCCTACTTGTCACTTAAATTTGTGACTGTCTCCTAGTGCTCCTTTGAAGAATGCGGATATAATTTGGAACTCAATACAAATGGTGTATTTGGAAGAGTTCCAGTACTATATTTGGAATAGTTTGCTTTTAATATTTTTATTGTTACTAATCTCAGCATTAGCAACACTGAAATATGTTCTGGGCGGATAAACAGAAGAGGCAGTTGTTTCTGTGTTCTCACAACTGTTCGTGTTGTAGCTTGTCTGTTGGATGAAATAACCTGGCTTATCACTAACGGCGTTGTTCTTTGGATGACATTGTTCCACAGTGACATTGTTCCAGATAACTTCAGACTAAAGACTAGTTCAGATGTTTAACAAATGTTCTAAAAACACCTGCATTTTTTTGTAGTCTGAAAAAAGAATTGCTTTTGTCTGAAATAATTTGAATTTCATGGAAAAGATGACATTTATAACGACTCAAACCCAATAGGTTTCAGAATGATTCTTAAAGCAGTAATTGGAAGCCATGGGAGAACTTCATTACTTGTAGTGCTAATACAATACATTGTTAGCTAGCCTGCAGTTAAGTTGATTGGTTCTGTTGATTCCATTAAGTTTTTTTTTTTAAACATAAGTAAGTGCAGTGAGATAAATGACAGCAAAAGGCTTGTGTTGTCTGTTGGCTATCTTATCAAAAAGGAATCGGAACAGAAGGCTTATGGTCAGCTTAGAACATCAGCTACACTCAAGTAAGGAATCAAATGTGACAGAGAACTGCCACTGTGATGGGGATGGTCATCGTGGTAGTGTAGGTGGAAAGCTGAATGAGTATCTGTACTGGGAGATACTGTAAACATATAAAACATGATTTATAAATTGGCCTTGGGAAGGTAATATTTTTTTTTTTTAAATGCAACTGATAACATGAATTTATTGCTGGTGCCATTTTGCTCCATAAAGGAACTATAGCACTCACTCATTTATATAACGTATGTCTTGAAATTTACCTCCCTCTGATGTATGGCTACCAGCCAGTCAAAAATGAGCAATTTTGGCAGATATCAACGTGGCAGATGAGTTTATATGTAAAAGATATTTTAAAGTATCACTATCATGAGAACATTTCTCATAAATAAACTACAGTGAAAACTGAAATGTGGGATTGTCTATGAAACAGATGCCAGAGTATTTTTTAGCACTTTTAAAGTAGCATTTCAAAATACCATCTTTATTGTTTGATTCTTGTGGAATGCAATCGTTCTGTAAGTTATGATAATTGCTATTCAATTTTTAGGTAGTTGTTTACATACAGAGCTGTGAAAATGGCAGATATATTGCCTAGCCAGGTGCTGAGTGGTAGATAGGTTGATGGCAACTGGCTAAATACGAGCACAGGTTTTGTTATAAGAAGGCTAGAACATTCAGCACATGAAACCTCTGAGAATCAGGAACACTAAATCTGCACACAGTGTTATTTGCAAATATGAACTGTTTGGATATGTCATTATTAACATATTTTTAAAAATTATTTTTAAGTGACCATTCTAGAATCACTCTTAAAGCTTTTCTAATGTCTTTTTCTCCCTTTTTTTAGAGTCAATTATATATGCATCTGACTAACTACTCTGTCAATAAACATAATGAACACTTTGAACGGGATGAAACAGAAGACAAAGGAAGCAAGCGCTCCATAAAATGGTTTACTGAGTTTCTAGAAACAAATAATCTTGATGTCTCCAAATTCTGGAGTGATATTTCAGTAAGATAAAACTAATACGGTTTTCTTTATTTTGTGTATGTGTATTCTTAGAAAATTAATTGCTTCTGCCATCCACCTTACTGGAATACAGAATGATTTTTGCAAGTTTATTAATCCAGATTCTCAGCAATGCATGCCACAAATGACATATTATAAATGATGATTATGGTTTTTAAAAGGCTAAATTCAGGGCTTGGTTTATAAATTTAATGTTAAACTTTTTCTGAGGGACAGAAGCCATTTCAAAGAGTTATTCACAGAAGTAACATGATACAAAGAAACCATCCCATTTAAATTCTTGGAGACTTTTCTAGAGTGTGAAGTGAATTTTATGTGTGAATATTTACCAAATTTTAGTCAGTATTGCATATATCTGTGGGCTGCAACCTGTGCCATTGAAGTCAGTAGTTGTGTTACAGGTGTCTTTAGGTGAGGATTAGGCCTAAGATTATTAGAGTTTAGGCATCATCTGTATGTAAGATTCTGAGTATATTTATTGAAAATAAATGAAATGAGTGAACACTGGCTATACTATACTTTGTTCCCAACACCTTTTATACGTTTAGCATTTAAGTTACTATATATCTAGAAGTACGTATGTACTATGGAAGGTATAACAATATACTCTAGAGCTATATAAAAAAATATATCTGTTACTCCATAGGAATACTTTATTTATTATAGACCATTTATTTGGTATTTTAGATATTTTTTTTAGTAGGTACTTCAGTGAAATTTAAAAGATTAAAGTATGAAACATGTTAGTTCCATATATACTGGTGTCTTTTCTCCTGATGAATTTTTCTGAAAAAAATCCCCACAGGAGTTAGTAGTGAAGACTCTCATAGTTGCAGAGCCCCATGTTCTTCATGCTTACCGCATGTGCAGGCCAGGGCAAGCACCAGGAAGTGACAGCGTCTGCTTTGAAGTCCTGGGATTTGATATTCTGCTGGACAGAAAACTAAAACCATGGCTCCTAGAGGTAAACCATTTTAAACAAATGTAAACTGAATTTTTAAGAGTAAAGTTAACTATGCCCCAGCTGAATCCATACCTGTGTAAGAAAACTTCCAAAGAAAATCGTGTATCGCAGGAAGTACTGTTGTTGAGTACACAGATGGTGCTTTTTCTGCAGCATCCGTATGGAAACACTGCCTTGCAGTGATTTTTGGATACTCAGATAAAAGTAATTGTCTTCCTGGAGGAATGTTGCATTTCAGATGTTTTTGAACGTTTTAATGAGTAATGTGATGTTAATCCAGTTGTTACTGTAGCTGAAGGACCTTGTTTATAGCAAGTGGGTGCTACATAGATTTCCTTCACGAGTATGAGTCTGTATAAGGCTCTGGCAACTTCTGTGAATGTATGGTTTTAATTGTCTTTTTTTTGGGATATGTGTTCTTTTCCTCTCCCATGGCTTTTAAAAGCATCCACATAAACAGAGGAAACTAATTCGGTACACATGAAATGCTGTCAAACAATTGGCGTGAATGGACTGGAAGAAAAGTTTCTCCTCTGACATGTTACCGGTACTGTTAAGCTTAAGTGGTGCTTGAACACATTTTCAACCAGGAATGTTTGAGGTTTGTCTACTGTGTCTCTTTAATTACACTATTAATAAGATATATATGGAGTTCACTTGTCTTTTTTCAGATTGTCTCATATCATTATGTTAACTGGTTGGGAGGCTGTACAGCTGGGGGAAAAAAGCAAAATGTATTAAAAATCTGTCTATTGACAATAAATCACGAATATGATCTGGCTACCGATGAGCAAAGCATACACAACTAATTTACTGCATTATAACCTTGTTCTCAGGCCATTAATAATGTCAACAGTTTCTTTGTCGTGCTTATTTCTCTCAGGGGTTCAGTATAATTTTAATTAGAAAAATATAAATTCCTTCACTGTTGCCACGCAGACATAGGCACATTTGCTGGCTTTGATGTTCTAGCCAAAGCAGCACATGATATGAACTGAGCCTGTACGGCACTGACGTCTTCTATTATTGTCTAGCAAAGCTTACTTTCCCTTTGACTCAGCTCTACACTTCCAGGTCTTCATCTATAGGTTGCCTGTAGCTTGTATATGAGCGTATGTAGTTGTTTAAGTACAGACTGAAGTTGGTCTGCGTATGCATTTCATCCAGCCTTGTAGCAAACGGTGACAGACCTCTTCTGCAAGAGATGGTGAATCGACCTGTGTAGTGAATCCGTTCTGAGGGACAGCCCTCTGTGCCCGTGGATGTTTACATGCAGTGTGGAGACTTCAGGGGGTTTGGTTTGTTATTTATGATAGCGGGTCTCAGAGGAGAATCATATTATCCCAGACGCCTTGTTTGTGAGGGAGGGATCTTATAAAGTAGTAAATGTTGCTCTGGTATTTTGGGTTGCTGGAGAATACTTCAGGCCTTGGAGCTGGGTACCTGTTGTGTTTTTTTTTTTTTTTAATACAGAAGTTTAATTATTTCATTTTTCACTTTTGGTGATACAGGTATCCTTTGGCTTATTTTGCCAGGCATTGAACTAAACTAACAGAAATTTCAAACTCTGAAACTTAGTAATTCAGTTTCTGTACTCATCCACTAAATTTTATTTTCATGTTTTTTGCAGCACTCTCAGAACAAACGCACAGTTATGTATATGTATGCACACTGTATGTATAGTATATGTAGTGTTGTAAAGATCAAATATGAGTGTGTGTGTATATATACACACACTATACATAATATATATACAGTGTGTGTGTGTATATGTATATCTATACATAACTTCTTTTTTTTCCTAAACCAGTTCTGGCTTCTTCCCCAGCTTTTCCACTTTTATCTTTTTCCACCGGTTCCCTCTTGCCAAACCCCGCTTAGGGGAGGTGAATCATTCTTTCTAACAGTGGTAACAAGTACTAATCACAAGGCTCCGAATGTTCCCAGTGGTACGGGAAAATTGCCAAAATAGGATTAGGATGGTAAATCTAGTTTCATGTTTCCGTAGCTCATGTAGCTTTTCTGTTATAAAGATAGTTTAATACACTCTTGTAAGAAATAAATTGTGCAACGTTATAATGAGACTGCTTTCCTGAGATGACTTTTGTTTATATTGCCCTGATGCGATGTAGATCTCCTGCTCCTTGATGCTACTGAACTTCCGGAACCTTCTACCGAAGAGAGGGCTGTGGGAAATGCGTGATTGCCATCTTGTGGCACCAAATGTTTCCGGCAAGCATCTGTGCAGTCCCAGCAGCCTCCATCCTTTCTGAGTAGCAACAACTACCTAGACCTCCCTTCAGTTCCCAGGAAATCCAGTTTTACTCTTTTTGACCAAAATTTCCAAGCTAGGTTACTTTATCTACATTGGAAAATCATACAGTTGAAGTTCTTGGATGGACTCCAGCCTTGTTCAACCTCATTATACCCAATTGGGATCACAAAGTTGTGACCCTTGGAGAAAGAGAGCACGTTTTAGTAACTGCCTCAAGTGCAGAGTACCCAACTTCCCTTGTGATTTACATAGGTGAGAGAAGCTCACCTTATACACAGATCCACAAATTTATTATTTAGTGTAACTGAACTAGCAAAGTCTGTTCAAAACTTTGTTATCTGCCCAGTTAAAAGGACTTCGGACATCTTAGGCCAAAGTACCCAATTATTGCTAATTCACATTAATAAAGTAGTTAAAGTTCACATACTCAAGCTTTCTGGTACCTACTCCTTTCTCTTGTCTTATGCTTACCCTACCTGTGCCCCCGGAGATCCAAAGGCCAACAAGGGGCAGGAGAGGTCTACTTCTCCAAAAAAAGATGGGTAGGTGGTTATAGCAAGTTGTCAGGGTCTTTGCTCTTAGCTTCACTTAAGGTTGTTTTTATTCATTTGCTGCCACTGTCAACTTACTGGCTGTTCATTCACTGGCCAGCAATTTTGCATCGTCTCCAAGTTTTACCATAAGTGGTTTGTTTTACTTTTCCTGGATTCTGCTCCGTGTTCTCTTTGTTATCCTGAAACCCTCTGTTACCTAGTTCACAAGGTCGCATTCCTATAGTGAACACCACTTGGCCACTGTCATCGCTGTGTATCTTGGAGTCTCCGAATTTTCAAGGCCTTCGCTAACATCATTTGCTTGTACTTTTGGGGCCCCTCATACAATCCTGTTTCTGCCAACAATCTTCAAGATGTGCCTTCCTGATAAAATTACTGATGCTGTATTAACGCAACCTAGTCGTGTATGTCCCGGTTCTTGGGTCACTGAACTCTAAATATTTGCCTCTTGGCAGACAGACACACATATCATGCTTTGGTAACCAGTGACTATGAATACCTATTGTGACAGTATGACTGGTGCGTTATCAGGATTACTTTACAACACCACTGTCTCACAGGTTAGTCAGCAACCGTACTTCTTGTCTGGAAACAAGGGATGGTCACATGAAAAATAAGGGGCAGTACTTTCTTTTAAGGGATATTTTAAGGAAAAAGCAATTTTCTTAACATAGTGTTTTTGCCCAAGACTTCTAAAGATTTGTCACCCAGGATCACATTTGGCAGCGCAAGACACTTTGTCCCATATAGCCAGTATTTAGCTCCTTACATAAGTAACATGAAAAACTTCCTGTGTAATCTTTTGGGATTTCTGCTCTTGTTTTGAAATAGGGAAATGTGTCTCTTGATGCTCTGATAAATGCACATAGATGACTCTGCAAAGCAAATGTGCTGCAAATTACTTCTCAAGGGGAAAAAGCTTAAACTTTTCTTTGTACAAAGAAGTTAAGGTGAGATTCTCATCTGAAAAGTAACTGAACTGGCATTGTGGGCACCCAAATTTGTTACGCCCCTGTGGTTTCCACACAGATATAACCCTGTTTGGGTTTTACTGTGGGGATGGCCATTGTTCCTTTATAATTTAGAACTGTAAAAAAACCCCCCAAAAACCCAAAACTGCCAGTTGCCTATCATGTCAGCTTCCTAGAGAGCACATGGATTATATTAAAACAGTGGATGGACAACATCTTGAGTAATTTTTTCAGGTACAGACCATCCCCTGCGATATTCAAGATTGCTCTTAACAGTCGCAAAAGTTAAGAGGATTTAAACGCATTCTGTCCAAAGGAAGCATCCACCTTACATGATCAGGCACAGCTCTTGGACTGCCATTTCAAGAGTATGTGTATTTATTACATGAATATCTACTGGGGAGACCATGAGGTTTTCTTTTGCTCTGGACAGAACAGAAATTCAAAGTATTCTATCTTCTGGCATGTTTCAAAATACATAAAAATGTTGTAAACCAAATTTCAGCTTATTTAAAATAGGTAGAGAACCTGAGAGTTCACGTTGTTTCTTACTGAATCACAGTCCAGCAATCTCTGGTGTCAGGGTGAGCTGCCTGTTATGCTGTTGAGAAGGGCTCACTTCTCACTTCAGTGTCTCGCTTATATATATATATATATATATATATATATAAGGACTTCAAGTCCAAATAAGAGTAGTATGAAAAGTGATATTACAATAGTTATATTACTGTCTAAAGTAGAATTGTTAACATTATATCCAGAAATGAGTAGCTAATAACTTTAAGAAAGGAATTCAGAGCTTTGTAAATATAAATTTTAAGCATGGGAAATTCCCATTCTTCTACTCACAAGAGTCTGTAAAAACATAATGGAACTTGAAAATACACCTCTCTAAAAGCATCGGAATTTTCAAATATTCATTGATTTAACTAACATTTTCTGAAAACCTCTGTTGCAGCTTATTGGAAGTTTGAAAAGGAGCAATTTATTTTCTTTGTAGGTTTGCAACAGAGAGCACCTGTTTTGCTCCTGTCCTTCAGTACAAACTGTATGTGTTCCGCACAGCAGTTCTGTATCAGTGGCTGAGGCAGTGTTAACAAAGGAGCGGTGCATAGGCATTAGCGATCAGTAGGTGAGCAGAGAGCGCCGTTAATGCTGCCCTCTCATGGTCTTCAGCAAGGTCAGCATTTCAGTTATGTGATGAGTGTATATATACATATGTATAAAAGAAAAGCTGTAAAAGCTCAGTTGCCCCTTGATCCAGGACTTTAGCAAAATTCAGAACCTTTCCAGTTACTGTTAGGAAGAGCAACTGATGAGACTATTCATCTTGCTCATTGGTTCAATCCTTTCCTTCTTTTCAGTTTTATTTACAACAAAGAAGCCTTCCTTTCAGTGATTTTTGTGCCCTGGCAGCCTCTCCCTCTGTTGCCTTGGAGAGCCATTTTTGGGGCTCTTTCTCCTGCTGTCTGCTGGCTTTTTCCTCTCTCTTACGCTTGTACATGGGTTGTCTTTGCTCTCAAACAGTAGCAGTGAATCCTCTAAGCACAGACGGCTTTAACCGGCTCAATATTTGCCTTCAGTAGTACCTCCTACTCTTCCCACTTTTCCAGTGAATAAAGAGTAAAAAAAGACTGCAGTTTGATTTAACATCTAATATGGTGTTGCTGTGGGCAGTTGCCCAAAGAGCTGGTCTAGCAACTTGCCTCTATCTGGTGGCCATGTCTATTGGATGAGGTGTTTCTGGTTGCTTTTTGGATGAATGTCTTCTTTACCTTTGCAAGAAAACCATAATTTTACACTGAATCAGTCAGCAGAACTTCCTTGCACAGGGGCTTCACCACGCTTGGTCTGGTGCAGGGAAGTGACAGGACGAAGAGAGGGGCAGCACCAGTCCTTTCTGGCAGCCGGCAGTTGGGCTGGACTAGGTTAAATGTGCCACTGCACCTGTATGAGGCGCTTCTGTGGTGCTTAAACTGATCAATGTGCCGGCTGCAAGATTTCTGCCTTCCCCTGTCCTTCGTTGAAGGCATGCTCCCTGCCCCCTTCCCTGTGATGGCACTGGTGCTTGTAGGATTCCTTCCCGAGATGGTCAAGGACCAATGGAAAATAATTTTTCATGAGGTTAATCTTTGTGTGGATGATTGGGATCAGATTCCTCACTCTCTGTGAACCCCAGCGCCAAGACAGTGAAGTAGGCAGAGTTTGGCAGCTTGGATTTGTGTTAGTTTAAACTGCCATGGAAAACCAGCCTTCTGCCTAAGCTAAGCAAAAGGGGGCTAATGCTCACAATTTGTGAAATGAGTGATTAGAATGGACTTTGTGATTGTCTCTAATCAAAGATCTGCTGAATGATAGCCACTAACAGCATTCTGTGTAATAGGACTTTTATGGCTTATAAGTTTGTTTTGCTTTTTGAATTCTATTGTTAGCAATCTCAGTCACTTTAATAAAGAATGAGATCCCTTCCAAAACATTCAGGCTGTCCTACAGATTGAACAGAGATTAAATCCCTTTATTGAAAAGATGTAATATTTTGTTCAATTGATTTTAGGTTTATAAAGTTGTTCATGTAATCTCTCTTTATATTTGAAAGGTCTTTTCAACAGGTATGTGCGACAGAAAATGCCTTTTCCTCCTCCATACTAATAGGCTGCAGCAGTGGGAGGTGAGAGTATGCTCGTTGAGTGTTTTGCTGAAGAGGTGAAATGCCAGGCTGAAATTTATATCTTGGTGAAGAAGAAAATGGTTTATCTTACACATTTACAGAGTTTGATTTTTGTAAAATCAGAATCCTTTGTAAATGTAAGTGGGGATGGGAGCCTTCACAGGAGGTACTTCAACTTTTGCTGCTTAATTTAAGCATTACAGATATGAGGTCCTCTACTGACAAGAATGTAATTATGAAATACACTGAGCTACACAACTGCTGTGCTTACAAGCAGTTTGATTAATTGCATGTGCTATATTCAGTGAAATTTTGGTTATGAAACCAAGGTTGAAGATTTCAGTTGGAGGAATTAAAGACTTATGTGGACAATTCAGTTCTACAGCTATTGAAAAGTCATAGAAAGTAAAGATGCTAAGGTATCATCCACAATAAAGCAGATATTTGGGGAGAAAGAACTGCATTAAAGCAACGGAAACCTTAGCGTGGAGTGATTGTGTAATGTCTCATAATAGCATTTTGCTTTATAATAGCATTTCAAATGCCTTCTTACGTCTTTCCTACCCCCACTTTAATTTTCTGCTTAATGAACACAGTCAGCATGGTTTTGTTTGTTCAGAAGTGCCAGATGTAGATTTTTGGCAAAATTCACCCTGTAGGAGAGAAACTGTTATTTAAATTATTTTACACTTTTCATAGTGTTAATTCTCACTGGTGTTCATACAAGTAGCATATATTTATAACATTTTTATTAATGCAGAATTTATGCCCAGTATTACTTCAAGTTGTTGTAAATCTAGGAAGTACCTAAACCAAATATAAATACAAGAATGTGCACTTTTGTATGCTCTCAAATTGGATGCTTCAGTGCTGTGTAAGCATTTGTCTGTGCATTTCTAGGAATTCAGTGTTGGACCGAGGTAGCGTTTTACATGTTCCAAATAAGTCCTCATATCTAACTGCAGTCGCACTGGATTTAAGGATTCGGTGTACATAAAAAATTAGAAATTAAGTTGTTGGAAGTTTCAATAGATATATTTGTCTGTTCACCTATCTTTAATGCATGCAAAAACATTATTTTGACGTAGAATATTGTTAGTTGCTGCTGTTAGTTCTTGTACATGGTACAGAATATGGTTTTGTTCAATACCTACCATTTCTCCTGAATAAGGGGTTGGGGCTTGATTTTATGTCTTTGTTTTCAGTCCAGTGAGCTTTTTGTGTACTTAGGTATTTGCTGGACTGAAGCATAACGCTCCATATTGGATCTTCAGGCATTTGTTTTTAAAAATACATAAATCCTTCCTGGATTAGACAAGACAATATCTCAAAATCAGAGTATTTCCAACTTATTTCAGTTATCAGCTGTATTTAATCAATGCAGCTCTAGTTAAACTGGGGTTTTTTTAAACTTGTTGAAAATGAGATGCAATGTGCCTGTGGTCTTGTCAACTGCCAACATTCTCTAATGAAATGTTGGAGAACTGGGTTTTAATCCTCGTTTCTCTGAACGTTTACGTGTTTGTTTAGCTGAAAGTGGAACATTCACATTTAAAAAAAATGAATGTCAATAAATGTTTGTACTGTAACAGTAGAGAGAAAAAAAATATTGAGCCTTTGATGTGATAGGAGATAAACAGGTCAGTCTAAGGTGGTTAGCCAATTAAATATTTGGATGAAAGTCTTCCAAAAAAGAATATGTACACACTTTTTCACTATTTCTGATGATTTTGTTTGATTTTTCTTTCAACATCAAATCTCATTGCTCACTTTGCCAGCCTGTCTGCAAAACCAGCAAACAAGGTCATTCTCAAAGCCACAAGGTGAGCATAAGTGATGGGGCAGCTGGGATTCTGCCATGGCACAGTTGGTGGCTCACCAGCCAGATAATCCTTATCTACAACTGTAGAGGCTCTATGATGCTCTAATGTATCAAAAGTGTTCAAACACAGATTTAATGAACTGGTTTTGCCCTCTGCTCTGAGGATACTCTGTATCCTACTTCTTATTTGCATGGGGCACGAGGTATTAGTTTTCACTTCTGAAGCTCTTTAGTGTCTGTCCCTTCTGTAATCAGTGCTGCTTGTTCACTGTCAGGTGAGATTCCCACCTCTCGTTAGCACCCACTGCTCATGTATAAATTTTTATACCAGCATGGAAGGTGTTCCTAGAAATGCTGATGCAGCTACTTCGTTATCCCTCCCTAACGCTTTCCAAAAGCTGGCGTTCTTCCGCAGGGGCTGCAAGCTTGGCAGTGTTTATACGGTGCTTGGTTGAGACGCCTGGCTGTGAGGCGGGTGATTTAGTCTCACTGATTCCCAGTTGTGTTTCCCTTGTTCCTCTATGTTTATGGCAACATTTTAAATCTCTTATCTTGTACTTGGCTTATAAGCTTTTTGCTACAGAGACTGTTAATTATTTTATTTTTTCACACTACATGCAGATTTAATATCTTACATCTCTAGGTGTTGCTGTAAAGTGTATCTGAATAGTTACTTAGATATACTCCAGAAGACCTTGCATTATAGCCTCTTTCTGTCCTTATATATTTGTTACTTTTTAGAGAAGTATTCAAAGTTGCTTTCAGACTGGGAACTAGGAAAGAGTTTAACTCTTCCTGTGCTGGACTACTGTAGCATGGCACATAGTCTGTTATAATGTGTCTAACAGCACTTTGCATGGTACATTTTTCTGGTTGCAGCAACCAAGAGTTAGATTAAATTGGATTTACAGTGCCAGTACTTGAACAGTGTTCACTGTAAGTATCTGGATAACTTGGTGGTTGAAAGGTACATCTCCTGCCTCCCAGTATCTGTGATACTCAGTGCTCTATTTTTTAAAAAATACAAATGGAAATGAGCTTCTCAACAGGTATTCTCTTAATCTCTGCTATATCTGAAAGAATGGTTTCTCTAAAGCCTGTTACAATACGTGTGTTCCCAGTGAAGGTGAACATTCCTGAGTATTCTGTATCTCTTTTTTTTTTTTTTCAGATTAATCGTGCCCCAAGCTTTGGAACTGATCAAAAAATAGACTATGATGTAAAAAAAGGTGTTCTGCTAAATGCATTAAAGCTTCTCAACATACGGTAAACTTCTCCTCTTTTCTTCAGTCTGGCTCTCTTTCTGTTGCTTTTTTTTTTTTTTTTTTAATTTGAACTGGACTAGGAGAAAACAGATTTTTTTTTTTCCACCTTCATCTTTTGAAAATGTAAATGTTTCCTTTGTGTATTTTTTATAAAATTAACCCAAATTTTTTTTTGCTTGCAAAAAGAAGAGTGGTAATAGTAACTTTCGTACTTGTTTTTTTTGAAATGATCTTTCAAACAGGTTTCTAAGCGGGGATATGAGTGCAGTCATGGGCACATGGCCACACAGTAAATTTGCTTTGGTGATAGTTTCACATACAGTCAAAAGCCATACCCCTCTAAAGGAAAAGTTGGGATATGTTGGAGAAAATTTACAGTTTGGGAAAACAGATACAACCATGTTTGTGCATTAAATTATAGTACAGAGTTGTTACAGTACACCTTAAAGTGTGAAAATATTGTAGACATAAAAGTTGATATTTTAAAAAATTCTTAATGAGTGTTTCAATTGTAACTTTATATCATAAACTACACATGACTGACTGAAAAATACAGGTGATACACTTGAAATGAAAGTGCATCTCATCTCAGCTGCATGGGATCGATGTATCTTAATATCATCTGTGTTTCAGGACAAGTGATAAAAGGAGAAATTTAGCTCAACAGAAGGCTGAGGCTCAAAAACGACTGTATGGTCAAGGTTCAATGAAAAAACTGTTGCCAGGTTCCTCAGACTGGGAGAAGCAGCGCCACACACTGGAAAGGAGAAAAGAAGAACTGGTAGGAAGGAAAACCATGCTGTTTCTTGCCCATGGCTTCTGCTCTCTTTGTTTTAATTGTCTTATTTTCTTGATTTGCAGAAGGAAAGACTTGCACAAGTACGTAAACAGATTTCCAAAGAGGAGCATGAAAATAGACACATGGGGAACTACAGGTACCTATTTTTGACTGTATTAGCAGGAAGAATTCAATGTGTTCTTTAGGAATAATGAAAACAGGCATTTATGGTAGATGATAATTTTCTGCCAAAAATGTGTAGGCATTTATAGAAAGTAAATACGTGTGTACCAGGTAGTAGAGTGTTTTTTTCAGATCATTCTTTTTTTGATTCCAAATTTTTGCTTGGACTTAGGAATTTATATGACATCAGTCACTCCAGTGTTTGTGCGAGACATTTGCTTAAAAGACATGATTGTTCACAGTCAGTGTACCAAGAGCCATGAATGTCATTATGGACCTGTTCTGTAATTGCGTATGATGATTTTTATCCCTAAGGGGGGACAATATAGGGGTGTGAGTATTCCCTTATTAAAAAAATCAGATCTGAGTATTCCCCTATAAAAAATCAAATCTGAATGTTACCTATGAGGCTTGCCAAAAGGTCAGAAAATTTATTGGCACTTCCATAATTGTTGATAGAATGGCATTTGAAATATTATATTCAGATTTCTGCACTTTGATTTTGGATCTTAGTAAGCTTAAACATAAGTACCTTCATATTCCTTGGTAAAATATGTTCAAAAGGGAGTTTTAACTTGTTAGTTATAATAGGCATTGGCCAGAAAACAAGAGTTTTGGTTTATGGTGTTTTTATTGTTATTGTTTCTTGATATTTGCTTCAATGAGAAGTTAAAGCAAGACCTATGAATATTTGGCAAAAGGGAGAAAAGGGAGTGGAGTACAACTAGGAAGAGATGATGGGAGCATTTGCCCACTCTTTATAACATTCATCCAGGACGTGGGAGGTCTGCATTCACATCTTTTATTCTGAATTAGTCAGAACGCCTTTATTGCTGTTCTTCATCTCGGCTTTTTTGAGCAGATGTTCTATAATTCCCAGTAAAGTTCTCATTTAAACAGATAGATGTTTCTGTGAAATTTTCATTTTTGGTGAATTAACATTTTGCTTACAAAAAGTCTTTCTTTGTAACATTCCCAGCTTTAATTACATCCTTTATTGGCATATGTGGAGCTGAAAGACCCCACAGTGAAGCAGTTATTTTCATGCTACTTAGACTAAAGAAACATCATGATGCTTAACACGTTTTGCTTTTTCAATAACTTTAACTTTTTAACTGGTCACATTTTAGGTTGCTTATTCAGTTCTTCACTGAAAATGAGCCAAATAGTCTCTTTATTTAGCTTTTGGTTAATGTAAATTAATAAAAATAACAAAAATATTTTTTTCTCAGGAAAAAGTGAAGTGTCATTTCATGCAGAATGTGCACGTGTAAAAGGGCAGAACAGCTTTGTGTTTTCGTGTTACCATGTGTTTGCAAAAAGGCTGAAGAATCAGCAGAGCCTGAGAAATAAAGGAATCTTGGCTAGAGATGCAGAGAAATTTTATGAGTGTTATATTTTCTCCTTGTGATGTTCTCCGGCAGAGCAGGGCTAGCTTCTGTCAGGCATTGCCATAGAATCTTGGAAATTTTGGGTGCCAGTATTGCTGCATGAATTAATACTGCTTTCTGAATAAAAATTCAGGGAAACCTCAATCCACCTCAGCAGGCTTTGATTCAATCTATGGATGTCAAGTTCAGTAGTTGGCTTAGTCAAGTGTCTGTCTGCAAGCAGAACTAGCCCACTGATTCCAGTAGGAGTCCTGGGGTGGGCAAAGTAGGAGCCATTTCTACATATATTGAAATGAATATAATTTATTTAAAGTATTATTCTATGGCACGCTTTCAGCAGTAGAATTGACACCCTTAAAAAGTGTTGACTGCAACTAGATTAGAGCTCCTACAGCTATTCTATGCAAACTGGAACCATCTTCAGTTTGCCGTAGAACTGCCCTGAGTTTAATGGGGATCATAACCATCCTTTTCTCATGGCAACAAAGTCATCATGAAAGATAGCTTTTCAAGAAGGAAAAGACTGAAAAGGAAGAAGGAGAAAGAACCTTGCAAAAAGTTCACAAAAGATCTACAAAAAACCATAAAAGTCGCATAATGCCAGTCAATGTATAAATGGTACCTATGCTTTGTACAGTGGAGGTAGAATTAACTTATGGATTACTCCTTACAATACATTATAAATTAATCTTCCACCTTCATCATTTCTGGCTGTGTTTCATGACGAATGGTTCGGAGTGGTTTTCTTCAAAGCCCATTGTTGCTTGATGAGCATGAATAAATCACCAAGTCCTGCTTCTCATGTTGTCATAATCGCCTTACCTGTGATTTTAGAGAATAATGGCATAGCTGCTCTAATGGAAAATCATCCTGTACATCTGTCTACCAGAATTTTTTTTCTTACAGTATCTATTTCTTCCTCTTTATTATTTTGGAGGATTTAGCATTCCAGTACAGTACACAGTTTAAACATCACACCCATTAACTCAAAGCAATTGTTCAGATTTTCACAGTTTTGTGTCATTTTATTGCTAATACAAATTATTTTGTGGGTCTGAATTTTACATGCAATATTTTGTTAATATTTCGTGAATCATTCACACCTGCATGCATCACTCACACCCACTGAAATTTCAGCGTACTGCAAAACTGAGTTTTGGTATATCTCTGGAATGACCTGCATGGTATTTCTTTTGACTGGCTAATTGCTGGTTTAAACATGCATGTGTTCACTGAGTTAAAATTAGATTTAGAGAGCGATGTTCAGAGTGTATGTTTATGATATGATATAATTATTATAGATGGGATGCATATGCATTGTAGAAGAGACTGAATTAGCTGTGTTACTTTTGTTCCTAGTGTGATAAGTAGCTCAGCTTCCATCTTAAACTTTTTTTTTTCTTTCCCCCTATTTTAGGCGAATTTACCCTCCTGATGATAAGACATTACTTGAAAAGTATGAGAGTTTGTTAGCCACTGCTTTCCAGACATTTCTTGCTGGGAGGGCAGCTTCACTTCAACGGGAAATGAATAACCCTTTAAAAAGAATGAAGGTACTGAAGCACAAGAAGTATTGGCTTTAGGAGTTATTTATCTTGGAATTCATGGCCTTGTGGATTAGTTTCATAATAATCATGTGTGATGGCTAATAAAGAGAACTTGATAATGTTTCCATCATTTTATTATTATTCTTTGTGCAGCTTGTGGGCCAGATCCTTGAATCTGGATGAACTGCAGTGGGCCCAGGGTAGAGACAGGCTAGCTGGCTTTAAGACACTTTGCCGTTTCCCCGATCCTCAGCTTTACCCCTGGCCAAACCAGAGGTCAGCAGAAACTGCTTTTGATCTGGTAATTGCCATCTCCTTCCTCCAGTAATGTCCCCAGCCTGTTCATCCACTTTTATGGACTGGAATGAGAGATATCTTAAAACCAGCTCCACTTGTTTAAGGCATCCAAAACTTCTGCCTGATTGCCTACATATGTACTCAGAGATAAACAGTTGGAAAATGGCTACATTTAAAATAACTAACAAACATGATTTAATTTGAAATCTGAGAAATAATTTCTCATCTTTGTAGTTGGCATCATCCAGCAGTTTTACAGGAATCTTTGTTCAACCCTTTCTTTGGACTTTTATCCTTAATGAATGTTAAGGCTTGATTTTAACTTTCAATTTCATGCTGATTGCAAGCAGAGCTGCATGCATCAGAAGAAATACTTTTATATACTCCTGTGGAGGGATTCATAGTCTTATTTCAGGAATTAGTAATCAAAGTAATTTCAGATTCCTACCAGTTGGTGCTTGAAGTTTGGAAGGATAGGATATGTCCTGCTTTGAATTAATTGTAGTGAAATTCCCATTTGTAGGAGGAGGACATTTTGGATCTTCTGGAGCAGTGTGAAATAGATGATGAAAAACTAATGGGAAAATGCACCAGGCAGCGAGGACCTAAGGTATTTGACTATTAGATACCAATTTTTTATTTCACTCTTTAGAGAAGTAATCTGATAATTTTATGTGGGAAATTTAGTTAGCTGGTCCTGGTGGAAGTTTTCTTCCTCAGACTGCCATTAGCCAGTTTTTTTTTTTGAAGTATGAAGAGAAGCATAACTACCATTTGTCCAGTTAAAATTTTACCTAGGTATGAGATCCTTCTTTTCTTCTCGAAGCTATTTTTAGGAGTTGTCATGCATGGCAACAGCTGTTGTACAAGAGATTTCTTGATTTCAGTGTGTGAAATGTTTTTTATATCCATAGCCTGTCTCAAAAGAATGCTTTCATCTTTAATCGATCAGTGCCACTAAGGAATTTTGAGATCATGGGATAAGAGGCCCTATGGAAACTCAAATGATTAATTATGATTATGATGTATCTGTAGCTTGCTTACTCCCTAAAAGTGTTGTACAGTATATCTTGGAGCCTGTTTCGTATCCAAAATCTGCTTTTAAAGTGAATGTATGTTATTTTTAGCTTAATGCTTTCTGGTTGTTTGCATAGTTCATGCAAGTCTTTGCCTTAAATACGCTGCATATCTCTGTAAGCCAGTAAAGATAAACAGTTTGGGCTTGGCTAAAATGTTTCTTATATCCTGCAAACATTTTAGGTCAAGTCTGCTTAGAAGAGCCTACTTTTATGTTCCTGAGCTCTGATAGATTTGCTTATGGATGCGTGTAAATTTTTTTTACAGTATTTTATGTTTCTGAGAATGTGGTGTGCAAATCTGGGAATTTCTGTACAAAATGAATGCTGATGATTGTCCTTTATATATGTGCAAGAATTCAAAGAGCTACATCTTATTACAGGCGTGCGTACTGAAAAGAGGATCTGCATACCTAATCTGGTATTAAGATAGATTTGCAGGAACCTCATTACAAATATGGGGATTTGTGAGCTAGTGCTTTATCAGTGATGGATTCATTTAAAGAGAAAAAAATCCAGTCCACCCTGTCAACACACTCAACCTATATTCCTCAGGGATTCTTTTCCTTGAGGTTTTGTTTTCAGTTCTTTAACATAGGGTCACTTAATTCAAGCTCAACATCTCAGTCACGTTTTTCCTTTTCCCAGCAGCCTTCAGAGAGGATCTATCTGGTTGACCGTATGCACACAGACTTGACCTATACAGTCTCTACGCTGGTTGCACACAAGCCATTCCCAAGCTGGAGGCCATAAACGTTTAACAGGGTGCTGAGCCCAAATCGAGAAACCTCTCTTAATTAGTTTTAAAATGAAGTTTGATGAATTTATGAGTGAGACTACATGACATGATCTTTTATAGCGGGCAAATGGATTCCATAGTTTACAAGCTGCTCTACCAGTACAATATTGTTTGCACTTACAGGAGAAAGAAAAGATTGCACATGACCAAAATTCCCACTTTTTTTTTTTTTTTGCCATAAAATTGATGAAATCAAAAGGGAAGGCTGTGAAACGCATCTCCTTGTAATCATAAAATCTTACAAATAAAGATCTATTAGTATATCAAAGAAATAACTCCTACAAGATCTGGTAGACAAAACAAACCCAAAGGAACAGTACTTTTCACATCCTGTTGCCCAACATGAAAGGTTCTTTCAGAAGGTCGTAATGCCCTGTCCTCCCTCAAAAGCCAGTGGCTGGCCTGGTGACAGGAGCTACTGTTAGCAAGTCAGATGCTCTGCCTTGGGCGCACTCTCTTCCTTGAAAAAAGGAACAATCGGGACTCGGAAAATTATACAGAACAGCTGGAATAGGTAGGAGAGAGATAGGTTTTCCTCCTCAGCCTCCTCTATACATCGAAACATATATACATACATACATGCATATATATCTGAGGGGTAGAGGGTTGTGTGTATATAAATAAGCTTTGCATGTAACAACTGTTCCATATTTGCTAGGAGTTTCAGCCTTATTTTTATTTGAAGGTGATTAGGAGCTGAGAGTAGAAAAAAAGTCAAGGATTTCCCAGAATGAAGGCATTTTGCCTGCAGTTCAAGTATTACTGAATTCTACTTAAATTGAGAAATAGGTTCTGGAAACGTCTGGTTTATTTGTAGCCTCTAGAGGGCACGTTGTCCTTACACACGGTAAGGTTTACTCATGTTTATTACATTGCACCTGTTTCTGCAGGAAAAATAACTTAGAAATAAATTAACAGGTATTTTAAAGGAAATGAGCGGTTACTTCTATTTTTATTCTTCTGATATAAAATCAGACGAGTTTAATCCAGGAAAAATGAGGTTAGCGTAAGGGGAAAATCAAGGTGATTAGAATTGCTAAGCAATCAAGTATCTCTTATTTTAAGAGGTCAGTTTAAACCCAGATCTAGCTATTATTTGTCATTATTGCTTTTTGTAATGTCTTTGACCTTTTTGTTATTCTTCTTCATTAGTTGACGTGAAGTGTTGGTGAGGATGTTCTTACCGTTTAGCATAGAATGTGTGAGGAACACGCATATGATCTATGGGAATGAGATTTACTTTAAAGCTTCTGTGAGTTTTGATAGAAAATGTTTATTGTACCTTGTATAACACTCATCAGGAGTGTCTGGTCAATATATCTCCATGATACACAGCTTTTCATGATTAGGATAGCTATTTTTGAGAAAGCAATAAGTGTTGAGGCACCTTAACCTGTCCTTTTGGCAGGTAGATAGATATCAAAATATTCTTTGGGTAATCTGAACAATTGCCAGGGGTCTCCTCAATGGAATATACTTCTTCAGGTCTTCCTTATCTGGTCTAACAGTTTGGGCTTGCATAAACATACTGTCATTTTTAAGTTAGTGGCAGAAATCTCTGAAATCTCTTTCCTTCCTGGGCTAAAATAGAAGTTGAGGTAGAATATGTTTAGTTATAAAGTGTATCTTGCAGGAACAGTATCTTTGGGGCTTTGTTCTATTGCCCTTCACAATAAAACTTGGTGCATTACATTATGTTAAGATAATAGGGCAATTTAAATTCATTCTGAGAGTTCTTCTATTTCACTCTGACCCCAGATATGTTCAGAATTATGACATTAATTTTTTCTTATTATGAGTTTTAATTGCAGTCCATTAGATGACTAGGAAGATGAGGCCATCACCATAGCTTCCTATAGCTGAGAGTTACTGGAAAGAAAGAAAATGTGTAGGAAACAAAAGTGACCACAGGAGTCTTCTTAGGGTAATAGGTATAATGGAGGGTATTGCCTTTGTCTTGTCTGCCTGATGGTAGATGGAAGAAGAAAAATTTTCACTTGTAGTTTATGTTCTTGCATCAGTTTCTCTGTCTCCTACTTTTTGCTTTTTGTCTTGCAGTATCCTTGGTAATAGCACAAGATTAATTACCTAATGACACCGAACCCCATATGTATATGTGACACCAAATACACCCAGCATAGCTTGCGATATTCTTCCAGTTTCTGCTTTCTGCAGGGTGTGGATTAATCACTTTTTCTTTCAGAAGTGTAGCAGCCAAAGTTCCCTGATGAATTATTTTACTTCACATTGATCATTGTTAAACTATAGCTTCAGTTACTGCAAATATCAGTAAGGGATTGAAATGGACTGTGAATGGTATTCTGTATCACTTGATTTATGATTTCAATCTATAATTCAGTATGTCTGGTAGTGTAAGTCATACTTGAAATAAAATTATTTTTTCCCCCTTTATTATGTTATGCTGTTTTAAAGATTACTGTGTAGTGAATTTAATGAAATATTTAACCATTTATTTTAAAAATTAAGGACAAACTTTCAATCTAGTTTGGGGGGACTTAAATATGTACAAATGAACCTGCATGAATCAGGGACCTAGTGTGACAGTAAAGTGTTCCTTTGGGATTATGAAGGAATTTAATTTCCTGGGTGTTTGTGGTTTTTTGTTTGTTTGTTTTCTTTAGCCCTTGTGTTCAATGCCAGAAAGTGCACAGCCCGTAAGAAAACTTAAGAACTACAATAGTGATGATAGCTGTGATAGTGGTAGCAGCATGTCAGAATCGGGAGAAGAAACTGAAAAGGAAGATCACAATGACAAAAAAGAAAAAAAAGTTTCATACGATCTTGAAGAAAATAAATACAAATCTTTGGAACGATCGGGTAAGTTAAATGATCACTTTTCCAAGTAAGTCTGGCATTCATGATGAATTATATAAAATGCTTCAGTATTTTAGGATGTATCAGTATTTGTAACTCAGGGTTAAACACTGGTTTGCTTGTTTCATCTTCTTTAAAATATTTTCTAAATCTATGAAAATTAATTTTAAAAACAGGAAAAAATGAATATTTTTCTGCCAAGAAATCTAAAGAGGAAAATACACCTGGGCTACACTTGGAAATGGTGTGAATGTTCCTCTTTGCACCTAGAATTTTTTTTTTTTTTGAGCACACTGTTACTCTTTTCCCTGTAAAAGGTAGCCTTATTAAGCTTGAATTTGCTGGAATATAGGAAGGATAAAGAAATGTATCTGGAGACATATAGAACATAATATATTCCAGATGAGATCCGTGCACAAAGGGTTTTTTTTGTGATTGTTTTCTTGCTTGCTGCAGAACATTATGTGAGTGTGTTCTGTTGAACATGATAGATATAGGATATTATTTTTTGTTTTAGTGGTGTATTGTCTGAAAGAATTTCATCATGTAATTGCACACATAATACGCTGCTTCTAAAATTCTATTTTTCATAGCAGCATCCTTTATTTAGCAGAAGACTGAATTAAAAAACTGTACAGCTATGCAGAAGCAGATGAGGGGTCTGCAAATATGGGATCCATCCACCAAATTTTCTCTCCTGCTTCCATATTCTTACAGTCAGGAAGCCACACATAGTAGGCACATGCACTCTGTCATAAATCTGATGCATGTTATAGAGGACTGGAATCTACCTGTGATTCTGGAATCTAAATCTGACTGGAATCTAAAGCTGACTGTGAGGAAGAAATAAATGTTCCTATAGAGTATGTAAAATCAGTATTATTAGAGGATCTGACGTGACTGACCGCTACCTATGTAGTTGTTAGTCAACATACATTATAGTACAACATATGTGCACACATGCTGGTTATATATGTTGCTAGTTACAAAGACTGAAAAGTGGGTGTAAAATAAGCAATTACATCATTCATTTAATTTGTCTGCAGGTAGAATGAACTGGAAACCTTCGATGAAAAATATAAAATCTCCATCATATTCACCCCCCACGCCATCCACAGGTCCAATAAGGCGTTCTGTAAGCTGCCCTCGTTCAATATCAATACTGACTATGCAGTCACAAGCAGCTGAGCAACGTCCCTTTTCAGCCAAAGCATCTCTGCAAATCCAGCGTGCATCCTCAGTGAATAGGTCTCATTCTTTAAATCGCAGCCCATCTTCGGCCAGAGTCTCTCAGACACCCAGCTTGGGAACTACGAACTCTTCAGGGGTGAGTTAACACAGCAGTTGCATTCAAAATGTGTTCCATTTCTCTAACATTCAATAAACACATTACTAATTTCGACAATGCCAGAAAACCCAAGGTGCTATAGTCAATGCTATTGTGATAGAAACTCAGGAATTTAAGATCTGTAGACCTGCATATGACTCACTGTGAGTGCTAGCCCTGATGTTTAGGTGTTTCTGGTGCAGCAATACAGATGTCATATTTTGTGAGAATGGAAGTCTTAGAGTTTTTGTGGCTGGGAAACCCGCTCTCCTAAATAGTTTTTTGAAGATAGAAAGAATTTTTATGTCTCCTAAAAAGTTTCTGTGATTTGGGGACTGCTGGTTCTGAAATAAGGATGTACCTACCTTCAAAATCTTTACGGTAACAAATATACATCAATATTTCAAAACCAGTGTATACTCCAAGAGTAAATATGTTGTACCAATAAAACATTAGTAAGACTTCATATGGGTGTCCATTGTAGAAGAAGGTGTAGTTAATTTTCAACCTTTTGTACTTAATTCGCATATACTGTACAACTGCAGTAGAGGTCTACTTCCAAAGTGAACAATTTAAAGTTTATAGATAGTTTTTGCTGTCTTTAGGGTTTGCCACTACAGTAACTGTCTCAGAAGCCATCTTTTTTTTTTTTAAAGTGAAGATAAAACTTCTTTCATTTTGAAACCCGTCCCTGAGACAGACAAGCATTTAGACTCAAGTGGTCTAATGAAATAATTAATAGAATAAATAGATCAGATTAAACACTTTTAGCTGTTTAGAATTTGTGTGCCTAGTTGTAATTTCAAAGTGTACTTCTGAACCATACACTTTTTCCTTTTGTGGCCAGATTGTCATCCTCTTTAGTATCTCCTTCACAACCCAGGCATTTCTTCTTTTGTGTTTGCATGGTGGACCACGCATCCACTTATCCCTAGGCAGCATTTGCTGGGATCGGTCCCCAGCCTCATTCAGTATTGTACTGGCTGTTGTTTCCAGTGCCTTTCCATTCATGCTTTGGTGCCTGACCTGTGTATTTCATCACCCAAATAATTTATCTGGACATGGGGCAAAACAAATTGGCACTTTTAACCCATATTTGCAGCCTTTCTCTATTGCGGCAAGCTTTGATTGTGAGAAATCCTTTTGTAATGCTAATTAACTTGCTTCACAGTATTTACTATCTCTAATCATCATTTTTATCCGGTAGAATGCTCATTGTCTGTTTTGCCTCTGAGGCTTTGTCTAAATGATGAAAAAGGATCCTTTTAAAATTGTGTGCTGACATCTTGTGAAATACTCCTTAACATGGTTTTCCATCTTTAAAGTCAGCTAATAGAATTGGAAAGACATTAAGATTGTGTCTTCACCACAACGTGTTAAAGGTATTTTTTTATCACATTAGCTATCTCAAGTCTAAAAAGTACCCTTTTATCATCAAGATGTATTCTGAGAGTTTAATGAGACAGGGCTAATAACGATTTTTCTATTCACATTAACTCTATATCAAACACAAATTACTGAAAGATTAAAAACAGTCTCTTACCATCTGACATTAAAAATGGGCTACTCACTTAAATTAACATTAGTAAGAAACTGTATGCTCTTTGTCGTTGAGAAAGCTCCACCATGGAAACGATCTTGATGTGCCAAACGATTATGTTGGGTGATAGAGCTTAGGTCATGCTTCTTAAAATAATGTGAATAAAATTACTTACAGAATGGATAAGAACTACTCATAGTACAGCACTGTATTGTGAATGGAACTCTGTTCATAATTATTTTTGCAACTAAGAATAATATACTATATGTTACTGCCAGAATAAAATTAAAATTGATAAACTGTAACTTACTAAAAGAAACCATTTATACGTGATAAAGTATTAGTTTATCTACCCTTTGGGCAAGAAAAGTGCAGCATATTGCCGTTTCTGGAGGCTGCTGAGATCCAAATGTACTAAAGGTATGGAAACAGTTTAGAATAAGCCATTTACAGTTGGGAATTACAGACACATTATTATAGCAGTTATAAACAGAAGTGGATTTGGAAATATTTGCTATCTTATTTCAGCTACATTATTATATATCACACAGCAAAGTATTCTGTTATGCTTGAAAATATTTATCACTTACTTAAGCAGAAATAGCCTTAAGTAAGTGTTGTAGTTCTTACAAAATACAAAATTTAGAAATCCTAAAAAATCTGCATTTTCCTCTTAAAAAAAATAAAAGCCCACTTAATTTGCAAGTGCAAAAGTATGCAAAAATAAAGAAAGATGATCAGAAATACTTCTAACTCGCGTCTAAGATTTAAAGAAAACCCCAAACCCTTCCAAGAGGTGATGTTACGCAGACACTGTAGGGGTTCAAATTGGTGTTGGTATAAAAAGAACTGATATTTTAAGGAAAATCCTGGAGAATCGAAGACACTGTCAGAACCGCCCCAACCAGAGTAGGAGCAAAGAGTCCTTACTTTTAATGCTTCCTGAATTCTTGGCAAAATGACGTATAATTGGCAGTTTCTATTAAATTGTTGCAGCGCAGAACTGAAAGGAAGTTTTTTATGACTAATAATTTCTTTTCATTATGTTGAATTTAAATTCAAAGTCTGTTATCTAAATTTCAGATTTATATTTTAAATGGTGGGCGCCGTAAATATAAAATATATATTTGTTTATTCTCTTTCAAACAAATTGAACTGGTTTTGACTTTTTTGACAACTATAAGTAATGGTGATAAATTAGTGTTCGTGGCATATGTGTGTATATTAGTTATGTATTAGATATTATGTCTGTCCACTTTAATAATACATTTTATATCACCCTATTTAGAATTTATTTTTATCAAGGAAACATCTTTGTAATGTGATCTAATGAAGCATCTGAAATTTTTCTTCTGCTTCATGTTGGTTTTTAGAGCGAGTCTTTGCTGCAACAGAAAACAAAAGAGCAAGAAGTCGCTTTGACAAGAGAGACTCTTCTCATTATCAATGACTTGCGAATGAAGTTCCCAGGTAAAACAGATGAAGAATCAGAATTAATTATAGAAGATGTAAGTATCTATAGATAAGAAAGAAGAATTACAGGCTAGACACTGTGTAGGCCACTAAAATGCAGGAAAGTAGAAAGCTCAATTTATGATTCATGAGCTCCTGTGGCCTTAAAAGTTCAACAACTCAGGATAATTCAAAAGATTTCAAAAGCTTGGAGCTTTGCATGCTTTCTGACCTTAAAAGAGCAGCACTGAAAACATTCCTATGTCTTTATAAAATATATGAGAAACAATCAGGAAGGTTAGGAAAATTCAGTTTTTCATTGTGGAGAAAGCTCAAACTTTTAAGTAAGCTAAGAAGAATGTTGCAATTCATTAACAGTTTATATTTCATCTGATATTGTTAGTACAGATCCTGACATGTTTAACTTGCTCTTGAATAGGCATACTAGAGAACTCAAACTGGTATGCTGCAAGGCAAACTGGAAGTTTGCTAGTCCTAAAGAATGCAGTCACGCTCTTTTTGGCTGCTCTGATTTGCCAGCTTACCCTTTCTTGCATCCAGCATTGTCCTGAGCCTCATCATCTGGTATCAAAGACGTGAAACAATGCCCAATCTAAAGAGCAATTAAAAAGCAACACCTACTACTCAGATGTGTAAGCAGAAAATCCATGGTATCTAAATCCCTTTTCAATATCTAGTGCAAATAAACTAACATCAGCTTGGAAAAGAAAAAAAAATGAAGGTAAAAGTTTTCTTAGTCTAATAGAGATATGGAGGGACGTAGTAATTTAAATTAACACCTGTATTCTGATGTAGTAAGCACAGTCCATGGTGTGTTAAAATTCATCTAATTCATTATCCGGTCAGAAACGTCCTTTGCTCTGTGAGCTTTCAGAATGTTGGTAATGTCTCTAGTAATCTGTGCAACTACATCACGGTGGAAAGGAATTCTCCTGTAAAGATGGTTGATTTGGGCGATTCTGGAAGATAGCATTCATAACTAGCATATTTAGCGTCTCATCTTAGGATCAGGAGTAAAATGCTTCATTAAATTTTCTCCTTCAGACATGTGAGAGTGTGCGTGTATTTATGTACATATGGGAGTGTGTGTGTATATGCTCCATCTAGTGGTGCTTTCTCATACAACGTTAGCAGGGTTATAAATGCACTTGCTTATCGCAGAATTCTTTGGTAAATTCATCTGGCCTTAAAGCAGTTTCTGATGGGAAACAATATTTAATCATGGAAGAATCAAGTAATGGTATATTAGTTGTCAGTGAGGCAGAACTTGTCGTAGGTCTGGAATAGAATAGAAAGATAAAATAACAAAATTAAAATAAAACTATGTTCACAGCTCAAGCTATTTTGGTAGCACTTAGACATTATAAAAGGAGAGTACTGCAGTTCATATGAGATCATTTATAGAAAGGATATTTTCAAGGCATTTCTAATGTCCTTTATGCAGCAAACCCTCTCACTGTTTAAATAGACTAACAGCCTTGCAATATTGAACTTACTGCTGTATTCAAGGAATCCGAGCAGAGTCAGTCAAGACAAGTTTCCACCTGCTTTGTAGTGTATGACTGTCAGAATCAGGTGGAAAAGAGGGTAGGATTAAACTGAAAGCTTGCACACGTCTTGGCAAACGTTCCCCCACATAGATTTGCAAATATGTTCTTTTCACAGAGGTCTTTTAGATGCTCACACTTCTTAGCATCAGGAATGCTCGTGAATGAAATGCCAGATTTCAGTTGGTTTTACGTGTATTTCTTTTGTCTTGCGTTTCACAATGACTACAGATTATGGATAATTGGAAGTACCATAAGACAAAAGTGGCATCCTATTGGTTGGTAAAACTGGATTCTGTAAAGCAACGAAAAGTAAGTGACATTTAATTTTCTGGATATCATCTGAAGTAGGCACATAGCAGTGTTTCTAGTGGTGTTTAGCAGTAGCTGGGAGTGACTTGAGATGCTAAAATACTGTCTATTAATACTAACATATATATGAATTCATTCCATTGCAAGAAAGTATGTTGCTCCGTATTTAGACAAGCATAATTAACCTGGAATATACTTTCAGAAACAATTTCTCAAAAAAAATTAGTCTGCTGAAAGAAAAGCAAATGAATAAATGATTAGTGCTTACATACCTACTTTTTTAGCAAACAGTCTTAGAAGTGTATTGATTCAGCAGATTTGATTGATAAGGGATAAACCAGTCAGCAGTTTCAGACCGGGCATATTAAAACTCCATTAGAGTTAGTGATATTGCACTTGGTTATTTGAGTCTTTGACCCACAGTGTTACAACAGATCATGTTGAATAAAAAATAACCTGCCGAGCAAAGATTATTAACGTTGTTATAAATGTTCAACTAACTGGTTTAGTCTTGCAAAGACTAATTATATTTGTTTATCATTCTGTCTTCACTCATCTGCTGTCTAGGAGCTACTGTTGTGCGTAGCATCTAAAGAGTTTTTAATCTGTTTAAAACCTGACCTACAGTAGTATGTCAGTCATATCTGTATGTCATATGTCAATCAAAATCGTCTTCCCAGTGTAATATTTATTTTCCTTAATGTAGCAGAAATAATATCTATTATTAATACTTTGGTGACCCTAAAATGGTATTTTGGGTCTTTTTCTGCCTTAGTCACTGACACATTACGTGGATTAGCATATCGGTTCCAGGCATTTAATCTCTGTGTGTCTCAGTTTCACAATCTGTTTTTATAGACCATAAAAGAAAGTAACTTAATCAAAATGCTGCATACAGGATAAATATTATAACAGGAAAAGGTTGGTAGATTGTTATAGGAGAATGGAAGAACGATTTCAGATCCTCATCTCAAATTACTTTTTATAAAATCAGCAGAATGATCCTCAGTCTTTCAAATTGTATTTTATTGAATATTGCATTAAATGCTTGTATTTTCATACTGGACAGAGAAAACATGTCCATTTAATGAGTGTCATATGATAGAAATATATTTGACTATTCAAATTAAGTTCAGATATTAAATGGAATATGTGTCCACACAGCTTTCTAAAACTAAATTAGTCATGACAGACTGAAGAAGAACTTGGAAATGTAGGAGGCTCTAATTTAACCAAAATTCTTCTCAAACCATGTCAAATGGCAGCACAGATCTATAATTTAGCAGAATTATTTCTTGTGCCATTGACAGGAATCAGTAGAGCAACCAACTTCATTGGCTGAAATTGTGTCATTTTTTGTTTGGTATCTACAGCTGTTCTGCTGAATGGTCCTTTGCTTAAAATGATCTCTTGTTTCTTCTTAATTACAGAAAAGAGTGCTGTAATCCCAATACACATGCACATAGGTCTTTTCTATTGTGTGCATATGGCAGTTGTAGCCTTTTGTCGAAAACCAGAGAGAGTCTTCATGGGGGCTTGTACAAAATGGTGATATGGAGGAAGAGCTGCTAGGAGGGAGGGAAGGATAGATAGGTACCTACATACATAGATAGGAGGGCCCAAAATTCAGCCTGCAATGGAGATCTCATTTTCTCAGCCAGGAATCTTTGGCACTGTTGGAACTGGTGGGGGATGTATTGCTAGAATTACATTTTTTAATCTATGATGCCACAAGTGTGGAAAGAAGGCACTGGATTGGGCCCATCGTTGCAACTGGGATACAAGGCTTTCACACAAGACTGGTTAAGGTGTCTCTTTCAACCCTTCCCCATCGGACATTCCCCAAAACTATGGGAAGGCATAGCCACAGCTCTTTGAGGGGCTGAGGCTCTTTACTATACATTAATTGCCCTTCCTAAGCTCCTTTTGGCCATCTGGTTTAATTTACCTGTGTTTGTCTGGTGGGTGGGGCTTTTTTTTTTGTTTTTTTTTTTTTAAACTTTCCTTTCAATCCTGTCAGACTTTTCTCCTTTAAGCGTTATTTCAGAAAGCCTGCAATAAAGGGTGGTTCTGTCCTTTATTTGACTGACAGTCATGTAAAACCAAGGGCACATGTACAAAGTCAGGATGATACAGGTTGATACTCCAGGTCGTTATTAGCAAAAACTGCACAATCAGAAATGTGGATTTCTTTGCTCTTCTTGTGAGGACATCTTTTACAACTTAGGAGATTTAGAATTCCTGAAGTACTGGTGGGCCCTTCATCTTTGCTTGCACTGGAAATGATTTGCCTTTTTTTTAAAAAACTGCTTTTAACCTCCATCCCTTCAAGCAATCAGGTAGTTATTCGTAGAAGGGTAGTTTACAAAAACAGATTAACTTTGACAATGACATTGCAGCTGAGGACTGCCAAATGTGTAGGCTTTTGTTGATTTGAAAGAAGTATGTTTTATATTCCAATGAGGTGGGTAGAGGAGAAGTGAGCTCAAAGTGGAGAATATTTATGCAAGTAGGGAATCTGTCTCAAAGGTACCTTCTGCAACTTTGTGAAATACAAACCAGAAACTCAGTCCCCTTCACTATACTTACTGGGAAGTTCTAAAACATGAGAAGAAAATACCTGGGCAATGTACTACATTTCACAATGTTAATCTCTGACAGGTATATTTTTTTAAGAATTATTCAGTATGATGTAGAAAAATTAAACTCCTGCTCACATTCTTAGTGTCTAATGTTCCAGTGTTACAACAGAGGTACAGGAGGCATTTAGAAGCCAATTGAGAGTGAACTGATGAAATCGATACATGCTAAAATGAAATTTAGTCTCCCAAGACTGTTAGGAAAAAGAGGCTTTTCGATGGGAAGAGTTGTGACTGCTTTGTGTTACAACACTTTACATAATTTATTAAAAGTGTTTTGATGGTTACCAGAGGGTCTCTACATCTTGTTTTGAATATGCTCTTTCATAACATCTTGTTCTGTTACACCTAGATAATTGGGTATGTTAAAGTAGATGATGTAAATTTAAGTAAACAGAAAGATGAAGGCAAACTAGGGAAATTAACTTAGAAAAACAGAGATGCAGGTTTCATGAAGTTCCAGCTCTTGTGCAGTGCTCTTTTGCAATGCCCTGTCTCTTTTCTTAAATGGATGATTGAGGCCATGTTTGCAAATTAAGAGCAATTAACTGGGACGTTTTCCCCCTTGGCGTCTTCACAATATCAACACAGGAAAAGCAGCAAGGCAGTTTTTTTCCAGAGTACCTGGCAGTCTGCAGCTTGCTCTAAGGTGCAAGGTTGAGTCCTTAGTTTTCTTCAACTTCACGTGCTAAAGTAAAAGAAAATGCTGCACATTGGCATCATAGTTCTTAGTACGTGTCTTTTGGACTAGTGAGAGAATCTATACGGGGTGGAATTGTTCTCTTTTACACAGGCAGAAAAATTGCTATTAGTCAGTGTAACATTGCAAAGGAATGTATGGTCGATCCTTTGTGTAATTTAGGGACTTAATTGATTTGGATGGATGTATACCATCACAGCTACCGGGAATATGTGTGGGAAAGCCTTAGTCAGGTGAGACACAAGCAAAAGGCGTGCTTGAGAAGTAGGCTAACGCTGCTCAGGGAGTATCTGAAAATCTGGACCCATTCCACAAGCGTGGGGCAGTCCAAAACCTGGGTTTAGCTCCTGTAGTCACTAAACCAGATCACCATCCTTAGGTTATAATTTACTACTCTTTTCTTTGGGAGGAAGAGACCACAGGTGTGGTTTTCATGTGTTAAGACACCTGCAGTCATGAAGATTCCCAACAGAGAGGACAGCATTGTGTTCACATCGGGTGCATATGTGCATGGAATTAGCACAAGACCTATGCATGCAGACTAATCCTAGGTCTTCAAAAAAGAGCTTAAATAGCACGTAAATGACATATTTCATCAAGGCTGTCATTATTAGGTATCTATAGATTTTCTGCCCATTAAGCATTTCTCTTTACTACACAGCTCCATCGTGCTATTGCAAGCATTTTGTTTATGCTTCATTTCCTTCATCATGCCTAATCAGACTATTTAAAAACAACAGTTTGTTATGCAGGACCAAAAAATTGAAGTTGTACACCATGCTTCCGTACCTTACCGTTTTACTAAATCCCCTTCAACTTTTAGAGTGAGTCAAATGTTTAACCGTGTGAATTAGTTTGTCATACGCATTTGAAAGTTTCCGGGGTGAGTATTGTACCTTCTAAATCTTAGAATTTGCAACATCTTATACCAAATAAGTGAATATCTCCCTTGGTTCACCACCCACTCGAGTCTGTTTTTTTGGAAGATGCTGTTATGTGAAAGAGAGAGTATGGGTGTTGCCTTTGCAGGAAATCACATTGACTTTTTTGTTAATAGGTTACATGCACCATAGACTTTTTTTTTAGGACAGATTTTATACTATTCAGGGTGCCTGCATGGGGTCTAAATGCTACTTTGGTCACAAAACTATTCCCCGTTGTACTGATAGTATCTAAATAGAAGACAAGACATGCTGGAGCCTGTTTCCCTCCAGTGATTATGGAAGGAACCTAAAGGCCTGACTTAAGAGAACATACAGGTGTTTTAAAAGCAGGCAAGGTGAATCCCGCCTTGCATGTCCCAATTCAGTGGGGTGTGCAAAGGCCTATCAAAGAGGACTCGTGAGTTGGACATGCGACTGCCCGTAAGTCTGTGTGTGCATTGAGGAGCTAAGACTTACTGGGTAAAACTCTCAGTGCTGTACTGAATGCAGCTTAGCATTTTGTTTACCCCTATCTTCACACACTTGCATCTAAATGTAGTCCGTGTATAATAAATCCATTGCATTTCTATAAACGTTGCTATTTTAAATATCTTGCTGGTTATTTTCTTACTTGGTGATTTCACTACACTGTTTCCCGTATGATAGGTAAACTAAAATGGTTTGATCTAGGGTAACACTGTGATTCAACAGACATTAAACCGAAAGCAGCTTGTAGCTAAACTTGGAGATTTTCAGGACATTGTAGTTCTTTATAAAATAGATGATATTTTAAAAGGGAGGGGGAAAAGTAGAGATAATTTTCAAGTATGTAATATTTGGGTTGTTAATTATGTTACTTCTAGTCTTCATGTCCATTTTGTTTCTTTTTAAACTCTTGTTGTCATTTAAATGAGCTAGCATTGAACAGACTGACAATAGTAGAAAAGAACTTTTCTGTAACAAAAATAAAATATTTTGATTTGGTTTTGCAAAATGTTATTGACAGAAAAAAACATATCATAAAAGTTTGTTGATGAATGCACAGAAATGAAACATAGACATCTGTGGGAATTTATAGCTATGCAGTCATCTGCGTGTGTGTGTGCAGTGAATCAGTGAACAGTTGGGTTTAGGTTTTGCAATATGCCTTTGCTTTGATTTGCTTGGAATACTCTTCCCTAGGTTTTGGATATAGTCAAGACAAGTGTTCGTGCAGTTCTACAGCGTGTCTGGAAGGCTCCAGATATTGAAAACTTACATCTGTACCGTCTCTTTAACCGAGTATTTAATCGCTTGCTTTGGAGCCATGGTCAAGGTCTATGGAACTGTTTCTGTAATTCAGGGTAAGCCTATTTTTCTTATCTAGTCTTCTTCCTCATAACGTCACAATTAGAATCAGCGCTGGCATGCTTTGTTTCTTATTTTCTTTCAAGAGAATGCTGTAATACACTGAACTTGTTTTAAAACCCTCTAAAGATAAAGTATAATTAGAAATGAAAGAATCCAGGCCAACCATTTCAGTAATGGAATCGACATTTAGTAATGTATTTAAAAATATAATAATCTAAGGAAAAAATCTGATTTTCAGAATATCTTAGCTTTAGGTCAACTCTTTCATTGGATGGTGTGCAATTTGAAGCCAGACCACTCTAAGTGTCAAATGTGGACTTACTGTTAACAGAAATCATTGTCATATCTATTTTAGCTGAATACTTACAAGGGAAGAATTCAGTCACAAGTGCAGCTGACATCTCATGCCAAATGCAATGTCAGTTCTGTGATTTACAAATAATGAGTTGGAATTTCTGTGCTCATTTACATTCATTGTTTCCCACAATGGTGGAATTTAAGTACATGCAGAATGGGCAATGTCCATATTGAGGTAAGCAGATGTTTTTGCTTTGGGTAGCAAATACAAGTTTTATATGGGGGGAAAAAAAGATCAGGACATATATTAAAAGTTTGATATCCTACACTTCAAAATCTACATTCCTGAAATCAAAGGCATTGATGTAAGGATAGGTTTGGAGGATCAGATCATGGGTATAAAATAATGTCCCCTGCCCCCACCCACCAAATTTCTTCATAAAGTAAGAATACAAATCTGTAAATATGAAATATATTGCATGTAAAAAGACATTTTCTCTGTAAGTATATACAATGTATAAAGAATGGGAGGGGTTTTGATTAGCTCACATAAGGTGTTCCAAGAGATTTATTGAAACGCACTACAACAAACATGCATAGTATGCTGATGGATATTGTATGTACAAAGGAATCAGGTCAATATGTTCTTCACATCCAGTCATCTGTCATATGTACAGAATGCATGCAATGCACTTCTTAATTGTTTCCCAACAAAAGGGATAACAAGAAGTAGCAGCATCTGAGAGTAGCCGAAAGGCCATCAGTTTTTTTGGTCTTTCTTACCATTATCTTCTCATTGATGGAGGCTTGTTGTGCAAGCCATTAGGAGTCTTCACATTTCTTTTCACTGAGATAGGCCACGGGAACACGCAGATGTCGGCCTTAAGATTTCCTAGAGGTAGGTTTTGGGAATGCAGCACACTCCAAAAGTTAAAGTAGGGTGAGAAAGGGTTTCTGTGTTTCCAATCTGAAACATTTTTTTTGTATAATCCTCAGCAGCTGCAGGGTCCTTCATGCCAGCAGAGGTGTGTGAAGTCTTGAGTCCAAGCTTGACTTTGTTGCCATAAAGTATAATCATAGAATCATAGAATGTTTTGGATTGGAAGGGACCCCTGGAGGTCATCTAGTCCAACCCCCCTGCAGGGAGCAGGGACATCGCTAACCAGATCAGGTTGCTCAGAGCCCCATCCAACCTGGCCTTGAATGTTTCCAGGGATAATTACCTTCCCTTTTAATAAAGCTGTTATTATTTTGAATTTTACTTTTAGTGTGCAAATCTTCTAATATGTATGAGAATTTTAATTTTGGGTGTTTTTTTTTTTCTCTACAAAGAATGGTTTTTGTTCAAAACCTTTGAACAACTCTGCTGCTCGCTTGGCTCGGGAGAAGAGTCTTTGAGCCAGCAGAAGAGTTCAATGAAGACAGGATTTCTCATCTTGCAATAATTTCATTCATGCAGAACAAGACTCCGCTGACTCCAAAGTGGAGTGAAATTCTTTGACAAAGATCCAATTCCTTGTAAGAGGAGTTGCTGTGTAAAAGATTCTAAAAATACTGTAAAAGTAATATGCAAATATCCAGTGTGTGTAGAGATCACTCTGCATGTAATATACTTAATACAGAATTCACAGAAGAAAACAGAAAGGCTGTTTGTACCTTCCCAGTATGTTGTTTATTCAGTTCCAAGCATCCTTCTTGCCGGGTGATACACAACAGACAACTCATGACAGCACCTCTGTAGCAGAGAGGCCAACTTCTCATCACTCTTCCTTGGAGTCCATTGTGCCATTTTAAAGAACAGATTGGAATAAGCATAGGGCATGTGTAGAATTTGGGAAATGTGTTGGAAAGAGGTATTAATGTGCTAATTCAGAAACAACATGAGTATATGAAAAGATACTGAGTATAGTACTTTGACTATTCCTAAGATACATATCTTGGGAGAAGAACAGAGCTAATAGCCTTAAGGTTTCCTCTTGCTGGTCAGATCTCTGCTAGGCATATGCTCTTTTAGCAAAAAGGATGACCATACAAACAAAGAAAACCTCAGTGAAATAACTGCGATGTAGGTGGTTTCATAAAGCTACATTTGTTTTACTGTATAATAAACAGTTAAAATTAATAAGAGAAAACTGGAGGAACTAGTTAACTTCAGATGGTTATAAAAAGAATAGCACATAATTGACAATATTGCAATATCAAGCATAATACTCTTCTGGGTGTGGTGAGGACTCCATGATTTCTTACTAATGTATGGAAACTAAAGTTAGAGAATAACAAATTAAGCTTCCTTAGGTAACAGTACTCCCATCCCTGCTGACTGCAGGATAACTGAGTATGAACTGAATCTGTGTAGCACATGGAGGAGGTTGCACATTATATGAAAGCTCATTAAAATGGACATCTATATTTCCAAATCTCAATCATTGTTATTAGGGTAACTGTATACCACTGTGTTCATAATCAGCCATAGTTATAGCAGGCCACATATTATTCTTCACTGATAAAATCCCTGGTAACTGTAGGAAAGTGATCACAGACCTCAAAGCCCAGAACTTAAGGAATTTATCAGGAGAGTTTCTTGCACAAGATTTTTGAGATTTATGGATTGAATTAGAATATAATTATGTGTAGTGCTGTGAATCTGGTGAACGAATGTAATACTTAGAACTTCATCCTTCTGCTTTCTTCGAACCATCACATGACTTCATGAGGAAAGAATGAAGACAATAGATTAATTTCCATGTAAAAATACATGAGGGAAGTTCCCAGATGGGAAACAATGTTGAGAAAAATATATTAAAGAAAATAGTAGCTCTTCAAGTAGCAGAATTGTTCTGTTTATGAAAGGAAACAGTTTTGATGCCTTATAAAGAGTATTTCTTAAAAATGTCATTATATGGATAATAATTAATGAGAAATGCTTGCATCACTTGAAAATTATGTGTGCAGTGAAAATTCTGTAGGACTGAACAGTTTCAGCTGGAACATATTAGCTAGACTGAGGAGCCAGGCTGAAAAATCAGTTAGCTATACATAGAGCTTATCTTTTAGTCGTTAATGTTCATAATTCCACCCTAATACAGCGTAACTTTAAAAATCTCACTGGGCAGAAGTAAGCTTGCTGGTTCTTTGATGTTGTTTTAAGGACAAACTTCCTACACCAGGGATGTGAAATCTACTGCTGATCTTGGTGGACAAGGCTAAATCATCCTGGATGTTATGTTGCAGCCAGATGCAGCAGATTTTCCTCACTCTAGGAAATGTTTCTTTCATAAACAAACAAAAAACCTCAAGCTTGCAAACCATCTGTGCTACTGGATAATGTTTTGACCAAAAAAAAAAATCTTCACAGGAACCATATTGCCTTTAAAACAGATGTAAACATCTGTAATCTGGTCAGAATTTTGCACAAAGAGAAGTGTTGAGGTGCGTGCAAAGAACTATTGTCATCTTCTGTGGTAAACCATACCCGGTTTACATTGGTATGGTAGGGTTTGGGTTTTTTGGGAAGAGAAATAGCTTTTTAGGAAAACAAAAGCATAATGGTCTGCATTTCAGAGGAATGCTTCTATAGATACACTTTGCAAGTTGCACTTAATTGTAGAAGACCAACCCTATATGAGTAGGTGGAATGATAAGTAGTATTTGAATGACTAAACTGAGAAACTCTCCTCATATGATTATTTGGATAAGGAAGCAGAGCACATACTAATCTCCTGTAAATTAATTGCTTTAAAAAAAAGAGTATTATTGTGCTGTGTAGACATTTAGAAATAATTTATTATTTTTATTAATTCCTTCAATATCATATCACATTTACATTCAGGTGGTAGCCTGTTAAAAATAATAAGTGTTTTTTGTTATTCCTGTTGTGAGACACATATACAATTATGTGACAGTAAATCTTTATGTGCTAAACCTAAGTAATGGCGCTATAAATGATTTAGGGAACAAAGAGAAAAATGGCTGTGGACATTTCACATATGAAGATTAACTTCTTCATTTGTGTTTTGGGCTCAGCATCTGCCAGCATTTGTGTTAAATAGTATAGACCTTCCCTGTAAACAGGCAAGGTCATGCTTTTTCTCTTGTTCCTCTATTGTTAAATCTGATATACAGCAGTAAAGCTCTCGGATTGCAATTTGTGACAGAAAACATGAAGTCGTGTCTTTTTCCTTAACAGGAGCTCTTGGGAAACCATATTCAGTAAAAGCACAGAGGTGGTGACTCCGGAGCAACTCCAGTGTTGCCAACGAATAGTACAGCTTTGTAAACATTGCCTGCTGGTGGTTTACAAATATTCATTGGATTCAAGAGGATCCCCAACTGGGATTAGCCCCCACTGGGATGACACAAGGTATACATTTCAATATTCTCTTCCTAAATTGTAAGTGTAAAGGATAATATTGGAACAGGTATCCGTCTGTGTTGCTGCCGCTACACTTCTCACTAAGCCCAGTTCACTGTGTATTTTAAAAAAAAAAAAGGTAAACCACCCAACATTTCCCTTGATACTGTTTCTATTGTTCTAATCCCGCTAGCTCACTCACAAAGTGCTACTACAAGAAGACTAGATATCCACATTTTGTGCGCTTACTAAAGGCTTGGTTGCCTACTGCCCAAGTAGCTGCAGCAAAGGCTTTCCATCAAGTGAACTGAAAATTTCCTTTCTTCCCCTTCTCAGATCCCTCAAAGTCACTGATTCCAGATTTGCATTCCTAGAGGTATCCTAACATGTATGATACTTCTGGCCTCACATTCGCAGTGGGATGCTATAGGGGCACAGCTCCAGCCAAGAGTCAGGTAAGTGCCATCTGATTTACTGTATTGCACAGTTTTGCAAAGTTGATTTCCAAAATCTACAGATTGAAAGTTTATTATTTCATTTTACAGAGCATAAATATATTTTCAAACCTTGCAAAACAGCATCATATAGTAAAAAAATTATTTGGCACTTACCCGATTCTCCATGGGCTGGTTTAGTTCTCCAAGCAGATACAATAGGGATTGTAACATTGTCAGCATAGGGATTACTGAAAATGTTCCAACTGTGGGAGTCAACGATCTGCAATTTAACAGTCATAGGTGGAGAATTAAATGCAAGCTTTAAATTACTTAGGTTCCAAATTCTATCCATAATGGCAATTTGGATTACTATGTACATAAACTTACAAATGGTTTCTTTATATACAACATCTTACAGTCATTATTTCATAGAAGGGCTTTATGAGTTAAATATTACGTGAAAAGCAAACTTTTGATATATTATCTGTTAAACCTATTTTATGACTTAATTGCTTACTTGCTATATCTCAGACTAGTTATTTGATACACTGAACCCATTTGCTATTGTCATATGGATCTTAAGGCACTCTAAGATAATTTAAAACCAACCAGAAACTGAATTTGTTTGGTCACAGCAAAAGTAGAAGTACGTTAGCCACAAAACATATCATATTCAATATTAGCATCTACTGAGCTATACCAGGAGTATGGTAAAGTCATCTGGATTAGCTAAGACTAGAAAATCTTCAACCTTGAAGTTTTTATTGCTTTTACTGTTAATATTGCAGAAAATTTCTC
Source organism: Gorsachius magnificus (assembly GCA_034008185.1). Lineage (NCBI taxonomy): Eukaryota > Metazoa > Chordata > Aves > Pelecaniformes > Ardeidae > Gorsachius > Gorsachius magnificus. The sequence continues at coordinate 72,337,168 of CM067085.1, read as the reverse complement.
ATCATGACCAACCACAAACTATTTAAACTGATAGGATTACTCTAATGTACTGCAGCTAAGGGGCTTGCATTTGGAAAGCGGTGAAGGGGATGGTCCAACAGAACTTTCTCATCTGCAGTTTCTGTGTTTCTTTGGATGCTGAATAGAAGGTTATTCATAAATTTTACAGTTACAGTTTTTATATTAATCTCCACAAATATTACATCTATACTGTGGATACAGCAATATGCTAGTTAACCATGGTATTCTGAATTTGTGAAATGAAAGATACGTATGGAAATAAATGCTTTTGCCCAGTATGCCCCACAATTGTAAGGTAACAAACTATTTTTCTAGAAATGAGAGAACTACGATACTATTTCACATTTCATCTAGGATTCTGTTTTTAAATGATACAAGAATCTGAACTACTAATAATAGTTTTCTTGATCCTCTGTAAAAGTGTGTGAAGTGCATGAAGAGATCAGAGTATAATTTAATAAATGTACAAGAAGTCAATTTTTTTGAGACTATAAAATCTAATTTGAAGAACATTTGTCTGAACACAAACTAGTTTTTTGTTTTATTTGTACTTATGAAATAAACCTTTGTGAAACTAAAGCTTTCAAAGATTACAAATAAGTATCTCTCTAGCTGGGAAAATTTATTGGTACAGGGAGAGAGAACAAGATAATGAAAACAGCCACAGAGTTCTTTTTTCGCTTTTCAAATTTGTTCTCAATCCCATCTCCTAACTGTAAATCCACTATATGTCATGAAGAGAATGAATAGGAGTGTTAATGTAAATGTGTATTAATGTAATTTTTTTTCCTCACAAAATTAAAAGGTAAAGAAAACAACAGGAGACCTCAAAAGCTATACCAAAATATCTTTAAAATAATATTTAAAATCAAAATGTGTAAAAAGTCAGTCTTTTCATATTTTGACAAATTCACCTATGTTACAAAATTTAAAAAAAAATTACTGCTAGATCCTTACAGCTTGCTAAATAATCTTACCTATTACATGGCATATTCTCTGGGAAGCATTGGAGTTTTTAGTGTATTGTCAAGCAAAGGTAGGACTCAGTCTGGTGACACAGTGAACTGTCAAGCTCACTACCAACCCACACCAAATCAGACTCTATTTTTTTTGTAAATTGTTTAAAAAATATATTGGTGATAATATTTTTGTAAGAGCAGCTTTTCTCAAAGCCTAAACAAACCAAATGTGTGCACTTCCTTAAGGAGATTGTCTCCCATTGACAGTGTGATGCTGTTTCTATCCATGTGATAAGTAGGATCAATCTATTAACTTATTCATTGTTAATCAGTATGCTTCACTAGAATGGTGCAACAATTTTAAGCAATAATTTTTATAACTTGTTGTTTTAATCTATCCTAACATTGACATAATTCATTATGAAATTCTGATTTAGTGTGCGTGTTATTTTTGCACTTACTGTGCTCATCTAATGACTTCTGCATTTAACTATTAGGAAACGATAACATGAGAAGATTTAAGAATGAATATTACGCATATGATAAATTATTGTTTGTAGTATTACATAAAATACAGGCTATATAGCTGCCTGAATTTAAAAGGTAAATAGTCACTGATGTGACTTACTAGGTTGTAGCATCATTGTTTCTTGCTTTGCTAGAGTAGAAATGATAGCACGTCTATTTTTAGAGGATTAGAGCTGGAAACCAAAGTTGAAAATTTCTGGGTTTTCCCTAATCAACTTTTTTTTTCAACTTAACTTTTTATAAGCTGGTTAACATCCGTTGCAGTTTTTACCCAGTTTACACTGAATAAGTAGTACTATAATAACAGAGAACAATGGGTGAAGTATTAATTTTTGGTAGTAGTGTTACATAGGATGCCATTGTTTTATTTATCCACCTCCTTTAAACATAAAGGACTGGAAAGATGTTTGATCCTCATGCAACATCTTGAAATTTTGCTAAGAGTTTCTCTTGAGTTTTGATCTGTTTCCTGAGTTAGCTAGTGCCTAATGCCCTGTATGTTCTATAAATAATATTTATTGTACATAATTTCTTGCATACCATGATTTTAAGGTATGGCACATGAACAACTAATTCTTTTGCTCTTGAATGTCACTTTGCCTGTAAACTCTGCTATATTTTTCATATCCTTTCTAGGTACTTATTGCCAGGACCTTCACTGTTCATCATGAAATCATCCTCGTCCAACCTTAGCTGCAGTTCGTCTGGAATGCCTCGCCCTAACATTTTGTTCACACACAGATACAGTCACTTGTGAAGCAAAAGGAAGGTTGCTGTTCTTTGTAAATAATGGCACTCCATTTTTTTTTCCCAATTAAAATTTGTGATGGAGCTAAATATAAGCACTGTTATATATTTACTGCCATATTATGATAACATTTAGCCGAAAACCTACTGTAAAAGCATAGCTTTTCTGGAAACATAATAAACCTTATTAAGTTGTTTACACACACATGTGAATGTGTAGATCTTGCTAGGTTTATAAGTAATTCCTTCCTACTAGAAATGTTATTTTTTCTGCAGAATATATAAAATGGAATCAATATGAATACCCTATTACAGTGTTACATTATTTTGTAAGTACAATACTTTGACTTGAATATTATTTATTATAAAGTATACTATTTATTGTGTCAAATGTAATTGATCCTTTAACAAGGAAGATGATTAAAAAACTGTAGTAGAACAGTAAAACTGCAACAGTCACCGAAAATAATCTGATAATTTCTTGGACATGTTTAAAATAATTCCTAAAACTCTGTAAGCCAAACCTAAAGCAGACCTCTCTTTATTTCTCCTCTGAAATGACAAGATCTATTTAATGCTGCTATTTTTCTTAAAGGACATGGTATAGTATCTTTTAGCCAAAGTAAAGGCATCTAGTACACAAACAATAAAAATATCAGTTTAGGCATTCAATTTCTAATTGGATTCTTGTAATAAAACAGAAGCCACTGTTTGTTATCAGAATTTCATTCACATTACTTATGTCCTGTGCCTTTAGGTTTCCTTTGGGAGCAAGCAGTCATCTCCAACTTGCACAAGCATGCATAGTGCATAGATTTTCTGTTTCACTGCACAAGTGGTAAAGCAGACATCTTCAGGAAATACTGCAGCTATAATGTGCTATTTCAACCTTAAACTAATTGTTTTGTTGTAGTTTTTTAGCATACAATCCAGTACCTACTGTAGATTGTGTCCTTGCAACGGACAGTATTTTCTAGATTGCTGACACCTTTAAATGTTGGAAAGCTAATTCATTAGAAAGCTCTCATTCAGATTCAGCATCCTGGACCTGGCTGAAGGGCACAAAAGGAAAATGAGCCAGAGCAGGAACCTACTATTAACAGGACTTGTAACCTGAAACCATCAATCAGGTTTTGCTACATACAGCCATTCATCCCACTCAGCATTGTGCCATATGAGCCTTATTCATTATAGAAATAATTATTAAAAAAATCAGTTAATCTAGATTTAAAAATGAATTAAGTTTTTTAACTGAGTAAAGAACAGAGTAGTTATTATTTACCAAAGACTTGTTTACTTACCAATCATGTAACCCTGAAACGCGTTTGTAAATTACCAATATATTTCAGGTATACTTAAAAAATAGTTTGGGGGCTAATTATCCTCAGGAGCAAGTATGTTAGAGGTTTTTGATATTCAGAGATTTAAGACAAATTTAAGAGACTTAAGAGATTTGAGACTGAAGTTGTCTGGAAATGATTTTTAAAAATTTTAGTCATAGCATATATAACACTGGGAATTTGGGTGAGATTTTTGATGCCTGTGCTGTAGTGCCTCAGCTCTAGAACTGCAGGATATATGATAATGAGACTAATTGTAAACAATTAAAAACACCTCTTGAGATTAGCCAGATATAAGCATTCTTCTGGTCTGGAAAACTCTTTTTCATTTTTGTGGTAACACTAGTTTAGTAATATAGTGTGTTCACCTTAATTGTATATCTCTTCTCATCCATACAGTGACTACTGATAAAGCATACTATGGTTATCTGTAAGACCTAATAAAAGCTGTAAATTCTCTCTTCTTGGGGGAGGCTTCCATTGTATTCTGCTTTTGGCCATAAGGATAAAACCAGCTTCCAGCTTAGCTTGCCAGACTCAAACGGAGCCTTAGGATATGAGGTTCATGTGCCTTTTTTTTCCCCTCCTTTTTTAGTCCTTTTAAACTACGTTACGATCTCTGTTTTTGGAAGCCATTGCTGAGACAGATATGGAATGCTCTGCCAGCAGAACGAGGGCTACTTAACCATATCTGTACGGTATGGACAGACCTAGAAAAAAAATAATACATTTAGCATGTACAAAAGTGGACCAGCTGGTTGGTTTACATCTGACGTTACTTAATATATTCATATTTCTGATAAACTTCCCTAAAGTGGTACTGTGTTCCTAATAATGTGTGAATCAATACTTTCAATAAATGTAATGCTGTGCTTTCCTGCCAGCCCCTCAGAACAAGCGCGTTCGGTCTATGGGTGAATTATGGGCTGCACCTACAGCCCAACTCCAGATAGTGCGTAAGGTGGAAGCTTTTAGAATCAGAATCACAGAATTGTTTAAACCATGTCCCTCAGCACTGCAGCTACACGGCTTTTAAATACCTCCAGGGATGGGGACTCGACCACTTCCCTGGGCAGCCCATTCCAGTGCCTGATAACCCTTTTGGTGAAGAAATTTTTCCTAATATCCAATCTAAACCTCCCCTGGCACAACTTGAAGCCGTTTCCTCTTGTCCTATCACTTGTTGCTTAGAGAAGAGACCAGCTCCCTCCTTCTCTCAAGCAGTTGTAGGGAGCCATAAGGTCTCCCCTCAGCCTCCTCTTCTCCAGGCTGAACACCCCCAGTGCCCTCAGTCGCTCCTCAGAGGACTTGTGCTCCAGACCCCTCACCAGCTTCGTTGCTTTCCTCTGGACATGTTCCAGCAACGCAATGTCTTTCCTGTAGTGAGGGGCCCAACACTGAACCCAGCATTCGAGGGGCAGCCTTACCAGTGCCCAGTACAGGGGGGCAATCACTTCCCACTCCTGCTGGCCACACTATTCCCAATACAAGCCTGGAAGCTATTGGCCTTCTTGGCTGCCTGGGCACACTGCTGGCTCCTATTCAGCCAGCTGTTGACCAACACCCCCGGGTCCTTTTCCAGCGGGCAATTTACTCCTTTCCTTCTGCAAGTCAACAGCGTTTCCTTTGTGATCAGCTAAGTGGCCCTAGTAAACCAGCCTTTAAATAGAACTAGTTCTGGCCTTGGGCTCTTGCAAGCACTGCTGCGACCGAACCTTCAGCCTGATGATCAGCGGATCTGCTGCCCCCTCGTCCTAGCTTCACCATCAAACCTTTACTGGGGAAGCATCCAATTAATCAAACATGGAGGTGAGATCAACCTCCTAAAGGCCTTCATGGCACAACAGGTTCTCAGGTGTATTGCCAAGTTGTACAAGAGTTGTAATTAGAAGGAACATAGTTAATTTTTTTTTTACCGTGGGTTGATTTTTACCCATTTAATCATAGAACCATATAATCATTTAGGTTGGAAAAGACCTTTAAGGTCATCAAGCCCAACCATTACCCTAACCCTGCCATCCCGCCACTAAAACCTGTCCCTGAGCAAAATAGGACACAAATGAAATAAGGCGGTGTGTTTTGTAACGGTGTATGATAATCCCAGCAACTTAAAAAGAAGCCCTCTAAGACAGAAGCGGGGTTGCTCGGTAGCTTTGGCGGGGGAGCCCCGGGGCGCGAGGCACTATGTGAGCTGCCCACGGCGGGGTGAGGGGGGCTCCTGTGAGGAGGGATGGTGAGTGGCCGCCTTCCCCCACCAAGCTCTGTTAATTACCCTCTCCCCGGAGACCCATGGGGTCAAAGACACCGCCCTTTGCTGGAGGTTTTTGTTTTCCATTAGGTGGTCATGATAATTACGTTGTTTGGAGCAAGCTGGCAGTGCGCCGCCGGCCCTTCCCGCCGCCTGCTGGTGGGGCTCGGCAGCCGCCCTCGAGTGCTCTGCTTCTCCCCTGGGCCGCCGCGGGTACAGAGCACCTGAGGAGGGGCGGCACGGTTCGGTTGGGTCTCTGGGCAGCGGTGGTGGCAGCTTCATCCTGCAGCTCCTTGGGCATCATGGAAGCGCCGGGCACGGGTAACTGCGGTTGCTGTTAAAGGTGCCTGTCCCCTCTGTCCCCCACCTTAGAATGAAGTCACGGTGATGGCGGGATGGAAGGGGCCCGCTCCGGAGCCAGCGTCATGCTGCGGTGCCGGTTCGCTGCTTTGCGCCCCAGTTCTGGTACTGGGCAAGGGCAGGGTGAGCAGCCGTAGGGACGGGCTCAGGAAGGCCGGTGTGAAACCTTACAAAGCCTTCGCGCTTTATTTGTGGTGTGAAACGGCTCTTACCCCGTGATAGCGTGGCCTGATGGCACCTGCTCTTCTAGGCTTCGCTGGAGAAAAATACCTGTGGAAGTCTGCAGGAGCTGTGTTTGCTGGGGCTGTGAATCAGGCTGCTGGGGCTGGCCAGAAAGGGTCCAAATCTGTACGTTGCCTCTGTCAATCTGTACCTTGCTGTGTTCTCAATGCAGCCGGACCTGTTCTGTGTCTCAGAATGTGGAGTTTTCTGCTAAAAGAAAGTGCTTCTCTGGGTCTTCGTAGCAAGCTTCAAAGTCCAAATAGTCTGAAGAGCAGACTTTTGCAAAAGCATTGCTTTGCTGAAGTAACATTAAAAAAAACATTACTTACAATACCTCATAAGGATACCCGCTTGGTAGACCTTGGCCTTGGGTTTATGTCCTGTCTAGAAAGGAATGCCTTGTCCTTGTAATGGGAAAATTAGTCTCTAATTGTTGTCTGTACAGGAAAGTAAACAAATTCATCAGCTTTTAAAACTACACCTGAACGGTTCCTTAGCTGGGCTAGGAGTTCTAGAACAAATTCACTTTTAAATATAAACCCATAAGTTTACAGTTTTTGACTTTTCCTGTATATTCAAGTGAAAAGACTGAATTGCATTGACAGTTGTAACATCTAATTTAGGTGTTAGGAAATGTGAATATTTGCAAGTTAGCTTTGCACGCAGTGTTAAAACAGTTAACTCGAAGCTGCTGCATTTATTCCCATTTTCAGGAGAAAATAATTCGCTGTTAAATGGCATGCTTATTGGAAAATCTTTCACTCCAGCAATTGCTAAAAACATTTGTAATTTTTTCTGTATGTGGTAAAATTCCCATGCATTAGTTGTTATTCTGCATCTGTGTTCTTTGTTCTCTGCCAGCCACCTCTGAGCAGTTCCCTACGTTGTTGAAATCGCTTGTTAATGTAGAAGAGTCTTTGTTGGTGTGTAAATACCTGTAGCACTTTAGGACTCTTAAGGAAATGGCGGATAATTTTACCATTTACGATTATGGAACAGGAGAAGATTCTGCTTGTGGGGGAGCAAGACAGGTTCATTCTTGGTGTTTTGTTTTTTTTTTTTTAATATATCCTCATCTCTTCTTTTAAAACAAGAGGCAACATTTATTTAGTAAGGAGAACTGAACTTGGAACTGCCCTCCTTTCACCACAGATGTTATTACTCATACTACAGCATAACACAGGTAAAACTGCTGCGTGAGGTCCCTAACTGCCCTCTGCACAGGCCTGCCTGCTCTCAGTGCCACGGAGCCAAGTGGAGCCTGTACCCGGCTGACGCGGTGGCTGACACGGATGCCCAGACTCGACTCGCTGTGCCATGCTGGCCCAGGTGGCTGCACAGTGGTTGGTCACCCTCTGTGCCTGCCCCTGCCAGGAGTTATCAGCAGCATCGCAAAGGGTAGAAGAGCGCAGGGCAGTGACCCACGCCTGCCGCTCCTGCTGCGTTCTTATCAGACCTCTGCTCACGGCCACTGTCACGCGGCTTTGCTGGGCATCGCCAGGCGGCGTGCCGCTGCAGCGGGGTTTGGCGGCGCAGGCAGTTCACTCGCTGCAAAGCACTGGCTTTGAAGGCTGAGGGTGGCAGTCATGAAGTAGCACGGAGTCCAGACAGGCTATAAGAAGTCAAGACATGTGGTGAGAAAGTGCACTATCCTGGAGTAGGTTTCACATTAAAGGCTTTCCTTGTGGCCATCTTTGTGGAAATGATTTGCTCTGTTGCAGCAGAACAAAAGACTTTTTCATCTAATGCTATGTATGATTCTTAATTGAGTGGCATAGTGTCATCTGACCACTATACCCACGCAGTTGTTCCTGCCACAGTTCCCCCCAATCTCTCTCAGAAGCTTCTCAGAAGGATATAGAGGACCCTATTTTCTAAATAGAAGCTTTCCATTTCAGAATTAAAAAAAAATTAATTCATGCAGTACCTGTACTGCAAACTTCTATGTAGCGCACAGATTTCTTGATCTGACTCAGGTATCAGAAACACTCTGGTTGTCATTGCACAAGAGGGATGGGATTAATTTACCTTGCAAAGAGAAATACAGCTCTGAGTGATGCACAAGTGGACTCAGCAGTACTCAGCAATGGCACATCTGGCTCAAGAATGTCTAGGCAGAGATGAGAACTCACTACGTGTTTCCAAGAGTGTGCGCCTGCGCCCCGAGCAGCCCTTGCACGGAGGCACCTCTGTGCTGAGCGCTGAATGCTCTCGGCTCTCGCTGAAGTCACAGATTTTCATGATCGTGTAGGATTCCAGCCATCTGATTTATTTTATTCCAATTCAGAGAATGAATAAAATAGCTGCATCAAAATGACATAGTACCAAACGAATATGCTATAGGGTGGTTTAGGTTGAGTCATGTTGTTGGTTGCTTTGGTGTTAAATACTTTATGCAACCAGAATCAATTGAGAAAGCTTACCAGCATAGTGAAAAATAAGTTCCTCTGGCACTTAAAATAATTTCTACCAGCACTGGTAAGCTGGACCTGACAGCATCTTTCCAAACTTTAATTTACTTAATTTGTGGGGTGATTTGCCAGGTTAATCAGCATGATCGCCTACAGCTGTGTGGTTGGGTACTAGTCAGGGTCCTCTAAACTTCGCTGTGTCGCATGCCAAGCACAGAGTTTGTGCCTACCTTTATTTTTTCCGTGGTGGTTCCAGAGTGTGTGTTTGTCTCCTGTCGCCACATCCTCTGGTTTTGTTTTGAAATGGGGGTCGTGAACCAGAGCCAGCTCCCTATCTTCCTTCAGCTGTGACATGCCTTTTGACATACCGAGAAGCTAAATGCTTTGCTCCACAAGGTGTGCCACTGAGTATGACAGTACTAGTCACAACTGGTGAGTAATGGGAGTGCAGGTAGCAAGAGAAATTTTTTGGAAAAGCAGCGTACAGTGCAATAGCTTTATACTTACCAGCTTGCAAGCTGCTGGTACCTTGCTTGCGGGCATCGTTAGAGCTGTCAGAGTCGCATGGCCGTGGTAGAGGAAGGTGCTGCTGACTCAGGCCGTTCTTTCTGAACTGTGAAAGTTTGCAGGTTTTCTTCCCTTCCTTCCCCCCACCCCCAGCCTGCTCAGGTGGAGGAAACGGTAAGCACTGTGTGTCCTATAACTTCCAAATGTTAAGACATCTGGGCTTGAGGAAAAATGACATGAATGATCATCTAATGTGAATCAGTGTTCAAACTATCCCAGTATGTGTTCTTAACTATGTTTGCATACAAATATTTTTGTAGAAAATCCGTTTGATTTGCCCAAACTCTATCCAATTAATATACTCTGCAACATCTCCGCCTGCTATATATCTTCTTTCAAGTACACAAATACATGTATTATTAGTGATAATAGAAAACCCACTTAGGATTAGAAAGCTGAAGTAATTGGATGCCTGCACTTACTTGAGAAACACCCACGTTTGGAAGAAGCTTGGCTCTCAGATGAGCTGTTGAGACGGGATCTATTTCACAGTAATTTTTTGCTTCTGTACAGGCTGCAACAACACGGTGGGGATAGCTTTGCTGGCTATTACAGTCAAGTCAAGTAAATAAAATCGGTATACACTTTTGGTTTAGTTGGCTGCTGTATAGCCTGTTCTACAGTTCTAGGAGGACAATTGTATATCTTTTTTTTGTATCAACACTGATAACAACATCCAGTAATGCTAATAAGCATATTGTCATGTCAGCATTTTTGTTATTTAGGAATTTGTATCTCACCTGAGTTGCAGTTGAGCTTGCAGAGTCTCAGCAGGAACTATAGCACTGTACTGCAACTATTTAATCAACAATAAATTGTATTTTACTGTGTTGTGCCTTTGTGCTTTTCTCTTTTTAAAGAAAATATTGTATCTTTCAGAAGCAACTTTGCTTTCATTGCACATCTACTGGTGAACCATCACTCTTCAATATAGCGTAGTAATTGGAGTCTAGCAATGCTCCCTTCTTGTGTCTACCCTATAATATTTAATACCAAGTTTTGCTATTCTGTGGGGAGAAGTAGTTTCACAGGTTGGTTGTGTCGGTCTGAGACTACTGAGTATTGAGATTATTTCTAGTTCTGGGAACTGTATGTGAAAATCTGAAAGCAACCGAGCTATGAGGCAAAGCACCCGTGCACTGCAGTTGTGCGCTGCCATCCAGCCTACGCAGCGTTCTGGCTCGCCTCCGGCCCTCGGCAGATCTCAGTAATGTCACCAGTGACACTGCACGTGATAGCCAGCGTTTCCAATAGCAAAGACACTGATAGCAGGGCCTGCATCAGGGAGAGTTTGTCATCTGCTGGAAGTCCCCTTCCTCCCATCCCTCTAATGCTGGGCTTCATCTGTGTTTTGGTTCTGTAAGTCTGCACAGGCAAGCTTATAAAAAATAACTCTCCGTTCTGAGACAGGAGGGCTGCCTTGCCTGCAGGATATGCTTGTTCAAAACACCAACGAAATAATCCATTTCCAACCTCATGCCCTTCAGCACAAACGACTCAGGTTTTGTGGTGCCAGGGCAATGAAGGAATTACTTCTGCTCTACTGATGATGATTTTTCTTAACTATTAATATTATTACTGTTTTCTGCAAAATCACTGGGGAAGGCAGGGAAATTTTTCCCAACTTAACTTATTCTTGTTGCCAAGGTCAAGCGAGAGAGCAGTCTAGAAATACTTACCCCAGCCTCTTTGTACCGGTATTTATTGGTTACTGGGAAAAAACATTCTGGAAGCTTAAATTCCTGTGGACACTCTTTAATCAGGTGGTACAAATGACCCTACCCCTGTTTAACTGAGAAACAATTCTTAAGATAACAGTAATTTCCTACAAATCAATATCAGGTATGTATGTATGTATCTATCTAGCTACATTTTTTGATCTTATGTTATTTTACCAGGTGGAATATAAGGGCCAGCGGCATTTGTGCAATCAGATATTGTCAGGCAGTAGTTTGAGAAGCATTCATCTACAGGAACTACGAGACAACTAGGCGTGCACCCAGCCCTTCGGGGTTGGTGTCTCTGCCCTGGCAGGTACCCAAAGGCGAACCCAGCCCTGCTCTGCAGCTGCCCACTGTCCCTTCCTGGGGGCTCCGGGTGCTGCGAGAGCTGTGGTCGGGCAGGCTGCTGAGGAGACGGGCCTGGGCAGCAGGGGTGAATGGGTTTGAGCTATCAGTATTAGGCTGGCAGGTTGCAAGGAAATCTGTCATGCTGGTTTCTGGAAAACCCTATGCTTGGAATCGAGTTCAGTCAGGCTCCACTGGGTTGTAATATTTCTCAGGCTGAGTAGTTGCTAATATGAGGGCTTTTTGAAGCACGGTGAGTGGCACTTAGTAAATAGTACTTTCGGGATCAAGCCTGTAATTGTCACATACAAAAATACAAATCAAAGGCGGCATCCTTAAGTTTATTCATTTTTAAAAGCAGTTTGCTTTTCCTACATATTTTGAGTCGCATAGTATCACATGAAAATTACATTTTTAGTATCTTTTTACAACGCAACATAAAATATTAGTGTTACTCAGGAGTCCGAAATGTCACTAACGTGTAACTTGTATGAACTAAGTATGTCACAGATAATTTGGGGATTAACGTGCAAACCTAATTCATGTAATCTTAGCAATATGGGAAACTTGCAGTTGTTGGGAAGAGAAAAGGGCAGATTATCAGAGCTATAGAAAAGCCAAGTATTTTCTAATTACTTCTCTAGTTAAGGAAGAAAAACCCTAACTCTTCTCAAGCTCCCCCCAAAGGAGTTCTCTAGTTTAAACCAGTAATTGCAATTAAGAACATCAAGTAAAAGAATTATATAATGCTGCTCCATTTTGCTATTAAAAGCTTAAACTTTTTCTCTGTTAAAATTGAAAGAGGAAAAAAAAGAAATCCAAAAAGGATTTAATTAACTACTAAACTTGAGTGTTTATCAACTGTAAAAATGATTTGATTTCCATAGCAATAGGGTATAAGTCAACTTGCAGATTTTAAAGATCAAAGTTAAAATAATTACAAAAACAGTGATTGGCTATTTATTTATTTATATTTTTAATTGAATTTCTAAAGCTCAGCATTTCAGTATATTTTTTCCTCACTTACTATGGGTTACTGGGATTTGGTATTTAACCTTGCATTTATTCTGTAAACTGTAAATTAAAAGGCTAAATAATCTGTGTGACCCGTAACAAAACCTCAGTGGTAGAAAGTTGCTCTCAGATATATCAGCTGTGTCGAGGGACTGTAACCAGCAAATTTCTGCCTTCTGTTCACGTTTGGAAACTGAAATTGTTTCATTTGAGGTGTATTTTGGATCAGCAACAGTGTATTAACCGGTCTGGACTGTGAAGGGTCATGGATATAACAGACTGCACCCTGCCAACTCCAGAGAGCTCCAACCTGAAAGAGTGACCAGAGCCTTAATTTTCCCTTCCCCTTGGTCTCCAGGCTGTGGCAGCTTCTTTCCCACTCTCCAGGGCTGGCTTGCAGGGTGGCAGAAACGGAAGCGAGGTGGGATGCTGAGCTGTATGGGGTGGTCCTGCCAGGGGATCAGGAGACAAAAGCGTTGAGTAGAAAACTGAAAATTGCCTTGCAATTTGTTGGGGGTTGGTCTCCAGAGAGATGCAGCAGTGGGTGGTAGTCTGTGGAACAAGTGATTTTCCAAACTCGTGGCGGGATGCGTAGGTGTCACTGTGACTCTTCCCACATTAGCAAGCATTAGACCTAAACTTGTGTCAAGTGTTTGAAAGATCGAGCTATTACGCATTGCAGTGCAGTTTTAAAATGTCCTTGCTTGTGTTGTAGTTGATCTCACAAGTGACAAGTCTGTTTCTGAGGATAGCAGAAAGCTTAAAAATGTTTGTTATGCAATTAATTTATGGGAATTCATATACTTTTCCTTTAGAAACTTTTTTTTACTTTAGCGCTGTCTTCTGCCTGACTCGAAGTGATTGCACAAGCCCCGCCGAGGTGCTGGCATGCAGTATTTGAGTGAGGAACAAAGAATTATGGCTGTATAGCAAATTGCAAGAGTACCCAGTGAAAGCATACGGGCAGTGAGTGTAGGTACCAGTCCCTTCAGCTGTGATCCACAGGGTCTGTCCTGGCACTGAGGCCATGGATCTCCTCGTTTTTTGCTCTGCAGTACTCTGAAGTAGTAGAGATCGAAACTAGGGTTGAGTTGAATGCTTCATCTGTATGTTTTGCTGTCCAAGATGTGGTCCTACAGCTGCATCCTTGCGGGCAGAGTTCTGAAACCGTTCGCGGGAGGAGGGGGCCGAGAAGAGCTGCAGCAGACCATGTCTTGGGGTCCTCCTATAACTCTTAACATCTATTGATTTTAAGTTTCATGTTAGATGTGCTTGTTTGATACCTGATTCAAGCTTGAATCATCAGTAATCGATTTTGTTATTTTTATTTAACGCAGATAATACTTTAAATAAGCACTAGTTAGATCTTACTTTAAAATTGTTCTTTGCGCTGTGATAATTTCTCTTTCTCTGTGTTACTAGTGGTCGTTTTTTGTCTTCTATAACATTATACCCTCAGTTTTTCATATCATCAGATTTTCATTGTGCTCTTGATACCAAACAGTTTCCATTATTGCAGCTTCTCTGATATACTTTCCCCAAAATGCGCTGTTTTTTTGATTCTGTAGTATGTTGCAAAGATACACATAGTGTAGTTAGTTGATACACATAGTGCAGGTAGTTGATACACATAGTGCAGGTAGTTAAAACAGCTGAATTTCTGCCCCAGAGGTGTGGTGCTCTTTATGAATTACTCTGGTCATGTTTTCACCATTCATGACTTTGGCAGGATTGTTTGACTGAAGTTTGGCTCCATTAATCTCTCTTCACTATTTTTATGTAATAATTAGTTTAAAATTTCACTCATCAGGATAGCTGCATTAAGTATAATGTCTTTTAGTTTCTCCTGGGGCAGCAGCCGTAGTGGGAATACTAATCAAATGGCATGGTCACAACAATTCTCCTGCTGATAGTCTGTTCTGTATATGGATGCGGAATTTAGCTACACAATTTCCCTCACAGATTTTTAGGGAAGTTTTAAAGATGTTCAGAAACTCTCGCCTGATTTAACTCTCTCATCTCCTGGTGTGATTTCATTGATTTAGAGATTAGGTGGATACGTATGGATCATGCAGGATAAACAGCTTTTTGAAAGATAGTGAAAGATGAGATTTTTCTAAACATCAAGTTTTTCAGTAGCTACTTTTTTTTGTATGATTATGCAAAATCCATGTTTTTCTTTATTTGTTGTTCACAGAAAAAGGAGGACAAAGCCTTCAGACTGTGGTGGCTAAAAGGATACGCCAAAAACATACTAATACATTTCAGTAAAAGAGAAAGGATTTAAAGGTGTTAAAAATTTCATTTTGCGCCACTGAAATCCAAGAGTGTTCTCCTATGTTAATACGGAATAATTCTCATCTCTTTTTACACATATAGGTTTGAATGCTTTAGTTTAGGTGCTCATTTTAAGAAGATTGCCCTTGGCTGATTAGACTTATTCACAAAAATAAATGGAGAAAAAGTATTATTTGCCCTCCTTTAGTACTTGTAAACCCATGTGTACCCTAAGGATTAATCTCTTTAGTTTAGATTGTTTGCCCCGAATGAGAAATAGCCTGAAGGTTACTTGGCCCTGTATAACTACCACATGGAATTGGTTATAAACATTATTACTGCAGTTCTGTGCAGCCCAGGTGGAAAGGACAAGGATTATTATTAAACATTTTTATAGCACAACAGATGTACACACAAACAGCCTAACACAGAGGAGACACAATAGGACAACAGCTGAGGAAAACAAGGATATAGAGATATCACTGGTGAGAAGGTGTCAGGTAGGGAAGGATTTAAACTGGGTGGTTTGTGAGGGTAGGAAGGCCCACCGAGGGTGAGATGTAAGAGGGTACGGAAAGCGGGAAGGGCTGTGTTAGGATGCCCTGCTAGGGCTCTTCTCTATGAACAGTGATGGGGTCCTCTCAACGAGCTACAGCACGAAGTGCATGGATCAGGTGTTTTAGTTGTCATCTCCTGTTTATTCTGCCACTATGCGCAAATAACTGTATTTACACTAAAGTTTTCAGTGAATGCTTTGCTGTTTGCTGGTCTTTGCTGTTCCTGCCTTAGCCTCAAGAGTGGTAAAGTACGGCTGCCACTGCCATAAGAAAGAACCAAATCAACTTATCATAATATTTTTTTCCAAAATTATTCTTCCCTTTCAACGTATATATTACTCATTAATGTTTTGGGGCATGTAGACATGATATTGATCCCTTTGGTAAAGCAGCCTGTAGCATGCAAGACTTAACCCTGATGAAGGAGCTAGGACCAGAGCAGCTCACGTTTTGCAACATTAGCCATTTCTTAGCTGAAATAATGATGAAAAAATAATCAGCTTTTTAGAAGTATTTAAAATCAGAAGCTAAGGTTTATTTGTAAGATCAGTTTTGGAATTAGAGTTGAAGAAATATTTTTTAAGGGCTGGAATTGTTGCGCAGAGAAATTTGTGTCAGTACTGCATGTTCACCAAAAGAGAGCAACATAGGCACGCGGTACGTGCTTAAGGCAAGGGGCCATTTTACACTGCAAGCAGGAGCATATTGTCCTCTGTTCTAGAGTCTGAATTTTACCTGCCTCTGAATGTGATGGATGTGGTGCAATTATTAGTTAGGTTTATGGCTATTGATGATGTATGTTTTATGGATCATATTTTTGTCTTTCAGATGTTTATGTACAATATGTTTCCTCATTCATTACTATTGCATTTAGGATACATGTTTATACATTTGCTGAAACATTGCTGCTTTTTTTCCTGTTAGAAACTTTTTTCAACAGCAGACTTTGCATTCATGAATTTTCTTTGGCTAAAGTCATAAAAATGTGCTTAACATTTTTAGTTTCCTTAAATGCTTTGGCATGATATCAGCTATATTTTTGACTTGAAAAAAAACCCTTGTAAGCCTAGAAATGTGCATTTTTTTAGTATTAATGATTGTCACCATCCTGAGCATGTAGAGACTGTTTTATTTTACATTCAGTTTCATTCTGCTGAATAATCCTTTTAGCCCTGAAGCCAATGCACTCAGCTATGTAAGAATACTTATTTAGGTAAGCATGTGGAAGTTCCTTGAAGTCTCTTTCCTAAAATATTATATCCATCTTAAGTTAGTAACTGTGATTTTTTTTTTTAAAGCAAAACTTGGGATGTGACGCTCAAAAAAAAAAGAACAAGGGATTTGTAATGCACAGGGCTGTTTTCAGACACAAGTACTTATCTGCAGTGTCCCAAACCTACCTGTCTCAGTTCTCTTAACTTGGATTTGGGATTGCTTATTAGCAAGTTGGTTGTTTACATTGTCTGTGTGTTACTATACCTTGTGGTCCTTAGCTGGCATAAAGGTGTTGGGGGCACGGTCTTGTGACCTCATTTAGTGCCGTGCTAGATCCAGACCCAGGATCTGTTTAGGCTGGAGCAAGGGTAGCTCTTCCTGCAGTAGGCAAGGGGAAGGGGAACATGAGCAACAAAGTCTGTCCCGTGCCAGGCTGAAAAGGGCAGTTTTCTCTTCCCTCTTGTACGCAGGAGAGAAGAAATGGTTTGACTCCATTCTCCTTGTTTTATTTCCTGTGTAGCCCAGAGGTTGAAATAAAACAGATCCCAGTCTGTTGCAACTATTTTTCTGCTCAGCTGGTAGAAACTAAATGTTGTAAGCTTTCCAGTCACTTCCAATGTCCCAATAATAGACATTTCTTCAGTACAGTAATACTGACTATACACAGTAGACCTGTGTTTGGGAGGACGTACTGTGAACCGGGGCCCTCGGGCGGTGGTGGTGCTGCCGGAGGTCCGATGCACGGCTTGTGCCAGTCATGGCTCGACAGCACGGATGCCCTCAGGCGACTCCCAAACTCTGCAAAGACTCTTGAAAAGATCCGGTAGTCCACATGGGCTTTACTAGGATTCACTTAAAGGGGTCCAACAAAATGTCAGCTGAATGGCATCGTCAGGCCCGTGGAAGGATGGAGGGGGTCAGAGAGCAGGAAAAACGGAGATGCTGAAGAATTGCTGTAGCAAAAGCAGCATCCCATCATGTTTATTAGGAATGTGGATGGTGCATAGTAACAGAAATGAAACATGAGATGTATGTAAAATAGGAGTGAGTTTGAATCGCAACGTGGCCAGAGGCAATGCAAATGTTTGTTTTTAATAGTTAGAAGCCTCACATGAAAGGCTTGCTGGAGCCAGGAAGTGCTAGGTGTGTGGGTCACTGGAAAGAAAATTATCTTCTTCTATAGCCTGGATTTTTGAATGTATGTGCCCCTATTTACTTCTATTTAAAAATAAGAAATAGTTAATTTCAGAGCTCAGTATTGTGTGACGGTTCCCTGCGAAGAACAAAAGGGTAGCTCCAATAGATGCTGGGTGTGGGAGTGAGAGTATGTTGGGCTTTGGAGAGCAAAGCGAAGGTACAGCAAGATTCAGCTGTGCTTGGGGCTTTGAGCCTGTGTGTGTTTGTTGTGGTCTGTCTGTTGGAATAAGCAGCTCTTCACCCGAGACCTCCGCGCACAGAGAGTGACCCCGTGTGTGCCAGGTGGCCTCAGCCCCTGAAGAGCCACTCTCACAGCTCTTTGCCAGCTGCGCATAAGCATTGGATTGAACCGGTTTGAAGTGACATCTGCATAAGCGGCCCAAAGTCTAAATGTAGGGACTGCATGTAAATACGACAAAATGTCTGTATGTTTACAGATCGACATGCATGTACACACAGGAATTTTGCTCAAATTACTTAAATCCAGAATTCTGGAAGAATAGATTGCTTGATAAAAAATGTTTTTCAGAGTACTAGCCAAGACCTCATCCTTTTTCCAAATATTTTCAGACTAAATAAGCATTTGAAAGAAGCATAGACTAATAATTCTGAGGCTGCCGAAGCATTCAAGATTAGGACTCTGGATGTTTCACATCTGAGATTGAAATGGAGCATTTCTGAAATTCCTGTTTCAAAAGTATGGGCTCCTGCAGAATAATCTTGGCTAGTTTTATGCAGAGTGGGGCACACTGATTCTGTCCAAATGAGAGTTGTTCAGCGTAGCTTAAAAATCTGAATTCAGGTTATACAGCCAGCCTTGGGAACACAGCTGGGGAAGGAGCGTTTGCACAAGAGACATCTAAACGAGAGACCCACATGGATTTCTGAATCTATATTTTTGTACATAGCTCTTGACAAAAAAAAAGGATATTTCCTAGAATATATTTTGTGAGAAATGTTGAATTGTTGAACTGACTGTTCTTTTCACTCACTATAGTAGTTGTCTGTGTATGTACACAGTCAGTCAGGAATGTTACGTTAAGTATTACATTGTGTAAACTTACCGATGTGAATTAAACTGACCTCAGTGTGAATGCCAGGGGTACACAGAGACAAAATACGTTGCAAGGTTTTCAGACAAAGTTTGTACAATTCCTGAGAACAAAAGGTGCTTTTCCTTTGCTAACAAGTTATGTATTGGTCAATATAATCTGCAATGTTGCTATTGAACCATTCTTATTTAGAGCACAGTCTGTAATTTTCACAACTGTTGCTGCTCTGTTCTTTTATCAGTAGAAACCTTCTGCTTGTGTTGCTCTGGTTTGCAGGAATGCAAACAGTGAAACCACCAGTCCTAGACCTAGACTTCTGGGAAGTTTTGGTGAAATGCATTTGTGTGGCTGAGAACATGCTGCCTTTAGGTTCCCATTCATGGAAATTCAGGGAAAATTTAAAAAATGAGGGCTACTGAGTAGGTGGGATGATGTTTCTGAAGTGGTAAGAAAATGCATGTGTCTACACTGAGAGTTTCATCTGCTCTGGAAGTGCCCTCATATACACTGCAGCTGCATGGAGGTTTCTTGCTTTAGTCTGCACCCTTTGAGAGTAACGGGCTACTGCTCGAGACCGGAGCCCTGCTGCTTCAAACTGTGATAATGTCAGCATAAAAAACCAGTTAGGGTTGATGCCTGAGTGGGGAATACTTTTCATGGTCATACTGTGCTTCTGTGAAGGTCAGGTTTGGGAGAAATTTTCTGTGTGTGTGTGTACACACAAGTTTATTTAAAAAAAAATAAAAATCTGCCATCTGTTCCCCCATATTTTGGCCATATTTATTAGTGATCCAAAGCTGTAGTGGTGTTCCAGATCTTTACTGATTTTTAGTCTGCCTATTTCTAGTTTCCATCTATTGACAACTATTTTCTGCTCAGCTGTCTATGCAAAGCAGAGCCTAAAATGCTTTGTGCAGTTGGTAGTGGAATTTCTGGCAAAGGTAAATTTCAACAGCCATGAGAGAGAAATTATTGGAACGGGAGAAACTTCAAATTCAACTCTTGCTGTGTTTGCTTCTGTGATTTGTTTGTGTAACACAGTACTGTAGCTCTTACCACCTAAACAGCCCTGCATCATCTGGTCCCCTGCTGTAAGGGTGAGATGTCTAAAAGAGCACAGCAGGGGCATGAGAATTGCAGAACTTGAAGATCAGAATTGACCGATACAGAACTTACAATAATTGTTTAAATCTGTAGTATCCAACTGGTGGTGGATGATGGCTTCAGACTTCTGCTTCTCATAATAATTTTAATGAAGCTGCAGCTCTCCAGCCATGTATGATGTGAATTTGGAGATTGGTTGTTGCTCTGCCGTGCCCTCCGCAGCAGGATGCGGACACTGCTGCTACACCACTGACAAGATGTAACTGTGTTACCGAAACAAAGCATGTGAGCGGAAGGGTGACATTAGGTATCTTTCATGAAATTATTTTGGCTTTTGCTTTATACAGAAAAGCTGCCTAAGACCAGCAGTCGTTTAAAACGCTTTTAAGCATATAACTGCGATGTAACAGGAATTACTATTTCATATTTCATTGCTATTCCTTGCATGCTGTTGATGATTCCTGGTTCTGTAAATTATAGCTAAGTTAGGCCAACCTACAAATCCTGATATTTTTATATAATCTCTGTTGTGAACAGTAAAAGCATGTGTAGTCTGCTAATCCGTACTCAGATACAGGCCTGCAGTCAGAGCGCTAAATATAACTTGTTTTTAGGCCAGGAAAAATAAATTATCTTTTTTTTTTCCCATGAAAACACACTTTGAAGCTACTGAAATATTGCCTATTTTGTGTGTTTTTGTTTTTAAAACTATTTTTAAATATTCCACAGCAGCCATTCTATCCACAGAAAACAGCAGGAGAGTTTTCTTACATAATAATCTGACAGATGTGTCATGGTATCTAATCCCTTAAACCTCCAAAGCCCCCTGATAGTGGATGTTTTAAAAGGCCAGATTGAAAAGCATGCTGCTCTTTTATTGAGTCTTTGCCTTCAGTGCCCATTCTGCACTCAAATGCTTTATTTTGCTAAAGCAGAGTACGTGATAACTTGAAGTCAAGAGAAAAAAACATTATATCTTAGAAAACAGAATTAAAAATACCATTAAAATAATTAATGCCAAGTGAAAACACCACTTAAAATCTGCATTTACGTCTGGATCATCTCATTCAAATCTTTTTTCCGTGCTTTCTCCGAGATTCTATCAAGAAGTAAATCAATAATAATTACACACACAAAATGACCAGCAGACTTGCAACTGAACCATCAAGATTTTCACATTCCTTAACTATGCAACCGTGTAATCACATTACTGTAACTCTTGTACTCTTTCGTCTCAGGCCTTTCTGTGCCTTCGAGCATCGTGTCTGAGTACACCGCAGGCCATTCAAAGCAGGGGACTCTGTCTTCTACTTGCCTGGGTAAGCACCTGGCATTCTTTTTAAAATAACAAAGTCATTAGAATAGTCTTTGCCTCTTACCTCATTTTAGCTTTTTCTTTTCAGAGCAGTTATAGCTTTACTAATCCAAATGTCAGAGGGAAAATGAATTCAGAGGATCAGGGTTTCAGTTAATCATGTTAAATAAGTTCCCCTGATAGTTAGATACAGCAGCACACAACCTTATTTCAGCTAGCAGGAATTTTGGATAACTGAGGTTCAGGTAATCAACACCGCAATACGTGTGACTACTGCGCCGTTTGCCATAAATTTGTGTTCTACGTAAATTAAAAAATCGTATCATGTACTGTTACAAGGGAGTTGGTTCTGAACTTGTATCGAAACTTAAAGGAAGCACAGGTTTAGAAAGGAAAGCTGACTTATTTGGGTTTTTTGCCATTTGCGAAAGGGCAACGTGGTGTTAAATGTGTAGATGAAAAATGGTGCTTTAAAATACCTAGAATTTCTTTCAAAAATGTTGTTAATATTTATTTCAATGAAACTATAGCTTTTTAGTTTTTATAATCCTTCTTATTTTTAGTAAGGCAATTATTTAGGGCTTCTTCTTTGAAATGTGAACTGACTTGAGATATCTCACCTGATGAGGTTATCAAAGATCTGTGAAATGACACTCTGGGACTGAGAAACTAATCATCTCTTCTTTGATGACACAAACCGGTCTGTCTTTTTCATGAATACGGCAGCTAACCTTGACTTTACACATGGTTAGTTTCTACATTTTTTTTCAGCTTTAAAAAAAAAAAAGCCTTTTTCAATGGACTAATCCTATAATGCAGTGATTTCTTTTTCAGTGAGGATATCTCAGTGATTTTTAGTTCTGTTGAGGCCAAGGTTCTTTGTATGCCAGCTGTATACACATAAAAAGTAAGATAAAAACAGAGGACAGACAAGAAATGAAGATTATACACAAAGACTTCTAGGTTAAAGTGGTTCTGCCAGTCTAGCAAATGTGAAATACAAGGTTAAAAAAAAGGTCTCTGTTATTTAAGTGACACATGTTGCATTATGGACAAGAGCTTGTCTTTGTGTAGATTACAGTGCTGCCTAAGGATTCCCTCCATTCGTTGTATATCCCTTCATTTGGGGTCAGGCTTCCTTTGTACTTCCTCTCTTTTTCTTGTGGAGAATTGATGACTTTCAAATGATCACCTCTCTATCTTTTTTAATTTTTAACAAATTTTAAAAATTTTATTTCTGTGTGTATATTGAGGGCAGCCTGATGCCTCAAATTAACATTTTAACATTTGGGCTTAATACTACAGTATCCTATAGCATGTGTATTCCTCCTATACTGATGAGATTGGATCAGTGGATTTCCAACCCTCATCCCAACATTCACAGACCCAGTTTGGGAATGGAAATCAGTGATACTGTGTAAATGTTGTAGTCCAGGCAAATCTGAGAGGACCTTTGTTGACGTGACTGTTCAGGGCTATAAAGGATGGGAGAATGTGGAAGAAGAAGTTGTTCTCTCCCTTTCAGGCTGGCTGAAGCCAGGGTAACCTCTGTTGGTTGGTTTGATGTTAATTTTACTATCTGTTGAATAATAAGGGTTTTCATAAGCAGGGGTTTCTCTTTTCATGGAACCATTTAATTCCAGAATTAGTGGTTTATTCTGTACACTTGTCCTTTTGGTACTGTCCTAATTCCTATGAAACGAAATCGCTCTTACTGGGGAGTGGAGTGCCTGCATGGAGAACTGTTACAAAACCTCTATTGTATGTTCTTCAGCAGCTATTTTGGTCAGTTTAACTTAGTTGATGTGCCCTGGAGCCTAATGCTTTTTCCTTTTCCATTGTTGGAAACACTCTACCAGTTAAGTTAACCAGTTAAGGGAACACTGTAGGTTTCAGCCCTGCAGTACATAACAAGGTGAGGGGTCTGCTCAATTCTGCTGTCTTTCTAAAATTACAGATGCACCTTCTGCTCACGTATACAGTATGCTAAAGGAAAGGAAGAGGCTGCGATTAAAGTGCTTAGTTTTAGGAGGCTCAGACTTTCTTCGTGACTTTTGAATAATAACTTGGGCTCAGATTCTCAAATGTACTTGAACAACCATGTAAGCCCTTAGGCATTTGATTTGCCTTTTAAGCGGCATTGATGTTTTTGAAATCACCCAGCCCTTGCTACCTCCACCGGTTATGAATACCTTGTAGCCAGGTATTTGTTTGAAGCCTTCACTTGAAGCCAGAGCTCTGCAAGATGATCGGTGAAGCTGAAACGCAGAGGCACTTTCTGAGCTGACAGCAGCTGAATGCTGCTCACGCACAAAGCAGCTGAAACCAAGAGCAGAGAAGCTATGGCTTGCTGAGCTGTTCTGACCAGCACACTTGCCCAGAGTGAGAAAAATTTTTTTTTTTTTTTTTTTTTTGCTTTGTAGTAAGAATTTATATTTGGATTTCTGGTAACTTAGGATAATATCCTAGATACTGAGCTGTAGATAAAGTGTCTTTTCTCATTATGAATACTACTTTTATCAGGCAGAGGAGTTTCAACAGGAAAGAAACATCTTGTACTTACCAATATTTTGATGGAGTGGGATTTTGATTTGTTCTTCACCTTGATGGTTTGAATGCTCATTCAACGTTGTGAGGTATTTAGATTTTGTTGTCGTTTTAGGAGTCGGGTTTTTTTATATAAAGCAGTGGTGGGCTTTTGCAGGTGGAGAAACAGAGCTTACCGCTGTATTTTCAGCAGGCAGTGAACAGGTAACTGTCTGTGGACTGGATCAGTCGCTTGGGCACCCGGGCCTGGCTCCTTTCCCCCGTGTCTCACCCCCAGCTGCTGGGAGCTTCCCACCGGTGCTGGTATTGCATTGAGCGCCCAGTGCCTGGTGGGTGGGAGTTGCACACCCCAGCATTAGCTATGCAAGCTGCTCTTGTGGATGAAACCCTTCATTTTTCTGCATCTCTCCTCTCCACTCGTTAAACAGAGAGTAGCAACAGCCTTCATCGTGTCAGTGTTGTGCGGCGAAGAAGAGGTGTTCGGGTACGGCTTTGTGCTGGTCGGCACCACACAGGCATTTCAGCCAAGTGTGAAATGGCTTCGCTGAGCCAGCTGCAGAGGTGCACTAAACTGGCAAATCTCCACCTAACTTACTTTTGGTTTAATCTACTGTTTCTATTTGCATCTTTATTCAAAACCAGCTGGTTTTGCTTGATGAACGCCCAGCTTTTGCAACTGGCCTGCATTTCACGAAACATGACTCTGAAAGACCGTCGCTGTTCAACATCTACTGTCAGATTGTTTCTGTCTAAACACATAGTTGCTTGGGAAAGATGCTATTAAATGAATAATCATATTTTGTCTGTGTAATTATCACACAACAATTTCTTCTATTGCTCTCTTAATTTTGATGTACATTTTGACATAGTTTGTGTGACACATAAGACCTTTCCTCTGTGATTGAGTTTCAATTGTGAAAAAAAACCAAGAGTTGATTTTTAAAAATTTTTTTTTTTATAGGTCCTGGGTCCTGATTTTTTCACTCTGCTCATGATATTTACATCAAATGTATTCAGCTTGCAAACAGGAAAAAGAAAGAGTTATTGTAATTGAGTACTGTTTATATTTTGATGAACCATTTGCTACATTGTTGAAGCTTTACATTTAACAAAAAAACCCAACCAAACAACCAGTTCCCTGATTCTAGAATCCTGTTACAGCACTTCCAGATGTTACCACACATAGTATTTTACAACAAAGCTAAGCCTTGTGTTTCATTGCTTTGGATGCTGATGGGGCCTTCAAGAAGGAAACAAACCAAAGATTTCTAGAACAGATAAAAGCTGAAGGGCATGAGGATGTGCAGGCGGTGCCCTCAGATGAGATATCACCCTCTTCCCCTGAAAATAGGGCAAGAAACACACCTTTCCTACCTGAACATTCAGGGAGATTACAGGCAAGAGGTACATAGGCTGCTGCTCCTCTGCCTTAAGTCTATATTCCACTGGATGTATAACCACTTTTATTTTAAAGAACCTTCAGAGGTTTACTGCATTTATTTATTAGCAGAAAGGTTACAGTCACTGAGAAACTGTTGAAATGTGCCATGGCCCATCTGTCCCCAATTAGATTCACTGTTATCTTTCTACATCCAAAATTTAGATGCCTGGAAATCATGCAGTACAGCTGGCTGGCTATAAAGTGTTGTGGGAGAGCGTACATACAACTTCTTCCACTGAAACTCTTTGTTTTTTTACAAATGAACTAATTGTTCCTATGGCCAAAAAGGGACACTTGAGGCCAGATATTGGAGCAATTATCTAGAAGAGGAAGAGTTATGGTCCTGCTCTAATAAATAGTTATTTAAAAGAGATATTTGAATCTAACTTGATTTAAAAAAATAAATAGCATTCCTAATCTAGAGCTGTGGATTCCTCCAGATACCTAGAGTTAGGTGGCCTGTTGCTAAGCAGGGTGTGCAGCAGGAAAAGCCTGGCTCCAGGGGAGAAGAGGTGCGACAGCCAGGCGTACCCTTCTGAACTGGCATTTCTGCACAATTTCTGTGGGATGTTCTTTGTGTGCCATCACCAGCAGTAAAGATTCATCAGGCCAAATTCTGATATTGCTTGTATCTGTGAAGAGCCCATGGGCTTGTGCAGGTGTAATAGGTTGGAAACCAGTGAAATTAGTCAGTAATTCCACTGGCAGTTCAGAAGGAGTAAAATTCACAATCCTGTGCAGTTGGCTGGGGTGATTACCTGCCCAGAGCTAGCAGGAGTAAGAGTAGGAAAAATATCTGTTTGAATAAACACTTTTGCAAATAGAGCTATTGGTAAAATCTGGTATTATATCAAGATGACTTCTAGTGACCTATTAAACTCAGGAAAACCAGAGATACTAGGTTTAGTTTTGCTATGTGACTCTTTGTTACCGATTTGTCATGTAGTTAGCCTGCTGTTCACTGGGAAGGCACATACTGTGACAGCTGTCAGTGGCATCTACTTCTGTTTAAAAAAACCCCAACAACTTAAAAACCCATCACAACTTGTGTTGAATGTGGGACTTGCATTATGATACTTTGGGGGACTGTTGGAAGATTTATTATGGCTTGAAATCAGAAGGGATCAGAAATATCAGACACTGGGTAGTATGGAAACTTCCATGCTGCAGATGAGTTACTGGCTTTGTGGAGAGGGAGTTTTGTGTTGCTGTTGTTCTGCTTGGTGACTGAGGCACATTCACAGAGACCAGAAACAGTGGGTGCCACTAGTGCTACTATTTTAGCTGTTGTTGCAGAATCACAGAGAAGTTGGGGTAGGCAGGGACTCTGGAGATCACCTAGCGCACCCCTCCTGCTCAGAGCAGGGTCAGCTAGAGCAGGCTATTGGAAGCTGCATCCAGCTGGGTTTTGAACATCTCCAGGGATGGAGACTCTGCAGTCCTTCTGAGCAATGTGTTCCAGTGTTCAGTTGCCTTTACAGGAAAAAAGGGTTGTTCTCATGCTTAAATGAAATTTCTTGTCCCCATTTTGGGATGCCTAATGTGATGTAAATCGCTTCAGCACGGTAACTCCATTGAAATGAATGGAGCAGCCATAGCTTGTAATATCGGATGGTTTCCTGTCCTATCATTAGCAGAGTTGTTTTCAAATTTCAGATTACAGTAAAGTGGCTTCCAGTGTTTGGATGTGCAAATGCTAGTGGTTTCTGAAGGTGGCTATGCATGTCTCTACATAAGTTTTCCACTGTGGTTCAGCTGGCATACTATTGCAGCTGCTGCTTTCCAGTTTATTTCAAGAGTTGCCATTTTTTTTTCGTTCTGAAGCTCTGTTCTGACAATGCTCCCTCTCTCACAGTTCACATGGAGAAAACCTGTTGCAGGATCAGGATCTGAATTGGGACCAGTGGTCTGTGCTTATTAACAAAAGTGCTTAGGGAGTGCAGATAGGTTAATTGAAGTTAGTTGTGTGTGACCAGGTTGGTTTGTCTTTAATCTCTTATGTTTAAATTTTATATGCATGAAGACAATTAATCCTCTTAACTGCTGTAGACTTTGAATGCTTAGTAAATAAGTGGCCTCTTTAATTCATGCTATGGTGTTTGCCTGTTTAAGCCAAAATAAAAGTAAAGAGCTACACTAGGCCTTGAGGGAATCTTCCTCAGTGTAGTGAGAGGTTCTATTATGTAAAAGGCTTAAGAGTCTTCCCAGCTCATTATTTTTATAGTACTGTCTGCTTTGCTCTAAGACAATGCTCTTTTTTTAGCATCAACAATTTTGAGATCAGAGAGCACTTCCTGAGTCAAGGCAAATTGAGCAAGATATTTCAGCACTTGACAATCAAAGATGCACTTCTCATGCATGCAGGTTAACACTACTTTCTCTTTTTTTTACAGAAACCCAAAAAGGTATTCCTCTCAAGTGAAGGGCTTGTTATCTTCGCAGTGTGTGCGGTAAAATAATAGTCCAGAGCTTATTTCTTCACAGTGAATCATGAAGCGCTTACAGAGTGTATATCCAGGGATTACTCACTGGCCAACTGACCAAAATACTGATATTCTGTACCAATAAATCCCTATAACAGTTTTAATGAGATGTGAAGAATACCTTCTCCACTTTTAATTGCATCTTGAACTTTGTTCAGGTGGCATGTTAACACTTATCCCACTGAATGCCATGCTAGTGACAGTTAACAAATGCATCCTTTTTTATACCAGCTTTCAGATCATACCCATCTTTCTTAAATCACTGTTCAAGTGCTGTTTTATTGTGGCCTGTGTGGCAAATAAATCAGGAGTAATAAGATGGAGGGGAAGAATCTGATGTTTAGAGATAATTTTTCATACCTGAGGTATGATGGAGAAAGGGGTTGTTGTCTCATTTATAATGAAATCTAAATTCAGATGAGTTTCACAATAAATATTTTGCCAGGCTGCAAATGCCCTCGGTATTATGCCAGACAGCAGCTGAGCACAGATGAGAGCTGTTAGTGCCTCAGCTAGGCTTTTTCTGTAGGTATCACGTTCACTCGCTGCCTCAGCTTGATGCTGCGTAGCTGTGCTCTGAAGTTCTCAGATCTGATCACATTTACTTACACATGTAACTGTGTTCATATGCAATTTGTTATTAAATTCAGTCATATTGAATAATTTTGGGGAACTAATAATCTATTTTAAGTACAGCCTGTATTTTTGAATAACTTTTCTTTGAGGCTCTTAATTTTTTAACACAACTTTTAAGGTCAGTGGTCCGACTGCATAAATTATTAAATACTTCTGAATTTTTTATAACTTTCCGCAGCAACGCAGACTGGATTTTCCCTTCTCTTCACAATTCCTGGATGTGCAGTATGGAGGGTGATACTGTACATCCTTTGTTTTTTATTTCAGATCGTAGTCATTAATGTGAAATCCAAGCTCTCGTTTTACTAATTGTAGTAATAGCACAGAGAATCTGTTGCTCCCTCCCAATAGCATTGACCTGCTTCTTTAATCTGTATGAGACTGAACAGCAAGTGTCACATTCATCCCTTGGTGTGGGCTTCCTCCGTAGCGGAGCTGGGGTACAGCTGTGGATCAAGGCAGGGGCCAGCGCAACCCCAGAAGAGCACTGCTGCAGCAGGGTTTGATGGTCTGCATTTCTGCAAACTCTGAACCTGGCGTTCCTGTCCTAGGACAGACTTCACTCCTCTGAAATGGTGGAGCAAAATGATGCTGCTCGTTTTAGCAGGGTAACAGTGCAGGGAAATATTTTGCAAGGCAGGAAAAAGTCAAGTTGAGATCCATTTGAACTAAGTGGTGAATTAATCCAAAGAAAGATGCAGCCATATGGAGATTTTGCTGCTAGAAAATAGAGAGACGCACTTGTAGGGTACCTCTCAGTTTGCTTTAGATTTCTGTAGTGATCATGTTTGGTTTTGTCTGTTGGAGACCCCTGGTTGGAGATCCTTATCTTCTGTACCCAACCCTGACTCTTTCATGTCAGCATCTATGTGACTGAATCTGTGACTGTGCCGTGGCTACCCCGTGGAATGGGTGCCTTCTCAGTACTCTTGCTCTCTAAGCAAGGATCAACCTTTAACAAATACTTGGCAACATGTGAGAAAAACCCTTATGATTGGGTAGGCCTGCTTATAAAGTACCTATGGAATATGGCGAATGAGAAGCTGGTAGATATCTCTGGGCTGTGAATTGCCTGCAGAAGTCGTTCCCCTTATCCCGACCCCCCTCCCCAAGAATCCTGTAAAATCTGTTAACCAGTCTCAGCACGGCCACACGAGTGGCCAGCTTCCTGGGATGGCCGCACGATTTATGGTCTATATTACTTTCCTCTTCACAATTCTTGAGTGGAAGAGATTAGCGACTCTTGTGGGTGCTGGCAGCTTCTTTTTTTTATTTATTTATTGGTGAGTGCAGTGCTTTTTATCCTTCCTTTACCACTTCCACAAAGAATAAATGGGTTTACCTGGTAACAGCATATTGCGGTGGGCACACAGGTTATTGATTATTTGTAGAGGGTATAAACACACTGCCAGTCACTTGCTGTAGCAATGAAACTTGTAAGTCACAATGAACTAAAATTTTCCCTGGGCAAAATTTTCAACTGGACTAGTTTATGGTCACGGGGATTGAGATCTATCCATTCCGGTTCTTTAGTGTCCGTTTCCCTGCATGGATTGGGAATGTTTGTCTTTGAAGCAGTAACTCTTGCTAAATAAACTATAGTGTTAGTAACAGTTGTCTAAATTCAGAGGCTTGTTTCACTTTCCCACGAGCACATGTCTGGAACAGTTCAAATAGTTCTCAGTTGGAGACCACCATTAGAGGGTTTGGTGTCTGCTTCCCCCTCCCAGTGGGTCTATTTTAACATTGTGGCCATATCACCCTGTAGCTGAAAAAGTCAAAATGCAGCTGAGTAATTGCAAGCATTTAAATTCAAATGTGAATTCAAATCTTTGCAACCATGACATCATTTTTGTTTGGGCCAGCCTGTGGATGCTTGCTGCCCTTATTGATAAAAATCAGTGCAATGTCTTCCCGTCAATGATAGTCATGTCAGCTGCATAATCAGCAGCTGTAAAAGAAGCTATAAAGCAAAAATGCCATTCAATAGATTTTCAAAAAAATTAAAAATTACTCCCTTGCCAGGAAAAAGTTGTCACACTCTCTACACCAAGCACTTTCTTCCCTGACTTGTCTAAATGTAGAAGTTTTGGTGATATAAGTATTCTGTCTATCCTGTGGCACTCTATGAGTAAAGGAAATGTGACCATTTTTGTTCTGTGATCCATTTTAGCTGTCTTAACACCTTGTTTGCTCTTTTTCTGACAAAAAAGGAAAGAAAGAATATCTGTTTCTTTTACTTCAAAGTGCTGGAGGCATAGGGGATTCTCTTCCTGTATCCTTTTAATTCTAGCATTATCGAGGCATTTTGTAAACTTACTTAAATTTCTTGAGTTTCATTCTTGCTGTAAGGAATACTTTCAAGTAGTGCCTGGATGTACCTTGTGACTGCAAAATCACAGTGCTATATGAATTCTGTGAAAGGGAAATTAAGAACAACTTAAAATGTAGAGAATACCTACCAAGATAAATGAGCCTGTGCATGGGATGCTACTCATGTTTATCTCTACAACAGATACACACCAACAGATGCCACAATCTTCAAAACAGCAATTCAAATACAAAGCAGGGATTTCCTTTTCATTTTGCTTGTCTGTTAACAAGAAGCTTAATTTTATGCTGATGGAAGCGGGCAACACGTAACATTTTCTGATGCTGCTGGGTATCTGTCCAGACTGAAGTGACCACCCATTATGTGTCTTGTAATGCCTTGTCTTCTGAAGCATCTCTGCCTTTTCAGGCTGAGCTACCTTCTGCTGTTGCTGATCCAATGCAAGCTATGAATGTTCAGCATTTCTGGAAATCAGACGCAGATTGTCTCAAGTTGGGTGCTCCAAATCTTCAGCAAATGCTGCTAATTAGGCATTTTGCTGGAGGGCCCTCTCTGAAACCACCCTGAGATAGGGTTGCTGTGATTGAAGTCCCTTCTACTTTGGCATCTAATTTCAAAATGAGTGACAATAAACACAGTGCCTGATCAAAAGACATGCAAAGCATGGGGTCCCCTCCTGCTGCATATTTATATGTTGCAATGTGTTATAAATACGTTTAACTCAGTAGAAAACATTGTAGTTTATATAAATCAGCTGTTATTGAAGAGCTAGCCAGTTCATTAGTGTGTGTGCTTCTGCACATGTGCTGGGCTGCTGGAGGCAGGCAGTTTCTGGAGTGTCAGACCTGTGATGGTCCTCTTGCATCCTTTTCCATTCAAAGGTATCAGCAGTTAATTACTGAAAGCTATGCAGTAGATTTTGCGAATAAAATACCTGAATCTTTGTCTTTTAAAAATACGTTTAATTCAGTTACAGCACAAGCAGAGAAATAGGTATGAAACAGGCATGACCTGGGGAAAATATCTCTACCTTTCAAAAATAGATGGTCCCTCCTTTTAATGTCTTTTTGGAACATTTTGTGTCAATGTTGAGGAAGGAAGCTTTATGGCTTTATGTAAATCAACATGCCTGTGTCAGGAGAAGATAGGACCCAGTGATTCATAAGTGGTTTTACCTCCTAGATAAATAATATTGCATTGTGAGAGGAGAACCTTGAGGCTTTATTTGCCCTCCTTGGCATTAGAACGACTGCCATGATGTGGAACAGAGAAAGTTCTCCACGGACTGAATAAAATATCCATATAGGACACCGTTTCACTTGAGCTGTGTAAGAAAGAGAATTGTACTCTTGGAACTAGCTATGCATTTTAATTCTCTTGCATTCTTGTATTTCTGTGAGAACAAAATTGGGAAAGTCTAACACATATTATCCAACTATATATATGAAAGATAATTTCATCTGTCATCTGTTGTACAGTACTGTGTTCTAGTCCAGTGGAAGCACTGACCAAATACATCTCTAACATTAAAAGGCAAATACAGAAATATCCCTTTTCTTTTGAATATGCTGGTTTCTCCTGTGTATAGGTATTTATTTGTCCACGACACACTGATACTTTTTTCTTTGTGTGAAGTTAAATGTTAATGATGGGAAAATACCTGCCAAAATGGAGAAGTTACTTCTTTGGGAGGATGGTGGTAAGGGGAAGGAACGCTCTTTCTCACCATCTGTTTTCCCTAGGAGGTGGCCCATGTGGAAAATTGCATGTATAACTGTAAAGTCAACTGCTAATGAGCCACTGGGGGTGGTCTTGGAGTAGGAATAGTAAGCCTTATCAGTCTCCTGCTTGTTGTGCTTTATGGACATTAATGTTTGCAATATTCCACGAGTTGGTGAAACATCATTATGCAAGTATTAGTCCCTTTTATGTATCGGCAACAGAGCCTAGAAACAAAATAATTTTCTCACAGTCATAGGGAAAATCACTGCTGGAACTTGGCGTAACTCCTCTTTTCCAATTCTCTTCCCCATCCCACTGAGGCGGAGGGGGGAGCGAGCAAGTGAGCGGCTGTGTGGTGTTCAGCTGCCTGCCGGGTTAAACCGCAACACTCCTAGGGAAACCTGTTTGCCTGTCCTGCATTCACAGATGCGCCAAGATGATCCTTCTGAGTGTTTTCTCAGCGTATTTGTGTAGTGCTTACTGCACATGCGACATACTGCACCTCTGCAGCAAGCTGCTCTGGCAGCCCTCTGGAGAACTACGAAAAGAAGCAACCACTGAGCAAGGCTCTCAAGCGCATATTTATCTACAAGGCCATTGGACCTTTGCTTTCGGTGGGACCGTTGTCCTGTTTAAAATAGCTTACAGATCTAAGCACCTTGTTGAAGCAAGGTACAGTCGTACGCAAGAAACTCTAAAAATCCAGCTTTAACAGAGCTGCCATAAA
This sequence comes from Gorsachius magnificus, assembly GCA_034008185.1. Classification (NCBI taxonomy): domain Eukaryota; kingdom Metazoa; phylum Chordata; class Aves; order Pelecaniformes; family Ardeidae; genus Gorsachius; species Gorsachius magnificus. The sequence continues at coordinate 72,304,080 of CM067085.1, read as the reverse complement.
GAGGTTTGCACCTCCGCAGAAGTACAGAGCCAGAGGGCAGCTGCTACCTCTGTGCCTCATTATCAAGAGTTGTGTGTTGGCTCGGGAGGTAGCACAGATCCGCTAAACCAGAGAATCTGTAGACATACGTAATTATCAGTTTCCACTGAGCCCTGATTTGGACACCTGGTTCCCTTTCTAGCTGGAGAACGAGCATGTCGATAATAGCTGCTCGTTTTACAGAAGAGAAGTGAAGCCTGGAGGAGCAAAAATAGTTCCTAATGGTAATATTTGTGAAAGTCTGGTGGAATGTGGCCGAGAGTTGTTGCGGTCACAGACAACATGGCAGGGTATTATTTGTGGGAAAATGTGAGCAGCTCACATTTTTTTCTTGTTTACTGACTCAGATAAATTAGATTAGTCTGATGGAATAGATAAATTAGCGCAGCTCAAAGTATTTAGGTTTATGAAAGTGTTTACTCCCTGCTCATTTTTTTAGTTACACTCTCTAGAAGATAACCAGATTGACCTAAACTGCATATATCTAGTAATTTTGAACTGGTTTGATCTGTGGGCCTTGTTTATTTAATGTCCCTGCTGCACTGTTTTTAATAATTTTATGTATGCCATGATCTCAGAAAAAGATTAGCGGACCCTTTGTTGGGTATGATAAAGAGAATATTTTTGTTCAGAAGTATGTGACGAGACGCATTGTGCAGAGAATATTTTCTCATGTTAGGCAGCTGCCTAGTGGATTAAATTCTGTTGCAGAGCCTTGATCAGATGCTTTCGGTGTCAAGCTGAAGGGTTGGCGGCATCACAGCTCACTAAATAAGTAAATCCTAAAGTGTTCAACGCAACCCTGAAATAACAGTACAGGACAATGATCGTTTAAATGTAGGTAGGATGGGGAAGAGGACCCTGAGCAGGAGGAAGTTTTGACAGCAAAGGCTGTGCCAAGGAGCTGTGTGCTTTGTTTATATATTCCCTTTTTGTTATAGATTTCTCATCCTCAGCAGATGAAAGGAGGTTGTGTTTTCCCTCTGTTTTAAACCTAGTGATACTATATGAAGAAACTTCTTACCCACACACTGATTTAATGAATCTGTAATTTTAGGCTTGTCTATTTGGAGAGAAGGGATTTTCCAACATTTCCTGAGGAGAGTTTTTGAAAAGCAATAGCTATAATATTAAAAACCTCTAAGTCACCTTTTTCTCCTCACAGGAAATAACACAGCTTTCCTCGCATCTCTAGCAGTATTTAATTATACCCAAATTCTTACAGAATGACAAATGGCAGGTTGTCTTGGTGGTAGAAGATTTGAATTTTTAGATGTGAAATGCAGATTATGTGGGTCCTGGATTATCTGGGCTCTGCCTGTGTATTGGAGCTCTGTCAGCTTTTTCCACTCTCCTCTGTACTGTAGAAGGCACTAAAAGAAATGCTGCAAAGAGATGTGAAGTTAGCAGCATGTCTGTAATGTTTGTTACATGCTCCTGACCATGACACCTCGGCCTGATTTATTGTCTGAGACTGGACACCCCCAGTCCCCAATGGGGGGAGTGTGCTGCGTGGAAAGTGGTGGTAGGTGCAGATTTATTTACAGAAAGCTTCCTTATTCCTTCTTGTTCTTTTTCCTGCCTCGGTGAATGCACGCAGAACCTTCTTTGTGACGGAAAGCTCTTTGCGTCTTGTTGGTCTGGGTTTCTTTTTGGACACCCCACAGCCAAAAGTCCTTTTTGCAAATAGCTGCCAAAGAAAGGAGGATTTGCTGACCAGAGCGTTCTTTGGCAGCAGGGTTAGAGGCAGGTTATTGCCACAACAGAAAGTTGTTTGTGACTTGGGTCCCCAATTCTGAGCTTTGCAGGTACCATCTCAGCATGGCATCAAAAAAATTGCAAGGCATCACCTCTTCGGAGCGTTAAGGGTTTGGATCTGATGATCTATTTTATCCCCCCCGCCCCCAGCAAGCCCTTGAGAGCAGCACGGGAGCTCCAGCTCATGCTGTCTGTGCAGCAGCCCACCAGGCCCGGGGGCTCGGAACAGTGGTACCCGAGCTCGCTGTGCCGTCCAGGGCATCTCGTCACAGGCTTGACCCGTCCTGCCTAGCAAGGCAAAAATAAACTGTTTGGGGCCATTCTGCAGCAGAGAACGCCACCTGCGTTAGCGCCCTGTTTGAGAGGGTCGCTTGGTTTGCGCTCAGGGACTGGTGTCTCGGGTGAAGCCTGGGCACCCAGCAGGGGCTCAGCATCAGCTTGCAGCTTCTGCCCCTCAGGTTGGGCTGAGGAGGGATGGGAGGCCGGGCAGGGAAGCCCGGGGGTCTCCGTTATCCGCCACCCTGGATGCGGTGCATCCAAAGCCATGCACCTTTGCAGTGCTGCTGCAGTGACTGCCCCCCTCCCCAAATCGCGACTTTGGCTTGAGAAGCAGCAATTTTGCATTGAAGTGACGGGTGTTTTTCCCTGGCAGTCACCAGGCCTTGACCCTGCGCCGGCGCGGGGAGGGCTGGTGGCGACAGGTGGCGCCACGAAACTGCGCAAATTTCTCCTGGTTTGGGGTTTTTCTTTTTTTAAGCCCGTGGTTTTTTTTTGATCAGCAGTTTCAGTTAGCGAATTCAACTGCCTTGTTAAGAAATGGAAGCATTTCACGACCGCCTAGCCTCCCCTCAGCTGAAACCGGCCGTGCCCCACCGCTTGGCAAGCACCAGGACCAGTTCTGTGGGTGCTCTTTATAGTCATCACTGGGGGGGGGATAATAAAAAAAAAATATGTGTGTGTGTATATATACATACACACATATAAAATCACCACCCATTAAAGCACTTCTTTTTGCTGTAACTGCTGGTAAATGTAAATGCCTGCACAGATTGGGGCTGACTGAAACTCTAATCATTATACTGCAAGAATATTTTTGGATGGATTTTTCAACGCTTCAGAGTTCCTGTCAGCATCACTGTGTGGCTTTTTAAAGTTCTTTCCTTTAATGGGTCCCAGGACCCATGAAAAACATTCAGGTCAGTTTAGTACCTGAGTCTTCCCAAGTAATTAGCAGGTAGAATTACCTGGTAGCAGTCAGTGTTTTCTGCTGTAATCCATCCACAGAAGCTGCAGCAGAGTAATTGCTATCTCTGGCGGCCCTGCAAACATGTCTAATTTAATGTGTCAATAGGGATTTTTCTCTCTGTTTTTTCATTCGCGATGCCAGGCTATGAATTTTCCTTTCAGAAGGCCAGACTCAAAGTGAGATGGATATATTGAACATGTGGATTTCAAGGAAATGTTTTTCCCAGCAACTGTAAATGTGTAAAAGCATTCAGAGCTCGTTCTCCTCTCCACATGACTTTTCAACAGGTTAAATAAATGTTTGTAACAGGCAGATACTCAACAACATGATCCACAGTTACTGGAGCAGATAAATGCTAAGCTGACCGTGGTGTCTCCTCGCCAGCAGTGCAGCATTTCAGGCCTCTTGGCTTCTTTGGGGATGTTCTGGTTTTCTCTGATGCCGACTCGATGATATCAACTACTGGTGAGACACATGTAGCTTTTTAGTCTCCCCTCAGTATGCGTTTGCCAGTAGCGAAGGAACAGATGGGCTCGGATATGTGAAGTGAGGGTATTTGCAGGATACTCCACAGGCGGGTTTTCCACCAGCAGGTTCTCTGTTGTGGCTGGCTCCCTGGGTGCTTTGGCGGTTGTGTTCAGGGGCAATGCTGGGTCAGAGGGCTGCAGTTTTCTTAACTGCTTCATTTTTCTAAATACCACTTTCTTAAGTGTTACATTGTGGGGGCTGTGAGTTTTTGTTCTGCATTGGAAAAAAACAAGATACTATTCTGCATGAGGGAAAGCATATATTCTAATGATAAAAGAGGTCATTCCCAAAAGGCAGATAGAGACATATACGCGTTATATATTCTCTACAGATCTATAAACAGTCCTTTGAGTCCGTTCACATCACGCTGTGAGTCACTGATGTTTCCTATTTGGTTTTCAGTGAAGACCCCAGCATCTCAGTTGCAAAGGAAAAATAAAGATAAAATAAAGTCATCGTGAACAAACCCATTGGGCATGTTTCTGAACAGTCCTGGCTACACAACACACAATATTCTCAGTTATTAAAGGAGAGGATCCCTGAGAATCAGAGTCGTGTTATGTCAGGGATTGTAAGCATACAGAATAAAACTATCTTTCCTGAAAGCACGAGCAAGACCTGATCCTTGGGTGACCTAACTGGCATTGCTAAGCTGGAGGCAGCAGACCCATATTACATTAGCCACTTGATAGTAGGATCCTCTCTTCCTTTAAGTTTTGAAAAATTCCCTTTTGAAAGAGTAATTAGAGTAGATTTGAAACACTAGAGGACTGTGGTGTGCTACCCAAGGTCTAGTTGTTTTCCTTTCCTTAACTTGAATTTCCCAAATTTAAAATGGAATCTTTGAAATTTAAAGAAGTGGTTCCAGTGGCTAGCACTCACGTATGCAAAGATTGCAATTATGGTGTAAATGGATATCAAGATTAAATAACTGTGGCACTATAGTGAACATGAGTTGCACAATTTTATTAATGAATTAAGACTGTAATTTCATAAAAAACAAAACTAGGTCTTATGTCAATTGAAAGATTCTACTCCTTTAAATAAAAACAAAATTGCTTGTCATCAATAGCTACATCTTTAATATAAAAAATATTTGTTTTTTGGGGCCTTATATCGGCACAATATAGTAATGAATCAATGTGGGTCTTTTCAGAAGGAAGACCTAGAAGTTTTATAGACAACTCACTCCAAAGTGCCTCTCTATTCAGGAGATTAAAAATTGAGGTCCTTCTCCAGTTTAAATGGCAGTCAGAAAATCCACAGGTAATCCCTGTAACTTTTCATATAAATTTGATAACAAAAGAACGTGTGCCACCAGTATCTCTATAACAAAACTAAGCTTCCTTGCATAACTCAAACCATGATGGAGGTTTTGACATGCTCAGTGGCAACCTGACAGATGTGTCATAGCGTCTAATCCCCAAAAGCCCCAAAGCTCTTTGAAAATGGGTGTTTCTGAAAGACTGGATTGGAAAACATGCTGCTTTTTTATTAAACTTTTTCTCTCAGTGCCTGTATTACTTACAGCGTCATCTTGTTGCCAGGCTGACTGCACAGATATGCACTAACTAGGCTGGCAATTCTGCTTTGTTAGCAAAGAGGTAAAATGTATATAATTGTGTACATTTAAACAACATATTTTATATAAATTATGTAAAAGTGTAATTGGTTTTGCTTCCAGTTTGAAAATACTGAAGTTGAGAATTTATGGTTAGTTTATCCCACCTTTTCCTGTTCTGTACAGACGTACCTCTGGTGTGTCCCAGCCTCAATATTTCTGGTATGTAATAACAAAAAAAAGAGATAACATTCATATGGATTTGTGGTAAGTTCAGAAAGTATTCTGGAGCAATATTCGAAATGCCAGTTGTAGGGAGGAAAATAAACTGTGTTTGATAGTGATTTTGCCAAAATGACCCCCAAATTTAAATGCAGACAGCGTCTCTAGTCCTGGGATTTGCCAGCGTATCTGTAGACCAGACTCGTGGGAGACTGAAAGGAGGTTTCATTGCAACCTTACCATGTCCTATAGATTGTACTCAGTGGCGTCTCTGCTATTTGGATGACATACACAGTTGGTAAAAAGAGAAAATTGGGCCAGTTTACATTCTGTTACAGAGCAGCTTCCTGGATGACAGAATAATTTCCAATCAAAGTGCCCTGGATTACTCCCTGCTGTGAGCTAATAGGGTGCTAATTAGCATATTTCATTTATTTACTTAACTGGGATAAAAACAATTGGGCACAGGTCCCATTTACAATGGTTTCCTGGGGAAGCTGCAAACTGCTGTAAGTGTAACCGTGCTGCATTAAAAAGATAAAAGCTCACATAAACATAACGTGCAGACTGAACACAAACTGGCATGGCTGTCCAATCGCCTCATACACTGAGAGCAGCTTAGAACATTAAATAAAGCTGTATTTCTCTTTCCTTCAAGTCTTTAAGTGGGCTAAATGAAATTAGAGCAGCATTTTTTCAATCTTTGCAGGTCCACTGGTGACAGTACTGAAGAAGTGCTGTGGACAGCATCATGCTTTGCCTTGCACTCTCTCTTGTGTTCACTATCTTGTGACTATTAACAGTACTGAAGGCTTTTGCAAGTATTGGATTGTCCATGAAACATGGGTTGGGAATTGTTGTCCCACAACTTTTTTCCAACTTTATCCTGTGCATTCCCAGGGTAGGGCATGCCTGCCCAGCACATTGTGCCATTCTTGAAGATCTTTCTAGTTGCAGAAGTGTTGAAAATGCCCATTTTTTTGTTCCTCACACACAGCCTCCCCGCGCTCCCAGTATCCTGTGCATTGTAAAACTTGGAAATTTCAAGCACCCAACTTAGTAGCTCGTCTGGGGAAATTCTGAATGTATTTTCTATGAGTTCGTAGCGGAAGAGGCAGGAACAAAAAGTCTTCTCCTGTCTTGTTGAGCAAAGGTCTCTTTCCAAACTGACATTTTAAAACACATCTTTGCATTTTTATATCTTAAGCAAGAGTTTTACTTAGGATGAAATTCCTTATCCATTTTGATTCACATTCTGCTTAGTTATGAAAATCTGGATTTGCCCTAAGGCACTATAATATCTCTCTGCATCTGGGAGGCAAGTTCATTAAATGAAATGGAGAGATTTTGAGATCAAGAGACCTGGGATCGGTTTCTGCCCTCTTTACATCTTATTGTGTGACATTGAGTAACGTGCCTTTACATTCTTCAGTTTCCTTATCCATAAACTGGAGAGAATAACACTTTTTTTCTGCCCTTCTTAACATGCTTTAATATTCTCAATTGGAAGATGCTTTTTGGCAAAGATGCACTAACCCCCAGCTTGCTCCCCCCATCCCAACCCTAGCTCACCATTTCAGTACACAATAACCTCCTACCTGAGTATTTGTGTCATGATCTCATTTTTATCATTTGTCTTGTCTCCAAATTCAACCTGTACTAGGGTTATCAGTCTTGTTACAATCGTTGTTCTGGTTTGTACAATCTGCCTTCCCTCCTCTCCAGCTAGCCTGGGAGGCTCCTCTAATTCTTTCTGTGGGAGAATTTTGCTCTTATTTTTCTGTGACTCAAAAAGCCCCTGAGCTGGAGAAGAGCAATTCTAGAGCATATGTTACCTGTACGGTATTGAATGAAATGCCACTGTGGAAGAATATTGCCCTTCTGCATTTTTTGTGATTGTAAAACTTGTTTAGAGCATCCAAGGATAACAATTTATAAACCAATTAGAACAGAGATCTGAGCATTGGAGGAGATAGATAACAAATTATTTCAGCCTAGTAAGACCTGTTCCCCAGGAGGTGTGTTTTTTGTGTTGTTGTTGTTGAAGTTATCATATATCCCATAAAAGCACCCTCTCCACTGTTCAGTACCTGTCCTCTCTTTGGGTATCGAAATACTATTCATCTCTTCTGATGGAGTGATATGTCCTGCAGAAATAAATATGGTTTCATTTTGGGGTTTTGTGAGTAGACCTATTTGATATGAGTTGCATGCCAAAGGGAATTTAAACATGAAATTAAACATTCTTTGTTTTGTTTCCCCCCCTGCCCCCAACGCACCTGAACATTGTGAAAAAAATGAATGGATGCACCCATTGAGGACTAGCCCCACAATTTGGGCATGTTCATTAGCCAGTTTTATTGCTACAGTATACTGGCACAAATTCAGGAAAACACAGAACTAAAAAAAAAATTCCCCAAGGCTTGTGAATTCATAACCACAGGCCCAGAAATACGACTGTTGATCTGTGTGCAGAAGAAACTACTGGTCCTGTTTCCAGGGCCATTTGAATTCCATCAGGGGCCAAAAATCTAGATGATAGTTCTGTATAATTTTAGTGTGTACCATGTTGGAGAGCTCATCATCGGTGAGTGAACCAATTTTTCAGTAATTTTCGTCACAGCAGGCAAGATAGAAATTGATCTGTAATTTGTAATCATTACTTCTTTGCTTGAGATTAATCCTGGATCACCCACAGTGAAAAAAGATGCCTCCTAACCTCAGGAAGGACCACTCTCCACTCAGAAGGCCACTGAGGCTTGCTGTTCACAAAGCATGCTTTGTCTTGACCATCCTTCTTTTTTCTGTCAGATGAACTTTTATCTATGTTCTGCCTTTCTCTACAAGACTGAATACTCCAGACATTTTACATAAAGCGATTTTCTCATTTCTTAGTACTGTGAAAGAGATTGGGGGGGGGGGAGAGCTTTGGAGTTTTCCTCTTGATTATACATTTTTCAGAAGGAACAAAAAAAAAAGTGCTATAATGCATGGAAGTAGATGTGGGCAGTGAATAGAAATAACCTTTATTAACATAGAAAGGCTCTACTTAATACCAGGTAGTTAATATGAGGAATTTGGGCTAAAGGATACTGCGATTCTCAAGATCTGAGTTGGCTTCTGAAAGCAAAGCATTGAAAAAGCAACCCAGCTAGTCTGGCACTGTGCTATATATAGTGACACCTGTGTGTTGGAAAGCCTGTGATATTCAAAATGATTTCTTAACTGACCCCTTTAAGATAGTACGAAGGTTTCTTACACAATGTTGTTCTTTCTTTTTTTTTTTCCCCAGTTAAAAGCTACCTTTATTTGGTCATTGATCCCCCTCCTCCCCCTTCTACTCCTGGCTTTCCTTGTACAGACTAAACAGAGCCCTGGCCTAGAGTTTTGTGTTCTGACGTAAAATGCTCTTCAGTTGAAATCAGATTGCTTTAATATTGAAGGGCTTCAAAATAAGACCTTACAGAAGAATAGAAAAGAAAAAAAAAATGTAAATAGGTTGCAGGAATGGCTTTGGGATACCAACACTAGAAACAATAAATGTGGCCATAATATTCATCAGGTGTTGCATTTCTAATAAGGACGGATAAGTATTAAAAACATTGTACATTTTTCATTACCCCTATTCAAGAATTATAAACTCAGTGTAGGATGGGTGAAAGAAGTCTTTTGGAGTGCTTTGGGCATTGGGGAGCCTATTTTATGACAAACAACACAAAGGAAAAAAGTTATGGGAGCTGAAGGGCAATGTTCAAATACTGACAAATACATATGAATGGCCTGCAATTAAACCAGAAATGAAAGGTTTCTTACCATCAGGTACCATCGTTGGTATATGCACATATCCATATGGTGGTGTAAAACATATGGTGGTATAAACATCACCGAATAATCTAGGAGGTCCTTTCCAGTATGCTTCCCATACTGATGCGTTCCTAAATAGCTGTGTCCGTGTAATTTTCTTGGATTGGGATAAAATGTCAGAATAATGTTTTGAGATCTCAGTTTTCAAAGAGTGAGCATGTGAATTGAAATACATTTGTAACTTAAAACAAGCTTTAGGATTAGGAATCTTTGAATAGCTTGTTTTGGTTAACTTTTCTCTTGATCTGTAAACACCAGAGTTACTGAGCCTACTATAAAGAGAGCAGCATGAAATACTGGAAAAAAAGTCATATGTAAATTACCGGTCATGTCTTACCGACTCCTTTTTTTTATTTAATTGAGAGGTTAGAAGCATCTGTCTGTACTTCAGATTTAAGATAATTCCAAAAAGGGGGCACTGGCAAATTTTGATTTTTCTAATATATGAACTGAACCCATTAATTTAAAATGAATTTTTGGAGTGCCACTGGAGGGCTGTAGCTTGATTCTAATTTTCATTGGTGTTTGTGTTTGATGTGGAATGTGTATACTTAACTAAGCTCTATACAGAAGTCAGCACCTTTTTTATGTGTGTTAGGGACATTCTTCTTTGACTAACTCAGGTATCTCTGTTTTGGAGACTTTCCAAGGTGACCTTCATTTCTCATTTGTGGTATGGTGTTCTGTTCTGGCTTTCTCACAGTCCTTCCTGATAGATCTGTTTTATTTGATTATGCACCAAGACAAGAGAGAGGGGAAAGGTTTGGATATTTAGGAAGAAGGTCTGTGGCTCTGGCAAGAGCCTTCTCTGTGTCCTGCTCCTGGCTCTGAATGAAGGGGTGCCCCTCATGAGGGACAGGGTAGGAGCATGGTGAGTGAACTATCGCTGGCAGATACTTGGAGCATGGATTAAAGGTGTGAGTATCCTCTGTGTCTGCTTCTTCTCTCTTTATGCTCCAGGAACACAACAGGGGCCCAGCAAAAATGAAAGGAAATTGAGTAGAGAGTGTCTATTCCTGTCCCAGTTCTCCAAATATTTCTGAAGTCCAGTGGTTTTGCATGCCAGTCTTTGCTGCCCACTATGTCTGCACATCCTGAGTCAGGGATGTGTAGTTGAGAGAAACTGAAAAGCTTCTCCTGGCTCTAGGTAATTTATAACATGAATATTTATATAGAAAAAAGGGGGGGGGGGGGGCATTGTGGCATCAGGATGACTGCTGAAGGAGACAAGTGGACATTCATGAACTAATGAAGTTTGTCTGTTTCTGCTTCCATGCACACAAGGGATGTACTCAGATATATTTACTTAATTAATTTTTTGCTATTGTCTCATTTTCTGTGTAACTTTGTTGCCTGATCAATCTTCTTGTTATTTGAGCTTGCTCTTTTTCTTTTGCTGAAACTGATATGTGCATAAGCTGTAGCAAAGATAGCTGAATATTTGAGATTTTGCATCTGTGACTCATTCTACTGTGAACTGAATATATTATTAGCCTCTTCACCCTTTAGAAAGACATTGAGAGAGAGATATATATATTTTCCCTTAAATGAAAAAACCCTGCCTCTGGTTAAAGAATGTTTGAAAAAAAAATCCCATGGCTTATTTCTTATATTTCAAAATTTGGTAATTTCAGTGAAATTCAGTAAAATAGTGGTGGATATGTTTCTGCATACATTCCCCTAAAAATCAAATTCAGAACTCCACTTGATTTGCTCTGTAGCAACTTAATTCCACTAAATTTCAAAAGAGAAAGAACAACAAAAGAAAAACCAGTATAGATTTAAAATAAATCTGACAAATTTAATTTTTCATTTTGAAAAAGTATTCTCTATCTGTATAAGTTTGTATTTTGCGTTGTCTGCAGGGCTACATGTCTTTGTCTCCATCAGCTAAGTCCCGTGTTACCTTTTGTGGACTCAAGAAGAAGTTGCGTGACCTACAGGGAAGTCAGGAACCCCCTTCCCTGTCACTGAGCTTGGGCAAATCCAGTTGCTCTGCTTTCCATTCCTTGTTCTCTCCTGTTAATTCCATGTCGAGACGTTCAAAACGAAACAGGGACCATCCCTTACCCTTCATCTGGAGAGAGCCTCTCCTGGTGCAGTCCTGTTCTCTATCAAAACTCCAGTTTGCTGCTGCTGAACAAACTGTAACTTTTTTTTGTTTTACTTGTGGATATTATAAACTAGGAATGCTTCAGGAATAAAATGTAATGCCAACATTGACAGCATGTGAATTGTGTAGAGGGTGTTACTTGTAAGCAGTTCACGCCAGAGACTCATTCAGTTTTGTGGATACCAGCTTTTACTTTTGCATTGTTAGTTGGAGAGCTAAATGCTTGTTTTCTTAATGCAAAATTAGGTTTGTGTTTTTCCGTAGTGCAGTAAATGACCATGACTTAAGAAATGCTAGCAGCTGACAATGTCATGACTTCGATACGCAGAGTGATTTTTATAATTCCTACCTTCTATTAGTACTGTTTTCCTCACAAGGTGAGGATTCTCAATTGAATACAAGGATGTATAGTAATGGCTATTTTTTTTGTACTTTATCAGAAGTCTTTGTGCATCTATCCTTTTGTAAATATATGAAGCTGTAGAGAGAAAAGCAAAGCCACAAAGAGAATTGTTAACTCAGACTTGATGTGCTTTGCCAAACAAAGGAAAAGTTCAAACTGCATTGTAGATATAGTGCAAATAAATGAATTTCTTTGCAACCATAGACACTCATTCATGGTCTAATAAAGACGATTCTAATTCTTTCTTCAAGACTTTACAGCCCTGTCTGTCTGTCTGGGAATCCTTATCAGAATTGTAGCAGATGGGATGAGAACCTGGATCACCCTGGGAAGTTGGTCAGGATCTGAACAGGACCCAAAACCAGCGCTAATTGCAGGCCATTTGAAATAGCCTACCAAAAAATGTACTGGATTAAGGAATAATATTTTAAATAAGAACTCAAACGTTCCTCTTTATGTGAACTCTTCTTTTGAAAATCATCAAAAAATTAAAGACAGTTACAATATGTTTGAAAGTGCTGGGGGAGGAAGAAAAAAGACAGTGTTCACAAAGACTAATTGAAACACAGAGATAGGTATCTTTCTGTACGTTCCATTTATTATTTTTCACCACTTGTTTTATTAACATGCATCTAGAGTTACATGTTGCTTTAATCTCCTTGATTAAGACTTGCTGAAAGGGTCTGTCATTATTTATTGTCTGAGTGCCTCAGGTCCCACTTTTTGTTTTACATTAGCGTGCGGACTACTTCTGACTTGAAAAGGAAATACTCTAGTTTTACTAAAGTTTAGTAGGACCAAGTCTTTTTTTATAAAAAGAAAAAAAAACCCAAAACCAGAGCAACAAAACCCAAAATCAGCTGCAAGAGTAAATATTAAGTCAGGAGACAGCATTTTCCTACAACTGGTACACAGTAAATACACTTTTGAACAGCTTTTCAGAGCTATTTTCCATGTTCTTTTCTTACCACAGGTTTGCTACGAGTATTACTTTGCTGATGAAATGCTTGTTTTTCCCTCCTCTAGTGAACACGTGTCTTCAAAGCTCAGATGTGTTGCCTTTTTGGCCGGAAAGAGTTAACTCAGCTTGCCAGCACTTTGCTGCTGAGCCACATTTAAGTAGTTCATTGGGGCATTGTGACTGTAAATGAGATATAGCATCCTGACAACTGTTCATTATTTTTTTCATAAATAAATAAAACTGCATCAGAAGATGTTGTGCTTCTAAGGAACAGACGGTTAAAGATAGTGCCTCCCCCTTCCCAAGTCCCTAGAAATAAATTCACAAGAGTTTACTATGATTTCAGCCCAAGAGGGTAAAAGATGTTTTTAATGTAGGATTTTTTTTTCCCTGTCAGGGAGTTCAGGAAGATACTTAACAGGAGAATGAAATAAAGGCCCATTGTAAAGGTACCTGGCTCCTCATTACCACATGCATGCTGTTCACAAAACGCATGCTACTATTTCTGCTCTACTGTTGTCTTTGATATCATAAACTTGATTTTGATTTCTTTTTTCCCTTAAATTGCCTTTTATATTCAGGAGTATATCTGGAATGATACAATTTACAGAATATTCCAACATGCAGTAGAAGTATTTGTATGTGTGCAAATACCACCCTGGATCCCAAATCTAGCCATTAGACACTGCATTTTGATTTCTCTTTGTGTATGTGTGTGTACTGGAGAGAGAGACTCCAGTTATGAACGACTTCAGTTATAATACCTATTGGTTAGGGAACATGAGATCTGCTTGGAGAATTGGTAGCTAAAAATGTCATTTAAATATTCTGCTCTGTTAATGCTTCAGGTTAATAAAAACTGCTGTAAGGAAATATTTTAGGATATAGATATTTAGAGCAGTTGGATTACTTTTGACAACAGTGCAAGGAATCCATTCAAAGCTGATTTCCCCCTTTTGTTCACTGAGGACCTGCAGAATCTAAGATAAAAATGGCAGTTGTCCTCAGGGCACCCTGAGGCATGTCATTAAAATTGGAATTTGATCCTCTTTTCATGGTTACTTGGGACAATCAACCACAGCAAACCTGAAAACTCATCACTTTTCAAAAATATGACATGCCCTTGACTTTGTCAGTTTGGATTCAGTGTGCAAGATTTGAGTATTTCAAAATCCCTTTAGATGTCACTCTGTCTTCAAGGATACAAACACTGTTCATTGTACAATATAAAAGATACAGTACTTCTAAATATTTTTGAGCCCTCACTCTATTTATGACAAGGGATAAACTAAATTATAGTCATCAAATTAAAATGCTTTATTAATTGAGAATTTTGAACACTGCTAATTGTAATAAATAGAAATGTATGGAGTCTGGGGTTTTTTTAACTATTGAAACAATTTTTTTAATGGAAAATTAGACTGTCTGAAGTAATGTGGAGCTTTCTAAAGCTGGGTGAAACTATCCATTCTACCTGGCTGCCTATTTCTATTTGATAACTGCAATTTTCAAAAATATCTGGCAAATGGATGCAGCACAACATTTTGCTGTTTATTCCTCTGTACCTGGCCTCTTACTGCTTTGAAGCACCTTGCCTTCCACCCTTCCAGGCTCCCAGGTTTTAAGAATTTACACGCATTTTCATATTTTTATTTTTTTTTTTATCAGTAGCAGAATAATCACTTTTCTGTTCCCTGCAACCGGGCTGCCAGAAAATTGCATTTTGTCTCCATGGCAGAGAAACCATGCGCTGGCCATTTTGCCATCACTGCAGCTTGCCATTGGGAGCTCGCTGACGCTTGATGTGCTGGAAGCCATATGGCCTCCTCTCTCTGCTCTTCCTCTTGCTGCTCTCCTGAAAGTTGCAAGTGGAGAAGGACCAGCTGCTGACATGAAGGACAAACAGGGATTTTGTTCAAGGGAGGAACAGTGATGGCGAGAGACCTTCCGCTGTACCTCGGTTTCCCCCCAAGACATTTTCCTTCCAGCTACCTCCTGTCCTTAGACTTTCTGTAATACACATATGCTCCTTCCTTCCGTTTTTTTTTTTTTTTTTTCGTACATCTCATTTTACTCAGTCTGTAAACTGAAGTTCCTGGTTAATATGCAGATTATTTGTGACTGCAAATCAGTTCATTTAATAATTGGCATAAAAATGTTACACATGGAGCAGCACAAAACTTGGCAGCACTAGGCAGGAGGAGTTTTCGGTGCCTAATCCCCACCAGGCACGTGGGTTAAGGTGTTTACTTGCGCCATTTGTGTGGGAAGGAGAAACCTTGCCTGTTCATGTGGAAATTCCTAATTGCTTTCTTCATTTTGACAGATTTATGGGTTACAGCAAAACATAATTGCAAGTAACATAACAAAGTAACACTCTCATGAGCACCTGTAGTGTTGCTGTTATAAATAGGACTACTGATGTACAGGGTTGATTATTGTAAGACTACATTCATCTGAAGTTCTCAATTTTTCTTGCCATGCAGGTTATTCTCTTGGTCTTCTGCTTCAGCTGGCAGGAGAATTCCTTCAGTCTTCAGCCCAGACAGGCAACATCTGTTGCGTCACTTTTCTCATCTGTTGTTCCACACTGAAATGGTTAATGGGATGTGCTAGCAGCAAGTGAGTACCTGGTAACCCCTTTACTTGTCCTGCATTTCCACTGTTATGAATTAAATTAATCCCTGGGTTTTTGGAGAATGCTCTGCTTTGTAAAGTTGTCCTCTGCAGAAAGGTGTTGGACTTCATAAGACAGAATAAAATAGAATCATGCCTCCAGCAGCTGTGCAAATTACACAACTATGTGCTCTGCAACACACTGGGAAAAAAGAGATCCTTGCATGTGCTGGGATGTCCACTTCACCGGTGTGACTGTTGAGGGGCTTCAGGTGGATAAATGAGGGAAGGAACCATGACCTAAGGTTGGAAGAAGTCATGGAGGTTGGTGTTTAGGACACCTCTGCTGTCTGCCTACTTCAGGTAATGACTTTCCTTTTGTGACAGTTGATGATTTTTCCTATTTCTTTGAGCCTTGGTGTCTTTCTCTATAAATTGAAAATGTTTCTGCATTTTAAAAAAAGAAATTTCCCTGGAAAAATGCTGTAGGAACACAAAGTTTTGCAGGCACTGTAAAGCTCCTCAGATTAGTTACTATGATGACATACAGTGAATATATATTGCATTTTTTATATAGGAACAGCTGTCTTTATTGAGGAAATAAAGAAAAAGAAAGGGAACCCTCTCAAGAGAGCAAGGAGTTCTCTGATTTAGAACTATCCAGTTCTCTGGCTTCACTGTAAGTTGCACCGGGAAGGCTTTGCAAACCTGGGTTTCATCTCATCCGTTCTCTGCACCCGAGATGCAGAGTGGTCTGTCCACTCACAAACAGATCGCCCACCATCTCACTTGCTGCAGTAGCCTCAGTTTCTTCATGATCAGTTGAGAGACAGGTAGAGGGGATGTGAAATCCTGGTTGAAGCTTTCTTTGACATGAGGTATTCGTTTTTGAAAAGAACTGGACAATGTCCACATTTGCATTTATAGTACATTACAGAACCACTGTGTCTACAGAGAATAAGATGGGACATTTGATAAGTCTGAGGCTGGGTGTGATGGTCTAATAAAAGGAATAGTAAGAGTGTGCCTGATGATGGCACAAGGCAAAAATGGCTTTGCTTGTGCCAAATTTTGGTGAGGTGTAAGTCAGACCAGTGAACTCCAGTTTTCAAAATCTTTCCAAAAAATCTGCCAGCACACTGGCCCCTGACAAGTTTCTTGTCAGTCTGTGTCAAATCGGAAAACCTGTCTACAGGAGGGGTTGCTAACTAACGCAGGTGCAATGACAAAAATTGAAGAAAGATTTATTAGGAATTGGAAGGACACCTACAGGTATGTAAATGGTTTTGCTTCCTGAGGAAGGTGACTTGATGTTGGATTGAAGAGTAAGTATGCCAAGATGTCATCTTATGTTGATTTCTCCTTAAAATTTATAATCAAGCGTTGTTTGTTATGTTTGATGAAAGGAGGAATGTTCTTGGGGATTATTTGAGAAATGCTTTTTGATTATTTATTTATTTATTTATTTATTTTTAAAATTGAGCATTATGTTTATGGATAAAATTTGAGGGGAAGGTGAGACGAATAGAGATTAATTAAACTTGCATTTTTGTACAAATTCTAGATTTTCGTTACAAAAGCTTATTTACCTTTATACATTTTGGATATTCCTGAAACAAAATCCATAAAACTACCATCAGAAAATCTGATTTCAGTAAGAAGAAAACATATAACTTGGAAAGGATTTAAACATTCTACATTTTCTTAAACAGCAGCTGAGCAGCAGCACTGGGGAACGAAAAAGAAAATTGGCTGTCAGAGATGACTGGGGTGGGGCAGAAAGTGTGTGGGAAGCTATCAGCAATAATCACCTTTTAACTTAAAGGCTGATTTTTCAACACAAAATGCACTTCTGTTGCCTGATTGCTTTTTGTTTTTCAAAATGTCACCCCTTGAGTTCATATTAGTATTAGATAATTTCAAATTTCATTAATTGTAAGGAAAATATCTACGTTACAAAGGAATGCTAGAAAAAATGATGCTCAAAAGTGAAAAATGAAACTTGGAAAAAGTTCAAAATAAGGAGAGATTTAAAACAAGCTTTACATAGGTTATTTTTAAGTACAAATTTTAAAGTCAGTTCATCGTTAATTTTTCATAATTTTTTATTTATTTATAAACCTTTTGTTTACTAGTGCTAGTATTTAACATATTAATTTTGGAAGGATTTGAATTTGTTGTGAGAATTTGTTAGAATTTGTTTTCGTTAGACTAAAGTAAATCTGCTTTAACTCTGTTGACCTTGAAAAAGGGGATGGCAAGTAGACTCCCACTCATTTTGTTGCTCTTCCTGCTCCCCACTACACTCCTTTACAGGACTATTTTGTCCTTTTTTTTTGGACCGTGTAGATTTTTCAATTCTCATAGCTCTGTGCCATTGTGCTAAATACCTCATTTGAGGTAGCAAAGGTATATGCATGTTAGTATACTGAAAGTTATATACTTTAGACCATACATTAAAAATTGAATTATGCTGGTATTCAAAATTGTCTACTGAAAATACAATACAAACTCTGAATAAATTCTACTGTTACAAATCATATATTTGGATTGCCGTTGCTGTGAAACTGAGCCTTTACAGATTCTTAAACTTTCCTCAGGATAATTTTAAAGCTTCACTCAGCCTAGGATTTTAGCTTAAATCTGTTAAACAGAAAGGTCTTAAGAATGTCTGTCAGAGTTTTCTGTAGACAGTAACATAAATACAGGGCTTACTCAAATGCTGGCCTCTCTGGAATCTGAGTACCTTGAGCAAGGTGCTTCAAGCAAGGTCTGAGTCTAATATTAAAGATAAAATAGTGATTGTTTAGATTTCTTGCTGAGAAAACTCATTAGCATTTTAATATCAGCACATGTGTATTTTCATATGACATTCTTTTAATTTATGTTTGGTCAATATGAAAAAGCCCTTCTTCTGAGCCTCAGAAATTCCTATCCTTAATTTTAAAGAGACATATTTTTAGTTCTGTGACCTTTATCATAGCAACAGTGAAGAGTAAATCTCATTCAAAGCATTTGAATGCGATCAAACATAACCTGCAGAATAGGTAGGATGGAGACTTGGCTCTTTTTGTAATGCTTCTGATAGCAAACCCTTTATTTATCCCTTTGTTGTTAAAGCACGACATAAATGTGTTACGATACCAGGCTAAATCGGGATTAATGCAAGTGGCTGTGCTCGGAAATCACTGCAAATGAAATCCAAATCTGATGCACAAAAACGAGTGCTCCCTTTAAATTTTAGTGGTGCATTTTCTTCACGTCCTAATGGTGGAAACATTTTACTGTTGGAGTGAGAGTAGTGTGCAGCAGAGACAGAGTTGGTAATACATGTTAATAGTAGTTACATATGGATTTTTTTTCTGGCATTTTTATCATGCTAAACCTCACTGTGATACATCTCAACAAATAGCACCAATTAATCATCGCCGGTATGCCTTAGTTTTGGTCCATTTACTTTTCTGACACCAAAAATGTAGACTTGAAAACATTTAATTATGAATATGTACTGAGGGATATTTTATTATTGAAATTGAAAAAGACCTTTTTTTTTTTTTACAATAGAACATTTGTGAATTCAGAAGTCTTAGATGATGTTTGTTTTATCTACTGTATCGTATTTCCACCTTAGTTAAGGATTTTACGATGGAAGGGAAATAGCTTGGTATCTTAGCTAAAAATGGCATTGTAGAGCACATTATGTGAATGTGGCAATTGGGTAATGAGGGGTTTGTAAACTTCCTAAAGTATGTAATTCTCCTCCCTAGGTTCTTATCTATCCAGATTTTTTATGTCTAAGTACTTCATGATCAGTAAATAATAAATTCAATTTACTGAATAGAAGTTTTGTCACTTAGAAATACTCACTTGGAATATATATTTTTAATTGGCATCAATGGCAAATTTCCCAGGGAGCATAACAAAATGGATCATTTAATAGATGCCCAATCTCTCCATCCATCTATCTATCAGCTCAGCACATGATGTTTTGACTTTAATATGGTAATTATCTCAGGCTGACTTCAGAGGAAGAAGCTGCCACCCACACAGCAGTGCTTAATTACTTTAGACTTCAGTTTGCCAAGAGAAAAAATGACTTTTTTTTGCACATTGCATGGAATTGAAATGATTTCATTGTCATTTTATTTGAAATGCAGCCTGACATCACCATGGCATCATGGGAAAGAGAATGCAAAATTTCTCTGAAATTCTTAAAATAGGCTGAAAGCTGCCTTATATTTTAATGGTTTCCTATGAAGCCTGTGTTCACATTCCTTGAATGTTAATGATGAGCTGCTTCAGCTTATGGGAGGAATTTTTTTCTGTGAACACATTTCATTTGCAAGCCAATGAATGCAGTTTTTTTTTAAATTCGCCAAAACCTAATACAAACTTTGGCATTTTAAGGGCAGGTGACTGTTCAAATTAATGTTTGCGCACTGTACGGTTTGAGAACATAACTAATAAGATGAAAGAGATAATGAATTAATGGTAGTGTACAGGCAGCTTAGGAATCAAATAAGTAATTTTTTTTGTCATTGACAATCACAGCTATTATCCTGAAACGAGGTAAGAAAGTTGCATATGTGTGTTTTCAGCAACTGAAAGCTAAATTTAATGTCTATGAAAATTAGTACAAAGTTCTATGTATATGTTGTTAAACATGCTGCTAATTGATTTGCCGCACAAATACTGGAGGCAACCTGCTTGAATTAAACACTGTAGACAGATTTTTGTGCTCAAAAGAGGAGAGCTCGATCACTAGATGTCTTACCCTATGTCCACTGAAGACAAAGGGCCATTTTGGGATTGATTTCAAAGGCTTTGTTGGTTCTCTTGCAACCACTAATGCCAGCGGCACTAAAATCCTAGAAGCCTGGGGGAGAGGAGAGGAGACTGGGCAGACCAGTAGCCTGGGTCCCATGGGGAAAAGCTCTTTGTTGCCAGGGTGGAAAGCGAAAGCGCAGGTCTGGGCTCTGATGCCTTCCAGTGCTCTCTGTGGGTGGATGGTGCTTTGTAGGGCTGCGAGTGATGCTGATGAGGTCTGAAAAATATTTAAAGCAATCGTTCTCTTAACTACCCGGCACGCTGCTGGCTGTGAGCAGTTGTAGGTTTTGGCCAGTGTTTGGGCAGCAGATTCTATGCACATTTTGCCTGGCTGTGCATGCAGAACTGACGCAGGAAAAAAGCATGTGCATTTATCTCTATCAAAATCTGTAATAAATCTTCACATGGTGAATGCTGCCAGTCTTGCTGTTATAATTTTACCCTCAACAAGAAAATTCAATACACTGTCTTCCCAAATGGCAAATAAATAATATAGAAAGTTTGCTTTTTAAGGTAAGCTGTATCTTTTTCGATTTAGACATCTGTATAGTAAGGACTCACTGAAATTATTATTTCATTGTCACATACACTTTTCACAAAAGAAGAATGCAGAGAAGCTTTTTGAAATAAATCTGGCGACACTAGAGAGTTTACAAATACTAGCATATTAATATACAGCTAAAATAATAATAAAAAACACCATGCTGCTAAAGATGTTTAGTATTATCCGCTCGCTGCGGGAGTTTATTAGAAACTCCAGCTTTCTTTTATTAAAATTTCAATTGGCTTGGTGAATGAGATCCTATGTTAGTGTCATAAAGTGAGAAGCCAGAAGGAGAGGATATTGGCATTTAAGTGCAGATTTCATTTTGAAATAGTGTATATTATATATTATACCAGAATATTACATATCACAAATATTACATATTAGTGGTGTTAGAAATAGTTGCACTGATTTCTACATTCATCAAATTGTCGTTGTTTTCTGTGCCATCTGGTAGTTTATACATGTAATTTTTAAATATATCCTAAGAGGTTTTTAATATAACTATAAATGGAAAGCAAATACTTCATAGTTCTGTGAAGATTTTAAAAGATGATTGGCACAGATGATCTCCCAGAATTGGCTTCAGTGTCAAGGGATGACTTTAAACCAAAAGACTAGACTTTTCTGAACCATTATAGGGAGGTCATGGATTTAAATTTGACAATTGTGTCTTTTTAGGTATGTGATTTAATAGTAATTTTTATTTAAGACTGCTCAGTGATTTTTCAACTACATTCTCCCTTACGTAGAACAGCCCTGTCACTGTGACAGCTTACCTCAACTGGCAGTTGGGCCTTTTCTTTTTTTTTTTCACTTTGAAACCTGATGGCTGGGTTCACTTTTGGAAAACTGATAGCTGCCTAACTCTTCCTACTGCACTGAGCTTTGGTGGATAGTATTATACAATAATGCTATAAGCATTGACAAAGGTTTTTGCTGCATATCAGTCCCTGTATTTCCTGGCATCTTCAAAGAAGATGAGCCAGAAAAGAATAGATGACCAGGTAGTATGCGGGAAAATGGGTGAGATGTGCTTATAACTCTGCTTCGGCCTCCCCAGAATTATTCTCCTTTGTGCATGCTTACAGCCACTGATCTGTGTTGGTCCTCTCGAACATGCTGGGGCTGGCAGAGGGTGAATAAGGGTCCAGTACCAAGCAGCTGAGACCGCAGGGTTAGTAAAGGAGGACCATGATTCTCCCATTTCTCTGCAGTGATGAAAGGACTTGGGTGAAGATGTGGTCAAAGCTTTATTCCACCTAAGTTTCCACAGAAGGACTGTAAGGGTGGGGGTGACTTTGAGACTGAGTGGGTTTGTGCATATGTACATGGACATACACACAATATGAATACATATATTGCGAATCTCAGTTTTGTACCTTTGCTTTTCAAGAGTGTGTCTGGTTGCTGTTTAATTCTGAATTGATATTTTTCTTTACTTTTTTTTGGTTTCATGTAATATAACTTTGGTGGTCTCAGCACAATGACATCTGGACATGTTGCAAAATGGTCATAAATTAGCCCACAGTCTTTCACATACTGCTGTAATTAACTTAAGATTTTTTTCTATTTTATTTTTAAAGAGATTCCTCTGTTCTGTTGTTTGCAATTAGATAATCAGTGTTTCATTACTGGGTGAAGTGTTGCTTTAAAAGTTGATGGCACTAGCAACTCAATCCATCTGGAACCCTCCATGATGGAAAAAAAAAAAAATCTCTCACATCCCCCCATCTGGATTCTTCAAGATGCAGCGAGAAGTTTGCACTTCTGCAGCTGCAGTTCTTTCATGACAGGTTCTGTAAATTTTACACATGGCTGCCTGCTTGGAAAATATTTTCCAGATTTACATGTTTACAGCATTGACATGTGAAGCTGAAGAGCCTTCCTTCTCGATTATGGCACAAGTACTCACAGATTGCACACTAACTTTATAAAATCTGGAAATGGATCATTTACAACTTTCAAACAAATCAAAGTGCCCTTTGATCTTGACTCCAAATTTCCTTAAGAGCAACAAATAAAAATAACTTTTTTGGTGTTTTTTCCCTAAATATGGTCACTATTAATGTAACTGTTATATCTCTCTGGAAACTCAAGCAACACATTTAAGCCATTTTTGTTTCAAAGTGTATGTCCTTGGAAGAGAAATATTAATTGAGCAAATGTTGGCACCATTGAGAACACTACAGCATCCATAGAGGCTGTACAAACTCAGCAAGGGATACCCCAGTCCTTCCTTTATTCCCTCCTATTTGTGTGGTTTTGTTTTTGCTAATGTTATCACAAATCGGGAAAAGCTTTGCTGAAGGGAAAAAACTGACAATGCAAACTCTATGGAAATCTGTAGTTACTTTGATGCAAATTAATGTATCCCATAAGCTTCAATTACATTTTTCTGATTCCTACATAACCACTAAACACTTTCATAAACATTTTTAAACCAAGCATTAAAAATGTATGCTGTTGGAAGTGTGAAAAATCTGCAACAATTACAGAATGCTCAAATTTTAAAATATTGCATTCAGGCAGTCATCATCCATGATGAGCTTCAAGTCACCATATCGCCTCTAGTTGCTGTTTTCCTTGGCCCATCATTTATTCTAACCTGAGTTATGTTTTAAGATATCTTTTTGAATGGTATAAAAGTTTAAAAGGAGAAAAAATGCAGCTTGCTGACAAAAGAAATATGCATCATTTATTAACACTGGTGGAAAGATATTTTTATTTTTATTAGACAATGCTGGTTTTGCAAACACGCACTTCTGCCTCTTGCAAGCTAGCCTGAGTGGAATCCGTGGTGCAGTATCCTTGGTGTTTTCTTAATGTTAGTCATGGTGCTGCCTGAAATATTTTACCTTTATAACAGATAAACTCTGGCACAAAGAACATTAAAAAGCCATTTTCTGCAGTAAAGATAGACTTTAGGAGGAAAAAGCTGGGCATCTCAAAACCAAAACAAGCTTTGGAGAAATGGGAAGTCAGGCGGGTCAGTAGAGCCAGTGTCAAACGCCTCATCTGCAAGGGAGGAGCGAGGTGTCCGTGGGCAGCTGGGTTGTTTTATGGCCTGCCTTCAGAGAACTGAGATCAGACAAGGTTTGAGCTGAGCCCTGCATGGTCCGGGGCAGCTATTCATTCAGTAATGTTTATTAAGATGGATGGGGGCTTCAAAAGGGTTTGTCTTGTTTGATTTGGGAAGTTCTGAGGGGAAGGTGACGGCTTGGCTGTGGCTGTGGCTGCCTGAGAGGTGAGGCTCGGCTCTCCAGCCTGGCTCCGTCGGCAGCGGCCCCCGGCGAGAGGCTTGGAGGGCTCCAGTGACCGGCAGGGGTCAGAGTGCGGAGCTCACCCTTTTCACAGATACGACAGGCCACAGAAATAAATTTCAGATGGAAGCACAACGTCTATCACTTTAGATCAGCTCCTTCTTGGTAATTTTCTTACGCGTGTACACCAGCCACTTGCAAACAAGCAAACGCCTTAAGATATTTGATGCTATTTGATGATATTTGAAGATATAAGATACTCTCCTTACAGGCTAAGGAGAGTGAAGGATTTGAATAGAACCAGAACTGAGCCTATGTCTTCCCTCCTTCTGCCCCCTTAATGGTTCAAAGAGTGCCCTCCCATGCCTTGTGGTGGAAGCTGTGCAAGTATGAGAACATAGCAAACCAGATGACTTTTGGACTTATTTTTGCATGTAATTCGGGGTGATGAATGGCTAGGATAACCTAGAGGAGCAAGATGAGCTAAGGAAAGAGTGATGTAAAATGCAAGTCAACTGTTTTTTAAAATGTGACACCATCCCTGTAAACAAGAGAAATGAGAACTATCACTTTGTGTTTGGTTGTACAGTACCCTCATGATGGGCTGCAAGGCTGTTTAAAAAATGAACAAAGCAACAGGCTCAGAAGGAAAATGTGTATCTGCTTTTCTTCAAAAAAAAAAATCTGCTTTTTAGCAGAGCTGTGATGCTCATAAAACGCTTAACGATGATCTCTATGTACAAAAAGCCACACTGTACATATGCACTGTACTAGGCTGTACACAAGCAAGGCAACGTTTCTGTGGCTTGCTTCTAGCTTGAATTTCTACCCAGTACTATTTCATCTCTACTTAGCTTTCTGATACACATATAATTTTATTTGAAAATGAGCTTTACTGTCTTCTGTATATCTGAAATAAACATCCCTCACTGTAATGCTGTAATCCAAAATTCCACAGTATACAGTTCATAAAGATTTGTGTTACTTTATCAAGGTAAAATCAAGAATCTGTAGTATAGTTGCAAATGATGGTTATTTGAAACAGCTGCCATACAGCTTCCAAATCCTTTCCCCTGCTGCTTTAATATAGAATTCCTTTACCATTTTTCCACAAAATAACGTGTTTTTTTTTACTTTTGTAGTAAAAATTCTGTGGTATTATATACTTTTGTCCTGTTAATGCCTGAAAAAGTAGCTGTTAATAAAACTCATAGTCTGTGGGCTTGTTTGTTGCTAATTGATTTTTTGGAGGACAGAGAATGGACTTTGTTAAGCTAATGGTATTAATATGTTAAATTTGCTTTTTGAGATTAGAACTGCTTGTTTGCTCATAATTAGGATTAAACCTAAATGTAGCAGGTAGTGATTATGTGAATGGCAGTGCTGAGTGGAGAGAAAGAGAAGAGAGTATTTTATTTTTATCTCTGTATTCCACACCCCAGCAGTCATGGAGAGGGAAAGTTTGCAGCTCAAGTGCTCACAGGGTTATCCCTGGGTTGGGATGGTGCGGGGGATGTTTCCAACACTGTGTCTGCAGAGTTCTCCTGATCCTCCTGTCAGTCTGAGGCCTGAGAACAAAAAGGGAAGTTATTTTCTAAAATCTGAAATTTAAAATATGTGCTGCACTTCTGCACCACTTCAAACCCCTAGAGCGTTCCTGACTTCTGCAGCTGGGCTCCGCTGGAGGGAAAAGCTGTACTTTAGCAATGAATAGTTTACACTGAAAATTAACTTAGCGTCACAGTGGCCACTACTGACCTCTTTTACTTTCTCCTCCTCCTTCCCAAACTGGAGGAACCAGTCCTGCAGAGTGGCAGGGATAGCAGAGGAAAGGCAATGTCAGATCTAGGATTTGGCATTCTTGGGCAGCCACCATGGCTGCCAGCCTCTGATTAGTACATGCACATTTTTTATTTCTTTCCACTTGCTAAAGCAGAGAGTAGTATTTGGTCTACTAAAGGGCTGTAACAGTAAGTATGTGCTTTTCGAAGCTTTCATGCCTAATATGAAAACACTTTATTAGATCTATTCCATTTAATTATTAGCTATGTGATGCATTTTGTCAAGCAGAGGTTGGGAATCTTTGTGTGCATTTAAGGTTTTAAATAGAACTCCTTTCCCATCATTGTGTGTTCCCTGAGAACTACATCGTCTGACATTAGGAACGGTCCCAAAGTTTTTCAGTGGTTTACTAAAATAATGACAAAGTAAGAAAATTTATCACTTTACGTAGGGCTTATACTGTTACTTACCTTCACACACGTGGGTAGTTTCTTTTACATAACAGGAGTATTAGTGTGTGCCGTTATGCACAGGTGACTGCAGATCTGAAGGTATGAAAAATGTTGCATTTGATTATTGTCATTTAGAAGCATTCTCCTAGGGGGAAGAGTTTCTGGTTGTTTAAACCAGCACAGATCATACAGCCTTTATGTATTTACTGGTGGCAGGTCCAGTACTTGTATGGCTGGGAAGAGAGAGGGAGAGAGGGACGGTGGTAGTACCTGTGCATGTATAATTTTGTAACTCGAAGAGGACAATTTCAAATATCCTTTTGTTTTATTCACATAAAGCTGAGGTAGAGAGTAGTATGATAGCTAAGAGAACAGAAACTGTTGATTTCATTCTGCTTTTTTTGGGGGGGCGCATGATATTTTGTCTTTTTTTAGAGACTTGGGACATAAAAAAGATCTCTGTATCCCTGTTTACCTCGCAGCGAAACGACTGTTACAATACTTACTGTCCAGGGATGAACTTTATAGTAGATTTCAAAGACCCTGGGATTAATGGATAGAATGCAGTTGATAAATTAAATTGTCATCTAGGTGTTTTCCCTTTCTGCTACTTTATTGTGTGATACAATTTTTTAATGATTTTTTTAATGCAACTAGTGGTTGTTTTTGTTGTTTTATCATTCACAAAATTTTTTTGGTTTCCTTGCTAAGTGTCTTGCATCCGAGTGAAGAACGCAAGCTGTGTAATCTGTTAACAATTAAATGTTTGAGTTTTCAGTAAACTGTTTGTGAAATATAGGCAGTGTTTTGAATTCCAAGGTACTTGTTAGTGAGAAATTAACTTACAAGATACTTTAAAATTCCCTCTGCATAGCATGGGATGTGGAATGTTATCAATGTAGCCCCGGTGTGAGCCTAAGTGCTCTGCCTTTGTCACAAGGAACATATTCTCCTCATTCCTCATGAGTCTTCTAACAGTGACTTTTGACTTCCCTCTCGCTCTTTGTGTGGAACCACCTATGTGGAACCAACTATGGTAAGTGTGGTGGTCTAACCCTAGTGCTGTATGCTGCAGAAAAGGGAGCGTGCTAAGTGGAAGGTGATATCCTCACTAGATCATGTTATGTTTCCATGTTGTTGCTGCTGCCATAAACTTCTGCAAAGAGGTCTTATTTGTTATGTAGCTGTTGTTAAAATATCTTCAGAGCCCTTCTATGTTACTTAATTTCTGGTCCTCCCTTTTCATGTTTTCATAGCTGGCTGGATCTGAATTAAACTTTCACCAACGTATTGGTTAGAGGCAATGAATCCAGACAACAAGCTTAACTCATGGTTCTCCTGGAAACCCACCTTGATCTCATATTTTTCCTAATATTAGGATGGAAAAAATTCCACAAATGTCATTATAAGGTACAAATGAGAACAGATTCTCTTCCTCCTCCACCCAATGAATAGGTTTCTCCATGTTGTAAGACTGTGAGAGATTGTTTCCAAGCACTTCTCAGGAAAAGATTTCAACTGGTTCGATTCCACTGGGGATTGATTCTTCATGTGCTTGGGGAAATACTCAAGCGAAATGGGAAACAGAGCGCAGAGATATCAATAAGCAATTATTTCACAGAAAGCAGTCACTAGTCAAGGCTTCTGAGTGTTGACTCTTGTGAAGCATGGTATCTATTTAATACCTTTTTGACCAAGTGAAAAAAAGCAGCTGTTAGGAATTTTTCCCTGCCTTTCTGGTTTTCTCCAAACAGGAAAATCTCTAGCATAGTGTGCCCCAACTGGGAAATGCTCTGTGAATTTCCACAGGTAACACTAAGCAAAGAGTTAAGTGATAGATTGTTCATGAAGTAGAAGATGACCTAGCTTGACTCTCAGACTTGATATCGTATTTGCATGTTGGCAAGCAGAAAAGTAAACAACATTTAACTTGTAAACTTAGAACTTAATTAATGGTATTAAAGTAATTGAGAGAATATGAATGTAAAATGCCAAGATGCTGTTTTTATTGCACCCTCTACAAAGCAGAACTGTAGTAAAAGTAAGTTATTCTGCAGCGTAGAGGAGTATGCATTATTAGTACATTAATATTTGTGTTTATGGGAGATTTTAATGGTTTATATGGCAATTGAAACATAAAAAAAAATAAATCCTGGAGACTGCCAAGAATCACAAAGGACAACAAATATGTTAGGGTATAAAGTATAATGCAGTGTATTTCTAGAATATCCTCAAGAACAGGCAAAAGCCGTATTGGTATGAATGTGCTGCTCTGCCAGTGTTGCCTGTGCGATACACATAGTTTCTGGGGAGAAAAACCCCAGGAGGCAGACTGAGCCACATTTCTATCTGTGTAAGCCTTTACTGGCGTGGAGCCTGCAGGAAGCCTTAGGGGTGGATGCCAGGCACATTGTCCTCTGGCAGCCATCTAGCGCCGTTCTTGAAGTCACGGCTGTGTCAGAGGCGCTGCTTTGTTGCAGATGAGTCACCCAGACCTGCGTGTAATGCGGTGGTGACATCACTTGCAGTAGCTGAGCTGGTATTTCTGGGAAAGATCAGGATCAGTTTGGTTCAAGGAGGTGTAATTTCAGCCATGCAGCACTGACATTTGTGATCAAGAGCCAGGGAAAAGAGAGAATTAAATCTCCTATGTTTATTTCTGTAGGCATGGGGGTGTACAGGAATATAATTTTGAAGGGAATGAATGGTTAATACAGTGTAATTAAATAACCTCCAACACTTTCCAGTGTAACATTTCTGACAGTCATAATGCAATGGCAGTGCTATTAATTAAGTGGGTATATAGAAAAGTATGGACAGATTATCCTGAAGGGTAATTGAGTCAGGTAAAGACGAAATGAGAAATTTGAGTATAAAAGTGAAGGAGAGGGAGAGAAAGGAGCAAAATGAAGCATCTGGATTAAAGACTTGTGTAACAGCAAATCACATATTTGGATTGATATTCATTAGGCAAATGAATTTGTGTGCAACTATTACATGTTCCTGGTTATAAGTTAGCAACCAAACTCTAAAAAAACCCAGCAAAAATCCCTTCATTGATTTATTCATTGATCTATGGGAAAAAAATCTCATGCTTGGTATCGAATGCTATCAGTAGTCTAATAAGGCTACAGAAGTACATTAAAGTTTACAGTATGATCTGTAGAGTGTATTTTTTAATCACTATTCATTTCCTTATGCTTTTTCCAGCAGACCTTTATAAAAATGCTGTAGAATAATTCTACAGAAATTGAATCCATTTTTCTGGAGAAAAGATGGTATACTTTCTAAGCAGTTTTTAAAGATAGCCTGTAGGAATTTGTGAAGAATGTATCCCAAGGAAATATTCCTTGGGATCAGTAATCCAATAAGTATTTATATGCGTATGTATGCACATATACAAAAAGGCATTCTTTGTTTCCCAGAAGGAACTGAAAACACTGTGACTATGGATATAACAATGCTCTACCACAAATACGTAAGGTAAGTCCACCAGGGAGCTTTTCTAGGTTTTTACAGTCTTGGGTTTTATATATGTGTATTTTCAACTTTGTATGCTATAGAGGAACATCTTATGGAAAAAGTAGTTCAGCTTTTTGTTTATAATTACTGACGTTACTAGGAAATCTTCCTGAAATTAAACTGTATGTCACCTTCCAACATAATCTTTTCTTTCAGTAGTGTACAACAGCGCTTGACCCTGGCTAATGTTTTTCTCCTGTTGTAGTGCCTGAGAGAGAGAAAATATATTTTCTGGCTTTCTACCCTATAACTAAATTAATAGACTCAGGGACCAATTCATTAAAATTTGATATCCGATTTGTTTGGGTCATAGCTCTGTTATAACTTGTTATAAATATCTTATATTCCTTAATACTGCATACTCTATTAACATAACAGACATTAACAACAATAGCCCATCTGGAGCTAGAGGGGAAAAAGCCATAATCGTTTACCTTGCCAGCTGAAAAATGACATAAAAACCTTATGTGTTACAAAAGTGATTTGACCCCTCTCACATGTAATCAAGGAAATTATAAATAATTAAATGGCCTTGGGAGGATCAATAGACACTGTCCACATTCCCCTCCTAATGATCTGATCCTCTTATTTACCCATGCAGGAATTCACTGAATTGTAGACTAGGTTAAGGGCTCTTTTATTCGGGTTGTTTCATAGGAGATATTGAACAATGCTTCCTGCTTTATGACAAGATTAAGGTAACACCGAGTCTCCAGCTTTTCTATAGAAATGATTTCATGCATCATTCTCTAAAAGTATTGACTCTGACTCAGGACATATGAAAAGTTGAACTGGGGGAGTGTTCTGCTCTATTCCCTCCATTTCATTTGGCAGGGAGGGAGGGCAGGAATGGGACCCAAACACCTAAATGTCATGTAATTCCTCCATGGTTGATTACTGCACATCTTGCTCTTTCTAGTGCTTTTCTTCTTTTATTCCATGGCTTTTCTTAATCTGTTCCAAGCTGATCTCTTGTCCCTGGTATCCAGTGATAGGATGCATGGGAATGGTTCAAAGCTGCTCCAGGGGAGGTTTAGACTGGACATTAGGAAGCATTTCTTTAGCAAGAAGGTGGTCAAACACTGGAACAGGCTTTCTAGAGCCTGGGTCGATGCCCCAAGCCTATCAGTGTTTAAGAGGCATTTGGACAATGCCCTTAATACCATGCTTTAATTTTTGGTCAGCCCTGAGCTGGTCAGGCGGTTGGACTAGATGATCACTGTAGGTCCCTTCCAACTGAAATATTTTATTCTATTCTAACATCTTTTTTAAAGAGAGGAAAAACAGTCACTCTAGCAATACAAAGGCAATGTTTGCATAAAGCAAAAAAGGAAGTCCTTGTGGAAAAAAGGATCAGAGATGAACTGACATTATTAGAAAAGCTATCAAACAGTGATCTTGAAGACGACTGTGTACAGACTTTGATGGACATATCAAGGGAGAACTGCAGATGGGTTCCCTGAACCAGGAGGGACCATTTGTAAGGAAGGTTTATAAATTACAAGAAAGTAAAGAGAGAAGCCTTGTCCTCGTGGTAGAGTAGTTCCTCATGGTCGAGTCTGAATTGCTAGGTTTTACATCTGTGTGCTAAATGACATTAGAGGACAACACCAGTTATCTCTTTCTCTATTGAAAGTGAGCTCCCCTGTACCTGCTTGGAGCACATTTCTTTATCTACGTGACAGATATGCCTGCCTCCATATGCTTGAGCTATCCACGAAAATTGTTTTATACCCAGAGTAGTATTTACATAAAGCTGAAGTGACAAACCAAACAAACACTGGAATCTTACGTTGATTGACTGTGGTTCTTTGAAATTTCATAGTATATAAATTATTGCATATGACACAACTCATGGCTAACTGTGCTGGAATGGGTGGAAATGACACGCCACTAATCTTCTCTCTCCTGTCCTCTGAATCTAATTTAGATCTCATATTCCCAGTGGCAAAACCAGAAGTGGGACGTATATGGTTGTTGACTAAGAGAGTGCGTGTGTGTCCATAAAAAGGAGGGCTGCTTTTGATCTTTGCATTTTCATG
The DNA here is from genome assembly GCA_034008185.1 of Gorsachius magnificus. Taxonomy (NCBI): domain Eukaryota; kingdom Metazoa; phylum Chordata; class Aves; order Pelecaniformes; family Ardeidae; genus Gorsachius; species Gorsachius magnificus. The sequence continues at coordinate 72,272,337 of CM067085.1, read as the reverse complement.
CTAAACTAGGCATATTGTAGCCCTCACATTTTGGACTTTGATCCACAAGCCAAACATAGGAGAGGAGAGCTGAACAAAAACTGAAGATGTCTGGTCAAGGCTGCCCAAACACTACACTTCACTTGTCTGCTGCTAAATATCTGACTTGGTTTTTGAGTTCTTGGTGGTTGTGGAAGAGAGCGAGCTGCTAGGATTCTACCCCTCTCAGGCAGCCCCCAGTTAAAAGAGGACTGTTAATAATTGTCAAAATGTCGGAAATGCATTTAAAGATTTACAGCTTCATGAGGGAGCTACTTCCTTTAGTAAATAGAGAAAATTGGGGGTGTGTGGGTGTGTGTGTAGGGGAATCTGTCTGTATTAACTAGAATAAGTGTTAGTTCAGAGTCCAGAAGTCCAGGTTGTCCTTGACTGTATACGGTGACAATCTCTCACCAGATACTTACGAGTCTTTAAAGAATGACAGAGTTGCAGATTCCTGCTTTCAACTGTTTTTGTCAGCACTGTGCAAATGCTAACCCTGGCTTATCAAGTGGCTGAACTGCACTGAATAGAGTTCTGTGCATTAAAGAAAGTTAGGATAAAGTGTTGTTAGTAGTCGCATTAGAGAAATGCAAGAACCTTTTGAATGTGTTAGCAGATTTGTGTCATCAGAAGTTTCTAGGTTTTGAGTAGATTAACTCAATGAAATCATAGATGAGTGTTGTATTTACTTCAGGCAAAACTGGAGGAAAGAGCCTGGTTTAATTTATTTGTCTGTAGGTGGATTGTTTGATAGTGCAGTGCCTTCCATTCTCCCCCTTTAAATAAGATTTAAATTTTCCTTCCTAAGGTGAAATTAATCAGTCAGGGGAAGTGGGGAGGGGAGTAACCTTTGTTTTTACTAATGCATCGTAACGTTAAACATGTGAAATGGAAAACCTGTTAAACACAAGGCGTAGATCTTTCAGAACATTGTAATGCAATCAAAAGATTGCAAATACTTCCATGCAATACAGTAATTTCAGGGTGGGTTTTCCGACATGTTTTTTAAAACACATCTCAAGCCTCTGTGAAATGCACTTAGAAACTAGGGAAATCTTTCCCTAGAATAATATGTTTCTTGATTGTAGTTACAAGGTTTTGTCACTTTTGTTATTAATCACAGTGATAATCGTTTGTCTTTAGGCCAAGGGCGAGAGTTCCTTGTTGTTGATCTAGTCAGAAAGTACTCTAAAGTTTGTAGTGGCATGTCATTAATATTTATGCTGCACAGGTAATACAGTAAATATTAGGGCTATGAATTATTGAAAGTGAAGGAAAAGTGATGAAATAATGTTTGTTAGTTTGGTTGTTATGTAGTTTTGCATGTTTGTGAGAAATGAGGGACCCCTGGAAGAGAGCATCACTTTAAGTACTGCTTATGACTTCTGCATTAATGGGAATTTTCATTGTCAGATGATATGAATGTTTAAAAATAATTCTAAGTGCAATTCTTATGATGAATTGTAGAACAAGAAAGCATGACAATAATTTAATACAGCTCCTTTAGAGGGGTTGCAGGAGTGTCCTCTACAAACGACTACCCTCCCAAGGAAGTGTTGATTCCCGGAGAACTGTCAGTCTCTACCATGATTTCCTGTGTGACGTGGGACAAGTGCTTCAACCCCACTTTTCCCCACTGTTCCAAGGTGAACGATGACATGTTTGCAATGGGCTTTCTGGATCATCATCCCTGAACTTCTGTTCATGGAGCTCGTCAGTGGACATAAGTCTTTGATAGGCTTTATGTAAGTTTTTCTCTTAACTTTGGGGGAGGATTGTGAGAAAATTATGTACGTGCAACTTGGGGGAGTAGTGCAGGTCATGTTCATGTCTGCTAGAGTGTAAAGCAAGGAAATAAAGAAGGGGTTTCTTTGTGGGGGGGGGAGTTCTACAGTTCGTAGCAGTTCAGTTAGTACTGTATTTAGCAGAGTGAACAAGGAAAGTCAGCAAGGTCGACGTATAAGTAGAAAGTGAATGAGACAAAGGCTTGCACCAGCTATTGGACTTCTGACTGGTATATGTACCAACATAGTAACAGTTATTGTTAATTAAGCGATGAAGGATTGCAGAGCAGCCTGGCCCTAATGCCAGAGATGATCTTGCAATCCTTGGTCGCTCAAGGACAGGCAACTCGTCCAGCTGACGGTGTTGTAGTTTGAGTCGGCCGACAGTGAACTGATTTCCCAGACCACATTCTTGTTTGTAAAATAACATTTTCTGCCTTGACTATCATTTTTTCACAAATGTTTCAAAGTTTCTTGATGTTATACGGTGTGGTGTATCCTTCCCTAATAGTGGGCATTCACCCCACACCTGGCCATGGTCTTTTTATTCTGCTCCATCAGTTCCTTCTCCCCTTTAGCCCAGCAGCTCTGTGGGGCAGCATTAGGACTGATGGCTGAGGGGTACTCGCTGCTAACTGTCCCCTCCTCGGAGAGGTGTAACACATTTCTGACAAGCCTGTGCCCTGCTGCCCGAACCAGCCTGCTGTCCTAAGCAGCTTTCATGCTTGTGCTTTAACTGTCTTTGTGTGCTGGTTATTATTTTTCACTCACTTTTAAAAGAGACCGTATAGCACTTCATTATGAATACAGAGAAATAGGTTAATGTAATCCACTTAGGCATCCACTAATACTATTGCTAGATCAGCCAGGGATATTACTTAATGGTAAGGACAGGCACTTCTGTAGTGATCTGTGCAAAAAGTTACTTAACCGCATCCAAAATTGCTGCTAAAGCCTTAGCACTTGCCAACAGTTAGCAGGGTGTGGTTTCAAAGTGATGTGAGCTGCTTTCTGTGTTGTGCATACCTATCTTTATCATGTTTCTTTCTACACCTTCTGGGGTGCTTATTATTTAAACCTGACCATGCAGGACTGAGGACTATACAGGAGACTGAATCAAACCTAATAAAGCTGTCTTCTCTGCTAAAGCTTGTAAGTGGTAGAGATGTGAAGAGACCCCCCCCATGCTGTGGTGCTGACTTCTAGTGGAGTTCAAAGAAAATCTGACCTGAAGAACCGAATCCTGCATCACCTGGATAGGATGATTGTGCTTCTGAGGTAGACCAGGCTGATGACAGAGTAGCAAATCAGCTCTGGGGTCATAGCTAAGGACCCACGGTAATTAAAGGGTGGAGGGAATGGGTTAGGTCTGAGAGAGGCTGCCAAGCACTCCGAGCAGCGAGGCAGAGGCCAGCGGGCAGTGCTGGAGCTGGTCAAGCAGGCCAGCCAGGGACAAGCTGTAACACAGACAGACAGGATTAAGAAAGCGTAAGAGGAATCAGGGCTGAGCAGGTAGGAAGCAGGATCAAGGACCAGAGCCAGGAATCAAGGTGAGAAGCATGATATTGAGGCAGACTGGAAATTCCCAGAAGGTTGCTTGTACAGAAGGCTGTTTGATGTCTCCTGTCGTTAAGCAGATGCATTGAATATGGTCTTTGTTTTCTGTTTCCTCTGTCACTATTGACCAGCGAGCACAGGAACCTCACTCCAGCTGGGCAGCGAGTTCATTACATGCTTTTATTTTTGACACTGGCTTTAGTGTGGCACGATCTGCAGTTCCACTTGTCCCAGTGGTTTTGTACTGTCTACTGAGTTTGCAGTTCTTTATCAGATGGGCAGTGAAATTGTTTACCAGAAATTTACATTCTGACCAACCAGGCTGCCTCCTGGACTGGGGAGAACTAGAGGCATATTCCTCCTTGGCCTATTAGGCTGGTGTCTGTCTCACCTTTGCTCCTTTGCATCGAGTCTCTCTGATTGCTTGAGGATGGAGAGGCTGTGATTTTGCTGACTGTGCTGCTTTGGTTCAGCTGTGAAGCAGTTACTTATAATTGGTGCCAAGGAGTAGCAATCAACTGGAAAAAAAGCACTGGGAAAAAGTTGATTTCTTTTTTTTTTTTTTTTTTTTTTTCTCCCTGCAAAATATTTCTGTGAGCTGAGGCTTGAAATGAAAATGTGGGTGGAAGGAAAGAAGACATAGGGGAGTCTGGTTTTACATGGTTTACAGTGAAAGTCTGCTTCTGGAATGGTGAAGGGTAAAGGAAAACCTGATGATTAGCACATATACTGTTCATGCCCAGTTCTCAACGTTACGTATGATGATGTCTCAGGAGGGCATAGGGTATGCAAAGGAACAAAATTCCCAGTTTCAGAAGAAGGCCATGAGCAGTTGCTCAGGTTAAAGGGAGACGTCATTAAAAAAACCCCAAACAAACCAAAACCCTGACAATGACCAAAAATTAAGATAATTCAGTGTTTTGGATATCTGTGGGGAAAAAGTAGTTTCCAAATGCTAACAAAGATGGGAGTTTAATTACTCTCCATAATTATGTGTTCCTGATTGGTGGATCTCAGGGTCTTTTTCACATGGTTGGGGTTTTTTTTGATCACGAACTATTTACTAGTATATATTTGTGCTTTTAAACAGATGCTGAATGTTCTGGCCTTAAAATAAGCAAAGTAAATTCTGACGCCAGCTACTTGCAAACACTCAGGAGGCAAGACAGAATGCTATATATCTAGAGCTAGGCCATGGTCGATAAAGGTCATTATTTGGATTCTGCCAACAAATTTCTGTTTTTGTTTTTTTTTTCTAAAGCAAACCTTACAGTGATACATGAATATTGGAAGTACACGACACCACAGCTTTGCAGCACAGCATGCTTGCTTAACTTTACCTTAGGTCATCTGCTGGTTATGGCCATTTTTAATTATTATTTTTCAAGCTTTTAGCTTAATTACATCTTATTATCTAATTTCATCTCTGTCTTTCTACTTGAGTTCTTAAGGTCATCCAGTTCTTACTAAATTTTATCTTTCTCATTTCTTTGAAGTCTTATATCTTTTTGCTCTGATTGCCCTCATCAAATTCAATGATATCTTATTTTGTAATCACTAAAATCAATAATAGCATTTCCAGGTCCTTGATCCTATTTTATCTAAAAGGCTCAATTATTATCAAAATTTTTAGTTCAACATACATTTAAATGGAGTAAGTCTCTTTCAATTTGAGTTAAAACTATTTAAATAAAAATTACAGTGATGAGAACGATATGCAAAGCTTACCCCCTGACTTTTACACCTTATCTGGTCTGGTTAGTGTTCCTGTGAAAGTTCTTCCTTTCCCAAGGAGGTCTTTCCATTTTCATTTTATTTTTTATATATAAGGAGTTGCTTCTGCTACTGCTGTTGCTTTATACATCTATTCATGCAAGTGTTATGAAGACCAGATTTATGTAAGTTGAAGATTGATGAAGCTCCAGTTGCCCCCAAATAAATGGTGTATCCAAATTTTTTTCATCAGTACGTGTGATTCTGGAACTCGCATACTTGTAAACAGTTTTTGGCTGTTAAAATGCTCCTACTGCACGTGTAGTCGGGGGAGTGGAGTGCATATGTTATGCTTAAACACTTTTAGCTAGGGTTATTAACAAAAGAGTTACTGGAAACAAGCGTTTCTTAGCCCCCCACCATTGGATTTGCTGTAGGGTTGAAACCTGAATGAGATAGTGGGAAAGGATGATGGTGCAGCCATCTAAGGAATACTTTAAGTTTCAAATTTGAATCCCTATCTTAGGGTTTTTAGGAGAGCCAGGTAAAAAATTAACGCTGGTTCACTTCCCTCTCCCTGGTTACACAAATAGGTAGTGAAACTTTGTGTGGAAACTAGTAGAGGTTTGTAAAAACATAATTGCTTTGTCGGAGGGAGTGAACCTGAGACCTCTCCCTCCGAAGCGCAGACCTCCGCCGCTGAGCCGAAGGACTGATCTGCTCGCTGCGAGCAGTGACGGGCGGCTGTTCTCTTTGGGTCAGTCACAGTGGGAGACAGGAACACAATGTGTTAGTGTTTAAAAGGGTTTCTTTTAGAATTTGTCCTTTTTGGAAATAGGAATTATGTAAGTCAGCTACAGAGAGGCTATCCGCTTAGCTGTGGCTGGTGTCATGCTGGTCGCACGGAGCCAATTAGGCTTCCAGAAGTCTAACCGTGAAACTTATACCGGTGGCTTTGTGCAACAGCCACAGCATTCAACCTGGAAGGGGGGGTGGGGGTGAGGGGTGGGGAAGTGAAATAATTAGCCTCCAGAAATGTGTACAATTCCAGATAGTGCCCAAAATTACATTTCTGATTTTAATGAAAGGTACTCTGGCTCAATAAAATTTGGAGCAAAGCCCTGCTGGTTCAAATTATTAGTGCACACCTTAGACCTGGTGAGTTTTATATGGTATCGTGTGGCTCTTTGAACATTTTGCACAGCTTTAGTTCAACTCTATTGCCCTCCATGTAAGAACCTTTTATAGACTTGCGTAGAGATGAAATTAACTCCTAAGGAAGAGTATTAATGGACTGGGATTTCTCAAAATCTTCCTTGGAGATTGGGATGTTTTCCAAAACAGCAGTATGCTTTTTGAGTGGAAGAAAAATTATAGATCTGGGGTCCTTCTGGCTTAATTTAAGAACAGTGATATTTTAACAAAATGAAATACTACCAGGTCAGGACTGTGACTGTTGTGTGTCAGTTACAGTAGAGTGTACTGAGGAAGGTAGTTCTGGCTGTCCAGGTAGCAGTTAGCTTGCCCCCAGTTATATTGTTCTCTCTTTTTTTTTTTTTTTTTTGAGCTTCACTTAGTATTGCTGTTGTCTCAGTATTATTTTCTATCGCTCTGAGTCCCACTGTTGCATCTTGAATACAGCTGCAGTAATCATGTGGAACAGTTTGAGCTGGCAGGTATGGATGCAGGTGGCTTTTTCACTTCTAGGTCATGGGATTCAACAGGTGGGAGGAGGAAGCGCGGCAGAACTGCGGTTCATTTAACCCTCTCATTTTAAAACCTGTTCAGGACTGCTTTGATGACACATCAGAAGGGAGAGTTTCAAAGCAGTGCTGAAGTGGGATGAGCTTATTTCATTTTTATCATTAGAGAGTAAGATGGAAGACTTATTATCTGCAAGATTGATGGCAATAAGTTAGATAAGCAAAAGATGAAGGAAAAAACTTCCTTTGCTTCCATTTAAAAAAAAAAGTCAACATTTAATTTTCTGCGGGCAACTGCAAAGAACTGCATCAGACACATTCTGTATTTTTTTCCCCAATACTTTTGAAGTATGAAATAAAGGAATATTCACCATTCAGCTATCACACCTCGGATGAGCCAAACACAGAAGTTAGAAGGGATCTTCACCACTCATAGCATTTTATAGGCAAAGCTCTTCTGTTGTACTGGTTTCATTCACGGTTTCCAGAAAATGTTTTTTCTAATGCTTATTTTGAAATGATTGTATGTTATAGTATACAGTTCTGAAAACTTGTTCTGTGTAGTCTAAATAAGTAATGTGTGCAAAGAGGAGAGACACTGGTCATCCTAGAGACCAGTCAAGGAGTAAAGCAGCGTGATCAAAGTCCTGGACAGATAGGAATGATTTAGAAATTTGGTCATGTAGTGCAGGGTTTGGATTGCTCTCTCCAGAAAACTTGACACTTTCTGCCTACCGTTTATAGCGTGTAGGCTATCAATCGCTTTTGAAGGCACAGAGTATACATGAGAAGCTTCTGGAAAGGGCCCAGACCTCCACCAAAATAATAACATCTCCTACCTCGAGCTACTCATTAACCACCATTTATATTATGTCTGGCATTTTGTAGAGTGTTCATAACCACTCATCTCTTGGTAGCAGTAACTTACAAAATGCATATAATGGATAAATACATCAAATTGACAAGATTTGTTTCACCCCGTTTGTGGGAGTAGTGGATGTGATGTTTCCACCTTTTCCATGCACCAGCTGGCTGGCCTTGAGCCACCGTAACTTCTGGTGGCCGTGGCGGTGACATTACCGAGTGATTCCAGTTCCTGCTGTGTGCGCTCGTTGCACTCTGTCCACCCTCTGCATCTTCTTGATCTGTGACATATTGCTGATGGCTTGAAGAAACAAGGAAGCACAGCTGAGCGGCCTGAACTGCTGCTCAGCTCTGACAAAACTGGTAAAACTGGCAGGTGAAAAGTTAGGCATCTCCTTACTGCTGAAAATGACAAAAATGCACTTTTCTGCCTGATTTTCCATATACCGAGCATGCTAGTGTACTGCTAGTCACGAGTCTCTTCATTATACGCTGCTCAGTAGAGTCAGTGTATAAATACATTACAGAAGACAGAAGGATAATTTATATTTCCAGTATTTTCCCTGTATGGACGTGACATATAACTCCTAGCTGACAGTAGTTTTGGAACCTTATGAAATACACAATCACTTCTGCGTCCATCTGACTGATGGCACTATTAAAATTGTAAGCCCGTGTTGATTGAGAAATGTGACTTCTGAAAAGTTATTCTTTCTTCATATCTGATTGTCATGGGGCACTGTGTAATGATGTCATTTCAAAAAAGAAACATCTGACAATAATTCCGGAGACATTTCATTACTGCAGCAATGGTGGATAAGAAACAAAAGTAATTTCCTATCTAGAGGTGGACAGAGACTGTTATATTTTCAAAGTAAATTAGGTATTGATGAAAATGTAATAACAATTATATGTCTGTGGAACTGAAGTAGGGTGACAGGACTAAATTGAATGTAGTCAGCACATAGTTGCAGTAATGAAAAAAAGTGCCACCAAACATTAGCACTATTATATATATAGATCTTGTGAAAGAGAAGTTTGCATTTACCTTTATATGTGTATATATATATTTCTTTTTGAAACAAAGACCTGTTATTTCCATACAGAAAGCTTAGCATGAAGTTCCAGTTTGTAGAACTGATGAGTAGGTGAATGTGAGATGAGTCGTGAAATTATTCCTGTCTTTGGTATTATTCTGCCAATGTCCTGTGTTTATATTTAATTCTGGTTATCACACTTACCCTTCTTGAAGAGTGTCAGCAGTGAGCGTCATCACTTCTTTTTGTTCTGGGAAAGAGGGGAGCCTGAGAAACAGAAAAGAGAGAAAAATGTTTCTAAATGAGGCACATGAGAGATGAAACGATTTTTCCTGTATTTTGGATGCAGATTATAATCGGTTTACTTGAGTGTATCTTAACTGTAAAACTGTTCTCACTCTTCTAATCTGTTTGCCTAAAATAGACCTTTGGCCTCTAAATCTCAGAGTACTCAAGAGGTGAATGTTTTACTGTTTTTCAAATCAAGCTACATGGAGAAGTGAACTTGGTTTACCAAGCTTTTGGGGAGCAAAGGGATTACAGTTCAGCACCAGTCATGGCTAGTGGTTAACAATTACTGGCCTAATATATGATTTAGTAGCCCGTCTTGTATTATATTTGAAAAGAGATATTTTCTGCATGCTCCTGCTTTTTAATGAATGGGAAATGCAACCTCTTATATGCGCAGAGAACCGTCCAGGTACTTCTTTAAGAGGTGCAGCAGCACTCCAGTGCCTCTCTTATTAGTAACTCAGATGAAATGCAGTTGGCTTGATACACGATGATTAGCCTGACCTCTGAGTTATCAGTCTGCACTGAAAAACAGCAGGTGTAAAAGAAGAATAAAGAGGCAACAGCAAAATTTGGAGGTGAGGGGTTAGCAGCAGGCATAGTCTCCTTAGTCATGGTGCTTCACTGCAAAGCAATTACATGAAAAAATAGCTTTCTGGAAGAACAGGTATGTCAGTAGTTTGTATTTCATTTGTAAAAATGAGATGGTTTGAGTGTTTGAAACTTCTCTATGAGCCTCAGGAATCTAGAAAATGACATGCAAGATTGCTGTCTCATTACAGTTTACTTCATGGAACAAACTTTTTTCATGGGTGTGCATTAGGAACTGTCAAACTAAGTTGTACGTGCATGCTCATACCTGAGTTTCTGCTTCCAGGAAAGAGTTGATATTTAAAATACATTTTGCTCATCTAAAGAGAACACGTGCTATTATCAGACCTGGGGGGGGCTCCTCAGTTTAGTGATTCACTCAGGTTGAGGAGAAGATCTCAACATTTGTGTGCTTGTCCTTGCCTCAGCTGGATGTTCTTGTTCCTTTCTCCTCTGTTCTTACCCAGAGTCTGCCTCGTTCCATGGATTCCTGTCCCATGTGCTCATAGCTGCCCCGTGTCAACAGGCAGCTATTTCTCTAAGCTCTGCAGTCCAGGAGCAGGCTGCCTTGTTTCTTTGAGACTCAGTAGCTTTGATTTCTTTTTTTTTTTTTTTTTTTTTTTTTTTTTTACATTTAAAAATATAATCAGCCTGTCACTTGTACTGTCCTCATGTTCTGGTTTGGGTTCAGACTAACAGATTCGAAGATACCACATGGGGGCATTTCCTATTTCACACTAAGCTTCTGTACCTGCTTTAATTTGCTTAAAGCAAAATATTTTTACAGTATGATTTGGAAGTAGAATTTAATAATGATAAAGTTCTGGTCCATGTTGCAGTCATTCATAGAGTCTAGGAGTGTAGCTGGCAATTGGCATCTATATGAGTACCCACACATACCAGCATGCACATACACACACATATATGCATTTTAACACCCACCATCCTTGCAATCTGCTAGAATATACACCCCATTATGCACACACAGGCTGTTCTGTTGCATAGTAAGAGGGAGAGATGCAGTAATGTGTCAGTACAGAAGCTGATGAGAAATCTTGCTTTGTCTTCAGAAAGCATCTTGGAGAGAGAGGGTGAGAAAAATTCACTTCATAGGGAAATTTTGCAGCAGGGGAGGGATCAGAGTGCGGGAGAGAGAATAGGTGTTGTGAAAAAAAGGTAAGGAAGGAAAAAAAGGTAAATTCCTAAATGTGCCGTGTTGAGTGCTAGTGAGTGATGGAGACGTAAAAACTATTAGGAACAAAAAGCGGAAAAGAGACAAGATGGTAGAAGAGAGGGGGAAGGAGAGCCTGAAGTATCATGAAACAGTTTGGAAAAAAGACCTGCTGGTAGGAGAAACTGAGAGCATACAGGAATTAAAAAGAGGGTGGGTGGGGAGGAGTTTGCAATGGTGTGTCTGAGCAGAAAATGATGATGAAGGGGTGAAGTAGAGAATGAATACAAAATAAAATGGAATAACTGGAGAGGAGAAGCCGTAGTACACATACTACTAAAATTTGAGCAGTTTGGGTTTGTTGTATTATATTGCCTGCATTTCGTAGTCTAAAACAAGAACCTGGTAACAGTGAGAAGAATGTTAAGATGAATTAAGGAAGTGGAAAATTTAATGACAGAAGTGTTGTAGAACTGGCTGAAATCCAGGGGACCACTGGTTTGCTCTTCTCCACAAAGATGATCGAATGCAAGAAACCCTAAAAGCTGCGTCAATGTCTTTGATGCTGAGCAGAGTTTTCTGTCTCCTTTTTTTTTTTTAAAAAAAAAAAAAAGTAAGGAAAGGTATAAAAAATTTTTTTTCGTGTTTGTTTGGAAAAATCCACTACAAATTATTTACAAATAATAAAACAATCCTACTTATTTTCATAAGTGTCTGTACTAATAACATTCTTACTTAGTAAAATGAATTAAACATGACCTGCATAATAGCTAAATATTTGTCACGGTAATGTTTTTTTTGTGAGAGATGAATTATTCTGAAGCACTCAAATCTTCCAAAATAAATCCCAGATTGTGTTATTTGAAGGTAAAATAAAAAAATGGATAGGACTTATTTTTATGCAGAGGCACCATAAGAAAAGTAGAATGTTTCCCATCCTAATCACCTATATAGTCTTTTCTCAAAATACTAGTATGTAATTGTGTGAACAAGAAAGCTCATGCAATGTAGGGGACTAACAGGTTCTGAACCCTGACCAGGACGTTTGATGTGTATACGGTCAGCCAGGCGATAACGCTTTGGTTTTGCATGTGTGCTGAAGTTTGTGTTCGGTTCCCTTAATAAATGTGTACAGATTTTGAAAACTAGGTCATCAGTGGGACAGCATCTTTTTAGTATGATGTATAGTATGCATGTGTGAACAATTGAAATACTTTTCATGTGTATGGTGAATCACAGTCCTATTTTATCCTTACTTTTCACTTTGTCCTTATATAAGCAAACTCCTATTGATTTTGAGCAGATTTTCCTTGAATGAGGGCTGGGGAGGGACTGCGGTGTTTGGCCCTAAGGATTTCATAAGCTAGTATGAATCATAAGAATTTGGAGACAATATATTTTAAAATGATTTCCTCTCAAGTATATTACAACATCTTGCATGTTACTAGGAGCCGTGTGACTGTTGTTACCATATGGATAAACAAACTCTTTCTCCCATTCCCCTTCACTCATTTTTCAGAGCCTCCCTAGTTTTCTTGGCAGGTTGTTGTTGCAGAAATACTATTGATGGGGCTCCTCAGCCCATGCACCTTGATTCTAACACTCTGTCTGAAAAGCGTGGTATCCAGCTTTTTATTTATCCACAGCCTTCTTTTGAAGGCAGTCCCCCTCGGTATAAATCCTGACAGTCTACATCAAGGCCTCAATCTTCTTTCTCCTTCCGATGGAGTTTGTGATCAACGGCAAGAAGTCAGCTCCGTCTCCCTTACGTGTCTGGAGTTTTTAGAGCTCTGAAAATACCAAGAGCATGACCCTCACACACACATATATATTTATTATTTTTTTTCCCAGAAAATGAACAAAGAGGAACTTGTCAGTCAGTCTTTTTGAAAGCAAATTCTGGCAGGGAAGCTGCAATCTGCAGCTGTCACTGGGCTAAGGGTATAAACGTGGCCCAAACGTGAGGCACAGTGTAAAGCAGGGCTCAAATTAATGCAAGAAGTTGGTCAAAAAGTTTCTGACCTTGTACGGTGGCTTCTGTAAATCGGGACGTATGTGTACTGTCATTTATGGTGTACTGCTCACAAGCCTTTCCACCAGAGACTGTAAGCCTTGGCATTTTTGGTGACTCGTGCTATGGTAGTATATGTGGAGAAAATAGATATTTTTGTGTCTGAACCAGAGCCTAATGTGTCTGAGCAGTTTTACACTCATTTGGAGAAAGCCAAATGAGAGAACAAGCTGCATTTTAAATTACCAGACAAATAAAGGTGTTTCTGATGCTTATACGTTCACTTTTTCTCAGATTAAAATGATGATTCAGATTGGCTCAAAAATTCCTGTAAGTGTTGTTTTTGGATTTCTTTGGTGGGATTTTTGAACCCAGGTAAATTATAGGTATAGATTCGTGGGTCCAGATGGACTCTTAAATTTCAATAGAATGTTGCTGTGCATTAATTGGAAATATATGCTATAAACTCATTAAGAAGTGATTGAGAAGCAAAATAAACTAAAGAAATGAATGAAGATAACAACCCACTTTTTTAGCCTTATGGATTGAAGGTCAATGTAAGAGCACAGTGAATACTTGTAAATTGCAAATACAGGGGGAGAACATGATGTTACTCTGAGAAAATTATGTGTTTTTGAAGAAAGTAATTACCATTCAAGAAATGAGAAGGGAATCTAGTGTACCGCTTGCTAATCAAGTATTGCGTATTTGTACACCACTCAAGTTATTTTCTTTAATGGCTGTGCAAAATACAGCTTCTCAGATGTTATCTAATGTGCAAAACAATATACTAAAAAAAAAAAAAAAATCCTCAAACCTTTTGCATAATTATTTCTGATACCAGATGTAGATACTGTATCAGCATAAATTAGAGCATTGTTCCAGACTGCTGCTGCATTTAAAGTTATGTCAGTCAAGGGCAATATTAGAGGTTGCTTAGCTCCCGGTCTCATTGGGCAGGGTTATTTCCAGAGATATATTCTTTTTGATATAGCTAAATAGTTTTCTAAGTGCTTGTTTTTTAGCTATAATTAATCCTTTGAACATCTATAGCTGTTCCATTAAGAATCTCGTAACTAATGAATTCAATCTGACAAAATCCCATTGGAGTTGCATTTAATTTATTAGCTTTAAAATTCTAATGGAAATTGCTATAGATGTGCAAAGGATTAAGGATTATTAAACTAGGAGGTCAATAAGTATTGCATCCATTTTACAGATGAATAAACTGAGGCAGTGGGAGGTTAAATGATAAATGTTGTAAAGAAAAGCACGTTAGAAAGACAGGAATGGAAACCAAAGCTTCAGTCAATGCAGCTGTACTATATGCAAAAAACCCTGTGGATTTTATCTGTTTCATATACACCAAAATTTATTGCTACTTGAAGGATTCAAGAGATGTAGTTCGTTGGGTTTTGCCTTTAATTGCCAGAATGGCGTTATCCCTTTGAAAAGAGCAGACATTGCGTTGGAACTCTCCTTCCACTAAGTTTGTTTCCTTCTCCTTCCTTGTCCCCTCTTTGTGTGACATTTTGGAGCAGATGTGTTTTCTTTCTTTAGAAAAACTGAAAGTATTAATTCAATCTATAACTTCAGAGATGGAAAAGAGTTAATAGAAACATTAATAAGCACAACCTTAATAGGATTTGAACTCACAACCTTTGAAATATGAATTAGGAATTTATCTGGTAGTCTACACAGTCTTTCATTAGCAGCCATGGGAATTTACAGGTGTTAAATTAGTTAGAGAAATGCTCCACTATTCCATGAATGCAATAAAAACATAATGAGAACTACAAGGAAATAAATTAATTCTAAAGAAGAAATCTAATATTAGGGCAACAAAGTTCAAATAAAGCCTGCTCCCTAGTTTCTAACAAGATCTGTGAAATGTCACCAATATTAGACTTAATATTGCATTGTTATGCTTCGCTTGTTGAAATATTTTCATTATATGCAAACTTTAGTGAATTTTTGGCCTCCTCTCTCTAAAAAAAAAAAAATCCTACACTTTAAATATTTCCATGTAATAGTTTGTCTGTTGAAATGATATTGTATTTTAATAGGATAGAGTTATAAGCTGCTGGTCTGATGCCGTAGCTAGCAGGAAGCTGGCTGCTCACGGGCGTTGATGAGGCAGGGGAGGAGAGCGCAGAGCTGCTGGAGGCAGATGGAGCACCGAGCACCACGCCTGCCTTTGGTGGGGAGGAAGGGAAAATGAATCGACCAAGTCTCATTTATATTTTGGATATGTGACAGCTCTAAAAACCTTGAGTAAAAATTGTGTTTTCACTTCAAGGTCATTAAAATACTGTTATCCCAGTTGGCTAATGCACAAACTAAAAAACATGACCAAATGTACAAAATCTCCGACTTCATGGTGTGAACGCTTTGGAGTGTGTGTTTGGGGACTTAATTTCATTAATGCAATTTTAGGTCTTGCATTCCATTTCTTCCTTCAGGTTTTAGAAAAAAACCTCATCTGTAAAGCATTTTCAATGAACAAATATAGGAACTGGTTATCTCGGTGAAGGGAGAATGAAAAAGCCCATTACAGAGGACAAGGGGGAATGGACACAAGTTGCTCCTGGGGAGATTCCGACTGGACATCAGAGGGAAACTTTTCACCATGAGAACAGTCAACCATTGGAATAATCTCCCCAGGGAAGTGGTTGACTCACTACATTGGACACTTCCAAGATGCAGCTGGACAGGGTGCTGGGACATCTTGTCTAGACTGTGCTCTTGCCTAGAAAGGTTGGACCAGATGATCCTTGAGGTCCCTTCCAACCAGGGATTCTACAATTAGCAGAGGGAGTAGTTCATCAGGACACAGGGCTGTAGTATGGTCACTATGGAGGGGGCAGATTAGATTGCCAAAACTCCGATCAGTACAGATGTGCTAGCAATGACTGTGGTCTCTGCGGCTTTTGGCATCGAGGCAAAGGCTGAGCAGTGAGGTGGGATGTAGCACAATGCTCTGCCTTTCCTGAAGGAGAAGCATGAGAGTAAGATGTTACTCGTGTAATGGATCTTATGTTTAATACTTATTTATTAAAGCTGCCTGTGTCAAGCTCTGGATGCTGGTATGTGGTTTGTAGAAATAGACGTACCCAATTTTTCAAGAGCTTCTGAATCATAAACCGCAATGTGATCTTTGTTCCTCAGTTTCACACAACCTGTCTGAACCTAAACATTGTAGAAATTTTAGAAAAAAGCACCAAAATCCCACAAGCCATTTGTCACAGACTATGATGAGAGGAAGAGTGAGAGAATAACAAATTGCTGAATGACTTCTGGCTTTCTCCTTTATCTTTTCTTGATTAAGGGAGGTGGAGAAAACTCCTGGATTGTGGTAATGTCTCTTTCCCCCCCCCCCCCCCTTGCTCTGAATTACTTCCAAAGCATCTCTGATCATTAGGGAGTAGGTAATAATTTCCAAGTTTTATTCTTTGAATATTCTTCTGCAATGCTTAATCAGGTAGATAAGAATAAGATATATTCAGCTTCTCTAAATTTATCCTGTGAGTTTCCTTTCTCCGAGAATTCCTGGTCATCATTTACAGCAGCTGGGCTGAGCAGAATGAAGGTCTCCAACCCTTGGAAGAAAGTGGGAAGAGATACCCAGATATGTTAGAGACCTTTTTTCCTCCCAGTGAGGAAAAAGAGCCTCTGTTGCCTGGAAGCTCTGCCTGTTGTGAGCGATCAGCTTCCATTGGTGCTGGTACTGTCTGGCCCCTCTTCTCACAGCTTTTACTTAAATCAGTGAATCCTGATGGATTAGTTATGGGACATTTATATTGAGGGGATTTGGACTGATTGTCAAGTTAATGTCTAGTGTTGTGTGTTGGTTTTCCTTCATTTTACGTTAGTTGTCTTGTTTCCTAGCTTTTTGTATTTGTTACCATCTATTTTATATTGTGATATATCTTCAGTGTGGCATCCTGTAGTAAATACAGCGAAATTAGGACTTGATGGCAGCGAAAACTACTTGGGATAAGGTTGGTGTTAACCTTGAATTCAATCGTATTGTATGACCTAAAATGGATTAGAAGTCTGTTCTGGTCTTTTAGAATTGCATTATTTATATAGAAGTATATTGTTTTTATATATTTAAGTATATATTATTTATATTGAACATATAGAGAGTATATTTAATTTAATACATTTTGAGAAAATACTTGGAAAATAATGACATTTTGTGACTTTTCAAAATTAAGGACGAAACATGCACCGCTGTTTCCTACATTATTTAATAAAATATAACTTTATCTTTTGTTAGATCGGTCAGATAATGACATTCAAATAATTCAGAATTCATAGGCTTTGCATGTAGAGTATTCTTAATTTGGAGATTTAAGACCACGTGATTTCATTAATTTAAAGTGGAGCTATAGACACACACATCACTGTGCAGCTTTGTGTGAAAAACAGGTGAGGAACATGTCTGAATACTTTAATTCTTAGGGAAAAAAAAACAAAAACAAACCACTCAGTAATCTGAACAGTCCTAGAAGTCCTGTCTGGTCATATGTTAGTTAAGATTATTTTCTCTAAAACACTTAATAGTCACTTGAAACCTTGAGGATCTCTCACACTTCATAGAATTAAAATAAGTAGCCTGAGAAGTCAACCGAAAAAATATTTGGTTTCAAACACTTCAGATCTTTCTGGAATGCATTTTATACTCCAAACTTTGAGTCAGTCTCTATTACTCTGCTTCACTGCATTTCATCTTTTGGAAATATAACTTTATCTCCTTTAAAAGGATTTTCTAGTTTCTCGCATGTTTTGTTGTTGGATACCTCTCAGTTAGGTAAGTGAGAGGCTTTGGGGGCTTTTTGGTTTTGTTTTTCCCAGGAGGGTAATGGAGGAGACTTGAAAAGGAGGCAAGCACCTTGGGGGTCTGCAGTACCTCCAGAAGGTGGGTTAATTTTCCCTTGCCAGCACTGTCAGACAGAAGGCTGTTGTCTCTAAGTTTGTCTCTAAGAATTATAATTTTGGCTGTGTAACTTTTGCTGGGTCCAGATGGATCTGACTCCTCGCTGTTTCTATACGTTCTTTTCTTCTGCGTGTCTTGCTTCCAACTGGGGACCTGAGAAGAGCTGTGTCCTGACTTCTCAGTTTAAAGTATGACCCCCACACTTCCTTCTGCTATAACAAAATAATAAAAAAAGTTTTCCCTCAGGCTTGTACCAAATGATAGAAACAGTTTGAGTGACCTTATGTCCACTGTTAGGTCACCCCTTTAAAAAGCAGCTTCACTGTAAGGTTTTGCTTGGCAGTGTGTTTCTAAGCATTCCGCTAAATAATCTGTAACATTTAACAACTTGAATCCAAATTATCCCCTCTGTTACAGTAGTGCAGACCCAGTGACTCCTCTTCTTTTCTGTGGTTAACTGAGTGGGACGAGCAGCTATTCACCGCACTCTGGTTTTTTTTTCCTCGTTGATCATCTTTAATTGAGCTGGGCCCTTCTCCCACATACTCTGTCATGCAGGTACGTTAATTCCATTCATACAGAATGAGCTGTTTCCCCCTCTCAGGATGAGCTCAGCTCTGCCTTGTGAACTCAAGCCATTATTCAGCCTGTCTTGTACCTGGAAACCCTCTGATTTTAGTGATACCAGTCATACTCTGTTTTCTATCTCATACATTCGTTTTACTGTTCTCTTTCTTGATTTTCTTTTTCATGTGGTTTTGTTTTATAGCTAATATTCTTGCCCTTCACATACACAACTCTTAGGTGTTTTTTTTTTAAAAAAAACCTTTTTCTCTTCTCACATTGTTATACTTCCATCTTCATTTCAAGGTCCTCTCACCTGTTAACTTTATATGAGAGAACTTTAATTCACTTTTTCCTTGTAATACTTTCTTCTTCTTGGTTGCTTTGTTCCAGCTCTAGCATACCACTGTGTGTTTTGAACCATCGGTAATTTTGCATATTTTTGTTTGTATTCCTGAGGTGAACACAGGAGAGCGGGTGGGTCCCAGTTGTACCCAAACCTGGAGACTGCCTTTGCCATCGAGCAACTCCGGCAGTGCTTTCAGTCTTGTAGCCCTTTCTAAGTATGAACACGGTATCCTACAGAACATTACTTTGACACAGTTGAATGGTGTCTTTAAATCACAATCTATCATTGGAGGTATGGAGAAAGTACTAGGAATATTCCTTAAAATTTCTGAGGTGCTGTGTCAGCTGAGCTAAGCATTTCTGAGAGCAAGTCAGACTGTGATCCAAAATCTTGAAAAAGAGAGTCAGATGCTCCGTGTGTTCCTGCCTGATATCTCCCACTCCTGGTCAGAGGCAAAGTGCATTAGACACGTGAACCTTCCTCCTGTGATAAATGCAGGCCTGTGTATTACTCTCAGCATTAGTAGACAGCCAGACTCTTGCTCCCAGGAAAAATATAGAGACTTAGTTCTGGGGTTTAGCATGCATGCACACGCTCTCTCTTTTTCTTTTTCTTTTTTTTTTTTTTTCTTTTTATTTTAAGAACATGTGAGTTCTGGGAAGGTTTGTTATGCAGAATGTCTGATAACGTTACAGCAAGGATCAAAAAATCAAAAATATTGGTTCTTCAGGCAAAACGAGTAGCTACACTGAAACTATTACTGGAGTGAGAACAACAGATTTTGGCTCGCATTTGGATGAATTTATCCTATATCCTGAAAAGTATTTTCAGCCTGCAGTTTAGCAAGCTCTTACACTGTTCTGTAACTGGTGTAAAATGTTATTGTGCTGATTTGGACTGTAGAGGGATGACAAAAATAAGGCTTCCTGCAGTATGCAAAATCTGAACTAACTTACACATGTAAATGAAAAATACTAAAGAGATTAATAGATAAGTAATAGATTGTACAACCAATATAGCCCAGTGTAGGTCATGGGAAATTCTGTCTGTTTTCTTGGCCTGGAATTTGTTATGCATTGAAAACATCCCTGGGTAGCTGTCTGGAAATCTCAACTTTCAGATAGTTTGCTGTCACGCTGCTTTGTTCAGTGCTTTCCAGAATAACAACTTTGGGTTCCAGCAGCTGTGTGGCACACTGTATCTTGGGCTGGTGTAAGGTTCTCATTTAAATACAGTAGTACTTTCCACACAAAAAAGTTAATATTTTAGTGCAACATGCAAAACTGATGAATGGCAGTCTGTAAGTCCAATACTTTTTTTTTTTTTTTTCCCTGGCAAATATACTACTCCTTTTTGTAAAGGCCAAGAAATTAATGAATGATTTTATTCTTCCCCCTTGCAGCCTGCACAGGGTAATTATGTATTATTAATAATGCAGCAGTACAAATGATATTAAATGAACTACATTTGTTAATGTAGATCTTATCCAACTGCTTTTTCCATCGGTGGACTGTTTCTCATCAGGGGGTACTAATTAGCTGTAATATGTGGAAAGATGGGACAGAAATCCAATCAGATAAATAGAATAGATTTTGAAAAATCCAGGAAGGAAGAACGCCATTTAAGACTGTGAATGTATTATTAAGAGGAAAGATGAGAATTTATGCTTTTTTTTTTTTTTTTTTTGCTTTTTCATACATTTCATGGTCATTTGAAAGCTAGAAAGCATCGACTCTTGTTCTACCAGGGCTATAAAGACGCACGGAATATTTCATTTGTCAAAGCTGTAATGCTGTTTTCTTTTGCAGTAATAGAAGTGCATATAAAAGCTATCGAAGTCTTTGCTAAGCTTGCTCTTGCAACTTACTTATTCAAACTACTGTGCTGATGAAAATTAGTGATTGTCTATTGCTGTTAGAATTTTTTTTTTAAAAATCACTAGCTTCCTGATAAAGTTTACTCTCTCTCTCTCTCTGTTTGAATAATAATATCTTAATTTTTACAGCTATATTGTCATACATTTAAATGTGGTTATATGATAAATACACATGCATAATGCATAAATGTAAAGGATTTGATCTGACTGCTTCTAAAAGCAATGGAAAGATTATTGCAGACTTTGGAGGGTGTACTATGAGACCAAGTAATCATTCTTACAGTTAATGTACAGCTGAGACCCAGTCCATACCAAAACAAAACCAACGTAACCTCATTTGGAAGCAGGTGGTTGCACCTGTGTTCACAAGATAGAAATTAAATTCATCTCATTCATTAGCAGGTTTACTACTCATTTGCACTGTGTTTCTGATTAGCAGAGTCCAGTGGTTCTTGTATGCTGTGGGACCATTACCGTCCACCTACACAATTTTCTTTTCCTGTCCTTTTTTTATAGGCACCATGTTTCTAGAAAATGTAAAACTACCCTTCCATCTAGAGCACTTTGAAACTAGAAACTTGTTTGAAAACCTGTGGTAGAAAACTTGACCCTGTAGCATGCAGAGGTTTGTAAACCACCGCAGCAGGCACTGTTTAAAGTCCTCTAGCAAGCTGGATTGCCTCATACATTTTTAAAGATGATCAATTATAGGACTTTATAGTCCCTCCGCAGTGATGGAATTTGCTTCTTTTCCTTAAAGGCTCCACCCTTTTTGGCTCCCCCCCCTTCCCCCCCCCCCCCCCCCCCCCCCCCCCCCCCCGATTGCATATATGTTTGTGCCGGCTGAGGGGTGCAGCGAGGCAGCCCCAGAGCCAAGCCCCGGGGTCCACCTGCGGGTGGGAGCCATCAGTCCGGGGTGCGTTGTTCTAGCCGGCAGCCTCAGGAACCAGGAGACTGTACTTCTTAAAAGAAAAATATAGATTCAAAACTATTTACATTTTAATACAACTATTTCACATAATTAAAGTAAACAGATAAACAGATCAATATGTTGAAACAGATGTATAAATATATAGATAGACATATTGCACAGAAACCTTAATATTTCATCCAAATGAAATACTCTATTCCAAATATGCCCCGTAGGAGTTTTGCTCAAGGCTATGCTTAGGTATAGTCAGAAATTCCCGATAGCTAGTCACGAGGGAAAATATGTTCTCTTACAGATAATTGCTACTGGCAGCTAGAGACCTAGAGAATTTGATGTGCAATAATGTGACCTGACTATGTATTAAACTTTTTTGAAGGACATGCGTAAAGAAATTTTATATGCTTCTCACACACCTTAGTTTTTTTGGATTTCACTTGCGTTAGCACATTTTAACAACTTCCCTATGTTTAATATCTGTTACATTTCATCCTAATAGTTCTCAGCCATAAAAGATCCTAATATTATGGCTTTTCTTTTTTTCAAAACAAATGAGCTTAGAAATGTAGGGTGGAGAGGATACAGGAAGGAGAATAAAGCCCAGGTGACTTGTAAGGAATATGTAAACAAAGCAGAGTTGCATTATTAATGATAGAGCTGGAGAAAACAAAACCAGTAAATATTTTTTCTTTAAAAATACATGAGGTTAACCATTCAAATGCTGCTTGGTTCCCTGCATTCAGTTTTAATGTTACCTTGTGTCTATGTATGTGCTAGTTACTAGTCTGTTACCTGAAAGCTTCAAAGACGATTGCCTTTCTATATTAAAAAGGTTGTATGTTGTATATCGCCTTTCATCCGACTGGAAAGTACATAGCAATTATACAAAAAGTTCCATTAAAAGCAAATGTCAGAATTGTTTGCTATTAGATTTATCTTTTCCTTTAGTGCTGGTTTGCAGTATTTGTTTCCCAGTATTCGGGATTATCGCTAAGCAGTGATGTGTAATTTGAATTTTCATAAACTGCCAGGAACTGAGAATGAACTTCCAAAAGATACAAAGTGACACAACTTCAATAAATGTCTATATATACACCTTATAAAAATTCTTGATATCATCTTGTTTTGTTGTTGGCAGATGTTAATTGGCCAGAGAACAACGATATATATTTATTGCCTAAGAAAGATAAAAGACTGAAGTAACAGTTTCCCTGAATTATAAACTCATTTTATTCCTCTTGTTTATTTAAACGCCATCCCAGATTCCAAATTTAGATCCATAGTTGATACGAATGACTGACATTTTCATTTTATCTTCATAATTTCCATTATTATTTCTATTTTTACTTTTTAATACTATATATGAATATAGACGACAATGCAGCGTTTGTAAGTTGTGACAATATTTTAATATAATGTAGAAGTTTAAATAAAGCATCATTTGACGTTGTTAAGATAAATGAATCCTGCTTATTCTTGTACAAAAAAAATAATGGTTTTGCAATAATTTAGATTATAATAAGTGGTGTTTTTAGAAAATAGTAGAATGTAGATTGTAGGAACTAATTAGAAAAACGAACCGCACTTCTGTTCCTTCAAACTCTTAGAGCCAGCCAGTTTAACAGGTTTGGAAGCTTCCTTTGGTGCCTCACAGTGTTACGGAGATTAGGTCAGTACAGATGGTTTGCTGGGGTTCATCAAGTCTTTAGTTTTCATCTGACTTTCTTCTGAAGATCCCTCTTTGCATTGTTGCCACGCACTAAGCACAGCATTTGCTAAATAAGGTTTTAAAGAGGAATGATAAAATTGTCACACGGTTTTATCAGGAAGGAAATCCCATGGCTCGATTATCCGTGGGGTGCGTGCGACATAGCTGTTTGACTCTCTTCTACTATGCTGCGAACCTGATCTCTCTACCTTGCCCAAGATATTTGAATTAAAAGTTGTTCCATTTGAGCTGTGATGGGATCATTTTTTTTTGTGCTCCTTCAGTCCCATGAGAAAGTATCTTCCTATTGTATCGGTGGAGTTATAAACACGCTGGGAGGGATGTGTATTTCCGGCTTTCTGTGTGGTGGAGACGATCTGGTCCCAATTGCTGTATCATGTGAGGTAGACAGGTGGCATCAGGCAGTTATCAAATAGAAGATGAAGGCAGCAGCAGCAGCAGGGTATGGCCTTGGGCTCAGCAAATACTCGATTCAGCTGCGGCAGGTTCAGGCCTGAGGCGGGACAGGATAGCTGACTCCTGCAGAAACAAAGTCAGACCTGTCACCAGCACAGCTCATCCATGAACGTGTGCGACGGGGATGCTGCAGAAGCAGCGCGGAGCCCCGCAGTTACAGGTCAGCCATGCAATTTGCAACATCTGGCTTGCTCCTTAAACCCAGAGTTCCCCCAGATAATGGGCATTGGGTAATACCTGGTGCAAAAAAAAAATATACTGCATAAAAAATGCCTGCTGTTTATTGAAAGGTGCGTTATGAGACCAAGAGTTTTGTTACTTAGAGGATTTTGAAAGTTGTTTTTATGGAATGTGAAAAGAAAGAAGGTATAAGCAAAGAAAGTGTAAACACAGATGTAGTAGGTGTCCCAGTCCTGGCTACCGACAGCTGCTGAGTGGTCCCATTGGGTCAGTGGTAAAATCCTGAGGCCCCTGGGAGATGAGAACACACAGGATTAGCAGAATTCATTGCCCATGAGGGAAAGCATGAAAGACACAGCCTTTTGCATATGTCTGTAAGTGAATCTGTAGATAAGGAAATGTTTCTTTTTCTTTCTTCTATGCATATGCCCTGATGAAAAGTTTTTAGCCCCAAACCTGTCCATTTTTCCAGTATTGGTATAATGGTTAGTTTCTTTCTTTCCATAAACCTGTGTTGCTTTTGGATCCTTAAGACCAAAGCTGGCTATAACAGCTTTACTACTGTGCTTTTGAGCAGAAAAAAAAAAAAAAAAAAAAAAAAAAAAAAAAAGAAAAATCCTCCTTTCTTCAAAAAATAAACCCAAAATAGCTAAGTAAATGAGCAGAACTTTCCATCTTCTAAAATTCAAAGCATAATATGTATAATCCAACAAATAAAAAAATTCCCAGGTCTATTTTAATCTTGACAATGGAACTTTTAATCACTTCAGAGGGGAGGCAGGGCGAGCTATTACCCGCCTGCACTTAGGCTACGTAGTCATAAACATTAGGGCTTGTTATTTCTAGCACTGCGAGCTTGAAGTCAATGGGAATCTTTCCATTAATATAAAGCAACAGATCAATCCTGAGAGCACAGGTTTTATTCACTGTAAGGTTAGACCTCAATAAAAAAAAGTTAAGTGAAATATAATTCATAGAAATCAATTGACGTATCGATCGTCATAAGTGATGTCAAAAAAAAAAAAAAGATTGTGCTGTTTTTAACAGTATCCTGCTTTACAGTCTTCAAGTGGATCAGGAATCAGAAGAATAGGCATGGCTCTGTGGAACATAGTCTCTTCTTTACACATGAAGCTCTTCTGAAATCAGTGACAGTATGGCCTATGAAACTGCTAACTTAAGAACTGCATCCAGAGAATCATTGGGCCGCTGTACCAAGAACTTCTCTCTTTTGCCAAGCATACTTGCATTGGTTTGAAATGGAATAAATTTGCTTAGCTGAAAATAAGAAATAGAAAAGAGAAATGAGGAATTCTCAGGTCTCGTCAATGACTTCAAAACATTTAGGCAAAGAAAATTTATAAACTTTGTAATTGTATAATGATTTACATTGCTGACAGACCCCTTGTCTGAATTCATCCATAGGTATGCTTTGCTGTGATTTCTAATGCAAGTGCTGAGGTCTAAGAATTCAGGGTGGCAGTTATGAAATATTAAAAACATCCACAGGGGATAAAAAAACTTTACTACTAAATGCCAGTTAAAAACTCCATAATTACTGAATAATATATATATATTTTTTTTGCAATGAAAAGTATCTTAAGTTTTTGAAATAATGCACGTTTAACATAGATTGGGATCTCTGAAGCAGATGTCTCTTTGACATGTGCATTCAAGCTGTTGGCAGTGACCTTGTAGGGCAAAGCGGTTTTGAAAATTAGTTTTTGCCTCCCAATATGTGAAAATAATGCTGTAGTGAAGATTTAATAAAAGTCATAGCTTCTCATAGAAGCTTATTTCAGCAAAGTAAACTATTAATTAAAATAACAAATGTCAGCTATTTCTCAGCTTGACAGTTAACAGAACACAGCTTTTGCTTAGCAGGATGTACAGAATGTATGGGAGGTATACCTATAATTCATTTTATCTATGTATGGTTCACTTCTTATATTTTAATACAGTGATAAATTAACCAGAAATGCTGCAGTTTTCTTGGTGGTGTGAGAGCCTGGGGAAAACCCATCTGGCATGTAAGTAGCGTATGGCTAAAATGGGGGAGAAAAATGAAATTAGGGAATTACTGAAGGATTTTAAGCTTTGCAAAGCAAAGGAGCAAATTTGTAACCCTGTCACTTGCCTTTTATGTTCAGTTACCCCCTGAGGTGGAGGGATGGAAGGTGTGCGTTTTTGTTGCAACACGTTTTTTGCTTAAAATGAGAGAAAAATCAAGAGGGTGGGGTTATGGTTTTGAGTTATATGCAGGTATGAAGTTCAGTGCCGCTCAGGAATTGAGTCAGAAGGTAGCTGCAATCACATACTCTGAAAAGCTTTGGTCTGGCAAAAGGATGTTAGCACAAGTTGAAGCAACCTTCAGGGGTTTTGCCCAGTATTTGCCACCTCCTCTGCCAGGTGGTCTCACCAAACAGCCCAGGAGGAAGCAGCGTAGCCACGTGTATCTCACCTTGCCTGTGTACAGCAGCTTTGCCAAGGAACTGAAATAGATTCTTTACATAAGTTTTACATCCTGCTGCAGGCATTTCTGTGGATGCTTTGTGGTCCTGATGGTTTGGTGTAAAAACATGGGGATGAACATCTGAGGTTCTGGTTTCCATTCTTGACTTGTGTTTGAGCAACCTTGTTAAGCCTATGAGAAAAACAGGTCATTGTAACCTCTCATTTTGCAGCTCTGTGTTTTCGTGAATCTAACTTGAGGTGTCCGAGCACTTGTAATTTCAACTACAGCCATTACTCTTTCCGCTTGCTCTCTTCTGTTAGAATCCCAGAACTAGGAGAGCATGCTTTGAAAAGTTTGTCCCTAACCTCTGCCAGGGGTTTCTTACCTACAAGGTGTATATAATACTTTTTTCTGTCCGAATGGTTTGTGTAATAGAGGTAACTCGGCATTTGATATTCTTACAGAGTTACCTGCCCCTCATAACTAAGAAAGAAAATTGTGGAGAGAAGTAAAAGGCCAATAGTCAATGTAAATAAGGTGATGGATTCAGAAAGGTCTAAGCACAGGTACAAAAGCAGTCAAAAAAAGCTTATGAGCCCTCATCTCAGAAGTCAGCATTTTAAAAATTTGATGGTCAGTGACTAGGAAGCTTAAAAGTTAAAACCAATGTACTTGGTGTGTTTCTTCAGGAGCAAAGGGTATTATTTCCGAGAGAACTGCAACTTAATGTGTATTCGTTTGACTCAGGGGCCACTTTCCTTCTTGGGTACAGTTAGGAAAAACATTTTTATTTAAATAGTAAAACAAATTAACAGATTCTGCTATCTCTGATTGTTATTTTTATTTTTTCCTAATCCTGTGCTCTGTGGTGCAACGCTTGTCATAATCAAGGGAAGGAACATCTTATATGAGCCCATCATCAAAATACTGGTAGTGCAGCTCTGAAATTTCTCCATAAATAGTTGAGAATGTACCAGCCATAAAGGGGAAAAAAAAAACCCTATTCTGTTTTTCTCTCTTTTTTTTTTTTTTTTTTTTTTTTTTTATGGAGTGAAGCTGAAACTATACAGAAACCCTGAATGATTTGCAGCAACACTGCTCTCAAAACTGACTGGCTGAAGTGTAAAGATGTAAAGTGGGGTTCTGAGATTAAATTTGTCCCTGTCTCTGAGTCATCAACAAATCAGGGAGAAAACAAATCAGAAATTAGATGTTAATTATAGGGCTGCCCGTAGAAAAAAAACCTTCATCCAGCCTTCAAAGAGACACTGACTGAATTGCAGCTTCTGTGTTACTGTTTTAATCACATAGATGTGCTATTTAGCATTTAAATTTTGGCGGGCTCTGGCCTTAATGCTGTGCTATACATTGCATTAAGTGGAGTCACTGGCAAAGAGTAATAAATACTACAGCCCTTTCACATTAGCTTGCTTGCACTCTTCCTCTTCTCCTTGAGCTTGAGATCTTCTGTAACCTGCTGGTTATTTGGCATTTATAGAAATAAAGAGTTCAGGGAGTAAAAACAATTTTTTTAGTCATTAAAAATGGCTTTTATTGCTCTAAAACCTTCCTTGGACTCATTAGCAAGCTTGAGTAAAGAGATGAATCTTTTTTTATCACTTCAATCAATGTCGCTGTAACCGACATACTTTATACGCCAGCATTGATTGCAATAAAGCAACGGGAAGGAATCGCTCGGTTGGCTGGAAGACTGTCTGCAGAGCAATTCAGCAAGAGGAAGCCAGGAGTACTGTGTGGTAGATGAAAGACTTGTTTGGCAAAATTTCTTGAAATTTTCACTGGCAATATTTGCCTTGTGAGTCTGCAGGCTGTCAGTCTCTAGTAAAGGAGTCGCTCAAGGTACTGGAGATAAATACAGACATTAAAGGCCAACTTGTGAACTCAGTACCAAGGGGTGTGTCTGCTAAGAGAGCTGAATCCCAATACTTGTACGTCTGTGGGTAGAAATGACTGTTATTGCAGCTCTGTTCTCAAGGGAAGACCTTCATTCATTAGGTGTGTATTTGGTTCTCTACCGCAGACTTTTTGGATTTGAGAGGAGAGTATTCCTTGAAAGCTACACGACCTGTGGAACTTACACAAGCGATTAATTGTTTAAAAAGGGCAATTTATTTCAAATTAAATCATGGAGTAAAATTATCGAGGTAGAAATCTGATAATGTTTAGCAAACAAGTGCATTTACGGAGAAAAGGAACAGTGTGTGAATGATCCCAAGATTCCTCATCTCCACAAATTGTGACGTGCCAGCCAAGCAGCAGGAACTATGCGTATCCTCCTAATAACTGCAAGGTAAAACGTGTTGGTCTGCAGTAAGGTCATTTTTTTGAGAAACTACCTGGAAAATAGTAGAAGACAATACATGTTATTTCATGTTTTCAGAGTGCTTGCAGATGGTTAGTGACCAGGGCTCAACTGTGTGGTGCACAGTAGGTTGCAATAAACTGAACACGTGTGGGTCTTCCATGTCATGAATGGCATTAAAATCGTACTGTTAGGCAAAAAACCCACACCCAAAACAGCTGCAAGAAGATAACAAAAAGCATTTATGACTTTATTATCTTAAAACATCGTAACTCAGTGAACGATCGCATACAGATTGTTTGCCATAGCTGTTGCACTGTAAAGCACCTGACATCAGTAATGGTGAGAAGCCGGTACATGGAGGACTGAACAAATTTATTGTCTGAAGCTTTTCTTTCAGATTTACCCCAATTATTCCCAGGACCACATTTGTCCAAATATTACAGAACTTTGACTTATAAAGTGATTCTCTTTCTACAGTGAATGTAAACAAAAATCGGTATCTGGAGAAGGAGTGGGACAGAGATACCGCTGGAGCCAGAACAAGGGTCGAGCAGGATCCGAGACAGATGTTGTAGCTCTGTGTGTACCCACAGAACAGAGGCAATACTGGGAGTTTTGCCCTGCTGAGACCCAAACCAGCTGTCAGACTTCAGTGTTGCATGTTACATGTCATTTGTACTGGCCACCACCAGCACCACTGGGACGCTTCCATGGACTGTCCTCAACGTAGCTAAAAAAAAGTACAGGTTGGAATTTTTCAAGCCTTAGTTCTTAGAAAAACTTGTATTTGAAGCATGCTTACAATTTACTCATAGACATACCGCTGTGCTTCTAGGGTGTGTTTTGCTGTACGATACTTTTGGCATTTTTCAGTATTTATGCAGTTATGGGTCACAAAGAAAATACAATGCCCCTTGGAATTCATGGGAAAGTGCCACCTTGCTGATTGAACTCTGTATAAAACAGGTCCGTTCTAATTGTGTAATGCCTTTTATTAAGAGAAACCTCTGGCCACGTCGAGGAGGATTATAAGCAGCAAGAAGGGAGCTGCAATACAGACATGCCTAATATTGCGTTTTCTATGGTCTGTATCAATATGTGCGTGTCATTGGGTCAAACAATATGAACTAGCTCAAACATTTGTCTTTGACATAAATAGAATAAGGCTGTCATTTTTCCCAGGTTTTAAAACACAGAGTTAATAATGGCTATTACAGTGCCTGTTTTCACATGATATGTTCAATTACCTCTGTGGTGAGGGAGTAAGGAGCTCATATTCCATTTTCCTTTCAAGGCATCTGTCATACAATTTCAGTGTTGGAATTTTGGGTGCTTCTGAGGACTGACGACTTTTTGGGCATGTTTTTCTTCCCCTGTGCATGTGAGTAAGAGCCGAATGAATGGGTCTCAGGAGTTTTCATCTGCTTTCTACCTATGAAGGCAGACAGTCCTAGTGCAACAGGATGTCCAAATATTCTTTTTAATTGTTTTGATTGACGAAGTTTTGCATTTCTCATAAAGAATCCTAATATGTAGTTCCTCCATACGAGGGTCATGTAGCCAGAACCCAAGCTGGTGGTGGACGGTTTTTACATGTAAAGCTGTTATTGCAGAAAAAACCCATACCACTAATAACAGGAAGGTATCTCTATATTTAGTTGATTTTTGAGGAAAAATAGAATCTATTCATTAAGTCATAACTTCTTGGTACTGTGTGGTACCTAATCAACTGAAATGCGTATCATAGCTATAAATATTTATCTGAGAAGTGGTTATTTCTTGAGACCAGATCCACGCTACAGCACAAACTAACACAGGGTGTATGAATTTTTTTGGAAAAAAACTGTACATATGCAGTCTGCTTAAACTCATGCACTAGAGTTTAGTCAATTCTATGAGATACAAAATTTGTTTTTCCTAAAAGGTGGGACATCACAAAATATATAGTATTTATAAAGCCATTGCAAGGAATTAGTAAAATCAGGAAGAACCCATTGTATGTGTAACTACCTGGAGTCTGAGCCTTGTTCTGTTCAGTCAAAACCCCGAGGTGACAAGCAGTGACAAGTGGTCAGCTCTCCCCTCTTTTTCTCTCTATGAATATGTTTATTTCCAACTCTCTTCTTAATTCCCCTCTGGTAGTACTTAAATACAGGTGTGAAGCCAAGACTGTCACTTTAGAAACTGGCGTCAGGCACTCACTCGCTCAGGATATTAACCATTTATTTCCTGTGACTGTTTCTAGCACCAGTCTTCGTGTTTTGTGTGATTGGCAGAGGAGGCTTCTGGAAAGAATTCTCTCAAGCAAATTAAAATAAAATATTTATGGGATGTCGTTATAATCATAGTGGTGAATTTAGAAGACCCCATCTTTCAAATGTGGTCACTGATACTGAAATATCTGAAATATTAATATGAAATGACTGTGATCTTTGGAGATTTTAGTTCAGTATTGCAGGCTTGGGCTGTAGAGCATTTCCTTAGTGTCGGTGAAAATCTGACCATGACTGAAGTGTGAGTACACGCTGCAGATTTAGGTGCTTCTGAGGAGGGACAGGGTATGTCCTTTACCATTTTTTTTTACCCATGATTTTATGGTTTCTTAAGGGTGCTCCCAGTAAAACCAACAGCAACTGCAGGTACTCTGCACTTGTTAAAAGCAGGCTAGGTCTTGATTTTTTGGGGGTGCTAAGCTGCCTTTGTGCTTGGTGACTGGGAGGCGCCTGTGCTTGCTCAGCAGCTCACAAATTTGAGTCCTTACTGCAGGTAGGCGCAATTGGAAATACTGGCTTTTTTCCCAGAATGAATCAGGTTTAACACTATGCAGAAGAGGAGAGCTTGTCCTACCCACCCTTTGTCCTCATGCTCACAGACTACTTATATTTAGCTGATATTGCTGGTATGGAATAACTCATTTAGATGCAAGAGCTCAGTCTTCATGCCTCAGTCACTCTAAAGGCTTCCCTAGCAAGCAGCATTGCAGCTCTTTTTATGGTGAAGAGAGCCCTAAACCTATTTAAAGCTGTGAGCATATATGAAGTGTCTTTCCTGAGAACCACGTTTCATAATGCTGGCTAAGTACTGCTCAGTTGTGTTTGGTGAAGCGGTATCAGTAGCACTTGACAGCTGATTATTTATAGAAACTAAAAGAAAAATCTCCTTCCTTTCTCTTTGATGTTGGTTAAAAAATATTTGTAGTGCAACTCCACTAAACTAGAGAAATGGGGAAAGCCCTGCTGTAGAGAGGCTTCTGCAGTGACTGGTGGGTTTAGGACTATATTGTCGAGAGGGTGGATAACAACTGTGGTAGCTCCTGGCTTGTGTTCTCTCTCGGCTACTGCCACCGGCATTATTGTCACCAGCCCAACATTTTTGTCACAAAACACTAGGAAAAGCAAAACTACTAATCCAAAAGTAGAAGATGCTACCTCCCCACCCCCAAGAAATCCAAGCACCATACATTGGCCATTTCAAAACTAGGGATCGTTAGGTTTTTTTGTAGCCAGTTACTTTATCTCTCATTTTAGAACGCAGTTTAGGGACATCGTAAACATCTCAAGCTCAACTTAAATTAACTGATGTTTATAAAGTGAACTGGGATGCTTGTATGGAGGCTGCTCAGCTTGTGGAATAGCTGTCTCCCTAAAAACAATGAATTTCTGTGGTCAGCATGTATTGTTGACTTCGCAGCTTTTATAGATTTTGCATGCTCTGAAGATTAAATCTTTCCAGCTACTAGACAAATCAGTCATTCATTTAATGGATTGCTTATCTTGACAATGACTATTCCTATTTCATGAATATAAAAAAAATTAATCTGATAATTGGCTCTATTTACTGGCATTTTTCAAGTGAAGTTTAATATATCTTCCGTAGATATTGATTTCAAATGGTGCGCATGTATTGACTGAAATTAAAGTTCTCTGTCCTCTGCAGAGGAGGACTCTTCCAACTAGAAATAATAATAATAAATCTATGCAAAATATACTATCTTAAGTAAAACTACCATTACATGTAGTTTCAGACCAATGTACTCGCAACTTCACTTACTGCAGGATGGCATTTGTAGGGGAACTGTCTGAAGAGAGAGAACAAACTTTCTTCTGTGATGGTCATACCAGGATAATTTCGTTGATCTTCCTGTAAATGCAGGGAAGTCAGCCATCAATGGGCTTCGTTATAAAAGGCACTGTGGGTTTGTATTTAGCATTATGCAGAAGCAGTAAGAACATTGTATTTTGACCATCCAGAAGCAGTTTATAGAGTCTGGGTGGTACTGTAACAGAAGGATGAAACAAAACTCGGTTTCTTTTTCATGTTAAAATAAAACTGTATAACATAAACGTATCTTGGACACTTCGTCAATATTTATCACAGTCTCTATTGAGAAATGCATTATCAGTCTTTGCTAAATGATTAAGCATGACACATCTAGCTTAGCTAGCCCTAGTTCTGTTGCCTGCTATGGGGGCATAGTCTGATTGTGGTTTATGAGTGGGCTCGGGTAAATCAGAATTATCTGTAATTTGTTTCTCCCAATACCTGTGATCTTATGCTGTGTTTAAATTTGCATGGAAACAAAATGTAATTGCCTCCATTGGACCATCCACATAGAGAGCGTTCCTCTTCTTCCTTTGGCAATTAGTAAACATGATTTTGTGTTAAGGCTGAGCTATGGGCTATGGGCAGACAAGCTTGCTCACCCGCTCCGTGCCGTGCCTCTGTCCCAGCACAGGTGTCTGGACAAGGCAGCTGCTGGTGGCGTTGCTGCCCATCGGAACCCGGGGCATTCCCTCCTCCTGCTAAAGGTCAGAGAGGCCCCTTTGGGGCTGCCTTTCAGAGTTGTTAAAACTAGATGCTTCAGTGTGCCCCCTCTCTTTACTCCTGGCAGGTATTCTTACCAGTGGCAAATGGCTGTTATTAGTTGCCACCTTCCATGAGCAGGGAGGAGACGTGTGCCGGCAGGTAGTTCTGGTCTCAGCAGAGATCTATGTGGCTGTTAGTATCTGAGAGGCATTAGGAAATAGCTCCATAAGCTGCCCCTAAGATTTGATTTGGCTTTCATTGAAACAGTGTTAGAGAACTTGATCGGTAGGCTATTTCATCTCTGCTTTGATACAGATTGAAAGCCTTAGCATAACATATAGCCTATAATTTTTACCAAAAAAGTGTTGGTGAGGATTAAAATAAAGATGACATCTTTGACTGTCTCTGTTTTTGTTTAGCATTCTGTTTAGACCCTGGGTCATTACAGAATGCCTGTTGTCATTGAAGAGCAGACTCCATTTACTACCTGAATATTAACTCTAACTTGAGTTTGATCTAGCATGAAACCTTGATGTTGAATGTTCTAATAATTCTCATTTGAGTTGGTAAACTGAAAGGGAGTAAACGCAGCAGCTATAGTTAGCATGATTTGGCAGCTCATAAAATAATAATTTTTTTTTCTGGTACATTAGTTCCTCTAATAATTGAATAATCTAATCTGATTCTGCAGCCTTTGATAATAACATTTATTTTTAATAACGGTTTTATAAAGTTTGCCATGTTGTGTATGTTGAGTTCAAGTAATTAATTGAAGAAGAGCTAACTCAGGTATGGTTAGCTTACCGGGAATCTTTAGCCTGATTTGAAGCACAGAGCTCTATTATGAATTGAGTTGCAGTAACACTTCTGCAACTCTTGCTCTCTTCTGGAGGTGTTTGATTCAAACGTTGACCTAAGCCGACCTGGCTTAGTTTGTGTGACCTGATGGGATCATAGTTGGAGACGGTATGGCTGCGGGCATACTGAACATTATTATTTCACTATCAGAGCATTTCACTCAATATTTTGTCCACCAGTTTATAAATTAAGCATTTACCATGGAGAGGCTGTTGTGCTTCAAAAGATTATGGGGCTCAGCTTTGTCCCACCTCAGGCAAGAATGCTATTTGTTGCAGTGCAGTTTTACCAACGGACCGTGAATCTGGAGTCTTCTTTTATGTCTGCTGAATCACTAACTGTTTGAACCATAGATCACACAACAGGTGCTGGCCACTTCCCTTTGCTGGATGCCACCACCTCTACAATAAATAGATACAGAATTTTTGCTACGTTTTTAAAAAACTGATGGCCTGATTTTTATTTTTTTTTTTTATTGTAATACAGTCCCTCACACTGTAGTGTTGGTATACACAAGAGTTTCCCTTAAAGCATGTCAATATTCACCCTGTTATTGAAGGCGGTGTTGCTATTTTTGATTTTAATAGGGCATAGATCTTTCCCAGAATCTGAGGAATGGAAGTCTGCATACACCCTTGCGTGCCTTCATTCTTTGAGGTGGACAAGACATCAGATCAGAAGTCAGTAGGTATTGAGCTAATAGGAAAGGAGCCTTTGTATAGTGGTTAAAGAAACATTGATTTTTTTTTTTTTTTTTTTAATGCTAGAAATAGTTGTGTATAGGATGGATTTCCACATCTGCCCTTTACTACTGCATTGACAAAAAAATAAATATCCAACCTGTTTGTTTTCCATCAGACAGAATTGTGTAGTGCACACAAATATTTGCCACCTTGTTTGACCTTGTCCCAAGATATTTACGTCTTAGAACCCAGTTAAATTTTCTTGTTGTGTTGGACTTGGAAGTATTTGGCAGTGAAAGAGATGTTGTTGACATACCAAATACTGTTTTTAGTTTTAACTGCTTATCATACTGTATATGCTGCATGGAAATGAGAAACATTTCAACAAGTTGCTTCATCTCCTGCTCTTTTCAAGGCAGAATTATATTTATTTAAGGGAAGGAATAAACGGCCAAGGTTCAAAATATTGAGCCTAGTATACCTGAGCAAAATAATAACAAACACTTTCTTAGGTATATTTGAAA
The DNA here is from genome assembly GCA_034008185.1 of Gorsachius magnificus. Taxonomy (NCBI): domain Eukaryota; kingdom Metazoa; phylum Chordata; class Aves; order Pelecaniformes; family Ardeidae; genus Gorsachius; species Gorsachius magnificus. The sequence goes on along the minus strand of CM067085.1, from coordinate 72,236,918 downwards.
GACATCTGTGTTTGTGCCTCAATGCTCCTTGCTTTAAGAAAAAAGGAAAAAAAAAAAAAAAACAAATAAGAAAACTGCAAAACCCAACTGACTTGAATGTCAGCCAAGGCATGGCCATGCTGAAAGATGGTTGGTACCGATGGCCCTAGCCCCTACCAGCCATGGTAAGGATCAGAGACACAGGTGTAGAATTTCATAATGCCCCTCTTATCTTAGGGTAAAGGAAAGAATAGCACTTCCCTTTCCTGCTTTTTATAAGGTAACAGGACTACATCTGCTGCCTCTCCATCTCACCTAGAAGTTCTCTTTGTTTTTCCTGAGATGGAAAACAAACACCCATTTAAAACTGGTTAAAAATGAGTCTCACGGGTTCATGTCCCTCACTGTGACTGCTTGTTTCTTCAAGTGGAGCCAGCTGCCTTTCTGGGTCTTAAGAGGCCCTTATGCCCCATTTTGACTCCCACATGGTACGATATTAAAATAAACCGGTATGAATTAATCTAAAACAACAAGTTGAAATTCCAAGGTAAAGGCGCAACATAAACCAAGCCAACTGAAAGTAAGGGTTCCAGATGAAAATTGAGGAAGCGGGGGGAGAGGTTTAGCTGAAAGACAGTAATAATTGCAATAATAACCATCCCAGAGGAAGTGCAACCTGAGTGAGCTTTGCTGTAATCCTCTTGAACTCACAGCCAAGCCATCGGTTATTGCTTACCTGAATTACAGTGTCTGCTAGAGACCCTAAACAAGGTTGGGACTTGGCTGTGCTGGGCAGGGAGCATGCATGTAGTTAGGGGCAGTTCCTGCCTTCAGCAGGTCGTTTTCTAAATAGACCAATCTAAATCAGCCCAGCTTTACTAAAAGCAAATGATGTGCGGAATCCTTAAAGGTGTGGGGTTCATGGTTTTGCCTTCTTTCATCTCTGTGGTAGCTCTTTCTATTTGATATAAATCTGGTAAAATGGTGATGAAAAGCGCAGAAGATCCACATGTAAATATTGCGAATCCTAGACCTTTATTCATTACAATAGTAATAAAAAAGTATCTTTTGGGGTCACTTGCCTCACTTTGTAAAGCATATGCAAGTTTTTATATTTCTTCCAGGATATTTTCTAGCAAATCTCATTAAGTGCTTGAAATCGACCGTCAGTCATTGTTTTGGTGCATGTTCTCTCAGTGCTTCAGTTTAGGGCTTAAAGTTTGGCATTTCAACATCTAAAAAGTCTTTATAGAAATTAAACTAAAAGCTAATATTGAACAATAGCAAACAAGAATAAGGAATCATCTTTGCCTTGTGATGCTTTTCATGAGGGAATGTTATATTTCAGGCATAAATTATAACAGGCATATTTTTTTTTTTAGCTGGCTTGGTGCTTTAGTCTCCTCTCTTTAAAATGAGGATAACTTCTTTTTCTTTGCTACTTATTTCGAGTGTATGCTCTGTGGGACAGGAGTGCTCCTCCATGCTGAGCAGAAACAGCAACAGCAGCATTGAGTCCTACTGTGCAGAACCTGTTAGAATGTCGCGGGATAGGGATTTCTGAGCAGAATCAAGCTGTTTGATATTCATATTCTGTTTAGAGGTTCTTCATGGTGGTTTTTGTGGGGATAAAGGAAGTATAAATAACAGTTGCTTGAGCATCTGTTTTAATTTCCCCTTTTTCTCTGTCTTTGGGCAAGAAATTTCTTAAAATAAAGGCTGGAGGCAGTGGGAAAGGGATGTGAAGATGAGGGGGACTGTGAGAATGGGGAAAGCAATTAAGAGTTCTGCAGGCTAGGGATAAGACTTAAAGCAGTTATTTAGATTACAGGACTTCCAGGCAGGGTAAAGATTCAAGACAAACCCTTGAGGCTAACTAGCATTTCAGGAAGGGAATGGTAGCAGCTAGCCAAACTGAATGTAGATGCTCTTCTAAAGAAGAACAGTCCATTAGCAAAGGAGGTGTGGAGACAGTAATGGAACCACAAAGGTCAGGTGCAGTGCAAACCATCTGGCTTCAAAGGGTCTCTGTGTGATCAGTGTCGGGGTAAGAGCATGAATAAACCAACAAAAGAGCTGCATGCTGTGTTGGCCCTGTCCTTTACACGCTTCCCACAGGGACACCTCAAAGGCCATGCATCCTTGCATAGGGGAAGCAGGTAAGGCTATTACAGGAGCTCTTTGGAGCCAGCCCAGCACCAAGCAATGTGTGAGGACATGAAACTGTTAAATAGTTCGTTAACAGCTTTCTTACACTTCATTGGCATCGAAAGCCGACACTCTCCGGCCTTGCCTGGATGTCACTGGATTTATCCAATATGATGTTAACTCTTCTCTTTCACTTGTCTGCCTTCCTCACTAAATGTCACCAGTAGGCAATTAGTAGAAATATTGATGCCCAGGAAATAAAAATTGCTTAGTTGCTTTGCTGAAACCTGTAACTTTCAGTGTGGATTGAAAAGAATATTGTTTTGTTCAGGTATGTTAAAGAGAAACACCATGAGTCCATTTTGGAAGATAATCCAAGCCACTTGCTGCTTTGATAGTTGCTTTCCACATGTTATTTGTGACTGAAGTAGCTGTATACCAGTGCTCCTCTCCTGAATATGTTGAATTTACACCTCAAACTATAACAGATATGCTGCAACCACCCAGATCGTAATGTGAAGTTACTTTTCTCATCTTCATTCTTAATAACAAGAGTTTTTATAATTATTAAATAAAAGGGGTCAACGTGCTCATTGTTTTGTAGTTAGGAAAAGGAATGTCTTTTGAGGTTAGGTAGTACAGTATCATGCTTACATTTAAAACTCTCTTGCAGCAGCTCTCCTCCCCAACCCCAGCTACTATTTCTGAAAAGTCATGGATGTTCACAAATGTCTTCCCTCTCTGGTAATAATTAGTCTGTGTGTGGTACTTTCTGCTTCTAAATTCAAGACAAAACCCAATCAACTAAACAAAAAGCAGTTGCCTATTTGAACGTGCAAAATAAAGATATCAGATGTATTTAGGCTCATACATGCAAATAAGAATTTTATGTAGGGTACTTGTGAAGCATTTTTTAATGGGTCAGCTATGCTGACCTAACTAGTAAGCTGTACAGAATTAGCAAACACTGTGTGGGAAACAGAAATCATGTGCTTATACTCTCTCTCAATTGATCAAATCATCTGGGTACAAATTTACAATAATAAATTGAAAATATTACCCACTTGAATTCATTGTTGTTGAATTGATCTAGGGAAGGCAAAACAGCCTGTTAATGAAATTTGCAGATGATACTAAATTTGTGATAGCTGCAATCAGCACTCAGAGTGGAAGAATAATATAAATCACCCTAATGAAAGCAGAATTAGGGGGAAGGGGGGAAGGGGGAAGGGGGAAGGGGGAAGGGGGAAGGGGGAAGGGGGAAGGGGGAAGGTTTACCTGCAGAATGGGGAAGGAAAACAAGCTACAACAAGGAAGACGTATGGGAGGAAAACAATGTGGGGCAAAGATGGGAAGAAAAAAATTCTAATTCACAGGGAGAAAATAATTTTTTAATGGGATGTGAGCCAATAAAAAAAGTAAATTATCTGTGATAGCAAAAGTGGTAGAAATACAAGTAATGGGATTTAGCATCTATAAAAATGGTAACATAGCGGGTAAGAATTCCTTCCTCTAACTTGAATCCCTGTGATACCAGAATAGCTTACTGAAGAAGAGGTGGAAGTTACATTGCTGGAGACTTCAAAGTAAATTGAAGAAGGGACTAGAAGACTGCAGGCAGTGATCTTGTATTGGCAAAGGAACATGCTGTAGATGACCTAATGGGTCTTTGTCATCTCCAGCCTTGGTTGTATATTACATGATTTGATTCATAACAGTCTGGGAAAGAGACATTTATTTGTCATACAAAAAATAACCTTTAAGCATCAAATGAGAAGTTTGTTACTGGAAGTCTATAATAGCTCCTTTGAGAGTGGACACAGAAGTGCATTCTGCTGTGCTGACATCATATTTATTGGCAAAAAGGGTAGGTGCTCCTTCCTCTGCATCCTGCCAGCTCTTCATGTATACAAATTTCTTCTGTACAGTTGTAGTAAAGACCTTGGCCCTGTATGTTGAGAAGTGCACGCCAAGTTTAAATGAGCCAACATCAGGCAGGATTTAGGGGGAACTTCCTTTATCAATATCTGGAGGCTACTGAATTTGAAATCTTACACAGAGTTCAATGCCATTCTCGTGGAGCGTAGCCAGCCAGCCTTCACGCGTGACGCACTACCATGTTGTATCTTGAAGATAGCTCTGAGCAAGGTCCCAAAGAGAGCTCCATCTTTGCTATCTTCTGCTATAGAAGTTTGAATGGGACATACAGAAAGAAACAGCAGCCTGCCCTGTCCCCCACTTTTTTTTTGCCCTGCAGTATATTATAGAATTTGGTCAGGAGGGAAAGGACTCTCCCCAGTATTTGTATGATCATGACCAAATGAAAAGTAGAAGTCATGCTAGCTGTGGTTTAAGTGTCTGGGGAATGTTCTGTAGAACAGAGAATCCAGTAGTACCAAAAGGAAAAATTAGCAGAGAAAAAATATTAGAAGTATGAATTAATTATTCAGATAGCTATGTAGACATTCATTGCCTTTTATTTCAATTTTTAATTATTAGCCTTTGTACTTAATAAAAAAGGTAAAAAATTCATCTGCAGAACTGTTGGACCCTATAAATATCACACAAGTTGGAGGAATGTATAATTATCATGTTTCAATCAAGGAATAAAATTTATAGAAAGTAGCTACAACATGACGCCCTATACTATACTATTAGAAAAAAATACTTACTCTGTGTTTGAAAACCAGTATGCAGAGCTTCTAAATACTTTGATTTAGTATCTTCTGCTTTGATTTAGTGTCTTCTCAAGCAGCGCTTGTAAAAGTAAAGTCAAATTATTCATATTCGTTTTCCTCCAGAGGAATTTAGAGTTGGTCTCTCTTTAGATTGGGTGCAGAAAGAAATAATATATTTTCCTCACCTGCAACAGAAAATAAGCACAGTATGACTGTTAGCAAGCTTGTATAAGCACATTATTTATTCCATCATGAATTTTCCCAGTTTTTCCTGTGCATGAGTAACATCCGTACTTGTGTTGCATAGATCTATTTGAACCAATTTCGTAAGTTCTGTAGTTTCTTATGGAGCAGGAGGACAGATTATATGGCTTTAAAAGCTCACAACTTTTCACTTGTTTTTCTGCTTCTTTTCCCAAATGAACCGAGTCATATGTAGCAGAGTGGTCCACACACAGGACTTCATTTTGTGGTTAGTCCTCAAAACCAATATATACTATGCTTAAATTTGATGTTAATGTTACTTTACATCTTTTCATTGTACTTTTAATAGATTCTGGTAAGCACTATAACTAGTATGTTTTTGTGACAAAACATTTTTTCATAGCTATTGCTATGAATTTATTCTTTCTCTTGTGTTAAGAAAGTTTGTATCTTTAGTCATGAGATCCTTGACAACTCAGCCTCCAGCTGTTTGCTTTTTGAGATGAGCAGTACTGGTGTAGAGAGACAGACGTTGGCCATGGTTTGAAAACCATGTGTACCCATCAGCTTTAGGCTGTCTTTGGCCATGGCTCCAAGTGCTCTTCAGTATTGTTGAAACTAATGAGTACCACTGAAACTAATGTACACCAGCTGAATTTTGAATTTCCTGGCATCTTTTAATGGCACAGGCCTGGTAACAGTCTTAGATGTTGAATCTTATGGAGGGGATAAAAGGACTTCAGCTGACTTCAAGAGGGCGCAGATGGAACTGGGCCCAAGGGTGATTCCTGCTTCAGCTGAGGTCAAACCACAGCCTCTGCAAGGAGTCAGATTTGCTGATGAGGTCCTTACTTTCATAGGTGCTTTATGCATACAAATAACACATTACTGAAAGAATACCTCGCTTAGCAGAGGGCTAAGCACCCGTTACCTGAAAATATGTAAAGAAAAAAGGTGCTTGAAACATTTGAATAGCTTAAGCCATTGAGTGTCTTTAATGATCAACTATATTTAATACATATTTAATATGTTTGGAATATGTAATATGCCATACTGTTAGACAGCTCTCTTTATATGGGCATATAACCACACAGAGTTCCCCACATTCTAGTTTTGTCCTCAATTTGACAGGATACTTTAAGATGTTCATAACAAAGTTATGTAAAATGTATAAAATAGATGTATGTTATGTAAAATATATGTACCTATTTATTTTTTATTTATATATGATTACTGTTTATTCACTCTTATTTTTTCATGGAATTGGGTACGATTCCCATTTGTTTCCCATTCCCGGCACTGTGTGTCTTTCCCTTATATCACTACGGTTTGTGCTTACCTCCTTCAGCACCCACTATTCCTGCTCAGAGTACTAATTCCTGAGCTGAACTAGTGATGAATTGATGCCAAATCCTTCTGGTGCCTGCCTGTAGAAGGATGAAGGATCATAATTTGTCCTGGGTCCTGGGCTTTTTGGGGTTGTTATTGTATATGTGTATGTATATATGTGTGTGTGCTCTGTGCTGCTGAAGTACAGTTTAAATTAAAAGAGAAACCTGGAACAGTTTAATGTTCCCAGTACGGTTTTGTAGTGTGGTTTGTGTTTTTTTTTTTTTGTTTTTTGTTTTTTTTGTTTTTTTTTTGTTTGTTTTTTTTTAAAAGCAAACCTTGAAAGGTTCTGGCCCTGCCTCTGCTGGGCTGGCTACTGCTGTTTTGATCCATTTTTCAGCCCCTTGCCTCACATAATGCTCTAGACATGTGCCACGTTAACAGTTGTATAAAATATGTCCTGCTATTTTACCAGTACTAGAGGGGTTGCAAACAGCTGTCAGGATCCTCCTGTGACCCAGGAATGTGTGAATCAGGTTTTTCTGATATGAGATTGGAGACCCAAAATTATACTTGTGACTTTTCCATAACCACTGGTATTTGTGGTATATAGCACTTTTTCAAAACAGCAATCATATTGTGATATCAAAATATGAATCTCATGTATAGCCAGTAAATAGCGTTGTATAACAAAGTCTGTGATGAGTATGGGAGGGAAACATTTCATGAGAAATCGATTGTTTTAGAAGTCTGTGGAAATGTGTCCACCAACCTCAAACAGCTTATTTGTACTTTAAAGGCCCAGCAGTAGTGATAGGAATTTGTGCATTAATGTCTTGATGTATATAAGTCCTCAGTTCAGGGCACCAGAGAAATACCTGTGAAACTGAGTATTACTTAATGTGGGCAAAGGTACTAGAATCCAGTACAGAGGAAGCTGAACGCTATTTATTTCGGCGAGGGTTTGAGTGTGCTGTATGGTCTAAATGGCATCGCAACTGTGTGAGTTCCACTAAATCACTCAAAATTAGTATGGAAATGGAGACATCTTCTGAAATTGCATTGTGTGCGCCTTTATTTTGCAACTTTTCTTTTGAATGCCTATATTTAAATTGTTCTGTATCAACAGAATTGCTGCTTATTCTCTGTATTTGAAAGGTATTCAGATAGTTTTAGTTGTATTTATTGTTTGAATGACCCACTTCAATGGTGCTTGCTGCTTGCTTTGTAATTTGTTGCTGCAGGTGGCTCTGACTTTGAATTGCATCGGTCTTTTTATTTGAAGATAATCTTTTTGAGCAATCTGAAATAACATTCAGCCATGCCAGCTATGCCCCCTGTATTTAAAACAACAGATTCCTGAGCTGCTTTGTCTGTTCTTCAGTGTAAGCCTCCTCATACATATTTCTTTATATTGTTCCTCTTACAGTTGCTCTGGTATTTTGTATATTGTCTACATGTAGCTGATCCATACAATTCTAGCTATGGTTTTAAGTTTATAATGCATTTATGTTAAGAAAGCTAGAATCTCAGCCGGTGCAAGTTAGTAGAGCTCTCCTGAAATCAATAGTGCTCTGCCAGTTTCTACCATTTGATGATCTGGCCATAATAATGTAATATTACTGAAGAGATAACACGGTGAAAAGGAAGCATTATACTGATTCAGCTGGGGAGGCTATTAGAGCGGAGTACTGCTGAGCACATATTGTCTAATATTCACCTAATGGCTGATAGCCATTTCGTGGGACCCAATTTTGAAATCTCTACTAAGCGGAGTTAATGAAGTTAGTTTTCCAGTGGGGGGGTGTGGGGGATTTTTTTAAAAAACTCCAAATCTTTACCAAAATGCATGGTCATAAGCACTTAAAGGGAGTTTTGCCCACTTGTCTGCTGAGGATCTGGCATCAAGGCTCTGGGTTTTATTGGTGCCATTGGAACTGAGAAGCTAATTGTACGAATGCCCTTTCAAAAATCCCAAGATGCCCCTATTGCAGCTTTTAGCGTGAGCAGGCATTCTCAGGGTGTGACTCTGGTCAGCTCGTTTACCTTGTCAAGAAATGCTGCATATGTTTTCTTCACTGCTCTGTGAAGTAACACACACCTTTCTTTCAATTTCTAACTGCAAGTATGCTCTTGCACATAGCATACATTGCAGTTGCTTTAAAGGAAAGGATTTTAGGGATAAAATGGATATGAAAGCAGAAGAACAAGTTTCACTTGTGAATGTACAAAGATTCATAATATATCGGTCTAATTGTGCCACATCCATATTTTTCTCCTATTCTACAAAGAAAATTAACTGAAGTGGCTCTTCTTTCAGGTAACTTCTCATAGCACTGTGAGATCAAATGCAGATAATATTATTGTCTCTCCTTTGGTATGATTTTAAATCATTTTTAATCTTATTCATTTCATCGTCAAGTAAATTATTAATTGAACTCTTTTTTTCTCAGTTCACTTCTAATGTAATGTCAGTTAAAAAGAAGATTTAATTTTCTTACTTTTATCCTCTAGCACATGCTAATGCTGAAGCCAGTGTTTCTATTTTATGATCTAGTCTCTTAACGTGACTACAATATGTGCACAGTGCTGTGCCTAAGCACTTTAGGCAAATTGCTGCCGGTGGGAGCACACACAATGTCCGGGCTTGCATACAGGGTACTGGATGAAAGTCTTTGGAATCCCATCTGTGATTGCTCAGTTATATCTTGTTTTCAGAACTTATTCCATAAGTCTTTTCCTAAAGTTATAGTAAAAAATCAAGTGTTGTGCCTCTGAGTTGACTGGATGCCAGCGCTTTGATTTTTTTTTTTCCCTTTTTAAACTAAGAAAGAAAAAACAATATGTGAAATTAAAATTTGGAAAATAATATGACTTTTCTACTACCTTATCCTCACATTGGAAATGGCACTGTCTCCTGGCCAAATGTACTTTGCAATGTTTGAAGGAACATTTAATAAACTTTCAGCTGCCTCTGAAATGGTTATTTTTTTTAACTTTTCCTTTTTGTAAATAATTTAAATTTTGTAAATAATCTAAAGAGGCACATTTTTTGATTGCAGTTTTGTCTTCTATAGTAAAAGAGACTTGCTCTCTATTCACTGTTTTAAGAAAAGCATACATGGCTGCTGAATGAGCACCTTGCAATGTTCTCATGAAGCAGAGTTACAGTTCCCCAGTATTTCCCCTTACTCTGTGGAAAAATAAGCTGGATTACCCTTCTCCTGTCTCAGCTAACTTCTTTTTCCAATTCTTCAGTGCTCAGCTCACATACAGGGAGAACAAATTCACCCTTCTTACTGCTCACCTGATCCGAATGTTAAATAGCAACAGAGCATCGACTTGCCCTCCAGTTTCCCTGGCCAGCAATGCAAGGCCAGCTGCAGCAAGTTTTTGGGCAGTGTTTTGTGCCGAACTTCTTTCAGTAGACTTAGAGACTGTACCACAGTTGAGACCAAAGGTGAGAAGTTCCTCTGTGTGCTTTCTTTACCTATTAAGGTCATTGTCTGCTTTCAGGTAACAAAAAGGTAGCTGGTACCTTAACTTTTGTTCGTTATCCTTGATAGCTATTTCCATATGTAGCATACCTTTCCCTATAGTTACACAAATAATAATGAAGCTTGGATGGACATACGGATGGAATCACAGTGGAATAGGCAAGAAAACTCAGTTAAAATCTTTATTGGCCCCTGACACTCACTTCATCTGCACAGTGTGCCTGATGCACATGACCCTGAAATTTCATCTTAGAATCACAGAATCGTTTAGGTTGGAAAAGACCTTAAAGATCATCAGGTCTAACCTTCTACTGACTGTTTTGGACACAAAGTTGTCTAGTTGCTAGACTTTAATCTGTCAGAAGTATTTACATGCGTTTTTTCTTTGTCTCAGAAATAGCAAAACGTTTATCCACATAATCAAAGATCAAAACCATACAAAATTATTTGTAGTATAAATACTACCTGTTAATGTGTACTGTCTTGATAAAAAGAGGATGATTTTGTTTCCCAGTGCCCTAGGAAGGAGAATGGTAACTACAAAAGAGGCTGCACTCTTTATAATACTTCCAAACAATTGTGTACAACAACTGGTGTTACAGCATATCAAACCAAGATTGGGTGATCCCACTTCCCTTGATTTGATATACTTTCAGCTTCTTTAAAGGCTCTTGAGATCAGGACCCCTACCGAGTCTTTGAAGCTTGTGTTTTTCTTTCACTAGAAAGTGAAGCCTTGGCTTTTAATGGCAGCTCAGCAAATATCTCATCAATATTTAAAGTGTCAAGTGTACCTCTGTTAGAGGTACCAATCGCAGATCAAAGATACTAGCACTGAGGTGCAGCATTTCCTTCAAAGGTCTTCACAGTGGAGCTTTTCCTTTTGTTCGAAAAGAACTTCTCTTTTTAACATTTGTTGCTTGCATGAGTCTTAAACGTGTTGTTTGACAACTGTAGGGAATTAAAATGTTTTGTTACCATAGCCAGCAAGGATGGTGCAGTAGCCTTGAACAGTCCTTCATGCTTGTTTAAGAAAGGAGAATGCTTGGAAAAGCCTTTTCCTGGCTGTTTCCACCTTTCTTTGGTTGACCAAAGTCTATTACATATAGTGGTAGCAATGAGATGCTTTCTGAGGAGGTCAAGAAGAATTCAAGATGGATGAAAGTTTAGTGGCAGGTACAAATAAGCTGTAGCAGGATGGTTCTTTTTCGGCCTTTTCTCTCTCAGTGAGGATTTAGGATGTTTCTTTTCTCATTTTTTATATCCTCTGTTGCCTTCCTTCCGCTCGTTATGTAAGGCTTATGAATATGGCTGTGAAATCTAATCCCTTTATTACTCTTCCAGCTCTTACTGTGTTTTTCTTTTTTAACATCTGTTAAAACAATTACAACAATAATTACAGTAATAAGGATTCTGTGTATTTTGTACTCGTGGTTTATCTATTCCCCTGCTCTAATTTTGGTTGGCACATACCCATAGGCACAGTCTAATGTCAAGGTGTTAAACGGAGCTTGAATGGTGAATGGCTGAAGTGATGGCTCTTTAAAAAAGAAGGAAATTTGGATTAGGCATGCTTCATGATTATGTGAAAAACAGAAAATTGGAATTAAGCAGCTTATCAGATGACTCTTGTAAAACAGAATATTTTGATTCCGTGAGCCGCTATCTGATTGTCTTCAGAGTGCACTGGGAGTAACAGGTCTAAAATGTGTGTCACTAGAGAGTGTTTGTGCCCTGAAGGCTGGCTTTTATGGAATAATATTTTTCTCCTTCTGAAAAAAACAGAAATTTGTGTTCCTCAGTCAGTTTATAAACTTCCCAGTTGTTCACCTCAGAATGCACTTCAGCATTACAGTGGGGTAGATGTCAGTTTACACTTTCCAAAGCTGCTTGCAGAGTAAAGAGTCTAATACAGCTACTGGCAGCTACTGTCCTACCACGTGCAAGGTTGTTCGTTCGTCCCTCCTGCCTAATGAATGTGTCGTGTTCCAGATTTTAGTATGTTTGGATATTTAGGTGTTTTCTGTGGAATAGCTTATAAGTCACGTGGATTTCAGACGGCAAGAGGTATTGCCAAGTAACAAATTTGCTTTGAAAGAACACTGTGAAAATTAAGGTAGTGATGTGTTTTCAAATTCTTGTTCCTTTCACATATGGGTCCTGAATCTGCAACAATCCACGTTCACATATGTCTGCCCTTCTGGTACACTGATGGGGCTTGCATCAGCTTGTGTTCTGGGTGACTGTGTATAAACTGACTCTCATTTGTCTTTAGAGATGTTTTATCTGGGACCCCTGTTTCAGTGAAGAGCAAGTAGAGATGGGAGGATTTTGCTCTTGACTAGCAGTACCATACAGAACACTGCAACAGTTTGAAAAACTTTCAGAGTGATAGCGGCTAACACTTAGTTCTTCTGTCCCTTTTCCTTGTGCTGGAGATGCTCTCTGACTTTGTTTAATGAATGTGGCAAGGCTATAAATAAAACTGGCAGTGGAAATGCTGTCCCAGTGCTGTGAGCTGCACACCATTTATATCCTATCAAGACCACTGAATTGGCTGTGTTCCCAGGAATAGCAAGGAGTGTTCCTGCTCATGGCCACACCTTGCATTTGGAAGAAGATTATATGTAAGTTGACAGCACAGCATAAATGTTCCTGAAACTCATTTTCATTGTGAACAAACTCTATGCTTTGAAGCGTGCAGCTGTGATTTGACTAGGTTTAGCAATGGAGAATCTACCACCACTGGTGGAAGGCTGCTACCCTGTTTCCTTCTACCTGGCAGTTGAAATCTGCACTTTATTTTGAATTAGAATTTGCCTCTCAGTTCCCTGTGGATTGTGTTCCTCTGTCTGCTCAACAGAAGTAGGCAGAGGTATCCTATAATATTTGTTCCTAGATTGGCCGTGTTGAAATTAATATAATTACTTTGTGCCCCATTCCACTACAGTGATCTGCTGTGTATCAATGAGCTGTTCTCTTCATTATTAACTTGTGCCAAAATCCTCTTTGCATGTCAGCTTTATAGGTAAAGAGCCTGTGTTTTCCTACAGGGGACTGATAAAAATGCCAAATAATAATGCAACCAAAATTTGGTCTCTGTAGGAGCTCAGTTGGAGCACACATACAATAAGGATTCTCCACTTGCAATTGTATTTTGAGATCTACCAGTTTATAAATCTTGAATCTTCCACTGAACTTTTCTAAATCTTTAAGTGACACGCAAGCAGCTCTAGCATTACTTGTGCCTGAGGTCATATCCACTCACTCATTTACGTTATACCACTTAACTTTTAAAGACACAAGTACATTATTAGGAGTTTTAATTTTCTCTGGGAAGTTCCCTGAATTTTATGAGCTACCAACAACAAAATAATCTTTTCTCCAGCTCTTGGATCACAGTTTTCTACCTGTGCTGATAAAAAAAAAAAAAAGTCTTAGTGTGGTGGCTACTCAGTATTACTTCCTTAAATCACTTTTGCATTGCAGTATATTTTCTTGACAGTATCGACTTGCATTGGAATCCTCCCAAATTCAGAATGAAACTAGTTTGTGAGCCTTTCTATGTTGCTTGGATTTTAATGACCATTCTACTATATTAATCTATTACTGTACTAATACTGCTGTTAGAATGCATTTTGTTGCTAATGTACTTTGAAAAATCCTTATTGTCCTTAATTGTGTTGGCCATTGATTTCTCATTGACGTTAGCCTCAAGCATTCTAGCAATCTCCTGGCTCTTAATTTATATTAATTGCTATCCATGTTCCCTTTTTTGCTTTCATTATTTATTTTCACACATGCTTTTACTTTCCCTGTAAGTCTCTTTCCTCTAAGGTTGATTAATTTTTCCTTGATTGTGGATTTTGTGGCATTTAATACAATATTCTTAACTCTTAGCAGGTATCATAGATCCTATTTCATGGATCTTCAGATTGAAAAAGTGGTTTCAACCACAGTATATTCCACTGCCATTAGAATTTAACTCTCAAGATAATTTTCACTTACAGCATTCAACTCTCTGTCAATGTTATAGTATATATTGTTGTATAATAAGGACAAATTTTAGAATGAGCAGTCTATGTATCATTTTCATAAAGGTCTATAGATGTGATGACCAGTATTTTGAAATGACTGTAGTTCAAGTCAGATGTGGATGAGCAGCAGTCTTCAGAATAGCATTATTCTTTCAAGTGATTTGAGCTTCTGTTTTTCAGCTTTTCATACTTAAATATGTAAGTGATTCTTTTGGCTAAATGCTGAACCAAAATTCCATTTTAAATCCTCCTGATGGAAACAAGTATAAATTCTTTGAAGAATTAGGCTGTCAAAAAAAGACACAAGCATATGTTTTAGTAAAGTCCAAAAAAAATTTATTTTCTTACTTTAAATATAAAAAAAATAGGTACTTGGGCTCTCACTCCCTGGTAAGACACCTCAGACCCTTGAGACTTCAGAGCTATGTCTTAACTGTGACAGACTGTTGGACAAATCCAGCAGTGGCACCACACTGTACAGCTGTGCAGCTGCAGTACACGGCACTGCAATAAAAAGTAATACAAGATAAGAAAAAAGATTATGGTATTCACTGTAAGCAGCATAACGATATTGCAGTCTTGAGGAGACTCCTCTGTGTGTCTCAGGAATGTATGAATTTGTGCTGAGCTCTGTGATGCTGCAGCTAAACTGGTGGTTTCGATGAGTGTGTAATTAACTAAAACAAGTAATTTAGTATTGCTGCTTGAGTGTGGTAAAAGCAACGCGTGCCATGAATCGATACAAATGTGATGAAGATTTTAATCTTTTAGCTGTAAGAATTGATGTCTTCTAATCAGTGACTGTGGTGGAAACAGCCTGAGTGTTTGCTTTCCGTTGGACTTTTGTGTGATCTTCCTGTGGTCAAAGACGCTAAATCAAGTATGTCCCTCATAACTGAACAACAAGTAAATGCATCGTTTAGTAGAAGGAAAAGTCATTATGTACAGCTTTCCGAAGAAAGATAGCTTTTAATCAAGAGCCATCAAGGTTCTGCCACAAAGACATTGCACCTGTTTATATAAATGGTTCCTTTTATTAAAGGTGAACTTGGTTAAAACAAACTTTTAGCCCAGTAAGGACAGGCTGGTTTGCCAAAGGCAGTGGCAGAGGCAGGACCAGGTTCAGCTGTTTCTCACAACAGTTGTGGCTCCAGGACTGAATTTGCATCAGCATACAAATATTTAAGATAATCTTAGAGGATTAGATTAGATGTTAAAGCACGAGTGGGCTCCTTTGCAGTGTCTCTGTGAAACTGTCTGACAGAGAGTATGTTATTGAAAAAGAGTTGAGGGTATAGAATGGGAATTTTATGTGAAAGCTAAGTATTGCAAGTAGAAAGTTCTGGTAAAAAATTACAATTTTAATACATTGTGGCTGGCGCAGAAGCCCCAAGAGCATGGCCATGTTACCCATGAGATGTAAAAAACCAATATTTTGTTCTGAAAATGTTGAGGTGGGACAGCTCATCCAGAAATTTTTTATGTTGTAAATTTCTTAAAACTGTATATGCTTTCAGGTTCAATTAATTGATATTCCATGATCAGAAACACCCCAACATTTAATTAGAAAATTCCAAGCCAACTCAGCTGTAAAGTTCGTTGAATAACAGGGTTCTCAGCAAAGAATTTGCAAGTGGTTTATGCACCAAACTGAATTTCCTGTATGCCATCTTTATGCTTTTGCCTTCCGTGAGCTTTCATAGAGTAAAATCAGAAATGCTACTGTAGTACTAACCTTGAGCTGTTTTTTCTAAGTAATAAAGCGTCCTTAGCTCCTGGTTCCTTTTGTTCTTCACTCTATGTATCAGATATCCCTAAGGAGAACATTTTATTAACACCAAGGTCACTGCCTATTTTAACTTATAAAAGGATAAAATAGAACTATTGAGAAATCTTTGCACTGATGTCTTCTTCTTACTATCAGCCTATAGAAAGACATATTTTTCTCAGGAAACTAAACAAACTTTTCTGCATTTACCATTTTGCTTTGATATTTATTAAAAAAAAAAAAGAATTTTTGTTCACAATGAAGTGCTGCAGATTTCTTTTTTTTTTTTTTTTTTTAATTAAGAGGAAGTAAGGAACATAAAATCTAAGAACCATTATTAAGGAAATGCATTTGAGCAAGGCACTCTTCTCCCCTCCTTGAAAGCTTTTCATTATTTTAGTTCTGTGTTATTTCTATACTGAAGTTGCATTACCTTAATACCCAGTAACTCAGCAGGACGTCCTAATAGGGAGAGGTCTCTTGAAGCTGACCTCCAGCTGCAGTGGCAGAGGACCACTGATGGCCTGCGGACTGTAATTAGAGTACCATAAAACTAGAAGGTAAAGGGTGGCAGAATGTATTAGCAGTAAAGTGCTAACTTGTAAGTAGTTAAGTCTGGATTCTGCAGGAGTGTCACTCATTCAGGAACAAGTAAAATGTTATGTTAAAGAATAAATTTACATACAGAATCCCTAAAGTTTAAGGAGTGGCGAAGGTTAGCATGGTGATGGAAAAACAAGCACATACAAACCTGCACAGCTTTTAAAATACCTTTATTTTCCCTCCCCCTCCCCTTTTTTCCATTCATCCTTTCCCCAGTCTGCCTTTAGAGAAAAATATAAGAGAATTTAAACATGGGAAACTAATATAAAAAGCCTTTCATGCAAAGAAACAGTGCATCTGTCTTTACATTGTTTCTATTCATGGCTGGCTAGTTTTACATTTTCTGATCAGCGACTGGCACTGCGACCAGTAAACCAGTTACTTCTAAGAGCAGCAGTGGTCTGTCTGGAGGTCCTGCATTATTGATTTTCTGCTTGTACTTTCTAGTTGCTCTGTCAATCAGTGGGCTGAAAGGCAAGATGACAGTCAATAAGCAAAAGGACTGAGCTCCCACAGATACAACAAAATAATTCAGAAGCTCCAGATGCACACAGAAAACACCAAAATCCTTAAGAAGCAGCAAATCTGATAACCTTTCTAAAAGAAGAACACAAACTCATGTTCTTCTTAACCCATCTTTTGTTACCATTCATTGAGTGTGCTGGTTAGAAGACTCCTACAAAAGTCTGCCAAATCCTGTATGGAAAGCATATGGGGTGAAGGAAAAGAATTATTTGGAAAAAAGTTCTCTGGGGGTGAGGTATTGGGGTACATTGTCGAAACCAGGTTCTGTACAAAGCAGTTGTTATGTGGCTGGATTTTTCCCTAGCATCTCTTTTCATCGCTGACTTTCATTCAAGTGGATCATTACCCAAGTTAGGCTACTGAAAGGTATTTCTTCTTCTGTTGTATCATCTTCTCCTTCCCCAGGTAACAAGATACACTGGTAAGGATATCTGCTGCCTATGGATTACATTAATGCAGACCAAAATTAATTCCTAGTGTTACAAAATGAAATCCAAAAACTGTGACTGTTATTAATTAGGTTACTGAGAACCTGTGATGTAAAAGTTAAATCTCTCATTACATTGATAACAGTTGAACTATATTATCTGCTCATCTTGCTACACAGCACAATTTAGTATAGAGATACCCAAGTTAATTTTAAACAAGCCAGGCTGGATACCAGAAGCAGTCTGTCTGTGACAGCACTCAGCTTAGCATAGTCTAATCGATTTTTCTAAGAAATAGAATATATTAGCTTATATGGAACTTACACTGTCATGTTTAGACTACTTTTGATGCCCAAGCTAATTCCCACAGATACCCAATACTGGGTCAGGTGTCCTTCTATTACACTGAAGTGTATTGTGCGTGTAGCCCTGTTGGTTAATCTCATTTCTGCAGGGTTAGAATATAGATGAGGATTGCTCAGAGAAAATTGAGATGAAATAGTAGTGATGTTAGGAATTTGGTGGCTTCTCCTCTTTTCTATTAGTCAGTAAGTAATCCCGTGCTTGGTTAAAAGCTGCTTGCAGAACATATGGAGTTTCCTTTTGATATTTGTTAATGAGAATCCCCACTTGATGTGCTTAAAGGCACATCATTCTTCAACAAACTCCCAATCCATTTTTAAAAATTTGTGAAAACAGCAGGGAATCTTCACTAAGAGTGACTTGAGCTGACTGTTGGTACACACAGAGGAGCTGACCTAAGGGCAGAAATGACAGTGGCTATCACATAACTTTATGACCAGTAGGAATATTTATAGTTTGAGTGATAAATGCAGGGGCAATCAGGTAAACTTGCTTTAGACTGTGTGCTGATCACCCCAGTGACTGAGAGAAAATATTTTCCCCCCAGTGTAAATGCTACTTCTTCGGGGTCCCTTTCTCCTTTCAGGCAGTCAGCTCTCTTACTTAGTGTAGTGGCTTCCAGGATACATTGCATAATGGAAGAATCCAGAGAGTATCAGGACTGGAAAATAAATCCTAACAGACTTTGTATGAAGCAAGTCTCCTTCTGACATGCCTGTCACTGATTCGGCCTGATACCTACAAAGCCATTCAGAAACTTCTTAAAAAAGATTTGTTAACTGGACCTTAGCTGAACCTGAGCTGCATCAGTGCATTTGGGCTAGTAACTGCCCCCAAACAAAGACAACTGCAGGCTTCTGGGAAGCTCTGCTTGTGTAACACTAAGCTGGGACTATTTAACTGCTACTCAGTTCTGGTTCCAGTTGTCCTCCTTCACACTACTGCTGACTTGGTTCAACTTGGGTAGACGTTGTAATTTCTGAACAGATTTGGTAGCAAGAAGGCAATGGTTGTGCTGTATATGGAACCCAGTGTTTGCAGTCTGATGTAGATATGTATATGGAGTGTCCATGTTTTTCTATGCAGACATTTTAAGATTTTTATGGACAGATTCCCTAAATCGGTGATGTGAGAATGTCTGTTAATTAGCAGGGATTTTCAACGATGGATTGCAACACCTGCATGAAACAGAGCGGCTCTAACAGAAACAGGATCCTAGTATCAATCTTGCCTTGCCTTTTTATTTGGAACTATTTTTCACTACTTATTTCAAATTTGTAGAGAGAATTAAACTGTACCTGGAGTACCTGAAGTTGAGGAGGCTAAGAGTGTTTCAGTTCAGTCTGGTGCTGAAGAGAGAATGTAAAGTACAGGTTTCTGGTCCAAACTGCTGAAACCTTGGATTATTATTTTTTTTTTTTCAGTTCGGTTCTTTTCTAGTGACAGTAGAGATTTCCATTATATTGTTGAAGCAGAACTCAGTGGTGAGGTTGGAATAGTTTGCCAAGAGCGTGATACGTGTTTTCTTTGGGTTAGAATAGTTTTCATGTTAAAAACACAGAAAATTAATCTCGGCTGAGAGTCTCCACATGAGTAAGATGAGCACGTTTGGAGCTGGAGAATCACAGTAGTTAAATCTAGTATGTGATAAATCTTGTTTTTCAGCAACTTCTCTGTGGTCACAGAAGGTGCAACGTAGTTTGTGGACTTCTACTGTTACATACACCATTGCTTCTCAATCTCTTACAGTAAAGCTTAGCATCTGTTTTGTGATTTGATGAATGGCTTTGATCTGTTATTTTAATTGCTTCCTAGTAAGACACTAATGACCTTTTTTGTTCCAATAAACACTGTTTTGCTTAGTTGTAAATTAAATTTAACTAAACACTTGGAGCTTTATTACTTGTTTCTGTTTGATGACTTGTCAGGCAATGTGTTAACTCCATATGTAAAGACTTCTGGAATCATCGTATCTTTGGTTGTATTAGGGGAAAAAAATCCTGATAATATCCTAAATAAATAATATAAAATGTGGATAGACTTCAGTTTCACATAATTACCAGGTACGTAACTGGGATCCAGATACATCCATATTCTATCATTTATTGATTCATTTAAAAATAGACAATGTGAACATTTCTTATAAACTTAAAGAAGAGTTTAGGGAAGAGCTAACCCAAAAACTTGCACATTATCTTTGTCTGACTAGATCTCAAATAACAAACAGACTTAAGCTTTTTTACTGCATTGCCTTTGTTTTGTGGTAAAATAAGAAAAAAAGTAATGTGAAGCAAAAAGAAGAGAGCATGTCCAAATGAATAAAGAAACCCATGAAACAGATTCTGAACAGCTGAAGTTTTGAGTACCCTTTGTTGTGATTTGTAGCGTGATTGAGTACTGTGGGCAGAGATTCTCTCAGGGTTGTCATGGAAGAGAGGTTCTTAAAACATTTTGCATACTGACCTAAGAAGCAGATAATGAAAGCCAGTTCTGCATTGTCAGCTCGTAATACTACCGTTTTGCTCAAAGCTGCTATGAAATCATTAAGGAGCCTTTGGGGATGAAGATGCACAGATTTTACTGTTTATAATATGTTTTGTTCCATCTCATATTAATAATCCACCCAGATGTCCAGTGTAGGGTGCTGTTTGATGGGAAGTGCAAGCAGATCCAAGTCTGGGCTGCATGTGCTGACCTTATTGCCAGCTGTACATTTCTGCCTCTTCTCTAGTGCCATTCTGTTTGTTGTCAGGCCGTGGCTTGGACTGGGAAATGATCCGACTAAAAACTATCCCAGCAAACAAGAGATGCTCAGTTACGCTAACTCATTGCATAGCCTGATAGACACAGTTAGAGGATTGTCTGTCTGGCAGTGGTCCACAGTTAGATCAATTTAAATTGATCATCAAACCACACCCTTAGAGCCTGAAAGGCCAAAAGTAATGTGAGCTACTCAGGGAGAGGGTCTGCTGTTTGAGATTTCAAGTGGATAATAGGTCTCTTGAAAGAGTGCATTAACAGAGTTTGTTGCCCTTGAGGTACAAGTGCTGACTGCAGTTTTGCTCAAAGAAGATTAATCAGAAGTTCAGAAGGCATTAGCAGCAGCTACGAAATGCAGTTCATCCAAGAACAGTTGCAAAGCTCCGTCTTCGGTCTACCAGGTTCTTGTAGAGTGAAACAGGATCCCTACCAATGTCTCTGGGAGTGTAAAAGCCTCCTCTGCTTACAGAGAAAAATGGAGCAAGCTGCAAGACTATAAAAGGTGCTATGTTAGCAGGCATGAGGATATCCTCTGGTTTCCTTGGTGATGGTGGGGAAAAAAAAAGGTCTTGAGCAGTAACTTTAGCATTCGCCTGCCATGGCTGCTTTTCGTAGTAAATCTTGTGTGAAACTGCCCAGTTTTGCCATTTTCATTAGTCTCAGGGAGAGGAGACATTTTCGGTAGATTAACTGCTGTTGCAGTATTTCTCTGACAGGCTGTATTGTAGCCTGCTTACTTTAAAATTTTCTTCTTAGCTGTTATAACCTCTGGTACCAGTTTGCTGCCTCTCCTGAATCTTTGACTATTCATATACTTTCTGACTTCCCCAAAATGACAAGAACTCATTTTATTCAAGAAGGAATGGTTAACATTTCTCCTTCTTGCAAAATGAGTAACATTTATCCTTCCATTGGTCTTTTGATGCAGAATATGTACTATCATCCTTAACGTCTGTCAGTGATAGCTTCTAAAATACTTACAGAGGACTATGAAAATTGCAAGTCTCAACTCAGCTGAATTCTCATTCTTCAGCTGTATTAAACAAACAAGCTAAACTACAGAGCTCTGTAGTAACTCAAAAACCTGCCTTTTCCTCTGGGCTGCTTACTTTTGTAAGAGTTTTCCTGTGGGCTGAAAGGTGAGTGGCCTGGTTTTCTCTGGGACTTACAGGTCCACAGTCTCAGTGACTTTTCCAACATACCTAATTAGGAACCTCAGGAAGTCGTTCACAGAGCAAATTTCTGAATCAGTGTTCTCCAGAGAACTCCAGTGTTTCTTTTGCCAAGGTGGAAAAATAGGTTAATGCTGCAGTGTTGCAGAAGGCACAGTATGAGCTGTTGCCTGAGAAGGAGGCGCTGAGAATTCAGGAGCAGGCTGGTTGGGAAATGGAGACAATGCTAATGTTGCTTCAGGAAGAAAATAAGAGCGAGGTACAAATCTGTACAAGCTGAAAGTGAGAAAACGTTCAGGTCCATTCAGCAGCAAGGAAAATATGTGCACGTTATGTCTGCTGTTCTGACTATGTTACAATTTAGGGGAAGGATTTTTTTTTTAAAGCAAAAAAAGGAGGGTTAAAGAAAAACATGGCTAAATATTTCAGCTATAATGATCTGTTTCAAGATCTCTTCCAGCTTGTAATGATGAGCAGGAAGAGTAGAGGCTTGAAGCACAGTAGAGATCTATTGATATTCTTGCAGTTTATTATTACATGGCTGGTAAAGTTTAAAGAGCAAGTTACTTGGTGACACTCTGAATCCATTTTAATTAAAAAGAAATTTTATCTTCTCTCTTTTTGCTGTTTTTCAGATTTACTATCCCTTTGCCTATTGTTACCTTCATTGCCATTTAATTATAGCTGACACAATGCGTACTTTTTTTTTTTTAATATTCTGGCTGTAACTAGTCTGTATATTTTATGTTGTTGGCAGATATGAAACATTTCTGCAGTGTTTTTTCTTCCACCTTACTGCTAATTTTGAAATTTCTGTGTTTTTAATTTATTCATTCATTTGTAGTTCATATTCCAGCCATAGATTGCATTCAGGATTACCTTCTGATCTCTCTTGCTTCACTCTTGCTCAGTCTTCTTGCTTTATTTTGGATTATTCCCTGCCATAAAGTAGGCACAGCCTGCTCTCTTGCATTCATTAAGTAGAATCCCTTCTATCTTCCCAATTATCCTGCTGTTTCTCTCTTATGTTACACATCCAAACTCACTGAGCATGATGTTCACAACTATTGCCACAAGCTCCTCTCTGGAAATCCAACCTTGATCCATCCTGGGTCCCCTCCAGCTTGGTGGCCAGCTTTCTTGCTTGACTGAAATTGCTTCTGCTAAAATCTCAATTGAGTTTCCTAGTGATATCTTGGGGTTTTTGCTCTCACCTTGGTCTTTTAAGATTAATTACTCTAAATATCATAATCTTGTATTGGGTTTGCTTTCAGACACTCTCGTCCCTGGCCACTCCTTCAGTGTAACTGTAGCTGGGTGGTCTCTTTTCCCTGAATCCGTGGGATTTTCATCAGTAGAAAGTTTTTGACAATTGAAGTTTTGCACTGCATGTGGAATGGGAACAATCTCAGGATCTGTTGTGATGTGCAGTATGGAGTTACTCACTAAATACTGCCCTGATACGCCTCTCTTGCCTTTTCTTCCAGGTCTTATGGATCTGATCTGTCTTTTGGACTTCAGTGACTTACAGATTTAATACCCTGTTGCTGGTGCATGCCCTGCCAGCCTGGCATTTTGTCTTGTTCCACTGGCACTCCTAAAGCGTTCTGTGCGGTGCTGGTTTTCTAAAACTTTGTGTGATAGTCAAAATAGGAGAAACATCACTGGTGTGGGAGAAGCACAACTGGAGCCTAGTTAGAGCACATGAGGACTCCTGCAATACAAAAAGTGAAATAATTACCAGATGATAAGGAGCAGAGTATACCCAGATGTGGCTGACTCGCGGCTAGCTCTGGTGCCTCATTATTTCAAGCAGCTTTTGTCTCGCCTCTGTTCAGAGGGAGGTGCCCGTGCAGTTGGCAGCTGGCCACATAGGAGTGGAGGTAAATCCTCTTCACTGGAGGAGGAGCTTTCTCACAGTAGGTACACAGCTAGGCAGAGCTCTCTGAGACTACTGGCACTCCTCTAAGGACAGTTTTTCCTCAGCTTTTCCAAACTTTTTCCTTTTCTGGTCAGGGAGTCTAAAACCCTGAGTAAAAACTGCTCTTTCTCTCGTGTTCATGTGGAGAGAAGGATTCATAATCGTGCTAATTGATGCTGACTCCTGCTCGTGTCAGCTGCTGCTGGGCTGGTGCGTTGGTGATGGGCAGAGGCCAGGCTGGCCCTCTCGCAGCGGGCAGGCACCTGGGGGACATGGGGCCAGAAGCCCAGGGTCTCCCTGGGGCTGGCGGGGCAGGGCCTGGCAGCCAGGACCAGTCCCACCGACCCAGGCAGGGAACAGGGCAGGCTGGGGACAGCCCAGAGCCCGCCAGGGAAGTTCCTGGTGATGAGGCAGACCTGTACTGGGCACTGGTGAGGCTTCCCCTTGAATACTGTGTTCAGTTTTGGGCACCTCACTACAGGAAAGATGACGTGTTGCTGGAGCACGTCCAGAGAAGGGCAACGAAGCTGGTGAGGGGTCTGGAGCACAAGTCTTATGAGGAGCGGCTGAGGGAACTGGGGGTGTTCAGCCTGGAGAAGAGGAGGCTGAGGTGAGCCCTTATTGCCCCCTACAGCTGCCTGAGAGGAGGGTGTAGTGAGGTGGGGGTTGGCCTCTTCTCCCTGGTCATGGGTGATAGGACGAGGGGGAATGGTCTGAAGTTGCGCCAGGGCAGGTTTAGGTTGGACATCGGGAAAAATTTCTTCACGGAAAGGGTTGTCAGGCTCTGGAATGGGCTGCCCAGGGAAGTGGTTGAGGTGGAGTGGAGGTATTTAAAAGATGGGCAGACGAGGTGCTCAAGGGACATGGTTTAGTGGTGGCATGGCAGGGTTAGGGTAACGGTTGGATTTCATGATCTTAAAGGTCTTTTCCAACCTAGACGATTCTATGATTCTGTAAGGCAAGCTGGGAAGCCATTCTGCAAGCCCAGGTCAGGGCCGGGGCCTCAGCCAGGTAACCAGGGGCAGGCAAAGCCCCACCCATGATTGCGGGGCAGGTCCAAGGCCAAGGTGGGATGCCAGTCCACAGGCCGCAGTGGGGTTCACGGACAGGCAGGGGCACTGCTGCAGCTGAAGGCCCTGGGCTGAGCTGAAATGGGGCCCCAGATCCGTGGGGCAGGGGTTGCGGGGAGAAGGCTCGGTGTGGCTGGTCAGGGCCATTAAGGCCTATGAGTGTAAAGGGCAGCTGGCCAGAGGAGCCCAGTGGCTCTCCTCAGCCCCTGCTGAAAGCAGGGCAGTTCTGGTGGCACTGTTCAGGTGAGCTGGAGGAAGAACAGCACTCAAGTATAGCAAATGGATTAATTTGCTCCCCTCTGCTTATTCTTAAGCAGATGGGAAACATGCTGGCCAATAAAATTAATAAACGCGATAAGAAGTTGGCACATATGGATGCATAGAGAGGAATGGTTTGGGGAATTTTTTCCAGTCTTTGAAAAAAAAAAAAAAAAAAAAATCATGATGTCTTTGTTTAGAAATTCAGACTCTGTGCCCCTCATTCCCACCTCTAATACTTTAGCCTTAATTATGTCATGTAACAAGCACTACTTTCTGTCCTGCTATGAATTACATAAATTTCTTTTCTGAGCCCACATATTTACTTAACTTTTGAGGAATGGGAAAAGGAAATGTCTTTGATCACATACTGCACAAATGACAATAGGATTAAAAAAACCCCTCCAGCTTAAAACTTCTTAATGAACATTCATTTTTGAAAGTTTTACTTGTAATTTGTCAGCTTTTGCTATGAATATGTTTAGTTATTTTGTACATAAAGTAAGGTGAAGCTTTTCCTAAGTACTGGACTACAAAGGTTTTTATTGTCTTATTTTCCTTTTGCCTCTATATTACTATAGAGGATTACAAAGCATATTACCCTGGTCCTGCCTTTTTTCTCAAATCCTGAGCAATGAATAGAGAACCCAGGTCACTGGTGCTTTGACTTCTGAGAAGTTGTATATTGTTGGGTTGGTTTTTTTTTTTAATGTCAATATTGTGGTTTCTTCTATTTCTTGATCAAAAGTTCTTTGCTCATCTTCCTTTTGTGATGGAGGAAAAAAATTTCCTTTCCCATCACTCTCAGTGCCTGCAAGAAAAGTTAATTCTTTGGTAAAGTTCTGTAATACAGAAGGACATTAAAGAAGTATTCAGAACAAGAGTGGTGGAAACTCATAGCTGTTGAAAAGCTTCCATTGAAAACCTTTGGTTTCTTAAGGTACCATGTAGATGCCTTTCTGAGCACTGGGCCATTTTACGAGGTAGTGGAGCCTATTTGCAAGCGTTGGAAATTGGGCAGTGGAATGCCAGTATGTTTCTCAGGTGCCTGCATGCTGCTCTTCTTTTAGAGACAGAGTAGGTCTCTAAATGGATGGGAGTGCAGGCTGATATAGCCCACAAATTGTGCTCTAGACATGGGATAAATCATGGTTGAAACAGCATCAAAATGAACACTGAATTCCCTGTATTTTTAGTGTCCTATTTTTGTCCCAAGTACCTGAAGCATACGAAATAGTGTTTACTCTCAGATATCAGCCCTGCTGACTTCAATGTTATTAGCTATATGAATTTATCTTGCAGGATAAGGGGAAGTGTCTCAAGAACAGAGCTGAATCAGGTTGTTTTCAGCATTGTACAGTGTAAGAAAAACCCTGGCATTGTCCTTCTGGATCACTATATGTTGAATATCACTTTTTCTTGAATTATCCTCAGGTTAATGGGTCAATTGTGGAATCAGCTGTACTGTAATGGCCCAGTGTTAAGGAATCCTGTGATTTTAAAGGAAAGGATAACTGAATTTTTATGCGTTTTAGCATCTGTGGTGCTCTGATGACCAGACTGCTAGTGAGAACAGTGAGGTCATGAGCATCCTAGAAGGACCAAGAAAACTAAAAATTTAAGTTCCAGGATTATAGATTTTGGTTTTTGTTGTTGTTGTTAAATGTAAAAAATGAAAGACAGGGATCTGGATTACAGAGTTACAGAGGAA
Organism: Gorsachius magnificus; assembly: GCA_034008185.1. NCBI lineage: Eukaryota > Metazoa > Chordata > Aves > Pelecaniformes > Ardeidae > Gorsachius > Gorsachius magnificus. Next base: position 72,210,468 of record CM067085.1, on the reverse strand, counting down.
TAATGTTAACTATGTTTAAAGACAGTGTTGATCAGTTGTCAAATGAAAGCCTCGTTTCTTGGTATGGATCTTATTACACTATGGCTATTACATTGACATGGTACTGATTCCTCAAGAAGAACAAAAGAACTACAGAAACCACCAAAAATCTGGTTTTGTTTGTCTTCCTTAGCCAAACCCTCTGACTTTCCAAAAAGACAGCTGAACTGATTTTTCTCTAATTAAAATATAAATCCCTTTTGGAACAAGCTTGTTTGCTACATTTTTGCCAAGATGACATTTTTATAATGGAGTTTTAATTGTAAATCTCTGAAAACAGGACTGTATAATAAGGTTGGTGCCAGTACTCTCACAACAGAGTAGCCAGTGTGATACTGTCATAGATGCTGTATGATTCAGGCTGCTCTCCCCTCTCCCTGTTTCCCCCCGGGGTCTGGCAGGCCCAAACAGAAATAGCCCTTCATTGCATTTTGCTGTAGGGCTGACTATATTAAGAAAACTGCCTTATGCAAAGCCTTGAGACTTTGCAGACCTATTGGACTATAGCGTGGAACATTGTTTGGGGGAAAAAAAAAAAAAAAAGGTTTACTGTGTCTGGATACTAAGCTAATCAATCCAGTATGGCTGTTTCATATGGTTAAGCCCATTACAACTTTGTTTGACCTCTTTCATCTTTGTTGAGGATATAGGGTATCATTAATGTTACCAGCTGCATTGTTTTCTCCTAATATCAACAACAGAGAAAAAAACCCTGGTTCTCTTGTTTTCCACTTAGATAGGTCTAGTATTGCCAAACAAATGTGAAACAGGCTTTTACAATAATAGTATTTTCCCAAATGCCCTGTTAATTTTCAGTAAACCAAAATAAAATGTGTTGTTGTTTATTAAGACAGTGTGACCCATATGGATTCCAGATGATAAAAGTCTCAATGAAATCCTGCAATTAGATGCAAGTAACTTTGAGTTTTCTTTCAGTTCACGTGTTTATATGTTTAAATGATCACAAGAATGATCATTTAAGTTGTGTCAGCGATTGGATTTTACTTACAATCATGATAGTTCTTTTCACTTGCATGCCACTTTTCACTTGCACTGCCCAAGAAGTCTTGAGCCATCTGAGAATAACTTTATGCAAGAGTGTTGTAGGCACATTCACCTAACGGTATGTTGCAACCTATGCATTCTGGCTTTGAATAAGGATTTAGGGTCTTTGTAGGCTATGACTTCTGGGGAAGTGGCTCCTAATGCCCATTTTGTATTGGCTACACCACCATATATTGATGATTTCGACCTCAATAACTGGATTTTTCTGGTAAAAATGAGTATGAAAAAATCTACACAACGTTCTGATAATCAACATCTAAATAAATGTTTCCTCATGTTATATTTGTTATATCATAATGCTGAAGGCTTCCCCCCCCACCCCCTCCAAGAACTGTCATTTTCAGAAATTGTGAAAGTGATTCAGGTGTTTGGTGTGTAGGAGGAGGACATCTCAGATTCATAACTAAATTTAAATATGTGGTTTTATACAACAATATACTATAATCATAACATAATCTGTATTCTATCTTTGTATTAACTGTCTGAAACAACCATATATTCTTAACATTATGATAAAGTTGCATTTTAGGGACAAAACAGGAGCTGAAGAAATATCATCTTTTCCCCTGACAATATTAAGTTACTAATAGTTGTGAATATCCATAAGATTTTTTCAATTCACATGTATTACAGGAAGGTTATTCCTGAATATTTATACATCTGCACAGTAATTGCAAATAAAAAATTCACTTACAGTGTCATGAAAGAGTATGCATTTGAAAACTGAACTACATGGTCTCTGCAATGCAAATCTGATAGAACATGCATCATCTGGTGGTCTTTCAGTGTAACTAATGAATAATAATGCTCTTCTGGACAGTATACATCTGAAGATGTTATTCAAAGAAAAATTCTTTCTGTTTTTCCAATGGCAGTTTGGGCAAATCTTACATCAGATCTTATTACATACCATACAAACTTGCAGATATCAGCTACTGCCATTAAAGAACTTAGCTGCATGCTGGAAGTATTACAGTGCCATATTTGCACTGAATCTTGTGCTCTGTACAAACCTTTCCTAAAGTTTTTGCTTTCTCCTTTCTGTTTTTATTTTAGTACAGTGATAATGTGAGCAATTTTGAAATTGATAACTCTGAGTGCAGTGTGGCAACTTACAACTTTCTTAGTAGTTTTCCTTCTCCATGCACCAAGGGCAATAATGCATTCTAATATCTAATATTATGTTTTTTGCAGTCTTATCTGCATAGCCAAAGGATTGTATGGTCAATATCTATCTTGAATTTATCAAGAACTTGATTGTCATTTATATTGCAGTATTGTCTCCTGGGTATTATTTCATGCTATCTGATGTTCATAAATGATATCTTTCATATTTGGTGACTTCCAGAAATTAACTACATTATCCTCTGCACCTTTCTTTAGCAGTGCTTTCCTGTAGTCCTTTAAAATATCTGAGTCAGAAATTCGATGGAACATAAGTAAATTTGATGAAAACATACCCAAAACACCAAGAGCCAAAAGTCTGTTGACAGTTGGTCATTCTTTGGATAAAGGTGAACATTGTAATGAAGAAAGTCATGTTTTACTGAATTCTTTTCATCAAAAACTGATCTGCAATGATTGAGGTATTGTACCTAAGAGGCGGTTAATCAGCTGTGCTATGTCACAGGTTAACTATGCTGATTTCTTGTAATGCCGACGCACTGTAGTTAATAAAGTTGCCTGATTTCTTGTAATGCCAACCCACTGTAGTTAATAAAGTTGCCTGTTAAAAATAAGTAGATATTTTGTACTTCTCTACCATTGCAGCTTGGTTTGTCTTAGCAATGACACAACTTGTGTTATGATCCTTGTGTTACTTACTCTATACATGGCATTTTAGACTCATATTCTGCAGCAAGTGTTTTGTGTAGGCTGCTTACAAAAAGAATTAATAAAATTAGCCCTGTAAACTTGAGCAAGATATGGCTTGTGCATGTTGACAATGTGATAAGATTATACTTGAAATGTTTTTGTTGCATCAGAGACAGCTTCATGCTGGATTTCCAAGCTAGGGATTTTACAGCAAGATCTGAAATGCATAAATTTGCCTTTCTTTGTGCTAATTTATTCACTGTTTGATAAGGTAACTATCACTTCCACCATAAGCATTAAAAATGAAAATAAATGAAGTTTTGCTCAAAGAAGCTAGAGCACCTAAGTTTCAGATATATCATGCACCATGTTAGAAGTTCTGTATTTTACTTATGCATTTGTAGGCTTCCTCACAGACCTGCTGAGATCCTACGTTTGCCCAACACCCACTTACTTATTCTCTGCTTTGGTTCCCTAGTCTGTTCATTCATTTCTGATGCTGTTTGGCAAGTCACTGTTTAGAGGCTGGTAGAGTCTGGGGAAGATTGTTTTCAAAGTGTGATCTTTATGCAGTTCTTGCATATTTCACGATTTTCTGTCTTAATTTCAGTATGTTTTGTGACAACCAGGTGTTTTAGATCAGTCAGGGATGGCTTTACTTTTACTGCAGAAAGGGCACGTATCACCTTTGGATTGGTGAAGTTGCGACTGGTATTTTCTCCAGGGAAGATGTGTTCTCTGAGTACTTGCGTATGTATCGTGGTGTTTTTTTTTTTCTCACTTCTTGTTTGAAGAGATGAGTTAATTAGACTGTGCTATGTATTAGGTTGGCATTATGGCCTTTGTTTTGTTTTGTTTCTTAGAGACTGTTGATGTAAAAGTAGCCATGAGCTATTTTGATGTTAATTATATAACATTATTATTTTATAAGTTATTCATTTGTGATACAGATCAGTGAGGAAGTGTTCATTTTAGTCCCAATGATAATGATGCTATCCACATTGTCCTAGGTACATAAGAGATTGTTTGGTGCAATCATCTAGATTTTTATTCTTGCAAGACTCATGGGTAGAATGGAGTTTTGATGATTATGCTTGGTCATAAGGTTTAGAGGAAACACAGCCAGCTGAAGGTGATGTTTTGGATGAAGGTAAAGTGTATAGTTTCAATAATGCATTGAGGCTAGAAGTCAGTATTGGCTTTGTTCTTGTAGGTACTTAAGGCTGGCTGTCATGTGGGATGACACTGTGCGGAATGGTGTCCATGGAGACAGGGACAGTGTTGTTCGAAGGTGGATTATGTTGTTTAGTTTGTGAAGTGAGTACATCTTTCTTCATATCTTACTTATACAGTGCATTGCTCGGAGGAAATTCTTCATGGTGGAATGTATTAGTTTTTATAGCCTCTTTCATTTGGAGTCCACAAGGGGGTTTAAAGAAAATTAATCTTTCTTCTTGAAACTCACCTGCATTTTTGTTATGCAGGAGATAGCTTTGCTGTTCCCTTTTAAAAAATAGATCATTTTTTACTTCCTTACAAATGCAGTGTCACAGTAAGCTTTAGATTACCTATTGACCTGAGACTGCACTGCCAAGGGGTGATCACTCATTTTCTGAGCTAGATGCTCCTGCTGCTCCTCTGCATTTGCTGTACTGGTCACATTACTGCTGAGTGGGCAGATCACAACCCACTGCTCCGTCAGAGGAATTACTGTGCCAAAAAGAAGGAAAAATCATTTTCAGCAGATTTCACTGACATCATGACCATATGCAGTGTAGTTTATACAAGGCAAGGGGCAGGCAAAGGTAGGGGGGGCAGATTGGCCCACTACGCCCATGCATAGATTGATTTATGCATCTTGTGACATTGCAGGATTGGTGTTTGCTATTTCTAGCCATTGAGCAATATATTTCATGTTAATTTTTGTGTTAACAAACACACATTTTGCATAAATCTAAATGGCATCAGTTCCTGTGTCTCATTATTTGCTTTTTATTTAAATGAGGCATAAGAGTTTTAGAATGACAGTGGCCTTGACGTCCCCTAATTTTTCTTTTAATTTTCCCCTAACTACCTCAGAAAGCAATTTCATAATTGAGTTATTGTTACAGGATAATTAGTTGCATATTGTCTTTCAAATGTTTACTTTAAATAAACAAAAAAATCTGCATATATCAGAAACTCAGGGCATGAACAGAAATGTTGGTATTCTTCTCACATGTGCCCAAAGACCTTTACTGGTGAAAATTTCTGTTTCAGTCAAGCAAAACTGCTTTTTCTGCTTTATTTATAAAAGCAGAACTTAAGAGAAGGAAGTGATTATTATGTGCTCAGAAGCAATTGTGAAACAAATACACTGTCAAAATGAGCAATGTGTACCAGATACTGAAGGAAAGGCCTAGCGGACTCCCAAATTAAACAATCTTATTAATATGACTGTGCACAAGAACCACAATACCAATAGGTGGTTGTGTTCCTCACCTGGTAATTAAGAGTAAAAAAATGAGAGTTCGCAGCTTCCAGTACTTTGTTTCCAATCTTAATGACTAATTTCATATGACTGTACTAAGATTTAACTACCAAAAGTCTGTTAGTATGCATATGGACAGTTTTTCATATACATTATTTGGGCAGTGGTGGGATAACTGACCAAATCACAAGCCACGTCTGTATCTCAGTGCTGTAACTGCTGATGAAATACACGACAGCAGAAAGAGTGACAGATGGGAAATAAGTACAATGAGGGCAATCATCCGGAGTCATTTGTATATTTTGCTGGTGTAATCCTCTAAAATAAAATGTGCATTAATCCCCACCAATGCTGTTTATAGCTAGGGACAAGGTGAGAGAATGGAGAACGGTGGTCTGAAAACTGGGGCTTCTGGTGGAGGAGATTGTTACTGTGGACGAGCTGTAAGATGGCATTAGTAGATTACTGTATACAGTTTTGATATCACTTATTTAAAAATGTATAAAGGTAGGAGATAATACTGGTAGTTCTCTTCTGTATCATACCAGTAGTGAAGAAAATGCCTATGGTGAGAGCTGTAGAAAGCCTAATGTGTATAACTTCTTTAAAAACGGGGTTTAGAAGTGACTCCATGGGCAGAAGAAAGTAGAACGTTCTAAAGGTGTAGCTAGGATAGTGGACTGGAAGCTGAAGTGAGATGAATGTTAAATGGCGCTTACTGTGCCATGAAACAAAACTTAGTAAGTAGAGCGGTGTCTCTGTTTACTTCATGTGTTCAAATCATGATCAGATGGTTTCTTGGGAAAATGTTGTCTAGCAAAACATAAATTATTCTGCTCAATATAAAAGTTACTGGACAAAATTGAAATGCCTATTATAATAATACAACTCTAAGTGGTGTAATAAAAAATAGATAACTAGGTGCCCCTTTTGGGTGTTTACTCTATGACTTTCAGGTCCTGGATCACCTACTCCTTTGCTTTGCATCACACACAGTTATTTTTACCACTGAGAGGTGGAATGAATTCGCTGTTCTTATTCCCTCTCTGAGTAACCCATAAAGCCTCCCTGATAGTGGCCAGCTGATGCATTAACTGAGTGGCAGGGATGACATCCTGCTGATGGATCCCAGTCTCAAAGATACATGTAGATTAAATTTAGTTAAACTTCACTAGTTGTCCTATATCGTAGAGTGTTTAGAAATAGTAACCTGTCTTGGGAAAGAAGAGTGTTATCTCCATAGAGCCTATGAACAGCGATTTCACAGGATGTTCTGACCTCCTTTTTGTGTCTGACAGGTAGATGGATAGGGGAGGGCACAAGGCTAAAGATTACTTTTGCCATCTGTGTTATTTGGTCAGTTGTGTATGGATCTGTTTCTCTGGATGGGATGAATTTTTGTTTGTCTGTCACTTCTATTCATTGTGATTCATTTTGTATTCCTAGAGGTCATGGATTCCCAAAAAGTGTTAATACATCTTGTGAACAGATGTTTATAACAATACTAATAATACAGAATTTACTGATCATTGTTTTGTATCTATACACTGAAAAATGATAGGTGGAGAGAACAAATACATTGGAGAAAATACTTCGCTTTGTAATTTCAGCAAATCAACAGTCGAAGGTCTCATAGCATTTCCAGTGGATGTCCCCTGGGTATTTTCAGGGATTGTACCAGTGGTTAGAAGAATCACTTAGCGACTTCATAAAAGGAAACTTTGCAAACAATGTGTAAAATTCAGAAATTAATTTCTTCTGAATACAGACTTTGACTCTTTAGTACTTGTGAGTATTCAGAATGAAATAAAAGTAAAATAAATAAAGTTCCCTTTCATTCTCCAGACTTCCAATAGTTTGGGGGTTTTCTTTTATAAGGATTTGTAGTTTTTAAGCTCTTAAATTTGTGACTAGCTAATATTGGTATTTACAATTCAGTGGAAAAAACAATTTTTTTTAAAAATTTAAAAAATTTTAAAAAATACTGAATTTTTGATACAGAGATCTTTTGCAATTCAGTGGATGTATTTACAGTTAACAAGCTATTCTTCTATTTAAAAAAAATCTTTAGCTAGATTTTGACAAAACAGATGGGTCTGAAAAGCCAGTTATATGCTTTTAGATTAATAGGACATAGAGTTGTCTGGTCAAGTGTCATGGTTAACAGTGAAGGAGCTATTACATTTTATTATATTATTGACTGTAAAGCCTAACAACTTGTGTAGTAGAGTATGTCTTGCTGTGCTAATTCTTTGTGTAAGTACATAACAACTGCTTTAGTTACATTTCCTAACTATGGGCCTGATTATGCACCATTCTAGTGTTTGGAATGGTTTTGGGAAGTATATACATGATGTGAAACCTCTTGAAAGCATTTCTAGTCTTTCAGTGGGTTTCAGATTTCAGGTGCCCACAAAACCCTCTGCATATTCAACTTCTGGTTTTTTTGTTTATTTTTGTTTTTCAGAGAATAACAGAAATACAGTCCTGAACTACTCAGGACAGCCGAGTTTTGCTCAACAGGGATGAGTGCACCCAGGATAAGCCTCGCCCTGCCAAAACCACCCTTCAGATCAGGGTATCTCCCTGCCACATGCAGCTTAAAAGGTAACTTGTTATCTGAAAATTTCAACTGAAATTTATAGTTCTAGCTATCCCTCTTTGATCGTTCCTGCCTACCATGTGATGTCCCCGTATTTACTTTTTTTTGACGGTGTTGCGTCATGCTTGATAGTCATTCATTATGTGCAGCCCAGATTCTCCTTTCCCTGAAGTTACAATGTTGTTAAAACTTTAATATGTTAAACTTTTAATCAAATTTTCCATAAAAGAAAACATTTTCCAAGGTTAAAACTATTCTCCAAGTATGGAAATAGCATGTATGTAACTGTTTACACTACACAGACCAGCTGACTTGCTTGTTTTAGTTTTGCTAATTCAATGCGAAGGTTTGCTAGTTTGCTATTTAAAAAACTCCTTCAAGAAGTTTTTGTTGTTATTCAGTATCATCAAGTTAATATAAAATGTTAGACAAAGCTGGCAATAGCAAGATACTTAGAATATTTGATGCCAGCATTGTTGCACTTGCTATCAGTTTCCCTTCCTAAAATGTGCTACTTATCACTGACAAGAATGATTGATGAAAAATTTCAGCTTTATATTGCATTTAAAAGTAGCGACTAAGAACTTTGTGGAAGCATTTCATTATGTTCTGTATAAAGTTTTCCATTACATATTGACTTAAACTTTGCTTTTTTCCTTTATTCTTGTCATTATATTTCTTTGGCTTTGTGTTGAGTGTGCCACCCTAGAACAGTGCAATTTTTAGATTTTGATCCAACAATTGATTTATCAGTGAAGATTGATTCTCATACAAACTTGTGGAAAAAAAAGCACAGGTGATTGCAAAGGACACTTTTTGTGGCTTTGGTTCACTTAGGTTACTCCTATGCTGTCTTCTTTTTTTTTTTTTTTTTTTTTTTTGCCAGATACAAAAAATTACTTAAAATCAAGAGGGGGATAATTTTATTTTAAAATAAAATTGGGAGTTACAAATTAAAAATGGTTTAGTTATTCTTGTTCCTGTTTGTTCACAGATTTGGCCTACACAGTCAATCTCTCCACCTTAAAATGTGTGAGGATGTAATAGTGATTCCATAACAGTGAATTTCAGAAATGGTCTGATAGTTGAAATATGGACAGAAAAGATTGTTTTAACAAATATTCTTTCTTTTTTTTTTTCATTATTTGTATCATTAAAATGTCCTGACTTGTCATGAAAAGAAACAGAACTTCATGAGTTGTCACATCATTGAAAAAAATAGAGTGAAGACATTGGAAAAAAAAATTTTTTTTTTTTCTTTCAGATTCATTCAGAATTTGAAAAATAGTGTTAGTTTGCCTTTCTTGCCTACTTGAAAGGAAAGCTTCTCCTTCAAGTAGCTATTCATTTCACTGCTACTATTTATGAAGACTTGTGGCAGCAAAGTTGATGTATGTTGCTATTCTTTTGCCTGCCTCCAAAACTTATGTTGAATTATACGCTGCTTCCAAAATTAATTAAATATTTCTTGGAGAGATAGGAGATAATCTTGCATAATGCCATACCTTCTGATGCTTTTATTAGAGCATAGATGCTTGGTTGCATTTTCAGACTTAGCAAAACTAATAAGTATGAAATGTCTTAAAACATAGTATTTTTCTCTAGAGCCTTTAAATGCATTCTTATTGCTTAAATGGATTGCTGGTATAAAGCTATGCATTTCATAGAATTCTTTTTCAAATACATGTAGGTTTTTTTAACCAAAAATTAACTTCAAGGTCATCTTCTTTTATGAAGTATTCTGTCCATTGAGTTTCCTTGTGTAGTCCGTTGAGAGATGTTCTGATCTGCTTTTTGTATCCAGATGTAGCTTAATTATTTAAACATGAAGACATATGCTGAGGTTTAGGAAGGACTCCCTTCAGAACTCAGTATTATCATTATGTGCCAATTTAAAAGTATCAATGATCAACTGGAGATCTTTGTTGCCCTTCAGTTAAAACATGCGAGATGTGTGGGATATAGTAAACCAGATGTAATAATTAGGAGAATAGTTCAACTGTTCATACCGCATGCTATTTGCTACCACATGACCACTGAAGAAAAAGTAGTCAACTAGGATTGCATAGTCTCATAAAAATTCTAGTTGGCCTAAAAATACAATATCATTCACATTAACATTAAACACTTCAATGTGAAAATTACATAGGCATGGGGAAACTGCATCAACAATTAAGCAGAGGAAACAGATTCAAACAATTTAATAGAGGAAATGGAACATGGTCAAAGAAAAGTTTTTTACCCTAATGACAAAAGAAAGGAAAATGCAGTCTCCATCCTGAATAGTTTTGTTTGGTTTCTCTAATTAATAGGAGTTACAGTAAAGATGAGAAGAAAAAGGTATTTAAAGATTATAATATATAATGACAAGTAAAAATATTTGAAAGATAAATATTTGATGTATAGACTGGTTTAATGGTAACGTATAATCAGTTAAAAAATTGTATCATATTCTCAGCTATCACATCATGGACTTTCAGCTGCTTAGGAAACCAGTTGAGAAGATAAAAATGAGTCTTTCTGCACACTCAGGTAAATCCTAATGATAATCCAAAGTTCTAGGTATATCCTGCTTGTATGCAGGGCACGCAGAGTGGCTGCAGTTCAGGTCAGTGTTAGTGGTTGTGTTGTGATGATTTGCTGTGGGTTAAGATGCCTACCATCCTCAAAGATTTCTGTAGACTGTTTTGGCTATGGCACATGGGGACCTGTGAGTGCATAGGGTTGTTTCTGCTTATGTTTAGCATAATTCTTTTAGAACATTACCTTGCTGAACCTCTGGTTCTGGATTAAGAAGAAAAGCATGACTGCAAAGGAGCTTATGCCTCTGAACCCCCAAATCAGACTGGCACTGGGGAATACAGTTGATTATTTCCTGCCCTGCTGTATGACATCTACAGAGTTGCCATGCTGGGCAGTGAATGAAGGAAGTTCCCCTGGAAGAGTGTGGTTGGAGACTGGTCAAGTTTGTTCTTGACTGGATTAGAGTCTACCATGACTTCAGGAGACTGTCTTGTCTGACCATAATGCACTTTGCTATATTGATTTGTAGAGATTTGTTTTTCATGAATCTTCAGGCTAAAAATGTACGTGTGCCTAAGAGAACAGGTGGCTATGAGAACAGTAGGATGTTACAAGAGAATAACTTTGCCAGTGAATAGTAAATTTATCATCCAATCAGAATTACTTTCTTTTTAAAAGAAGGCTTGTCAGGTTGCCAAGTTTGCTTTTCTCCTGAGGCCCCTCTTTATACTACAGTGCTTAGCTTCAGGATATGTGCTTAGCAACAATAGACATACCTGTGAAATGATTGTACTTGCTATCCTTTCTTTGTATCTAAACACATATCCCGTCTTCTTTCTACAGTTATCTATCTGCTTCATATTTTGAACTTCTTGGTTTCTTTCCTGTGATCTAACTGTACAACATGAGTGACACGTGGACAGATTTGAAATCCAATCCTCTATTCTATATTCACATTTATGTATGCCTGTCTGCGCAAGTGCGCTTAGTTGTATTCATGACCAATGACAGTCAGAAGTGACTGGTGTGCTTAGAACTTCACAATTAGCCATTTATCAAAGTTATTTGCAAGCACTAAATGGAAGCTTGAGGCCACACAAGCATGGCATGGCAATTAATCCTATATTCTTAGATATCTTTTGCATGAGTTTTGAAAATAAAGTCACAGGTTCCCCAGGAAATAATTACCTGATCACTTCTGTACTGGATCAGAACTCCATAACAATCATTGAAGGTGTTAGTGACTCTCACACTGCGATTCATGAAATGTTTGTTGGTGGTCTCTAAGAAGCTTAATGGTCCTGGGATGTTGCTATGTTCTAAGTGCTAATTCAAAGCAAAAGAAAATAGTTTGTGTTTTTAATATTGTTTCTCTTCATATGCATTTCATTTGAACATATCATGGAAGAGGAAAATGGCGGGGGGGGGGGGGAAGTAGGGGAGCACAAAATAGTCCTTTGTAAATGGTAAATAGTATACAAAGGTTTGAGAATACTTTTCAGGGTATAGAAAAGACATGTGGCTGACCAAAAAGCTGTGGCTGGTCTTAAGGGTTGGAAAAGTCGATAATGTAGTGCACTGCTAATTCTAGATTAGTTTTCTGTAGTCAACTTCCAAGTAGGTGATGTCTGGGAAGCTTTTCTTCTCCAGATTATCTATTCTTCCCAGGGATCTTTGTAAAGTATTTCATCAAGACAGGTGACCTCTATTCCCTTATTTGATCTATTAAGAGATACTTTAAAATAGGTCTATCGGGTCTTTTGAAAAGTGTTTATGGCAAAAAAAGGGAAGTATTAGAGGTTGTTAGAGTAAAGCCTGGTTTCAGAAACCCTGGATAGGGGAATTTTGGCCTGGCTCAGTTGGTCATTAATTGTTGTCTTTGTTAATGATGCAGATAATTTATTTTCATTCAAGTTTTTGTTCCAGGGGAACTCATTATGGAAACATAAATATCAATGGCTAATCAAAGACATCTGTTTTAGCAGATCAAACTCTGTGTACTCACGCATGTGCATGCATGCTCATGCCCTGTGCAGGTAAATGGCAGGTGATGGGGAGAGATTCTGTCCTCCAGCAGTGGACTCTGCCTATGGATGCAGACACATATCTGGAAAACAAACTTTGTGTAAAAGTAGAACTTGTAGTGAGTCTCCTGTACTTTTTGCTGTTTCTTTTCATCCTGCTCTAAAGCTGCAGATATATTGTTTCCTGACTTTCTGCCAGAGCCCAGCATAAAGTCTCTGGCTACAAAGTGTGAGAGATTAAAAAGAGAATGACTTTTGAATGAGGAGGCTGCTTTAAATTATTCAGAGATCCTCCCTCTTCCTCTGTTCCTTTTCTTGATGTTTTGGATCAGCAGCACATTTCTAGCTGTAAATGTCTTTAGAAAATATGTTTTAAAGGAACGACTTCAGTGTGTAAGAGACTTTGAAACTAAAGCATAAAGAAGTAATTTTTGCTTCATTGCATGTAGTATAATAGACAACTGTCTCTGTCTCATTTGGAAATATGAAGAATCACTATATATATGAGTTCTGCATAATCTCTTAAAATCTTTTTTAAGGAAAAAATCCTTTTTAAGGAACAAACATATGAGTGAGACTTGCCACAGTAACTGGTTTAACTTCAAACTTTTGGCATCAGGGTCCATTTGCTGATCCTTTTGTCAGTGAAAAAGTATGCTTTTCTAAGAGCTCTCTAGGAAGAGAATACTCCCCGAGGGTGCTTCAGGCATTTTGAAGAAAATAAAAACTGAGGTAAATCTTCACCCAAAACTTGAACTGGACCCAAACTTAACATTTCTTGAGGCTTGACAAGTTTGGAATGTTTCCTTCCTCTCCACCCTCATTACTTTTCATTTTCACGCTCCTCTGCATTTCCAGGATCTGGCCAAGATGTGAGCTATGTGTTGCCGGAATTCTGTATCAAAAAGGGGCAATATTTCTGTGGTATATTTTGGCCTGCTTGTAAGAAAAAGAAATTCCCACAGAACTTAAGGGGGAACTTGTCCTTGTCAGAATGCTGCACAACTTTTTCCAAAAATAAAAATGTTTAGGTAATATTTTACTAATAATAGTAATTGTTCATAATTTAAGAAAATAGTTTACAAGAATTTCCCCTCCTTTCCTGTGCCAGCTCTGGTGCTGTTAACGTCATTACCTAAATATAATAGTAACATTATTATGTATATTTAGAATTTATGTAAATAATGGCAGTGGACTATAACAAGAAATGAAGATTTAAAACAAAACAGGATGAGGAAAATAGCCATACTGAAAAAGAGAAAAAAAAAAAAAAAAAAAAGCTACTTTCTCAAACCTTTTACATTTGGTCATTCCTATTACCAGCCTGAATTGAAAGTTAAGAATTCTGCATACTTCACTGAGATGTCTAAGTACTGTTCTTATAACCTTAAATGAACTAAGAATCTGACAACACACTCTCCACTCGCCTCTTACACGTTTTTCTCAGTATGTGCTCTGCCAGTTTCTGCATGCAATAAAATCTTCAACATGTCAGACCCTGAGTGTAAACCTAAATAGCTCTGGCTTACAGATACCAAACCAGTGAACTAAGCTCTTGAGAAATTCACCCTATAAAACTTGCCTTGATACCTGGATTTTTTTGCTTCTGAGATTCAGTAATACAAGTTATTGCTGCTGAGGTCTTACAGTTATGTTGTGATGATACATTGCTGTTCTAATGAAAGATAAAAAATAATAATAAAAAAAGATTTCTTTCTCAAATTTAAATAATTTTGGAAACATGGCTTCCTTAGGGACCAGCAATCTTCACAGCCAGAAGGTACATTTACTTTCTGACAGCCTGTCTGACTCTTCTTGACAGCAGCTACCCTGAAATTGCTGTGGGCCTTTGGAAAAATTAACTGGTTTTGTTTTATTTGTTTTCAAATAGTGTTTCAAACAGCTAACTCATGTTTCCCTTCTGATTAGCGATGGTTGCCAACATCTTTGTTGCTTATCTGTAGTATACCTCTAGAAATTGTTTTTCATTAGGAATGGAAATATATTTCCAAAAGGCAGGAATTTAACCAAAAAAAAAGTTGGAAACTTGAGGTGGAAAATAACCTCCTAGGTTATTTAGTTTGATTCTATGCCATTGCATTGTTGTGGGGAGTGGATGAGGATTTGGGAGAAGGGAGCAAGTCCTTTGTGTTAGCTAATGATACCTGACTAATAGATTTTACTTATTGAGATTTTTTTTTTTTTTCCTTCTCTGAAGTTTGCTTGGGCCATCCCATACAGGAACTTTGTGTCTTTCCACTGTTAGGTACAGTACTTACACAAGGTCTGCAAAAATAAAGGTACAGATACATTCCCATTTTGCTCATTTTCTGCTTCTGATGCTTTGCTGTGGGTCAGATTGAGTCTGTAAGAAAACTTTCTTCTGCAGCCTTATTTGCTTAGGCCTAGATGCAGAACGGCAGCCTATGAAGTCCAAGAGCCAAATGCCCTTCTTGTGACTGAATATACACATTGAACATATCTAGAAAAGTGCCAAAACCACTGCCTGGTCCTCAGCGCTAGAAATGTTAAACTCATTTATCTAAAAGACGAACAATTTAGAATATACCTTAAGTGGATCTGCCTTCTCTACAGGCACTTCCTCTTCCACATAGCTATTTCCTCAGATTAACTGTTAATCCTAGTTTTTCCTAGCTGTGTATATAGCCAGATTCTTAGCTTTCATAAGTCTGCAGAGCTCTGTGAAAGCATAAGCACTATGTTGATTTAGATGAGCTGACAATTTTGCCTGCAGCGTCAAAATTGTTTTTCCCAGGCCATTGCCATTAAACCATTTTTCTTGCCTTCCTCCTGATCTCTAAAAAAATAGGCAGCAGCTCCTCTTTAAATGAAATTCTGTACATTTTTATGTGCAGAGAGGAAATTCACACAACCCAATGTGAGCCATCTAATTAAGCTGGTGAACCTGTGCCCAAGGTTCCTCTTCCCATCAACTGAGAGCGATGGACGGTCTCCAAGGGGCAAGCTAGAGTCTGCATTGACCGAACAGAAACCAAGGAGCCTTTTTTGCTAAAGCAGGCGCCTAATCATTAATGATGTGCAGTAACTCTGATTGTCATCGTTCTGGTTTATGATATGATGCTTCTGTCACTTGCATTTAACAAATTTCACTTGATTTGAGGGTTTATACTGAATCATCTCAGGGCCCTTAAATGAAGCCCCAAAGCTCTCTGTAATTTTGTCGGTTTGACTAGAGAACCCCGGAAGGAAAGTCCTGATCCACTTTTTTAAAGGAAAACAGCTTGGGTTTGCTGGTTTAAGAATGGGTGACTGGATGGGTTTTTTCATTTGTTATTTTTGCAGTATATTGTAGGATTTTGTATGTTGATTTGGTACCCTTTAGCTACTTGGATCTTTACCACACCAAGGCTTGTTATTCTTGGGCCAGGAGCTGTCCTGTAAGAAGTGACGAGCTCTGAAAGGGGGAAGTGGCACAGAGTGGAACTGGTGGAGAATTCTTGTGCATATCAGGCATTGAGGACAGATGGTGTTTGCTTTATGTTGAAATATTTTAGAACTGGAAATCAAAATTATTATATTGCCAGTTATGAAATTTAATAAGGAGTTAAAATTGTGTAAAACACTTTATTTTTAACAATTCACAGATGCAGTTTCTGCAGGTGACTCTGATGACTTATACCTGTGCAATTGCTGATGCAGGGTACACAGAATGCCTGCTTGCTGTATATATGAACCAGGCTGGATATAGGTTCTATATCATTTAATAAATGATAATAAAGTATTTATAAATAGAAGAACAATAAAAAAAGTTACCATATGCTCAAAGTAATGATCAGGCATTTACCCTCACTCATGAGAAAATGTTTTGGATCCAAGCTTGTTGTACCATATGGACGTGAATGAGAAAAGAAAACAATTATGTGTGTTTCATGGGAGTATAGAATTTTCCCTTCATTATGATCAAGAAAGAAAAAATTAAGCAAATAATCAAGTTTCTTAAAAATCTTTCTCAAATGGAAAAGCCTCATTGCATTTATTACAATGCAAATTTTCACCTCTGACATTGATACCTTGCCAGTAAATATATCTCAGGTACAGTTACTGGTAAATAAGTATACTTTATCACATGCCTTTAACATTATTTGGATAGAGGACCTTTGTTTTCTTTGAGGCTGCATTATTTAGGGAGAGACAATTTACAATTTATTTATTTCTAATTTTACGATCTAAGTTTAAGGTCCAAACTCTCAGCCAGTGTGGAAATTGGCAGAACTCCCCTGGAGTCAGAATAGCTCTGCCAGTTCACACCATCTGAGGTGTCACCCTTTTTTTTTTTGCTAATGATGTTGTATAAAAATGTCACGATGCAGATAAATTATTTGTAATATAATCCCAAAGTTTGGTGCATAAAATGTTTCTTTTATATCACACAAAGTCTGTCTTAAATTGCTCAAGTTAAGCTGAAAATGAAAAAACATGAAATGGAAAACCCTAGAAATAGAATTATTCTGTTTTATTATCTGAGTGCTTAGCACTTTGCCTGAATGGTAATGTTTTTCTTAATATATAAGGCATAGTTTCTGCATGATTTCAGTTGTCTTTTTCTTCTTAAAAGAGAAATGAATATTTGGATAAGTTAGTGAAGCGATAAGGGGAACAAAAGAGGTATTTTTTTCCTCTTCAGAGATAATGAGGGAAAGCAAGTGCCCAGAACCAAGTGTCTCTGTCAAGCAGTCAGTCTTTTAGGGTCCCAGGAAATAATAAAGGGGATAAACAAACAAAACAACTCAATGAAACAGAACCAACCCCCAAACCTTGCCTGCCTGAAATAATAAAATAAACTCAAATCCCAGACAGTATTATAGTGCTACCAACTTTCCACTCTGAATGAGTTGTGAAGTTTTATATTGCAATAATGATTCAAATATATGATTTTTGGAAAATGCATGGCAGCAGCGTGTGTCAGTTAGGAAATTCTATTTGATATTTATGCAACAACATCCTTTTTCCAAAGATGAATTAATGCAAGTTTTTTGGAATTTTTCTATGCCTGTCTTTTGTCTCACTGATAAAGACTAAGATCAAGTCCTAAGCAAGACCTGTAAATTGGTCTACTAGGAAACCAGAAAGTACTTATGGCATTAGCATTGGCCCCACAGAGCATAATCATAAGGCTGTCAACTCTCTTCTTTTCAATAAATAAGTTGGTAGAGCAGAGGCATCTTTACAGATTAATTTGAAGTTTAAATTTAACTGAACCTTACAGCAACCAGGGATTTCCTTTTGGATTCAACAGATATTATGATAGCCACGCCTTAAACTGCAAATTGCTTAGTACCGTGAATACATATATTTTTATACGTGCAGGCATGCATTCTTCACACTTTGCCATGTGTTGACACATCATATATATTTTCTCTGCACTGAATAGTACAGCTACCATTCATTTCCCCTCACACCTGCCTGTAAATTCCATGCTTTTTCCATGTGTATTTTTATTCTGGCAAGAATAAAAATGGCCTTACCTTTATACATCAAGGTTTTGCCTTCACTGGGAAGTGTGGTGTATTCTTGATTTAGCCATCCTGAGGTAATTAGCAAGAGACAGAAATCCAGTCAAGACAAAGCAGTTTGTGGTTTTCTTATCCATTAGCTGGTCAAATCCGTGTTAGTACTTCATGGTTATGCAGCAAACTAAATTGCATCCAGGAAGATGATAGTTAACTGGATGGTCAGCTAGTGGTACCATAGCTATATTTCTAGCAATTCCTGAGCTAGGTAGTTTAAACCTAGTTCAAATACACTTAGACTATGCTACAGAGTCATGACATATTCACAGACATGACATGTTTTTAAACATAGTTCAAAAAAAGGCATACATATCGTAAAGGAATTTCCCAGTGAATTTCTGTGTCTGTGCAGCCTGGGCTACAAGCACACCCAGAAAGCCGAGGCTTCCGGCATTCGCATGTGAAATCTGAAAGCTCTGACAGCAGTGAATTCAGTGGAAGCTCTTGAGCCCACACTGTGCATTGCTTCAGATACAGGAGCTGTGCTGGTTTTGGGGCTGGCATGTCCTGCTGTCCAGACTCCTGGCTCCGTAATACCAAGTCTGGAGACTCTGAGAGCTTCAGGATAGCTCCAGTTCAAGGTTTTGGCACTTTCCTGTAGGAAGCACTCTTGTGACACAGGGCTCTGAGGACTTTAAGTCCCCTGGCTGTTAGAAAACCCCATGTAGTACAGCTGGCCCAGGAACCAGCCAGGCCCTGATGGGTACTCTGCCAGTGTACTGATGAAAGTTCCTTCAATCATTGATATTTCTGCAAAACATTTCAACTTTGACAAATTGTCATTTTCAGTTTAGTCAGAAAATTCCTCAACAGTTTTGTTTATGAATGTCTTGTGAGTATATTTAGTTTTCTTCCGGTATATAATTCAAATGAAGGGTTTGTTGAATAATTTTACTTATTGAAAGGAAAGATGAGTTAAGTGTTTTTGACTTTTGCTTCATTACCATAGTCCTGAATGTGCACATCTGCTGAAGGAATACCTAACATTAAATTTTCAGCTATCCTTATTAACACCAACTTGGATCAATTGCTGTCTTAACAGGAATGTTTACTTAATACATCGGAAGAATCAAATTGCTGATTCTTTCTGATTGAAATAGCCTTATTTAATTTTTCTCTTTTTTTAATCCTTGTTTTAGAGACTCACTAAAAAAAAATGAATATATACAAAAGAAACAGCAGGGACACCAGGGATGTTTTTAACTCAACAGATATCAAGCCTATAACTTTTGATTACTCAGAAATACACAGAAAATAAATCCAGATAAGATTAAAGAAGACCCAGAGGAAGTGAGAGAATATTGTCTGCACTAATATGTTGGCTGAGTAATGAATAACATTAGCTTTGAATCACAATAAACATATTTTTAAACTTAGATCTGAAATCTTAGTTTCTATAGTCTCTCTTCTACCGAGTACTTTGCAAACACATTCATGAGAGTAGCTCACTGTGAACGTGTGTGATCTGTAAATCGCTCTCAAGTACCCTCTGTGCAAGTTTGTACTCTTTTATCTTAGTTTCTAAATGGAAGCACTTTAAATTATTCAAACATTCGTATCTTAGTATGGATTTTAAAATTTGAATTACTTTTAAATTCTTTAGTCTGATGTCTGTATCATACTTCAAGGTTGATCAGATGTAATTGTAGCTACATCTTATTCTTAACAGCAATTTCCTAGGTTTTGGTGCACCTCATCAGTACTTCCTTGAGTACTTGAAGTTGTCCAGTTCCTGGTCAGTGGTCACTTTTAGCTTTCTAATATAGTTTATACTTAATAGATCTCTTGTTGAAAGAATAATTGTATATTCCAACAGTTTATATTATGAGGTCTTTATATTTTGTAGTCACGAACAGTAATTTTTTTTGTCTTAATATATTTTTTCAGGTATCTTCATTTCTTAATATATATTCCCTTCATATCCTGTCATCATGGATGTTCAGGTAATGCAGTCATTGGGAATCCAAATGAGCTCAGTTACCTTGCTGTGTGTGTATGCTGCCTTCCTTGTGTCCATCTCTGTTGTATTTGTATCTGTTTCTGGAAAGCAGACATGATATAAATCAGTTTCTTTCCTGAAAAATCCATTGGGGAAGAAAAAGGTGCCTGCATCTGTCCTTCCTGTGGCTGCAGGGAGCTCTGTTGCTTCAGAGAAATACATTGTGCAAGTCACCACTGCCTTTTTCCATTGTAGATTACTGTGACAAAATTCATTTTCATATGGTTTTATCCCATTGATGTTTCTTTTGTTAGGTTTGAATTTGGTCTCACATCTTAATCTTTCTGGGCTGTATCTATGCATTTCATATTCTGTGTTCTTGTATAAAGAGGTTTTTTTTGCACAAAGAATCCTTGGTGTTTTGTGACTCATTTCCTCAGAATACTGTAATTTGTAGAAGACCTAATGCTAGTTACTCTTACACCACCTCAATTGTAATTATTGTGAAAGACTGAGTAGCACAATTTTGTTCCAGTTTAATAATTTCCATGCTGTTTTCTGGCTCTAAATCTTCAGTTAGGTGACCCCCCCCTAAAAAACAGAGGAAAGATTCACAATTCTGTTTCATTCAAAGAAACTCTGAATAGATGAGATTTTAATTTTTTTAAGAAACTCAGTCTCTGTATAGTTCTGGCATAAGCTTTGCTTTCTAAGACTAACACAAGAGCATGCTATGCAAACACAGGCAGACATATGCATTCCAAATGGTAGATTTGTGTGGTATGCTATACCACAAAGGTTCATTCCAGGTTCTTTGAGGTGAATACCACATGCTTGTTTCCATGGAAGTTATGAAAGAGGTCACATATTTTATTAAATTTTACTTTGTACATGCAGTTGAAAAAGAATACTCACAGCTTTGCTTTTTGCCCACAGTTACGCCTCTTTCAATAGCAGCAATCTTTGTATGTATGTGCATGTTGCAAGAAGGTGTATAGCCTCATGGGTACAGCGTTACACAAGTCATCAAAGATCTCAGAGTTCCCTTGGGAGAACTTAGGACTTGTCTAAAAGAAAAAAAAATAAAATTACCTTATCTTCATCAGTTTCTCCACTGGTAACTCTGTTGTCAGTTTATACTAGCCTGAAGAACTGCACTACTGTCAAGCCTTTCCTGGTCTTTGTATATAAACTTAAGTTATTTTATGTCTCTAAGCTGCTGTTTCTTCTCCTGTCTTTTCTGTGTCATCCTGTCCAATAAACTGTGGTCTAGTGGAATGGTGGTAGGTATCAAGCACTTAGATCTTCACCTATCCAAATTCACATGTACAAAACCAGCTTGGTGACCATCCAAACTATGTAGGTTTTGTCCCTCAAAACAGCATTTAAGATCCATGATTTGCAATTATTCTTTACAGATTTAGGAATTGTGATAGATCAGCAAAATATCTGCCGAACTTGGAAAGAATTTATGGTATGGGTAAATCATGCATAGCCTAGGATTTTTGAAAGTCTTAATTTTGAAGAGGCTTGTATATTAATTGAATTTGAAATAGACTCACCTCATGTTAAGCAGTTTTACGGTCTACGTCATTATAGCTTAAATGTATCGATTTGTTTTGTAGGCTTCTGTCCATTTGTTTCTTGCTTTATGATATTGAAACTTCTTGGAAGGCTATTTCATGTTTAATCATTAGCAAAATGAGCTTGCCTGGGATCTTCTTAGTTCTCTTAAGGTCACAGGGCATCCCTTTAAACTCTTAATGTGCTTGAAAATGTCTGTTTAATAGTTTCAGACTGTCCACTGTCAAGACCCCTGGTATTGGTTATATTCCTCTGTAATAAGATGACTTGTCTTTGTTCAGAAACTTCCTCTGGCACAGAGAGTGGAATTGCACACACTAGAAGTATACAAGACTACCTTGGTAATCAGCTTCCCTTCCCCCTCTTCTCTCATGTCAAATCTAGTCTAAGCAGAATTATGAAAATAAATATGTCTTCTCACTAAAATTTCCAAAATGGGTAGCACCATGTCTCCACTGTGTTATCAGCTTGCTGGTAGACTTTTCCAGCTTAGTCTGCCGGAACATAACCAATGTTATCCGTGTAATGGATTAGTCTCTAAGGAGAGTTTATTTAGCTAAGATTAGTTCTGATTCTTTCAGATACTGTGTTTGCTTTGGTACCCATGATTGTTGTTTTTGTTCTTGTTTTTGGAGTCCTCACAAGCTTGAGCCTCTGCACTGTGGAGGAACTGAGGAAAAGTTCCTGCTTCTTCCTATTGTACGTTCTTGTTTGGGAACACTAGGAAGCGTAAGACAAAAGGCATGGTCTTAAAGAGGAGGCTTACTGAAAATAAGTGGGTTTTATATGTATCTGGAAGTATATCTGGATTTACAGTACAAGTTATAGTGAAGACTGAAAGAATTCCAGACTTTAGATAATTAAGTGCATTTTGGTTTTTTGTGGTTTCTTTTTTGTTTGTTTGTTTTTGTTCTCTTAAATAATGGCTGATATATTAAAAACAGATTACGAAAATTGACAGTGAATTTTAATTTGGCCAAGAAACAGGCTAGTACCATTTTGAAGAAATTATATCTGCTTCAGAACTATAGTAAAATCTTATTCATTTTGTGGCTCTCCCATTTGAAAATAAGTACTTTTCCATAAATGGAGGCAAATCCTTTATTGTGATGAATGGTTCTACTGACTGCTTGCCTGAGAGAGGTAAGTAACATTTTGTTTGTGTGTAAGTAATGAGCTGTTGGAGCCAAGTTCTGAGACTCGTTGGGAGTGACAGATGTACTGTAAATACATTACAGGTTTTAGGATTTTGTTTGAAGTCTCAAAACATGCTTTACGACCGTGATAACAATAGCAGAGTTATGGCAGTGCATGTATAGCAGTATATGTAAGAAGATGTGCTATATATTTGTGAAAGAAAGCCAAGTTGTCATACCATTAAGAATTACTATAATGAAAGCTGTTCAGAAACCAAGAATTAGTATTTGTATACAGAATTAAACCATGTTCTGATTCAGACATTTCAAAACTTTTGGGTTCATGTCTTAGAAATGGGCACGCGGACAATATATTTGTGTTTACTTTCCTGGAAACTAAATTGTAGACTTGTGGCCGAGGCTTGTCAAATTACAGAAGAAACTTCACTTTTCTTTAGTTTTGTGTATTTAACAATGCTTCCTTAATTTGTCTTAGCATGTTTTAGCATGGAATCAGTCATAACTAGAGATATTACCATTTTACTTTTAAGTAAATCCTTTAGGTATGTCTGTTCGGATGTCAAAAGTGAATTCTGTGGGTGTTGATAGGTGTGAAGAGATTATTACTATGATTCTGAAAATCCTTCCTTATGCCAGATATATTATCCTGGCAACTGGAGCTGTCAGATCTTCTAGCAGATGTAGAAAGGGTCACTTCTAGCACAGAAACAATTTGGACTGTTTTGCAGAGATTTGGTCCTCTTTTTGAAATTGTGATTCATTTATATCTTTCTTGACATATATTTACAGCATGCATTTCAGTGTGTTTCTTTTCTGCTATAGATTGCTTGTCACCATTAGTTTTGTGCTATGACAGCAGAGATTATACATCTTTTGACCAAGCTCTCTGTCTCGTTTTCAGTTCTGATAGAAACATCTTTTTTTTTGTCTTACTGTATATATTTTCACTGTGAATTCTGTGAGCTTTATGCTCTTTTCGTCTTTAAAAAAATAATCAAGCAATGATACTAAGTTTAGTGTTTCTTAATGCCTACCTTTGTGGGTTTTGTTTGTAATTTCCATTCTATATTTGGTAGTACATTGCATTCCATGATAGTGCCACATATACAGTACATCAAAGTAGAAAGTGATTAAAATCCACTAAAATTCTTTCAGATTTTACATACAGCATTTAAAGATCCTTAGTCATAATCCTTATTTTACTATAATGTAAATATCAGCCCCAGAGGCATGCTTGCTGACCACCTTTTAAACCCATCAACACCACTGAGGTCAAAATAAAGGTGTCCTGTATTTCCTTGCCATTATATGAGATTTAGATTTCAGTTTCCTCTTTTATAGTAGTTAACAAGCACCCAGGAGGCAGTGTAGCCTACTGGGCCAGAGCCAGCATGCGCTGTGTGTTCTGCTTGGTGCACTGTCTATGGGGCCTTTGCATTATTTAGTTATTTATAGCCCCAGCCTGCAGAACTGCGTCTTTTCAGTCAAGCGGTAGAGTCTGCTGCTTTTAGCACTCTGTAAGGCTCTATCTAGATCATTGATGTGTCTCTGAAGACGTAATGTTTACTAACTTCCTGATTTGCTTGCTCATGAGACTTTTGTGGCCATGGAAAATACAGAGCACACAGAGCTCAGAGACCTAACATAGTTGTTAAAGCCGTCATTTTTGTATTAGCACCATGTCATTAGCATGGACGCTCCCTTTTGGAACAGACTTCTTCCAACTGCTGCTGCCAAAAGCTGCTGCTTTATCTAAGAATGACTAAAGATCCATTTGCTTGAGACGTATCAGCAATTCAAGAAGCCAGAAGACTGAAGAGGCCATTTCACGTATGTCATTCCCAAAGCTCAAAGAGAAAGCACCCTTCTGACATTGGTGGGTTGTTAACACATTTAAGAAAAACAGTTACGTTTTATTGAGGCTTCAAAAACTTTTGTTAAGTAACAGAGAAATAAGACTAATCAACAGGGAAATGTTAAATTTTTCATATGCTGTAGGTGATCGTTCATATGCTGTAGGTGATCGTTCTTGTACATTAGAAGATACATCTTTCAGTCCATTAAAGTCAGTGTTATTATCCAAATGGATTTATAAACGTTAAATACATCTTCCCATAAAACATAATGTAGCTCCATTTTGACCTTTCTGAAAGTCCCCATGAAACTGAAGAATGTTCATTAATAGTATTTTTGGCCAGCATCCACATGTAAGATGAAGGATTTTAAACAAGGTTAGTTTCTGTTTGCAAGATTATGGATTCTCACCAAACACTGCTGCTTTGCCATTTTAGAATCATAGAATCATAGAATGTTTTGGGTTGGAAGGGACCCCTAGAGGTCATCTAGTCCAACCCCCCTGCAGGGAGCAGGGACACCTTTAACCAGATCAGGTTGCTCACAGCCCCGTCCAACCTGGCCTTGAATGTTCCCAGGGACGGGGCCTCCACCACCTCTCTGGGCAACCCGTTCCAGTGTTTCACCATCCTCGTTGTAAAGAATTTCTTCCTTATATCCAGTCTAAACCTACCCTGGTTTAGTTTAAAGCCATTACCCCTTGTCCTGTCACAGCTGGCCCTACTAAAAAGATTTTCCCCATCTTTCCTATAGGCCCCCTTTAGGTACTGAAAGGCCGCAATCAGGTCTCCCCGCAGCCTTCTCTTCTCCAGGCTGAACAAGCCCAACTCTCTCAGCCTGTCCTCATAGGAGAGGTGCTCATTTTCTGAGTTTCTAAATTTAGAAACCCTGTAAGCAAGGGGGGGGGGGTGAGACCTGTCTGTCAAATGAAAGCAGAAAACAGGGTTAGAATGTGGTGCCCAGTATGCAAGCATGAAAACCCAATGGTGGTGGTGATCTGGAGAGCCTCTCCAGATCACAGAGTAGCTGTGTGTATCTGGTAGCATGAAGGGTGACAGTCTACTTCGAGCCAAATTTAAAAAAAAAAATAAATTGGTGGACAGATTGTGGAAATATCCAATGTAAGAGATGATCTATTTCCTGCTAAGCCTCCAGCTTCTCTGTGTGCGATAATCTCACACAGAAATAAAAATGAGAAGAAAAAACCTTGTCAATTTTGAAAGATTGTTCCACTTATGAAAATTAATATAAAAGGAGTATTCTGAATGTACTGGCTTTTGTAGGGCAGCAAATAAAAAGGAAAAATACAAATATTCAGCAAAAACTGAAATGGTGGGGTGGTATTGTTATGGTTGTTCTAGGGATGGGAAGAAACGTTGGTGCAGCAGCTGAATGTAACAGCCACCTTCTCTTCAAGCTGAATGAGGGAACAGTTAAATGCATCCGTGCTTAGAGACAGTTGAAAATATTGAAACAGCCCCTAAAAATTCAGTTCATATATAATGGTGTTCATTATTCTGTTGGAGCAGTTTCTTGGTGTTGAATGCAGAGGTAGGGGAAGGTGTCGGTACGTGTGGGAAAAAGGACAGATGTGCTACAGGAGCACGCAGAAAAGGAACAAGGAGGCTCCAGGTGCAACCAAGGAAGCAGTTATACTGTGAGCTAAGAGAGTTTTACGTAAAGTACTTGCTAAGAAGACGCATGAAGCCATGAGCAAGGAAGCTGTCTCCTGCTGCTTGATTCCTGCTGTGCTCAAGAAAATGAAGCTTTAACATACAATTTGCTGTAGATTGCATTAAAGATGTTCCGGACTCCATCATCAGTTCCTTGTCTTGAGAGAAACAAGGACTTAGAGCCTGAATTTTTGATAGATGCTTAGGTCAAAAGGGTGATACCATTTTGTTTTAATAATGATGTTTGCTTATTGGATACTGATAAAGGAACAAGCAGGACACTCATCTTTATTAGGCACTCTAACTATCAAGAGATGGGCCCCGTTCCAAACCACGGTTTTATGTGGGCAAGACAAACAGGAGGTATAAAGAGGTATCTGGTGTACAAGCAGAGTGAGCATTGAGGCTTTTACAGCATTTCTGACTCTCTGCTGCCATTTTTTTCCTCATGACCTCTCCTCCTTCCACCCTTTTTTCTCTCAAAGACTGTTGTTGACTGAGGTGTCACCACCTGGCTCCTGATGTCTGGAAAACAATCGTCAACTATGCTTGCTGTATTTCAGGTTTGAATTTATGAAAATAATTGAAGTGATAACATTACTGTAGTGTTGTATCTTTCTACTGATACTGCACCTTTAATTAGTTAGTATATTCCAAACTGATTTTTTAGCTATTCTCAAGATAATTAAAAATGAAATGGAAGCCCTTTTTAATAGCAATATGGTTTAGATACTGGGAAAATAGTAAACCTTTAGGTGGAAGCTGTTCAGCCCCTCCTTATAGGTGATTTCAAATGCACAGAAATGTGAAGCTTGCCTGTTGCCAATGTGGGAAGTGAACATAATTATGACTTTGCAGCTGCTTCTCCTAAAGAAAACAAACAAACAATAAGACTCACACTTTTTATTGCAACTAAAAAGGAATATGCTCAAAGGGAATATATTTATGCCAGAAAGAAGAAGCCATAACCAAGGTAATGCTGTCCTATGAAACTCGTGCCAAGCACATTCTCAGCTATGGTATGAAACCGCAAGAAGAAAAAACACTTCCTCAGCATACTTTGCCAACATAGATTAATCTGGGGAAAAAAAAACAGTGTAAAAAGTTTTTGGCTATGACAAGTCTGTGTAGGTATTGAGGTATCTGTGTAATAGTGATCTTTGTAATATACTAGGCCAGAGGTAGAATGCTTACATCAAAAAAACCCACCCCAAAACTCCTATCACCAAAATTCTCAAACAAGTCTTTCCACTCATTAGAAAGCTCAGCTTTTGTTGTCGTTGTTTGGTTTGTTTTTTAAATGCTCAGTAGTTTACCATCTGTCCATCTTCTTTTGCCCTCTACTGTTATTTGTGTTTATTGCCTAACCTCTGAATCGTTAAGAACATATGTTCACTTGATTATTACTCAAAGAAAATTTCTTGGAGGGAACATTAATACCTTGCTGATACAAAACTGTCAGTATGTTGTTTTTTTATGAGCCTCTGTGATGTACAGCAGTAAAATATTAATATCAGGTCCCAATAGTTGGGACAAATACTAAGCCACAGTGTGATTTGTGCTGTGTCCTGGAGAGGCTCTTCTGGTGGATAAAGGCTTGCCAGATTGGTTTCAGATGACCTGGGTTAATCTTTAGATCGGAATAATTCACTATTTTGAATTGAAGTATGCAATGTACATAAATTCCTTATTCTTCCTTCTTTATAGCTTATTTTTCAGCTAACTGCAGTCAAAGTAGCTGGTCAGCCTGTATATAATTTGATGTCAAGAGGTACATAGAAGTAAAAAAAAATTATGAAGAATATTAATTTGCATGACTCATTCATAAAATACGCATTTTGTTATTCTTTTAATGAAGTACTTACCAGAGAGGTAGTAGGAGCAAATATTTATGTCTGCTGATGAAGATCTTTTTTCCCCTTATTATAGTCACCTGCAGTTCATACACTGTTATCATTAAGTACCCAGAAACAAAACATGTACAGTACAACAACAATACATTCTTTATTTGTAAAATGAGTCACATTGCTTCTATCCTGCTTCCCACAGATCAGAGCCTTAATAGGGATATAAATAAGAAACTTAACATATGTGACCTTCTGACCACAGAGTGTTAAATTCCAGGGACTATATTGCTCCACCACTTTTTTCTTTTATTTGAATGTGTATTCATCATAGTTCTGTCGGAAATTGCGTGATTTACAATTGATGTTAGATTATGATATGAATTACATTCAGATACACAGAGAGGAAAATTGTGGAGGAGCAATTCTTGCTAAGGATGTTGACAACAGTTTCCACTTAACCTTCAAATGTAGTGGAAATGACACAATTGTATTTAGGTAAAGTTTTATCTTTGGGAAACATCTGCTTCTGTACAAAAACTTTATCTTTTTCTGTCCAGTGCAATAGTTTGTGCTAATGTTTGGACCTTGAAATATGTAATTCCACAAATGCATGACCATTGTGACTTGATTAATGAAGTCTGCCAATGCAAATATTGTTTATTTTGGGCAAAAAGACTTGAAATAAACCCACAGAAGGTGCTACTGTGATGCAGATCCAAAAAGGTTTTTGTGGCTTGGAAATGTTCAGATATTTATTATAAAATTTTATTATTAGCTTGATAATATCTGCATTTAAAACAGAGGCAAACTCTGTCAAGAGTATAGTTTGCTCTTCTTCACTATTTGTAAAATAGTGATTTTTATCTCATTTTTATTAAACAATTTCAAAGAAAATGAACAAATAGAATGCATTTCTGTTTCAAGCCTACAATCAAGATATACTAAGAATCCTTTAAGAGAAACAATCATCTGAGACCTCCAGTTCAATTCTGCAGTGCTACGATTCCCAGCTATTCAGAGGGAAGTTTATTGTGTTTTCAAGCTGCTTCTTGAGCCTGTAGATTTTTGGTATTTCATCCAGAGTTTCTCCAGACACAAAAATCCTTCCAAATTTCACAAGCTTTTTTTTATTTTAACGCAACTACTGTGATAATCACAAAACACATTGGCCATGAGGCTCTTTAGTGCTAGTGCAACATCCAATAATTACCATTAAATAAGCTTAGGGCCAACAGGAAAACTGATTTAGTGTAGGAGATATCTTTCAGTCAGTTCACTTTCTAATCTTAGATAGTCATGGGATTGTATTTGGGATGCTCTTGTTTGCACAATTTACAATGCATTTCCTTTGAGAACAACCATGGTGTTTTCTGAGGTCCATTCAGGACAGTGTGTTAAACACTGCTTCAAAAAAGACTAATGACATGAACCATAACCATGAACCTTATCACTATGTTGGGAGGGGCGAGGAAGAAGACCTAAGGAAAGGTAACAAAGTGATATAGATTGACTGAAAAGGGAGCATAAGGTACTGCTGTCAGCTAGGAGAAATTTCAAGTCGAGAGGACGAAGGCTTTGTTATTATGTCTGCTTGCAAAACGAAAGCTTACGTTAAGGCCTCTGTTTTGGAATCAAAATCATGAGGCTGAAAGTCTGCTTACCAGATGACTTTTCATTCTTCTAATAATTGCGCCTGTGGTATATAAAATGTGTTCAGGAAGACAAAACTACAAGAGCAGTTAGCATTAAGTAAAATGGCTTATCAACAGATATTTTAAGTGTTTACAGAACTGTTGGGAAAGAAGGTATTGAGGTTTTTTTTTTTTAATTTCTGAAAAACCTATTGGAAAAGCTATATGATGGTGGTCTCTGAAAAAATATAGCAAGACACAGCAATTTTTATAACATTGAATGTAGCGCTGGGAAAGAAATTCTCATTGGGAGTAAGTCAGCCTAGAGAGGTTGGGAATGAATGTTTTAAAATGCATGTTTACCAGTTAAATTTTATCTCTCTCTGTTATTGTGTAAGCATATAGCTTTTTCTGCCATATGAAGAGAGGATAGAATGTTTCTTTCTTATGGTTTTTTAATATTTCATGGTTGGGTTGACTGAATTTTGTCATGAAAATACTGATAGCAGGCTATATAATATGCCTGGAGAACTCTATTGCCTTTATTAAACATAGTATTTAAAAGAGAGGTGTAGCACTCAGAGGATTTCCCTTTGTGCCAAAATGTACTTTAGGGTGAAACTAAATTTAGTGTTCTGTTGCATAGTAAGGTGGTTCAGGAGCACCCCTGGTTTCTGGTGTGTTGAGGGAGCAGTACAAGTGAAAAGTGGATTCAAGTTGTGTTGGTCTCTGGTCTCCTATAAAGCAGAATGATGGCGCGGGTCTTTGTGATATACCATGGTCATTAGAAAGTGGTACCTGGGGAGAGAGGAAGAAATATGTATTTGTCAGTGCACTCTGGGCTTCAGTTTTGGAGTCAGAGGGACTGGCTCAGTCTTACTCAGGCTCCCTTCTTAACATATCCATAATATTTCTGTCCTGCAAGGATCCCAAAGGTTTACTGGGTATATTTCTGTCCTGCAAGGATCCCAAAGGTTTACTGGGTATTCTGTGGTTCAATCCATAATGTTAAAACTGCCTTTTGCTCCTGACCTATCCTGACATCAATTTGAAGATCCAAGAAGTAACCCCAATGACATTGCTTAAAACAATATAATAATGCTTTCATTTAAGCAGAGGAAAGTCTTTGACATTATTCAGGAGTACCTTTCTCTGGGACATTGTGTAGGCACATCTTTCCATGCAGTAACAAGATTTTTTAACTCCCTGTGTCTAAATATGCAGCTTAATAGCTCAGATCAGTCTGACTGCTTTTTCCAAACACCAAGAACTTGTCCTTCAATGTTGCCACCCAGACTTGCAACATACACTTTCTATTCTTCGGAGTCTGGATTTGTATACCTTTTGCTTGGGTTGCTGTTGCTAGGTTGGCACGCCCATTATTTTTGGATGGATCCAGTTAAGGCGAGCAGTTCAGAGTTAATTCCTCCTCTAGCTCCCATCTTAAGGCAGCAAAGCCCGCTCTCCTCACGCAGACCTAACACTTAAAGTTCTTGCAGTGTATTCAGTTTTTTTTAGGATACATGACTAGGCCGGCATCATCAGGATGATATCCTAATACAAGCTCTTCTTTAGGTATTGGGATGGCATTGAAGCTTGAATCACTACTTGTCACCACTCGTATCTTGTTGAGATTGACACTTTCTAATGACACTTCACTGCTATTAGTCCTTCTGAGTCTGTCCTATCACATAAAAATTCCATGGGCATAGGAGTTACTTGATCATTTTTTTGGGAGGGGAAGAAGATGAGACTAAAGTTCACCTTGAAGTTTACCTTAGTTAAAAAGTCAGTCTTTAAAAATTGGCCAAATGCTGAATTTTTGAAAAGAAGTTTTCACGTTACTTAGTATTGCCAAACTCAACAGATGAAAAGTTACATTTACAATTGTTTGATTTCATTACTTTCTTTGAATGGTCTTTTTCTTGAGCTTCCCTTGCTCATCTCCAGTCTACGCATTTGGCAGTTAATGCTGCCCACACCACCTATTTTGAGAAAGGTGACTTCAACTCTTGTCTGCTGAAGATGTTGTCACTGATCATTCTCTTGACTATCTTTACCCCTTTGCTATCTGTGCTTGCCTCCAGTTATTCCCATTTTAAGTTCTTTATCAGCTTTTCTTATCTATTGAACAGCTGCTATATAAATAATTTATGAAAGCTTTCTGATCTTTGAGGATACATTTAGTTATATATGAATAAATGAAGTGTTGCTATATTCAATTAATGATTTTATATAATTATATATTTTTATAGGTATGCCTGTATTTTCTGGATGTTATCACATTTTTGTCAGATTTGGAAAGGCCTTTAAAAAGGAAAAATATTCTTTACAGTATTCTTTTATAAACAAGTTATAGAAATACTTCCAATGATGTAGCAGCCTGTTTTACAGATGCTTTGGCCATTATTGGTGATGAGATATTATTCATGAGCAGCTGACATTAGAAAAAAATGGGTAGAAGTACACTTGAGTAGTTTTTAATCCTCCCCTTTTGAGAGATTATAAGACATCATTAAAAGTGATTGCTTGTTTACCCTGAAGATTCTCCAGTGGAGGATTTTTAAAATTTCTAACCTGTTGTCTCTGTTGTACAGAGAAGGAAATATAACTAAGCTGCTGGGTGTACAAGTAATAGCAGTGGTAACTATCACCCTTTCCAGCCTCTCCTCTTAGTAAAACGTTTGGAACGTTTTTGTTAGGATTTTACTTTCCTAATACACACTTGCATTTTTGTCATCTGAAAGCTGGACATCGACAACACATGATGTCTCAATACTGACTGAGAATTTAAATTAATATTTTGTTTGAGAGATTAATTTTCTCCAAGCATGCAGTCGTGTGTCTGCCCAGTGCAGTCACAGACATGGAGGAGTGTGGGAGGGCTTGGCTAAGAAGAGAGCATCTCCTCCCCATCTCTTTTCTCCCAGTTATTTCTGTCCCTACATCCATGTAGAAGTTTGTGCTTATTGGTGCTACTTGACACTGATGCATTGCATCTATACTCAATGCTCTCTATTGGTTTCTTGTGTTGTATTGGAATACATTAACAGGTGTTAATTTTGGCACAGAAACTCTAATCGATTTTTGATAAACCTTCTTTTGTTCCACTCTTTGTTCCTCTCTTAAGCAGAGAGCCTTCTGTCTTAGATGTGGAGGAACTGAGGACAAAGAGGAATTTAGCAGGAGCTGCTGACTTGAAAATATGTAGCTTGCCAGACCCCCAAGACTGTATTTCCAAACATACTGTGGAGCTCAACACAATAATTAGAAGGAGACTGAGGGTTCAGAACTGATGGTGGAAATTACTAGCTTTGACAGGCTAGGGTGAGGGAGAATACCCCGGACTCTAAAATATCGTAATTAATATGTAGCTATTAAATGTTGTCATTCAAAAACCTTACATACTTGCAGTGGACAACTGAAAACAGGCAGAACTGTAAAAAAAACCCCGGGAATTTAAATGATACTGGACCATTACCCTTAGATGTTTAAAGACAGCAAACTGTTTTTGAAAAAGAGACATGATACATTTAAATAGCATCTAGCTCAGATCCAAGGAAGAAGAGAGTTATGCGTTGATGGTAATTGAAAGCACCCTTGAAATGGGCAGAGAGGAGATGGCTCTTGACCCTGGATCGTTTGGAACTCGCAGCAATGCACAGGGACTTCGCCGTCGTGATAAATGATTTGAGCTTTCACTAAGTGAGTGTCTGAGTATCGTTTATGCTGACTCCCTGATATTTCACTGCCACAAGGTCAGCTGCTGTATTTCAGCACAGATGAGAGTCACTTGAAGATGAATCCAGGTCTGGACACCTTGCAGAGAGCAGCACTTAAGGACTGTATTAGGAGCAGAACTGGGTGTTTTTTGCTGGATATTAGATGGATGCCTGTGATTGAAACTGCCAAAGAATTGGACATCATTGATGTCTGAGTAGAACCAATCCTGCCTGAAAATCAGAGCATGAATCAGTGATTTCTTGGCTCTTGACAAAGGATGTGATAATGACCAGACTGGATAACAACCATCAGCTACTGACTCGTTAGGATTCCAATCCACAAATGTTACCTGGGGGCTGATGATTGAATAAGAAAATACTTTTACGACTAAGAGCGGCTGGAATTCAGCAGCGTCTAGTGCTGTGAAGGCACAGCATCTTGAAACCCCAACAAACTGTTTGGCCAGCAGAGAACAAAATCATGATCTTCTGTAATGTAGACAATATTATAATTGACTATAAACAATTTTGGTGTCTAATACTGGGGATTACTGCAACAAATTAATGCACTGCAAACGTCTGTTTGTGAGGAGAACACAGGAAACCTCAGCATTTTTGTGAGCCGCTGCTTAACCCAGTAACACAGAATGCTGTACACTGTATGAATGCCAAGTGTGCCCAGAATCTGTGCACATCTTATTTTAACCAGTTGCCACTTGATTGTTCATTGAAATTAGAGACAAAACCCAACACCTGCATTTCATTGCAAAGTTAGGTCTTGTTCCCAGTGATTCAAGGATGTTCTGGCCATGCACATAAACCTAGGCCAAATGTTAATGTGAGAATAAATTTGAGATAAATCAATACACAGGGATTTAGGGTTCAGCTCTGTTTCTGTGCATTTGCATTTGTTACTGAGATCCCCCAAACTTTCTGCCTCAGTTTCTCAACTGAAAAATGGACGTGATAATGATACTTTTTTTTCTTTTCTTTTGGGTGGGCTTTTTTATATATTTATTTTGCTCA
This sequence comes from Gorsachius magnificus, assembly GCA_034008185.1. NCBI lineage: Eukaryota > Metazoa > Chordata > Aves > Pelecaniformes > Ardeidae > Gorsachius > Gorsachius magnificus. Next base: position 72,175,945 of record CM067085.1, on the reverse strand, counting down.
AAACAAATCTAAGTAACATAAGGCAGTAAATAGTAAAGTACTTGCTGTCGAAAACTGAAAAGCTTGCATGAACTGTGAACTAAAACTGCTAAAATTTTCTTTTGACTTCTCCTTTTTGTTTCTATCACAAGGGATTTCATAGGGAGGTATTGGTTTCCTATGCATGATAATTAAGATTCATATGACTAACTTGACTTAAAATTCAGTAGAATGCTCCTATAACCCTCTAGCGGTCCCCAAATCCTGGGTTATTAGTCTGAAACTGGCAAGTACAGAACAGTAGAGAGAAAACTGGGACAGATATGTTCAATATTAATGCAAAAAGATACAGAAGAACTATAATGAAAAATAAAAATAAACTTTCTTTTCCTATGCAGTGGAAGTACCTCAGGCAAAAAAAATTATAATAATACACATTGAACTTAACTGAAATATAGATCTAAACCTTTAAACATATTCCCCTGTTTTTAATGGTATAAAATATTCAATATAGTCAGTAAATTAGGCAATGATTGAAGAAGTAGTGGACTATGAAAATTGTTTTGTAGTATTTCTATATAAATATAAGAAGAGCTCTCTGTCTTTATCTCTTTACTAGGTTAAAATATTTAATAAATGTCCACCAGGAATAATTTGTATTTATCACTGAAAGAGAAGACAGACACCTTCAACAAATGAACTTTTAATATACGTAATTGTAATGTTTTAATTGTCTTGCTTTTTTGTGTTACCTCTGAACATAAAAAAGTAAGAAAAATATTTCAGTGCTTCCATTCCAAAATCAGCTATCCAACTTAGAGCATTATATCTGTCTTAACTCCTTGCTTACAGATATTATACAGCAAAATAGTAAAAGTCTTTAGCTGGATTTTATTTATGATTTAAGGTCATTGTTGACATTAGTAAAACTAGTATGCTTTTTATTTCTTTCGACTTCTCTTCCCGACATTCAGACTGTGGTGAGCATTTTTGTTGTGATTAACCATTCCACTCATTTATGGATACATATTAAGCCAGTTCCTGAATCTTTTTTTTTTCCTTATTATTATTTTGCGTTGTTGACTTATATGTAGAGAAAAAAATAATTCAGAAACTCTGTGAAAATAAATACCTTTGTCAGAAAAAGAATTTCAGTGCTTTTACCAGTGAACTGGGGGTTTTGTTTGTTTGTTTGTTTTTGCTGGTTTCTTTTTCCTCTCTTAGATGTCCTATCTTTTTGAAAATATTCCACTTAGCATATGGTCCCTGTAAGAAACACAACCTCTAGCATTTTAAAAATTTGGGCTGTGTAGTGATTATAAAATCATGCAAAAGAAGAAAATATTTCTAAGGAAGAAAAGGAAATGTTTGGTGAAAGCCAGATAGTATTTTCATGTTTCATTTGAATTATTCTCTGAATTAAATTTATTATTTTCAAGTTTATGAATTGTGATATGAATGTCTTTGAGGAATTCTGAAAAATAATTATCTCTGCTTTTACTTTTAATGCTGAGACAGGAATCAGAGTGCCTGAATATTGCCCACAGATTTTTTCCTCATAGTACTTCTGAATCCTGCCTTGGGTATTTTCTTTGTTTTGTGTTCTCTCCCCTCATCCACCTTCTAAGTTGTATATAGATCAAAGATGGTTGAAAAATTCAGTTAAGCATTTCATGATCTGTATTTTGATGACCATAACTCTGAACCTTTCGGTAGAATGCTGGGGCTTGGTTCAATGTTCTTTGAACCTAGGTTATAAACCAGTGTTTTCCCTTTGATTACAACTTCTTATTGCATAATAGCCAGTTCTCCCCTTTTTAATCTGAAATATCTGAGATAGTCTGGCTTAGGGTACCCAGAATAAAAAACCATTAAGGAAGGAATTCTGAGCATGACTCTCTAATAAACACAAGTTAGAGGACAGTGTGTTCTGTGCTGAATAGATGCATATGGCAAGTGCTTTGAATCAAGTCAGGACTGAGAGGAAATGATCTGCAGTCCTCTGCTTGAGCACATGTTTAGATGAGATTAAAAAAAAAAAAAAAAAAAAAAAAAAAAAGGAAAAACAGATTTAAAGGCTTTATTAGACCTCAAAGTGGGAAGCAGATGTAAAGTTTAAGGGTAGTAATGCTTAAATTCTCATGTAACTTCTCAGAAACAGACATGTAATATAAGACAAACAGTCATCTTTGAAATTAAAAGCCATTATGATTTCAGTGTTGCCACAAAATCAATATCCTAGCCTAATTCACCAAAGCCACAGTAAAGAAAATAAAAAGAAATAACTAAAATCTCTTCATGAGGTCAACCTGTCAAGGAAACTTATACTACAATACGATTTTACATTGTTCGGTGGGTTACTGAACAATAGGTTCCTTTTATCTTTTGAAGTCTACAATAAGAAACACAAAAAACTCTTAACAAAGATTAAATTTTTTTTTTAAATTCTCTCTTTTAAAAATCTGTCCCTTTTTTAAGAAGGAGAAATTTTGATTTCAAGTGTGTCAATATCTTGTCTCCTTTTAGAATAAAGACAGTTCGAAAAGGAGCCATCATCTTCGTCTTGTCTCCTACACTTCATGGGGAGGGAGAGAAAGAGCGTTCTTTAGGAAAGATACACTTATGAGCATGTATCCATACCGTGTGAGCGATTTGCCAGAGGGTCATGGTGGCATGGCTACAGAATATGGCCCTTCATGCAGTTAGAAATGTTAAGATTTTATTTAGAAAGATGCTGGTCTGCCTGGGTCAATGTACATGTGCTGGGTTGTAGAAAATCCATAATGGTCTCTTTAATACAGGGCTTTAAATAGTCTCCTCAGTAAAAAATGGTTTTACAGTAGTTAATTCAGGACAAACCTGAATTGTAATTTTAGGACTAATTTAGCTATCAAGGATTGATTGCACTTAATTACTTAGTGACTTAACACAGGCTTCCAGAGATTTAGGAAGTAGCTCTTACAGTATTGCTATTGTGTACCTTTCTGAAACTGTTGGGTTTGATTACTAAATTCTGCTTTCAGTGGCACTACAGACACAGTCTGAGTAAAAACTCTGAAACAAAAAAAAAATCATTAGCTCAACACCCTGTTTCTCACTCTCAGCAGATCAGTTGTCCCTCAAAATACGAGCAATGCAATGTTATGATAGCAGCTCTCATCTCTTTTTCAGTTGACTAAATTGGCTTCAGTGGAACACTGCGCTAATCTAGCTGTACTACTTATCAAAAGGTAGTTTGAGCATCTCTACATGGCATTTGCTTACAGTTGTCTATTGTCAGGATTTCAATTTGTCAAACACTTTCAGCCAGGTAATGCTGCTTTTACTTCTTGGCAATTCTGTGCTGGATATGGAGCTTGATAATGAATGCTGATAAATAGTTCTTTAGTACCCCTGCAAGAATGCTGTGAGCACTTGCCTAGAAGTGCAATATTGATAGTCCTGACTATGGTTGATTAAAAGGTGTAGGGCATTTTCTTTTGTTACATATTCATAAATAAAAAGGAAATGTACAGCTGTTTATGTTTAAAGGCCTCACCTAAAGCCTGCGATCATCAGTAAAGTCCTTCCGTTGATTTCCATGGTAGGTGACTTCCTGAGTTGTGTTTCACAGGGAGTTCTGGCTGAAGAAAAGAAGTTGCAAGATTTAGCATGCATTAGAAAAATGCGATCTGATTAGAAATCAGATATTTCTAGCTAATAGCACAAGGTGAAAAAAGGAAAAAGGTTAGGTTTTGGGTAATTGTGAAGATATCTTTCCCAAATCAAGATAGGGAACATTGTGAAAAAGGTTGCCCATAAATACATCCAATGACAGGGAGACATTGCTAGGTGATTTGTGGCATCCGGTGCATTAGTAGAATAAGTGGATGACTAGAAAAGAAATCTACTTTAGAAAAAGAAGAGAAATTTTCCTGTGCTACCGCTTCTTGGAAACACCTATTTTCTTAGTAAATGCAAGGCAAGGAGTAGTATTTCTTGTATTATTTCTTTCTGACAGGGAATATGTCTGAGGGTGGAGAAGCAGTTTGTGTTGGCTGGCGTACGTGATTAAGTCTGACTCAGATACAGATATTCCATTCTTTTCTTCTTCTGAAGCAAACGAATGGCAGAGGGTACAGGTGCTAGGATGTTACAGAAGCAGTTTCACGTAATCCCTGACTAAAGGGACAAACATACCCAGTCACTTTTCAAGATCTAAGAAGAAACACAAAGAACTTTAAAATTCAACAATAATAGAGAAGTGGTTTGACAAGTCACAGTTAGAACCACAAAGATCATTCCTGTAACATTTGAGAAAATAAAACCTACTTGGTCCTCCTTCATCACCATGCATGCACCCTCAATTAAAGCAGTGCCCCTGATAGCAGGCAGTATAATCTGCATTTTATTTCACTCATGAGCAAAATAACAAGTTACTCAGGCCTGCGGCACTCATGAGTGATATGGGCCGTGTAATATCCTCTCCATTGAGTTTCCTATTATTAAGCTTGAAATAAAGAGTTCAAAATTAACTGTGACAATGATTTTATCTAGCGTTGGCATCACCATTAGCTTCTGCAGTTTACTGCTAATAAAACTTTAAATTTGCTATTACTAGTAATAACCTTTTTGCCACCTTAGCTGTAGAAATTAGACAAAGAACCCTGCCAGAACACAGCTAATGACATTTTCTAGATGCATGGAAGAATTGATTAGAAATAGTGGCTGTTATTTATAAAGTGTTAATACAATGAAGTAAAATATTTGGGATTTCAGCTGATTAATTTGAAGCACATGCTTCTTTTAACAGGCATCAGTGTTTCATGGTTCACATACTTAGCTGACCAACTTTACATGCAGTGTGTCAAACGGATAAGCATTCTCTCTGCAGCTGTCAGGCTGTTTTGAAAAACAGACACACAAGTGAGTACAGGTAATTTCGTATTTCTGAAACACTGCCAAGATCTTATGTTCAGAATGGATGTTAATGAGGCAAAATCCTGAAAATCCTAAAAGTATCGCCCCAAAAGAATTTCATCAGGTTCTATCCTGATCTTTCCTATACTGGTATAACTCAAGAACAACTGCTCTCAAGTCATTGGACTTGTACCGCAGTATAAGTTGTGGAACTGAAATCTGCAGCTTAAAATCCACTTTGTTATCCTTACAATATTTATTTATACTTTTGACATATTTTCTAAGGTATTGGTTTTCAAGCTTCAGTGGTGCAATTTGCATTGATTTCATTGAGGCAACGATTTCAGCATCTTTCATCTGACATAATGGCATCCAGAAGTACAGATTGTTAAATATCAGTAAAAAATCACAAAAGAATTAAGGATAGGCATACCAATGAAGAGGCAAAAGAAAAATGCTCAAGCTGAAATGCAAAAAAACATTTAGATCCCCTTAGCCGGAGTCTTCTAAGTAGGTACACAAATTCTGTATGACTGTGGAGTCAGACAGGTCTTAACAGGATGCAGGAGGAAAAAGAAGCCATGTAAAGTAACCAGTAGGGGAATTGATTGATGGTGACTATATATCAAATGCCTCTTTTCACGTAATTTTCACAGCTTGGAAATGGATTGTCACTTACTCCCTTTTAAATAAAACGTCATTGGTTAGTGCACTTATGCAGGATGTGAATCTGAATTCACAACCAAATCTTTTTATATGCTTGGAACTTGATGGCTTTTAGACTTTACACTGTTTTAGAGACAGATATCTAGTAAGACTGTTATAGTAAGTAAAAAAAAAAAAAAAAAAAAAAGGCTTACAGGACTGACTGAATAGAAGGGGGCCTAGGAGATAACAGCTCTGCAACCTAGGGATTTGGATGTTCCCAGGAAAAGGGGAAGCTCTTGGTTTTAGTCACTGTTCCATGGCAGTGACAGTTCTATGTGACAGTTGTTAAATATATATAATTTTTAGAGCATAGTCTGCTAGGTAGCATCTTACCTCCTAGAGCTGAGAGTATTAAATGAATATTCTAAACATAAGAAGGTCATGCTCTTTCTTATGGCCTTGGTCTGGCATAAGTGTTCTTTAATTCTTCATTTTTTATGTGGAACAACTGTAGAAGAGATAGAGATTGTTCTTTCCCTTTCCTCTCCCCATTTCTTCCCTTTGGCACAATGGGATGGCTGGGAAAATCTGAAGGGTGAAATGAGTATGGATTCCATGAAGGACTGAAATGAATGGAGCCAGGGTTTTCCAGGGCTATAGTGAAATTAGAACATGAGAAAGTAACAGAGAGTTGTTGGGAAAACAAGAGGAAGAAGAGAGGTCTTGTTGATGCTCATCATGTGCCTGCAGTTCTAATTTCAATTGCTTATTTTCTCTTTCCCCACTACCTCATCATTACTTCATAGAAACCAGGAAGAAAGTAATGGACCATGGGAATAGCAAAAAGAAGTTCATTTAGTGGAAGCTAAGGCTGAAGCATGAATGAGTCAGGAAGGAGAATTCAGGTGACTGCATGAAAATTGGTAGAGAGAGAGGAGTGAAAGGTCTGAGGAAGGGATAGGCAGTACAAGGCTGAGATATTCTTTCTCTGCTAATTTATTCTATTGTCCTTTAGTCTAGACTTTGGCTACCAGGGCTGTTCAAGAGAGAAAAATTATAGCTAGATGATCAAAATCAGTTTTATTTTGAAGAAAAAATAAAGAATTTTTGAGTAGTGGTTTTTTCCTCTCTATTTTTTTTCCTCTGTTTCCCTTTGTCTGTCTCTGTTTCCTGCCTCCCCACACCTTAGGCTCCCGGCTTGGATTTTGTGTATCATGTAAAGCTTCTTTCATTAATTGCAGCTCAAATTACCCTGATTATAGTACCACCTCTTTAGAGTGCTCGACCAGCAAAGAAATGATTTTAATAATGATGCGCTACACATCATACAAATATGCAGTTTCAGTTTTTTGAGCAGCATTTGTAGTTCTTAGTCCGTTTCTTTCTCCTACATTTTAAATTAGTTTTTTATTTTAAATAATTTAGCTAACTTGCTTGAAAACATGCCTGTGTGGAGGCATAGGCTCATTACCTTGATGCATCATCTGAGAGAAATCCCAGCAGTGAGGATGACGATGAAGGGTGTAATATATTATCTTACAAAAGGTCATTCTGATGTTGCTCTTCTCAGTGCTGCTGTCAAGAAGTCAGTGCTCCCAGCAATATGCTGATAGCATGTGGGTGTAGGTGGTGATAGATAGGCTTGGCTGCTTCTTGAGACTTTTAGAGCACTGAAGAAATATTTTTTAATTGGAGGGGCACCAATTCTAGCCTTCAAGCTCTGTTGACAATAATTCTCATAGTAATAATATGTTGGATATATTGTGAATAATTTCTAACTGGTGCTAGCTAATGCACTTCGAAGCTTGTAAGTTCAAGGAACTGATCTAAATTTCCATTTGAAAATGCTGTAGGTATACTTGCATGTGATGTCTGAGAAGGTACCGAACAGAGGATAAAATGCTCTGGGCACTAAGTAGCCTGAACATCCAAAATATGTTGTATTCTGTGTCCTCCCTAGAGAAGAATGCTGGGAGGGAGAGGGAGGAACATTAACAATGTTTTATCACCAAAATTATGGGTTTCCAATAGCTTGCTTTCATGCATATCTTGCTGCTTTAGAACTCTATTTTTTTTTAGGTGTATCAAAATTAAGGAATATTTTAGACCCCATTCTTGAAAAGATTGTTCTTAGCTCTGTTTATATGCTGAATTCTCAGGTCAGTGGTATCTCTGTCATGAATTAAATGCTAAAAATTAACTGTCTGCGTAATTATTCACAGAAGTAGGGGTAGGCAACACCAACAGTTCCCTGAGTTGTTCTGCAACCACAGTGAAGCCAGTGTATACATCAGTCAGATGTTTTCTTTTCATGGAGAGATTTTTTTGTTTTGGTTTGGTTTGGGTTTTTGTTGTTTTTTTTGTTTTTTTTTTAGACCTGGTAAGAGAAGCAATGAAAATTATATCTATGCCACTTTTGATCTTTCAGGCTGTATCAGATGTTTTCCAGCAATTTTTGCAAAAAACCCATCTTGACCTTTGCGAGATTTATCTGAATGACACAGGTCAGGTAGTGGTCCTGCCTATGTGATTAAATATAGACGTCGCTAATATATTATGATCTGATATGTTTTGGCTGTGGTTTCATTGCCTTCAGGGCTATGCCTTCAGAAGTGTTACCTTCAGTGAATCACCTGTTAATTAATAATGTAATTTAAATTTTCTTCTTTCCCTGCACAAGTGAAATTCCGATGCTAAAATTACAATCCCTTCCTGTCTCCCATCCTGTCCCCTTTTTTGCATTTTGGGGGGTACATTTCAACCAGGTCAGCATGTGTTACCTTAGGTGAAATGAGCATACTTAAAGACTGTAAAGACTCATGATACAGCTGTTAAAAAAGGATTCTGGGTTTTAAGTTGAATGACCATGGCCAGCTTAGCTTGATGGCAAACATATTAGAGATTCAATGTCAAAATCAGGACATTTTTTGACTGAGATAAGCTGTAGAGAAAGAGTTGGGTATAGAGCAATTTTGAAATTCGAATTGAGTGGATATGCAAAATAAACTTCAATCAAAATTTATGAGAATCTCTCCTTTAGAGAGAAGGCATTGCTTAAAGTACCGAAGGCTGTCAAACATTCCTTCTTGGTGGGTACTTGTGTCATTTATTTCTGAATCAGCACAGTGGGGAAAGCAGCAGAGGCGGGCGGTGTGGGTTGTGGATGTCCTTGGTGCATGGAGTGACTGCAGTGCCGCCGTGGACACCAGTTCTCCGGCTTTGAACCTTGTTTCCTTTCCCTGGATTAGGGTGCTCTCTAGCTGGCCTGAACAGCTCTCTGGTTTCCACAGGTCTTTCTCAGGCCAGATGGGGTTATTGTGAACCACCTCATCTTCTTGTGTAGCTTTTATCCAGAGCAATTAAATTTTGTGAAAAGAGAAGAAATTGAGGAGGAGAAAAAAACACGAAAAAGCTCCTTTCAGTGCAGCATTTATTTTGGTTAAATTAAAGTAGCTGTGGAAGTATGGTTGTAGAAGCAGTGAAATTCCAGCTAATGACAGAAACAATTGTTTTTAGTGTAACTTAATTATGTTAATTGATTTGACAACTTGAGAAAAAGGGGGTTTTGTATGGATGAGTGTTAGCTGGAGAGAATTCCTGTGGAGTGGAGACAGAAACTCTGATTTAGCAACAGTGAGTGGAGAGCGATCAGTAGGATGTACAGTAAGAAGACTGTAATGGGCCATAAAACTAATGTCTTTATTGAGTCCATGATTTTTAGTATCCATTAGTTATTGTGTTCCTGGGTTAGCTCTGGAAGGCATTCTGTAAATCTTGGGGCAGGGGGGGTGGGGTGGGGAGGTGAAGGCTGAAAGGTCGCTGGGGAGGGGCTGTTTTGTAAAAATGTTTTCCTGCTAATAGTTGTATTCTTTCTTTTTATTGATCATACGAATTTAGTTTGGCACAAAATATGTGAATTGTTTTTAAAATGGTTGCTATGAGGACACTGTCTTCCTCGGTATAGAGTTCACTAGATGGTAAAATAACATCCCATACCATCACAGCTTGCTTTAAAAATGTATAAACCCAAAAATGACTCCGAGAGGCTTTTGGCACGGGCTTATACTTCCTCATCCTGCTCTCAGATGCTGAACTGGCTCTAATAGCTAAAGTCTCCAGGATATCCAACAATTGCATGCTATTAGAAAAGGAAAAGGGCTTTGGAGTACTCCAGAGAAATAAAAGTTGTAAGGAAAGTTAATAGGTTTTATTTGGACCTTTTATCAAGTCTGAAAGAGAAGAAATAAACTCCCCAGTGAAGTATCATTAGACACGACTGTTGGCAGAGCCAGTGTAGCAGCTCTGGCACTGACAGGTCCTGCTCTCCCCCGCTGGCTCGTGGCCTTACCTCTTTCCTTGTCCCAGCTCCTCTGAATCCCTTAGTGAGCTGAGGCAGCTTACTGTAATGACAGAAAGCTGTTTAGATAGTTTACTGGATTAGTTTTCTTCTGACTTGTTGAGCTGATTTGGCTCCCTGCATGGCGGGGTGAACACTGCGGGCAGTGAGAAAGGGGAAGGAGGATGGGAGGGGTTGGTGAGGCAGGAGCAGGGCACCAGCGGAGCAGGGCACCTTCAGCAGCAGCCAGGCATCGGATCAACACCTTGATACCTGGGCCAGCTGGACAGCTTGGGAGAGGAGGGAAACAGGCAGCTGAGGAACAGGGGAGTGAGAGGCTGTCAGCAGGAGGAGGTGTGTGAGAGGAAGACTATGGTGGGCCATAACCAGTGTCTCAGCTGGATCTGTGATATTTCTTTTTTTTTTTTCCAATTTGATAAGGTTATGAGTTTCAATTTCTGTGTATTTTGTAGGTCTCTGTGGTGAGCAGAAGTGAGAGTAATGGGTGTGAATGTTTATGAATGCTGAAGAGTGATTAAGCCATCAGAAAAAGAAGAGCTGTAAAAATGTTAGCCTGTGAAGACTACAAGGAGCTTAACATATAGTCCTCTGCCATTGCTAGCAGGAACTGAGGGAAAACCCCACACTTTTTTACCTTAAAACACAATTTGTCATTAATGCTGCTCCTTAGCAGCTTCAAGAGAAATTGCACTTTCATTCTTCTGGAGCTTTTAGTTTGTTCTTTAAGGTCCACGAGGCATAAACTGCTGGCAGACCAGCCACAGTGAACAATCCTTCAAGAACTACTAGGAAAAATTGTCCTCAAACATTTCATCTTTTGAAAAGCCAGCTTTCCTCTCAGAGAGGACAGCCAGTCTATTAGCTAAAAAATATAACCGGCTCCGTTATTGCAACAAATCAGGTGTTTGGTAGTAAGCACAGGAAACACAAGCTTGTATATAGAGTCTCAGCTCCTGGAGTAATTTTTGTTCTTGTAAGCATTTAAGGGAGGCTGGAGTGCTGTCACAGCATGAGAAGTTATTCTGCTGGCTGATGACATCCACAGTATGTTTTATCTTTTTATTTAAAAACCCCCACCAAAACCCCCATAAGTACAATTAAATACAAATAAAGTGCCATAAGAATGAAGGAATGCTTGAAACCATAAAGCAACTGTAACAAATTAGGTTATATTTGCCTGACTCTTCAGATAACCTGAAATAGTAATCCCGAATACCAGTGTTTTTACCAGGCAGCTCAGATTTAATTCCCAAGTCACATTACTTGAGCGCCTCTGTCCAACACAGAGCTTCAGAGACTCGGTTGCAGAGAGGCAGAGGCAGGCAGGGCCTTTTGACACACGTAGGCATTTCACAGAGGGTAACTGCTATGCCCCTTCCTTTATCATAATTTCCATTTTTAAAGAGAGAAGAAAAACTAAGTGTTCCAGATAGATGTATAGTCCTGGAAGCATAATGCTGCAGGAAAAGGGTGTTTGCATTTATATCACTTAAGCAAGGCCCTTGGTCATGACTCTAGAAAATCTTAGAATCATGCTTTTATTATGCACAGGAAAACTTTTAGGTAGGCTTCAGGAGCTTGTTGGTTACTGGGAGCATAGACCATAAGAAGCCAATGTTATCATGTTCCTAATAAGAGGATCTTCAAAACATATTTGCCTCTTCATATTGCTGCTAGATTTATAGTGTTATAAGCTACCAGAACAACCAGTGTGTCTGTGTTTAAAATACAAACTTTGTTGTGTAATGACTTACCACTAAATCCTAATGCATTTTTGTTTTGTTTCATTTCATTTTGTGGCTCATTTCTTGCTCTGCACTCCCAGAGATCTTCGACTCTGTGCTTTCTTTCTGAGTCACGAATGAGTTTTTAAAATAAGCACTTGTACCGTGAACCATAAAGCAAAATACAGAGATGGAATCAAAAGAAGAAGGTAAATTACTTTTAGTGTTCTGCAAAGAAACTTTCACTTGGCTTTTCCTGTTGTTCTGAAACTGTGAAAATCAATATAGAAACATATATTCTGAAGGCAGGTCATCTGTGCGCCGGGTGTTTGTAACAGTGAGCTTTGAAGGGGATACTTATGCCCCGCCTGGCATGAATCTACAGTTCTTTGCACTAAGTGTCCCGATGAAACCACATTTTAGCTGCGGCTATCCATCTCAATGGCTATTACGTTTTACTGTTTCGGACTGCTATCTTTTATTATGAATTCACTGATAGATCAATATGACACAAGCAAGATAAAAGTCAGTTAGCTGTACATGTCTATTATAAGCTTGAGACATCAGAGGGCATTTTTTGGGGGTAGAAAGGATACGCCATCCACCAGAAGCCTCACAAATGCTACTTTCTTGTTAAGTAAACCCAAGTTTCCTTTTAGTTTCCCTCCAATCAATCCATGCCTGAACATCTTTATTTTGAGGTCCTGTTGGCCATTCGACATTACCAAATTGAGGAAAACAGGTTTGAAAAGTGAAAGTATAAGTTGTTTGCTGTGAGAAAGAGGCAGTAGACGGGAGTGCTGACATATTCGTATCCTAATAAGAGAAAACTGCAGCATGCGCGCTCTATTATAAACTTTATTATAAGCCAGGGTGAAACTTGCCAGTTTAAAGCTGACAGCATGAAAGTAAAGAAGAGAACTATGGGTTCTGTGAGGCTCCAAAACTTCTGAGAATGGCTGGAAATTGCCATAATAAAATCTCTGTTATGAAGCTGTCCAGCAGAATAGGGAAATACTCCGGGGCCACTTTCTGCTCTGGATAGGAGAGAAAGCGAGCGGGTCTATGAGAGCTGGTGCTGGCAGGAGCCGAGTGCTGGGGGCACCATGGACTGCACCTGCCTGAGGCTGCAAGCACCGCCCATTAGGCCAGCTCTCCTACAGCCTTTTGATTGTCTTCAGGGTCAAAAAATTGTAGGACCGATTTTGAAGCAGCTAGGATGGGGCTACATTTTGGATTTGTGCTGGAAACAGGGTTGATAACCCAGGGATCAGTTTTCATTCCTGCTGATCAGGGCTCACGCAGAGCCAAAGCCTTTTCTGCCTCTCACCCCACCCCACCAGTGATGGGCTGGGGAGGCACGAGGAGCTGGGAGGGGGCACGGCCGGGACAGCTGACCCCAACTGACCCCAGGGGTATCCCACACTGTATGACATCATGCTCAGCATATAAAGCTGGGGGGAGAAGATGGAAGGGGGGGACTTTGGGATCGATGGCGTTTGTCTTCCCAAGTCACCATTACGTGTGATGGAGCCCTGCTTTCCTGGGGATGGCTGAGCACCTGCTGGTGGGAAGCAGGGAATGAATTTCTTTTTGGCTTTGCTTGCACACGCATGGCTTTTGCTTTCCCTATTAAACTGCCTTTATCTCAACCCATGAGTTTTCTCACTTTTACCCTTCTGATTCTCTCTCCCATACCCCTGGGGGGAGTGACTGAGCGGCTGCGTGGGGCTCAGTTGCCAGCTGTGGTTAAAACATGACAGAGACTCTTTGTTAATTTTTTGAAATTGGCAACAGGTAGAAAAATTATTAACAGGGAACACAGATACACACCTACTGTGATAAAATTTCTGTGCAAATATATATAATACTGGCCCTCATCAAACCAAGTTTCCAGTTTTTCACAGGTTTGTCACCAATTATTAACTTGGACTTTTCCCCCAATATTTTACCTCTCAATTTGTGATGAACCCATTAAACTGTGGACTCACAGCTAAGGAAAGACTGAAGAACTGGATGTTTATATATTTTCTTTTCATTATAGCTGTGCTTTCCTGGAATTGTATCCATAAAAAAGGCATCAGTAATAGAGCAATAAATGTATGCTGAATATTCTTGCTGAAAATACTTTGCTCTGGAAAAAAATGTACTTACGAGTTTGTTGGATAATGCAGCACAGTGTTCATTTTGAGCGAGTTCAAAGAAGGATTGTGCATAAAAAGAGTTTAAAATATATTTCATTTTTTCTTAGGTGTCCTCCTTTTGTGAGATTTTTTCTTAAATACCCATCATTCACATGCCATCTGATGTATTCCTAAAGCAAAGCAACAGTATTTTTAAAGGTCAAAGTGCAACTCTTCTGATTTGAGGAGCATCTCAGAAGGGGCCAAAGGAATTACCCCAATCTTCTGTCACTTAATTGATTCTTAAAAAATTATGTTCTACAGAATCATCTTTGCCTCCAAAGGCACCTACACAGAGGTGTGCCTACCTTCTTGCTTCATCAATACTTCCAATGTGCTGTACTGGAAGCAGTAATGCTTTTGCAAGGATGTGTAATGGGAAGGGCCTATTATCTTTCTTCGTGTAACAGAAGGGAGTCTGTACAGCTACCCTGAAATAATGTGAAAGAGATTCCTTTGTCTCTAAACATTTTTTTTTCAATTACTGCTACTATGAGTGCAAGAGCATTGGTAATAGCAATGCAGAAGTCTTATCCCAGAAGGACTTTCAGAACTGTTCTAACTGTCAGTACTTAATAGGTGCTGTTAATTGCTCTGTCTCAGAAGATTATCTGCAGTTGAAATTTAAGGTAAATTTGTGTACATTCTGCGTATTTTGGAGTGACTCTTCCAAGGAGAAGATCTCACAGAGCCTGCTCTCAGAATACAACGTATTTCAGTTGATGCCAGTTGACATGGTTGCTCTATAGAATCTCTGGGGGTTTTTTTGTGCTTGTGTTGGTTTGATTTTTTAGGTTTGGTTTGGTTTTGTTTTCTCTCTCTCTCTCTCTCTCTCTTTTTTTTTCTTTGTAAGTTGAGTGGAGGATCTTCCGATTTGTCTTTGAGCAAAGTCATATTTCTGAAATGACCCCTAATGCAGAATTTTGTTGGAGAGGCAAATTCCTGTAACTGGAACTGTGCGTACATTGGGTGGCCTGGAAAGGTGGTGTTAATTTTAAACTGTGGGCTAGTCTCAGCTTGATATTTCTGAATTGCGTGTAAGCATGTATATGGAAGTGTACAATAGTATAGGCAAATATGCAGATGAGGGCAAACACGTGGTAATTACTTGAATAAGAAGGGTGAGAAATTGAAGTGATAGAGCAGTAGATTCTTCTTCAGTGACTCACAGTACCAATGTTGTACATGTTCCCAAGGGTTAAAACACTCTGAGTGGAGCCATCAACATATTTTTTTATATTCAGTCCCTCATTTTGATGGTAATTGCTGCTGCATCTTTTTTTTTGTTTTGTTTTGTAAGGAAAAATAAAATATCTTTTGTCTGAATATTTTTAAGATGGCAAAAGAAAAGTGGCATTGTTTGAAAATCCCAGTGGTGTCGTAATGAGACTTCACATAAACATTAGATCAAGCAACCACAAGCAGTCTGTGAATTATTCTGGGAAGTTTTTAAACATGGGATATATGACATTATTTAAGTATTTATAAATGTCATCTCATCTGCTATAAGGAAAGCTAATAGACTGTTTTGCAGACATTTCAGCTCCAAAAAGCAATTGCTTCTGTAATCTATTTCTATAAAATTGGCAAAAGTGGAAGCAGACGTACTATGGGTCAATACCAGTGAAAGGCCTCTCTGCAGACAAAAGATTCACAGTCCATTAAGTTTCAGGTCTGCCCTGATATGGATTCCTCTGATGTATTACTATTATATCCTATTTTTGTTGACTCAGTTACTATGTCAGCAAAACCAAACATTTTGGCTTGTGTCCCAGCATCAAGCTGTCTATGGAGGATATGTCTTTGCCTCCACCACCATGACAGTAATGAGAAACTGGCATTAGTTTGATTTGCATAATTGTACGCTTCTAACTTAGCCTCTGTGTCAGTAGGAGACAAGTTATTGTGATGATACTCACTGCGTATTATTCGTTTTGTGCAATCAGCATTTATTTATGCAAATTTCATCATTGCAAGAGGTCATTTTCCAACCTTCTACCATGAAATCACTTTCTCTGCCGATGAACAGTAAGAAAACACCATAGGAGAGGAGCCAGGTATATTTGTCATTCACACTCATTGGCCAAGACACTGCAAAGGCTTTATTGTGTGTGTGCATATGTTTTTAAAATTATGTTTTATGAAAGACTGACAGCTCTGATGACAAAACTAAAATTTGATAGACCACATGTGATTATTTTAGACAAATGCTGTCAAAAAAGGCACACACAAGAACCAAAACAAAACCAACTTAGTGTGCCACTAGTTCTGAGAGTTTCTTTAAGAATAATTTATAGACTGAAAAAAATATTTTGTGTTCCCCAGATGATCAGTGGAATGTTTTCTGTGATAAGAAGCAGAACCCTGTAATTTATTCATGTGAGAGATAAAAAGACAGAATAACAAACTAGGATGTCCCACTTGTAACAGCAACCTGAAATAGCAATAAATATTGAAAAAGCTTATCAGAATCATTTGGATCTTAAGGATTCATGAACTAACCTTCAAGACTCTCTTGACAAAAATGTTTCCAAGGTCACACTGTTTATCTTATCATTAGTGGTAGAGGAGCCTCTTACGGTTTAGTTTGCAAGTAGCTAAAATGACACCAGAAATTACACTTTTCCCTAGACAATCACTTCTAAGTTTAAAAAGAGTTAGAATATGTCAGTGCCTCAAAGGTAGGAGGAAATTACACAGAACAGGTAATTTGAGGGCTAGTTGACTCTGACAGAGCGATGAGTACTTAACAGATTGTATCTTCACAAGAGGCACAGAGAGTTCACTGGACTTGCTAGCATGCAAACTATTGCTGAAAGGAAAAGAATGAGAGTCCAAATATGGGTTTATTTTATCTTCCACAAAATAATCAATAGGAATCCTGGAATTCTGAGCAGAAAAAATTAGATTAACTGTATCAGCAGTTAGACTAAAATAAGTATTATAACAAAACAAAACCCCCAGGTGGGCCACATTTACAAGCAATGGTTGAGTTTCTAATGGTCCTTTGTATGCCAAAACCATCTATAAGTCAGATGTTGTACCGCACAGGAAAAAAAAAAAAGTACATTTTAAAAGAATGTAGTTTAAATCTGTTTATACGCTCACTAAGGAAGAAGCATTCTAATAGACAAGCATATGCATCTGGGAGAGAAATTTCTATCCACAGGTGTGCATCAGCTGACTAGTTCTTAAATATTTTTACAGTCCTTGCTTCATGTGGGAATATAATCCTCTGTCCCGCCATATGCTGTTCCATACTTCTTGAGTGAAACAGTTCTTAAAGAAAACTCAGCTGGGCAGCCAATGCCATATGAGCCCCAAGTGGTAAATGAAGCTATGTGAGTTCAGAGTTTAATAAGAATATACTGCTCTTTGTATCATTTACCCACAGTCAGTCAACATGCTGGAATAAGATTAGAAACTGTATAGTTAAGACTTCCTGGTATTTTTCTGGTTTGGTTTTTTTTTTTTTTTAGTTATGAGCTAATTGGGAAAGAAGTAAGGGGAGCTACATTGAAAGAACTGTAATTAAGACTAAATTCAAGAACAGAATGAGAAAAGGGAGTCCTATAAGAAAAAAAACTATAGAAGAAAAGTGAAGAAAAAGGTTAGAAAAAAAGTGCTGTAAAATACAAAAGTCTCAGTGAGATAAAAAAAAAATAAATTATTATTTTCACAATAAGAACCAGTGCTCTTAGAAGAAAGGACCAAAATCCCAAATTACCCAGGGTAAAAGAGGGCCAAATGAGATGAACATATTGGACACAGATAAGAGGCAGCAATACTCAAAGTGGAAGTAAAGCAGATACTCATCTACAGCGTTTACAGAATCTCTAGCCTTGAACTCACAGCAGGGTGAACTCCAAGTAAGTACCATGAATGGATGATTAAGAATGGACAACATAGGTGTATGATAACAGAAAGGCAACTATTTGGGGACTGAAAAATGTACAGTGTATTGAGTATTTTCTGAGAAATTATTAGGAGAACCTGACACATGGAATGAAATACTCTAAGAGGCATACTTGCAGGACTTGAGAGACCCCAACTGGGTAGCTGAAAGGCAGAGGTGGGAAAAATTGACAATAGGAGCCTGAAGAGCAAGTGGTTGCATGTCAAAGAGATGAAGGGCAGATTTTTCTCTAAAACTTGACCTTGAAAATTGCTTTCAAACAGCATAAACCCCCTAAACCCAGTATTCTTTCTAATTTCACTTTTATGTTACAGAACTGGTTTCAATAACAAACAAGAACTTCCTCCCTTTGTTAATTAGATGGATATATCATATGCAAAAACATTCCTTATGGACACTTTGATTTCATGAGGTCTTCACTTATGAGCTGCCCCAGGCATGGCAGTGATAGCTAATGAATGCATTTTCTACATTCCCCCTGAATAGTTATTTTGTCTGTTCACCCTTCCTGGAGAGAGGGAAATATGATGGAATGAATTGGAGAAACTCAGGTGTGTCCTTTGCCAGCAGGTGACAAAGAAAATTCCTGCCATTTACTCCAAAATGAATACTCCTTAACTCTCAGATTTTAATCTCATGTCATGCTACAGCTAACACAGGTAGAAGGTGAATTATATACCCTACCTTCCGACTGTCACATCTCTAGCCCAATTAAAATAGTCAGTCTGGGGTTTCAGCATGGTTCTCATCTGTCAGGCATGGCACCAGATTTTCTTGTCAGAATTCAAGAGAAGCATTTCTGTAGAAGACATGACATATCTGAGTTAAAAATTCCAGAGGTTAGTCTGTTTTATTCCAACTAAGTCTTTACGTTTCCTTCCATTGTACCTGAATTTGTGGCGTTTTACCGACTCACAGAACAAGCTCTTGTATAAGTCTTCTAATACTGCCTGGCTGCGGTTAATCCAAAATAAAGTAAAAATAGTTTGTCTAGAAATTAGAGATTGAGAACTGGGTAAATCACAGAGAAGAGATTTGTTCAGATGTGCTGTTCACTGATACGCACGAAAATATATATCAAATCCTGAAGCTGTATTGAAGTCGTAAGTTCTTGCAGTCACTACTTACATTCTCTGATAACTGAGTATGGATTGTCAGGGCAAATATATGGAGAACTGGAGAAGACTGTGGGGTCTTCAAGCTGGGGTTTGATGTCTGAAGTTGTGTGAACTCTGATTATAGTCTAGTGTTTCAGCCCCAGTCTGTCTCTAATTTTATACCTGCTCTGTGTGTGTGTACTATGGAGTGCTCTTTCTATTAAAAGACATCACGTGAGGTACATATTGCTTAGCAGTCATCCAAACTGTGCCAGTGGGTTTCTTTTATCTAAATCAACAGCATGTGTGGATGCTTGTTGCAGATTTCAAGTACACTATGCCAATAATTCACACAAGGCAAAGGCCTGTTTGTTGAAAAGAAATCTATGGCCACGGCAATTACGACTTAGCTGAACTGTTCTAATGGTGAAGTGTCTTTGATTCTATATAATAAAAACCATGCATCCTTGGAAATATTTATTAAAATGTTTTAAAATATATTATAACTATTGATTTGTGGATGGGCAGAATGAAAAAAGCAGAAACATTATACAAAGTTCGGAAGAATGCCAACTGCTTTGAAGTTTTGTTTTAACTTCTGCAGTTACCTTTCCAAGCTCCACTGCCATCCTCAGTGGATTTGATTCAGATACTGGGGGTTAGATTCACCTTACTTGTCTTTAGCCATCAAAAGGGAGCACTTAATCAAAGTTTGTCACCGAGGCACCTTTTGTGGTCAATGGAGAGAGGAAGACACATTCAGAGGGTCATTCTGCTGATCTTTTGTTACTGCCTACCTGCTCCTCCAAAGATGCTTGCTTTTTCCATTTTTTTTCACAGAGGAGATGTAGGTGACTTAGAGTAGGTGCCCCACGTCCATACAGCTGGTGATAGCCTCAGTAAATCTGTGCCAAAGCAGGCAGCACCACGCATCCACAGTGCACATTGTAGTTTTCACCTTTGCAGAAAAGGTTTAAAAATATATTGATAGGTTTCAAAATGCGAAGACTGCACCTCTGGTTTACTCAAATGGATGAGTTAATGTAAAAGCCATGGGCTATGTGCTTGGATAATTTGTAACACTTCTAAAACTAATAAAATAAATAATATTAATAATTACATGGGGAAGTGAACCAGGGTTAAAAAGTTCATCTGGAAAATCCTTAACACAGGCTGGAATGAGAACCTGAAAAATAAATGTTGATCTTTGTCTTATCTCAATTTGATTTGACTCTGATAGACCACAGTTAGATAATTGAAAATATTACTTGAAAAAGCTCCTGCACTAAATTACATAAACATATGGGAATTAAAAAATAGTTTAAATCAGTAACTAAGCCTCCCAACTCAAATAGTACAAATGGTTAATCTTTAGTTTCATAGCTGAATTAAGAACTTGAAAATCATTTTGCTTGTGGTCACCTTAAAAGTAATTGTATTTTTTCACCTATACAGAAACTCCAGAATCTCATTTTCATTTAAATGAATTATTGAATTTCTTTTTTGCTTTCTTCTGGGTTTTTATATATGTATACTCAGATATAATTAAAATTAAGTAAATGTTTTCAATCAATTTTGGAAATAAAATGCTTCATCTTAAAAATAGCAAAAATGAAGGTGTTTATTTCTTGGATTATTTTTTCTTTAATCAGAAATATTTGCCAAATTCACCATTGGCCACGAGCAATTTCAATCACAGATTAAATTCTGGAGGAAAATACTTCTACTTCTTAGAAAGTACAGATCAGATCTTGAAACATTCCGATCTCTGGGAATTATTCTCCTTTAAAATGAAGACGGAAGATAAAAAAAAGTTCAAATTACTTTATGAAGAATTTAGAGGAAGTTTAGTGAAGTACAATCCTGTTTTTGCAAGGATTATATCCTTGTCCAAATTAATTTAATGAGAACTTCCAGCAATGAACATAAAATATATATGTTCATCTTCTACCAGAGGAATATCTGAAAAAGTTATTTTTTCAGTGTCTCTATGGAGTTAATTTAGTGCATCTCTAAATTTCAGAAGATGCTTAGTTTTTCTGTATGGCAAAATGGACTCTCCAGTAATACACAGTTTTAATGAGTGTAGCATGACAGATCTGCCTGTAATGCTTGTTTTTGCTTTAGTGTTTTAGTAATTATAATTATTCAAAATAATTTTATAACAATTGTGAGTAGATTTTTATTTGTATAATTTTATTTGAAAGGCATACTCTATATTGGTTAATCTGAGCTGGATCCCTTAGTCTATAGCCACTATATAGTATTTACAATTTAATTCCACAGTGCATAAGATTTTATTAGGTCTAAGATTCTGAAAATCAAATTCATTTAATATCATTACATATTTCTTACATCCCCCCAAAACCCTGATTTCCTATTAAATGTAGTACATATTCTTTTATATACCTTGTAGTGGCTTGTAGAACAGAATTAAGCATTATACCAAATATAATTTAAGTTGAAACTATTTTTCTGCACCTTATTTCAAAGTGTGTACGCTATTGCTTATAAATCCAAATACTGTGAGTTATTTCATCTTTCAACAGGGGTCATGATAAAATCCAGCTATGCACATTTTAGAGCAGAAACTCTCACGTTCAGGGAACAGTTTTAAAGTATAACAGGAGTAAAAATAGTATCACTGTAGCCTAACATCATTTTACATTAGCATGACACACTAAGTTTGTACTGTGCAACAGGTGTAATTTATGCTTATTCTGGCATTTAATTTTCTTTTTTCTTTTAACTGAAATGGGTGGGCTTGACAAAACTCTGGTTCATGGGGTAGCAGGAGATGAAAATCAAGAAGGCTTTAATGCTTCTTTTCCAATCCATTCTCCATGTGGCTCCCATCTTCATCTGAACTGATGCTTTTGACAAGTTTCCTTCCCCTCTGTGTCAGGACCTGAGAGGCAGGAGTGTGAGATGGTTAAAAAAGGATCTGGAAGATTAGTGCTGGCATACTTCTCTTTATTTCAAGGGAATAGTCCAATGCCCTCATACCACCAAGTTATTGTGTGAAAAATATCTGGAGCATTTGTCGGTTGCAAGCTTACTTATAATGTTACAAAAATAAATCCAGAAATTACTATTTTTAAAGAATCTGTATTGCTTACAGTGATAAAATAATTAGTCGAATCTAATGAACACAAGAAATGATGGAATTAAAAAAAAAGGAAGTTAAATAGGCTTGATGGTGAAGCAGGAAACTGAGTTTGAGAACAACCCTCTGTTTTTTGCAGAATAATCCCTGTAATGGTCACATATATCCATGTCATTAAGGAATTAATCCACATTATCATCTAACTTCTGCCATTGAATACTTCTGGGCAGCACAACATGGTGATCCTTGCTCTAGAATGCATCACCACAAGCTCTGACAAATAAAGTCGCCACATTATAACTGGTATCTTCACTGGATCATGACAGATCACTGTGCTTTGGAGGCACTTGTTTAATGACATGATTTACAGCTCGCTGAGGGGAGCAGAGGAAGAGACAAAAGGCTGTTATGGAGCGTGTTGCTGCAAGTGAGTAATGCTGTGTAAACGTGGGCTGTTCCGAAACTGCGTCGTCATGGGCATTTGTAAAATTGTCAATATCCATCAGTTAGCAAACCAGTGTTTCTGCTTCACTGAACAGTGGTAAATGAGGCACCTTATGAGCCAATTCTGTATCTTCAGAGAAAGGTATGTTTGTATAGTTCAGTGTCACTGGACAGAGTATCCTGTATGTTTGTTGACCTTTTAAGTAATAATAAAAAAAAAATTAAGTCATATTAATGCAGAAAAAAAAAGGTTTTTATACGGAGCAAACTCAGGCAAAGCGCTCCAGCTTTATTTCTGAGTCATGACATGTTTTAGTTGCTCCAAACATCCACAGGCTGCATAATACAGAATTTACAAATGTGAAACTTTTGGGAAGTTATACAAAAATTTACAAGAATGAAACTAGTTGCAAAATGGCAGTTTAACTAGGAAACGCGGAACATCTTTCAATTCTGAATTTGCAGGGAATTAAAAGCCACTACTTAGAAAACATTCCTGAATTCTGTTATCTTGAATGCAATTTTAGTTTTAGGAAGTCCTTCTAAAAACTTTATCCTGCTGCAAAAGAGGTTCAGTGTAGCTGTTTACATACAAAACCGCAATGATTTAATTCAGGAGTTCTCAGAGGTAGTATGGGTTTCTGCCTTTTGATCCTTTTGTGGTCCTGCAGATGTTGAGCAATATGCCTGGCTTATGTAGGGGAAGTTACTGTAGCAGCTATAAAGGCCATTCCTTGTGATCTTCAACACTTTTTTTTGCCTTCAACCTGAAGTCCACAGGGAAAAGCCCCTTTTTAAAGGGCGGGTAGCAGGTAGGATTCATGGAAAAAGTGGGAGATTGTGCAACACTTCACACTAGGTTGCAACATTTCTTTCTCCCTCTGTTTTTACCGCCTTGAATTTTTCCTTCAAGTCCCAGAGGCATTGGCAGAAGCTTTCTTTATTCACTGGCCCTTGGCTCTGTTACATGCTGATATCAGTTCCTCCAATTTCCAGGTTGCTGAGAAAGACCAGGAAAGATGTTGCCAATGTTATCATGATAGCTTCTGCCTGAACAAAACCATTTCAGAAGCAGGGCTTAATGTTCTTAATGATTTACCTTCCAAGACCATGACTATTACTGGATATCCTAGGATAAGGTGATCATCTTGCATCCCAAGGCAGCTTTGCTTCATCTCGTATTCCAGATGGATATCGGAAGAGATCATATTCTTCAAATGTTCAGACCTTACTGCTGATAAAAAACCTGCATTGCTAGGTGGAAAAGACTGTAACTTCGTAAGAGGAACATCAGTTCCATCCTATTACTGCATAGATAATTGGTTTTGTTGGTCTGTTTTCTCTTTTTTAAGTAGTTGGTACTTTCATTAGATCTGTAACAGTGCTACACATTCCTTTCAAAGGCTAATTGATACCTACCTCTCTTGCCTTCAGAAAGTTTTACAAGAATTTTTCCACCACTGGTACAGCTGCCTCCCAATTCTCATTTGTTTCTTGCCATACTGAACCATCTGAACTGCTAGTAGTGCATTCGCTGTCATATACTCATATGATACCTTGCTAGGTACTCTAAAGTAGGGAGGTGTCTTAGGCCATAACTCAAGCCCCTAAGCCTCTATAATTTCATGTTCTATTTAAAGTAAGTAATCCATTTCCAGAATTTTATCTTAAGCTACTTTCTAATGACAATTTTCTTTAAATGGGCTTTATTGTTTCCTTGAAGGCTGAAAAGTCATCAGTGTGAAGACTATCTAGTCAGATAGCAGGTTGTGTTAAAGTTTGTAATAATGTAGTAATTTAGGATTCCCATGTATTACATCCATGGTAATTAAAGTAGAGTCTTCTCTAGCACATCTCACTGTTTCTATTTTCTTTGTACTTATGTTAGTGCATACAAGGAATTTACTTGGTATGATCAGATCATACTTTATCATTACACTCTTTAAACATTGATGTCTATAAGGTTTCATTCAGCAAAGGTGCAAAACAAGTTTTCTTGGATTAGACTGCCGCCCACTACAATGACCAGTGTATCACCTGGGTATCATAGAGTGTCCCTAGTTATTTTGTCACCTGCTCCAGTTCCTGGCATTGTGGAGATCTAATAGATGCAGTTTTGTGGAGAAAAGAAAATAAGTAGCAGGTGTCCTCTGCCTTTTTGCCTATAGAATAGAGCCATAATGATATGCAGTTACATCTCTAAAACATGCAGATAGCCTGTTTGGAGCCTGTTGGGGATTTTCTTGCCCCTTTTCAGGCTTATGGAATTTTGTCCCAAAGGCAAAACTTTCCTTTAGGCATTAACTTAGTTTTAGTAGAGAGCATGTATGCTGAATTTTCCCATTCCCATTAGCAGTGCGTTCTTCCATCTGTTCTTAGTGCTTGCTTCTTTGGTCACATTAGGGCTTGGTTATTCTAAGGTGGAAGCATGAAAAGCAACACTTGCTTCCACTCCCATGTAGAAGAATGTAAATTCCATAATCTAAGAGTCTGCTTCAAAGTCAGAAATTTGTTTTTAATGTGTTGTGGTTTGTTGTTTTTTTTTAACACAAATTTAGTATTTTTATGGTTAATAAACATTGTTTAGAAGGATTCTTGTCAAGCTGAAATCTTGTGATTTTCCTTATTTTTCCTGATAACCTTTCCATCTTCCCTTGAGCTGTTGCTGGTAACAAACCATAGTTTGAGAAACTGCTGTGGTGAATTCCATGATCTATGAGAAGTAGTGTCCAGAACTGTTCTCATTCAATGAGGAGGAAAATCATACCTCGTTAATAAGGCAATCTACAAATAAAAGAGGAGTGCCCTGTCCTCCAGAAAAGTTGCATTTCTCTTTGATGGTCAAAGTATACAATACAGAAGCAGTGTCTAATACTAATCCCATGAATAGTAGAGAATTTCATCCCTCAGAACATTGTGAAGACTAGCATTTTGCAGGAGGCACTCAGCATCTGACAGAATTATACCGTAGGAGGGAATGTGGGGCTCTTTTAAAGGGTATGACTGACATAAGAATTCCATAAAATATTTACTGGAATATCAATATGAAATTGTAAATTACTAGTTCTTATTTAAATGTAGAAGTTAAAAACTCTCTGGCATTGGTTGAGGAATGTAGGCTCTCAAACCAGTGGTGGGGAAAGTGATGGACAGATATGATGCAGTAAAAATGGACAGAAGCAATGGAATTTGACCCCAGAGCCAGCAGGATGTTTAAGCTATCTGAATCTGAAGGTCTGAAGGAAAGCATGCACTAAGAACAAAATCACAGAGCTAACCCTGAAAAGGGCTGTTGCATCTATAAGGACATTAATACCAATGTCATAGCTGGTCAAATACACAGTCAATTAAAGTGTTTTAAACCTGTGTTTATCTGTTAAGGCCCATCTTTGACCACAACAGAAAAATGAGTGCTCTCTGAGATGTAAGGTGTTAGTATGTAATTCTTGCATGCTATTACACCTATAACAAAGCTGAAGATCAAAGAAAGTAATATTACAGCTTCACCAAGAAGTCTGGTAGTTCTACACCTGCACACTGAGCATCCTGGGGATATGCTCCTCTCCCTGAAGGCGCTTCAGGCTCAGTACTCCTGTGCCCTCGTAATGCCTGTGTTTAGAACACATTTTGTTGAAATTAATTGAATACACAAAATCAAAAAGAGCTGAAAAAATGTTAAAAGATTTATGAATACTGGTGAATGATCAGAGCACACAAAACCTTAGAAGCTTTCCATCTTATCTTACATATGAGCCTCCTTTGATCTTCTTCTTCTCAATCTTTTACATGGCTTTCTTGTGCTATTATAACTATTCTGTTAATATTGTAGCAGAATGAAAGAATCAGTCAAAGTCCAGCCAGGACGTGGCAAGTAGCAAAAATTTGAACATCTATTTAATTTTATATATAACTAAGTTTTTTAAGTCTGTGTAACAAATGACTTAAGTTAAACAGCTAGTATGGTTTAAGAGAATCAAATCTTACACAGTATTTTGGTAAAGAACAGCTTCCATCACTATCTCTTTAGGTAATTAATTTTAAGAGTAAATGAAAAGTTAAAGTTTAAAAATATATCAAATTTAAGAAAGAGATTACTTTCCAGTTCAGGAAAGTAGCTTGTAAATGTAATGTCATTTATGATTTGGTTAGTTAAAAAGATAGGCTGAAACCCACTAGTTATTAAAATATCATAAATGGATGTGGTAATTTTATCACTGCTTCATAAAAACATAAGACTGCAACTTATTCATATGGAGCAAAACAGTGGGTATACAAATGAAAAGAACTAGCATCCCTTGCCCCATACTTTCTTGTATATCAATTTAAGACAAAGTAATTTCATCTTTTTTTTTAGGAGTTTTGAAGACATGCTGGGCTATAGATATTAATTTTAGAAAACACTAATATAAAAAAAAAAATTAAAATCATGGGTTTGTCTGAGAAGTGTGTGGTTGATCCTAGTAATCCATTTAATGCACCTCAGGAAGCGTGGCTTGTTAACATCAGACCTAATTCCTCATGGAACATTTAGATTGACACTAAGGGAATATGAGATGATAGCTTTCAAAGTCAATAGTGTTTCCTCTTCCACCAAGAGCATTAGAAACTTCTCAGAATGAGGTTGTATGACAGTTTCCATTCTATGTCCCCTGTGTAGAAAATGTTAAGATTTTCACTTTTGAATTTTTGGTGTGTTCACGAACATAATAAGTTAGATCATGATCAATACTAAGAAAAAAATCTTATAAAAAGTATTCCTAGAACAGAAGTTGAAGGCTGCAGTTTGGAATAAACTGTATTTACTGGTTGGGAAGCAGTGCCTGCCTTTATGCTACAGTAAACCCAGTTTGGTCTCTGTTCCTCTTATTAATATTTTACTGCTTGTAGTATGGTACCTATGAAGAAGTACTCTAAGTGCTATGTAGGCATAGGACTTCCAACTGGCCCCAGACAATTTAGCATCTAAATGGGTGCACCTACATTAGCATTTCAGCTTGGGTAAGAGGTGTGCTTTTGAAGGGAATTGCCTGGTTATCCTGACCCTGCTTTGGTTCCCATCACAGATCAAATTTCAGGGACACATGAGGACTGTGGAAAACCCTAGTGGACTTCACAGTGGTATATACAAGTTGACCATACTCCTCCTTAGGTCAGCCATGGAGTTGGCACGCCGTAGAAGCAGTCTTCTGAACGCTTAGGAGATCTGTGTCACTGATCTGGAGGAGTTTGGTAGGGAGAACATGCACAGGTTGCTGAAGTGTGAGCTACATTCCTTCCTCCTTGATATTAAAACTGTTGCTTAGCATCTAAAGGTCTTCATAGGAAAGGGTGAGAAAAGTTCCCTGAGGGCTTGGGTGTCCAGCAGACAGGGGCAAAGTCTTCTAGTGTACTATGGAAACTCAGCAGCTGGGAAACATGCTGAAGAAGTTTTATTTTGAGGAGAAGATTTTAATTAATTGCACGATTATAGTATTGTCATGAAACAGCTGAACAGTTCTCTTGAGCCCTGCCAGGTTTCCAAAGAATGAGTCTCAGAAGCAGTTTCTGTTAAATACCCTAGGAAATGCTGCAATAATAGAAAGTTTAGCTTTCACATTAAAATACACAGGAGATCTCCTGCTCTGCAAGTTTAGCTCTGCATGCTTGCATGTGTGCACTGCAAAATGTAGTCTTTAGCTCTGTGGTCCTGTGCTATTTCTGTGTGTTGGGGTGGGGAGGGGGGCACATGCACATACCTACACATAAAGGCACCACCCATTTTTTCTGACACCCTTAGATACACATTTAGCATCTTGTAAAGGACTAATGTATAATGTGATTTTGCAGTCACCTAAATTGCTGCATAATTATAGTTCATTTTGAATGTGCCATATAATAGTGCTTTAGAATCTAAGCTTTCATTGCAAAAGTAATTAAGCCTCTAGCCCTTATGGTTACAAAGATAACCTTCAAAATGTCAAATGAACCTAAGCAGATGTGTTGATGTCTGTCTGCATCTGCAGACAGCTTGAAACAGTAGTTCCAAGAAAATGATACTGTGAGCTGCCCCCTTCCTTGCAATGGGTGCTGCCTCTGGGGGAACCCTAATGCAGGCACCGTTGTTAACTATTTCACAGCTGACAGATTTAGCAGAAACAGCCAACCAAAGAGCTTCTCTGAAAAAAAAAAAGAAATGTAGGATGCTTTGGTACCGCTTATTTTGTTAGGCTTACCTATGTTAGGGAAGAAGAGATGAATTAATTTATTTGCTATGAATTTAATATCTTTCTCCTCGTGCCCAAAATGTTGAAGGAAGGTGCTGATACAACCTTCCTCACCCCCTTGACAAAAATATCAACTAGGGAATAACCAGCTCTACTGTTTCCCATCCAACTGCCAAAACTCATTCCTTCTCATCAGTGAAATTCTGTCACGAAGTTGATGTAATTTATTTCAGTTTCTTTGGAATTAACTCTCTTCTGTCTCCTTTTGCCATCCAATTGAGTTATGCATCCAGTAATAAAACACGTAAAATGGGTGGATGTAAAAAAAAAGAGTGGTAAAACCACATTATGTTAAATGAAAGGGCATATATCCAGGAAGAGAGTGTAAATCCCAAAAAGTTATTTGGGGAATTATTACAATACAGCTAGAGTAAAGTTACTGTAATGCAATATGTCTGGATATTGTGTGTAACCAGATTTGTATTTTTAAGTGTACTATACCTTTAAATGAAAAATACTGTACTGTTTCTTGTCCACGTTGCATGGAGAAAAGGTCCAGGTTAAGATTCTGCTTGCAGCCTGGGTGATAGCTTTTCCAGGATGCTGGCTGGTAACGGTGCAAGCAGGATGCACTGCTGGGTTGTGTTCTCTGGGAAACAGCAGCAGCAGTGAAGATACGAAAGCTTCTGCTTGACACTGCTGCTTTGGAAGCCTAGCGAGGACTCGTGAGAACTATTCATCTGTTTCATGACAATACTTTAATCTTGCAATTAATTAAAATCTTTTCCCAGTATACAAGCCTGCCTTCATCAGCCTGACATGCCATGCATGGAGAAGAACAAGAATTGGCAAAGAATTTTACAGATTTGTGACAGAATTCCAAACAATGCAACTTTGATTATTTAGATCAGCATAGGGCTAAGCTTTCAGGTAATGCAATGCTTAAATGAGAAGGGAGATTCACCCTTGAGAAATCCCCAGGCCAGGATTCTAAGTCTGCATTTCTATCCTGATGGTTTGAGGACAGAATATTATATTAGTTGCATGAGACTTTATGGGAGGGATACAAAGACCACTGTAGTAATAGAAACATTCCCACTGATTTTTACATGCAATGGTATGTGTTTTGAGTGATGCAATGTATTCTTTTCAGTGCAGTGTACCTGGTTCAGTTGAGCTAAATTTGAAATTTTCCTTCAATAAAATGGAATAGCTGATATGATAGCTTAGTAACTGACTGGTATAGGCTACTTTAGGCTGTCTTTTTCTCATTTTAATTTAAGGAAAAGTAACTTCCTAATCCTTTCCTCTCTTTATATAGATGCTTTGACTGAAAATAAGGCTGCTCAAACATTCAAAACTCACTTCTCCTACTTGTAAAGAGTACAGTTCTCCTTGATTTCACTTTTAGCATCACTGCTACTGGTACATGTAATGTCAGGAAGAGACGCATTCCCTAACACTATGTGTTTCATGCGAATGAACTTCACTATGGGAAAATACTACTGAGAGGTGTAATAGAGATAAAATCTTGAAGCATTAGATTATAATATGATACATTAAAATTTCAGGAGTTTCTTCTAGTGCTGGTAAAACTTTCTTTTCAAATAGAGATACAATCAAAGGATGCATGTCTCCTTTTAATATATTACATTTCCGTAACATGATATCATTTAATTCAATTGAAATCTCAAGTGAGCAAATAATTTTAGTCAGTGTGTGTTGGGGAATAGTTATATTTCCCATAGGAACTCTGTGAACATGGAAACACTTTGACAAATATTAGCAGTATTAGTCAGACACTAAGAGTGATTAGCGCTGGCTTTGGGTATTTTCTTTTTCGAAGCTTAAGACAAGGCCAGATGCAGTTGAGTCTAGGTGGCTGCTGTGGAACGGCACAGTTGCTCGTGTCACATCGTGGGAGGTGGGCATTACATCTGCTTGTCTCAGCAGGGGGAATGTTACAAAGCAGGTCTGTACCTCCATAATAATATTTGAATTTTCCTCAGGTGAGCTCCCCTTTTGCTATCTACAATGTTGAAATGAGGCTGTATAAGTGATTAAGAGGAGTCCTATGGATGTCCCTGTCTTAGGTTACGCAGTGCTGTCATTCTGTTATTGATAGTGAAATTGGCTTGCTGTGTGGCTTTTACTTGATCAGTTAACCTCTGCCTGCTTCATTTCCTCCCTCTGCATGATCAGAACACTAATAATACTTGCTTTCCTTTGTAAAGTGCTTTGACATCTGTGGCCATAAAGCACTTCACAAATGTTTTCTCTAAAGACACACCTCATTTGTTTAAGAAACATATATTTGGACGGCACGTAGGGAATGCTGTGAGGGCAAAGTAGAGAGATGAAAGAAGTGCAGAGAAAAAGAAAACAAAGAATGAGATGGGTAGAACTGGTAAGTTGCTGTGGTTTTCATTGGTGACTGAATTGTTCCATCTCTAAACCAATGTTACATTGCTGAAATACAATTTCATTAGATTATCTTTGACCCACATGAAACATTCAGCATTTTGCAGTTTGCTAGATCAGACTTCACTTGTTTAATGCATTTTTCAGATACTTTGATATGTTTTGCTTCAGTGAATCAACTCCAGCAGTTTTCACTTCTTCCCTCTCATCTCTCTCTGAAGTCTAATAAATATCGCTTTCCAGAAATAAAGAGTAAATGTTTGCAAGATAAAAAATATGTAAAATAAATTCTGCCATGCCAGATAAATGTAATGTCATTAATTGCTTACGCTGTATTTTGGAATATATTGTACTGTTACAGCACAAACTCTGAAATGAAAGAACAGGACTTCACAAACTCTGAAATGAAAGAACAGGTAAAATCCAGTACTTCACAGACTGGAGGATTGGGTGGGGTTAAGTGGTTTGCTGAAGAGCTCTGTTCTCCACTCTGGTTTTTGTATATATTAGAAAGTTTATACCTTTCTCTTTTCTTCAGCAGTCCATCTGAATGTTCGTTTATAGTCCACTTCACCAAAGCATCAAATTGTTTCTCTGTCTCAGTGAATGAATTTTGAGGTCCATGACGGTTAGTGATTATACAGAAAAATACAGAATTTGAGTCATTATAGCAGTTATTGGGGTTTCTTCATTGGTAAAAAAGCAGGAGTTAGAAACATTTCACAAAGACCATCAACCTCTGGATTAGCAGTGTTTTCTCTTTCAGAATTCCAGTTCAAACACGAAACAAGTCTTGGTCTTTTTTATAACATCAAACTAGCTCTTTGAGCAAATATTTTTTCAGTTGGACATTTGGCTCAAAAGTAATATTCTTCTCAGTCATTTTGACAGTGGAAGCAGAGGGAAAGTATAAAACCTCTGATAGTAGAAGTGCATTTACCAATAAATTTGTGAGTTGTATTGTATTGTAAACATATGTGTTTTGCTTCAAGGATATAAAATAAGCTTTGTAACATAAAAGCATGTGAATGAGGGTATATACTCTGGGTATTATCCATTTTTCCAACAAAAAACTTCTACTTTCTGTTGCTCATTATCATCTGTTTGTGAACTTAATTCCTTCACATAAGTCTTATTTTCATGTAAATAGCCCAAAAGGCTTGCATGATGTGATGTTTTTTCAGTAACTGATATAAATGCCTTAGAGTCATTCTTGCAAATTTCTTGCTGCGCTAATGGACGCTGCCATGATTTGTATTTGATAGGAGATTATGTTGTAAGAGAGAAAACAAGAAAGCCCTAGCATAAAACAACTGCTTACCCATATTTATCCAGGGAAAGCTTAGAAAAGAAAGAAAAAAAAATCCCAATAAACAAGTTAACTTCTGTTTTACAGATTCATCCTGTATTACTTGCATGGCAGATCACTAAAAATCTTACTGACTTTCCAGCAATATTGACAAATCAGAGTGAAGGAAAAAACCCATTATATTCAATTTTCACTGAAGGTGAAAGTACAAGTTTAATGTTAATTGCTGTATATCCCTTTCCTTCCTGGAACAGGGCAAGGATTTTATATACTCTGCACCCAGCTTGAAGACTCAGTACACAGAAGAGAGCTTTTAGATGAACCCACCTAAGGTGAAGCAGAGCAGCTTTGTTGCTGTAGACAGGCAGAGCCATGGGATGGAGCTGGAGATAGAACAGAAGTAGCTTCTGAAATCATGTGTACGTTTGGGCTAAAGCTGCAAGGAGCAGCAGCCCAAATTACAGACTGCTCTTCCCGCTGTCAAACCTCTAATCACTTCAGCTTGGTTATGTTGAGGAAGCTGCAGGAAAAGGTGTGGAGCACTACCTGTCATATAGAAGGTCAACTAATCTGAATTTTATATTCCATCATGATTCTGAATCTTCTTGGAAAGCCAGGGTATCTATGAGTAGTATGCAGATGAGGAAGACATAGTTAATGCTGGAAGGCGTAACGTCATTGCCCATTCATTAGTACAGTTAAGTGAATGTTCTTCCTCAGCAGGTATTAAACTGTAGAAAGGAAAATGAAAATGGAGTCTTAGGGAAATAAACCTAGTATTAAATCTGATCCAAATTCATCTATAGTTTCAGGAAATTACAAATGGGGGAAATTATAAAAGCTTTGTATTAATATTTTGTAAATTCATATTTTTCTTTCCAAAAGTAACACCTTTTTTTAAAAAAATTTAAAAGATAGACAGACAGACTGATTCAAAACCTTTCATTTGGCAACAGGTGCAATTTCACATTGACCTGAAACAGCAATTCTATCATCTCTACCTCTTATATTTGCGTATTTTATATATATATCTAAAATTGTATTATTCTCATAGATCTACTCACACATATAAAGAGAACTGAGATCCTTACTGTTATAAAAAATTTTGTGGCAGAATGGAGTTGTATCTACTGAATGTTTCTCATCTATTAATTGATACTTTTTTCCAGTGTGTTTCCACTTCCCACTTCCATGCCCTGCTTTGTTAAGAAGGGTTTGTTTTAAATCCTTAATCCCTGTAAGGTTGAAATTTGACCCAGAATTAGTGGAGTGAATTTTTTATACCTATCTTTACATTCCTGCAAGACTTTACTTTTGTGGATCAATGGGGCTGAACCACTATGGGTTAGTCAGACAAAAACCAAAACCAATTTAACCCTCACTGTCTTCTGTGGAATCACTTTGTTAGGTAAACTCGGGTTCAACACACCCCCCCATCCCACAGGCCTCAATCGGCATTGCTCATGTGTGTATTATGGTATCGCCCAAAGGTCCCAATTAGAAAGAGGCCCTTGCGGGACGGTGTACAAATGTCCTGGAAACTTGAGTTCTTACCTCAAGAACACACAGCCTGGGTCTTAGAGCCTGCAACTGCAACAAAGACCAACTTGGAAGGGGCTCTGAGCAACCTGATCT